>CM030362.1:257717254-259009754 GCA_017893485.1 Hemerocallis citrina | reverse complement strand
GTTACGGTGGTTTGTGCTAGGTGAATTCAAGTAAGTTGTAAAGTTTTATAAATTGTGGATGCCGTTTGTACGGTTTTCTCACGTTTCTCTAATAATATATAAATAAAGTTATAAATTTTTCATTACATTCCGTAACGGGTTTAATAGCCCTAATTGTTCTCCTTTTTGTTTTCTTAGATATGGACAGTTTTGAAGAAAGTTCTTTTGCCGGAGAGAAATTTGTTCGTGCACAACAAATTGGCGAGTTTCTTCCTCTTGTTGACGAGCACCTAAAACCCAAGATTGGTATAAAATTTCCCACTCTAGAGGAAGCAGAAAAATTTTATTCATCGTACTGTAAATATGCGGGATTCTCTATGCGTAAGGGTAAAAATAAATACAAGGAAACGATGTAGTGGATAAATCATATGTATGTAATAAAGCCGGGGAGTCACCGAACAATCAGAATGAAGCTAGACGGAGAACAACTTCTAGAACGGGTTGCAAAAACTTTGTTCGTGTCAAACTAAACCCACAAAATAATTCGTGGATTATTCACACAATCACGAATTTACTTCACTTGGTAGATGTCACTTGCTACCTCAAAACCGTGAATTGACAAATATAGATAAAAAATAATTGGTCAACTTACCGAAGCTAATGTCCCCATATACAAACAAATGCTATTCTTCGAAGGAACAAGTGGAGGTAATGAGAAAATTGGTTTCACTGAAACCGCTGTCAGAAACCTTAGGAGAGACGAGATGGAAGGTTTAAAAGGACACGACGGGCAAATGCTACCTGAGTTCTTTGAATCCAAGAAGGAGACCGATCCTTTATTCTATTATGATTACCAATGTGATCCCGAAGGGTGATTGTTCCATTGTGGGTGGATGGTATCGCTAGAAAGAATTATGAAGTATTTGGGGATGTTGTTTGCTTTGATGCTACCTACAACACAAACCGATACGGGATGTTATTTGTACCATTTGTTGGATTCAACCATCATTAGCAATCAATATTCCTAGGTTGTGAGTTCATTCCAAATGAGAAGGCATCCTCATTTGAGTGGTTCTTTGAAAAGAGGTGAGGAATAATGACTCACGATCCGATGAACATCGTGACAGATGAGGATCGTGGAATAAGTGCTGTAGTTAAGAAAGTTTTCTTAATCACTGATCATAGATATTGCATTTGGCATATTTTGGATAAGTTACCGCATGAAGTACGTATGCCGAATAACATTGACGAGTTTAGGGATGCTTTGAAGACTATCATCTATATTGGTAGAATATAAAACTGAATTTGAACAGAAGTGAAAAATTTTGATTTTCCAGTACAAACTTGAGAATGACAAACGGTTGAACGATAAATTTGAGATTCGCGAGAAATGGGCTCCTGTGTACGCAAGAGACTCATTTTGGGGTGGCATGTTGAGTACCCAACATAGTGAATCGCTACATTCATCCTTGAAGCAACATACTCATAAGAAGTACTCATTACATGAATTTGCCGTCATCTTTGACCGAGTCTTAGTAAAATAAAGACACGATGAACTTAAAAAAACTCATCGTAATCGCGAGGAGAGGCCAAAATTGAAGACCGAATGGGTGTTGGAGTCACAAATAGCGGGGACATACACATTGAAGATTTTCTACAAATTTCAACAAGAAGTCGTAAAAAGCTTATTACTTAATGTGAGTTTAATTGCGAGTATGGATACACCGGATAGTACAGCTTTTTCTGTAACTGTTTGTGGAAATTCAGAACCAGAGAGGGTGATTTCTTTTTGTAAAATCCGTGAAATGGATAAATGCCCTTGTGCCATGTATGAGTTCGTAGGCATTCCATGCAAACATCTATTGGTAGTTATTCGGTTCACCGATCACACCGCACTGCCCGAGCAATATATTTGTAGACGATGGATCAGGGATCAACTAACAAGAAGCAGTACACCCATTCCCAAAAGTATGTGCGACAATTTTGCCTCTCGTTATTGTGAACTGACTATGCGCTCAAGACATTTGGTCGATCTTAGTTGTTCTTCAGAGAGAGGGTACAAGTTCATGCTCGACCACATGCTTAAGGGAATCGAAGGCTTTTCTCACATTCAATCCGAAAATAGCACACCACACGAAGGTAGCGCACAACCGGAGAGTGGTGGACATGCACATGAACCGGTGGGGGACCTTGTACAATCACTACAACATATATGACTTTCTACAACACATTTATTATAGCATTTTTGTGTTATAGCTGTTAAAAGTGATCTATAATAGCTTTTGTAAAGAAACTGCTATCTTTGATCAATTTTAAAATTTATTGTTAGCTACGACAGCATTTTTTTTTTGATGAATCGGATAGAGCCAAAAGGCTCCAGCCATCAAAAAAATATTAATCAATAAAGCAGTAATAATACAAAACAAGCGTCACTGGTTTTACAAGGGGTAAAACAGACAAAA
The DNA here is from genome assembly GCA_017893485.1 of Hemerocallis citrina. Lineage (NCBI taxonomy): Eukaryota > Viridiplantae > Streptophyta > Magnoliopsida > Asparagales > Asphodelaceae > Hemerocallis > Hemerocallis citrina. The sequence continues at coordinate 259,007,313 of CM030362.1, read as the reverse complement.
AGCGAACAACAAAAGAAATACAATAAACAGCAGCGAACACAAAGGGTAAATACACGGCAAGGCGCACCACAACGAAAACAGAGAGCGGAGCAAAAGGCCCGGCGCCGCAATCGAAAAGAAGACCAACGTCGATAATCTGACTCCGAAATAGGAACAGGAGAATAAAAACTCCCCCCAGGACGGAAATCCAACTCCACTAGCCGTCTTGATAGACTCTAGTGGCTCAAAGGCGGCAAAGCACTGCTGACACCAGAGAAGACCACAAGAAGGAGAATCTCAAGTGTGGCCTTGTTGAAAAGCGGACGCCAAAACTGCTTTCCTCGCAAGAAGGCGAGCGCTCACTCGAATCATCGAATGATCGAAAACTTTCTTCTTGTAAACTCGCTTGACGGTAGGATGGGCCGCCCTCGCAGACGGGTGCGAGAACACCGAAAGGTCAGATGAAGAGACGCTCTCAATGATGGGCCACGGAGGGGAACACTGACTGATGGGAGCATCCGATGAGTCAGAGGGGGTGATCTCGGTGGTGTCGTCCCAACGTGGAGAAGAAGGGGCATCCAAACTTATAGAATACTTGAGGGGAAGGGAGAGCAAGAAAAGTTTGAGAGCCCTCAGGACTTGATGGAGCCACGACTGCGCTCCTAAAAGTTGATACCAAGAGTATAGGCAGCCAGGATGATGAAGTGATAACACTGAACATCGGGGATCAGTAATCTTCAGAGCACAAGGATAGATATAGCATAAAGAATGGGCCTTAAAAGTATCTATAGGACAGTCAGATCGCAAAATGGGCTCTGAAAAGCGGGAGGGTTGATCAGTCTTCCTCGCACAACGAGACCACGAAAAATCCGAAAGGTGGTGGTTAAACCAGCCAGGATATTTACCCAATAAGCCGAACAATGATGGAGCCGCTGAGAAAGGGCGGGGGCGAGCCCTGAAAGAGAACCGGCGATGGTAGGAAACAAGGTTCGTGATAACTTTACGATCCTCAAAAGAAAAAGCAATATTAGGCCGATGTAAAGGGATAAGAGAAGCGCGAGGAGAAGAAATAGGTGTGGAGGAATTCGACTAAGAACGAATATCAAAGACAAAGGAGTGGATGTCCTTGCTCTTAACCTTACTGTGCTTACTAACCAAACTTTTCTGAAGCTTGCACTTTAAGAGTGGGTAATCAAGAAAATAGAGGAGTTTGGCCGGAAGGGGATGACCCCTGGGCCAGCCCAGAAGTTTTTGAAGGGAAAAGCATCGATAACGAGAGTGACCGAGCTTATCATAGAATAAGCACTTTGTTATGTTCAAACAATCGCGCTTAAGGTGCCCAGCGCGGAGACACCTGAAGCAGACCCGATGAAGATCGGGCCTACAAGGCGAGGGGGAGTTAGAAAACATGGAAGATCCCTGAGAGGGAGAGCTGAAATCCCAGGGAGAATATAATACCCTCTTCGGGTTCTGATCCATAGCTGAGCCAACAGAGCTCACTACAGTCATGATAAAGTGCACATAAGAATACTTGCTAAGAATGGAGCAAGACAAAATGCAAAAGAGGAAAGGTAGAGAATAAACAGATCACTAACAGAAAGGCAACACTCCTACAAGACAAAACAAAACTAGTGTTATAACAAACCAACGCTTCTCAAAGAGGAAATGCCGTACTCTCCAATCAGGAGAGAAAGAGTGAAGAAAATAGAGAGAAAGAGAGATAGAGAGAGAGGATCGATAGCACAGTCGATCAGGAAAAAATACAGTCAGCACACTGACTTAAAAGAGTAGAACAGTAGAATAAAGATCTCCAGGGATAGGGGAGAACAAAACCAGAACAATCACACAGACAATCCGACAGACAACAAGGCTAAAGGGATACAACACAGCGCACTGAGGAAGCCGCACAGCACTAGACTAGCCTCAGGGATCCACCCAAACAAACCAAACAGCCGCTACAACCACTAAAGGAAAGAAAAGGAAACTCACAGTGAGTGGTTTAAGTTGGCGACCGGATCGCCACTGGGGAGGACGCTAAGGCCGGACACCTCAAACTTAGAGGGAGCACTGGCGGACGGACGGAGGCGTGACACCTGGAGGGAAGCTCCAGAGAAGGCGCCGCCAGAGGGAAACGAGTCTCGAAACGCTGGATGAGAGAGAGAGAGCACCGGAGCTGTCGAGCTCTGGACTGGCAGCCCAAGCTAAGGTCGAGGGAGAGCGCGAGAGGAGAATCGCTGAGCAACGCGATGAGAGGCCCAGAGAACTCAGCCAGGCGGGAGGGAGCACGCTGGAGACGAGGATTCCAGCGGATAGAGAGGAAGAAGGCTTCGCTACAATCTCGAAAAAAACTGAGATGGGTCGGTAGAGAATTGGGAGCACAACAGATTTGATTGAAGGGAGAAAGCGAGAAAGAAAGGGGATCGACAGGATCTGGGGAGGGAAGGCACCGGGGAAGAGGGGAAATTTGAATTTAGAATCGCCTAAAAAATCGCCAGAGGAGAGTGTACAGTTAGAAGTTGCAATTCTACGACAGCATTTTTAAAATGTTGTATTTTTTATAGCGTTTTAGAAATGCTATAATATTTGTAAATAAACTGAAATGATAGGGGGTAAAAAAGAAAATTCTAACTAAAATATCCAAATTATCTCAAACCAGTCCTTTTTGTCCTCTTCGATCGAAATCCCAAAAATCGTTCATTTTCTCCTCCCCATTCTCAAACCCTAGTCCAAATATCTTCTCCCCACTCCCTATCGCCGTCTTCCTCGCCGCCGTCCTCCCCATTCTCAATATTTCTTACTCCCCGTCGCCGTATTCCCCGATTGCTCTCATTTTGGTTCCCCCGGGTAAAGCAACCCAACCCATTTCTCCATCTCTAGATTCCTGCTCACATCAGATCAGATCAAATCCTTGAGGTTTTTCTTATAAATTTATTTTAGATCCCAAATCCACTTTCGTTTCTTGGTTTGCAACTCAGATCCATCTTTGTTGTGATTAAATTAACCTCCAGATCTGTTGTGATTTATTTATACATCAGAAGAAGAAGAAGAAGAAGAAGAAGAAGAAGAAGAAGAAGATCTCAAATCCACTTTTGTTTCTTGGTTTGCAACTCAGATCCATCTTTGTTGTGATTAAATTAACCTCCAGATCTGTTGTGATTTATTTATACATCAGCACTAGCAGCAAGATGGGGAAGATGGGGTTAGCTTTCTATTGTTCTCGTTCTTAATATCCAATCGTGGCCTTTCCTAATGTAATGTAGGTTGAAATTCTTTTTGTTGAAATTCTTTTTCTATTGTTCTAATTTTTTGTTTGCTTGTAATCTTTTTGACATAATGAACCTAGCTTTTGACACTTAGTTGATTCATATTTATTTCTACCTTCTACTTCAGTATCATCAGTATAGCTTTCATTTCCTGAGGAATCGTGATCACAGACTCAGTACTATTCAAGAGGGAAAAGTCATTTCTTTGAATTTTTCCGTATTAACTTATAATTATTTTTGACATATCATTCTTATAAAATTAGATGAAGAATGATCTTCTTTTAGAATGCTAGGTGCCTCAACCTATTATCTTCTCCTTTTTTTCTTTTGGGACACTTAAACATCAGCTTATTAGTTATCTTCTACTTATTTATGACTGTTTCTATAAATGTGAAATATTCATCTTCTGTGGAGAACCTAGCCTTTAAATCAAACTTTAGCTCAACTTCTAATTGCTACTTTAAATGTTAGCATCCAAATTTGATTTTTCATGTCAGTGGTGTCTTGTTATGTGTCCTAGCATGCATTTGCAATATACAATACAGAACAAATGCTTTTCTTCTTTAGAAAGATTAACCATATTCTGTTTGATTACTGATGTTAGTATACTCTCTTATTCGAAGAGTTAATAAATTGAACTTTAGATGGTTTGGGTTAAATCTTTTTGATAAGTTGTATTTTTAGTGCTGAAATGCATAAGTATTACAATGGCATGAAAAGATGGAAAAAACTTAATATGGGATAGAACCACTATATCCTTTTGGAAAAAAGAAAGAAATGGAACTTTCCAGTCGACCCTTCTTCAATGCAAGCTTTATAACTGCAGGCGATTTATTTAAATCTATATAGACAATCTGTTTATGAAATTAGAAATTTCAAATATCATTTCACTTTTTTGGCATGATACAGTAACTGGTAATTGGCCCCAAATTTATGTAAAGCTACGATTCCATTCTAGCACTGTTAACCAACTCAGTGGCATAACTTATATAACTGTGATATCAAGTTAAAACTAGGTCATAATTTTTGTTCGCTTAGAACTCTTAAATATGTGTGATCTAAAATTCTAAATATAATATGTGACGATCATGATGATACACATGGAAAATACTTCTTTGAAAATACATTGATATCATATGAGGCTACTACCTTTCTCTGAAAATTCGAACTGTTTCAGTTCACATTTTATGAAAGCCAATGAATGAAGAATGGTAATATTGATAATACCATTGGTACTATAATCATTTCTATAATCATTCATTTCCTTCATTATCTTTTATATGTTTGTTATAGTGATCTTTTCCTTCATTATTCTTGTGCTTGTTTATGATAATGATTTAAATCAATACATATTACTCCAGCAAAAGTTTACATTCAATGGACGTGATAGAGAAGCAAAAGTTTACACCCTACAAGCGATGGGAAGATACGCTAGGGCACACAAAGCAAAATTGGGAGCAAGCTTTAACAAGATACCAATTTACAAAAGTCAAAGAGAATGGTTGAATTTGTAAAATCAAGAAACAACCCAAAATTCAAGGTAATTGTGTATATTTTTTTGTATAACTTGTAACAAAATATCTTTTATATCAAATTAAATATATAAACTCAATGAGTATGAGTTAATTTGTGTATTTAAACACAAATTTTGACTCTCTGATTTGAAGTTTAATGTCCATGATTCAGGCAACTGATGTCATGGCAAAGTATTTGTTGAAGTAACTACATTAATGCTTTCATCTGACATTTATGCAAATACGAATTATCTTTACTATACTATTTATTTTGTGTTTAATTTGAAAAAAAAATGATGGAATTTTATACATTTAATTATTTGTCTTATTACACAAGTGAAGGAAATTTAAAGTGAGAAATGGAGAAAATATGAATTATATATCCTTGAATTGTCATGGGAAAAAAGCCTATGTGCTGGTAGAAGTGAAGTAGAAAATTTTCTCATTTCTTATGTCATATCACTTTTAAATCCCACTTAAAAATTGTATGAACATTTGTGCTTAATTCTTTTTCCATTATTAATCACACCTTGACATTTTTTCTTCTCCAATTGCAGGTTGAAGATGTCGTGGATGCGAATTGTTTTGATGTTAGTCACTCAAGGATTTTTTGTCTTCAGTTTCAAGTATATTTGATGGATTTTTTTTATGAGTTTATTGTACGGATTCAAGTTTATTGTACGCTAGTTTGTGATATATTTGTATACAAAATTTGAAAACTTTATAGGTGAATGGTGTATTGATAATATATATCTATCAATTTTTATATGCATCCGGATAATTTTTTTTTTTATATATATAGGTAAAAAGAAACAGCGTTCTTAAAACGTTGTAAAAAAATCTCTCTTAAAAAGATAGCATTTTGCAAATGTTGTGAAAAAGATTGCATTTTTAAAAAACGCTCGGTTTTTATAGCATTTTCCGAAACATTGTCAAATGATAGCATTTTTGAAATGTTATCAATTGATAGCGTTTTTGAGAACGCTATCAAATCAATAGCGTTTTTGAAACGCTATAAAAATGATAGCGTTTCCAGAAAACGCTGTCAAAACGACAGCATTTCCGAAACGCTATAAAAAGCATAGCGTTTCCAGTAAACGCTATAAACTTACGATAGCGGGGGCTACGACAGCATTTGTAAAACGCTGTCATAGACCTTTTATAGCATTTTACAAATGCTATGAAATGCCCAATATGTTGTAGTGAATGCACCACAAAGGGAAGAGGTTGAAGTCTATCAGAGAATCCCAAAAAACGAAAGAAGATAAAAAAAAGGCAAAGTCAGCAGTCCTCCCTACCCATTGAGAAAAACCCAGCATGCACTTTTACGCTAACGTAGACATGCATCTGTCTCTCTACTTCTGCATCTTCAGCTTCTTTCTGAAACTTTTCCCCCCTTCATATTCTACAAACATTTTTAGAGAAGAATGATGAAGGAGAGTCTCCTTGAACGTGACTACTTTTTTCTCAAAATTCTCTGCCCTTCTTTCTGAAACTTCTGCAGCAGCCTCCTCCCTTTTTTTTCCCTTTCTTTTCTTCATTTGATGTATTTTCTTCATTGAAAAAGAAGGCATTGATTCAAAGTTATAGGCAAATGAAGAAGGCAAACAAACAAGGGCAAGAAAACAAGAAGGCATTGATTCAGTTTGAAAATGTTGAATGAAGAAGGGAAGAAAACAAGAGGGAAATGAAGAAGGCAAGAAAAGATGCAACAAGAAGACAAGAGTGCATTCATACACTTCTGGGAAGGCTTGAATGAAGAAGGGAAGAAAACAAGAAGGAAATAAAGAAGGCAAGAAAAGAAGCAACAAGAAAATAAGAATGCATTGTTCCCCATATATGAAAATGTTGAATGAAGAAGGGAAGAAAACAAGAAGAAAATGATACACTTCTCAAAAACATTGAATGAAGAAGGCAAGATAACAAGAAGGAAATGAAGATTGGCGTGAAGACAAGCGCAAGGCAACAAAGAAGCAACAACCACAGACTGTTTAAGTGGTTCGTGGATCTGTACTTGATGAAGTTCTGCCAATAAATCTCTACCTAACCCGTTATTGGTGATGACGGGTTAAGTGTAATAACGGGTTAAGTAGAGATATTTTGGCCAAACATTATGAATACTTGATCTGTGGACATCGAAGCACTTCTGTACATTCCTCTGTCGTTGTTTCTTTGTTTTGTTGCTTCTATGTTTGGTTGCACTTGTTGTTATTGGATTTTGAGAAGTGTATCAATGCCTTCCTATTTTTAGAGAAGGTTAGAGTAGGTGGAACCCTTTGCAACCTGGCGTTCGAGTACGGTTCCCAATTGGCGAACTCGTCCCGCAGTTTATTTAACTCATCTCTGTAGTAGGTTAAAGATTGGCGTGGGTTATCGACCCACGTGTGCCGCCCCGCCCAATATACTTTTAGAGGAGGTAACAACTCTGGCACCCTCAGGTCGGCCAACCAATCCGGTGTTGGTTCAATAATACGGGGACGTTCGATGTGGATGTATTCCCAACTCCATATTTGCAGTAGTACCATCAGGCTACCCATTTGTACGACACCTAATGAACATAAGCACAAATTCCTATACAGTAGTGCCAATGTCGCACTTCCCCTAACTGAAACGGCCCATATAACGGAAATTTTCCAATAACCGTAGGTACATTAGCGGCACGGTCGATCCAGATGAGTTCGGGAAGATCACTCCCCCGATTATACTAAAAATGTATGCACGAGAATAGTAGGTTAGGGTTTCCTCATCCGAATCGGGGGTCAAATAATCCTCCTCGAACTGAAATTTCAACCAACTAATATACAGTGATTTACCCTCGAAAGTTTCATCCCAAACTTCAGCTTCCGCTTTATCTTTCATAGTTTCTATTTGTTCATATAATAAATCTTCATCATAATCTGCGGAAGCGTTTGCGAGGATTTCTTTTTCAACGTCTTCTCTTCTTTGGACAACTATCAACTGGAGGTCGATACCGAGCAAATCACGAACAACTTCAACTCGATCGAAGTCCATGTTCCCCGTCACGGCGACCCCTTCTATTGGTAGCCCAGTTATCATTGCTACATCCTGGAGGGTCACAGTCATCTCACCCACTGGTAGGTGGAATGTGTGGGTCTCCGGCCTCCATCGCTCGACATGAGCTGTAAGTAGCGGCGATCCAACTTCACTCCCTCCATGAATCTAGCTTTGTAGAAACCGGCCTCAACTAAGTACGGTGTGATACAGGGGTCAAAAGGAAGAACCGCGTGCTTCCGGAAGTTACATTTCTTATCACACCCATTCCACATGGCTTAGAATCAGTGTTGGGATTGCAACGTGAGTAAATTTGTGTCCACGGGCCCAGGTGGTGTAACGGGAACTGAGGAAGACGGACCTGCCTTAGCAGATGTAGATTGACGGCCACCAACCTACACCAACAAAGATAACAAATGTTATTATTAAGATAATGTTATATATTCGTATTTAAAACCAATAATAATAATCAATCTTACCTCCGTAGTTGGTGCGCCACTAGTAGTACTGGAGGGGCTTCTCGGTTGCCTTGTTCTAGCCATTTATTTATGTACAAAAAAATTTTAATGTTGTTGGTATGCGTTACATCAATTTATTTATCATCAATAAACATACCAAAATTGTGGGGAAAAATGCACAAATGAAACAAAAAAAAGCAGTACAAGGCAACTTGGTCGGATTCATGTAGCACAAGTCACCCTAACTTGTTGAAGTGAGTTTCAACTATCGGTTGGAGAGATACGGGCGTGTACCGCTTTTGGTTGTAAAAAAATCCAAATAAACCGATACACGCCTATATCACTCGAAACATGAATGAAAACTTACTTCTGCAAGTTGGGGTTGCTTGTGCTACTTGAGACCATCCTACTCGCAAAGTTTCGTATTTATTGGAGGTGGTTTGAAGGGTTTTCTAGTCTAACCGCACTAAATGCTTTATAAGTGATTAACTTGTAATGCGAGGAACGTGGAAAAACCACACAAACGGTATCCAAAATTTATAAAACTTTGAAACTTGGACGAATTCACGTAGCGCAAGCCACCCAAACTTGTAGGTGTAAGTTCCGACTCACGGTTTGCGAGATACAGCCGTATACCACTTTATTAGGTTTTTTTAAAACCAAAAGTGATACACAGCCGTATATCTCGAACCATGAATCGAAACCCACTTCTACAAGTTGGAGTGGCTTGTGCTGCATGAGATCAACCTTCTTACAAAGTTTCGTATTTTTTGGAGGCCATTTGCAAGGTTTTCTACTCTAACCGAACTCAAAAAATTCTAAGTCAATAACTTATAATGCGAGGAACGTGAGAAAACCACACAAATGGCATCCAAAATTTCTAAAACTTTGTAACTTGGTCAAATTCACGTAGCGAAAGCCACCTAAACTTGTAGAAGTGAGTTTCGACTCATGGTTTGCCAGATACGTCCGTATACCGCTTTATTAGGGTTTTTTTTAACCAAAAGCGGTACACGGCCGTAAATCTCGAACCGTGAATCGAAACCCACTTCTACAAGTTGGAGTGACTTGTGCTGCATGAGATCAACTTACTCGCAAAGTTTTGTATATTTTCTAGGCCGTTTGCAAGATTTTCTACTCTAACCGAACTCAACAAATTCTAAGTCAATAACTTCTAATGCGAGGAACGTGAGAAAACCACATAAACGGCATCTAAAATTTCTAAAACTTTGCAACTTGGTCGAATTCACGTAGTACAAGCCACCCAAACTTGTAGAAGTGAGTTTCGACTCACGGTTTGCGAGATACGTCCGTATACAGCTTTATTAGGTTTTTTTAAACCAAAAGCGATACACGGCCGTATATCTCGAACCGTGAATCGAAACCCACTTCTACAAGTTGGCGTGACTTGTGCTCCGTCATATCAACTTACTCGCAAAGTATCGTACTTTTTGGAGGCCGTTTGCAAGGTTTTCTACTCTAACCACGCTAAAAAAATTCTAACTCATTAACTTCTAATGCGAGGAACATGAGAAAACCACACAAACGGTATCCAAAATTTATAAAACTTTCCAACTTGGTCGAATTCACGTAGCGCAAGCCAGCCAAACTTGTAGAAGTGAGTTTCGACTCACGGTTTGCGAGATACGTCCGTATACCACTTTATTAGGTTTTTTTTAACCAAAAGTGATACGTGGTCGTATATCTCGAACCGTGAATCGAAACCCACTTCTATAAGTTGGGGTGGCTTCTGCTGCGTGAGATCAACCTAATCGCAAAGTTTCGTATTTTTTGGAGGCCGTTTGCAAGGTTTTCAACTCTAACCGCACTAAAAAAATTCTAAGTCATTAACTTCTAATGTGAGGAACGTGAGAAAACCGCACAAACGGCATCCAAAATTTATAAAACTTTGCAACTTGGTCGAATTCACGTAGCGCAAGCCACCCAAACTTGTATAAGTTAGTTTTGACTCACGGTTTGCGAGATACGTCCGTATACCGCTTTATTAGGTTTTTTTTTAATCAAATAATGTTACACGGCCGTATATCTCGAACCGTGAATCGAAACCCACTTCTACAAGTCGGGGTGGCTTGTGTTGTGTGAGATCAACCTACTCACAATGTTTTGTATTTTTTGGAGGCCGTTTGCAACGTTTTCTACTCTAACCACACTAAAAAATTCAAACTCATTATTTCCGTATAAATTGGACATGAAAAATCAACACAAATAAAACTAAATTAGTAAGCCAAACATTTCTACATTTTAAAATAATTTTGGACAAAGAATTTTTTTGGGACTTTCTAAATAGTTTACTATGTAAATATTTAGAAATCAACATAATTAACTCTAATAAGGCAAAGAATTAGTCAATACCTTACAAAATAACTACGAATGTTGCCAATAGATCGATTTGTGGCCGAACTAGGGATTTGATTTGCTTTCGATGTAGATATTTGGAGAGAGAGATTGTATGAGAGTGGAAGAGGAGGAGGAGCAAACGGAGGAGTTTGGAATTTTTTTAGGGTTCTTGGGTTTGGTTTCGGCCAAAAAACGACTGAAAATGAGGAGGGGGAGATCGAGGAGGAAGACGAACTGTATACAGATTTGAGATTAAAAATTTTGCCTTAACCCGTCCTTGACAACGACGGGTTAAGGCAAAATTTTAAATAAAATTTTGCCTTAACCCGTCGTTGGAAACGGGTTGGAAACGGCGGGTTAAGGCAAAATTTTATCAAAAAAATTTGGGCTGCTGGATCAATGATCCAACGACCCAGATTAAAGTTCGCACGGGTCTGTGCGCACAGACCTGTTTGCAACCGAGACCCGTTTGCAACCGAGACCCGTGCACACAGACCCGTTTGCAACCGAAGAAGCCTATATATATATATATATATATATATATATATATATATATATATATAGGAATGCTCCATTGAAAACGTACTGTAGCGATGAAAACGTGGAAAACCACTTAGGCCGTCAACGGCCTAGGTTGGCCTAGGTTATAACCTAAGCCATTGTTTCCAACAACGGCCTAGGTGGTTTTCACGTGTTTTCACAACATTTGCATTTTCAATGGAGCATTTCCCTATATATATATATATATATATTTATATATATATATATCTCGAATACGAAAAGAAATAGTAAAGCATTTAACCATCAAAATAGCAAGTTATCTTAAAATTTTATTTTGAAAATAAAGAAAAATAATTAGCAATTAAGACACAACAATCTGTTGGCACCTAGTTTGGTGTGCACAAAACATGCTTACATCTATATAATAAAACACAAAGAAAGCTATCAAGTGGCTCTCTTTCAATCCCCCCAAAATCAAAGGCTCAGATCTAACCTCACAAAACACATTTTCTCCCCAAATTTTTTTCCCAAAACTCAAATTCAAATCCCCCCCCCAAACAACTCATTTATTTATTTAATTATTTCTCTCTCTCTCTCTCTCTCTCTCTCTCTCTCTCTCTCTCTCTCTCTCTCTCTCTCTATATATATATATATATATATATATATATATATATATATACAAACACATGAAAATCCTTCATTGTGCATCACCCTTCCGTGTGCACTCGGCCTTCTCGCCTTCGTATCGACGATCCGAACCGTTCACGTTGATGTACACATCTAAATTAGTCTAAACATGTAAAATCAAATCATTTGAAATTCATTTGCCCATCCATCATGTGACTATGAAAAATAATGATTTTCAGCCATACAATTTTGTAACACTTCAATGGATGGGCAAATGAATTTCAAATGATTTGATTTTACATATTTAGACTAATTTAGATGTGTAGATCAGTGTGAACAGTTCGGATCGTCGATACGAAGGCGGGAAGGCCGAGTGCACACGCCGTGTGCACCATAGGTGGTGCACAACGAAAGACTTCCATATATATATATATATATATATATATATGGAAACATGGACTTTTATTTACAACTAATTATTATCATACTATTCAAACTTCAGCTACATAATTGTTGATTTACTGTTTACAAGACTTTTCATATGCTGTATCGTTCTGAAGACGTGTCGTAGGCACGTGGCCATGGGCAAATCTAGTATACTAATAAGTTTCAATTAAGATGTTCAGATTTTCAGGAATGAATAAAATCAATAAGAGATTCAAAAATAAGCAAAGACGGAAAGCAATAAAGAAAGATTACAAAATCAAACAAAGGATTGCAAAATCAAGTAAAAGAAGAAGTTATTCAAAAAGAGCACATATTGATTAGTGCCCAAGAAAACCATCAATATCAGTTTTTGTTTTTCCATATTAGTGAGATTTTATATGTATTTGATTGATTATTGATTGATTAGTATATGGCAAGAATATAAAGTGGTTTCGTAAGCATCAGCATGATTGCGGTCGATCTACTACACAGTCGGTCGACCACACCACAGTCGAACGCTCATCGCAGTTAAAATGATGAGATAGTCGACCATTCATCTTTCAACTTTTCGATTAAAAGATGAACGATCGACTGTCCCTTTTTGCGGTCGACTGTACCTTGCGCATATATATATATATATTTTTTTTGAATGTATCGTTTCTATTTTTGAGAGAAATACTTCCTAAGTCTATATATTTGGACGAACCCACCGTGTATTCTTCACCTATTGCTCTGAGAAAAATCTTCTGAACTAGTCCATTCAACAATCAATCCGAGTGTGGATACTATTTGTTTTCTTCAGTCAGGATCATTAAAGATCTTGAGTTTTTCTTTTCTTCCACCTCGGTGAGATTGACGGGGCTTATCTTAGAAGTCCTGTGGGTGTAATAGGTCTCTCGGCCTGAATCCGATAATTACTGTACAAGGGTTTGAGTATAGTGGAACGCTTGTGGCGGAAAATTGCTACAAGTAGATGGTGTAGACGTAGACCTGGGAGTCGAACCACGTTATATCGCTGCGTCACTTGTACTTGCTGTGTTTGCTTTTTCTATCTCTTCTCATTTACTTTGCAACTTAATTTTAATTTTTTAAATTCTGCACAATCACCCTATTCACCCCCCCAGGTGATTTACAGTGGTATCAGAGCGAGGTGCTTACTAAGAGCTTAAAAGCTTAAGCAAAAGGTCCAATGGCCGAAATCCCTCCTCCCGAAAACTTGTACTTATCGGAGCCATTCATCTCCAATGGGACAAGTCTAACACGCTCACCATATTTTGATAGAAAATGCTATGATGTTTGGAGTTCGTATGTCTCATTTCTTACAGATGCTTGGAGAAAAAGTATGGAATGTGTGTATAAACAAAACAGATATTCCGGTCAACGATGGAAAGAAGGCTTTCTCAAAAGTAGCGCTAGCACTAAAAACAGCAAACTCCAAAGCTATGACGGCTCTTTATGCAGGATTGAACAATGAAGAACTACTGCGATACAGGCGAAATTGCAATACAGCATACGAGATTGGAAACAACATGCTAAAACGGCATGAGGGAACCGCTTCTGAGGTAAAAGCTAAAGTAAATTTATGTTTTTATAAGTTTGATGTTTTTCGTATGTTGTCAGGAGAGAACGTAGATCAAATGCTTGCTTGTTTCGATATTATTGCACACGAGCATGAGAGCTTAGGTAAGGGGTTGGATGATGACCCAAGGGTCATAAAACTAAAAGGCCGGAATGGTATGTAAAAGCTGCAGCAATGAGGGAAACCCTTGAGAAAAAGAGATTCGATTACTACACCTACCAAGGAAAACTGAAGACATACGAGATAGAGATGACCGAAACCAAACGATACAAGCAGAACATCGAGATTGAACCAAAAACCGAAGAGATGACCGAAACCAAACGATATAAGCAGAACATCGGGATTGAACCAAAAACCGAAGAGAGGGCCATCGCCTTGAAAGCAGAAAAATTTCGACCATCAAAAGCAGAGTCAGATCGTGAGGAGTCAGATGAAGACATCGCCTTGCTGACTAAACAATTTTGTAAGTATCTTAAACATAAAAAATATGGCAGGTATCAAGGAGAAAGAGAAAAGGATAAAGACGACATATGATACAAATGCAAAAAGTCTGGACACATTCGGGCTAATTGTCTTGTCTCACAGGATAGGAATAAGGACTACTATCACTCCAATCCAGGATTAAGAAAGAAGGCGGTGAAGGCAACATGGCTAGACTCAAATTCAAGCGAGGATGAGCAGGATCACAACAATATTGGTTTCATGGGTCTTGGGAATGGTGAGGTGCAATCACTATCCCAAGAAGAGGTAATCGAAGAACCCACTTACGATGATTTAGTAGACATGTGTAATGGATTAAAAGATTATGCTAAGAAATTGAGTCGTGAATTAAGAGAATATAAACAAATTCCAAATGAATCACATGACTCTTGCATCACTAAAAATCAAAAACTAAAAATAAAAATTCTTTGATTATGAAAAAATTCGAGTCATTTAGAAAAGATCATGATGTGTTGCTAGAGGAAAATAAGTATTTAAAACAACAAATTCAAGAATCCTGAGCAACACATGATGAAAACTTAAGAGAAATTCATGAGAAATCTATTTATATTGCTAAACTCACTGATGATTTAAAATAATGCAAAAGAAAATTTGATGAGGTAGTGGTAAGTTGTAATGAATCTCTTGAACAAAATTGAATACTCGATGCTACACTGACACTCTTCGTTGGAACACAAGACGATGAGGTGACTAGGAAAAGACTTTGTAAAAGAGTATTTGAGTTTGAGAAAATTGTTGAAAAATATGAAGGGCTCAGTTACCTTATTACAAAGAATTCAAGATCTTATCATGATAATTAAGGGTTTGGTTACGAAGAACCAATACACCATCAAAAATCTAAATCATCATGTCATACATACATGCATAGTCACCAACATGATCACAAATCAACACAAAACTATGCAAATGTGCATGACCCAAGGCATAATAGTATCAAATGTTTATAGACTAGGGCATATTTCTTATAATTGATCGTTAAAAAGGAATACTAATTTTGTTCGGGTAAGAAAAAATGTAAATGCAGGTTCAAAACAAACTTGGGCACCCAAAATTATACCTACTAATCTTAATGTAGGTACCTCAACGTATCAAGACTAAAGATCGGTGATATATTGATAGTGGATGCTCAAACCATATGACAGGTAATAATAGATACTTTACATCATTATCAAGGGAAAGAGGGAAGGACATCATCTTTGGAGATAATAGCACTGGTCAAACCAATGGTGAAGGTAAAATAAACTATGGTTCTTCATGCTCCATTGAGGATGTTCTATTGGTAAGATGTTTGAAACACAATTTACTCAGCGTCGGCCAATTATGTGACAAAGGTTATACTGTTACCTTTGATAAGAATGTATGCACTGTGCTAGATAGCAATAAATCATGTTTACTTCTCGCTAACAGATGTAACAATGTATGTCATAAACACTAATGAATTAGCACAGGAGAATATGATGTGCTTTGTTGCTAGCTATGAGGATGGCTGGTTATGGCATCAGCGACTTGGACACACAGTCCTTGATAATCTCAACAAACTTGTAACCAAGGAGCTTGTGAGGGGGATCCCCAAAATTAAATTTAAGAAAGATAAACCTTGTGAGCCATGTCAGTTCGGTAAGCAAACTAAAAGCTCTCACAAGCCAAAGAAAATGGTGTTCGTGTTGAAAAGAAACAGGTATCCATTGATCAAAAACCAAATGTGGATTCTCAAAATCATAAGCCTCCTCAAAATGGAGATGCATCCACATCCCAAATAGAAGAGATGTCTCAACAACAAATTGATGTCATGGAAGATGATCATATACAACATCAACTTCCACCAACGAAAGCATGCAAAATCATGTCTAGCCATCCACCAAATCTTATACGAAGCGATATGTCAAAAAGGGTAACTACTCGAACACAAGCTCAAAATTTCATGTGTTTGTCCGCTTTCATCTCTGTACTTGAACCTAAGAATATTAAGGAGACCTTGCTAGATAATGACTGGATCATTGCAGTGCAAGAAGAACTTAATCAATTCAAAAGTATGGAGACTTGTTCCTAGACCTCACAATAGGACCATACTTGGAACTAAGTGGGTGTTTAGGAACAAGTTAAATGAATCGGGCATTATTTCTAGAAATAAGACTTGGCTTGTTGCACAAGGTTATAACCAACAACAAGGTGTTGATTTTGATGACACTTTTGCACCTGTTGCATGGCTTGAAGTCATTCGCATTGGAATCATGTATGGAGACTTATTCCTGGACCTCACGATAGAACCATACTGGGAACTAAGTGGTTGTTTAAGAACAAGTTAGATGAATCGAGCACTATTTCTATAAATAGGGCTCCTCTTGTTGCACAAGGTTATAACCAACAAGAAGGTGTTGATTTTGATTAAACTTTTGCACCTATTGCATGGCTTGAAGTCATTCGCATTTTACTTGCTTTTGCTTCTTATATGGACTTTACTCTTTTTCAAATGGATATCAAAAGTGCTTTCTTAAATGGTTTTATTTCGGAAGAAGTTTATGTTGCACAACCACCGGGATTTACTGACCCCACACACCCAAACCATGTATTCTGTCTTGATAAAGCTTTGTATGGTTTGAAGCAAGTCCCTTGTGCTTGGTATAAAGGATTAAGTTCGTTTCTAATTCACATAGGCTTCTCTATAGGGAAAGTAGACACTACACTATTTATAAAACATGTTTCTAAAGATATCTTAATTGTTCAAATTTATGTTGATGATATTATATTTGGCTCTACTAATGAAAATCTTTGCAAGGAATTCTCTAAGCAAATGCAGGATGAGTTCGAAATGAGTATGATTGATGAACTAACTTATTTTTTTGGACTTCAAATACAACAAAGAAAGGATTGCATTTTTATAAATCAAGCCAAATATGCAAAGGAACCAGTAAAAAAGTTTGGTCTTGAGAATGCAAATGCTTACAAAACACCTATGGCAACTACCACTAAGCTTTCCAAAAATGAATCTGGTAACAATGTTGATATTTCTACCAATCGTGGTATGATTGGTAGTTTGCTTTATATTACTGCATCTTGTCCATATATCATGTTTAGTGTTTATTTATGTGCGCATTTTCAATCGTGTCCCAAAGAATCGCATTTGGTTGCTGTTAAGCGTATCATTCGATATCTTAAAGGCACACCAAATACTGGACTTTGATACCCAAAAATGGAAAATTTTCTCTTGTAGGGTACTCTGATGCAGACTATGCCGGTAGCTTAACAGACAGAAAAAGTACTAGCGCCACATGTCACTTCTTAGGCAATTGTCTTGTCTCATGGGCATCCAAGAAGCAGAACTCTGTAACTCTCTCCACTGCCGAAGCTGAATATATTACCGCCGGATCCTGCTGTGCGCAGGTATTATGGATGAAAAACACTTTAGAGGATTACCAGGTATTCTTTGATCACATTCCGATTAAATGCAATAACACTAGCACTGTTCATATGACTAAAAATTCTGATCAACATAGTCGCACAAAACACATAAATATTCGGTATCACTTTATCAAAGGTCATTTTCAAAAGGGAGATATTATTCTTGACTATGTTTCCGCTGATTCTCAACTTACTGATATCTTTACTAAGCCTTTAGATGAAAAACGATTTTATTTTTTAAAGGGAGAATTAAACGTTATTGATATTTGTACTTAAAATTGCGATTTCGGTCGACTGGACGGTCGCATGTTCGCCTGTGAAGGTGTACAGTCGATTGGTTCGTGCTCAGGTTTTCGTTTTCTCTCAAAATTGGGTTTCAAGATTTGCGGTCGACCGGTTCGCTCTTGGTTTTTCGTTTGCCATCAAAATTGCGTTTACAGGATTTGCGGTCAACCGGTTTGCTCTCGGGTTGTTTGTTTTTTTAAACTGTGAATTCAATTGGTTTTCGGTCGACTGTTCGGTCGACCAGTTATTTCACTGTTTGTTCGTTTTTTTTGTTTGTTTTAAGAAAAATCTATTTATGGTCTTCTATGATTTCGGATTTCTTGAAATTCATTCTTCTTCATCTTTTGCTCTATGTCACGCGTTTGTATTTGAAAAATATCAAATCTATGATACCATGAAGAGCTCTCATTGTATATCAAAGAGTCTCGCAATCAACAGTATCATGTAAGTAGATTTTCCTTATGTTTTCAAAAATATTATATTCTCCGAAATATTCTATTGTTTTGCTCAATGTATGTTCATTTGTATTTTTCCATGCATGGATTTAGGGGGAGTATGTTATACACTTTGTTTATGCAATCTTTTTTTTCCCCACTCTTGGTGTGTTCCAAAAAGGGGGAGAATATTTTTTGAATGTTTTTACTAAAAATAAATGAAAATGTATCTTAAATGCTCTTCATCTATGAAAATCTTTGATATAGGAAGTATTGAATTAAGGGAGAGTATTTATATACTTTATTCTTTATTTTCAACATTCAAAGGCATGTTTAAAAGGGGAAGATTGTTGACACCTAGTTTGGTGTGCACAAAACATGCTTAGATATACTAATAAGTTTCAATTAAGATGGTCAGATTTTCAGGATTGAACAAAAATACGAGATTCAAAAATAAGCAAAGAAGGAAAGCAATAAAGAAAGATTACAAAATCAAGCAAAAGAAGAAGTTATTCAAAAACAACACATGTTGATTAGTGCGCAAGAAAGCCATCAAGATCAGTTTTTGTTATTCTATATATGTGAGATTTTATATATATTTGATTGATTATTGATTGATTAGTATATGGCAAGAATATAAAGTGGTTTCGTCAGCATTAGCACGGTTGAAGTCGACCGTACTACACTGTTGGTTGACCACCCCATAGTCAACCGCTCATCGCAGTTAAAATTATGAGACAGTCGACCATTCATCTTTCGACTTTTAGATTAAAATATGAATGGTCGACTATCCCTTTTTGCGGTCGACCATACCTCATGCATATTTCTTTTTTGGAATGTATCATTTCTATTTTTGAGCGATACACTTCCTAAGTCTATATATTTGGACGAACCTACTGTGTATTCTTCACCTATTGCTCTGAGAAAAATCTTCTGAACTAATCAATTCAACAATCAATCTCAGTGTGTGATACTTATTTATTTTCTTTAGTCAGGATAATTAAATATCTTGAGTTTTTCTTTTCTTCCACTTCGGTGAGATTAACGGAGCTTATCTTAGAAGTCATGTGGGTGTAATAGGTCTCTCGACCTGAATCCGAGAATCACTGTACAAGGGTTTGAGTATAGTGGATGTCACGCCCCGCTTCCCAAAAAGAGAATACGAAACACGGATACGTGACTAAGACCAGCGAATGATTTTCATCATACATAAGCTGTCAGGACCTTTACAACATTTCACAAAAATAATCAGTCGGAAGCAAAAGAAGTCAACCAAGCATGCATATATGAATCAAAATACCAACAGAAATTTACTTGAAACAAAATATATTAATCTCAAATAAACCAGATCTGAACAAGTCAATATTCTGGGTCATATTGCCCAAATACAAATAATCGAAGTACAAGATACATTATTCAAATAGCAACAAGAAATAATAATAACAGCAGGAAAATCATGATAGTAAAACTCAAGCATCTAGTATCTCATCTCGCCTAATACATCTGGCAGCTGATCTCCAAAACCTGCAATTTAATAAATTGCAGGAAGAGCAAAAAAAAGAAAAAAAAACTCCCGCCAATGCAAGTTACGGGCCGCTTGTAGTGCAGGATACAATTACTTGGGAAAGAATAACAAACAGCATGGAATAGACATGATAATGAAATAGAACAACTAGCATGACAAGATAAATAAGTGCAAGTGGCATGTATCAAGTGTCAAGTGAACAAGTATCATGTCAACAAGTAGCAAGTATCAAGTATCAAGTAACAAGTATTAAGCAAGCAGGTAAACAGGTAACAGGTAAACAGGTAGCATGTACATGTAATCATGTAACAGGTATCATGTATGTCAAGTCTTGTATTATTACTATCTAGGTAGCACTTCATGCACCCCAGGTTTTTATCACATGGTTGCTACATTCAAACAAGTTACGTTTAGGCATAGTGGTGGGTTTCTATAGAACCGTGTACTCAGGCATCAGGAAACAGGTAATAGGTAAACATGCACGAATCACGCTGTGAAATCTTGACAACAGAAATAGGTATGAATCATGTAGTCATGAAACATGGCAACAGGTAGTAACAGGCAAGAATCATGTAATCAAGAAACATGGCAACATATAGTAATAACAAGCATGAATCATCACGAATCATGATAACATATAATATTAATAGGCATGAATCATGTAATCATGAAACATGACAATATATAATAACAGGCATGAATCATGTAATCATGAAACATGGCAATAAGAATTGGAAATATGGGCCCCGTTCTGAGTACACATACCTATATTTTCCACTACTAAGATCTTACCCTTAACCCTGACTTGATTATTTATTATTATTATTAAGCAGGCATGTACGTGTCACAAAACAGAGTAAGAATAACATGGCATGAACAAGTAACAGGTTCAAGATGAAGAATAAACATGTACAGGTGAAAGATAACTCATAACAGGATAGAACAATGAAAATTCTAGTTCAGGTCAGTAAAACAGTACTGCACTAAATTTGGAACTCCCGTTGCTATAAACATGCAAATCTGAATCCGTCAGAAAATCTGAAAAGTAGACTTCCGTCCGAATTCAGCGAATATATATAAGTCATATAGTGTTTCACAAAAACATAACTCAAAACTGATTTGAATCCAGAAAACGTGTTCAGTCAGAAATCAGATGATTGTATTCAAGAACAAGAAAACAGCATTAAATACTCATTAATTAAATCCACGAAAAATCTGGGGTATTCCCACTATACGTACAGTAACAAAAAATCAAGTTTCATAATTTTCTAACAAAAATAAAGTAGTCAAGTAAAATCAGAAAATATTAAAATGCAGTAGTTTTGTAAATATGCAATTATAAATACTGTAGTACAAAAACAGCAATATCTCACAAAAAATAAATCCAAATCCAAATCCGCCAAAAGGGTGATAAAATAGACACAGTAGGCTAACTTTCATATTCACAAATATTTTACAAATAGTAAGTAAAATTAGGTCGAAAATCAGGTTCTTTACTGAACAGTATGAAAAATCTGCTAGTATAGTAATTGTTTGGAAACATAGAACGGTTCATAAAACTCATCAAATAAATCCACAAAAATTCAGGGTTAATCTCAATCAAGTAGAGTTGTCCTGTGCAATATATTGAATCAAAACAATACTTTTAATATCATGATAAAAATAAATTATTCTTCAGAATTCATAGAAAACAAAATCTGGAAATCTCTTTACACCACTGTAGTAAAATAAACATAACTCATAAACCATAAAACGAAACTAAGATCTGTCAGAAGGGTTAGAAATACACAGAATTTTCTACAAAACATGTTCACAAAATATTTTCAAATACTGACCTTAATAGGATCTAAAATACTAATCAAAATCATGGTAACCGAAAATACATAATTATTCTTCGAACATAAAATCATTTAGTTCATGTAAAACTCATCCAAATCAACCCAAACATGAAATATAGTGTACTAGGTGTCCAAACAACATGGTATAGTGTATTTTACAAGTATTCGACAAGTATATCACGAATAACACATCAAGCACAGATATCTCAAAGTAGCATGAACATATACATCAAAAATGGTCAACCCTAGGTTGTTTCATGTCATGTATGTCGTGAGGCAACTATGGTCGAATCAACATAATAGTGACAATATGTAACAGAGGATTCACACACGAATTTTCTGTAGAACCCAACTACACTACATGCGGTATTTAGTACTTGTATTACACAAAGAAAAGAATACAAGTTACTTGCCTAACATACGACGATGAAGCGAAGCAAAGAGCGAGAAAAACGGGAACAGATTCCCGAGCAACGAATACAACGAACAAATCACGAGCCAAACACGAATACACGATCACAATCGCAAAACCCGAACACAAGCACGGATCACAATGATCAAGATGATCAAAATTGATCGGACGGCTGAGATTAAGAGATCAAGATCAAGATGATCAGATCAGATCGGACGGCCAAATCTCCTTGATGATGAAGATAATGATGATGATCAAGATCGATCGATCAAATGACTGTGATCAAAGGAAGTTGATGATCATAATGATCGTGACGATCAAGAAGAGATTAGACGGCCCACATCCAATCAAGCATGATGATGATGATGATGATAATCGATGGCCCACAATCAAAGTTCATCAAAACCCAATCAACCAGCAATGGAGCTTCGGCTTGGCTTGACGGCAGGCAACACGGCGTTAAGGAAGCGACGCGAGGGCTGGCTGGCGGTCAAAGGGGCTGGTGGCGGGAACGCTGCAGTCGGCTGAAGGCGAAGCGGATGCAGGTGGAGTGCATCGCTGTTGAGGCCGTGACAGAGAAGCACAGGGGTTCAGCGGCGCTGCAGGGGAGTGAGGTCGTTGGCTGCAGCGACGCCGGGACTGAGCAGCGCAACTGTGGTGGTTGCTGGTTGTCGCTGGCGTCGGAGGTGGGATAAGGCGGTGCAGCGGAGGACAGGGCGCCGGAGGGATGCAGGATGGGTTAGAGGTGGACGGGAGATCGAGGAGGCGAGCAGGAGTAGGGAGGTGGAGGAGCACAGGGGGACAGGGCGGAGAGAGAGGGAGACGGGGCTGAGGTTGACGAAGGGGTGCATGGGTTCAATGAATTGTGCTAGGGTTGAGATGAAAAGGTATAAGGATGAACAGAGATGGGGATATATATATGGTAAACAGGTGTAATGGGGTGAGTGCAACGGGTATAGGGTTGGGTAGTTTTCAAAACAGGGTATTAACGGGTCTGGGTAAAATAATTAATGGGTTTGGGTAGAGGCTTAATGGGTAGGCTGATAGGGAAAATTTTAATGGGTTTTATATAGAGTATAGGGTTTAAGGAAATATCCAATAGGGAAAATAGGTTTTATAAAATACAATAAAAAAATAATATAACAATATTAGATAAATTAGAGTATGATAATAAAAAAAATAAAACAAAATAATAATGCAAATAATAACACTGACTAAAATAATACTGATAAAAATAATGATAGTAATAATAATAATAATAAAAATCAAAGTAATAATAACAATAATAAGATTTGTATAAAAATCATAGGAAATATTTACAAAGAAAATTATTGATAGAAAATAGATTTTTTAATAGAAGATCCAAAAACAAATTTTTAACAAAAGAGTTTAAGAGGGGAAAAAAAATAATCTACAAAAAATCAAAAATCCGAAAATACATAGAAAATACGTCTTTGCGAAAACAAGAGTTACAAATCCTACCCATCTTACAACAAAATTTCGTTCTCGAAATTTGTTTAGGCGGTACATAGGCCAAGGCAAAAGCAACTTGGAAAAGGGTAACAAAACAGAGGATTAAAGGGAAAGAACAAAGCAGTGGCAACACAAGAAAAAGAAAGAAGTGGATAACAAGGATGTCAAATAGAATGCATGAAAGAGAATAAACAGTATCAAAAGGAAAGAAACAACTCAAGATAACAAAGCAAAATAGAGAATTGGTAGAACTGAAATCGAAGAGAGAATGAACAGGGAAGAATTGAATCAAATAATGAATTGGTGCATGATGGCAAAATAGAATGCAAGAAAGAAGTAATAGATATCAAAAATAAAAAAGAACACAAGACTTGCAAAATAACAAAACAAAGAGATGAAGAAATAGATAGAGCTGGAATCAGAGAAAGGATGGACAAGGAAGAGATGAACCAAGCAATAAGTCAACGGATGAGAACAAGTAAAAGGGATGGAAAGAAGCAAACAATGCAGTGAAGGAGAAACAACAAAAGGATCCTGGGACATTTGGGTTATGGGCCCACAACACGCTTCCGCTGCCCCACTCTGATCGGGGAAGACTGCCAATAGCATTCAGCGATGCCGACCAACGATCCAAGCAAGAAGAAAAGAATGGATGACACTAAAATCAGAAAGATATGGGTACGAAAAAAATGGATTCATACCCAAGAAGAAATCAATCAAAGAGAAGACTAACAAAAGACGAAAGAATCAAGGAATCAATGAATTAAATAAGAAGTGATCAAAAAGATAAAATAAGACTAGCATCCAAATCAATGTTGATTATAATTTATTCATGCATGCATGATCTGTGTACTGTTGTGCCGATCCCAGATCGAGTCAAGCTTGTCTAATATATCATTCAAACTAATACATTAGCCAAACCTGGTGCTCTCATACCACTAAAAACCTTATCACCCTTCGCTTCCCAAAAAGAGAATACGGAACACAGATACGTGACTAAGCCCAGTGAATGGTTTTCATCATCCATAAGCTGTCAGGATCTTTACAACATTTTACAAGAATAATCAGAGTCGGAAGCAAAAGAAGTCAACTAAGCATGCATATATGAATCAAAATACCAACAGAAATTTACTTGAAACAAAATATATTAATCTCAAATAAACCAGATCTAAACAAGTCAATATCCTGGGTCATATTGCCCAAATACAAATAATCCAAGTACAAGATACATTATTCAAATAGCAACAGAAAATAATAATAGCAGGAAAATCATGATAGCAAAACTCCAGCATCTAGTATCTCATCTCGGCTATTCCATCTTGCAGCTGATCTCCAAAATCTGCAATTTAATAAATTGCAAGAAGAGGGAAAAAAAGAAAACAACTCCCGTCAATGCAAGTTACGGGCCACTTATAGTGCAGGATACAAGTACATGGGAAAGAATAACAAACTTCATGGAATATACATGATAATGAAATAGAACAACTAGCATGGCAAGATGATCAAGTGTAACACCCCGATTCCAAAACATACTGAATTCGAAGTTCCACGTGATCTTTACACTTCTCTTCGTACAATTTTACAAGGAAATAAAAACTTTTGTTACATCAGAGTAACATTTACATTTACATTTATACAGCGGAAACAATTTACAAATTACATGAATAAAAATATGCAACGTTTGAATCAATATTTAAGCATCATGCATACTTTAATCTTGCAAAACTCTTTCTCCTGCATAGAAAACTGTGGGCGCGTCAGTTGCTTACAACCGACGAATTATTATACACGGCCATCCTCACTATGCCGAACAACATAACGATTTTCAATACTTAAATAAACTACAAACTTGATCACAGAAAAAACTACAGAGGGACTATCCTATTGATGTCGTGTTGTGCAGATAATCATGTATCAAAGTGGCATGTATCAAGTGTCAAGTGAACAAGTATCATGTAAACAAGTAGTAAGTATCAAGTATCAAGTATCAAGTATTAAGCAAGCATGTAAACAGGTAACAGGTGAACAGGTAAACAGGTAGCATGCGTAGAAAATCATGTAACAGGTATCATGTATGTCAAGTCTTTTATTATCACTATCTAGGTAGCACTTCATGCACCCAAGATTTTTATCACATGATTGCTACATTCAAACAAGTTACATTTAGGCCTAGTAGTGGATTTCTATAGGACCGTGTACTTAGGCGTCAGGAAACAGGTAACAGGTAAACATGCACGAATCACGTAGTAAAATCATGACAACAGAAACATGCATGAATCATGTAGTCATGAAACATGGCAACAGGTAGTAACAGGCATGAGCCATGTAATCATGAAACATGGCAATATATAGTAATAACAGGCATGAATCATCACGAATCATGGCAACGTATAATAATAACAGGCATGAATCATATAATCATGAAAACTGGAAATATATAATAACATGCATGAATCATATAATCATGAAACATGGCAACAGGTAATGGGAAACATGAACCCCTTTCTGAGTACACATATCTATATTGTCCAATACTAAGGTCTTACCCTTAACCCCGGCTTGATTATTTATTATTATTATTAAACAGGCATGTACATATCACAAAACAGAGCAAGAATATCATGGAATGAATAAGTAACATGTTTAAGATAAAGAATAAACATGTACAGGTGAAAGATTATTCATAACAGGATAGAACAACGAAAATTCTAGTTCAGGACAGCAAGACAGTACTGCACTAAATCTGGAATTTCCGTTCCTACAAATATGCAAATCTGAATCCGTTAGAAAATCTGGAAAGTAGACTTCCGACCAAATTCAGCGAATATATATAAGTCATATAGTGTTTCACAAAAACATAACTCAAAACTGATTTGAATCTAGAAAACGTGTTCAGTCAGAAATCAGAGGATTGTATTCAAGAACAGGAAAACAGCATGAAAACTCATTAATTAAATCCACGAAAAATATGGGGTATTCCCACTATACGCACAGTAACAGAAAATCAAGTTTCATAATTTTCCAACAAAAATAGAGTAGTCAAGTAAAATCAGAAAATATTAAAATGCAGTAGTTTTGTAAATATGCAATTATAAATACTGTAGTACAAAAACAGCAATATCTCACAAAAAATAAATCCAAATCCAAATCCGCCAAAAGGGTGATAAAATAGACACAGTAGGCTAACTTTCATATTCACAAATATTTTACAAACATCAAGTAGAATTAGGTCGAAAATTAGGTTCTTTACTGAACAGTATGAAAAATCTGCTAGTATAATAATTGTTTGAAAACATAGAACGGTTTATAAAACTCATCAAATAAATCCACAAAAATTCAGGGTTAATCTCAATCAAGTATAGTTGTCCTGTACAAAATATTGGATCAAAATAATACTTTTAACATCATGATAAAAATAAATTACTCCTCAGAATTCATAGAAAACAAAATCTGGAAATCTCTTCACACCACTGTAGTAAAATAGACATAACTCATAAAACATAAATCGAAACTGAAATCTGTCAGAAGGGTTAGAAAATAGACAGAATTTTCTACAAAACATGTTCACAAAATATTTTCAAATACTGACCTTAATAAGGTCTAAAATAGTGATCAAAATCAAGGTAACAGAAAATACATAATTATTCTTCGAACATAAAATCATTTAGTTCATGTAAAACTCATCCAAATCAACCCAAACATGAAATATAGTGTACTAGGTGTCCAAACAACATGGTATAGTGTATTTTACAAGTATTTGACAAGTATATCACGAATAACACATCAAGCATAGATATCTCCAAGTAGCATGAACATATACATCAAAAGTGGTCAACCG
The DNA here is from genome assembly GCA_017893485.1 of Hemerocallis citrina. Classification (NCBI taxonomy): domain Eukaryota; kingdom Viridiplantae; phylum Streptophyta; class Magnoliopsida; order Asparagales; family Asphodelaceae; genus Hemerocallis; species Hemerocallis citrina. The sequence continues at coordinate 258,979,891 of CM030362.1, read as the reverse complement.
TAGGTTGTTTCATGTCATGTATGTCGTGAGACAACTATGGTCGAATCAACACAATAGTGACAATATATAACAGAGAATTCACACACGAATTGTCTGTAGAACCCAACTACATTACATGCGGTATTTAGTACTTGTATTACACAAAGAAAAGAATACAGGTTACTTGCCTAACAGACGACGATGAAGCGAAGCAAAGAGCGAGAATAACGGGAATAGATTCTCGGGCAACGAACATAATGAACAAATCACGAACCAAACACGAACACACGATCACGATCGCAAACACGAACACAAGCACGGATCACGATGATCAAGATGATCAAAATTGATCGGACGGCTGAGATCAAGAGATCAAGATCAAGATGATCGGATCAGATCGGATGGCCAGATCTCCTTGATGATGAAGATAATGATGATGATCAAGATCGATCGATCGAACGGCTACAATAAAAGGAAGTTGATGATCATCATGATCATGACGATTAAGAAGAGATTGAACGGCCCACATCCAGTAAAGCATAATGATGATGATGATCATGATGATCGATGACCCACAATCAAAGTTGGTCAAAACCCAATCAACCAGCAATGGAGCTTCGGCTTGGCTTGATAGCGGGCAGCACGGCGGACAGGCAGCGATTCGAGGGCTGGCTGGCGGTCAGAGGGGCTGACGGCGGGAGTGCGGCAGTCGGCTGAAGGCGACGTAGCTGCAGGTGGAGTGCATCGCTGCTGAGGCCGCGATAGAGAAGCACAGGGGGTCGGCGGCGCTGTAGGGAGTGAGGTCGCTGGCTACAGAGGCGGAACAGGGCGGTGCAGCGGAAGACAGGTGTAATACCCCGAATTATACAATGCTTATATATAAGTGTACATGTACGTTGTCTGTATGCGTGCATATGATTGCAGTGTTTTGTTTGATTTTGCTATCGTTGGTGTGCGGTTAGGTTTTGCAGGACGGTTCATGAGGATGGTTGCGTTCTAGACGATGCACGAGAATGAGGAGGACCGATACTGGTATAAACACTAGTTTTTGGTACGATGCCTATGCAAATATAACATTGTATGATACTACGATGGATATATCTTGCATACACTCGATAAACCTCTCATCTCGTATCTAAGAACTCACTTAAGAGCAAAATAGGGCAGCCAATCCGTTGTACCCAAAACCATTGGCTAGAGACCATAGTTTCTCACCAAAACCACCCTAAACCCTATCCCTATACCCTATAATCTGGCCCCCCTCTTTCCCCTCTCTTTCCCTACTCTTTTCCATCAAAAACCCCTTCATTCTTCTCCCATGTTCTGAACATTTTAGAACTCAAGCCAAAGAAAAGAAGAGAAGGAAAGAAAGGAAGAAAGATTGAAGAAGGAGCTCTTGGAGTGATTCTTGAGGAAGTGACGCTCAAAGCTACCATCTACTCCACAATCAACTCAGGGTGGGGAGTTTCTCTAAAACTTTTTTTTTGTTTCTTGATTGATTTCTTACATGCATGTGTAGTAGTAAGAGTTAGAATGAATGTTTAAGAAGATTGGAAGTTGAAATCAGAAATTAGAACTGGAATCTTGATCTGTATGCTATTTTTTAGATTTTCCCAAGAGCAAACCACAAGGAATCTGATCATGAAAGTTTTACATATTGTTTCTTTATATGTCTATATGATTCATGAATTATTTCGGATTTTTCTGAGATTTTTTGTTATTTTAATAAAATCTATTTGTGGAACAGTGCCGTAAGGCAGTAGCAGAAATCGGTTACTATGATGCCTGCGATTTTTGGATTTTTCATAATTAATTGGAGTAATATATTAATCTGAAATTTTTACCTTATTTTCCCAATTGTATCTAGACTCTTCAAAAAAACCAAGAAAATAATTGGATGAAGTTACAGGCATGTTAAAAATTAATCTATCGACAGTACCTAGAGCTGTAACTGAAGAACATGATGATTTTTGTACTTAATTGAAACATGAAGAACTCAGTGTAGAATTGAATTTTGGACATGAAACCTTTTGCATGTTGTTATTTATGAAGTCTAGTTTCTTTACTGTAAATTTTGTGACTATTGGATGAGCATAGGATTTATGATGGATTTTATAGCACGAATTGTGCTGGATTCAGTCAGATTTGACACCCTGTAGAGATGACACAATTGAGGCTCCTTAAGAGCAAATTTTGAAGAAGTGTTTCCTTAGAGGATTGTAGTAGACATCAAGAACTTTCTAACAAGACCTATTTGATGTGATTCTAGTAAGTGGTTGATTTATTATGATTTTTGCAATACTGGACTGAGAGCAGGATTTGAGCTGAGTGCTCTGGTTGAGAAAATCTTAGTTTGTAACTTGGTACACTTGAGAGTAATCTGTGTTTTAGGGAGATCTATTGGCATATTTTGGACTTGTGACCAACTAGAGGATTGTAGAGGACATCCACACCTTTCCATAGAACTTGAGTTTGTAGCATTCTGATGAGTGAGCAGTGTCTTATGCTACCGGTAAGGTGCAGCCCGTGTACAGGAAATACACAAGTTGAGGCTTGAGAGGCCATTTTGAGGACTTAAATGATGGAATTTGAAGTTATGATCAAATAGAAAGTTGTAACCTAGGTTCTTACCTTTCCGGATTGGGCTTGTACACCCTAATCAGAGTTGTATTGAGGGAGTTATGACCTTTTTAAGTTTCGGGCAGAAACTCCGTAGGTTGCTTAGTCTTGGGTGTTGACTAGATATTATGAGGACTTTTCTCCTGTGTACTATTAGAGTTAATAACTCTTGTCTGGGGACGTTTGGTATCTGTTGCTGATTTTGTTGACTCCCATAGTAGGTGTGTGACTCGATTTAGTCACTAGGGTAAGGTGATACCCTGCATCTGTCGACCCTAAGTTGTGAACTTTCACCGAAGCGTAGGACATTCGAGCCGTGCCTTCAATTTAAGTTCATTGCCCGGGTTAGGGGTGAACACATACATTCATTGCTCGGATTAAGGGTGAATGTAGGCCATGGCGCTGGACAATTCCAAGCCCAGGGAAGTAGCGAACCAAACTGGTAACGCCAGGGCCAGAGATCGATAGGCAAGTTTTTGGAAGCAATCTTATCTTTTACCCAAAGTGATTAGAGTGAGGCGGGGATTAGAGTGATGCATTAGGGGTTTGGTAATTGCATTAGTACTAGCAGACCATAGTCGGTGTTATACCTTCCTATCGTACGAATACGTTTTTGGCACTCATGATTGAGTCCTCTGCTCGTATCTCGATCTGTTGATTCCCAAAGTTTGCCGGAGTAAGGAACGGGAGGATAGGGGGATTTGACCCTCGAGGCCATCACATTCCCACGTGGGTTTTTATATATCAAGTTCATTGCCCAGGTTAGGGGTGAACATACATACATCAGTTCATTGCCCGGATTAGGGGTGAACACATCAGTCCATTGCTCGGGTTAGGGGTAGACATACGAATTACACGGTCTTGCGACCGAATTCAACGCGACATCTGAAGAGGTCCGTACGCGAGTACTGAGTGGCAAACACGACCATCACTTAGGCATTGTAGTGGCGGAACTAGACCGACCAACTGCAACCTCCCTGGGCACGGACAATCTATTGGGAACAGGTTGAGTACAAGAGTAGAGTGTATGGCGAAGGTTTGAATCCCTAAACTGTGGAGAAAGACGGCTAGATTTGGGGGCGTATGTAGTATGGGATACATTCGTTTCCAAAGTCTTGCTTGCATTAGAGTCAGGCATGTGATTTGCTGCATCTAGCCATAAGGTCATGGCAAACCACTATACTAGAACCCGAATCCATTAAACCCTTGCTTGGCACATCACTTTTCTTTTGCATAAAATTATGGTTGTGATTGTAGTTTAGAGGATCGTTGTTATTATCAACTTTGCGTCAGTCGAAGTACTGACGTTCCCCACCTTTTAGGTACCGACTCCTACCTTTCAAATAGGTGCAGAAATATCAGAGTCACGCAGCAGAAGCCTCAAACCAAGGAGCAAGTCTCGGGGGAGCCGATGGGCCACTCAGCGAAGTTCGGCAGTAATCAGTCGATTACCATTCCGAGAGGCAGCTGATAGCTTTACAAGTGGAGTCTGTAAATATTTGTAATAAGTTGTAATGAGTGGATATAATTTGTACTCATTGTCCAAGAACAAGATATCGGTTGTAACTAACGATGTAATGACTCAATGACAATAAAGAGTTTTTTTTAAAAAAATTTCTGTGTTATTACTTTGTTGAGATGCATTTGAAGGCAAAGATTCTGATGAGTGTCACGGATGTCCGGCAATGGGGATCCAAGGGCTCTACAACAGGACGCCGGAGAGATGCAGGATGGGTTAGAGGAGGACGGGAGATTGAGGAGGCGAGCGGGAGTAGGGAGGTGGAGGAGCATCGGGGGATAGGTCGGAGAAAGCGGGAGACGGGGTTGAGGATGACAAAGGGGTGCATGGGTTCAATGAGCGGCGCTAAGGTTGAAATGAAGAGGTATAAGGATGAACAGAGATGGGGATATATATAGGGTAAACGAGTGTAATGGGGTGAGTGCAATGGGTATAGGGTTGGGTAGTTTCAAAAACAGGGTATTAACGGGTCTGGGTAAAATAATTAATGGGTTTGGGTAGAGGCTTAATGGGTAGGCTGATAGGGAAAATTTTAATGGGTTTTATATAGGGTATAGGGTTTAAGGAAATATCCAATAGGGAAAATAGGGTTTATAAAATCCAATAAAAAAATATAACAATATTAGATAAATTAGAGTATGATAATAAAAAAAATAAAAATAAAATAATAATGCAAATAATAACACTGACTAAAATAATACTGATAAAAATAATGATAGTAATAATAATAACAATAATAGAAATCAAAGTAATAATAACAATAATAAGATTTGTATAAAAATCATAGGAAATAGTTACAAATAAAATTATTGATCGAAAATAGATTTTAATAGAAGATCCAAAAACAAATTTTTAACTAAAGAGTTTAAGAGCGGAAAAAAAATAATCTACAAAAAATCAAAAATCTGAAAATACATAGAAAATACGTCTTTGCGAAAACAGGGGTTACAGTGGAACACTTTTGGCAGAGAATTGCTACAAATAGGTGGTGTGGACGTAGACCTGAGGGTCGAACCACGTTATATCGCTGCGTCACTTTTGCTTGCTGTGTTTGCTTTTTCTATCTCTTCACATTTACTTTGCAACTTAATTTTAATTTTTTTAATTCCACACAATCACCCTATTCCCCCCCCCCCCGGGTGATTTACAGTGGTATCAGAGCGAGGTGCTTACTAAGAGCTTAAAAGCTTAAGAAAAAGGTCCAATAGCCGAAATCCCTCCCGAAAACTTGTACTCGTCGGAGCCATTCATCTCCAATGGGACAAGTCTAACACGCTCACCATATTTTGATGGAAAATGCTATGATGTTTGGAAAGTTCGTATGTCTCATTTCTTGCAAATGCTTGGAGAAGAAGTATGGAATGTGTGTATAAACAAAACAGATATTTCGGTCAGCGATGGAAAGAATGTTTTCTCAAAAGCGGAGCTAGCACTAAAAACAGCAAACTCCAAAGCTATGGTAGCTCTTTATGCAGGATTGAACAATGAAGAATTAATGTGATGCAGGCGAAATTACAAGACAGCATACGAGATTTGGAACAACATGTTCAAACGACATGAGGGAACCGCTTCTGAGGTAAAAGCTAAAGTAAATTATGTTTTTATAAGTTTGATATTTTTCGTATGCTGCCAGGAGAGAACCTACTGTATATTCTTCACATATTACTCTGAGAAAAACCTTCTGAACTAATCAATTCAACAATCAATCCGAGTGTGTAATACTTATTTGTTTTCTTTAGTTAGGATAATTAAAGATCATGAGTTTTTCTTTTCTTCCACTTTGGTGAGATTGAAGGGACTTATCTTAGAAGTCCTGTAGGTGTAATAGGTCTTTTGGCCTGAATCCGAGAATCACTGTACAAGGGTTTGAGTATAGTAGAACGCTTGTGACGGAGAATTGGTACAAGTAGGTGGTGTGGACATAGATTTGGGGTCGAACCATATTATATCGCTGCGTCACTTGTGCTTGCTGTGTTTGCTTTTTCTATCTCTTCTCATTTACTTTGCAACTTAATTTTAGTTTTTTTAATTCCGCACAATCACCATATACACCCCCCACCCCCTGGGTGATTTACACAATCCTCATTATATAGTCCTTTATTTTTCTTCCTCTATAAGCCTCTCGACGATAGTTCCTTTCTATTAACATAAGAAACTTCAAAGTAAATAAATAATCATTGACATATACCATGGTTTACTCAAACCATCTAATAGTAACAATCATTCACCGCTTAAAATTTTGTAGCGAAGCCTTCATATGAAGCTTATTGTCGAAGAATGATAAGATTTATCCACAACATATATTCAGGCCTTTGTCAATTGGTAACTGATATGGCTAAAAATAGAACTAAATCATGACCGTTCAAATCGGGCATGAATCTCAGAACTCTCAAGGGGAAAACAGTAATTTCCACTACAAACATGTCCGAAATTGGGAACTGGGTCTTCTCCAAAGCCCGATAATCGAAAAACGGGTCAGTCATACTGGGTCAGGGTGGCAGCCCATTATGAACAAACCAGAACATTTAAAGTGTTATTTAAATTATCTCTAAGAGATGGTTTAAACCAAATCTCTTATCATGAAGGAATTTAAAACTCTACATCTTATCCAAAAAACACCTGGAAGTAGAGATAAATGATTATCTCGAAACTGTTTCCAAAGGCGACTATAAATACCTCTCTACCCACACCATAAAAAAGGTAATCAGTAATTTCTCCACAAAAGCTCTTTCGTAATCTTCTTAATTACTAACCTAAGCATTGGAGGGTTCGTCACCGGGAACAATCCCGGTGTTTCGAACTTTTTGCAGGTCAGCAGTGGCATCAAGAAGCGGTTAACACCGGCAAAAAGTCAGCATGTTTGCTTTTATTGTTTCAAGAAGAATCTACATATCATATGTTTGCTCCCACACCGAAATTAGCAGCAACAGTAACCAACCATGATAGTTAATAGTCTAACACAAATGTATGGGGTTCATTCTCCCCTAAAAGTAATAATACTACTTATGTAACAAAAACTTCTAAATTTAAACCTAAATACAATAGTAATGAACATACAATTAAATCATATAAAGAAATGAAATTAATACATATTCTTAAATCATGTTGAAGAAAGGAAATTTAACATGGAACTTGCAATTAGTATAGGTTGTTATGCATGAATCTATACTACAACGGAGGTATTATTTATCCATACTATTAGTATTCATTCAGGAAGAAAAAAGAAGGGAAAAAAAAGTTCCAACTTTTTGTCAAATATCTAAAGAATATATTGATTAGTGTATAGGGTGGAGTAGGTACATATATGGGTCAATTAACACCTTTGAAAAATAACCCTAATTTGGTGCATGAACTTTGTATATATACTAGATTTTCCCGTGAGCACATACCTACAGCACGTCTTCGGAACGATACAACATATGAAAGTCTTGTAAACAGTAAAACAACAATTATGTAGCTCAAGTTTGAATAGTAAACCAATAATTAGTTGTAAATAAAAATCAATGTTTCCATTAGTATATGTTGAAAAATAGTTATAAATGGGGGTGTAAAATCCAACTTCTTAGAACTTTGAGTGTAGAAAATGATGAAATTTAAATGTTGATGAGATATTTGCTATTTTCAATATAACATGAGCAATAAAAAAAATGCATAAAAAATCTGAAAATTTACAAACCTGAAATCTGAAAATATAAATTTCTGAGTATAGAGAGAGAGAGAGAGAGAAATAAATAAATCTATATAATAAAATACAAAGAAAGCTATCAGGTGGGTCTCCTTCAACCCCCCCCCCCCCCCCCCCCCCCCCCCCCCCCCCCCCCCCCCACACACACACACACACAAAATCAAAGGCCAGATCTAACCTCACAAAATACATTTTCTCCCAAAAGTTCCCCCCCAAAATTCAACCCCCCCCCCCCCCCCCCCCCCACCCCCCCAAAACACTCATTTATTTAATAATTATCTCTCTCTCTCTCTCCAAAATTCAAAATCCCCCCCCCCCCCCAAACAACTCATTTATTTATTTAATTATCTCTCTCTCTCTCTCTCTCTCTCTCTCTCTATATATATATATATATATATATATATATATATATATATATATATATATATATGAAAATGCTAATATGAGATGGTGAGATGGGTGAGATGAAAATGTATTTTGTGAGATGAGCGATTTGAATCATCGAAATCTCGATCACACCGTTCACATCATTCTACATATCATCTAGATGGTTTGTACAAAATTTCAAGCGATTTGGAGACCTCTAGCCTATGCATCAAAGCGTTCAAGTAAATGCATATATATGTATTTTGCATCATCTTCGTGATGTGTTGAACGCTTTGATGCAAAGGCTAGAGGTCTCCAAATCGTTTAAAATTTTGTACACACCATCTAGATGACATATAGAATGATGTGAACGGTGTGATCGAGATTTGGATGATTCAAATCGCCCATCTCACAAAAAAACACTCCATCTCACCATCTCATAATAGCATGACTCTCTCTCTCTCTCTCTCTCTCTCTCTCTCTATATATATATATATATATATATATATATATATATATATATATATATATATATATGGAAACATGGACTTTTATACCCCAGTCTATAATTATTTTTCACCATATACTAATGAAAACATGGACTTTTATTTACAACTAATTATTGTCATACTATTCAAACTTTAGCTGCATAATTGTTGATTTACTGTTTACAAGACTTTTCATATACTGTATCGTTCTGAAGACGTGCCATAGGCACGTGACCATGGGCAAATCTAGTAAATAAATAAAGGAGTTGTTTTGGGGGATTTGAATTTGAGTTTTGGGGGATTTGAATTTGAGTTTTGGGAGGGGGGGGGGACTTTTGGGCGGAAAAATATGTTTTGTGATGTTATATCTAGACCATTGATTTCAAGCCTATTGAAGGAGAGCCACTTGATAGCTTTTTTTGTATTTTATTATATAGATGGTAGGATTGAATACTTTCACATGCATGTTTACTCATCTTGGAAACTCTGAAACAGTAAAACTTCCTCTAATTGGAATTAGCCCAAAATACCTTAAACAAATAAAGAGCAGCAAAGTATCAAAAAATGTCTAAACTTTTAACCTTATAAAGATATTAACAATCATAATCATGTTTTCTAGTCTCAGCATCAAATAGACCCTCCGTTCCCCTTCCAGTTCTCGTCGTTCCAAGTTATTTCCTCTTTAGTCTAATCGACTCTGCAACATAAAAATCTCTCAAAAATCATTTCAATTTATTCAAAAATTTAATCTTTTTCATAAATTTCCCCCCAAAACCCCTAAACTTCAGAATATTAATTCATCATACGCAATTCTTAAATAATCAAAAATTAATTTTTTCTTTTACAAAAATTCAAAAACCAAACCCCGATATTGCAACTACTAAACCAAGAATGGCTACAGTGAGCTTACCACCATCGGATATGTTCGAGATCGGCATGCTGCCATCGGATCTCCGAGCGAAAGCAAATAGATCCAATCTGTCCTCGTCTCCGCCGCCACCACCAGAGGTTCAAAACTGGTGGGGGTGAGATTCAACGGAGGCAGGGCGGCCGCCGATGATGGGCTCGATCGCGATCCAGTTCATGGTGCGCGGATCTCAAAGCCCCGACACGGATTTCAAAGGGCTACAGGGTACGACTGGGGCTATAGGGCGCGTCAGAGGCTACGGGGTGACGGGGCGGCTATATGATTGGGGCGACAGAGCGGCGGGGAGAGAGAGAGGACCAGCAGTGCAAAAGAGGAGGTGAAAAACAATGATGAAGATGAATAGATGCGGAGGCATGAGGGAGAGAAATAGACGTAGGGGTATTTGAATATTTTGATTTAGGTTGCATGTATGATGCACGTATATATTTATTAAATTTAGTTTGAACATGTATTGTACAATTTATTTAGTTATAAATCTCAACTCCCTCATTAAAATAATACAAATAGTATTAATCATTTGAGTCCATGGCTATGACCATACGGCTATTACACCTTGAATAAGATTATTCCATCAAACCTTTGCCTAATTGAATTCATGATATGAAGCTCACGTGGCCTTGTGAACCTTTTGGAAAGTTCACATGGACACTACTAAGGTCTCTGTGCCAAACAGATTTGCTTAAAAGAAATATATAGAGAGAGCATTCGAGTATCGTTATCTTACAGTTACTGTTGCAAAATAGCATATCTTTTACTAGTGTTATTCTGTGCAAATTGCACAGACTAAAATAAATTTGAAGGACTCATAAAATTATATGAAACTTAAAAATTTAGAGATGCCCCTTATTTCAATTACAATATAATCAAAATATGACAAACCTACAGTTTAACTAATTAACATTTTCAAACCAACCAACATCATTTTATATTTCTATTCAATTGAAATAAAGGAAAAAAAGTTAATAATTACCAAAGTGGGGCGTGGCATTTATTGGACTCCTTAATGTACTATGCTATCTTCTTATCAACCCGTGTTTCTTAACCGCATTCTCTCTCAAATCAAATTTAATCAACATCTGAAATACATGGAGGAAACAATAATTGAAAATTAGATATATCAAAAGATGACAAATATATATAAATTAACCAATTCTAATTTTGAAACCAACATCATTCTATATTTTCAATTCAATTGAAAGGAAATTCCAAAATTCTCGATATCTATAACTCTTCAATAAATTACAACACCAAGACATTTAAACCCTAGATCCCTAAATTTCAAGATACCAAGAAAGATGTATTTTCAAAAATCGCTTGTACAATCTTGTCAGATTCCTCCATTCTAAAGCTTTCTTGCAAATACTCATACTGTCTGGAAAGTTCCTCAATATTTGCCTCCAACTGTTCTATATTACTCTTTAGTTGAGCCTCTATATAATGATCAAACCATAAAACACACAAATAATACTACAATTCACCAAAACTTTCCAAACAAAATAAAAGATGTAGAATAGATACCACCATCGGCATGTTGTTTTCTTTCTGATTCCAGCATATTCCGAAGCTTCTCTTGCTTCATCAAATTTTCATCTTTTCTTTTCATCAATCATTTGAAGTAAGTCCTTAGCTTTCTTATATATTCACTCATATGCTCCCTTCTACACTAAGGGGGCGTTTGGTACGTAGGAATGTGTAAGATAATACCATATTTTTTTTTAGATTACCTTGTTTGGTAGGCGGTAAATATAGTTTTGAAAGAAATGATGGATTTCCAAGGGAAACAAAATTCGTTGTTGGGAAGGATTTCCACCCCCCCCCCCCCCCCCCTCCAAAAAAAAAACCATGAGATTTGAGGATTCTCATGGAATTTTCATAACAAATAATAAAATAACACAAAAAACTAGAATAAAAAAATATTTCTCTGTACAACCAAGAGATTTTAGGATTCTCATGAGATTTTCATAATAAACAATAACATAACCCAAAAAACTAGAATAAAAAAAAAATAATAATAACTGATTCCCATGAATGCAATGTATTATACGGAAGCGATAATACAACATTCTAGGGAATCTTCATTGCCACCATCACATTCCTGGGAATCATCTCGTTCCCGAGAATCTTCCAATTCGTGTATTAAACGCCCCCTAAGGAAATAAAATAATAAAATATAATAATGATAAAATGGACCAAACTATTCAACTTTCATGCTTTTTACCATCCTCCACAATCCGTCATTCTTTGTAATTGAGAATTCGGATAATAATTTTTTAGAATGCAAAAGTCCAAATGAAAACATATAACTATTAAAAGAAAAAGCTATTATATGCAAGTCAGTTTGCATAAAAGCATCATATTTCATTCCTCAAACTTTGTGAAGCAATGCAAAAGGTGGACTCAAGTAGTACTTATAGTCTCACACTTTCCCAGGAGAAAGAATGATCAAATTGAACATAAATTCAAAAATCAAAATACAACTATTTACCTTCACACTTGTCTAATATATCATTTTCTAACTGTTGCCTTGAAAATAGCAAATACATTCATGAAGACCCAATTTGGACAAATTATCCAAAGCACCAAATAACAAACTAAAAGGAATAGAATATGCAAGTCTATGGTGTTTTCTTGTAATATTGCAATTTTTATTGTGTGACGAACATTAGTCTTATACCATGTCATGGATTCAGAGTGAAAAAATTTCGAGCAAATTAGTTGTCTAATGCAGTAACATACCAAATTACAAAAAACTACTTTTGTAGTCTAAAATCAAAACTTTGAGTTAATCAGGAGAATAAAACTACAAAAATAGTGTGCATTAATAGTAAGCAATTGATCAATCACCTTATAGCCATTCTTGTTTTTCCATCTTCTCCACATCCTCTGTCGAACGAAACTCAATTGCCTTTGGCTCAGACCCCACAACACCCGGATCTACATCCGACGATTAGTTGAGACCCACATTGGACCTCGAAGTCGACAGCAACTATAGGCCACGTAATAAACATATCCCAAATTGAAGAACTAATCAAACTATAATGTACAAAAACAAAAACAAAAAAAAAATCTAATAAACACACCCCAATTTCAAGAACTAATCAAACTATTGATCAGAAATTTTTATAAAAAAAATTGATTGACAATTGTGAATCCAAATTCATCAAAATTCGTGTCAAAAGAGAGGGAGAGGGGAAACTAGTCATTGCCAAAGTCGGAGACTTTGATATGCTCCAAAGCGAAGACGTTGAAAGCCAACAATGTGATCTTATCCTCCAAATCTTTTGTTCCAATCTCACACCTGACGATCCCCCTTCTTCTGATCTGAAACCCTACATTATTAGGTTTACATTCGATCCCGAATCTCAAAGCTTGACCATATTATCATAAAAAAGTAGAAAAATACTCGGACACAAACAAATTAAGAATAGACGAAAAAATCATATAAAAACTGAAAAAACAATTCTAATAAAAATTATCAAGCAACATATATCAAAATCAAAACAGACAGAGATTATGTCTATTCATGAAAAGTTAAATTTTGAAGACACCATGGTCACTCCAAAGACATAATCTATTTCCCAACTGCGGGCTCAAAAGAGGCTAGAGCGCTGTTGGGAACTGTGAGCCTTGCTGATGTGGCCAACTTTTGTCCTGCCTACAAATAGTTTGGCAATCGTGCAATTTATGCAAGTACTTTGAAAAAGTGAAATAAATTTTAAAAAAAATTTTAAAATTAAAGAGTGAATTTTACTAAAATCTTCCTGAGTTTTCATGCTTATTGGTCATAATTATTAAGCAACATATATATCTAAATCAAAATAGAGATTATGTATATTCATGAAAAATTAAATTTTGAAGACACTATGGTCACTCTAAAGACTAAAATCTATTTCAAATGCATGTGTGAATAGACATAATCTATTTACGTACTGCAGGCTTGAAAGAGGCTAGAGCGCAATTGGGTAATGCGAGCCTTGCTGATGTGTCCAGCTTTTGTCCAGGCCTACAAATAGTTTGACAATTGTATTATTTCTGCAAGCATTTTGAAAAGTGGCATAAATCGAAATAATTCAAAAAAAAAATGGTGAAATTTACTAAAACCTTCCTGAGTTTTCATGCTTCAGCAGGTACCTCTCATTGCCTTTTAAAAGTGACCATTTCACCCTCCTAAAACGTGAAAATTTGACAGGGTTAGTGTAATTCTCCCAAAATTAAAAGTTGAATTATTTTAAAACCTACAAGTTCCATAATTACTCATTAGCACGAAGGATTCAGGTTTGGTTTTCTATGCCGAGACAATCATATTCATGATTCGGCATACTTAAAGCCCTCCGTATGAATGTGAGATTAGTGGGACTGTGAGATTAGTCACTTAGTTTAATAATTCAGCATAACTAATGTTAGCATTAAACATAGTTACTGATATGGGTTAGGAATGACGTGGCCCGTCCTGGGCCACAGGATCCCTCCAGGATGCGCGCACCTCCTGATCCTCCGGATCCGCCACGTCAGCATTGGAAAATCACCCGGGCCGCTACCACGTCAGCCCGAAAACCGCCCGGACATCTGCCACGTCAGCCCTAAACCGTCCGGATTTCCACCGCTTCAGCTTCACGGGCAACCGGGTCCAGACCCGGCCCCAAACGGGTCCAGACCCGGTTGGCATCTTCTATAAATACCGGACCCCTACTCCTTCTCAAGGTAATCAATCTTTTCCCATCAAAACCCTAGTTACTGTTACTCTCTCTTAGTGACTGACTAGATCGTCGGAGGGTCTGCCACCGGGACCAACCCCAGTGTTCCGAGACCGTTTGCAGGTACACGAGACCATCGGATCCGAGCCTCAAAGATCCGAGCCGAGCATCAGCCTCCACCTCACTACCACCTACCTCAGTACCATTCGTCTAGTCGAGGGCCGTCTGCATAGGAGTTTCCTCTATCAATACAAATCGAGTAAGAACTCACGCTTGGTGCATCCACACGCCTCCCAAAAACAAACCGCATCAGGATGGCGCCGTCTGTGGAAAACTATCTATCGTAGATGCCAAACCGAGCTCTGCCGCCAACGGTACCCCTGTAGACGCCAACCCAAGCTCTACCGCCAACGGTACCCCTGTAGACGCCGACACAAGCTCTGCCTCCGACGGTACCCCCGTCAACCCGAGCTCACATGGCGCCCAAGGCCGCGAAAACTGTTACCTCCGCACGTCGGCAGGACGTGCCTCCACAAGGTATCGCTGCCAATGCTCACGGATCGAACAACAGAGGGATCAGCCACGGGCCCCAGCCGAATGCCTCCCGTCCGATCCCACCCGACCTACGGGGGGTGATCGTGAACCGGCAGGCTAGCCGCAGCAGGGGAGGAGCCGCTTCCAACTCGGCTCCAAACCACCCAAAACCTCCGTCCCAAGGGCGGGA
Source organism: Hemerocallis citrina (assembly GCA_017893485.1). NCBI lineage: Eukaryota > Viridiplantae > Streptophyta > Magnoliopsida > Asparagales > Asphodelaceae > Hemerocallis > Hemerocallis citrina. The sequence goes on along the minus strand of CM030362.1, from coordinate 258,964,889 downwards.
ACCGGCGCTCAGCCGTGTCGGTCGACAACAGCCCGCTCAACCAAACCGGGCCGAGCGGGCCCCGGTTACCCACCAGGAGTTCCAAGACTTCCGCAGGGAAATCTTGGGGGCCATCCGAGGGGTCTGCGTCGATGAGAACCCCCGCCGTTCCCACACACGGTTGGAGGCCGAGGCTAGCATGTCTCGCCCCTCAACAATCCCCCCAGAGTATGATGGCGACATTTTGAAGTGCCTCCAAGAAATGGAGGAGCACCTCGACCACTTTGGCAACGACGACCCAAGGACGGCTCAGGGGTACAGGCCGGTTCGCCCTCCTTTCTCCGCCCTCATCCTACAGGCGGAGATACCCCGCAATTTCCGTCCGCCTCAGTTCGAGACATATTGTAATACCCTGATTTTCCAAATATATGAAAAATTATTTATTTTGCACGTAGTGTGCACGTGCAATATTTTGGTTGAATTAAATCTTATAATTATTTTATTGTGACGTGTATGAATATTTAAATATATGTTTTCAAACTATTTTTATACAAAAGCTTTTTCTTTAAATGAATAGAAAGCATTATTTTTAAAGCCTTTTCTTAAATCCCAAATTGTATTTTATTTATTTTATTTTAAAATAACTATTTTGGCCCATAAACTAAGCCCATGGATTAATTTATTTAAAAAAGGTCTATTTTACTTTTTTATAAAAACCAAATGCACAATTTTTGGGCCTAGTTGCATGCACGTGCACTACATGTACACGTGCAATGCACACTTCTTCCTATGGCCGGATTGCATCTCTTTTGGAGGGAGTTTTTGAATTTGGTCATGGTGTTCATGGAGGTAGTTATGTGAATGTGGGTAGTTGTGGTAACTTCTACTCTCATCCTAGCCTTCCATCTTATAACCAACCAACTAATCCTAGCCCTCCATTCTACTTCATTTTTAGTATAAATACCTCCCTCCCATGGCTATATTCATATGCAATTATATTTCCCAAATCTATAGTCTAATTAGTAGTAGTTGTGAGATAAAAGATTGAGAGAATTGTGTGGGATTGCTTGCATTTGTCCAAGGAGGAGAAGGGCCGGCTAGGAGCTTTCGGTGGTGTTGAGGAGCTTGTGTGCGCATCAATCTAGGAGGAGGTGCATCTTGTTGCAAGGAAGTGTTGCTTTTGTGTGGTTTTTCTCTCCATACAAGGTGGGTAGAATTCTCCATATTTCTAAAGTAGAAATGCTTGCTAAATGAATGAATGACAGTGGGTTGATTTTCCTTATTATTGATGCTAGTATCATATTGAGAATGATGCATGAAAAATACTAATAAGAGTACACTTCTAATTGGAAAATTGATTCATAAATTGATTGGAATGTGAGTATGCAGTTATATGTGATTTGATCAGTGAAAATCTAAGTTGGTATGGATTAATTATAACTATGAATGTGAACTTGGCTAATAAAGAAATTTGTGGCATTAATTGTTGAGAATTGTCGAGAAGGAATCTTTCGGGTAAGTCGACTTAGGACCTTGTAAGTCGACTTATATGCTCCTTTAAGTCGACTGATGCTGTTATAAGTCGACTTCTTGCTTAAATTATTTACTTAAAATCATGGATGTTTCCCCCCTGTACAGTCGACTTACTATGGTATAAGTCGACTGGTACTGATACATTTTATAAACTCGAATGTTCTACTATTTTGGAAATACATGAAACTTTATAAAGATAATTTGGGAATTGTTGCATGGAATAAAATGTGATTTGATAATAAAAGGCGTAATCAGAACTATGATTTTGATATGTGTATTTTTGGGAAATTATACCTTGCAAAAGAACTAGAAATAAGAAGATTAATATAGTAAAGTGACATTATAAATGTATGAAAATATGAACTGTGAATATTCGTTAGTACTTCTCATTCTGAGAATAAAGTGAACAATGAAATGTGAATTATTCTTGTTAAAGAATAGCGAGGCAAAGTATGATGTGTAAATAGAATGAAAGAATGATTCATTAATTTGAGATGTTTAAACTGCTCAGTCGACTGAAGGTGTGCAGCAGTCGACTGTATAAAACCTGAGAATCTACATTTTGAACTATGCAGACCAGGCGACTGTGTTGACAACAGTCGACTGCCCTGTGGGTGATATTTGAATTTGAAAACACTGCGGAACAGCCGACTGCCATGTGCAGCAGTCGACTCTCCCGAGTAATTGTGAATACTTGAATTGACTGAACAAGTCGACTGGAAGAGATCCAAGTCGACTGTCCAGAGTGTTTTGTTATGTCAGAGGACATTATTCTGTTTATTCTGAAGAGCTGTGAACTTTATGGTTTATGTTGATGAACTTCTTATTGCTGTATGAATTTATATGAAATGAATCATAGTTGAATTGAGAAATTTACATGAGATGAATCATAGATACGAATTGAGAATTACATGAATATGAAAGCTAAGATCATGAATATGAAAAATGAACTCAAGAGCTGGGAATGCTCAGATTATGTTAGAATTTGTAAATTGGAATTGAAATGAAAGAGTAGCTAAGTCTCCCCCGGCAGTTGAAAAAGAAATTGAGATGAATATTGAAAAGAAAGACCAAGGTTGGTCATGTTGAAATGAATGAATAAGTCCGGTTTGGTGGAGAGGCTAACTCTAGAGCTTTGATTTGGTTCATGATTCTAATAAAAAACTAAGGATTAGCACATAATGGAGACGTGATGAAAGTAGGAGAAAAACACGAGTGAGAGCCATCGGATTGCGGTGGAGGGTATTTCACAGGTTCTTCACGATGAGTCGTGACATGACGTGGATACGGCTCCAGGGTGCCGTGGCGGCGGAAAGTATTTCACAGGTTCTTCACGATGCGTCGTGACGTGGATACTGTTCTAGGATACCATCCCTGTGGTGACACTTGTGGGATGTTTGGTGACTGCATGAGGATCGTGTGCCATGAAGGAGGCTGAATTGTCCATAGGTTCTTCACAATGCGTCGTGACATGACGTGGGATTCCCCTCCAGTTTCTGTACACATGCTTGCACTCATAGATCATCTAAGACACTACCGTAGTTACAGTAGTAGATTAAGTCATGGCGAGGGATTGAACCCTACAAGATGAAGAACGATTAAGAGGCTTGCCCTCGGACCTATGTAGTATGAGATGCATAGACTCCGAACAAGTGTGCATTAGTGTCATATAACATAAGTAACTGCATTAAGGATTAAGTGCACAATCACAACACGACATCAATAGGATAGTCCCTTTTATCTGAAATGTGACAAGTTTGTGTTTGTTAAATATGGAAAATTAAGTTATACTATTTCCGGCATAGAGAGGATGGTCGTGTATAATGATCGTCGGTTGAATAAACTGACGTACCCACAGTCTTATATGCAGGTAAATGGCATGTTAAAGGTTAAAGAGGAATGGATGCATAGAGATGTTACCATGTTGTTGTATATTTATTCAAATGTTGTATATTTTACTTCCGCTGTGCAAATGAAAAGTGTAATATTGATGTAAACTCTGATGTATGATGAGAAGTTTGAATTTCCTTGTAAAATTGTACTCAAAGAAAGCGAAAAGATCCTGTAGAACATCTCGAATTCAGTGATTTGGGATTCGGGGCGTTACAGAGTGGTATCAGAGCCACGCTTTCTACACTTTCTACATTGGTACAAATTTATAAGGAATGACACCCTAGAAGTGGACATTAGAGTGTGTGTTTGAGTCTAGAGATTTAAATGTAAGTGACTTACATTTGTGTTGCTCTATGACTCATGCTTCTTCCTCTCTATTTCTAAGATGGCTGATCACTTCGACCCTGCTGGAGGCGATGATTGGCTTGTGGTTTCTCTTCAGAGGCAGGTTGAGACGCAGCGAGAGAAAGTCGGATTGTTAGAGGCTCAGCTGGCAAAGCGAAAGGACGACTTTTCAGTTCTCAGTCACCGGGTATGGAAACTTGAAAAGAGGAAGAACTTGGCGGATGTGCTGAAGGATGAAGTTGAGGAACTACGGGAAGAACTTCGAGCAGCGAAGAGGACCCGTAGGAGTTAGATTGTTGTAGCTTCTGTTTTCTTCCGTTCTGATGTTAAGAAATGTTTTAATTCGAATGTATAAAGTTTGGAATTCAATGAAATGCAAGTTGGTTTAAATTCTTGTCTTATACTTCGAATTTAATGGATTTTTACATCAGAATATGTCGAGAAGGGGAGCTAGGAATGGGGAAGGTTTGGATCTGGAGACTGAGCTTGCTAGGGTCTACCAGACGCTGAATGCTGTAGCTGCAAACCAAGGAAGGGGGCCGATGAATCCAGTGCCTGAGGCAATTAAGCTAGTGGAATCGTTCAAGAGAATGAAACCACCAGTGTTCGAGGAAAGTCAGACCCAGATGCGGCTGACAACTGGATTCGGCAAGTGGAGACGATCTTTGAGGTGTTGGAGACACCGGAGGGCAGCAAGGTCAAGTTGGCGACTTTGCAATTGGAGAAGGATGCGGCTGTTTGGTGGCAGTCGATGAAGAGGACTATGGGAGGCTTGCTGCTCGGCTGGGAGGAATTTCTGGAAGAGTTCTGCAGCCACTATTTCCCCTCCGATGTTCAGGAGAAGAAGGCCATGGAGTTTCTGTCACTTCAGCAAGGCAGCATGTCAGTGAGGGAGTATGAGACTAAGTTTACTCAGCTCTCCAGGTATGCTCCAGAACTGGTGATAGATGAGGCGAAGAAGGCTCGCAAGTTCGAGCATGGACTGAGGCCAAGCTTGAGATCCTGGATGATACCTCTTGGTATCAGGCGATTTGACAAGCTGGTCAAGAGGGCGGCAGCGACGGAGGCGGATATGGAGCAGTTCCATGTTGTTCAGAACCGGAGGAACAACTGGCAGACTGATAAGAGGCCCGCCAATTCTGGAAGTTTCAAGGGGCAACCATCTGCACAAAGGTTCAAACCGACAGGGGCGAACGCTATCAGTGTAGCTGGAGGACCTGGAAACAATGTGGTGAGACCTCCTGCGGTGACTTGCTTCAACTGTGGTGAGACGGGACATTTCATGTCTCAATGCTCTAAGCCACGGAACAGTAATTGCAATGCACCAATGCAGCAGTCTGGGAAGAGGCCGTACCAGTCAGGGCGAGTATTTGCTTTGACGGAGGCTGATGCTGAGGAAGCGGATCAGGTCATCTCTGGTACGAGGGCTGAAGTTTAGTGTGGTTTTGTCATTTCTTCTTCCCATTCATATTGTGAAGCTGTTATGTAATGGTGTGTATTATGTAACAAGCGAACTCTATCTTAATGGAGAGAAAGCTGTTGTATTATTCGATACTGGATCCTCTCATACTTTTGTGTCTCCTAGATTTGCTAAAGTGTTGGGAGTTGAACCGAAGATTTTTCCAGGCAAGATCTTAGCAGTAGCTACTCCGTCAGGGGAAACTTTAACCACTGATCGGTACTATGCTGATTGCGAGATTGTAATTGGGGATAGAATCTTTGGCATTGATCTGATCGAGCTGACTATCTTGGGAGTCGATGTTATCATTGGCATTGATTGGATGTCGGTGTACAGTGCAAGCATCGAGTGTAAGACCAAGACAGTGACGGTGAAGGCTCCAGGTGGACCTGAAATCACTTTCCAAGGGAAGCAGAAGTGTTCTAAGCTGGTGGCAACTATCCGCAAGGAAGAGACTCCTGTGGAATTGCAAGGGATTCCTGTGGTTCGGGACTATCCGACTGTGTTCTTGGAAGATTTTCCTGGGTTACCCCCGCATCGTGATGTAGAGTTCAGCATCACTGTTCAACCGGGAAGTGCACCCATCTCTAAGGCACCGTATAGGATGGCTCCAGTGGAACAGGATGAGGTGAAACGGCAGATTGAGGAACTGTTGGGAAAAGGCTTTATTCAACCTAGTGCGTCACCTTGGGGAGCAACAGTGCTTTTGGTAAAAAAGAAGGATGGATCGATGAGAATGTGCATCGATTACCGAGAGCTGAATAAGGTCACTGTTCAAAATAAGTATCCGATTCCTCGAATTGATGACTTGTTCGATCGTCTACTAGGAGCAGCTGTTTTCTCCAAAATAGATCTTCGATCAGGATATCACCAAGTGCGAGTGAAAGCTGAAGATGTGCACAAAACTGCGTTTAGAACTCGGCATGGGCATTACGAATTCTTAGTTATGCCATTCGGAGTGAAAAATGCACCCGCAATCTTCATGGACTTGATGAACAGAGTTCTGAGGCCGTTTTTTTCGTCGTGGTGTTTATCGACGATATTCTCGTGTACTCCAAGTCAGAGGCGGAGCACACCGAGCATTTGGCAGCAGTTTTGCAGAAGCTGGAAGAGCAGAGGTTGTATGCCAAGTTATCCAAGTGTGATTTCTGGAAATCTGAAGTGGCATTCCTAGGTCACATCTATTCTAAGGAGGGAGTGGCAACTGACCCTCAGAAGATAGAGGCAGTGAGAGATTGGGCTAGGCCTACTACAGTGAAAGAGGTCAGAAGTTTCCTTGGGAGGACTGGATACTACAGGAGATTCATTCAAGGTTATGCTCAGATAGCTGTACCGCTTACTGGACTGACCAAGAAGAATGTGAGCTTCAAGTGGACTGAACAATGTGAGGCGAGTTTTCAGGAGTTGAAAGATAGACTGACTACTGCACCTATTTTGGCTTTGCCTAGAGCAGGTGTTGAGTATGATGTTTATAGCGATGCTTCACATCGGGGGCTTGGTTGTGTCTTAATGCAAGAAGGTAGAGTAATCGCTTGTCATCAGCCTCAGCATGGCGAATTTCGAGGTCCGGCGAATCCTCGTAGACAACGGGAGCTCGGTCAACATTCTGTTCCTGGAAGTGTTCGAGAACCTGAAGCTCTCCTGTGAGAAACTAAAGCCGGTCAGATACACCCTGCACGGGTTCTCCGGCGTCCCTACGACTAGAGGGGATCATCACCCTAGACGTCACGACAGGTGCGACCCCGAACAGAAGGACCGAGTCCATGGATTTCATGGTTGTGAATGTCAAGGCAGCTTACAACGCCATCCTCGGCCGTCCGGGGCTCTGCTCCCTCCAGGCGGTTCCTTCGGCCTACCATCAGAAAATGAAATTCCCTACCAACACCGGCGTCGGAGTTGTCCGAGGGAATCAAGAAGCTGCATGTTCGTGCTACATGACTGCGATCAGAAGCGGGGTATTTCCCCTCGACACCGTCGAGCTAGAGCCCGAGAGGACCCAGCCCGAGCAAGAGCCGGCGGACGAACTAGAAGACGTCTCGTTCGAGACAGGAGATGCATTGAGCACTTCCGAATAAGTTGCTACCTCGTGCCCGACCTTAAGTCCGCCATAATCGCCTGCATTCGCCAAAATGTCGACCTCTTTGCCTGGAAGCCCTCCGACATGCCCGGTATCTCCGAGGATCTTATCATGCACAAACTCAGCGTGATCCCCGGGTCGAAACTAGTTGTCCAAAAGCGGCGCAAGTTCGCTCCGGAGCGACAACAGGTAGTGAACGCAGAAGTGGACAAGCTCTTGTCCACGCATTTCGTACAAGAGGTCAGTTACCCTGAGTGGCTGGCGAACGTCGTCGTGGTCAAGAAGGCGAGTAGGAGTTGGAGGATCTGCATAGATTTCACCGATCTCAACAAGGCATGCCCCAAGGATCCGTTCCCTCTCCCCAGCATCGATGCCCTGATCGATGCCACCTCAGGCCTTGAGCTCTTATCCTTCATGGATGCTTTCTCAGGCTATAACCAGATCCAGATGTTTCCTTCCGACATCGCCAAGACGTCCTTCATCACGAACCGGGGACTGTACTGCTACCGGGTTATGCCCTTCGGACTGAAGAACACCGGTGCCACCTACCAGAGGCTCGTCAACCGAGTCTTCAAAGATCAAATAGGACGTAACATGGAGGTATACGTCGACGACATGCTCGTCAAAAGTCAACAAGGACAGGACCACGTCGCCGACCTGGAAGAAGCCTTTGGGGTCCTTCGAACCCACAACATAAGGCTCAATCCGACGAAGTGTGCCTTCGGCGTCTCTTCGGGAAAGTTCTTAGGGTTCGTAGTCAGCCAACGCGGCATCGAGGCAAACCCCGAGAAAATCCAGGCCATAATAGACATGGCCCCTCCCAGGGACGTCAAAGAAGTCTAAAGGCTAACGGGGAGACTGGCGGCCATCGGCCGTTTCCTCTCCAAGTCCGGAGAAAAGTCCCTTCCGTTCTTCAAGGTGCTGCGCGGCACCGGAAGGTTCGATTTGGGTACTCAACAGTAAGAGGCCTTCGCATAGTTGAAGGAGTACCTCGCCAAGCCTCCTCTCCTCAGTAACCCGGAACCAGGGGAGCCACTCTGGCTCTACCTTTCCGCTTTGGAGAATGTGCTCAGTGTCGTCCTCGTCTGAGAAGAGGAAGGGGTTCGAAAACTCCTGTACTATGTAAGCAAGGTCCTGCTCGACACCGAGACCCGGTATTCCTTTGGTCGTGGCCGCGCGGAAGCTCTGTCCTTACTTTCAGGTGCATTCGATCCAGGTACTCACGGATCAACCCCTGAAGGCCGTGCTCTACAAACCCGAGAGCTCTGGTCGACTAGTCAAATGGTCGATCGAACTCAGCCAGTACGACATCGGCTATCAACCAAGAACGGCCATCAAAGGGCAGGCCCTCGCCGAATTCATCACAGAATGCACCATCTCCGAGCAACCCGCGAGCAAAGTAGCCGACCAGACGTGGGAAGTTTACATCGACGGCTCCTCCTGCGAAACAGGGAGCAGTGCGGGCATCATTCTTCAGGGTCCGGATGGTTTCCTCCCTCAATACTGCCTCTGCCTCAACTTCCCGACCTCTAACAACAAGGCTGAATAAGAAGCTATGATCGGCGGGCTCAACCTGGCTCATCAAGCCGGCGCCAGACAGATCAGGGCCTTTAGCGACTCTCAGCTGGTGGTCAACTAGATCACCGGGGAGTACGAGGCCCGTGATGATCGGATGATCAAGTACCTGGCCGTGGTCCAATGCCTATTAGCGTCCTTCAATGAGTCGGCTGTCCTGAGGATCCCCCGGGAGCTGAACGCCCAGGCCGATGCCCTGTCAAAGTTGGCTTCCTCATCCTTTGAAGGCCTCGACCGCACGGTCCTGATTGAAGTCCTTTTGAAGCCAAGTACAGACTCCCCGGAGGTTCTGTGCGTCGAAGACGGAGTCCCTCCCGACGACTGGACCACCGTTATCAAAAAATTCTTAGTCAAGGGAGAACTCCCCGAAGACCGAGCTAAAGCAAGGCGGATCAGGGTCCGATATGAAAGATTCACGGTCATCAATACCACCCTCTTCAAAAGGTCCTATACAACAATGGATGGCAGACCCTACCTCTGCTGCCTAACCCCAGACGAAGCCAAGTACGCCCTTAAGGAGCTACACGAGGGGATCGGCAGGTGTCACATGGGAAGCTGTTCGCTAGTGCGGAAGGCATTGAATCACGGGTACTACTGGCCCACTATGCTGCAAGACGCCCTCGCCCTAGTGAAGAAGTGCGGCCCCTGCCAATGGTTCTCCCCCGTGAAGAGGGCTCCTCAGGCGAACCTCCGGTCAATAGCCAGTCCGACCCCCTTTGCAATGTAGGGAATGGATTTGGTGGGCCCATTTCCAAAAGCAACGGGCCAACGAAAGTTCCTCATTGTGGCGATCGACTACTTCACTAAGTGGATCGAGGCCGAGCCATTCGCAACGATCACCGAGCGACAGACCCAGCAGTTTTTCTGGAAACACATCATCTGTCGGTTCGGGATTTCGTAGGTGCTCATCACAGACAATGGGACTCAATTCGCGGGTAAGCATTTCTTCATGTTCTGCGAAGATCACGGGATCCAGCAGCGCTTCTCCTCAGTCTGCCACCCCCAGTCTAACGGTCAAATCCTCGACGGCCTCAAGAAACGAGAACGCGAACCGCCAAATCCTCGACGGCCTCAAGAAACGACTCGATAACTCTTCTAAGGGGCTATGGGTCGACGAGTTGCCAAGCGCTCTCTGGGCTCACCGAACAACAAAGAGGATCCCCACGGGAGAATCCCCCTTCAATCTGACGTACGGCGCGAAGACCGTCGTGCCTTGTTTTTTGTAAGAATCTCGTATGATGTAAATATGCCAACTTTCTTAAAACAAGTTTATGGCTTCATATTTTGTTCTCAATAAAAGACTTCTCGAGCTCGGCACTCGGATAACAGCACGAGCGTGAGAAGCTTCTCTTACAAGCTCGAGGCTCGGTGCTCGGATAACAGCGCGAGCCTGAAAAACTTCTCTCACAAGCTTGGGTCTCGGCGCTCGGATAACAGCGCGAGCCTGAAAAACTTCTCTTACAAGCTTAGGGGCTCGGCGCTCGGATAACAGAGCGAGCCTGAAAAGCTTCTCTTACAAGTTTGGGTCTCGGCACTCGGATAACAGCGCGAGCCTGAAATGCTTCTCCTACAAGATTGGGGCTCGGCACACGGATAACAGCGCGAGCCTGAAAAGCTTCTCTCACAAGATTGGGGCTCGGCGCTCGGATAACAGCGCGAGCCTGAAAAACTTCTCTTACAAGCTTGGGGCTCGGCACTCGGATAACAGCGCGATCCTGAATCGGCGTCGACCTTGAGCAAGGCAGGGGCTTTCTTCAAAGCTCCACGGCCTTTACGCTCGGTGGCGACCCTCTGCTACACTTGCTACTGACTTTCTCCCCGGTGTGGGGGCTCGGCACCCGTCCCTCGCTCGGTTTGGGCTTCTTCAAGCCCATCAACCGATGCATGAGGCGACAACCGCTAGCCACGCTCGCACCGTCTTTCCTGAGAACAAGTGCGGGAGCTCGGCATCGACCTCGAGTAAGGCAGGGGCTTTCTTCAAAGCTCCACGGCCCTTACGCTCGGCGACGACCCTCTGCTACGCCTGCTACTAGCTTTCTCCCCGGTGTGGGGGCTCGGCACCCGTCCCTCGCTCAGTTTGGGCTTCTTCAAGCCCATCAACCGATGCACGAGGCGACAACCGCCAGCCACGCCCGCACCGTCTTTTCTGAGAACAAGTGCGGGAGCTCGGCGTCTACCTCAAGCAAGGCAGGGGCTTTCTTCAAAGCTCCATGGCCTTGAGGCTAGGCAGCGACCCTCTGCTATGCCTGCTACTGGCTTTCTCCCCGGTGTGGGGGCTCGACACCCGTCCCTCGCTCGGTTTGGGCTTCTTCAAGCCCATCAACCGATGCCCGAGGCGACTACCGCCAGCCACGCCCGCACCGTCTTTCCTGAGAATAAGTGCGGGAGCTCGTCGTCGACCTCGAGCAAGGCAGGGGCTTTCTTCAAAGCTCCACGGCCTTGACGCTCGGCGGCGACCCTCTGCTACGCCTGCTACTGGCTTTCTCCCCGGTGTGGGAGCTCGGCACCTGTCCCTCGCTCGGTTTGGGCTTCTTCAAGCCCATCAACAGATGCCCGAGGCGACTACTGCCAGCCACGCCCGCACCGTCTTTCCTGAGAACAAGTACGGGAGCTCGGCGTCGACCTTGAGCAAGGCAGGGGCTTTCTTCAAAGCTCCACAGCCTTGATGGCGGCGACCCTCTGCTACGCTTGCTACTGGCTTTCTCCCCGGTGTGGGGGCTCGGCACCCTTCCCTCGCCCAGCTACGGCCTAGTGCCACAATTCAGCAAAATTTTATATTAAGGTTTAGAGCGTCCACCTTCGGCAGATGCCCCGAGCTTCGAGTCGTTCGGTTGACCGCCCTCTCGCCCGCAAGCAACTCGGGGTTTATGGCTTTTGCAAGCCAAAACCCCAAACTATTCGAGGACGGCAGGGGAGCCGCCGACCCTTTGCTCTCTGTGTCCCGGACTAACCCTCTGCTTTCAATCGACGTCCCTTTCACCCACGAACAACACGGGGTTTCCTGCTCTTGCAAGCCCGAAACTCCGAATTGTTCGAGGACGGCAGGAGAGCCACCGAGCCTCGGCTCTCCCCAAACCCCCGAACCGATCAGTCGGCCCACCACTCACCAACGAATAACCCGGGGTCTCGCGGCTTTGCTGGCCCGAACCCCGAATAGTCCGAGGGTGATTGGTGTGCCGCTGATCCGGAGCGTTCGGAGAATATTTTGTTTCTAGACGCCCACCTCAGGCAGACACCCAAGTCAAGCGACTTTCACTCCTTACCAACTAGTGGGGGGAAGTGGGGATTATATAACCCCTTGAGGGGGGCAGTTATTATGTCTAGGAATGCAAAACCATGGAAGGCGAAACTTCGTCATTAATGCTCATGGGAAGGCGAAACATCACCATTAATGACGCAGTCGCCTTGGTGGCGACCCTTTGCAACGGACACAGTAGCCACCTCCGGTGACCGAGACAGTCAAGGTTAAAGAAAAAGAATGTTATTATTATTACTCATTGCTTACAACTCAATGAACGTCGGTACAATTACAAAGAACAACTCACTCACTCGTGCTCGGCTTGAAATTCAAACTCGGTGCCTCCTCCAGGGCTCTTCTGATGCTCGGCTGGACCGATCGGCGAGTATACCCCTGCCACCGAGCTTCCTGCGTCATCAGGCTGGGCCTCATCCAACAGAAATGTCGGAGACCGCCCCGGGCTCGAGTTGCTGGCCTCTTCGATCAGGCCCGCGCCTAACACTAGCTTCAGCCTGCGAATCTCCAGCTCTTTTTCGACCACGGCCTCGCGAAGGAAGGACTCTGAAGCCGATCTCCCGCTCGAGGCATCTGAGAGGGACCAGTCCGTCTCGATTACCCACCAGTCCCGGTCGGCTATGGCCTTCTTCAGGCGCGCCACCTCCAGACCGAACTCCCTAGACTTGGTCAGAAAATAATTAACGGTGGTCGCTCGGTTCCGAGCCTGTTTTTGCTGGCAAACCAAAGTTGCCTCCACTTCCTCCTCCATCGCTCGACCCAGAGGTACCCCGGCAGAAACGGGGGCGGCGACCCAGGTCCCGTGCGTCTATCAAAAGGCGAGAGCAAACATCACAAAAAGCGCAAAGTCTTGAAGCCTCGGCCCAAAAAAGTATATTTCATTTCTTTCAAAAAATTGATACAAAAGCCGCGGTGGCCAGTCCGCTAGAGGCATTTAGATCAAAATAAAAACAAAAAGAAACTAGTCTATTCTTGAGGGGGGGTGGCACCTCGTTTTCACCCTGGATGCCCCCCGTCTCGTCACCACCAGGGGTCGGCGGAAGGTTTGCCTGCCATCCGTAGTAGAGGTGGTCCACGCTCTGCTTGGGGTAGATCTGCTTTAAATGCAACTTGGCCTGCTCATACGCCTCATCCTGCGCTATCATCAGAGCCTCCGTCGAAGCCGCCTCCATCCTCTTTAGGGCCTTCCGCCCCTTCGCCGCCTCCTCCTCAATCCTCTCCTTGAGACGATCCACGTCCGCCTTGTGGATGTCGGAGAGCGAGGCCACCTGCGCCTCGTGGAGCTTCACCATAGTCTGGGCCTCCTTCAGGTCATCATTCACCTTGTTCAGCTCGCGGAGGTACTTCTCCGTGTTCCTCCTCTCGATGTGAATCTCCTTCTCCAAGCACTTTTGGAAGTGCTGGCCATGAAGCATCGCCTGTCCGAGGGGAAAGAGGTTAGAAAAATTCCAAGTTCAAAACCAGAATGGAAATGCAGCGCCGAGCTGGCTTACCGAGATGTGCGCTTGGGACCACCGCATGAAGGCTTGGTCCGCCGTCTGCACTGCCAGCGCCATCCGATCGCGTTCGGTGGCGGCCTTCGTGACGAATTCAATCGACACAGGCCCATCGAGCAGACTATCCCCCTGCATGATCGACCAGTCAGGGGCATAGGGTCGCAGCCCCTGCTGACCCACCATCTCCTCGGTGGAAGGCCTCGGTGGTGGGAGTCTTTTTTCTGGGGCCTCAAAGGTCTTGCCCGAGCTACCCCCTGCATCCCGAGCTCCCCTCGACGCTTGTGGGTGATGCCTCTTGGCCTTCTTCGCCGGGTAGGGCTCCTCTGCTACCGGGGCTGCCCCCTTGGAGGACGCCCCGGCTGTGGGCGCCATCTTCGCCTTCTCGGCCGCCAGCCTCTCCTGCTCAGCCTTCTTCCTTTTCTCCGACCTCACCTTCTCAGCGGCGACAATCAGCGCCCGCCTTTCATCCATCTGTTGAGAAGTCATCCCTGCAAAAATAAAAGAGAAAAGGCTAACATCAACACGAAGGCTGAAAGACGCAAAAATTTGGAAAGAAACATACTAGGGTCAGCAGGGCTCAGTCCGGCCCGGGCAAGGTGTAGCTCGGTCATTCGAGGCCACGCGATACTGTGCCCCCCGACTATTTTCTCCACCTTCTTTCATTCCTTGGCTGTCAAGTCACTTTTCTTCGGGGGCTTGTGGTTTGGTTTGAAAAAATTCCACCGGGTGGGTATCCCCTAAGGCCTCTCGTTCCGAACCACGAAATTCTTCTCTTTCCACCCCTTGATGGAATCCGGACGGCCGTGCATGATTTTCTTATGCGGCCTCGGCGAGAAATAAAAAATCCTCTCCTAATCTCCGAGCGTGCTAATTCCTAGGATGGCCCAGAAATACGTCAACCTCGGCTTCACCCGCTTCTCTTGGCACCTTAGGATGAAGCAGACTAAATGCTTCCACGAGTTCGGCCCGTACTGCATGGGGCACAGCTTCGCCCAATTCAAAATCCTCTTAACGAAAGGATGTAGTGGCAGCCGCAGTCCCGAGAGAAAGGCGTCCTCGGGAAACATACAGTAGCCCGGCGCAAGAACCGTTGTGGGCCGAATGCCTGGGCTCGGAATAAAGACTTCGAACTCCCTCGGAATGAAGTAGGCGGCCTTCAGAAGGTGGAGGTAGTCCGCCTTTAAGATACAAGGGATGTTATCCAAATGAATCTTCACCCGAGTGTCCTCGCCCCGCACAGGGGGGATTGGTTCGATGTCCTTGATATCATCGGGATACATCCGAATCGATCCCGGATTTTTGAAGGAGACCGGGGTAAACTCAAGACCCGGTCTAGGTGCATACCCATCCGGTGAGGAAGGGCTGTGTGGGATGGTCAAGACCTTCTTTCGACGAGGGCGAGCCTTCCGCTCGGGAGACAGCGTCGACAAAGGGGGAAGGGATGGGAGGTCTTCTCCGACCCCAACCGACCTTCCCGCCGTACCCTGACCAGCACTTTCTCGGGCAACCTCCCGTTCATCGCCATCATCCTCCTCATCGTCAACATCCTGGGCCTCGGGATCCTGATCCTCCTCGTCTTCCTCTTCACCCTCGGTATCCTGCTCCTCCTCTTCCTCGTCGCCCCCTCCTTCTGATCGTCCTCGCCCTCGCCGTCCCCCTCTTCTGCTTCCTCCTCCTCTTCGCCCTTGTCCATTGGCTCCTTTCCCGGCCTTCTGGATCTCAACAGGGACACCACGAAGACTACGTCGTCACCACCATCCGACCCTGGGTCGGTCTGGACCTCCTCTTTCACCTTATACTTGCTCCAGGACGAGGACGTCTCTGACTCGGACTCCTCCGCAGAATGGCCTGACGAGATAGCCTCGAATTCGGACTGAGTGAGCGACATTACTAAAATGGAAATACCAACCTGAAGCGTAAGAGTGTACAATCACCGGAAAGTATCACCGATGGCAAGTAAAATCCTGCTCTTGCAAAATTAGAGAGTGAGTAAAGAAGTGAAGACGAAGAAATGAGGAGGGGGAAGGGGATTTATAAGGAGAAAACGACTCTTCGATTTCCGCAAAAAAGATCTAGCTGTTGGATCTTAACTACCAAGATCTGACGGCCACCAAGGTCTAGAAATGCTTTGATCCTTGCGCTCCTGACGTCAGCAATGGGTGTGAAATTACTCCACTACCCCCCTAGAATTTTTTCTCCTACAGACTTTTTTCGACAAGTCAGCGGAGCTCGGAGCTCGAATGGTATCGTGAGCCAGTAATTCCCCTGCATTTTTCGAAGGGTCGATGCTCGGATAACATCGCGAGCCACACTGCTTTCTCTATTGCTCAAGGGAGCTCGGAGCTCGGATAGTATCGTGAGCCAATAATTCCCCTTCTATCTCACAGAAGGGATGACGCTCAGATAACATCGCGAGCCACACTGCTTTCTCTGTTGCACAAGGGAGCTCGGAGCTTGGATGGTATCGCAAGCCAAAATTTCCCCTTCTATCTCACAGAAGGGTCGACGCTCGGATAGCATCGCGAGCCACACTGTTTTCTCTATTGCTCACGGGAGCTCAGAGCTCGGTTCGTATCGCGAGCCAATAATTCCTCTTCTATTTCACAGAAGGGTCGACGCTCGGATAGCATCGCGAGCCACACTGCTTTCTCTATAGCTCAAGGGAGCTCGGAGCTCGGATGGTATCGCGAGCCAATAATTCCCCTTCTATCTCACAGAAGGGTCGATGCTCAGATAGCATCGCGAGCCACACTGCTTTCTCTATTGCTCAAGGGAGCTCGGAGCTCGGATGGTATCGGGAGCCAATAATTCCCCTTCTATTTCACAGAAGGGTCGACGCTCGGATAGCATCGCGAGCCACACTACTTTCTCTGTTGCACAAGGGAGCTCGGATCTCGAATGGTATCGCGAGCCAAAAATTCCCCTTCTATCTCACAAAAAGGTCGACGCTCGGATAGCATCGCGAGCCACACTGCTTTCTCTGTTGCACAAGGGAGCTCGGAGCTCGGATGGTATCGCGAGCCAAAAATTCCCCTTCTATCTCACGGAAGGGTCGACGCTCGGATAGCATCGCGAGCCACACTGCTTTCTCTATTGCTCAATGGAGCTCGGAACTCGGATGGTATTGCAAGCCAATAATTCCTCTTCTATTTTACAGAAGGGTCGACGCTCGGATAGCATCGCGAGCCACAACTGCAAACCACTATTCAGAGGGGCTCGGATCTCGGATGACACCGCGAGCCCCATGAGCCCCCTCTAATCACCGGAGCTCGTCTGTCGACCCCCAAGTACTCGGTGAGCCGATCCCCAACAAAATCGACCTTAACATCCCCCCCGCTCTTCCAACTAGCGAGGGGATCGTCTACCGATCACCGGAGCTCGCCCACCGACCCTTAGTGCTCGATAAACCGAGCCCCAACAGGAGACCTCGACGTCCCCTCGCTCTTCCAACTAGCGAGGGGATCGTCCACCAACCCTCGGAGCTCGTCCACCGGCCCCTAGCGCTCGACAAATCGAGCCCCAATGGGAGGCCTCGACGTCCCCTTGCTCTTCCAACTAGCGAGGGGATCGGCTACCGACCCTTGGAGCTCGTCCGCCGACCCCTAGGGCTCGTCTGCCGACCCCAAGCCTCGGCAAGCGTCACTCTGACTCTCCTGCTCTTGTACACTTATCCTCCCACGCAAACTCCAAGAAGGGATCCCTTCCTCCTACCCCCTGGCCTCTTCGGGAAGTAGCAGATCCTATTTTTTCACCACAACATCCACCCTGCTCTTCCTACGGAGGCAAAGAATCACTCCTACATGGCTGGTTCACCTAGCCCTACAGGAGTGTGGGGCTTGTGATATGGGTTAGGAATGACGTGGCCCATCCTGGGCCACAGGACCCCCCCAGGATGGGTGCACCTCCTGATCCTCCGGATCCGCCACGTCAGCATCGGAAAACAGCCCGGACCGCTGCCACGTCAGCCAGGAAACCGTTCGGGCATCTGCCACGTTAGCCCTAAACCGCCCGGATTTCTACCGCTTCAGCTTCACGGGAAACCGGGTCTAGACTCGGCTCCAAACGGGTCCAGACCCGGTTGGCATCTTCTATAAATACCAGACCCCTACTCCTTCTCAAGGTAATCAATCTTTTCCCACCAAAACCCTAGTTACTGTTACTCTCTCTTAGTGACTGACTAGATCGTCGGAGGGTCTGCCACCGGGACCAACCCCGGTGTTCCGAGACCTTTTGCAGGTACACGAGACCATCGGATCCGAGCCTCAAAGATCCAAGCCGAGCATCTGCCTCCACCTCACTGCCACTTATCTTAGTACCGTTCGTCTAGTCGAGGGCCGTCTGCATAGGAGTTTCCTCTATCAATACAAATCGAGTAAGAAATTACGCCTGGTGCATCCACACGCCTCCCAAAAACAAACCGCTATCAGTTACCAATGTCAAAGCTATAAAGAGGGTTTTAAATTTTAAGTATGCAAGAAGCATAATAGTTCTTGGCACAAAGGACTTGGCCTGAACCCAACTTGAAATATTTTTTATCAAAGAAGAAAATCCTCTAACTTAGGTCCCACTAAAAACATCATTGGTAAAAACGATTAAGATTATTTGTGTTGATCATATAGTTCGGGGGAGATTTAGTAATTTACCATAACTATAAGTATATAACTCTAAACTGAAGTATGCGGACATCTTTCCACAACTTTTCATAACTTTCTTGCTTTTAAAATTATTTGTGAGCTCCGACTGCAGCTCCTCCCACTCGATTATCTTCTGGTTATCGGATCCGATCACCACTTCTGATCCTGAATCCGATATTGTTGCCGTCGCATTGGTGTTCATTCTTGAACATGATGGACCTAATCAGAGATTCACAACCGATTCATTACTGACCGGACTCGGATTCTGAGGCAGAGAAGAGATCGGAGGTTTTGGGAATTGATCAAAGTTAGGAGTTTTGAAGAAAGGCGGGTTACGGCAAAACGAAGTTTGTGTGGGCACGCTTTTGTTTTCTAAAAAAAAAAGGTGTGATGCGTGTATTAGTTTCATGTTTTTGCTCTCCTTCCTCTATTTCAAAATAGGGATAAGAGAGAGGGGTATGTTATATCTATATAATAAAATACAAAGAAAGCTATCAAGTGGCTCTCCTTCAATTCCCCAAAATCAAAGGCCCAGATCTAACTTCACAAAACACATTTTTTCCTACCAAAAACTCAAATTCAAATCCCAAAAACAACTCATTTATTTATTTAATTCTCTCTCTCTCTCTCTCTATATATATATATGGAAAAAAGGGGTATGAGCAACTTGCTCATTTAGTAAATAAGCAATTGATGATGTGGCATGCATGTGATTGGACAATCTTTAAAAGGGTTAGTTGTCCAATGTATCACATGCATGCCACATAATCAATTGCTCATTTACTAAATGAGCAAGTTGTTCATATCCCTTTTACCCTATATATATATATATATATATATATATATATATATATATATATATATATATATATATATATATATATATGAGGAGGAATGCTCCATTGAAAACGTACTGTAGCAATGAAAATATGGAAAACCACTTAGGCTGTTGTTGGAAACAATGGCCTAGGTGGTTTTCACGTGTTTTCACAATATTTGCGTTTTCAATGGAACATTTCCTATATATATATATATATATATATATATATATATATATATATATATATATATTCATTTAATTTAATGACTATAATTTTTTATAAGCGTGCATCGCATGTGTATTATACTAGTTATAATAGTGAAAGATGTTGTAGTGAATGCAAAGTCTTAGAAACCAACATTGTCTCAGTATAAATCTTTTTCCAAAGTCTATAATTTTTTATAAGCGTGCATCGCATGTGTATTATACTAGTTATAATAGTGAAAGATGTTGTAGTGAATGCAAAGTCTTAGAAACCAACATTGTCTCAGTATAAATCTTTTTCCAAAGTATAAAATATAAAATTATTTAACCTTATAAAATCTACGCATGCATGTGGCCATCTAAACAATTTTGTGCTTGATACTGTAATATACATAAGAAGATTATAGCTTGTAAAGAAAGAAAAGAGCATGTTTGGAGGGGGTGGCGACCGGGATATCGCCGCCCCCTCCCCGGTCGCCGATCGATACCGAGATCCCCCTCGCCCTTCACCACCTAACCTACTCTCCCGCTCTCTCTCTCCTCTCCCATTTCTCTCTCCCCATCCGATTTCCCGACCAAACCTCCTCAACCATCTCCAGTCGTCCTCTCCGGCGGGCATCCCCTTCAGTCGTCACCCCCCTCCGGCGCCCCTTGTTGTCGACAACCCCGAGCAAACCCCAGCACCCTTCCCCTCTTCATCGACTTCAGCTGCGACCGGAGCAGCCTGCTCCCTTTTTTCGATGCCAGATCTATGACGCTCTGACCTGCCGTCATCTCCTGCGATGCTCTGACCCGTTGTCGTCTCCTGCGATGCTCTGACCCGCCGTCGACTGCTCCTGCGATGGTAGCGCCGGCACCCCTTGGCCTGTCCAGCGTGTCGACGACCATGCAGCGGCGAGGACCTCCAGATCTGTGACGTATTTGGGGTAAGTTGGTTGGTTGGGGTTTGGGTTAGATTGGGGTTGGTTGGCTTTGCTAGTGGTTTGCCCGGATGTTAGTATCGATGCCGGGGGTGGTGTCGACAGCAATTGATGTGTCGATGCCTTTGTGTAGGTGGTGTGGAGA
The DNA here is from genome assembly GCA_017893485.1 of Hemerocallis citrina. Classification (NCBI taxonomy): domain Eukaryota; kingdom Viridiplantae; phylum Streptophyta; class Magnoliopsida; order Asparagales; family Asphodelaceae; genus Hemerocallis; species Hemerocallis citrina. The sequence goes on along the minus strand of CM030362.1, from coordinate 258,944,556 downwards.
GTGTTGTATGTTGTTTTGCACGATTGTGGAGCTTGGACCCGAAGATGGGGTCCCTCCATGATGTGCGCTCACTTGTCTCAAGGTACTTAACTGGTGTTCGGTTTTATGTGTTTGAGTCAAATGCTGTGAAGAGAATGGAGTTTTTGGGGGTTTGGGGGTGAGTTGCTCGGGGTTGGGGTTTGGGTTAGGTTGGAGTTGGTCGGCTTTGCTAGATGTTTGCCCGGATGTTCTTCGCACTTGCCACCATGTCCACACTCTCGGGGCCAATCATGGCGACTTGTGGCTATGATTTGGTTTTTGCGAGGGTTGGTAGTGCATGTGAAGAAGCCGTGTATGCTTCTCCATCTGCGAGTCTCTATGATGAGCGAGTTATGTTTTGCACGATTGTGGTACTTGGGCCCGAAGATGGGGTCCCTCCGTGGTGTACTGTTGGCGAGGTGCGCCGATGGCCGAGATCTGAGCTTTACTGTGAGGGCCCGGATGTCGGCAGCCCCCCCCCCTCCCCCACCGCCGGCGGTTTTTGGCTTGGCTTGGGTTTGGTGGGTTTTGTTTGTTGTTGGCCCGGTTGTTCTTTATGCTTGCCACCATGTCCACACTCTTGGAGCCATTCACGGCGATCTGCCGCTATGATTTGGTGTTTCCGAGGGTTGGTAATGCATGTGAAGAAGCCGGGTGTGCTAGGATGTGTCGTAGTCCTCCGGAAGGGTTAGGTTGTTTTGCACGATTGTGGAGCTTGGGCCCAAAGATGGGGTCCCTCCGTGATGTGCGCTCACTTGTCTCAACTTCCGGGGTGCTTGTCTCAACCGGCGTGGAGCGACTATGTCGCGTCAGAGCATCCTCCTGCGCCGGTTGTCGTGAAAACCTTAGATCTGGGGTTCAAGTGTGTGAGGTCGGTGGTTTGGTTTGGGGCCAGGTGATGGGGTGTGGGGTTTGGGTATGGTTGGTCTGGAGTGTCCTACGATGTCGCTGGTGAAGTCTTCACGGTGCCTACTATCAGGCTATTGAGTGCCCTCCAGCTTAGGCCACTGACTCGTGACATCGTCTCTTCCCTCGAAGTGGAAGTATAAGTCGAGATAAGTCTGTTAGGTGAGAAATCTCCGAAGAGAGCTTGAGCGTGAGAGAGGTAAAGGTATCCTCTACATGGCTCTCTTCTGGAGTGTGGTGGTTGGTGGGGTGAGCGAGATAGTTGTGTGGTGAGAAATCGCCTGAGAAAGTGCTATCGTGTGAGAGGTTAAGGAATCCTCTTCACGGCTATCTCTTTTGTAGCGGCTGTGGGAGCTACTGGCACATTTGTAGGAGGTGTGGTGGAGATGGTAGGAGGGCGCGATTGCTATGCGTGTGTCGTGGGGTCAGTTTTCATTTTGCGGGGCTTGGGCCCAAAGATGGGGTCCCCCCAGCGAGGTGAAGGCAGGGATCGGTGAGTGATAAAATCCTGCCAGACTTGTCTCAGGTGGGTGTGCATGTGCCATGGAGGCACTGTAAGAAGCTAAACTGACGTACTCACAATTTTGCTGGACCGAGCTTGTTTATCGGCCCACCCTCCGGGGTTGTTGGAGGGATTTGTTGTTTGTACGCGTCATGTTGCTTCATATATGTCTTGTTTTCTGTATGTAGTTTGTACTTGGGCCCAGTACTTTGGGTTTGCTTCGTTAAGCTCTTATTAATGAAACAGGGTGGCCATATTCCACCTTTTCCCTAAAAAAAGATTATAGCTTGTACTGTAATAATTTTGTGTGCAAATGTTATAACCTATAGTTGTTATTACTAATACCAATTTACCTGCAACCCCCCACGCTTTCTTTTTATTTTTATTTTTATTTTTACTTTTGCAAGAGTCACTGAACATAACAGGTATAAGTGCTATCAGATAAAATTTATGTACTTGTATTATACAACAGATACAGGTCTATGAATTTTTTTACCAAACTATCCATCTTTTTGTAAGTATGTACCAAACTGTCTCTGTTTGATAATTTAATAGCAAAAGCCCCCTGTCGTTAACTAAGTTAACGCGCCTAGTAATTTTCCTGTCGTTAACTCAGTTAGCGTGTTGCCAGGGGATATAACTTTTCCCTCAATTGGGGGTATGAGAAAAAAGTCATCCAATATAGGCACGCAAACTTCGTTAGCACACGTATTTATACCACTCGCGCTAACAGGGTTAGCATTCATAGATGAGACACTAGGGGAACCTATCCTCTAGTAAGGTTGTAGGATAAAAACCCCAAGTATAGGCACGCTAACCCCGTTAGCGCACCTCTTTATACCAGGCGTGTTAACTGGGATAGCGTGTGTCGTTTGGGATTTTATGAATTAAAACTCGCTATCTCACTCTCAACTCACTTTACTCTCACCGAAAACCCAATTCAGGAGATTGTTAACCCAAACCCCCAAACCCCCAAACCCTAGTCTTCAATTTGGCCCTATACCCATCCCAATCTCTCCAAATTTTTACTAAAATCTCTTCTTCACTGCCGAATATCTCATCTCAACCAAGAAATCCCCCAAAATATTGGTGAACCCATAAACCCCTTTTCCCAAAATTTCCAAAGTAGAGGATCTGATCTGCAGCGGCAAAGTTGACTTCGATCTTCAACCCCACATTCGTTTGTAAGTGATCTTCAACCCTGAATTTATGGTAAAGATTTTTTAGTGATTTTGGGCGAAGGGATTGAAATTTTGGGTTCATTTTAAGGTTATATTTGCATTATACATATATTAAATATGGGTATAATTGTGGGTTCATTTTGTTTTGTACTTTATAAATATATGAAATTTAGGGTTAAATATGCACTAGTAGATTTAGTGTTTGGTTTGCACTTGTAAATTAGCATTGATAGATTTAGATTTAGGTTTTAGTTTGCATTGATAGTGATATGGCTAAAAATAGGGTTAAATCGGAACCATCCAAATCGGATGCGGATCTTAAAGCTCAGGGGTAAAACGGTAATTACACATACAAACGGGTTTGAAATGGGAACTGGATCTTTTTTTCAAAATCCCAATAACCCACGAACGGATCCATCCCAACTGGGTACGGGTTTCAACCTGCATGAAACCCAGTCCAGCTGGATAGAATTAGGGTTTATGGTTATACCTAACCAACGGCCCTGATTCGCTCTATCCTTTCACTGGGAATTAGGGATTTTATCCCGAAACTGGTCCCTAAGGCAGCTATAAATACCCCCTGCCCCCCACCATTAAGAGGTAATCAATCTTTTGCCAATAAAAGCTCATTCATAATCTTTCTGATTACTGACTTGAGCGTCGGAGGGTGCGTCGGAGGGATCAACCCCGTTGTTTCGCACTTTTTGCAGGTTAACGGCAGGAGATCGCGGTCAAACTCCGGCGGAAAGGTTTCAGGTTTGACTATTCGACATCCCAAAGAATCCACAAATTCTATCTGTTTGCCCCCATACCAGATTTAGTGGTAACAGATTAGCGCCGTCTATGGGAACCCACGAATAGCAATCCTTCCTTTTACCTTGGTTAAGATCACCTTAAGCCATGCCTCCCCAAAAACTGAGATCCAAAGGGTCCAACCGTGGACCCTCTCCTCCTCAACCACAAGAGGAGATCCCCCTCCAAACCGTCCAGCAGCAGGGGCAACTCCCTCCTCAGCCTGATCAGCCCCTGCAACAGGAGCAACCTCCTCTTCAAAACCTTCAATTCCAAAGGGCTCCGCTCGAGCCCCAGAATGCCGGCGCAGGGGCCTCTCATCCCAACCCTCAGAAGCAACCTCCTCATCAAGACCGCATCTCCGTACATAACCCTTCTACCGATTCAATGGCATCTCACAACCCCCGGCCTTCCGAAGACCTCCGCAATACCCTCCTCAACCGGCAGAAAGAAGAGGACCTTCACCACCATTTGGATGAAAGACAGGCCCGTGAGGGAGACTCCTGCCCGGAATGTCCAAATGAGCGATCTCCTCGTCGCCGCAACCACAGGAGGTCCCCTCCTCGCAGGGGGCGGAGAGAGTCCCCTGAGTACCATCGAAGAAGACATCGTTCTCCCGCTGGTTGGCAGCCCCCGAGGGACGATAACATACCTATCACCCGAGCCAAATTCCAGGAGTTCCAGGCTACAATCCTGCAGGCCCTCAACCTTTGGCTGAACAACAACAATGCTCAGAGGATCCCCAATCCTCCTCTGGTCCAAAGTCCTCGCCATCGGTCCTTAACCCCTCCTCAAGCTCCGAGTCACCGCCATCACAGACTTCGTAAGTAGCCACCGCACCGAGAAGACTAGTATTTCGCTACTCTATCTCAGTCACAAGAAGGGTGAGAAGCTGAAAGATTATGTGAAGTGGTTTACCGCGGAAGCTAGGTCCATTGCCTCCCTTGACCAATCGGTCGCCGCTGCAGCCTTCCAGTCAAACATCCTCAACTCAAGCCTTCGGTCCTCCCTAGCCAAGAAGCCCCCGCAAAACTTTTCCGACCTCCTTCTCAGAAGCGAGAAGTATATCCGGGCTGAGAAAGCTGAACATCGCCCCATTTTTTAGGGGCCTTCCTCTGGAACCAAGAGAAAGGCAGCTGAAGAAGAGCGAGCTAAGAAGCTCCAGAAGGACAACGGGGGCCAGCGCTGCCCGCTTCCCAGATTTGAGAAGTTTACTCCTCTTAACCCCAACATTTCTACCATTCTCATGGAGGTCAAGAAGGAAAGAGTTCTGCCTCCTGCCCTGAAGATGAATACCCCCGACAAGAAGAGGAACAAGGAAAAGTGGTGCAATATCATCTAGACCACGACCACGACACCAATTTAGAGAGGGCAGCTGTCTAAGTTTGTGAGAAAGGACAGAATTTATCTTCCTCCTCTCCCTAGGGGGGCCACTAAGCATCCCGAAAGGCGCGAAGAGACTCCCGAGTTTGAAGAGGAATGCATCTTGCATCTCATTCATGGAGGTCCCATGGGAGGAACCTCCAACTCTTCACGGAAGGCTTTCAAACGAGAAGTCAATTCGGTTCATGGCATACCCCCTCCCAAAGGCCTCGGAAGGCTTTCAAACGAGAAGTCAATTCGGTTCATGGCATACCCCCTCCCAAAGGAGAGGATTCTGGTGGACAATGGTAGCTCCGTTAACATCCTCTTCCTGGCAGCTTTCCGATGACTCAAGTTATCGCGGGACAGGCTCAAACCCACCGGCTACACGCTCCATGGGTTCACGGGAGTGCCAGTGACTGTCAAAGGAGTGATCACCCTCGACGTAACCGCTGACAAAACTCCTACTACCCGGAAAGAGCCGATGGATTTCATGGTCGTCGACATCCCAGCTGCTTACAATGTGATTCTAGGCCGACCTGGCCTAGCTACTTTAGAGGTCGTCCCGTCGGCTTATCATCTTAAAATGAAGTTCCCCACCAAGTCAGGTGTAGGGGAAGTAAGAGGTAGTTAAGAGATGGCCCGCAAGTGTTACATGACCTCCACCGGGGATCCTATCCTCACTCTCGAGACCTTTGAGATTCCCTAGGGGAACGCCCAACCTATGTCCGAACCGGTGGATGAGCTGGAGGAAGTGCTTTTTTTCGAGCAAGATCCGAACCGCAAGTTCTTTATCAGCAAGACCCTCCCATCTGCCCTATGTTACGACATAGTCCAATGCATCAGGAAGAACCATGACCTCTTCGCCTGGTCGGCTGCTGATATGCCAGGAATTTTCGAGGAGCTCCTCGTCCACCACTTAAGCGTTGCTCCGGGTCCAAACCGGTCCAACAGAAGAGGTGCAAATTCGCCCATGAGCGCCAGCAAGCTATAAAGGAAGAAGTGGACAAGCTCCTCCAGGCCCGGTTCATACAAGAAGTCAATTATCCCGAATGGCTCTCAAATGTTGTTATGGTTAAGAAGGCCAACGGAAATTGAAGAATTTGCATCGACTTCACGGACCTAAACAAAGCCTGCCCTAAAGATCCATTCCCTCTCCCCAGCATCGACACCTTGATCGACGCTACTTCGGGCCATGAGTTTTTGAGCTTCATGGATGCCTTCTCCGGATATAACCAGATCAGAATGTTCCTCCCGGATATCCCGAAGACCTCTTTCGTCACCGATCAAGGACTCTATTGCTACAGGGTAATGCCATTCGGGCTGAAAAATGTCGGTGCCACTTACCAGCGCCTAGTCAATAAAGTCTTCCAGAATCAGATCGGCCGAAACATGGAAGTGCATGTTGATGATATGCTATTTAAAATCATCTATGAGGCCAACCATGTTGCCGATCTCCAAGAAGCATTCGATGTGTTGAGGAAGCATGATATGAGGCTCAACCCGAACAAGTGTGCGTTCGGGGTCTCGTAGGGAAAGTTCCTAGGCTTCATGATAAGCCAAAGAGGAATCGAAGCCAACCTCGAGAAGATCAAAGCCATACTGGACATGGCACCTCCTACAAGTGTGAAAGAGGTTCAGAAGCTCACCGGGCGCCTCACGGCGATAGGGCGCTTCCTGTCTAATTCGGGAGAAAAGTGTCTTCCTTTCTTCAAGGCCCTTAGGGGGGCTAAGGGCTTCGAGTGGGGCCAACAACAGCAAGAATCGTTCGATCAGCTAAAGGCCTATCTGGTCAATCCCCCTCTCCTCAGCAAGCCTATCCCTGGGGAAACACTCTACCTCTACCTAGCTGCCTCCGAGCAAACCCTCAGCACTGTACTAGTGAGGGAAGAAGACAAGGCTTAGAAGCCTATCTATTACGTGAGCAAGGTACTTCGGGATGCTGAGCTCCGCTATCCAAGATTGGAGAAGATAGCATACGCCTTGGTTATGGTAGCCAGGAAGCTCTGCCCTTATTTTCAATCTCACTCGGTGGTCGTTCTTACCGACTAGCTGCTTAAGCAAGTTCTACACAAACCCGAGACCACAGGCCGTCTGATGAAATGGTCGATCGAGCTGAGTCAGCATGACATATCTTACCAGCCTCGGACTGCAATCAAGGCTCAAGCCTTAGCTGAATTTATTGTTGAGAACACCATCCCAGAGGTCAGTCAAGCAGCGAACGGGCCTCCTATCTGGACAGTATATGTAGACGGGTCCTCTTACACCGAAGGGAGCAGAGCCGGGGTCATTCTGGCAGGTCCAGATGACTTCGTTCTTCAATAATCCCTCCGCATCAACTTTAAGGCGTCCAACAACGAACCTGAATATGAAGCACTTATTGCCGTCCTGGGTATGGCACGCAAAGCAGTGGCACAACGTCTCCGAATATTCAGCAATTTGCAGCTGGTGGTGAATCAAGTCTTAGGGGAGTACGAAGCACGAGACGACCGAATGGCTAAGTACCTAGCCAAGGTCCAAAGTCTCATGGCTTCATTCGAAGAGGTGCTGATCCAGCGGATCCCTAGAGAAGAAAATTTCCAAGCAGATGCCCTCTCTAAATTGGCCTCCTCTTTCCTTCAAGGTCTCGAGCAGACCGTCCTGATTGAAGTGCTCCTAAGACCAAGCATAGAAGAAGAAGCCCCCGACTCGATGGAGTCGCTGCCTGTCCAACTTCAGGATAACTGGATGAAACCTTTGATAGAATTCCTCAGGGATGGGCTCCTTCCTGGAGACCCTAAAGAAGCTCGTCGAGTCCGAACGAGAGCGAAGCATTACACTCTTGTTGAAGGAGTCTTGTACAAATGCTCCTACACCCAAGTAGATGGCAGACCCTACTTGAGATGCCTCTCCTCGGAAGAAGCCTCATATGCCTTGCAAGAACTCCACGAAGGTGTAGGCAGAGCCCACTCAGGGTCGAGGTCCCTCGCCAGGAAAGTGTTGAACTATGGGTATTTTTGGCCTACCCTACTCCGAGACGCCGAGCAACATGTTCGGCGATGCAGCCCTTGTCAGCAGTTCTCCAAAATTTGCTGTCTACCCCAAGCACAACTCACATCACTCTCAAGTCCGGTTCCCTTCGCGATGTGGGGGATGGACTTGCTAGGTCCATTTCCACCAGCTCCGGGTCAGCTCAAGTTCCTAGTCGTGGCGATCGACTACTTCTCTAAGTGGATAGAGGTCATGCCTTTGACTACGATTATAGAAAACAAAGTGCTGCAGTTCTTCTGAAAAAATGTGATCTGTAGATTCGGCGTACCTTGGGTCCTCATAACAGATAACGGAACACAGTTTACAGGGGCAGCTTTTCGATCTTTATGTGAAGACCTCGACATCCAGCAACGTTTCTTCTCCGCCTCCCATCCTTAGTCAAATGGCCAAGTAGAGAACGCCAACAGGCAGATCCTCCCCGGCATCAAGAAGAGGCTAGATAAGTCGGCCAAAGGCTTATGGGCGGAACAGCTCCCCAACGTATTGTGGAACTACCGCACTACGAAACGGACCCTCACAGGAGAGCCGCCATTCAATCTCACCTATGGATCCGAGGCTGTGATCCCCTTGGAAGTCGGTCTACCATCTCCTCGCCTTATGGCCTATGAAGAAGAGCAGAATGCCAGAGAACTCCGAGCAAACTTGGACCTGATTGATGAGCTCCGTGAAAGAGCTTCTATTTGCCAGCAAAATTATCAGAGAAGGATTCAGCAGGCCTACAACAAAAGGGTTCGTCCCACAGATCTCAAGGAAGGGGACTTGGTCCTCAGAAAGCTAGCTATCTCGTTCCCTAGTCAAAAGAGTAAGCTAGCTCCGAATTGGGAAGGACCGTACAAAGTATCCAAGGTAGTCCGTCCCGGAGTGTATCGTCTAGAGGACCTTGAAGGCAGAGAGATACCCAGAACTTGGAATGCCGACCATTTACTGAAGTACCAAGAGAGCGCCTGAACGCCTCTCCGAGTACCTTCAAATGTCGAGCCATTCCTATCATTTTATTTGTATTTGCTTCTTTACTTTCTCATTGTAATAACGGCTTGCAACTTAGAGGTAGCCGATTAGCAGTTATCAATAAAGAACTTCTTTTCTCCCGTATTTTCCTTGTGATTATTTGTATCTCTCTGTTTAAGGCCTTTAATCGCTCTTACTCAAACGACGTGTTCGGAGTCCAAAACTTGGCTCGATTCCGCTTCGCAGGCTCGCTCTTAAGCGAGCTAGAAGTGGTTTGCCATTCGGAATTGCTCCCACAACCGTTGAAACTTACTCAAACGACGAGTTTGGAGTCCAAAACTTGGCTCGATTCCACTTCGCAAGATCGCTCTTAAGCGAGCTAGAAGTGGTTCTCCATTCGGAACTGCTCCCACAACCGTTGATACTTTACTCAAACGACGCGTTCGGAATCCAAATCACTTGGCTGGATAACTGGTCGTTTCTACAACTATACTAGACATGAGAGAAGAGTACTTGGAGGAGCTAACCTTTGGTTCTTATGGTTCATTTAAAGTTGAAGTAATTCTTCAAGTTGCTGCCCCCCACTACAAGAAACTGGCTTCTCTCACAATTCACACTGGCCCTAATATGGGGGAGGCTACAAGAACCATAGCACTGCTTATCAATCTCAAGTTCACGAGGTTGACATTCCGTGCCTATAAGAAGGAATATTTGCTTCTGATTCTAAGTAGTTGTCAAATGTTGGAGGAATTGTACATTCCCCATTACTTCACTCGACTGGATAACTGATGAAGATATTCAGACATACATTCTCGAGCGACTCGCATTCCGAGCTGCGTATTGGGGAAAAACAACTTTCTCCCCAAAATTCGTGCAAGATCTTTGATCAGGCGGCTCAGATTTGGCCGCGTCCACAAAATAACAAGATAGCATTTTCTCGTGGTCCTCACCATCTTCTACAACAAGATCCACGCAAAACCTTCAGATGGTTGGTTCCACTTCGCAAGTTCGCTCTCAAGCAGGCTAGAAATGGTTCGCCATTCGGAATTGCTCTCACAACCGTCGGGACCTGCTCTGACAAAGAATGCGGAGCTCAAAGTTTGGCTCGGCTTCGCTTCTACTACTTGCTCATAAGCAAGTTGCAAGTGGTACCAAACAAATAACAAGTACTATCAAAACATGCAAACCTACAAACGCAAGAGAGTAAAACGAGCTTTCACTTTTATAAAGTTTAAAGTACAAGGAAACTCGAGTTACAAGACCAAGCTACGACGAGCTACAAAAGAGACATAATTACAACAACTTATTCAAAGCTTCTTCGGAACAGGGACGTGTCGGTTCAAAGATACCCGGGGACGACGTCGCCTAACCTCGGAGCTCGTCTCTAGACCAATAAACCGAGACGCCTCTTCAGCATTGCCTCTGACCGTGGCCCCAACCGAAGCGCCACTAGACGAAGCAACTACCCCGCTTTGAGCATCAACCGGGCTACGCCTAACGGTAGGAAAGCGAGTAGCAAGCTCGTAGAACGAGATCCCTCTCTCACTTTCTTCGTGAGTACACGACGTGCTTCTGACGTTAATCCGTTCAGGCCGAAGTTTGAGTCGAGCCACTTCCTCCTCGAGCTCAACGATTCGATCCTTCACAGTAGCATCCTTCACAACTATTTATAAATGAGGAAGTTGAGCGGATCCTGCGACTCCAGAGCTATCGGCTGTAATTTGACGAAGATGGGTCACTTCGATGCTTTTGTCGACCGTAACCCTCCTCAACTCGTCAACCCTCGCCGTCAGCTCGTCGCGCTCGACCATCAGCTTACCCACCACAGAAGCTAACTCCTCCTCTTCCGCCAAAAGTTCTTCTTCTGCTATCTTCAGGTGATGAACCTCCGCCAGTAGTTCGCCTTTCTCCTTCTCAACGTCGAACTGCATCTTCCTAAGCAACTCCACCTCGCCTTCAAGATGAACCTCGCGAGCTCGCTTCCGTAGTTGTTTCAACTCGGAAAAATACTCCCTCGATGTGGCCTTAAGATCCTCTAGTTCCAACTCGCTTTTGAGGAAACACTCTCGGCTGCAGGAGAGGGCCAGCTTCGCTGCTTTCAAGTCAGCGCGAAGACGAGAGGTTTCAGCTGTTGAACTCGAATCAACAACCTAAAAAGTGGAAGCATATAAAAACGAAGAACAAAAGGCGGTGCTCAACACTTAGCCAAATCTCAAGACAAAACTATTTTCAGAAAGATTTAAAATAGACTTCAACACTTAGCGAGTTTGCCAAAAACAAAAATTTTATTGATACAAAAAAGCGGTGGCCAGTCGGCTACAAGGCAGTACATAAAAAAAAAGATTACAAAAACGAAGAAGATCAAGGGGCCACCTTGAGGGGTAGCTCGGAAGGTAGCTCCTCGTCCCCTGCTACTCCGGCTCGGGGGTCAGCCGCGACCTCGTCGTCCCCTTCCTCCACCGCCACAGTCTCAGGATCGGCAGGAGAGTCAGCACCTTGTCGCTCGTCCCCCTCCTCTTCTTCCTCATCTCCTTCTGCTTCTTCCTGGCTGCAAGCTCGGCGACCGGGCCCCATAGCCCATACCCCGACCTGTCAAATCTGGGGACTCGAGCCTTGACGTGCTCGAGTGCAGTGGCGTAAGACTGCTCCATGTTGGCCGCCATGTGCTTCTTGGCCTCGACCTCAATCTTCGCCCTCACCTTCTCCATGGCCTTGGCTTGTTGCAGCTTCACTGCCTCCAAAGCCCTCGCCGCTTCGGCCCTCTCCTCGGCTGCCTTAGCAACCTCCGAAGCAAGCTTCTCCCTTGCTTTCTCCAGAGCCGCTTCAAGGTCGGCGACTTGGGCCGCCAAAGCGTCCGAGCGGCGCTGCTCCGCCTCCAACGGCTTCACGGCCCTCGCCCTTTCCGCTCTATCTTTGTCACTAAGGGCCTTCAGCTTCCTCTCTTGCTCGGCATATTCTTCGAGGAGGTGGCCGAAATGACAAGAGGCCTGCACAAAGAAAGAGTTAGAACGCGATAAAAGCCGAGCTAAAAACTTAGAAAATTTTCAAGAAATTTTTTTTGGAACAGCAAAGAAGACTTACCGACATAAGCGACCGAGCCACTTCGAGAGCGCCATCGCCTGTCGTCCTCACCTTCAGGGCGGCTCGGTCCTTCGGGGTTGGGAGGTGGTGAACAGCCTGCATGCTCATTGCCGAGTCCCCCAAGAAGCCGTCGTGGTTCATCACCCGCCAATCGGGGACGAACAACTTCTTGTGAGCCTCGGTCAGTATAACCTCGGCATGCTTGGTCAGGGGAGGGGCCTCGAGCACCAGTGCCACCGAGACAGAGAAGCCCTTAAGCAGGGCCGACTGAGGAACAACGGTAGCCGGGGTCGGTTGTCGAGGAGAAGTAAGGTCAACCGTTCCGACCACGGCTGAAGGAGCCTTGGTGGGTCGACCATATGAGGGACCCATGCTCGCCCTCTTCCTCTTCTTGGCATCCGCGGCCTTGTTTCGCTCGGCCATCATCGCCTTGAAGTCCATGTTCGGAGCCTCTATCGAAGTGAGAGGAAGAAACAAGTTAGAAAAAATAGTAATACAAGGCATTAAAGGAAAGTAAAGCATAAAGAGAGATGTCAGGAGCGTACTCGGGTCGATCGAACTAAGGCCCGATCCGTGCAGCACCTCCTCGGTCATTTCTCTCCAACTCAACATTAGGAGACCGATCAACTTTGCCGCCACCTCTGCCTCGGCCGGGGTCAACACCGGCTCGGCCTTTGCGTACTTCGGCACCTCCTCCTTCCATCGGGTCGGGAAGTCCCATGCCGAGGGGCCCTTGATCAGAAAGAATTTTCCCTTCCACGAATTTATCGAGTTGGGGTTTTCGATCAGCTTGACGCCTTTCCAAGGCGACAGATAGTAGCGCGGCTCGAGCTTACTCATTCTGTTGATCCGGTACATACTCCGGAGGATGACGAGCTGCGGATCCACCTTCGCCGTCCAGCACTGATGCAGAAACCTGAGCACATGGTGTCATATGTTCGGCATGAACTGGATAGGACATAGCCCGTACCACCAAAGAACCACAGTGACGAAGGGGTGAAGGGGAAAACGCAGGCCGGCATTCAATGTGTCATAGGCGAAGATGCAAAGGTCCGAGGTAAAGGCGGTGTTCGCTCGCACCCCCGGGTCGGGGAGAATCAATGTGTACTCCGAAGGAATGGTGAAACCTTTCCGAGTCCGGAGTAGGTCCCGCTCGGTTAAAACCAAGGGGAAATCGTCCACCTTGGTAACCTCCCTCGGGTCGTTCTCCTCGTAGGTTTCCGAACGACCATAGACAACCTTGGTCAGCAGCTCGCCGCTGTACTGCCTTATTCCCCCGTGATCGGACAACACGGTTGGCATCCGACCCAGCTTGCCCTTCTCTTTCGCAGTCTCCACCACCACCTCGACGACCGAGGACCGAACCACACCTTTCCCCTCTTCCTCGGCCGCAGACGACCCTACTATCTCCTTCCCCCTCCTTCGGCTCACCACTTCTCTCCCCTCCTCGGCACTCCAACCTCTCGAGGAGGATGCCTCACTACCCGAGGATACCCGTGACATCTCGAAGAATAAATATCTAAGGTTAAGCAAACTGACCTTGATTTGACGTTTACGGTCGGAGAAAGTTCGCCGAAAATTGCCAGGCCTTCGCGACAGCTAACACAACCACCCTTGAGATCAAATCTCCGCTAGCAGAGCGACTCGAGAGCAAAAGTAAATTTTGAGAGTGAAAAGTTAAAGAATGAGCTAAGGGGTGAGGGGGTTAAGAACTTATAGCCAGTAAGGCAACGGTTGGACTTTCGCAACGCTTGGGGGCCCATTAGGGGAGACGGAACGACAGAATGAAGAGAGCTGCGACGATTCAGAGGAAGGTCATGACGGTTTACTCGACATGGCAGTACGGCAACCCCTAACTTGCCGAGCCACCGAGGCACTCTGCCGAGCTACCGGGGCACCGACCTCCACATTTGGAGAAAAATGCCGCCGAGCCACTTTCACCGTCAGATTGTCTCAAAATTCGTGCCGAAATATGATGGACGGTTTAGATCCTGCCACGCCCACAAAACAGCAAGATAACATTTTCTCGTGATCTGAACCTCCAACCTCGAGATCCACGCCTTGATGGATGCCCCAGATCCAACCACGTCGCTCGACGGCTCGTAACAAGCCGAGCCACCGAGGCACTCTGCCGAGCTACCGGGGTACTGACCTCCACATTTGGAGAAAAATGCTGCCGAGCCACTTTCACCGTCAGATTGTCTCAAAATTTGTGTCGAAATATGATGGACAATTCAGATCCCGCCACGCCCACAAAATGACAAGATAACATTTTCTCGTGATCTGAACCTCCAGCCTCAAGATCTGTACCTTGATGGATGCACCAGATCGAGCCACGTGGCTTAACGGCTCATCCCGAGCTGCCAAGCCACCGGAATGCTCAGCCGAGCTACCAAACAGCTTAGTTGAGCCCCTAATCTACTAAGAAGCAGAGGCCGAGCTGCCGAGCCACTGGAGTGCACAGCCGAGCTACCGAACAGCTTAGCTGAGCCACCGAGCTACTAAGGACAAAGGCCGAGCTACTGAGCCACCGAAGCGCTATGACCGAGCTACCGATGCACCGACCTCCACATTTGGAGAAAAATGCCGCCGAGCCACTTTCATCGTCAGATTGTCTCAAAATTCGTGCCGAAATATGATGGATGGTTCAGATCCTGCCATGCCCACAAAACAGCAAGATAACGTTTTCTCGTGATCTGAACCTCCAGCCTCGAGATTTGTGCCTTGATGGACGCACCAGATCGAGCCACGTGGTGCAATGGCTCGTCTCGAGCTGCCGAGCCACCGAAGTGCTCAGTCGAGCTACCGAACAGCTTAGTTGATCCACTGATCTACTAAGAAGCAGAGGCCAAGCTGCCGAGCCACCGGAGTGCGCAGCCGAGCTACCGAACAGCTTAGCTGAGCCACCGAGCTACTAAGGAGCAGAGGCCGAGCTTCCGAGCCACCGAAGAGCTATGACCGAGCTACCGATGCACCGACCCTCACATTTGAAGAAAAAGATTGCCGAACTCCCCCAACCGTTGGATCGTTTTAAAGATCACGTTGGAACATGATGAGTGGTTCAGATCACTCCACGCCCACAAAACGACAAGATAGCATTTTCTCGTGATCTGAACCCCCATCCTCGTGATTTGCACCATCATGGATGCTCCAGATCTTGCCACGTAGCTCGGCAGCTCACAACACACCGAGCTACCGAGCCGCCGAGGAGGACTGGCCGAGCTATTGGGGCACCGACCTCCGCAAGCAGAGAAAAACGCTGCGAGCTACTCCGATCGTCCGATCCTCCAGAAATTCCCACCACTGGCTGATGGAAGGCCCAGATCATGCCACATCATAAATCGGAATTAAAAATTAATTTTTATTTATTATATTCGAATTAATTATTTAAAAATTGTGAAAAATGATTAAAAATTTAGGAAAATTAATTAAAAATTCTAAAAAAATAATTATAAATTCGGGGAAATATTTTTGATCCCTGGAAAAGTAATTTCTTGCTTAGAATAATTAATTAAGGCCCCCGAACAATGAATCACCGCTTCGCAAAATTAAATAAATGGTCCGAAAAATATAGAAAAATCTGGAAAAATCACCAAAAGTCCAGGAGAGCTCAAGAACAACCTTGAGCAAGCAACTAGCTCCGAAATTCACCATAATACCTCATACAAAGATTCGACACTCCTCATTTGGACTCCGATACAACTCCACAAGCCATTAAAACAGTAAAACTACTCCTCAAAGGCTGATTAAACTCAGCCTTCGGGAGTGGGGGGCTCGTGATGTGGCTAAAAATTGGGTTAAATCGGAACCATCCAAATTGGGCACGGATCTTAAAGCTCAAGGGTAAAACGGTAATTTCACCTACAAACAGATCTGAAATGGGAACTGGGACTTTTTCTCAAAAGCCCAATAACCCACGAATGGATCCATCCCAACTAGGTGTGGGTTTCAACCCGCATGAATCTCAGTCCAGCAGGATAGAATTAGGGTTTATACCTAACCAACGACCCTGTTTCGCTCTATCCTTTCACTGGGAATTAGGGATTTTATTCCGAAACTGGTCCCTAAGGCGGCTATAAATACCCCCACCCCCCACCATTAAGAGGTAATCAATCTTTTACCAATAAAAGCTCATTCATAATCTTTTTGATTACTGACTTGAGCGTTGGAGGGTGCATCGCCGGGATCAACCCCGGTGTTTCGCACTTTTTGCAGGTTAATGGCGGGAGATCGCGGTCAAACTCCGGCAGAAAGATTTCAGGTTTGACTATTCGATACATCCCAAAGAATCCACAAATTCTATCTGTTTGCCCCCACACCAGATTTAGGGATAACAGATAGATACATAAATTTGCATTGATAGACTTGATAAGTTTGCATTGATCAATTTGTTCGTGAATGATTTTGGTTGTAAAATTACCATTGCACGTGATAAATTTGCATTGTGTAATTAATCATAATTAAACCTATATTGGAATGGACGTTGTGAGTTATATTGTTTGACATTGAAATTTTGGAAATTAGACATTGTTAATTGTGTAATTAATTTATATCAATTTTAAGATAAATTTCTTAATATATATTATCAATCATGTAGGATTGTATTTGATATAACATATGGCACGGACAGTGGGTAATACCGAAGAAGGGAATAGTAGTAGACATCCAACAATCCGGAAAGGTCCACGGACATGTCATGGTCAACCTTCCAAAAGAACGAACCGTGGTGGACAGAGACGTACCAATGTAAGATTAAAAATTTCATATGTTCAATTTTAACATCAATAAAATTATAAATTTGTATGTTGAATTTAAACTTTTTTTGGTGTAGGATGAGGCCGGTTCTTCTTCTTCTCCGGCCACTCAAATGGGCCCGTCTCCTCCTCCTCCAAATCAACATCGACCTTCTTCTTCATCTAGTCAGTCGGGCCCATCTTCTTCCTCGTATGTTCCTCCGGTGGTTCCCGGTCTGATCGACCCAAAGATGTTG
This sequence comes from Hemerocallis citrina, assembly GCA_017893485.1. Classification (NCBI taxonomy): domain Eukaryota; kingdom Viridiplantae; phylum Streptophyta; class Magnoliopsida; order Asparagales; family Asphodelaceae; genus Hemerocallis; species Hemerocallis citrina. The sequence goes on along the minus strand of CM030362.1, from coordinate 258,927,746 downwards.
ACTTTATAAGGTCAGCATCGCCCTAAAGACGTTTGGGAAGGAAATTCTTCAGAGTGTAATTTTAGGGAGCACGGCACGTTAGAGATGCATCCCCGTATACATGAAATATTACAACAATGTGGGTTATACGGCATAGAGTTGATGAGCTCCATTAAGGCGGACCGACCCTTATTAACAAACCCTTCTCGAGAGATGGCATTCCGAGACGCATAGTTTTCACTTGCCGATTGGGGAGACAACAGTGACACTACAAGATGTTGCTTGAATAACAGGTCTGCCAATTGATGGAGAGACCGTAACTGGCACAATAGACTTTGAATCAGAGTTCATTATCCACGAGTATCTCGGTGTACAGGTGGATCGATCGGCCCTGTAAGAAAATCGTTGAGGCTGAAATGGTTGAAGGAAACATTCTCTGGTACGTTGACTAATACCTCAATGTAGTTGCAAGTACATTGTTACTTTCGGGCATACATAATGACACTATTCGGAGGTGTGATCTTCTCAAATTCCTCCGGAGATTCCGTTCCGTTAATGTACCTACCACTAATCGCCGATATCGATCTTTGTGGAGTTGGGCGGTATAGTTGGGAAAGTGCTGCGTTGGCCACATTGTATAGAACCTTGTGCAATTGCTCTCTCGGTGCCAAGCAGATGAACGGACCAATGTTGATGCTACAGGTCTGGAGTTGGGAACGACTACACATTGGCCGACCCGTTGTCGCAAAGCAGTCACCAAAGTGGGCGAATCTTCCCGAGGACGAGAACATAAGGCCACTGCAAGGTGTGTATTGGACGGGTTCATTGACGTGGAAGGCTAGCCCAAATAAATGTCTCTCATATTACCGGGACGAGCTTGACCACTTGGCAGCCGAATGTGTTAAGTGGCAACCATAACGAAGGAATGTTTAGTTAGATTGCCTCCAGTTTGTACCTCGACTCCTCAACTGTGGTTGACAAAAGCACTGCTTATCCACTTTGGTACAGTTGAGGCATATTTTCCAGATAGAGTACTTCGTCAGTTTGGGTTGCGTCAGAATATACCGGTCCATCAACTGTACAATGCCGATCTACACAGTGTCACCGGTATGGATCGACAAGCAGTTCATGATTGAGCAGCTTCATTGCACGTACACGTGGATATTTGGAATCATCGTCTCGATCACGTAATTGCGAATATTCCACCATTCGATGCGTCGTCCCATGTCGCTTACATGACGTAGTATAGGAGAATGACTTGCCTTTACATTTCCCTAACAAGTCAATTTCTAGCCGGGCCTTGGTAAAAAGATGCACGTTAACTGAGTTAACGTGCGTGAGTATCTCAAATTTCCAGATGGTCTCAACTTTCTGGATATTTGAAATGTCAACATAAATTCAAAATATCAAATACCATACATTCATTCAAAATATCCAAACATTTGAGCAATACATACCAATCTACCAAAATATTAAACAAAATACAATATTTCAATATTTCAATGACGGCTTTGAGTAGATTGACTTGATTCTTGCCGACATCTGCATCTATTGTGACCCCTCAAACCACATTTTGAACTCGTCATTCTGGAAGCCCTACTAGACTCATCTCTTACATCCATATCATTATGAACTCTTGTACTCTTCGGACGACCTTTCTGAGAATGCCGAAAGCTCGGATCAGGTACAAGTCTGTTTCCAGTATTAACAGGCCAATATGCAGGATCAAGTGTAGGATGAAAATTGGGAGCCCATGTTTGTGCTAACGAAATAGTTGAATAGAATGTATCAACATATGGCTTGTAATCAATAGCGCGATATATGCAAGCAGCTAGAATATAAGAACATGGTATATGATATACCTGAAATTTTTGGCAAGTACATGTTTTAGTGCCCAAGTTAACGGTGTGCAAGTTACCACCATTTTGATTCCCATCTACTCTTCATATACCTATTTTGATTGCAAAAACTCCGGGTTGATGGCTGAACAATATCACTTCATGCATGTTGACTCTTTCACGCCGAATATCTATCAAATCCTGTACTCTTTGTACAAAAATTTTACCTTCGCTAATGAGCATGTTGGCTACCTGATGCCGTGTAACAAAATACGAATTAAGACGGTAAAAGATCATGTCCACAATAGCAGTTAATGGTAAACTACGTACACCTTTCAACACAGAGTTGAAAACTTCTGATAGGTTGGTAATCATTATGCCATATCGCCATCCTCCATCTTCAGAAAGTGCTCATTTGGCAACTAATTTCTCTTTCAACCAATTTTCTGCTTCCACATTAACTAATTCCAGTTCCGCGAGTTTGCTTTGAAATTTTTTGGGTTGTTTTTGACATGCTACAATTTTAACTTTCGTCCGCAAAGCCTTGCTACCAAATTTGGAAAAGAAATTTTTAGCGAAATGTCGCATACAATAACAATGATATGCATTTGGTTTTTTCCACGATCCGTTTTGCGAGTCCATGGCAGCCAAAATAACAGCGTGGCAAACAGAGATAACCATCACCTTTTCTCACTGCATAACGGGCTAAAATTTTAATCTTCCATCGTTCTCTATCCCAATTAGTAACCTCATAAACCTTCTCTACAAGTTCTTTCATTGTTATTGTACGGGGTACCCAAATTAATTCGGGATCAACGGCACTATAACAACAACCTATTTTTGGGTCACGGATAATCTTACCACAAAAATAAAGCCAAATAGAAATATCATAATCCATACCTATATATATTTATAAAAAAAAATATTCATTATCTACTAAACAAAATATATTTGATAAAATGATATACAAATCATACCTTCAAATGTATGATCAGAAAAGATGGGGAACTTTCGAGCTTCGAGACGACGACGTAGTTAATGGGTTGATAACAAATCTGCTATGTACATCCCCAAACAAACAAAAGCCTAAACATGGATTTAGGGTTTTCAAAGTGGGAGGATATATGAAAGTGAGAGAAGAAGTAGATGAATGAGAGAGAAAAAGAAGAAGAAGAAGAAGATCCTTTAAGATTTTGTAGAGTATTTTTGAGTAAGATCTTCAATTGGGATGCTAGGTTTTGGATTTGGGTTCCGAAATTGGGGAGAAAGAGAAGAGAGAGACAATATAAATATAATGATGTACCAATCAGCGATTGAGATTTAAGAAAAGTCCAAACGACACACGCTAATCCGGTTAACGCGCCTGGTATAAAGAGGCACTCTAACGGGGTTTGCACGTCTATACTTTGGGATTTTTTGTCTGCATCCCTCTTCAAGAGTAGTCTCCCCTATTGTCCACCTATCACGCTAACCCCGTTAGCGCGAGTGGTTTAAACAGGCACGCTAACGGAGTTAGCGTGTATATAATTAGTGGGTTTTTTTCGTAGACACCATGCTAAGGGGAAAAATGTTATCCCCTAACACACGCTAACTGAGAAAGCGCGAAGAAAATCACTAGGCGCGTTAACTCAGTTAGCGACAGAGAGTTTTTTGTATTAATTTTTCAAACAGGGACAGTTTCGTACATACTTACAAAAAGTGGGATAGTTTGGTAAAAAATTCCAAGTCTATTACCAACTGAGGCCTCAATATAATGGTCAATTACATAAGTTTTACATAATATTAAACTGTCCTGTACAATAGCAAAATGTGGGCTGTACTTAAGTCTAGTTCCTTTTTTCTAACCTTCTCCTAAAAAAAAGGCTGACTGTAAAGAAAATTGCTCAGTAAGGTGTGCCATCCTAACCGATGCCCACAAACTGTGTAACAAATTGTAGAATTCAAATGAATTGCTTCTAAGAAACTGAGTAGCTTTTTAAAGCGGTTTTATAAACATATATGTCATTTCTTTTGGTATTTACCATGGCATACCGAGAGCACTACTACGTACTCTTATGTTTAGGGATAAATCTCCACTTTTATTTGCTTGAAATATTTTTCGAACTTTCCCACCAAAGTAGGTTGTTCAGCTTAGTTGAAACTATCATATTTAAATTTCATAATAAAAGTACTATTTAAAGAGTAGTGCAAATAAAAAGCTATAATGATAAGGGGGAATAACAAAATAACACCCAAAGTTTACCTTAATTTCCTAATAGTACCCAAAGTTTTTATTGTACCAAATAACACCCTAACTTTTAAAATATGACCAAAAACCCATTCTTTTAATTTTTAAGCAGAAATAGTGTGAATTTACAGAAATGACCCTATGCATTTCTTCTTCAATTTTCAGTTCTTCTTCATTTTTTACAGTTTTTATTTCTTGATTTTTTTAAATTTTGGTGGAGATGAAGGTGATGGTGATGAGTTTCAGAGGTGGTGGAGATGATGGTGTTAGAAAATGAGTGTTTTAACACACCATTTACGAACCGATTTTTGAGCAATTTTTTTAGTAAGATCCTCAATGAATTATTGAGAGATCTTGATTGATTTGTGTTCTAGATCAAAATTATATATTGGTTTGCTAAAATCGGTTAAGGGGTGAATAAGAAATTGTCTCTCAAAGTGAAACATTTTCATTCTTGAAATGGGTTAAGGGAACATAGTCCCACATCGGAAAAATCAAAGAAAATAGAAGATGATATATAGTAATCTCCTTCTAAGCATTGTAAGATGGCTAGAAGAGAGGCTCTCTCTCGCACGCGCACGGGGGGGTGCAAATCACGGACCGGATTACATGCGACTTGTGTGCGCCCGCACGACCTGCGGACACGAATGTCGGACCGACTTGACCCCACCCCGTGCAGAGCCACTTTTTGCTACAGTTTTCTTTTGTAACGGCTGAAATAAATCTGTTACACTGAAGGCAGTAAATGATGTCTGCCGTTACAGTGTCGACATTCAATTAGTTGTCTGACGTTACGGTTTTAACCCAGCCCCTATAAATAGAGGTCTCCCCTCTACTTTCTTCCCTGCACACAAAAAGATATTCTTCTCTCCTTCTCTAAGTTTTCTTCTGTACTGTTGCTTCGGTTCTGGTTTTATTGGTAAGTCGGTGATAGGGTTCAAGCGCTCATACTCAGTTCGGGAGTGGTACGTGGTGCCTACGTGATCGCTCCAAGTCGTTGCATCCTGGGAAACAGACGCATTCGTTCATTCCAGCAACCGAAAGAAGCGAAATCTGTTTTAAGGACACTGTGTGATACACAGGCCTCGGCTTCTCAAGTTGTAATCTTCATTTGTTCTTGTAAGTTGTTTATTTAATTTTTCCTTTTTTTCTTTTCTTTCGGTTTTCCTTCTCTTCTGTTCCCTTCTATGTTTTCTGTGCCTCTCTATCTTTTGATTGTAAAACAAATTTTGTAAATAATTTTTGTAACAGATGGTCGGTGGAGAAGGGTTTCGGAGGTAATGGTGATGAGTGAGATGATGGTGGAGATGGTGTCGGTGGGGGTAATGGTGGTTGGAGATGATGGTGGTGGTGGTTGATAGAGATGAAGGAGATGGTGGTTTTTGGAGATGGTGGTTGGAGATAGTGGTGGTGGTGGCTTATGGAGATGGTGGTGGAGATGGTGATCGGTGGTGGTGATGGTGGTTGGAGATGAGGGAGATGGTGGAGATGGTGATAGAGATTGTAATTTGTATAAGGAGATGAAGATAATTTTGATATTTCACACTCTTCTTAATGGGTCTAAATATGTTAAGAAGTATATTTGGGAAATATTCCATTAACTTAACAGAAAACTTAACGGCGGGTGATTTTTGGCTATGTTTTAAAAACTTCGGCTGCTACTTGGGTATTATAAAAAATTTGAGTGCTATTTAGAAATTAGGATAAAATTTAAGTATTATTTGGTCATTTTCTCTAATAATAAATAACTTGATAAAACATTATCGTGTTATTATACGAGAATTGCAATATTCTTTAAGGGGGGTGTTTGGTTTGTTGTAAAACATTTTCAAAATTGTAAGATTACAGTAGAGAAAAGATATCTGTGGAAATGAGTTCTCAAAAAGTGGTTTCGTTTGATGTAGATTTACTGTAGCTCAAATAGTTTCATATGAAAGATTAGGTTTGTTTGAGTAATAAGAACACTATAGCGAAAGTAATTAAAATTACTTTTTAACTTTGGTTTTATTTGAAATTAATATGAATTAATTAAAGTTTAAACTAATTAAACTAAATTGATCTTAATTAAATTAAACCAAAAAGAATTTAAACTAAAAAACCCAAAAAAATTAAGCTAAAAAAACCATACCCAAATAAGAAAACTAAAGCACACTCTAAAAAAGCTGAACAAAAATAAAAAGAAGCTAAAAAGAAAACCGAAGAAAAAAAACTAGCCAAAAATATGGAAGCCGAAAGTTCATATGTGGGGACTTTAGTCCCACATCGGCCAGGAGATGGTAAGTTTGAGAGTTTAAATAGAGTTTTGTAAATTATATGAAAGACAAAAGAATTTATTATGAGCTTAATCTCAATTAATAGGGCTTAATTTTAGTTACGCAAATTAATTAGGGGCTAATCTGTAATTAAAAGAAATCAAATCATTTTGTGGGTGTTGACAATTAAATGTGGAGACTTTAGTCCCACATCGGCCAGGAGAGGGGTGTTTCCTTTGTTTACATAGTATTTTGTAAATCATATAAATGACAAAGGATAACTCAGAGTTGGAGAAAGAGAGGAAGAGTGAGAGGAATAAAAGAGTAAAATATTGGTGAACAGTGCTGTGCGCTAAAAGACAATTTGTGCACTAGCAGCTACAATGCGAATCCAAATCCAAACAATTCCAAGCCAACCAAACCTGTGCTGCAGTGTCTAGGCTTTCAAACCTACTAATAATTTGCAGTGCGATGCACACTTTCTTTTTTTAACTTCCATTATTAACTAATTATTTTCAATAGCACTAGCTTTTATTTTAGGGCAAAAACTAAAGTATCTACAGAATGTTTAAGTGAATACAATATATCGATTGATGAGGGTAAACATAGTTGGCGATCTGCACCACTTGATCCTTGCAAGAATCTCGAGGAGATCCCATAACAGCTTGTGGGCCGATTATGGGCCCATCGCCCAAATCCAACCAACGTGAAACGGGCCCCCCTAATCAGGGGATCGAGGAATATTCACTAATCAGGCTCTCACTAGCCTATAAATATAGGTCTACCTCTACAATAACCAGGTAATCATTATTTTGATATTTCACACTCTTCTTAATGGGTCTAAATATGTTAAGAAGTATATTTGGGAAATATTCCATTAACTTAACAGAAAACTTAACGGCGGGTGATTTTTGGCTATGTTTTAAAAACTTCGGCTGCTACTTGGGTATTATAAAAAATTTGAGTGCTATTTAGAAATTAGGATAAAATTTAAGTATTATTTGGTCATTTTCTCTAATAATAAATAACTTGATAAAACATTATCGTGTTATTCTACGAGAATTGCAATATTCTTTAAGGGGGGTGTTTGGTTTGTTGTAAAACATTTTCAAAATTGTAAGATTACAGTAGAGAAAAGATATATGTGGAAATGAGTTCTCAAAAAGTGGTTTCGTTTGATGTAGATTTACTGTAGCTCAAATAGTTTCATATGAAAGATTAGGTTTGTTTGAGTAATAAGAACGCTATAGCGAAAGTAATTAAAATTACTTTTTAACTTTGGTTTTATTTGAAATTAATATGAATTAATTAAAGTTTAAACTAATTAAACTAAATTGATCTTAATTAAATTAAACCAAAAAGAATTTAAACTAAAAAACCCAAAAAAATTAAGCTAAAAAAACCATACCCAAATAAGAAAACTAAAGCACACTCTAAAAAAGCTGAACAAAAATAAAACGAAGCTAAAAAGAAAACCGAAGAAAAAAAAACTAGCCAAAAATATGGAAGCCGAAAGTTCATATGTGGGGACTTTAGTCCCACATCGGCCAGGAGATGGTAAGTTTGAGAGTTTAAATAGAGTTTTGTAAATTATATGAAAGACAAAAGAATTTATTATGAGCTCAATCTCAATTAATAGGGCTTAATTTTAGTTACGCAAATTAATTAGGGGCTAATCTGTAATTAAAAGAAATCAAATCATTTTGTGGGTGTTGACAATTAAATGTGGAGACTTTAGTCCCACATCGGCCAGGAGAGGGGTGTTTCCTTTGTTTAAATAGTATTTTGTAAATCATATAAATGACAAAGGATAACTCAGAGTTGGAGAAAGAGAGGAAGAGTGAGAGGAATAAAAGAGTAAAATATTGGTGAACAGTGCTGTGCGCTAAAAGACAATTTGTGCACTGGCAGCTACAATGCGAATCCAAATCCAAACAATTCCAAGCCAACCAAACCTGTGCTGCAGTGTCTAGGCTTTCAAACCTACTAATAATTTGCAGTGCGATGCACACTTTCTTTTTTTAACTTCCATTATTAACTAATTATTTTCAATAGCACTAGCTTTTATTTTAGGGCAAAAACTAAAGTATCTACAGAATGTTTAAGTGAATACAATATATCGATTGATGAGGGTAAACATAGTTGGCGATCTGCACCACTTGATCCTTGCAAGAATCTCGAGGAGATCCCATAACAGCTTGTGGGCCAATTATGGGCCCATCGCCCAAATCCAACCAACGTGAAACGGGCCCCCCTAATCAGGGGATCGAGGAATATTCACTAATCAGGCTCTCACTAGCCTATAAATATAGGTCTACCTCTACAATAACCAGGTAATCATTATTTTGATATTTCACACTCTTCTTAATGGGTCTAAATATGTTAAGAAGTATATTTGGGAAATATTCCATTAACTTAACAGAAAACTTAACGGCGGGTGATTTTTGGCTATGTTTTAAAAACTTCGGCTGCTACTTGGGTATTATAAAAAATTTGAGTGCTATTTAGAAATTAGGATAAAATTTAAGTATTATTTGGTCATTTTCTCTAATAATAAATAACTTGATAAAACATTATCGTGTTATTCTACGAGAATTGCAATATTCTTTAAGGGGGGTGTTTGGTTTGTTGTAAAACATTTTCAAAATTGTAAGATTACAGTAGAGAAAAGATATATGTGGAAATGAGTTCTCAAAAAGTGGTTTCGTTTGATGTAGATTTACTGTAGCTCAAATAGTTTCATATGAAAGATTAGGTTTGTTTGAGTAATAAGAACGCTATAGCGAAAGTAATTAAAATTACTTTTTAACTTTGGTTTTATTTGAAATTAATATGAATTAATTAAAGTTTAAACTAATTAAACTAAATTGATCTTAATTAAATTAAACCAAAAAGAATTTAAACTAAAAAACCCAAAAAAATTAAGCTAAAAAAACCATACCCAAATAAGAAAACTAAAGCACACTCTAAAAAAGCTGAACAAAAATAAAACGAAGCTAAAAAGAAAACCGAAGAAAAAAAAACTAGCCAAAAATATGGAAGCCGAAAGTTCATATGTGGGGACTTTAGTCCCACATCGGCCAGGAGATGGTAAGTTTGAGAGTTTAAATAGAGTTTTGTAAATTATATGAAAGACAAAAGAATTTATTATGAGCTTAATCTCAATTAATAGGGCTTAATTTTAGTTACGCAAATTAATTAGGGGCTAATCTGTAATTAAAAGAAATCAAATCATTTTGTGGGTGTTGACAATTAAATGTGTAGACTTTAGTCCCACATCGGCCAGGAGAGGGGTGTTTCCTTTGTTTAAATAGTATTTTGTAAATCATATAAATGACAAAGGATAACTCAGAGTTGGAGAAAGAGAGGAAGAGTGAGAGGAATAAAAGAGTAAAATATTGGTGAACAGTGCTGTGCGCTAAAAGACAATTTGTGCACTAGCAGCTACAATGCGAATCCAAATCCAAACAATTCCAAGCCAACCAAACCTGTGCTGCAGTGTCTAGGCTTTCAAACCTACTAATAATTTGCAGTGCGATGCACACTTTCTTTTTTTAACTTCCATTATTAACTAATTATTTTCAATAGCACTAGCTTTTATTTTAGGGCAAAAACTAAAGTATCTACAGAATGTTTAAGTGAATACAATATATCGATTGATGAGGGTAAACATAGTTGGCGATCTGCACCACTTGATCCTTGCAAGAATCTCGAGGAGATCCCATAACAGCTTGTGGGCCGATTATGGGCCCATCGCCCAAATCCAACCAACGTGAAACGGGCCCCCCTAATCAGGGGATCGAGGAATATTCACTAATCAGGCTCTCACTAGCCTATAAATATAGGTCTACCTCTACAATAACCAGGTAATCATTATTTTGATATTTCACACTCTTCTTAATGGGTCTAAATATGTTAAGAAGTATATTTGGGAAATATTCCATTAACTTAACAGAAAACTTAACGGCGGGTGATTTTTGGCTATGTTTTAAAAACTTCGGCTGCTACTTGGGTATTATAAAAAATTTGATTGGTATTTAGAAATTAGGATAAAATTTAAGTATTATTTGGTCATTTTCTCTAATAATAAATAACTTGATAAAACATTATCGTGTTATTCTACGAGAATTGCAATATTCTTTAAGGGGGCTGTTTTGTTTGTTGTAAAACTTTTTCAAAATTGTAAGATTACTGTAGAGAAAAGATATCTGTGGAAATGAGTTCTCAAAAAGTGGTTTCGTTTGATGTAGATTTACTGTAGCTCAAATAGTTTCATATGAAAGATTAGGTTTGTTTGAGTAATAAGAACACTATAGCGAAAGTAATTAAAATTACTTTTTAACTTTGGTTTTATTTGAAATTAATATGAATTAATTAAAGTTTAAACTAATTAAACTAAATTGATCTTAATTAAATTAAACCAAAAAGAATTTAAACTAAAAAACCCAAAAAAATTAAGCTAAAAAAACCATACCCAAATAAGAAAACTAAAGCACACTCTAAAAAAGCTGAACAAAAAAAAAACGAAGCTAAAAAGAAAACCGAAGAAAAAAAACTAGCCAAAAAAAGCCGAAAGTTCATATGTGGGGACTTTAGTCCCACATCGGCCAGGAGATGGTAAGTTTGAGAGTTTAAATAGAGTTTTGTAAATTATATGAAAGATAAAAAAAATTATTATGAGCTTAATCTCAATTAATAGGGCTTAATTTTAGTTACGCAAATTAATTAGGGGCTAATCCGTAATTAAAAGAAATCAAATCATTTTGTGGGTGTTGACAATTAAATGTGGAGACTTTAGTCCCACATCGGCCAGGAGAGGGGTGTTTCCTTTGTTTAAATAGTATTTTGTAAATCATATAAATGACAAAGGATAACTCAGAGTTGGAGAAAGAGAGGAAGAGTGAGAGGAATAAAAGAGTAAAATATTGGTGAACAGTGCTGTGCGCTAAAAGACAATTTGTGCACTAGCAGCTACAATGCGAATCCAAATCCAAACAATTCCAAGCCAACCAAACCTGTGCTGCAGTGTCTAGGCTTTCAAACCTACTAATAATTTGCAGTGCGATGCACACTTTCTTTTTTTAACTTCCATTATTAACTAATTATTTTCAATAGCACTAGCTTTTATTTTAGGGCAAAAACTAAAGTATCTACATAATGTTTAAGTGAATACAATATATCGATTGATGAGGGTAAACATAGTTGGCGATCTGCACCACTTGATGCTTGCAAGAATCTCGAGGAGATCCCATAACAGCTTGTGGGCCGATTATGGGCCCATCGCCCAAATCCAACCAACGTGAAACGGGCCCCCCTAATCCGGGGATCGAGGAATATTCACTAATAAGGCTCTCACTAGCCTATAAATACAGGTCTACCTCTACAATAACCAGGTAATCATTATTTTCCCCACTTAAACCTCTCTTAATTCTCTGGTTATTGACTTGAGCGACAAAGGGTCTGTCGTCGGGAATTCTCTCGATGTTTCAGACTTTTCTGCATGTATCCGGCAACGGTCAATTGTTCCCAGATCCACCAAATCCAATCACACATCAGCATCACAGTAGGGTCAGATCGGCGATCGGGATGTGAGTTTACATTTCACCAAAAGAACGCATTATCTATTGCTCCCACACCAAAAAACAAGCAGCAACAGATTGGCAATGTCTATAGGAAAAATAGATCCTAGCCTCTTCTTCAGACTATAGTCCGTGACTAACGCTCCCTATGGCTAATAAAGCCAAGAAGACCTATCCAGGGGGTAGCAGTTAGACCCTCCGCTTCCTCCTTCGTGCCCGATACGAAGTCGTGCGACCACTCAAGAATCACGATAGCCGCAGGACCAAGGACTGCAGAAACCCACCCCGAGCACATCCCGCTCGATAGCATGAGCGGTCGCCCATTCGGTGGTGTCTGACTTGAGAAAAGTCATCAAAATTGATAGAATGAGGATGACCTCCGAAATTCTATCAACCAATCTTAGAACAGAGGGGAGCCCTCGAACCACAATCCGGGTCGGAGTCATCGCTCCTCCCATGGTCGAGATAGAGAACGCAACCGCTTCCCGAGGGATCGTCGACTTTCGAACAACCGCGGGGACGATGGTCATGTGACGAGGGCGGAGTTATATTAATTCCAGGATGAAATCCTTTGGCCCCTCCGAGGTGAGACCCAGACCGAGCATCACACTGACCAAGCAGGAGGGGCTGAGAACGGGAACGACGATTCCCATGGGTCAATCCAATCCAGGGGACAGAAAGACCCAATCTTTAAACGACTGCAAGAAATGGAAGATCGCCTTGGCCAGATCGGCGAAGAAGTTGGCATTCCGAACAGAGATATCGGCCGAACAGTCCACCGTTCTCCTCCCATATCCTCGACGCACCCTTCCCGAGGAGTTTCAAACCTCCACCGCTCGAAACCTACAACGGAGAAATGGATCCGACTGATCACATTGAGGGCTTCAAAACCCTCATGATGATTCACAGTGCCTCGGAACCTCTCATCTGTCGTGCATTCCCGGCAACCCTAAGAGAACCTGCGCGGGAGTGGTTCACCAAACTTTCCCCTGGTTCAATTTACTCCTTCGACCAGCTCGAGGAGAATTTTCTCGCCCACTTCGTGACCAGCAGAAAGGCTGAGAAGATGAGCACCTCCTTACTGGACATCATACAGAAGGATGGAGAATCCCTCCGAGATTTTGTTCAAAGGTTTACGGCCGAAGCACGGTCGACCTCCTCTCTCAACGCCAAGGTAGCAGCATCGACTTTTCGGCACAATGTATACCATGACTTGCTAAAGGCATCCCTAGCCAAGAAGCGACCAATATACTTTCCTGTCCTTCTCCATAGGAGTGAGAAGTACATCTGGGCCGAGGAGGCCCTCTACCCAGGGGGTCGGAAGGGATCCCCCGCTAAAGGGAAGAGGAAGACATTTACTCATCTTATTATAAGAGTCATTTTTTTTGTGGCTTACATCAGGAGTGCAATCAAGAATAATTGAAAAATACTTCTTTACTTTTTTAAATAATTGTATTTTTTACTTTAGTCACTAACAATTGAATCAATTAATTTTTATTTTATGTCCGAGATAATGATTTGAATATGGCCATCCTCCACTGCGTCCATGGTGGAACCATGGGGGGAGAGTCGAGCTCCTCTCTCAAGGTTTTCATCCGGGAAGTAAACTCCGTTCACAATTGTCTCCTCTTCAAGGTCTCAGGTTAGCGGTCTCTTTCTCGGTCGATGACCTTGAAGGTGTCGGAGTCCTGCACTGTGACACCTTGGTCATCAACCTTGCACTGGCCAATCATGAGTTCCGCCGTATCCTCGTCGATAATGAATGTTCAGTGAACATCCTTGTTCAAGCAGCCTTCGAAGGCTTAAAGCTCAATCTGGAGAGACTAAAACTAGCGGGTTACACCCTCCACGGCTTCTCTGGTGCCCCAGTCCAGATCGAGGGAATTGTTACCCTTGAAGTCACCACAGGAAAACTCCCGACCTCCCGAACAGAGGCAATGGATTTTATGGTGGTCAATGTCAAAGCCACCTACAATGCCATCCTGGGCCGTCCCGACTTTGCTTCCTTCTAGGAGGTACCTTCAACCTACCACGTGCGCATGAAGTTCCCTACCAAGTTTGGGGTTAGGGTCATCAAAGGAAACCAGAAGGTGATTCGGGCTTGTTACATGTCCTCCCTCTCGAAGTGGTTGAACTCCCGTCGGACCGAAGTTCAATAGGTTCCAAGCCGGTGGACGAGTTGGAGGAATTTACGTTCTCTGAGGCCAATCCCGTCAAATGCTTCAAGGTGAGCAAGTCTCTCCCCCTGCCCTCAAGGGAGAAGTTATCAGTTGTATCCACCGTAATCGAGACATGTTCACTTGGACATCGTCGAACATGCCGGGAATATCCAAGGACCTCATCATGCATAAACGGAGTGTCCACCTAGACTCCAAGCCGGTGCAATAAAGATGCAGAAAGTTCACCCTCAAAAGGCAACAAACAATGGTGGAGGTCGAAAAACTCCTCTCTGCCCGTTTCATCCAGGAGGTCAACTAGTTAGAGTGGTTGGCTAATGTCATGCTGGTCAAAAAGTCTGACGGCAAATGGAGATCGTGCATAGACTTTACCAACCTCAACAAAGCCTGCTCGAAAGATCCTTTCCACTCCCTAGCATCGATGCCGTGATCGATGCTACCTCCAGACATGAATTGTTAAGCTTCATTGATGCCTACTCTGGTTACAACCAGATTCGGATGTTCCCACAGGATATTTCGAAGATGGCTTTTATCACCGATCAGGGACTCTACTGCTACATGGTCATGCCCTTCGGGCTGAAGAATGTAGCCGCCACTTATCAGAGGCTCGTTAACTAGGTCTTCAAAGAGCATAGCGGTCAGAACATGGAGGTCTATGTTGACGATATGCTCGTCTAAACGACCTAGAGGGGGTCTTCGGGGTCTTGAGAGAGCATTATACGAGGGTCAACCCCTCTAAGTGTGCCTTCTGGTTCACCGCAGGAAAGTTCCTTGCCTTCATGGTCAGACAACGAAGGATATAAGCTAATCCTAAGAAAATTCAGGGCATCCTGAACATGGCCCTTTCTAGGAATGTCAAGGAAGTACAAAAGCTCACCGACCATCTTGAAGCCATCAGCTGTTTCATTTCGAGGTCGGGAGAAAAGTCCCTCACATTCTTTATAGCCCTCTAGGGGGTGAAGAATTTTGAATGGGGGAAGCCTTAGTAACAAGCTTTCGATCAGCTAAAAGTTACCTCTCCAATCTCCCTCTCCTCAGCAAGCCGGAGCCAGGCACGGTGCTATACCTCTACTTGGCAGCTTTAGAGCAGACCCTTAGTGCGGTCCTGATCAGGGAGGAAAACAGAGCCCAAAGGCCCATCTATTATGCCAGCAAAATCCTCCGCGACACCGAACTCTGACACACAAAGATGGAAAAAGTCGCCTACACCTTGATCATGGATGCAAAAAAACCTCGATCGTATTTTCAAGCTCACTCAGTCCAGGTCTTTACAAATTAGTCGCTAAAGTAAGTCCTCCATAAACCGGTGACCTTTGGCTGCCTAATCAAATGGTCCATCGAGCTGAGCCAGCACGACATCAAATATAAGTCGAGAATGGCCATCAAGGGATAGGCGCTCGCCGAATTTATCACCGAATGCATCATCCCGGAGGTCACTAAAAATCCAGAAGACGAGCCCGTTTGGGAACTTTACGTGGACGGATCATCCTGTAAGAGGGTATCATGGCGGGAGTCATCTAAAGCGATTCCGATGGCTTCGTCCTCCAATATTCCCTATGCTTCACCTTCAAGGCATCTAAGAACGAGGCGGAGTACGAGGCCCTCATAGCCGGACTCGTCCTAGCCAGAAAAGCAGGGGACAAATGGGTTAAAGCCTTCAGCGACTCCTAACTCATCGTTAATCAAGTATGCGGAGAGTATGAAGCTTGTGATACCCAGATGGTCAAGTATTTGACCCAGGTCAAGCTCCTCTTGGCCTACTTTGAAGACATCTCAATTGTAGGGATCCCCCAAGAAATGAACGGTCAGGTAGACACTCTATCCAAACTCGCATCTTCCTCATTCGAGGTCATGATCGTACAGTCATGGTGCAGGTTCTTGTTCGACCAAGCATTGACAAGGAAAACTCTAAGGTCCTCTGTCTTGACCCACCCACTCAGCAACCAACTTGGATAGACCAGATCTTGAACTACCTAAGAAACGGGGAACTCCACCAAGATGCCTCCAAGGCTAAAAGGATCTGGGTCAGGGATGAGAGGTTTTTGCTCATCGACGGTGTGCTCTTCAAGCGCTTCTACACAACGATCGATGGCAAACCATACCTTTGATGCCTGTCATAGGAGGAGGCCAAGTTTGCGCTCGAGAAAATGCATGCGGGAGTTGGCAGCTGACACATGGGCAACAGATTGCTCGCAAGGAAAGTACCCAACCACGGGTACTACTAGCTAACCCTTCTGTAAGACGCTCTGGACATCATGATGAAATGCGGTCCATGCCAAAGGTTCTCTTTGGTCTGACATTTACCCCAAGCCAATATCAAGTCACTCGCTAGTCCAGATCCCTTTGCCATGCAGGGGATGTACTTGGTTGGTTCGTTCCCTAAAGCTACAGGCCAAAGACGCTACCTCATTGTGGCTATCCACTATTTCACAAAGTGTCTCGAAGCAGAGCCTCTGCTCACTATCATGAGCACCAGGCCAAACAATTCTTCTAGAAGTACACTGTCCGCCGTTTTGGGCTTTCTCGGATCCATATCACCGACAACGGTACTCAGTTCGCTAGAAAGGGCTTCCACAAATTTTGTGTTGATCTAGGAATCCAGCAGAGATTCTTCTCTATCTCACATCCCCAGTCCAATGACCAGGCTGAGAATGCCAACCGAAAAATCCTTAGTGGCTTCAAGTAGAGATTAGACAAATCCCCTAAGGGACTATGGGTTGACAAACTGTCCAGCGCACTGTGGTCCTATCGCACGACCAAGAGGATTCTTACGGGTGAGTCACCTTTCAACTTGATCTTCAGTACCGAGGCAGTAACCCCCCTGGAAGTCAGTTTTCCATCGCCATGGATTATGAGCTTCGACGGGTTTCAAACTCAGACAGCCTCAGGGCCAACCTGGACCTCCTCAATGAAGTTTACAGAAGGGTGGCCATCAGAAGAAATGTCCACCAACAGTGGATAGAACGCGTTTACAATCAGAAGTTCTAACCCGCCAACATCAAAGAAGGTGATCTAGTGCTCAGACGACTTGAGATAACCGATCTGAGCAAAAGGGGAAACTCACGCCTAACTGGGAGGACCCGTATGGGGTCTCCAAAGTGGTCCATCTAGGCACATACCGACTTGAAGACCTGGGGGGCAGGGAAGTCAATAGGACATGGAACGTAGAGAACTTGAAGAAATTCTACGAAGACCCCCAGAGATCTGCACTTGTAATGATGTTCCAAAAAGCCTACGCATGTTCTTACCCTTCGGCAGCAAATGAATATAAATTTAATTTTCATCTCAAATTCAATATATTCAGATCACTTGCAATGGGAACCCCACCCCTAGTACACCCCTCAGTGTTTGATCCCGAGGCCTAGCCTTGATTAGAAAAGGCCTTGAAGGACATCCCTTTCAGGATGGCATCGACTCCGAAGGCTTCATCTCTAAAAATCCCAGAAGGTTCCTCTTTGGGATGGCATCCGACGCTGAAGACTTCAACGCCTAAATTCTTGAAGGATATCTCCTTCGAGATGGCACCCAGTGCCGAAGGCTTCAATGCCAAAATCCTCGAAAAATATCTCCTTCGGGATGGTATTCGATGCAGAAGACCTCAATGCCAAAAATCCTCGAAGGCTACCTCCACGGACCCATCCCCTCGGGATGGTATCCGACGCCGGAGGATCTCGGTGCAAAAATCTTAATGTCTCCTCATACACATCCCCTAGAGATGGCATTCGATGTCTAGAGTTTAAGTGCCAAAATGCTTTGTGTAAACGATACTTATGCAAACAAAGAGTTGGGGCAAAAAGTGCTTTTCATAAAGAGAAAAATGATTATAAAGGGAGTGATGGCCAGTCTGGAAATTAAAAGTAAAAAAAAGTGGATGGATTACCACCAAACTCTCCTATGGATATCTCGAACTTCAGCATCAGTCGTCGTCATCTCGCACTTCAGCATCGGCTGTTGCCACCAGTCGGCGGTGACGTGGTTGCCTCGCATCCTAGTACTACTTGTCGTCAGCGATCTCACTCATGACCGCCTCTGTAACGCACCATAATTTTTAAATATAATATTTTGAATTAATAAATAATTTTTAATGAATTTATTTAATTACTTTGAATTTCTGTGAAATGGTCGTTTTGCACGTGCAAAACACATGCAAATCTTTTGAAATGCAAGTTTTGGAATTTTGAGTTGCTAAATAAATTCTATCATTTATAATTGGATATATTTAAATTTTTGGGATTTTTCTAAATTAGAGAAATTACTTTTGTAAATATTTCGAAAGAATGAGACTTTTGTGTAAAAAGCTCGTTTGGAGGCAAAATTTGAATTCAAAATTTTATTGGGCTGCATTTGGGGGCCGGTGTTCAGAGAATTGATTTAGGGAATGAGATTTTATCTATTTGATTTGGTTTTTATTTTGATTTGATTGGATAAATACTTAATTTTGCAAATTGGGACTTCTAGGGGGTTTTATTTGTAAAATAACACTAAATAAACCCTAAAATCATCCCGGCCTATTTAGAGGGCAGAAAACTTCCGGCCTCCTTTTCTTTGGATATTTTTGGTGATTTTCTTGAGTCATTGAGGAGTTGATCAATTGTTTGGAGGAGAAGGTTACTAGTTGTGTCAATTTTCTTCTTGAGGTGGGTAGCACTCTATCTCTCTTGTAATGTTTTTATCTCATGGATGTGTAGTATCATGTTAGGGATGAAATTTTTGTGATCCATGGTTGTATGCTAGCTTGATTGTAGTATTGTTATGAGATGCTTGTAGAGATGTATGTTTTATATGAGATTTGTTGATTATGTGACATAAAAATTAAATCTTGATTGTATGTTGATCTAAAATAAGTTGTTCTTGAAGTAATGAAGTTTCTTGGCAAGAAAGATCAAATTTTTATTTATAGAAAGTGATTTAATGAACCCATAAATTGTTGTAGATGATTAGAACTTGTCATATGTTCTTAGAATTCATGTTGATCATTTAAAGACGAGATTTTTAGGGTTTATTCACTATTTTAATATTAAATTTTTTTATCTGATGAATTTTTATTGTTTGAACATGATAAGACGTGTAGATTGCAAAAGAATCAAGGTAGAAACCCTAGGGTTAGGGTTGGGGTCGAATAATGGATTTTGGGTTTGGGTTTATTCATGTTGATTATTTGAATGAAAATGACAGGGTTGGGTTTGGACTTACTGGCTAGCGCGTGGTTGTTGGTGCTGGGTCTGTTGTGGTCTGTGGGTTCGAAACACGGGGGTTGTTTTTTTTGTTTTATTTTTTCGATGAATAATTAATTAAATATCCATTATGTTTATATATATGGAAGATAAATATATATATGTATTTGAATCTGGTATTTGCATGAAGTTTAACTAATTCTTTGATCAAGTTTCGAATGTGCGAATTTCAAGTTTTGTGGGAATCTAGCTTCATATTTAATGTGATCAAATAATAATTTCGAGGATGCAAATCTATATATATTTTTTGTAGACAAAATTCTTAGTTTTGTGGGGATATATGTTCCACTATTTAAAGATGGAAATTTGAGTATTTAAAGCGGGTTTGTTTTCGGTTTCTAAAGATGTAATATTTCAGATTTTAGAACTAAAGAATTTCATATTTTAGGGATGAGATCCCAGAGAATAAAGAGACTTATTTCAGTTTAAGTTGATTGGATTAAAGAGATATTTATTGAGTTTTATGTATTTATGGAAAATGAGATTTAAAAGTGGAATTTAAAGGATTCTGTGGATTTAAATTTGTTTTCTTATAAGAAAGAGCCTTGTATGGTAGTAACGGTTTATTAAAAGGAAATGTGAATAATGAAGAGATTTGTGGATGTACAAATGCTTATATTGGAAGAAAGTAATTCATGTTTGAGAATTTTATTCACAGCCGTGGTGTTGTGGGAAAAGTGTTATTTTTCTGGAAAGAGAATATAAAGAATATTTTGAATAATCGAACAAAGTAGGGTTTTTTTATTGTGATTAGAGTTATTGTGAGAACCTTGGATGGACGCTTGAGGCGTTGAGTTAGGAGCACTAGATACTGAGCGAACCCAAGAGTACCGGTAGTGGGTATTTTGATTGTAGGAAATTAGCCTGAGGGGCTAGTGTTCCTGGATTGGCAAGTGAAGTTCGGTAGGGTAGAGCTAGTTCTAGGTGGCTTAGGTTGTTATCATTACAAATCTAAGGACATGCACTAAGTTAGGAGTTATGACGGAACTTGGGCAATGTAAGTATCGGCTCTGTTGTCAGTCAGGCGGATGTATTTCAGGACTGTGTATTTGTTGTGTCTCTCTAGTATATTCACGCCTCGAGGGTCGGCAGGCCTATTCACAAAATGTCTAGAAGTGAGACAAATTTGGTATGTTCGCTTGTCGATGGTCGGCAGGCCTATTCGCGAAACATACGATATATTCGCGCGTCATGGGTCGGCAGGCCTATTCGCGGAATGTACGGTGTATCGTCGTGTTGAGGGTCGACAGGCCGATCTGCGGGGTATAAGGCAGGAAGGTGATTCTCCAGAGTTAAAGCGATGCTTGCGGGATGCTTGCGTGTTTACACTGGTACAACTTGGCGGGTTGCTTACTGGGGTTGTGGTCTATTCACGGAGTGTCTAATCTTGTCTCTGTCATTGATGTACTTTTCATGGCGAAGAGTTGAACCCTAGGATTTGATGAACGCTAAGGGCTTGCCCTCGGACCTCTGTAGTATGGGATGCATAAAATCTGAACAAGTATGTGTTAGTGTGCATCGTGTGCATTGTGTTTTCTTGGACATTGTTTAATGCATTTTTCTTTGTTTTCTCGACACACTTATTCATTTAGTGTAGTTTCACTTGTTGATTTTATGAGTCTTTTATCATTGTTTAATTTTATGTTGTGTGGCAAGTTTGTGATTGTGAGACTTTGGAGGGTTACTATTATGATAGTATTACGTTAGTTGTATTCAACTGATGTGCCCACTTTTCTGGTCATTTTTGCAGGATTTGCGAATAAGTGGCTTGAACAAGGTTAAAGCTTGGACTTCGAGAGGACTGAAGTTAAAATTTGAGATGTATAGTAATAAATGTGTTTAATTTTTCGCTGTGCATTGTAATAAAGAACTGTTGTAAAGAAAGATTGTAATTTTTCCCCATGTTTATACTGTGTTTGAATTACATTGAAGTAAAGATTCTGAATTTGTGTCACTTATTTCTATTATTGAAATTCGAGGCACTACAGAAGTTGGTATCAGAGCATGCTATAAGTAACACTAAACTTGGTATAGGGAAACCTAGGTGGACATTAGAGTGTGTGTATCTGTCTTAGACTCATGAATATGTGGTTGTTTGAACTTGCATTTGTGTTACTCTATACTTGTACTGATATTCTTTTTTCCTTTTCTGTAGGATGGCGGATAATCACGATCCTATGAAAAATGTGGAAGAAGAAGATGTTTTCTCGAGGACCCCTTAACGTATCCCGAGGAAGATTCGAAGGAAGACCCAGAAGAGGAATAAGAAGAAGAACCAGTGGAAGAGGAACCACAGGAGTCTCGGGAGATTACTCCCCATCCTAGGGAATCTTCAGGTGAATCTTCGGATGAATCACCAAGGTTGACCAGAAGGATCATGTGATTGCATCACTTCGACGTGAAATGCACATGTACCAGTGGCGAGTTTCCAACTTGAGCAAACATCACAAGGAGTGTTTCTCCAAACTGGATGAATACACAAAGTGGGAGAAAATGTTTATAGTCGGCATTTCAACAGGCTGGAGATGAGACTTGATGTAGTACAAGATGAGATCCGAGAGATCAAAAGGAGCTGCAATGATTGATTATTATCATGATTGTATTATTTGAGTTTTCTAAATTTTAAATGAAGATGTTTAGTTATTTTTCAAGAGATGTATGAACTACTTTGATATATAAATTTATTTAGTGATATTTTGGTATATGAATTTTTGGCAATGTTTTATGTTCTGAGCATTGATGTAAATTCTTATGATTTTATTCTCCTAACTAAATGGTCTATTTTGTAGACTTAGAATGATGGCCGGACCTCGAACCAGAAGCAATGGTGATGAAGTTGAAAAATCCAATGGGGGTAGACTTGACTTGGAAGCTGAGATTGCGAGAGTTTATCACTCTCAATGCTTTTATGACTATTGGGATGGGTTGGAACCCTGGACCGGGACCAGTAAATCCAAATGCGGATCCCGTCAGACAGGTGGAGTCGTTCAAGAGAATGAAGCCACCAGTGTTCGAAGGGCAGGCTGACCCTGATGAGGTCGACGCTGGATTAGACAGATGGAGACTGTCTATAAAGTGCTAGAGACTCCCGCAGCTAGCAAGGTGAAGTTAACCACGATGCAGTTGGAGAAGAATGCCGATGTCTGGTGGCACTCCGTAATGAGAACTTTTGGCAAGGAGATTGTAACATGGGGTGCATTCCTAGAGGAGTTCAGGGACCATTACTTCCCCATGGATATCCAGGAGAAGAAAGCGATGGAGTTCTTGAGCCTACAGTAGGGAAACTTTTTGGCGAGAAAGTATGAGACTAAGTTCACTTAGTTGTCGAGGTACGCTCTTAAGCTCATTGCAGATGCAGCTAAGAAGGAAAGGAAGTTTGAGCAGGGCCTAAGGCCGAACCTAAGGTCTCTGATGATACAGTTGGGAATCTGAAGGTTGTTCGACAAGCTTGTTAGAAGAGCAATAATGATAGAAGCAGATATGGAAATATTCCAGTCGAAGAAGGAAACCTAGAAGAAGAGAAAGGCAAGTTCCCACAGAAGAGGGGCAAGTTCAGTGAGCCCGGCAGAGGTGCAGCGCCAATTCAGCGAGTGACTTGCTATAATTGTGGAGAGACGGGCCACATTAGGACCTCATGTCCTAAGCTAGCAAGGACCCAGACTTGTTTCCAATGCGTCAAACAAGGGCATATCTGGCTTACTGCTTGCAGCTGAAGCGGGGTGGCACAGGTGGTGGCAAGCAGCAGAGGCAGGGGCGAGTATTCGCGTTAACAAAGGAAGATGCTGACAACTCTGAAGATGTGATTACGGGTATGCAAGAGTTTTAGATTTATGGCTAAAGTGTATTGAACAAAAATTTTGGATGAGAATAATATTGAGTATTGAATATTATAATTTCTCATGTAACATTACATATTTTGTTGAATGGAATAAAAGCTAAAGTTTTGTTTGATACTGGGTCTTCGCATACTTTTGTGTCACCCAAGTTTGCTAAAGTGTTAGGCGTTGAGTCTAAGATATTTCCAGTAATGTCACTCTCGAATTGCATTCTATCGTATTTGAGATTGTTTATTGAATCCCGCAAGTAGATTCATATTGATTATCGTATATTGTTATTGTTATCTATCGTTGGGATACTATGGATTTATACGAGCGAATCTAAGTAGTAGTATTGACTTCGTGCCGTCTTTTGCCTCCAATGTATAGAGATCTTGTATGCATTCATTTAGTTAATTATCGAGTATAGGAATAGGGATTATTATTGTATTTCATGTCACGACATTATACAACTATTGTAGATTATATACTAGTATTGATTGTTTACATGATTAATGTTGGTGTGTTAGTTGATTGTGATTAGTAGGATTATGGACATTGTACATCCTAATACCAGGTTCACCTAGATGTAACTTGCTCTGATTTATGTTGTCGACCCCTAACTCATTGTTTATAACATTCTAATCATTTTATGCATGAAAAGTATATTGAGACCCTGAAAATTGTTACCAACCTGAACATTGTCATGATGTTTCGACCTAGATACTGTAATCAAAATCAATAAATTTCTAAATATGAAATGTAGCCCCATGTTTCTAGTTTCAAGAACATCCGGAATTTTTGAATTCCGACTTATATTGCATGAGTTATGACCTTTTTACTAATGCTGCGCTGTATTTTCAGATTTATGCACATACCATGTTAAACTGATGAATTAGGCAAACTAATTATCAAATATTACATGATAATTTTCAGATTGATAGCCGACATGCTTAGGGTAATGAAAATTATTTTTACTGATTTTTACAATGAATATTTACTACTGTTACAACTCAAACTAGTTGACACTGGTAACCAGCTAGAAACGGTAACCTGTAAAGAACACTGAAATTCACCTAGCTACCGTTGTCAAAATTTGGACTTTAAATATGCGTTGGAACTGGGCAGGAATCTAGTTTCTAAACCTTCTGACGGATCCACATTTTCTATCCTGTAGAAACAGGAATTCTGATTTTGGTACAACAACCTACTGCTGTCCAGAATTGGGTTTCTGTGTTTCATAATATATAATTGAATCTATAATGTTGAATTTGGCGTATTTGATTGTATATGAGCTGTTATTGATTCAACTCAACAATATAAACAGGAAGTAATACAACCACGCATAAAATAAAGGAGTAAACACATGAATAATGATACTTGAATTTTAAGCATAAAATAACCAACTATATAAATCCACATATGGAATCAACAATAACATCATTCGGGTCAAAAGCCCACAGATACAAGAAAACAACATTGTTCAATTATTAAAGTTTTCAAAACGAAATAATAATTATTTAAGCGGCGCAGCAACAATTCTTTCACCATTGTTGCTCTCCTAGTCTGTCAAGAAAATCTCCTTGGTTTTCTGTAAGCTGTTCATCTAAAGAAAGAGAATAATATGTCCTCAGAGCAAGTCGTGGACAGCAAGTAGAGAATCAGAGAAACAATGGCATTAACGGTATACAAATGAATTCAATGAACGATGGAATCAATAGTATTGAACAGTGACAAAGAAATAATAGTACAATGTGCAATAACGAGGATTTACAACCATAACAATAAACAATAACAATAACGGTAAGCAATAACGATAACACTGTTTGATAACGATGACAAAATGCAATGACAATGCTATAAATCTTAAGTCTATTATTTATTTTAATCTTAACTAATGCAGCACTTCATGTGTCTCATCTATTTACCACATGGTTTCTACATGCAAACAAGTTACGTTTAGATTTAGTGGTGGATTTTATAGGGCCGTGTACTCAGGCATCATTATATCATGACCTGTAATCAGGTAATGGGTTCTAGAGGTGGCCCCCGTAAATTCTAAAGGTTCCCCCCATTAACTCCTGACGTGGCACATAGTTTTACGTGGCACTTAGTTCCATTTAACTTGTAAACAGGAAAACCGGTAAACACGTTCATGAATCATGTAATCATGTAATCATGTAATGGTAACTAGAGGTGGCCCCCATAAATTCTAGAGGTGACCCCGTCAACCCCTGACGTGGCACTAGTTCTACGTGACACTTAGTTCCATTTAACTGGTAAATAGGAAAACCGTTAAACACGTTCATGAATCATGTAATCATGTAATGGGTTCTAGAGGTGGCCCCCGTCAAATCCTGAAGTGGCACTTAGTTCCATTTAACTTTAAGAACATGGGAAACACGGGCCCCCTTCCGAGTACACTTACCTATATTCTCCACTACTATGGTCAACCCTTAACCCCGGCTTGATTACCATTCTTTATTTAATTAACATGCAATACTAATAGGGAACAATAGGGACAGAGATATTAATGGAAAACGGTAAGGCGATTAATAAGGGACATTAAAATGATGACAACACAACCCTAAGATCATGCAATGTACTCCATACAACCAAATACACCAAATTCAACATTATACATTCAATTATATATTATGAAACATAGAAACCCAATCTGGACAACAGTGGGTTGCTGTACTAAAATCAAAATTTTCGTTGCTACAAGATAGCAAATGTGGCTCCGTCAGAAGGTCTAGAAACTAGACTCCTGCTCGGTTCCAACGCATATTTAAAGTCCAAATTCCGATAATAGTAGCTAGGTGAATTTCAGTGTTCTTTACATGTTACCGTTTCTGGCTAGTTATTAATATTAACTAGTTTTAGTTGTAAAAGCAGTAAATATTCATTTTAAAAACCATTAAAATTAACTTTCATTACCCTAAGCATGTTGACTATCAATCTGGAAATTATCATTATAATATTTGATCATTAGTTCACCTAATTCATCAGCTTAACATGGTATGTGCATAAATCTGAAATACAGCGCAGCTGCAGTAAAATGGTCATAACTCATGCAATATAAGTCGAAATTCAAAAATTCTGAATGTTCTGGAAACTAGAAACATGGGGCTACATTTCATATTCAGGAAGTTATTGATTTTCGTGACATTATCTAAGTCGAAATCGCATGGTAATGTTCAGGTTGACAGTAAATCAGTAAATTTCAGGGTTTCAACATGTTCTTCACGGACAAAAAGATTAAAATGTTATGAATGATGAGGGGTTAACAATTATAAATCGCAGCAAGTTACATATATGTGAGCATGGTATTAAGATGTATAATGTCCATAACCCTACTAATCACAATCGACTAACACACTAACATCAATCATATAAGCAATCAATACTAGTATACAATCTACAATAGTTGCATAATGTCATGACATGAAATATAATAATAATTCCTATTCCTTTATTCAATAATTAACTACATGAATGCATGCAAGATCTCTATACATTGGAGGCAAAAGACTGCACAAAGTCAAGACTACTACTTGAATTCGCTCGTGTAAATCTGTAGCATCCCAACGATAGATACCAATAAACAATATACGATAATAAATATGGATCTACTTTCGGAATTCAATAAACGATCTCGAATACGATACAATACAATTCGAGAGTGAGATGACTCGCCTTTAAAACGATGTTAGATTCGATATAAGGAATAACAGGATTAGGATCCCGGGCAACGATCCAAAACACGTGTGAGCCCGTGCAAATCAGCAAAACACGGCAACAAGATCCAACAGCAAAACAACAAAATCCCATTACTGTTCACCCCCTACCCCCGTTACTGTGCATACCCCAACCCTCTCTTCCCTGTTCATCTCGCTCTCTCCTTCCTTTGCTGTTCTCATCTCCAACCCATCCGACCATCCACCGCCCTTAGCCGTCTCCGACCACCACCTTCATCGTCATCACCGTCATCCCCTCGTCACCTCCATCCCGTTGCCTCCGATCATCCCCATCCTCTAAAAACCCACAGATCCTGGTTGGAGGTTTCGCTCCACAGAAAGAGCTTGCTCGTGGTCAGGGCAGACCACCACTCCCACTTCAGAGGCACGTTTTCGGTCAGAGGAGAGCTGCTCCTCAGGGCGGTCCTTCCGGGGGTCATGGTCAGGTCTACAACCTGACTACTGAGGACGCTGAGACTGCTTTGGGAGTTGTTGCAGGTATATCTTTAGTTGTGTTTTTTTTTTGATTTTCTTGCTATCTTGTTATTTTATTCTTTTACTCTATCATGTTATTCC
This sequence comes from Hemerocallis citrina, assembly GCA_017893485.1. Lineage (NCBI taxonomy): Eukaryota > Viridiplantae > Streptophyta > Magnoliopsida > Asparagales > Asphodelaceae > Hemerocallis > Hemerocallis citrina. The sequence continues at coordinate 258,900,329 of CM030362.1, read as the reverse complement.
TTCATCCATATCTGTTCTTGCATTTTTCCTTCTACATATTGTGTTCTCATCTTTGAATTCTTGCTAGGCATTATTCTTGTTCACTCCTTTCCCGCTCATGTCCTCTTTGATTTCGGGGCAACTCATTCTTTTGTCTCCTTCCGCTTCGTTGGCTTGCACAGTTTGGTCTGTAGTGAGATGTCAGCAGTTTGGAACATCACTACAGTTGGAGGTACTATTGTGTGCTCTCAGATCTGTGAACGGAGCCCTTTGGTTATTGGAGGAGTTGATTTTGTAGCCGACCTAATTGTCATCAACAATCTGGGTTTTAATGTGATCTTGGGCATGGACTGGCTCGGTATTACTCATGCTATGATTGACTGCCGCAAGAAGAAGGTGGTGTTCCAAATACCAGACCGTCAGGAATTTGAATTCCACGCTGGTGAAACACCGCTTGGCTGTGTTGAGAAGTCGGCAAGTCTTTAAACTAGAGTAATGCAGGAAGTGGATGCTGATGGTGTTGTCGCACCTTTGACTGTGCGAGAGTTTCTTGATGTGTTTTCGGATGATTTGCCAGGGTTGCCACTAGACCAAGAAGTTGTGTTTGGGATTGATGTTTAGCTGGGTACAACTCCTATTTCTAAGAGCCCGTCCCGGATGGCGCTAGTTGAGTGGGCAGAGTTGAAGGAACAGATTCAGGAGTTGCTGAATAAGGGTTTTATCAGGCTGAGTGTCTCGCCTTGGGGAGCTCCTGTACTGTTCGTCAACAAGAAGGATGGCAGTCGCAGGTTGTGCATCAACTACCGTGAGCTGAACAATGTCACGGTGAAGAACCAGTATCCGTTGCTGAGAGTTGATGACTTGTTCGACCAATGGAAGGTGCTTCTGTGTTCTCGAAGTTGGATCTTCGTTCTGGGTACCATCAGGTCAAGGTGAAAGCTGAGGATGTACAGAAGTCTGCCTTCCGCACTCGATATGGTCACTATGAGTTCTTGGTAATGCATTTCGGGGTTATGAATGCCGGACCGTTGACCAAGTTGACTGGGAAAGAGCATAAATTCGTGTGGGATGAATTATGTAATGAAGCCTTTACTAAGCTGAAAGATCGGTTGACATCAGCACCTATGTTGACGATACCGGATGGATCAGGAGGTTTCGTAATTCATTGTGATGCCTCAGGCAAAGGTTTGGGTGTTGTTATGATGCAACGAGGCAGGGTTGTCGCTTATGCTTCTAGGCAATTGATGCCACATGAGAAGAATTATCCTGCACATGACTTGGAGCTTGCTGCTATGATTTTTGCCCTGAAGCTTTGGAGGCACTACCTACTTGGAGACCGCATGGAGATTTTCACTAACCACAAAAGTCTTAAGTACGTATTTACTCAGAAGGAGCTGAATATGAGGTAGAGACAATGGCTGGAACTGATGGCAGACTTTGATATTAATTTACAGTACCATCCTGGTAAGATCAACTTAGTACCTGATGCTCTGAGCAGGAGACTGGCTGCCATGGTTCTTACTGAGCAGAAGGAGCTTTTCGAAGAGATGAGAAGATTGGAGTTGGAAGTGATTTTGCCTGGTACCGAGCAGAGTTGTATGATGCTTCAACTACAGTCGTCGTTGGTGGAATATATTAAAGAAGCACAGTCAGGTGATGAGCAGTTGCAGGAGTTTCGAGCTGAAGTTGAAGCAGATTCGAGGACTGACATGGTTATTCATGAGGATGGATCTCTCTGCTTTGGGACTCGTCTATGTGTTCCGAAGGGGGAAGTTAGGCAGAAGTTGCTCAAAGAAGCCCACCGTTTGCCATATTCTATTCATCCCGGTGGTACAAAGATGTATCGGGATCTGAAATTGCACTTTTGGTGGCATGGTATGAAGAGAGCCGTGGCGAGATATGTTTCACAGTGTTTGATCTGCTAGCAGGTGAAGGCAAAACATCAGAGGACTACTGGGCTTCTTCAACCTCTTCCTATTCTGGAGTGGAAATAGGAGAACATTACCATGGACTTTGTGACTGCTTTGCCAAGAAGTCCCAAGGGTCACAATGCCATCTGGGTAATTGTGGATCGCTTGACGAAGAGTGCCCACTTTATGCCCTTCAGGGTGGACCAGTCTACAGAGAGCCTTGTAGAGAAGTACATGCAGGAGATTGTCAGATTGCATGGGGTCGCTGTCAGCATTGTATCAGACAGAGACACTAGATTCCGATCATAGTTCTGGGAAAGTCTTCAAGGCAGTCTTGAAAGAAAGCTAAACTACAGTACCGCATTCTATTCGCAGATAGATGGGCAATTGGAGAGGACCATTCAGACATTGGAAGATATGTTGAAATCCTGTGTTCTACAGTTTGGAGGGTCTTGGGAGGATCATCTACACTTGGTGGAGTTTTCGTACAACAATAGCTACCAAGCAAGTCTTAAGGCAGCTCCATATGAAGCCTTGTATGGTCGGAAGTGTAGATCGCCGGTGTGCTGGGATGACATTGGTGAGAGGAAACTTTTGGAGCCTGAGCTGATCACGAAGACTATTGATGCAGTGGCCCAGATCAGGAAACACGTACAGGCAGCTCAGGACAGACAAAGAAAATGGGCAGATGTTCATAGGAGACCATTAGAGTTCGAAGTGGGTGATCATGTGTTCCTCAAAGTATCACCATAGAAGGGAGTTATCTGGTTTGGAGGCGGGGGCAAGCTAAGCCGTAGATTCATTGGGTCGTTTAATGTTGTGGAGCGAGTAGGCAAGGTGGCCTATAGACTCGTGTTGCCGCTGGCTTTATCAGGAGTGCATGATGTCTTTCATGTCTCCCAACTCAGGAAGTATGTCAGGGATGATAGTCATGTCATCGACTACTCAGAATTGTCTATTCGGCCAGACTTGTCCTGTGAGATCCATCCGGTTTCAATCTTTGACCGACGGGAGAAGGTTTTGAAGAATAAGGTCATCAGGTTGGTTCGGCTTGCTTGGAACCCTCACTCGCCGGGTGAGTCGACTTGGGAGCTTGAATATGAGATCCAGAAGAAGTTTCCCAACCTTTTTGTGTGATTCTTTTTCTTTTTCTTCGGGGTTATCCTATCGCCACTTGAATAAATTTCAAGGACAAAATTTTATTATAAGGTGGTGTAACCCTTGTTTCCCCAAATACGTATTTTCTGTGTATCTTTTGTATTGAAAATTTTCATAAAGTATTTTTACCGCTTCCAAATTTTTTTGTCAAATTGTATTATTGGATCTCCTATTAAAATCTGTTTTCGATCAATAATTTCATTGTAACTATTTCTATGACTTTTTTTATATTGTAACACAATTCTTATTTTTGTTATTATTACTATTATTATTATTATTACTGTTATTATTGTTACCATTATTATTTTTATCATTTTCTTATTATTATGATTGTTATTAGTATTATTGTTCTTATTGATATTTTGGACTGGTTATTACAAATCCACTTTTATTTACTAACTGTATTTATAGTATTTTAGATAAATACTATTTTGGAATGCAAATTACATTTTTATTATAAACAATATTTTTATTGGTTATTTTATTTTTCTATTGAATTTTTAAAACCCTATTGGATAGCCTACCCTTATTCCCAGTACCTGTTAATAATACCCGAAACCCAACTACCCTATTAACCCATTACCTACTCCTACCCATTCACCTAATTCTACCCATTACCCATATATATACCCTGTGTATTTACCCCTGCTACATAACCCAATACCCGTTAGCTATCCTCCAACCTGTTTTGAACCCACTTCAGCTGTCACCCCTAACTCATAAAACCCTAATATTTAACTAATCCTCTAATCCCATATATATTTCAATCCATCGTCTCCCCCTGCATCTCACCTAGCTGCCTTCTCAGCCCCGTTCTCCCCTATCATACTCCTCTCCGTCCTCATCCCTGTTCTTGAACCGCCCGACTCTTCAACTCCCTCTCCCTCTGCTCGACTGTTGATCGCCGTCTCCTTGCCTTCCGTCACAACGCCGTCAGCCTGCTGGCTTCCCCCTGTTCATCCATATCACCAGAACCCATCAAACCCAACTCAGCCGCTTTAACTCTTCATCCCTATCTTTCTCCCGATCTCCTCTCCAGTTCGTCCATCTCGCTGCTTCACCCTCAGCGCGCCCTGCACCCGCCGCCCAGCGCCGCACCAGCCAGTCTCCGCCCTATCTTCGCTAGTGCCTCCCCGTGTGCCCTACAGCCACTGACAACACCCGTCCTCCCCTCCGTCCCTGCCACCCAGCGACGCCAGTGAAGCCTCCTTCAGCCAGTCGCGCCTCATCTCGATGACCTCCCCTGGCCATCCTCCACGTCGAGCGCCGCCTTACTGCCATCAGCCCTGATTGCTCCCCAGTCGCCAGCCATCGTCTCGCCGTCCAGCAGGTTGCTGTTGATCAAGGAGAAGTTGATTATGTGATGTGAGTCGTCGATCGCCGTGATCATCTTGATCATCATGATCATGTCCTCTTGGTTTTGATTCTAGCCATCCGATCAATTGATCATCATGATCATGATCTCCATCATCGCCATTGATTGTGGGCCGCCTGATCTCCTCCCGATTTGATCTAATCATCTTCATCATTGGATTAGATCTCAGCCGTTGATCTCTTGATCTCTTAATCTCAGCCGTCCGATTATGTTCGTGATCTTGTTCGTGATCATCTCGTTCGTGGTTCGTTGTTCGTTGAGTTCGTGCCCGGGAATCCGTTCCCGTTATTCTCTTTCTCTTCGTCATTCACGTCGTCATCTCTCAGGCAAGTAACTTGTATTCTTTTCTTTGTATAATACAAGTACTAAATACCGCCTGTAGTGTAGTTGGATTCTAGAGACAATTTGTGTGTGAATCCCCTTATTGATATTGTCTCTATTGTGTTGATTTGACTATAATTGCCTCACGATATACATGATATGAAACAACCTAGGGTTGACCACTTTTGATATATATGTTCATGCTACTTTGAGATATCTGTGCTTGATGTGTTATTCGTGATATACTTATTGAAAACTTGCAAAATACCCTATACCAAATTGTTTGGACATCTAGTACACTGTATTTCATGTTGATTATGATTTGGATGAGTTCTATGTGAACAAGTGGACTTTGTACATGAGAGATATTTTCTGTTTTGCTAGTTTTCAATTTTTTATCATTTTAGACCATATTATGGTCGGTATATTAAAAATATTTGTGAACATAAACTGTAGAGAATTCTTACTATAATCTTACCCTTTTGACAGATCTAAGCTTTGTTTTACGAATTGTGAGTTATGTTTATTGATGTTGATATTTGCAAGTGGACAAAATCGCACAAGTAATATAGATAGATGAGTAGAGTGTCGACCCCACAGGGACTAGATATTTTACTGAGTACCGATATCACTAGATGAATCACTATTTGGATGATCGAATTTTATGAATAATAAAACAACTAAATTAACTTAATCTAATTATCTAACTAAATTGGTGAAGAGGGAGAGGGCTGTGAAACGATGAAGCTCTTGTAATTTGTTTAATGGTAAAATTAGTTCTAGGGCTCTTGGTTCACCTCGTTTATCACACACACAAATTATTATTCCTTATAAATAAAAATATTATCTTTCCCAATTGTCGACCAAAATCCTAAAAATATTAACCACTCTATCAACGTAGTCTAAAAATTATTCTCAATTAATCATTCGTCTATCCACCAAATTATTAATTGAGAAATTGGATTTCTTAACGGTCACGTCCTCCAATATACGGTCTTAATTTTTATTAATCATAAATAACCTGTTCGGTCTCTTTATGATTTGAGAAATCATACAAATGTCTATCCACCATGTTGTACGCATAAATAATAAAAATTAAAACACAACCAAGAAAAATAGAATAATAATAAGAAATTGAAATTTGTGTTCTATAAAACTTGGCTACACCTTAGCCTCTAGAACAATAAATTCAGTTCATATTTGTTTGGGATTGCATCAAAAAAAATATAGAGAAGAAAAGATAAAAGAATACAAAATTTAATTCAAACCCCTTTTCTGTCTCAAAAGTCGGAGCCAAAAGTGTTGCTGTCACGCGCCGTCAATCAACGCATCAGTATGTCACACGGTCGTTGTCGGGCCGCGTGTCCCAAACCAGAGGTGCCACGTCAGCCTGGTCTGTCGCCTCGAAAATCGCGCTGTGCGTCAGAACGAAGAAGCAGCAGCCCAGTCGCACGCGGCGTTTGAAGCCTGTATGCTACACGTGCCGCACTGCGCTGTCACTTCAGGTGGGTCCCTTGCCTAGTCAGCCGTCAAAGAAGATGAAAAGGCAGCTCGTCTCAGATGCTACTGTGCTGTCGCTTCTTCTTCTCTCTCTCTTTTTCTCTTGAAGCCACAGGTCAAAGTCAGAGAAGAGAAGTTGTCTCTTCTCCCTGACGTCTCACTTTTTTTTTTTTTATTTCTTTTTATTTTTATTTTAATGATCAGCCGTCACCTCCTACTCTTCTCTCTCCTGTTTGGCTTGTATTTGTAGAGAACGGGAAGGAGTTTAGGGTTTGCACTTTTGCATAAAAGTCCACATTCTTTCTTTATTTAATTTATCAGAATTTCTTTCTTTCTCTTTCTTTCTTTTCTGCCTTTTTCTGCCCACCACGTGCTTCTGTATACACAAAATAATACCTGAAATTAGGATTTTTAAATAAAATAAATTTAATTAGTTTAAAATTAATTAAACTAACTATATATCATATTAGCGTATAAAAATCCTTTTACAAATTATTTGTCGCACTTTTAAGCCAACAAAACAATAAAAATTGATAAATCAATTATTTTACTTTATTTGTTGATTTTTTCCACAATTCTTTACTTTTTGCATCAAAAATATTATTTCTTCAAAAATAATTAATTAAATGAAATCATATAGAAATAAGATGAATTATAGACAATATCAGCGAAAACAATTCATTTTAATAGGTAAATGAGTACAAATATTTGTATATAAATCCGACACATCAAATACCCCCAAACTTAAGATTTTGCCTGTCCTCGAGCAAAAAGTAGAATCATGAACAAGGGAATAATAATAGTAGGCTCAACCCATTACACTAAAAAAAATCTTATCATGCAAGCATCAAAATTACAATTAAAAATATAAACAATTGCAAATAAAGTCAACCTAAGCATACCCACTTTCTCCAGTGCAATTATTTATTCATAATTCCCAAAAAAAAATCGCATTTGTCATGCAATTAATGTAATTATATTATGCAACAACTCAATCTGTGATTATCCCTTCTCTCTACTACAAACCGAGTAGCATACTAGAGGGTTTTTTTTTTTTTTTTTTTTTTTTTTTTTTTTGAAATTTTTTTTTTTATTTATTTTTAGTCTCTTCTTTAAGTTGTTACTTGTCTTTTGACGCGAATGCAAAACATTTGTGATGAATTCACCCGGTTACTCAACAAGTCACAAACTTAAAGTGCTTTGCATACTCATATTTCAAGTTGCCGTTTTACGTAAGTGTAGACATTTGTGATGAATACCCCTAGTTACTAAGCAACTCAAAACATTGGAGTAGATTGACTTTATTCAAAATTTTTATTTTTTTTTCATTATTACTCTATTTACTTAAACTCTGTTTAGGACTAGATTAAAGAGGATAATCACAAGAAAAAGCATCACATTTGTCTTTTATGAATAATAGCATGACCCACAATTTTGTAAGGAATTTTGAAACTCAATAATCCTAAAGTAAATAAGTATGCTTAATATTGCTTTATAAAAAAAATTGTTTATACCAAAAAAAATTGTCTTTTATGCTTATCACCATAAAGAACTCAAAAATGTAATGGTGAGCCCAATTATAATCCTTTTGTTTTGTTTTTCTTTTCAAAAATAATAAAAATAAAAATAAACTTGTAAACCTTCCCCCCAAACTTAAATATCACATTGTCCTCAATGGGAAAGAAAAAGAAAAATAAAAAGAATGCAAAAAGTTTAGAATATCTCCCCTGATTCGTCTTTAAATTTCTGCACGCGCAGCGTTCAGTATTTTGACGATATCTGGAGCTGTAGATGTCGAAATTGGCTGAATTTTTTTTTGCTAGAAAGCTAAGACAATTGTCTACAACTTCTCTTTGCATCAGTTTTCCAGATTCTGACTGTATGCTGCTCAAAAACATCCATCAATGCAAGTATTCAAAACAGCTCCGCCCGGCGACTTTTAAAATTTGTGCAATCCTACAAAATAAAATCAAAAATTAAAATGAAATAAACTAAAAGATAAATCGAAACTAAATGCAATAAAATAAAACATGGGTTGCCTCCCAAGAAGCGCTAAGTTTTAAGTCTTCAGCCAGACATGGGGGTGAGATGGTTAAGTAACGCCAAGATCCAACAACATTAAAACATCCTTTCTAATTTTTCTATTCTTGTGTGGATCAGGTTCAAGCTCCAATTTGAGGCGTTTCCTTTTAGATGATGATGTCTTTGATTCCCCCACCTCTTTGAATTTATGCTGCAAAAATGAATAAATAGAAAGTTCAGCATCCAAATACATGACATGTTCAAAAATATTTTCTTTTTGAGTTTCAAGACTTGTTGAACTTGTTGGACATACTTCTATTCGTGATTTTTCAATTTCAGCCTTATGTTTCTTGCCCACAATTAAATCAGTTTCACTTACTTGAATAGATGACTGTTCTTCAGGAGGAAAATTTATGGAATTAAAAATATCAAAAGTTATTTGCTCATGTTGAATTTGTTCCTCCACAATTTGTTCAATCTCACTTTGCTTTTCAACCACATTCTGTTCGCCATTTTCTTCTTGTGGTTGCTCAATTGTCCTCCCGCTTACTAGTGTTATAGCCTCGACATGCTCCTTGGGATTGACAACTGTGTTGCTTTGCAATGTTCCTACAGTTTTGTTATTAATAATATTTAAAAATTGACTAATTTGTACCTCAAGATTGTGAATGGAAGCCGAAGTTGAATTTGTAACATTTTGGATTGCCAAATCTGTCTTTTGCATGTAGTGCATAAACATGTCTTCAAGTGTCGGCTTCTTTTCTTCCTGTGAAAAATTTTGAGGGTGTATAACTGCTTCATGATTGTTGTTCCATGGATAATTTGGGGTGTTTCTCCATCCTGAATTGTATGTGTTTCCATAATGATTGTTTTGCATTTGCAAGTTTGACACAAAATTTTTATGTTCGGCATTTGATAGAGCAAAAGGGTTCCCCACTTGACAATCTGAACTTGCATGATTTCCTGCACAAAGATCACAAATCATATTAGATTGCATAACATTAAAATTTATATTTTCTACTTGTTTATATAAAATATCATTTTTTGCATTTAAAGTAGAAAAAGGATCAAGTTCAAAAACTCCAGCCACTTTTCTTGGCATCGTTCTCTCTGAAGACCACTGGTAATGATTTGATGCCATCTCCTCTAAAAAATCATAGACTGCTTGGTAAGTTTTGCTCATCAGTGCACCACCAGCTGCTGCGTCAACCATAGATCTATGTGTAACTCCCAAACCATTGTAGAATGTTTGCATTTGCAGCCATTTCGGTAGTTCATGATTAGGACACTTTCTTAATAACTCTTTAAACCTTTCCCATGCATCATACAAAGACTCGGTCTCAAATTGTATAAATGTGACAATATCAATCCTTAGTTTTGCTGTCTTTGCTGGAGGAAAATACTTGGCTAAAAATTTTTGTGCAAGTCCCTCCCAAGTAGTAATACTACCTGGTGGTAGATAATGTAGCCAAGCCTTCGCCTTATCTCGTAGTGAAAAAGGAAAGAGTCTCAATGTAATTGCATCGTCTGATACACCGTGGTGCTTGAAAGTGTCACAAATTTCTAAAAAATCTGCAATGTGAGCGTAAGGATCCTCGTGTGGTAGTCCCCAAAATTGAACAGTCTGTTGAATCATTAGAATCATCGCCGGTTTAATTTCAAAATTGTTAGCTTCAATAATCGGCTTCTTTATGCTTGACTCATAAATTGAGGGCATAGCATAGTCTCTCAAAGGCCTATTTTGATCGTTCGCCATAATAATGCACTGTATGTCCTGAAATGTAAGTATCGAAAAAGAAAAAGAAAAAAATAGAAAAACTAAAAAAAACTAAAATAAGAAAAATAGAATAAAAAAAAGTAAAAGTTAGTCAAAGGAAAATAAAGATGTAAAATGATAATAAAATAAAAATAATTACAAAAGAAATCCAAATTAGCAATAATCTAGCAATTGTCAATATCAATAAAAGAATAACTAGTCCCCGGCAACGGCGCCAAAAACTTGATGTTGATATTTGGAAGTGGACAAAATCGCACAAGTAATATAGATAGATGAGTAGAGTGTCGAACCCACAGGGACTAGATATTTTACTGAGTACCGATATCACTAGATGAATCACTATTTGGATGATCGAATTTTATGAATAATAAAACAACTAAATTAACTTAATCTAATTATCTAACTAAATTGGTGAAGAGGGAGAGGGCTGTGAAACGATGAAGCTCTTGTAATTTGTTTAATGGTAAAATTAGTTCTAGGGCTCTTGGTTCACCTCGTTTATCACACACACAAATTATTATTCCTTATAAATAAAAATATTATCTTTCCCAATTGTCGACCAAAATCCTAAAAATATTAACCACTCTATCAACGTAGTCTAAAAATTATTCTCAATTAATCATTCGTCTATCCACCAAATTATTAATTGAGAAATTGGATTTCTTAACGGTCACGTCCTCCAATATACGGTCTTAAATTTTATTAATCATAAATAACCTGTTCGGTCTCTTTATGATTTGAGAAATCATACAAATGTCTATCCACCATGTTGTACGCATAAATAATAAAAATTAAAACACAACCAAGAAAAATAGAATAATAATAAGAAATTAAAATTTGTGTTCTATAAAACTTGGCTACACCTTAGCCTCTAGAACAATAAATTCAGTTCATATTTGTTTGGGATTGCATCAAAAAAAATATAGAGAAGAAAAGATAAAAGAATACAAAATTTAATTCAAACCCCTTTTCTGTCTCAAAAGTCGGAGCCAAAAGTGTTGCTGTCACGCGCCGTCAATCAACGCATCAGTCTGTCACACGGCCGTTGTCGGGCCGCGTGTCCCAAACCAAAGGTGCCACGTCAGCCTGGTCTGTCGCCTCGAAAATCGCGCTGTGCGTCAGAACGAAGAAGCAGCAGCCCAGTCGCACGCGGCGTTTGAAGCCTGTATGCTACACGTGCCGCACTGCGCTGTCACTTCAGGTGGGTCCCTTGCCTAGTCAGCCGTCAAAGAAGATGAAAAGGCAGCCCGTCTCAGATGCTACTGTGCTGTCGCTTCTTCTTCTCTCTCTCTTTTTCTCTTGAAGCCACAGGTCAAAGTCAGAGAAGAGAAGTTGTCTCTTCTCTCTGACGTCTCACTTTTTTTTTTTATTTCTTTTTATTTTTATTTTAATGATCAGCCGTCACCTCCTACTCTTCTCTCTCCTGTTTGGCTTGTATTTGTAGAGAACGGGAAGGAGTTTAGGGTTTGCACTTTTGCATAAAAGTCCACATTCTTTCTTTATTTAATTGATCAGAATTTCTTTCTTTCTCTTTCTTTCTTTTCTGCCTTTTTCTGCCCACCACGTGCTTCTGTATACACAAAATAATACCTGAAATTAGAATTTTTAAATAAAATAAATTTAATTAGTTTAAAATTAATTAAACTAACTATATATCATATTAGCGTATAAAAATCCTTTTACAAATTATTTGTCGCACTTTTAAGCCAACAAAACAATAAAAATTGATAAATCAATTATTTTACTTTTATTTGTTGATTTTTTCCACAATTCTTTACTTTTTGCATCAAAAATATTATTTCTTCAAAAATAATTAATTAAATGAAATCATATAGAAATAAGATGAATTATAGACAATATCAGCGAAAACAAGTCATTTTAATAGGTAAATGAGTACAAATATTTGTATATAAATCCGACACATCATTTATTTTACCACAGAAGTGTAGAGAGATTTCCAGATTCTGTTTTCTATGAATTCTGAAGAGTAATCTACTTTTATTTTGATGTTAAAAGTATTATTTTGATCCAATATTTTGCACAGAATAACTAAACCTGATTGGGATTGACCTTGAATTTTTGTGGATTTATTTGATGAGTTTTACAAACCGTTTTATGCTTTCAAACAATTACTATACATGTAGAATTTTCATACTGTTCAGTAAAGAACCTGATTTTCGACCTAATTCTACTTGTTGTTTGTAAAATATTTGTGAATATGAAAGTTAACCTACTGTGTCTATTTTATCACCCTTTAGGCGGATTTGAATTTCGATTTATGGTATGTGAGATATTGTTGTTTTCGTATTGCACTGCTTATAATTCCAGATTTAGAAAACTACTGCATCTTGATGTTTTCTGATTTTTGTTGACTAAACTATTTATATTGAAAAATTATGAAACTTTATTTTCTGTTACTAAACATATAGGGGAATACCCCAGGTTTTTCGTGGATTTAGTCAATGAGTTTTAATGCTGTTTTCGTAACTTCGAATACCATCTTCTATTTTCTGGCTGAACACATTTTCTGGATTAAAATCTGTTTGAGACCTGTTGTTGTGAAATACCATATGACTTATATATATTTGCTAGGTTCGGCCGGGAGTCTATTTTCCAGATTCTTTGACGGGTTCAGATTTGCACTTTTGTAGCAACGGAAATTCCAAATTTAGTGCAGTACTGTGTTGCTGTCCTGAACTAGAGTTTTCGTTGTTATACCCTGTTACGTGTTGTTTATCACCTGTACATGTTTATCTTTCATCCTGTACCCGTTGCTTGTTCATGCCATGTTATTCTTGCTCCGTTTTGTGACACATACATGCCTGTTTAATAATAATAACAAATAATCAAGCAGGGAGTTAAGGGAAAGACCTTAGTAGTGGACAATATAGGTATGTGTACTCAGAAGGGGGCCCGTGATCCCATTATCTGTTGCTATATTTCATGATTACATGATTCATTTCTGTTATTATTATATTCTGCCATGAACTCGCGAATACATGATTCATACCTATTATTATTATATTATGCCATGAACTCACGACTACATGATTCATGCCTGTTATTATTATATGTTGCCATATTTCATAATTACATGATTCATGCCTGTTATTTCTACCTATTGACATGTTTCATGACTACATGATTCATGCCTGTTTCTGTGCCACGATTTCACTACGTGATTCGTGCATGTTTACCTACTACTTGTTACTTGACTTTACACCTGAGTATACGGCCCTATAGAAACCCACCACTAGGCCTAAACGAAATTTGCATGTATGTAGCAACCATGTAGTAAAAACCGAGATACATGAAGTGATACCTAGATAGTAATAATACAAGACTTGACATACATGATACCTGTTACGTGATACCTGTACATGATACTTAACACCTGTTTACATGTATACCTGATTACATGTTTACCTGTTCACCTGTTACTTGTTTACCTGCTTGCATGATACTTGACATCTGTTACATGTTATCTGTACCCTGTTGCATATCACATTACTTGATTTTGTTCATGATTCATTCTAGTTATTCTATTTTGTTGTCATACATATTCCATGCTATTTGTTATTCTTTCCCATGTACTTGTATCCTGCACTACAAGCGGCCCGTAACTTGTATTGACGGGAGTTTGTTTTATTTTTCCTCTTCCTGCAATTTATTAAATTGCAGATTTTGGAGACCAGTTGCCAGATGGAGTTGGTGACATGAGATACTAGCTGCTGGAGTTTTGCTATTATTATTTATTGTTGCTTATTTTGAACAATTGTATTTTGCTGGTTGGATTTATTTGTATCGGGTAATGTGACCCAGGATATTTGACTTGTTCAGATCTGGTTATTTGAGATTAATATATTTTGTTTTAAGTAATCCTGTTGGTATTTTGATTCATATATGCATGATTGGTTGACTTTCCTTGATTCCGACTCTGATTATTCTTGTGAATGTTGTAAAGATCCTGACAGCTTATAGATGTTGGAAATCATTTGCTGAGCTTAGTCACATATCCGTATTCCATATTCTCTTTTTGGAAAGCGGGGCGTGACAATGTTTTTAGTGGTATCAAAGCCCAGGTTTGACTAATGTATTAGTTTGACTATATATATTAGAGAAGTCTAGCTCGATCTGGAATCGGCTCAACATTACACAGACCATGCGTGCATGAATGAATTGATAATCAACATTGATCTGGATACTAGTCTTGTTCTGTTCTTTTTGATCCATTCTTATTCGATTCCTTGATTCCTTGGTTCTTCCGTCTTTTTCCGTCGTCCTCTTTGATTGATTTCTTCTTGGGTATGAATTCATTCTTTTTGTACCCATATCTTTCTGATTTTGGTGCCATCCATTCTTTTCTTCCTGCCTGGTCCGTCAGTCACTGGTTTTACAACGATATGTCTGCACTTGGAATGTCGCCATCAGAGTAGCGCAGCGGAATTGTGGTGGGCCCATAACTCATGGGTCCCAGGATTCTCTTGTTGTTTCTCCTTCCTTACACTGTTTGTTTTTCTATCCCTTGCATTCATCTTTATTCGTTGACTCTTTGCTTGGTTCATGTCTTTCTTGTTCATCCTTTCTTCTTTCTTTATCTCTTTGCTTTATTATTTTGCATGTCTTGTCTTGTTTATTCTTTATTTTTGATACCGGTTACTTCTATCTTGCATTCCATCTTGCCATCATGCACCATTCATTATTTGATTCAATTCTTCCCTGTCCTTTCTCCCTTTGAATTCAGTTCTGCATGCTCCCTATCTTGCTTTGTTATCTTGTATTGTTTCTTCCATTTTGATACTGTTTATTTTCTTTCATGCATTCCATTTGACATCATTGTTGTCCATCTTCTTTCTTTTTCTGGTATTGTCACTGCTTTATTCCTTTCCCTAATTCTCTGTTTTGTTACCCCCAGTTTGTTTTAGCCTTGTCCAATGTACCGCCTAAGCAAATTTCGAGGACAAAATTTTGTTGTAAGGTGGATAGGATTTGTAACCCCTATTTCCCCAAATACGTATTTTCCGTATTTAAAATTTTCGTAAATTATTTTTATCGCTTTCAAATTCTTTTGTCAAATTTTATTATTGGATCTCCTATTAAAATCTGTTTTTGATCAATAATTTCATTGTAACTATTTTCTATGAATTTTTTTTAATATTGTAATACAATTCTTATTTTTATTATTATTACTCTTATTATTATTATCACTGTTATTATTATTACCATTATTATTTTTATCATTTTCTTATTATTATGATTGTTATTAGTATTATTGTTCTTATTGATATTTTGGACTGATTATTATAAATCCACTTTTATTTACTAACCGTATTTGTAGTATTTTAGATAAATACTATTTTGTAATACAAATTACATTTTTATTATAAACAATATTTTTATTGGTTATTTTATTTTTCTATTGAATTTTTAAAACCCTATTTCATACCCTACCCTTATACCCATTACCTGTTAATAATACTCGAAACCCAACTACCCTATTATCCCATTACCTACTCCTACCCATTCACCTAATTCTACCCATTACCCATATATACACCCTGTGTATTTACCCCTGCTACATAACCCAATACCCGTTAGCTTTCCTCCAACCTGTTCTGAACCCACTTCAGCTGTCACCACAAACTCATAAAACCATAATATTTAACCTATCCTCTAAACCCATATATATTTCAACCCATCGTCTCCCCCCTGCATCTCACCTAGCCGCCTCCTCAGCCCCGTTCTCCCCCTGTCCTACTCCACTCCGTCCTCATCCCTGTTCCTCAATCGCCCGAGTCTTCAACTCCCTCTCCCTCTGCTCGACTGCCGACCGCCGTCTCCCTGCCTTCCGTCACGATGCCATCAGCCCTGCCGGCTTCCCCCTGTTCATCCCTATCACCAGAACCCATCAACCCCAACTCAGTCGCTTTATCTCTTCATCCCTGTCTCGCTCTTGTTCTCCTCTCCAGTTCGTCCATCCCGCTGTTTCACCCTCAGCGTACCCTGCACCCAACGCCCAGTAAGCCGCACCAGCCAGTCGCCGCCCTATCTCTGCTAGTGCCTTCCCGTGCGCCCTGCAGCCGCCGGCAACACCCGTCCTCCCCTCCGTCGCTGCCACCCAGCGACGCCAGCGAAGCCCCGTTCAGCCAGTCGTGCCTCACCCCCGGTGTGTAACGCCCCGAATCCCAAATACACTGAATTCGAGATGTTCTACAGGATCTTTTCACTTTCTTTAGTACAATTTTACAGGGAAATTTAAACTTTTCATCTTACATCAGAGTTTACATCAATATTACACTTTTCTTTTGCACAGCGGAAGTAAAATACAACAATTAAAAATATGGTACAATCTTTCAGCATCCATTCCTCTTTAACATGTCATTTACCTACATATAAACCTGTGGGTACGTCAGTTTATTCAACCGACGAACATTATACACGGCCATCCCCTCTATGCCGGAAATAGTATAACTTAATTTTCCATATTTAACAAACACAAACTTGTCACAATTCAAACTAGAGGGAATACCCTATTGATGTCGTATTGTGGTTGTGCACTTAATCCTTAATGCATTTCTTTATGTTACATGACACTAATGCGCACTTGTTCGGATTCTATGCATCCCATACTACATAGGTCCGAGGGCAAGCTCTTATTCGTTCTTCATCTTTGTAGGGTTCAATCCCTCGTTATGACTTAATCTACTACTGTAATTACGGTAAGTATCCTAGATGTTTTCTGACCTACGAACTCATGTCTAGGCACTCTGGAGGGAATCCCATCGCTGACATGACTCATCATGCAAACATCCTGTGGTAATTCAGCTCTCACCATAGACATGACACCACCCGTAGTCTTCAAACATCCCACGAGCGTCGCCATCGGGACGGTACTGTGGAGCAGCATCCTCACCCAGACTCATCATGAGAATTCCTGGGATACGCTCTCGCCGCTACCCAGGGCCCTCATACTCAATGTTTTTCTCTTACTTTCATCACATCTTCACTATGCACTAGTCCTTAGTTTTATAGAATCATGAATAAAATCAAAGTTCTAAAGTTAGCCTCTCCACTAAGCCGGACTTATTCATTTATACAAACGTGACCAACCTTGGTCTTTCATTTCAATATATCATTTCTTTTTTCTTTCCAATTGCCGGGGGAGACTTAGCTACTCTTTCAATTCAATTCCAATTCACAATGTCCACATTGAGTACTTATAACTCATAAAATTCATATTCAGAGCCAACAAATTTCTTTTTCATTAACATGATCTCTAATTCCTTCATTAATCCATAATCATACATGAACTCATGCACTTCATAATTTCACATTTGAAATTCACATCACTAATGAACATTCATACTTCATATTTTTGCACAATATTCTCAAGTGAGAAATAAATAGTATTATGTCACACAACAAGGTTCTTTTTGCCAATCACTTTCTAATAGTCCATTTCAATTTATCCCTATAAGCTATAATTTTTCATAAGTGTATATTCTAGAACCATAGTTCTAATTGTGTCTTTTGTTCACAAACTATAGTGTATTTCATTCCAATAATGCCCAAATTACTCTTATAAAATTCCTTACATTTTTATGAGAATAACAATATTTTTTTCATAATTTTTGGACATCTAAAAAGCTCAAAAAAATATTTTTTATATATATGCCGAAGGGGTGAATCGAACCCAGGCACAACGGAAACAAAGCCAAGAGCACCCGCCGTTCGGCCGAACTGTGCTAGCATTATAAAAGGGGTCAAAATAGTATATATCACTTTCGGTCGGTAGTTATATGTTTACAAAAATTTGTGGAATATATATGCGGCAACAGGGGTTCGAACCGTTCAACCCAGAGAAGCCAACCGCACACAGTGACCACCTGAGCTACTAGCTCGGGTTGTCACAGTACAAAATTAAAACCCATATGAATCATTTTGGTACTGTTGTTAAAATAACTCGATGTTCAATTTAATCTTGGTTCATATTGCCTTTGTAAAAATTACTGGAAAATTCCAGATTAAATCTTCTTCACATGATTTTTTTACCAGCAAGTATAAAATAATTTTTGCACTAATAAAAATATATTTTTCACACAAATCAATGAATTGTTCATTCAAAACTACTATATTTTTCATTTTTGACATTGGTTAACGATTAGTCTTCAATTCTTTTCTATCCAAATTTCTTATACTAATTTTCTGATATTAATCTTTCATTCAACATACAAATCTAATTTCTTTGAATTTGTCAAACCCCACAATAATTCAAAAGAATCTCTTCACACATTAGCACTAACAAAGTACTAATTTTTTACATACAATTTATGATGGCAATAAATGTATTTTCTTTACATCAACATTTACTTCTAGTTCAATCATGTACATCACAAATTATATAGCCACTTATCAATTATCAAGCTCACACACCAAACATTCAAGAAAGTTACTCTTTCAAAAAGCGTGCTCTTTCTTAATCAATTTGCATGCTTCAAATTTTCAATTAAACTAACATCCTCATTAGTATTCTCAAGCATCAATACTAGCATCATTCATTTATTCTAATAAGCATGGAGAATTTTACCCACAACTTAATTAACAATGTAATCACATGCAAATTGTTCATTAACATACCAATCAACTTGTGAACTAACTTCCCATTAAAATGTATTATTACTAACATTTTCCATGAATCATTTCTAATTAGAAACAAAGATAATTAACTCACTTTGTAGCACATTCTTATGGCATACAATCACACATAATTCGCATATCAATAATTCAATCAACTAGAGATCTTTTATTCAATTAAAGGCGCATTCTTGTTAATCATTTTCATACAATTTTGCTAATGAAATCTAGCATATATTCCTATATTAGAAATAAGGAAAATTCTACCCACCTTGTATGGAGAGAAATAAACACTCAAAGCAACAAATCCTTACAAATGAAAGCACCTCCTCCTAGACGATGCGCACACCTCCAAGCCCAAGCACAAAACCGAAAGCTTCCCCCTTGCAATAGCCGGCCTCTCCTCCTGGGAAAAAGCAAGCAATCCCACACAACTCTCTCTCTTTTTTTTTAACCCACACTATTACTAAATTAGACTATAGTTTGGAAAGATGTAATTTGCATATGAAAATAGCCATGGGAGGGGGGGTATTTATACTAGAAAACAAGTGAAATGGATGGCTAGGATTGATTAGTTGGTTGTAGGATGGAGGGCCAAGATTAGAGTAGGAGTTATAAAAACTACCCACATCCACAAAACCACCTCCATGATCACCATGTCTAATTTCAAAACTCCCTCCAAAAGCATGCCAACCGGCCTTGGAAAAGGTGTGCATTGCACGTGTACGTGTAGTGCACGTGCATGCAACTAGGCTTAAAATTGTACACTTTAATTTTGTATAAAAATAAAATAGTTATAAAATAGTCTTCTACATGACAAGTTTAAATAAAAAGAAGATTAATCCATGGGCTTTATTTTGGGTCAAAAGTGTTATTAAAATAAATAAAATAAAAATACATTTTGGGCTTTAAGAAAAAGGCCTTTTTAATTAAATTAAAATAAGGCTTTCTATTTGTTTAAAGAAAGGCTTTTTGTACAAAAATAATTTGAGAACACAAATTTAAATATTTATACACATCATAATAAAATAATCCAAACAAAATATTGCACGTGCACACTACGTGCAAAATAAATAATTTTTCATTAATTGAAAAATCAGGGTATTACACGGTGACCTCCCCTGGCCATCCTCCACATCGAGCGCCACCTTGCTGCCATCAGCCCCGACTGCTCCCCAGTCGCCGGCCATTGTCTCGCCGTCCAGCGGGTTGCTGTTGATCAAGGAGAAGTTGATCATGTGATGTGAGTTGTCGATCGCAGTAATCATCTTGATGATCATGATCATGTCCCCTTGGTTTTGATTCTGGCCATCCGTTCAATTGATCATCATGATCATGATCTCCATCATCGCCATTGATTGTGGGCCGCCCGATATGATCTAATCATCTTCATCGTTGGATTAGATATCAGCCGTTGATCTCAGCCGTCCGATTATGTTCGTGATGTTGTTCGTGATCATCTCGTTCGTGGTTCGTTGTTGTTGAGTTCGTGTCCGGGAATCTGTTCCCGTTATTCTCTTTTTCTCTGTCGTTCCATCGTCGTCTCTCAGACAAGTAACTTGTCTTCTTTTCTTTGTGTAATACAAGTACTAATTACCTCTTATAGTGTGGTTGGGTTCTAGACATAATTTGTGTGTGAATCCCCCTATTGATATTGTCTCTATTGTGTTGATTCGACCATAGTTGCCTCACGACATACATGACATGAAACAACGTAGGGTTGACCACTTTTGATGTATATGTTCATGCTACTTTGAGATATCTGTGCTTGATGTGTTATTCGTGATATACTTGTCGAAAACTTGCAAAATATCCTATACCATGTTGTTTGGACATCTAGTACACTATGATTCATGTTGGTTATGATTTGGATGAGTTCTATGTGAACTAGTGGACTTTGTACATGAGAGATATTTTCTGTTTTGTTGGTTTTCAGTTTTTGATCAATATTTTAGACCATATTAAGGTCGGTATATTAAAAATATTTGTGAACATGAACGGTACAGAATTCTGTCTATTTTCTAACTCTTTTGACGGATCTCAGTTTTGTTTTACGAGTTGTGAGGTATGTCTATTTTACTACAGAAGTGTAGAGAGATTTCCAGATTCTGTTTTCTATGAATTCTGAAGAGTAATTTATTTTTATTGTGATTTTAAAATTATTATTTTGATCCAAAATTTTGCACAGTATAACTAACCCTGATTGGGATTGACCTTGAATTTTTGTGGATTTATTTGATGATTTTTACAAACTGTTTTATGTTTTCAAACAATTAATATACATGCAGAATTTTAATACTGTTCAGTAAAGAACCTGATTTTCGATCTAATTCTACTTGTTGTTTGTAAAATATTTGTAAATATGAAAGTTAGCCTACTATGTCTATTTTATCACCCTTTTGGCGGATTTGGATTTCGATTTATGGTTTGTGAGATATTGCTGTTTTTGTACTGCAGTGCTTAAAATTCCAGATTTACAAAACTACTGCATCTTGATGTTTTCTGATTTTTATTGACTAAACTATTTATATTGAAAAATTATGAAACTTTATTTTCTGTTACTAAACATATAGGGGAATACCCCAGATTTGTTGTGGATTTAGTTAATGAGTTTTAATGCTATTTTCCAGACTTCGAATACAATCTTCTAAATTTTGGCTGAACACATTTTCTGGATTCAAATCTGTTTTGAGACCTGTTGTTGTGAAATACCATATGAATTATATATATTTGCTAGGTTCGGCCGGGAGTCTATTTTTCAGATTCTTCGACGAATTTAGATTTGCACTTTTGTAGCAATGGAAATTCCAAATTTAGTGCAGTACTGTCTTGCTGTCCTGAACTAGAGTTTTCGTTGTTATACCCTGTTACGTGTTGTTTATCACCTGTACATGTTTATCTTTCATCATGTACCCGTTACTTGTTCATGCCATGTTATTCGTGCTCCGTTTTGTGACCATACATGCCTATTTAATAATAATAACAAATAATCAATCAGGGGTTAAGAGAAAGACCTTAGTAGTGGATAATATAGGTATGTGTACTCAGAAGGGGGCCCGTGATCCAATTATTTGTTTCCATATTTCATGATTACATGATTCATCTCTATTATTATTATATTCTGCCATGAACTCACGATTACATGATTCATGTCTGCTATTATTATATTATGCCATGGACTCACAACTACATAACTCATGCATGTTATTATTATATGTTGCCATGTTTCATGATTACATGATTCATGCCTGTTATTACTACCTGTTGCCATGTTTCATGATTACATGATTCATGTCTGTTTCTGTTGGCACGATTTCACTACGTGATTCGTGCCTGTTTACCTGCTACTTGTTACTTGACTTGACACCTCAGTACACGGCCCTATGGAAACCCACCACTAGACCTAAACGAAATTTGCATGTATGTAGCAACCATGTAGTAAAAACCGAGATACATGAAGTGATACCTAGATAGTAATAATACAAGACTTGACATACATGATACCTGTTACCTGATACTTGTACATGATACTTAACACCTGTTTACCTGTGTACCTGATTACATGTTTACCTGTTCACCTGTTACTTGTTTACCTGCTTGCATGATACTTGACATCTGTTACATATTATCTGTACCCTGTTGCATATGATATTACTTGATTTTGTTTTTGATTCATGCTAGTTATTCTATTTTGTTATCATGCCTATTCCATACTATTTGTTATTCTTTCTCATGTACTTGTATCTTGCACTACAAGCGGCCCGTAACTTGTATTGACGGGAGTTTGTTTTATTTTTCCTCTTCCTGCAATTTATTAAATTACAGATTTTGGAGACCAGTTGCCTGATGGAGTTGGTGACATGAGATACTAGCTGCTGGAGTTTTGCTATTATTATTTATTGTTGCTTATTTTGAACAATTGTATCTTGCTAGTTGGATTTATTTGTATTAGGCAATGTGACCCAGAATTTTTGACTTGTTCAGATCTGGTTATTTGTGATTAATATATTTTGCTTCAAGTAATTCTGTTGGTATTTTGATTCATATATGCATGATTGGTTGACTTTCCTTGCTTTCGAATCTGATTATTCTTGTGAATGTTGTAAAGATCCTGATAGCTTGTGGATGATGAAAATCACTCGCTGGGCTTAGTCACGTATCCGTATTCTATGTTCTCTTTCTGGAAAGCAGGGCGTGATAAGGTTTTTAGTGGTATCAGAGCTCAGGTTTGGCTAATGTATTAGTTTGACTGATATATTAGACAAGTTTGGCTCGATCTGGGATCGGCTCAACATTACACAGACCATGCATGAATGAATGAATTGATAATCAATATTAGTCTGGATACTAGTCTTGTTCTATTCTTTTTGAACCCTTCTTATTCGATTCCTTGATTCCTTGGTTCTTTCGTCCTTTTCCGTCGTCCTCTTTGATTGATTTCTTCTTGGGTATGAATTCATTCTTTTTGTACCCATATCTTTCTGATTTTGGTGCCATGGCTCTGATACCACTAAAAACCTTGTCACGCTCCGCTTTCCAAAAATACGAAATGCAAGTACGTGACATGTCCCAGCGAATGACTTGCGTCACCCATGCGTTGTTATCAATTTAACTCAACAATATAAACACGAAGTAATATAACCACGCATGAAATGAAGGAGTATACACATGAATAATAATACTTGAATTTTAATCATGAAATGACCAACAAAATAACAATCCAACATCTAGAATCAACAATAACATTATCCGGGTCAAAAGCCCACAAATACAAGAATATAACAATGTTCAATTTTTAAAGTTCTCAAAATGAAACAATAATTATTTAAGCAGCGCACCAAACAATTCTTTCACCATTGTTGCTCTCCTAGTCCGTCAGGCAAATCTTCTTGATTACCTGTAAACTGTTCATCTAAAAGAGAGAAAAATATATCCTTAGAGCAAGTCGTGGAAAGCAAGTAGAGAAACAGAGAAACAATGACATTTACGATATAACAATGAAACCAATAAACAATTGAGTCGATGGCAATGAACAATGGCAAAATGGTAACAATGCAATGTGTAAAAACGATAATTGATAACGATGACAATAAACGATAACAATAACGATAACACTGTTCAATAATGACGACAATATGCAATGATGATGCGATGAAAATCTTAAGTCTATTATTTATTTTAATCCTAACTAATGCACGTACTACTATATTCCATACTACACGTTCGATGCATACAATCAATTCGTTTAGACTTAGTGGTGGATTTTATAGGGTCGCATACTCAGGCATCATTATATCATATCCTGTAATCAGGTAATGGGTTCTAGAGGTGGCCCCCGTAAATTCTAGAGGTGGCCCCCATCGACCCCTGACGTGGCACTTAGTTCCATTTAACTTGTAAACAGGAAAACCGGTAAACACGTTCATGAATCATGTAATCATGTAATGGATTCTAGTGGTGGCCCCAGTAAATTCTAGAGGTGGCCCCTGTCAACTCCTGACGTGGCACTTAGTACCATTTAACTTTAAAACATGGAAAACACGGGCCCCCTTCTGAGTACACTTACCTATATTGTCCAATACTATGGTCAACCCTTAACCCCTGCTTGATTAACATTCTTTATTTAATTAACATGCAATACTAATAGGGAACAATAGGGACAGAGATATTAATGGAAAACGGTAAGGTGAATAATAAGGGACGCTAGAATGATGACAACACAACCCGAAGATCATGCAATGTACTCCATACAACCAAATACACCAAATTCAACATTATAGATTCAATTATATATTATGAAACATAGAAACCCAATTCTGGACAGTATTAGGTTGCTGTACTAAAATCAGAATTTCCGTTGCTACAGGATAGCATATGTGGATCCGTCAGAAGGTCTAGAAAATAGAATCCTGCCCGGTTCCAACGCATATTTAAAGTCCAAATTCCGACAACAGTAGCTAGGTGAATTTCAGTGTTCTTTACAGGTTATTATTTCTGGCTGGTTATCAATGTCAACTTGTTTCAGTTGTAACACCAGTAAATATTCATTGTAAAAATTAGTAAAAGTAATTTTTTATTACCCTAAGCATGTTTTCTATCACTCTAGAAATTATCATGGTAATATTTGATCATTAGTTTACCTAATTCATCAGCATAACATGGTATGTGCATAAATCTGAAAATACAGCGTTGCAGCAGTAAAAAGGTCATAACTCATGCGATATAAGTCGGAATTCGAGAATTTTGGATGTTCTAGAAACTAGAAACATGGGGCTACATTTCATATTCAGAAAGTTATTAATTTTGATGGCATTATCTAGGTCGAAACAGCATAGTAATGTTCAGGTTGGCAATAAATTTCAGGGTTTGAACATATTCTTCATAAATAAAATAATTAAAATCTTATAAACGATGAATTAGGGGTTGACAACATAAATCACATCAAGTTATATCTATGTGAACATGGTATTAAGATGTGTAATGTCCCTAATCTTACTAATCACAATCAACTAACACACTAACATCAATCATATGAACAATCAACACTAGTATACAATCTACAATAGTTGCGTAATTTCATGACATGAAATACAATAATAATTTTTATTCATATATTCAATAATTAACTACATGAATGCATACAAGATCCCTATACATTGGAGGCAAAAGACGGCATGAAGTCAAGACTACTACTTGGATTCGCTCGTGTAAATCCGTAGTATCCCAACGATGAACAACAATAAGCAATATATGATAATCAATATGGATTTACTTGCGGGATTCAATAAATAATCTCGAATATGATACAATACAATTCAAGAGTAGATGACTTGCCTTTAGAACGACGTTAGTTCTGATATTGGGAATAACGGGATTAAGGTCCCGGGTGACGATCCAAGACACGTGCGAGCCCGTGCAAATCTGCAAAACACGGCAACAAGATCCAACAGCAAAACAGCAACACAACCCCACACCAGATCCACCCGAACAGCAAACAGCAAGCCTGGATCGCCTATGCCCAAAACAGCAAACAGCGAAAAATCACCCGCTGGTTCTCCTTCTCCTTCCTCACTTCGATAGAGAGAAAGAGAGAGCATGGAAAAGTTCGGCGGCAACTACGACTGCGGCGAAGGCTAGTGACTAGCGGCGCACTGCGGTCGAGGAGCGACGACAGCAATCGAGGGAGGCGTGAGCGAACTCTGTTTCGCTCGAAAACAGAGGCGATGGAACATAGGGGGTGTTCGGGCTTGAATGACAACAACGATAGCTAGGGGATCTGCGGTGGATGAGGAGGTGAGCGGAGAGGGTCGACGAAGGCAATGGGCGGGGAGCGGTGATGGGAACGACGGTGGAAGACGATGGCGACGATGGTAATGGGTGTAGTGGAGTTGGGTTCGAGCAGAGGGGTTGACGAGGACGGGGATGATCGGAGGTTGCGACGGTCGAGCAGTGGAGACGGAGAAGAGAGGGTTGGGGTGTGCACAGTAATCCAATAGCTTAGGTTTGACTAATGTGTTAGTTTGACTAATACATTAAACATGCTTGACTCATTCAAGATTAACTCAACATTAAACAGGCCATGCAATCACATGAACAATTTGATAATCAACTTGATCCGGATACTAGTCTTACTCCATCCATTTTGATCCCTTCATATTCATTTCTTTGATTTCTTGTTTCCTTCCATCTCTTACAATCGTCCTGATTTGTTGATTCCATATTGGGTATAAATTCATTCTTTCCCTACCCATGTTCTTTTGATTCCAGTGTAACCAATCCCTTATTTCTACTTACCTCGTTGATTCCTTCTTATTTCAGCTCGTGTATTGTCATTGCTTTCTGTGTCCTTGCATTCATCTTTGTTTGTTGATTCATATTGTGTATCATACTAGTTGTTTCTTCTCTATCTTGTTCTCCTTAAATTCCGGTGCTGCCATTTTGTTATTCCTGCTCATTCGTTGATTGGCTACACAGGATCTATATCGACATGTTAGCGGCTTGGATCATCACCAGGAAACGAAGTGTCGTATTTTGCTCCAAGATGTGCATGCGGAGTCCTAGGATCTCAAGAAGTGTTCAGAATCTGAAGTTGTCAGGAGTTCAAACTTAATACTAGATGGATGTCGTTTGGACATGTCGAGGACACAGCGTGCCACGAGGCAGATTGCTAGATCTAATGAATGCTATTGGCAGAGTCTTCCCCGATCAGAGCGGCACAGCAGAAACGTGGTGGACCCATAACCCACAGGTCCCAGGATCCTCTTGTTGCTCCCCCTTCGTTGCATTGTTTGCTTCTCTCTATTCCTTGAATTTGTCTGCTTCTTTCCATTCCTTCTATTCATCCTCATCCGTTGACTCGTATTTGATTCAATTCTCCCCTGTCTGTCCTTCCTTTGATTCAGATTCTACCTACTCCTTATCTTGCTTTGTTATATTGTGTTGTTTCCTTCTATTTGATACTGTTTATTTTCTTCCTTACACTCCATTTGACATCATTATTATCCACTTCCTTCTTTTTCTGGTATTGCCACTACTTTGTTCCTTTTCCTAATTCTCTGTTTTGTTACTCTCCTCCAAGTTTGTTTTTGCCTTTTCCTATGTACCGCCTAAGCAAATTTCGAGGACGAAATTTTGTTGTAAGGTGGGTAGGATTTGTAAGCCCTGTTTTCGTAAATAAATATTTTCTGTATATTTTATGTATTTCGATTAATTATAATTTACCTTGTGTTAAATTCGTTTTGGATTCTTTATTAAAATATTTTCTAATCAGAAATTTTATTTATTTCGAATAACTGTATATTTTAACTTTAATTTCTATTTCTATTTGATCGACTATTTATATTATATATTGTTTGGATTATTTTAATAAATCTGTTAAACTCGAATTTGCATTTTAATATACATATATTATTATTAACTATTATCAGTATTATTTTTGTTAGTTTTTTTATTTGCAGTATCATTATTTTTATTGCTATTATTATTATTATTATTATTATTATTATTTTGAGCCGAACATACTCTATTTTATATGTATTCATTATTTGACTTAATGTATATGTATATGTATGTTTTATAAATCCCTATAATGCTTATTATTTTTCACCTATTGGATTTAAATCTATTAATTGTTTTATAACCCATTACCCATTCTCTTATTGGATCATCTACCCAACAACCCATTAACCCAAACCCTATATAAACCCAACCCTAGCTACCCTACCCTCCCTATTCACTGTGCTAACCCCCAACTGCTAACCCTCCTTTTCCC
Organism: Hemerocallis citrina; assembly: GCA_017893485.1. Classification (NCBI taxonomy): domain Eukaryota; kingdom Viridiplantae; phylum Streptophyta; class Magnoliopsida; order Asparagales; family Asphodelaceae; genus Hemerocallis; species Hemerocallis citrina. Next base: position 258,872,382 of record CM030362.1, on the reverse strand, counting down.
TGTACATCTTCCTCGTCTTCATCCCCTGCAGCTCACCCCCACCGTCTTCCCCATCCCGCCGGTGTCTTGTCAACCCCTGCAACCTCCACCCCCGTCGCTTCCTCATCTCACCATCATCCTCGTCATCATTTCCTGACCACCATCTCATCCCCGCATCCCTTTCGTCTTCCTCAACCCACCATTGCCTAGTCCGTCATCTTCCTCCTCTATTTTTACCACCGAAACAGAGCATCCCTTGAACCCAAATCCTTGCCTGCCACCCCATAATCCTTGCTCTCTGCCGTGCCGCCCGTGACATTCCATCATCGTTGCGCCCTACACTGCGACGACAACAGCCCCTACAGTTACTGCAGCCTCGGCGCTCCTCGCCATCAACTCAGTCAGTCGCCATTGCCGAACCTCCGAAGAACCCAATAACTTCTGCCATTTCCTTCGCCATCACCTTCTCCATCGACTGCTTGCGTCAGCCATCACAGCGCCTTGCCACAGTCGACGCCTCATCTCCACTACCAGTGTCGCTGCTGTCGATCAGGGGAGTTTGATCAAGAATCTTGATCTCTTGAATCTCAGCCACTCGATCCCATCAAGATCGTGACTGTAACACCCCGGATCCCCATTACCAGACATCCGTGATGCAACTAGAATCTTTGCCTTCTCATGCATCTCAACACAGTAATAACACGAAAATTTAAAAACTTTTTATTGCCAAATAAGGCCATTACATCATTGATTACAACCAATGTCTTGTTCTTGAACAAGAATACAAATTACATTAACTCATTACATCTTATTACAAAATATATATAACAAGTCCTCTTGTAAAGTTAACAGCTGTCTCCCGAAATGGCAGTCGACGGATCGCTACCGAATTCTGCTGAACGGTCAATCTGCTTCCCTGGGGCTTGCTCCTCCGCTTGAGTCTTCTGCTGCGTGACTCTGATATCTCTGCACCTGCTCGAAGGGTAGGACCGGTACCACAAACCATCTTGAATGGAAAAGAAACGTGCATCCTAATTCCCTAGTGCTCGTGTATGCCATGATCTAATAACTAAATGCACCAATCACAAGCCTATTCTAAAGCAAGCAAGACTTTGGGATTCTGGATCCGCATGCATCCCATACTACATGCATTGCAGACCCGAGCATGGCCTAATCTAATGCACAAAACCAGAATGCACACGATGCACCTACTCCAATGCAATTTATTTGGGAACGCATGCATCCCATACTATATACCTTCCAAAGATCAACTTCGATGGAAACGTATGCATCCCATACTACATAATTTCCAAGGAGTTTGCCTCTCCTGATTGTAGGGTTCAATCCCTCGCCATGCATCCTACCATTGTACTCAACCTGTTCCCAATAGATTTTCCGCATCCTATGAGGTTGCAGTTGATCGGTCTACTTCCGCCACTACAGTGCCTAAGTGGTTGACGCGTTTTCCACTCAGTACCCGCAAACGGACCTCACTCAAAAAGCCATAGCAAAACCTTCCGGTACAAACCATGTACCTGTGACATCATAATATATCATACCCCACGTGCATAGGGACCTGCCGTACTCGAGGGTCAAATCCCCCTACCTGACAGGAGTGCTTTCCCCGTCCCTTCCACGGCATTCATGAGAAATAACAGATCGAGATATGAGACCGTGAACTCAATCCTGAGAACCAAAGACGTATCCCTACGACAGGAAAGTACAACACCTGACTATGGTTTGCTAGTATTAATGCAAGCTACAAACCCCTAATACACCACTCTAATCCACGACCCATTCTAATAACTTGGGTAAAATAAGATTGCCTCCAAAAACTTTGTCTATCGACCTCTGGCCCTGGCGACACCAGTTTGGTTCGCCACTTCCCCTAGCTTGGAGTTCGTCCGACATCATGGCCCGCGTTCAGCCTCCCTCGGCTTGAATATAACTTGACGGCACCAACGTGGACGTCCAACGCCTCGACGGAAATTCACGATTTGTTTTTTTAGGGTCGACAGACATAGGGCATCACCCTACCCTAGTGACTAACTCGAGTCACAAATCCACCATGGAAGTCAAACAAAATAAGCAATAGGCACCAATCGTCCCCAAACAGCAAGTCATCAACTCTTTATGTACACAGGGGAGGGGTCCTCTCAACACTTAGTCAAAACCCAAGATTAAGCAACTACGGTGTTTCTACCCAAAACTTAAAAAGATCATAACTCTCACAGTACAACTCAGATTTGGGTTTTCAAGCCCAATCTAGAAAGGTAAAGGCCTAGGCTACAACTTCGTAGTTGATCATCTTCCCAAATTCTATCATCTAGTCCCTCAAATTGGCCTCTCAAGCCTCAGCCTGTGTACTTCCTGTATACTGGCTGCACCTTACTGGTAGCATAACTCACTACCTACTCATCAGAATGCTACAAACCTAGGTTTTATGGAAAGGTGTGGATGTACTCCAGAATTCCTTAATTGATCACAAATCCAGATTATGTCATTTGATCACCCTAAAACATACATTACTCTCAGGTGTACAGAACTACACACTAAGCTTTACTCAAACAGAGCTCTCAGCTCAAATCCTGGTCTCTGTCCAGTCTTGTAAAAATTATATTAAATCATCTACTCACATGAATCTCCTCAGATAAGGCTTGTTAGAATGTTCTAGGTGTCTACTACATTTCTCTAAGAGAACACTTCCTTAAAATTTGCTCTTACAGGGACTCAACTGTATCATCTCATCAAGGTGTCTATTCTGTCTGAATTAATCACAGTACAAGCTAAAAAAATTATCATAAATCATATACTCAACCAATGGTCACAAAATTTACATTAATGAAACTAGACATTATAATGAACAATATGCAAAAAGATTCATGATCAAATTCTAAGTATTCACTGAGTTCTATCTGTTTCAAACATGCATAAAGGTCATACTGTTCTTCAGTCACAGTTCTAACTACTGTTGATAGAAAAATTTTGAACATGCATGTAACTTCATCCAATTAATTTCACGATTTTTCCGTAGAGTCTAGATACATGTAAGAAAACATGGTAAAAATTTCAGAATATGATCATGTGTCAATTAATTATAAGAATTCTCTTAATCTCAGGTATCACAGTGAACAGATCCTGCTTCGACTTTACGGTTTTATTCAAAAAATGGATTTTATTAAAATACCAAAAAACCTCAGAAAGTTCCTAAATAATTCATTCATCATCTAGACACGTAAGGGAACAATCTGTGAAAATTTCACCATCAAATTCCATATAGTTTGTTCTCGGGAAATTCTAGAAAAATGACATGCATATAAAGATTTTCTGTTCTAGTTTCAGATTCAACATTCAATCTCTCAAACAACCATTCTCAACTCCTACCACTACTCATGCATGCAAGAATCAACAAGAATAAACAAGACAAGTTTAGAAAAACTCCCAACCCTGATTTGGTTTGAGAGAAGATGATGGTCTTGAGCTTTCTCCTCCAAGAATGCTATCTCCAAAACTTGAGATCTACTCCTTCAAATTGCTCCTTCTTTCTCTCCTTCTCTTTTCGTTCTTTTTGGTTCTGAAATTTTAGAACTTGGGAGGGAAAATGAAGTGGGTTTTTAATGAGAAAAGAGTGAGGAAAGAGGGAGGAAGGGGGGGGGGGATTTGGAGTAGGGTAGGGGTAGGGGGTAGGGTGTAGGCTAGGTAGTTTTGCAAGAAAAACCATGGTCTTAGCCCTTGGTTTTAAGGGTACAATGTTTGCTGAAATTTTGAGCTATTAATTGAGTTCTAGAAGAGAGATGAGAGGTTTGATTTGAGTATATGCAAGGTATGCCCATTGTAGCTTTATACAATTGCATATTCACATGCATACTGTACTCAAAACTAGTGTATACACTAGTATTGGTCTTCCTCATTCTCGTGCACCATCTAGAATGCAACCACCCTCATGGACTGCCCGCAGACCTAACCGCACTCCATCATTCATGTAATCAAACAAAACACTGCAATCATATGCAACCATACAGACAATGTGTGTGTGTGTGTGTGTGTGTCTATATATATATATATATATATATATATATATATATATATATATAGTATTGTACAATCTGGGGTATTACAGTGACCATCATCTTCATCAGCTGCATCAGAGCGCCCTGGACCTTCCGATCTGATCAAGATTGACGGCATCATCAAATCTGATCTGATCTCCATCATCTTGATCAGATCTGATATGATCTGAGCCGTCCGATTGTCTTGATCTTGATTACCATCAAGATCCGTGCTGATCCGATCCATCCGACCTCGATCATCGATCAACGCCCTCATCCAATCAAGGAAAGTATCTTCTTGTACAATTTGTTGTTCTAGTACAAACTTTATTTGAAAATACTACAAGTAGATCGTAGTTGTGACTCCCCTTTGAATTATGGTTTGACGATCTTATTTTATTCCTTATCAATTTCATGATCATAAGAGTCACAATCCTTCGTTGATACATATCCGCTTCACAACTAGTTGGATCCATTTTATCTCCTAATTATTTGAACACATGGAACTAAGAACCACCTTAACTTGTAGATGCATGTTGTATGATGTATGTGTTGATTCTACTTTCTTTTGAGTTGAGAAATAAATTTGGTTTGCTGATTTCCAACTATTATATCATGATTTGGATCACACACTAATCTAGACTCATACAAGTCATTTATCATGCCATTTTTATATAAAAGAAATTCACATATGCTGCTATTCCTGTCTTTACTTGTTGTTTCGACCCTGATAACATCAGAATCTGGACTTGAGTTCTAAACATGTAATGTATTCACAGATTGTAGCGCCCCGATTTCCAATACTGGGAAAACCGAGACACGAGCCAAGATCTTTTCTTCAATTAGTCACAATACACCGAAAAACAGGAGAATTTAAAACTTTTATTTTCAACACCCAATGTATTACAAGTCTGAATATCATACAACTGCAATACATTACAATAGTGTTACAATAATACCATTACAATCCCAAGTATTACAACCTTCAACAAATTACATCAGAGTACAAGGAATGAAGAACAACACTTGGTAACTCTCACTTGAGTACTTCTCAACTAATAGATAATCAATACATATACTGCAGCGGAACTAAACATAACACTGACTCCTTGCTTTCCTCGCCTTGAGTCCTCCTGAATCTCGCCCTTGTACTTTGGCGATTCAGTACCTATGGAAGTGGGGACGTCAGTATTCACTGACGCTTAAAGGCTGATATCAAAGCAGCGAATCTCCCAAACAACATACAAAACATGACAATGGTGTTGGTGTAGTTTAAGTGTTCGTGAGTACTATGACTAGACTCTAATACAATATTTAATTAGAACTAGGATGCTTCCTATTCTAATGTCAGCAAGTCTCCGAAAGCAACATGCAGCCCATACTACATGCGACCCCATCTCAAGCCGTTTCTCCATATCTAGGGATTTGAACCCGCGTTACGAATTCTAATTGTACACAACCTGTTCCTGACAATACTCCATGACTCTGTGAGGTTGCAGAAGGGATCAAGTCCCCCTATGCAGTCTGCTTATGGTGTCTCCGTTTTTCCACTACTACCCGGCATGCCGGACCTCACTCCAAACCAGACGATCCCAGTGTATCGGGCCTCATTCCAAAATCAAACCATAGGGTCTCGCAAGCGCAGGGTAGCGCGAAGCCTACCCTGTGGCACCCTCTGGGGTCTCGCAAGCGCAGGACTGCACAATGCATCCTGTGGCACCCCAGCCACGGTATTTCAGGAATTAACAGCGCGAGATACGTAACCCGTGTCCTTAACCTGTGAGACGGCACCGTACGTATCCCTTTGACGGGAAGGTACAACCCACTATCACCACCTAAGGCCTGCCTCAAGGGACAAGTTGGTCGTAAGGCGCCCCCTACAACCAACTCCTCTCTTTTCGGCAAGGGTCTGAGCAAAATGATCTTTATAAATCACTACCTTAATGATGTCCCTGACTCGACAATCCTAGGGACGATAATATTATAAACATAACATGCTAGGCCTTAAATTAGGCTTCGCAAGACAACTCTACTAGGCTGCTCAACCTAGACTCATCAGAATCCTTCGGAATCCGGTTCCTGGCCCATCGATCCAAGACCTCGGCCGTGCGAATATACATGCATGCCGCTACCCTAAACTTGGATTCCGTCTATACTCCGGTCCTCGATCAACCTACCCTGGTTAAGATTCGACGGTACACAAGGAGTGACTCCTCCACAGTTCCTTAGGGTAAGAAAACATATGTCTTGATGGTCGATAGCCCTTAGGGTGGTAATATCACCCTAGACGAGCACAACGAACAGTGTGCTAGCTAACAAGCTATATATGAGTAACAACCACATACGAGCTAATAAGCTACGTATGAAACAATAGCTACCTACGAGCCAGGTGGGCCTCGTAGGAGATAACCACGTACATACCAGCCAAATAAGCCGCGTATGAGACCAACAGCTACATACGGGCCGGTCGAGCCACGTACGAGCACAACAACCTACATACGAGCCAATTAAACTACGCATGAGACCCACAGCTGCATACGGGCCAGTCGAGCCACGTACGAGCACAACCATATGCAAACAACCATACAGGTAATTAATCCTAGAAGCAACCAAAAGTGCTTACTAGCAAACTCGATCTTCTATTATTAGAAGCAACAGAAGAATCTACTAATAGTCTATGATCGGTATTCTACTAAGGAAGAACCGAAGGCGACATAACTGCCTTTATCAACTAACTATTACTAGTGGTCTTCCCAATCCTTATTACTTCAACCTATAGAGCCTTAAGCATGGCATACAATTACAAGCGTCTTCCTAAGACAATCTAATTATGGTACATAACGTAACCACTCACCCCAATACTCCTAAGTACGAATATGATTAAGCATGTGCTTATATCAAGCTTAAGCATGAAAATCACTATGATCTAGACATGAAGTCCACTATGGTCAAGCACAGGTTATAACTTGAGCGTGAATGCTTACTACTCATCATGATTAATCACCACAACCCAAGCATGGATATATAACTAGTATGAACATACAACATTCCAAGGCATGGTAGGTATTCTAACATTAATCCTACAACATTCTAAGCATGTATTTAAACTTTAGCATGGTATGCCTCATTCCTAGACATGGTATGCTACTTTAACATTAACATATGGCATGGTGTACATTTTAGTGACATTCTAGTCATGTATACTAGTTAAGTATCAACCTACAACATAGCATGAGTTTCTACAAGCATGGATAGGACATAACATAAAAATCACTACAACTAAACATGGATAGTTACTTTAATCTAAGCATGAATATCCTTAGCATGGATACCATTAACTTAACATAAACAATAATTAGCATGACATCTATTTACTTAGCATGAATAATGATTAAGCGTGACATCTACTAACATAGCATGAACATATACTTATCTAAGCATGGATATCATGTAAGCATGAATATTTATTTAATCTAGTATGGTATACAACTTTCCTACAATTAAACTAACATGGTATACAACTTTTCTACCATTAATCTAGCATGGTATACAATTTACCTATAATTAAACTAACATGGTATACAACTTTCCTACCATTAATCTAGCATGGTATACAACTTACTTTTAACTAAACTAACATGGTATACAACTTTTCTACCATTAATCTAGCATGGTATACAATTTACCTACAATTAAACTAACATGGTATACAACTTTCCTACCATTAATCTAGCATGGTATACAACTTGCCTACAATTAAACTAACATGGTATACAACTTTTCTACCATTGATCTAGCATGGTATACAATTTACCTACAATTAAACTAACATGGTATACAACTTTCCTACCATTAATCTAGCATGGTATACAATTTACTTATAAGCATGTGAGTATGGATAAATTAATCTAGCATGATATACCACTTTCCTACAACTATCTAAGCATAGATAAATGAAACTAGCATGGTATACTACTTTCTTACAATCATCTAAGCATGAATCTTATTAAGCATGAATAACTACTAAGCATGAATATCTTACTAAGCATGGATAACTACTAGTATGAACATACAACATTCCTAAGTATATATATATATATATATATATATATATATATATATATATATATATATATACTTCTAAACATGGTAAGTAATTTTAGCATTTATCCTACAACATGCATATCACTCCTAAACATGGTAGATAATTTTAGCATTAATCCTACAACACGTATATCATTCCTACATATGATAGATAATTTTAGAATAAATCCTATAACATTCTAAGCATGAATAAATTAATCTAACATGATAGGAAATTTTAGAATGAATCCTACAACATTCTAAGCATGTTTATACACTTAGCATGGCATACATCATTCCTAAACATGGTAGGTATTTTTAATACAAATCCTACAACATTCTAAGCATATTTATACACTTAGCATGGCATACATCATTCCTAAACATGGTAGGTATTTTTAATATAAATCCTACAACATTCTAAGCATGAATAAATTAATCTAACATGATGCATGATTTTTCCTACAACTATCTAGGCATGATACTTACTAACTTAGCATGAAGCATGAACATCTACTATCTTTATTGAAACATAATATCTACTACAAATTTACTTGAACATAAACCTCTACCAAAACTTTATTTAACATGAACATCTAATACAAATTTATAAACATCTACTAATGCTACTTATTTAACATGAACATTTACTACACTACTTTACTTAAAACATGAACATCAACTACTACTACTTTATTTTAATCATGAATAGCTACTAACATTTTACATATCATAACCATCTGCAACTACTTTATTTTAATCCTTACTACTGCTACTTTATTTAAGCATAATACTACTATTTTATTTCAACATACTACTATTACTTTATTTAAACATACCACAACTATTTTATTTAAACATACTACTACTACTTTTATTTAAACATACTACTACTACTACTACTTATTTATTTTACTATGAACATAAAACATCTACAACTACTTCTTTTAATCATCTACTACTACTACTACTTTATGTTAATATACTACTACTTAAATGTCTACTAGTCTTTATTAGCATTGATTTCTTATTATCACTAGTGATCATAAAAATAAGATCTTTTTATTTATTCTACCACTAGTGATTTAGATTAAAAACTAACATCTAATTTAGGTTCTTTTTACTTAAGATTATAAAGAAAACAACAATAATAAAAATAAGGTAAGAACCTTCATTTGGTTCAACCAACATATGCTTATCTTTTTTAGTCCAAGTTCAATACAAGTCCTACAACCGAAAATGGTTGTATAAAAAAGTTCATATGCTTTGTGCATGAGTTCACATCAAGTCCTACAACCCCAAACGGTTGTATGTACAAGTCCATATGCCTTATGTCATTTTAGTCCAATTAACAAACACAAACAACAACTACAACTATAAAGATTTAATCTCTATGTTTATTTAGCACTACTACTTGTTTCCATTCATTTCTTGTGGTTATTATCTTTAACATTTACAAACATACAAAGCAAGAACCACATACCACCATACTATCACAACAACCATCCCAAAAAACAAAGAAAACAAAACAAGCAAGGGCAAGAAGAAGAAGAAACATCAAAACAACCATACAAACAAACAAACAAACAAAGAGAAACCCCCACCTTGTTCTACTTGTAGGAAGGACTAGCTAGCTAAAACTTCTCCTTCCCCTAGCTCCTAGAACTCTTATGGAACCTACAAGAAAAACTCTCTTGTTAGTTTCTTCTCTTTCTTTTCCTTTCCTTTCTTTCTTTGTGTTTTCTAAAATGAGACAAGGTAGAGAAGGAGGGGATATTTATAGGAGGGGAGAATGGTGGAGAATGCAAAATTGCACTCAACAATATGCACAAAAACCCCTTGGAAGGGTGAGGCCGGCCATGCTTGGTAGGGAGTAGGGGTGAGGTGGAGGTAAGGTGCTAGGTATGAGTTGGAAGCATGGTGAAGGGATAAGGTTTCTAGAAGGTGTTTTAATCTTCTCATGCATACAACCCTAGATTAAGCCTCCTAATCAAACCCTAACCATCTAATTAAGTTGTCATGACAAAATGAGTACATTTTCCAAGAGTACAAGCTACATATTTTGTATAATATACTAAGTATAATACAATGTATGTATGTGTACATGTATGTGTATACCAAAACTCCTTATATAATCCTCATAAAATAGTTTAATTTGAAAATAATAATAAAATAAGTTTTATTATTAATTCGGAGGATCGCGCTAGCAATTTGATGTAGTTCGGATGTACACCGACTGATATATGCGCGTAGACGATGTTTGTGAGCGGACTGGCGAAAAATCACCAAAATAATCTGATTTTGGAATTAAAACCAAATAATAATAAAATAATAATAAAATTGTAATTTACACGAGGTAATATCCGTTCGGGATATTACACAGATGTCTAGTTTACTAACTTTTTTACGGAATTAAATTCCGAGTTATGGTTTGTGAGTTATCGCAGTTTTACTGCTGCTGTGTCGTAAAATTTCATATTCACAATTTTGGCTGCGACACTTTGTTTTACAATAATTTAATCATGCTACCTGTAAGATAGTGACTTGATATTTTGCATGCTGATACCAGACACAGTAGAGAACATTCCCTAATTTTTCTGGAATTAGTTAATGAAGTTTCAGACCTGTTTCACATTTAAAAACACAGTTTTACAAATTTTGGCTGAACTCGAATCATGTGTAGTTTGTTGTTTTGACACCTGATGCTACAACTTTTATGTATCTTATTTATATGTGCTGGATTCAGAAGAGAGTCTAGTTGCTAGATTTTCTGACGGATCTAGATTTGCATTCCTGTAGTGGTAGGAATCTCAATTTTGGTGCGGCATTGGACCCGCGATCTCAACCTGATGTGATCGTGTTCGGGGCGTGACAGGGTTCTATCGATGGCGACCCAGTCAGGAAATGAGTTGATTGCTGATCGATATTACGTAGGGTGTGATATCAAGACTGGAGGAAGACATTTTGGGATTGACCTCATCGAGCTGGATGTCTTGGGTGTCGATGTGATTGTGGGCATCGACTGGATGACGATCTATGATGCTATAATAGAGTGCAAGTGTAAGGTGGTGGTGGTGAAAGCACTGGGAGGACCCGCGATGGCTTTTCAATGGAAGATGGGGAGCACGAGTGGTTGCGGCACTAGCAGAGATGGGATTTTCGGAGGAAGTCAAGGCAATTCCTGTTGTTCGAGATTTTCCAACAGTGTTCTTGGATGAGCTACAAGGGTTTCCACCGCAGCTTGATGTTGAGTTTTGTATCAACATTCAGCAAGGTAGTGCTTCGATATCTAAAGCTCCTTACAGGATGGCGCTTGTAGAACAAGACGAAGTGAAGAAGCAGCTCGAGGAGTTGTTGCGTAAGGGATTCATCAGGTCGAGTGCTTCGCCTTGGGTGTGCTGGTGTTGCTCGTGAAGAAGAAGGACGAGTCAATGAGGATTTGCATTGACTATCGGGAACTGAACAAAGTGACGATTCAGAACAGGTATCCGATCCCGAGGATTGATGATCTTTTCGATCGACTACAGTGTGTAGCTGTGTTCTCGAAGATTGATCCATGATCTGGATACCATCAGGTCCGAGTTAAGGAGGAAGATGTGCACAAGATAGCTTTCAGGACACGATACGGGCATTATGAGTTTCTGGTGATGCCGTTTGGAATGACGAATGCGTCAGCAATATTCATGGATTTGATGAACAGGGTTCTGTGGCCGTTCATGGACTCTTTCATCGTGGTATTTATCGATGATATCCTGGTGTAATCGAAGTTAGAGGAGGAAAATGATGAGCATTTGGCAGAAGTTCTGAAGAAGTTGCAGGAGCAAAATTTGTATGCCAAGTTGTCAGATTGTGAGTTCTGGCAGTCGGAGGTGGCATTTCTAGGTCACATCCTTTCTAAGGAGGGAGTGGCTACTGATCCTCAGAAAATTAAGGCGGTGCAGAGTTGGCCTAGACCGACGACTGTGAAGGAGGTCTAGAATTTCTTGGGTTTAACTGGATACTATCAGCGTTTCATTCAAGGTTATGCACAGATAGAAGTTCCATTGAAATGTTTGACAAAGAAGAATGTGGAGTTCAAATGGACGGATAAGTGTGGAGTCAGTTTCTAGGAATTGAAGGAGAAGTTGACGATAACACCTATTCTTGTGTTACCGCGAGCAGGTGTGGATTATGATATCTATAGTGATGCATCTTTCAGAGGTTTGGGTTGTGTTCTGATGCAGGAAGGGAAGGTCATTGCGTATGGGTCGAGGCAGTTGCATCCTCATGAGAAAAATGATCTGATGCTTGACTTGGAGCATTAACTATCATTTTTGCCTTGAAGTAGTGGATGCATTATGTGTATGGTTAGAAGGTCAACATGTACACAGATCACAAGAATTTGAAGTACATATATCTGCAGAAGGATCTGAATCTACGTCAGATATGGTGGTTGGAAGTTTTAGGACATTCGTACTGAAATAAAGTATCACCCAGGAAAATAGAATGTGGTGGTCGATGAACTCAGTCGGAAGGTTAGTCTATTTCGACTAATTACGATGCAAAAGGAGTTGGCTGAGAAGCTAGATCGGGTAGGTATTGAGGTGGTACTACAAGGTTTGGGGGCATCATTGGCTCAGTTTAGACTTCAGCCTACTTTGAGAGAGCGGATCATTGAGGGCTAGAAGTCAGAAACGGAGATTTGGAAGATGTTAGAGTAGATTTTCGTCGGCAAATTGTCAGAATTTCGTGTGCAAGATGGGGTGGTTTGGATGGGAGAGAGGTTATGTGTGCCAGAAATAGAAGAGTTGAAGGAAACATATTGAAGGAGGCACATACAACCTTATTGTTTGTACATTCCGGAAGTGTGAAGATGTACAAGGACATCAAGCAGTGTTTTTGGTGGGCATGCATGAAGAGGGATGTTGTAGACTTTGTGACAAGGTGCTCGACTTGTCAGTAGATCAATGCAGAGAATCAGAAGCTTGGAGGATTATTGCAGTCTTTGCCTATTCCGGAGTGAAAGTGGGAGAATATCAGTATGGACTTTGTGACTAGTTTACCGAGGTGTCCGAATGGTAATGAATCGATCTGGGTCATTGTGGATAGGTTGACCAAGTCGGCATATTTCTTATCGGTGAAGATCACATGTCATTGGAGAAGTTGGCTGAGGTGTATATTGGAGAGGTCGGGAGACTTCATGAAGTTCATGTGACTATCGTCTCCAGCAAAGACACAAGGTTCACATCGAGGTTTTGGAGGAGTTTGCAAGCAGCTTTGGGGACTAGGACTGACTTGAGTACAACGTTTCATCCACAAACAAATGGACAAATTGAAAGGGTGAAGCGAGTACTAGAGGATATGTTGAGGGCATGTGTTATGCACTTCGGCGGAGGCTAGGAAAAGTACTTAGCACCGGTGGAGTTTGCCTACAACAATAGCTTTCATGTGTGTATTGGCTTGGCACCGTATGAGGCTTTGTACGGGAGGAAGTGCAGAACACCCGTTTGTTGGTATGAAGTTCGCGAGAGGCAGATGTTTGGGCCATAGATCGTGCAACAGACTTCAGGGAAGATCGAGCTGATTCGGAAGAGGCTAGTCGAAGCGTAGAGCAGGCAGAAGAGTTATGCAGATATTCGATGCCGAGACTTGGAATTTGAGATTGGTGATGCAGTTTTTCTGATGGTATCGCCTACGAAAGGAGTCATCAGATTCAGAATATGAGGCAAATTGGCACCAAGGTATATTGGACTCTACAAGATTCTGAAGTGGATTGGTAAGGCAGCTTACAGATTGGATGCACCAGAAAAGTTAGAACAAGTACATAATGTATTCCATGTGTCTATGTTGAGAAAGTAGGTACCAGATCAGAATCATCAGTTACCCGAGGTACCGGAAGGATTGTAGTTGAATTTGAGCTACAAGGAGCTGCCTGTGGAGATTTTGGATCTCCGAGAGAAGGTTCTGCAGAATAAGGTCATACCAATGGCCAAGGTACTATGGAGGAACCAGCTATTCGAGGAGGCCACATGGGAAGCTGGGGACCGGATGAAGACTGATTTTCCACACATGTTTGTGTAAATTTCGTGTTGTTTTCTTTTTCTTTTCCCATGTTAGCATTAGTTCTGAGGATAGAACTCTTCTAAGGACGGAGTGATGTAACTCTCCCATAATTTTTAAATATAATATTTTGAATTAATAAATATTTTTTAATGAATTTATTTAATTATTTTGAATTTTTGGGAAATGGTCGTTTTGCACATGCAAAACACATGCAAATATTTTTGAAATGCAAGTTTTAAAATTTTGAGTTTCTAAATAAATTCTGTCATTTATAATTGTGTATATTTGAATTTTTGAGTTTTTTTTTCTGAATTAGAGAAACTACTTTTGTAAATATTTCGAAATTAGGGGACTTTTATGTAAAAGGGTCCTTTGGAGGTAAAATTTGAATTCAAAATTTTTTTGGGCTGCATTTGGGGGCCAGTTTTTAGAGGATTGATTTAGGAGATGAGATTTTATCTATTTGATTTGATTTGATTTGATAAATAATTAATTTTGCAATTTGGGACTTCTACGGAGTTTTATTTGAAAAAAAACCCCAAAGTAACCATAAAATCATCCTATCCTATTTAAAGGGCAGAAAACTTTCGACCTCTTTCTCTTTGTATATTTTTTGTGATTTTCTTGAGTCACTGAGGAGTGAAGCAATTGCTTGGAGGAGAAGGTTACTAATTGTGTTAATTTTCTTCTTGAGGCGGATAACACTCTCTCTCTTGTTATATTTTTTATCTAATGGATATGTAGTATCATGTTAGGGATGAAATGTTTGGGATCCATGGTTGCATGCTAGCTTGATTGTGGTATTGTTATGAGATGCTTGTAGAGATGTATGTTTGATATGAGATTTTTTGATTATGTGACATAAAAATTAAATCTTGATTGTATGTTGATCTAAAATAAGTTGTTCTTGAAGTAGTAAAGTTTTTTGCATGAAAGATCAAGTTTTTATTTATTGAAAGTGATTACTGAACCCATAAATTGTTGTAGATGATTAGAACCTATAATATGTTCTTAGAATTCATGTTGATCATTTAAAGATGAGATTTTTAGCGTTTATTCACGGTTTTAATTCTAAATAAATTTTATATGATGAATTTTTATTGTTTGAATATGATAAGATGTGTGGATTGCAAAAGAATCAAAGTAGAAACCCTAGGGTTAGGGTTGGTAGGGTTGCGCTTTGGACATACTAGCTAGCGCATGGTTGTTGGCGCTGATCTGCTGTGGTAATGCGGGTTCAAAACTCGGGGGCTGTTTTTTTTTTTTTTAGAGGGGGGGGGGGATGAATAATTAATTAAATATCCATTATGTTTATATATGTGGAAGATAAGTATATATATGTATTTGAATATGGTATTTGCATGAAGTTTAACTGGTTCTTTGATTAAGTTTCGAATGTGTGAATTTCAAGTTTTATAGGAATCTAGCTTCATATTTAATGTGATCAAATAAGAGGGTTTATTTTCAGTTTCTAAAGAAGTGAAATTTCATATTTTTAGAACTAAAGAATTTCAAATTTTAGAGATGAGATCCCAGACAATAAAGAGACTTGTTTCAGTTTAAGTTGATTGGATTAAAGAGAAATTTGTTGAGTTTTATGTATTTATGAAAAATGAGATATAAAAGTGGAATTTAAAGGATTCTGTGGATTCAATTTTGTTTCCAAATAAGAAAGCGTCTTTTTATGGTAGTAACGGTTTATTAAAAGAATATGTGAATAATGAAGAAATTTGTGGATGTACAAATGCTTATTTTGGAATAAAATATTTCATGTTTGAGATTTTTATTCACACCCGCGGTGTTGTGGGAAAATTGTTGTTTTTCAGAAAAGAGAATATATAGAATATTTTGAACGATTGAATCAAGTGGGGTTTTTGATTGTGATTAGGGTTATTGTGAGAACTCTGGATGGACGCTTGAGGCGTTGAGTTGGGAGCACTAGATACTGCACGAACCCAAGAGTACCATCAGTGGATATTTTGATTGCAGGAAATTAGCCTGAGGGGCTAGTGTTCCTAGATTGGCAAGTGAAGTCCGGTAGGGTAGAGCTAGTTCTAGGTGGCTCAGGATGCATTACAAATCTAAGGACATACACTAAGTTGGGAGTTATGACAGAACTTGGGCAATGTAAGTATGGGCTCTGTTGTCAGTCGGGCGATTGTATTCCGGGACTGTGTATTTATTGTCTCTCTCATATGTTCGCGCATCGAGGGTCGGCAGGCCTATTCGCTGAATGTCTTGAAGTGAGACGGATTTGGTATGTTCGCGAGTCGTGGGTCGGCAGGCCTATTCGCAGAACGTACGGTATATTCGCGCGTCGAGGGTCGGTAGTGTAATATCCCGAACGGATATTACCTTATATAAATTATTATTTTATTATTATTTTATTTTAATTCCAAAATTGAAATATTTTGGTGATTTTCGCCCGGTTTGTTCACAAACATTGTCTGTGCGCACATATCGGTCTGTGTACCTCCGTAGTACATCAAATTGGTAGCGCAATCCTCCGAATTGATAATAAAATTTATTTTATTATTATTTTTAAAAATTAATTATTTTTATACGAATTATGCGAAGATTTGCGGTATACGCATATATATATATACGTACATATGCGCGTTGTAGCAAATTGTACATTGTGCAAATTAGGTGTATGTTTGGACAAAGTGCTTATCTTTCTCATGGCCAATTTAAGTTAATTATTAGGGTTTTTAGGAGGCTTAAACCTAGTTTAAGTATGCATTAGGGATTAAGGAATGATCTTCTAGAAGCCTACACCCATACCTCCACCTCACCCACACCATACCTCCACCTCACCACCACCCCCCTTGGTAAAAACCGGCCCCATATTGTGGGAGGGTTTTTGTGCAAT
Organism: Hemerocallis citrina; assembly: GCA_017893485.1. Lineage (NCBI taxonomy): Eukaryota > Viridiplantae > Streptophyta > Magnoliopsida > Asparagales > Asphodelaceae > Hemerocallis > Hemerocallis citrina. The sequence goes on along the minus strand of CM030362.1, from coordinate 258,855,357 downwards.
TTTTGAGTGCAATTTTGCACTCTCCACCATCTCCTCCACCTATAAATACCCCCTCCTTCTCCACTTGTCTCACTTTTTACAAAAACAAAGACAAAAGAAAAGAAAGGAAAAGAAAGAGAGAACCCACCTTTAACTTGAGTGTTTCCTCTTGTAGGTTTTAGAAGCTTTCATAGGAGCTTAGGGGAAGGAGAATAATAGCTAGCAAGTCCTTCCATTAAGGGAAAGAAAGGTGGGGGTTTCTCCACTTGTGTTTTTTTTGTTTGAGTTGTTGTTTTTGGTCCTTCTTCTTCTTATCTTCCTTGTTTTGTTTCCTTTTTGTTTTGGGGTGTTTTATTGTGATGTGGTTGTGTGTTGTTTTGTTTTATATGTTGTAGCTTAAAAAGAAAGGGAATAAATAGTAGTAAAGAACAAAAAGATTGAATCTTTATGATTGTAGTTGTTGTTCTTGTGTTATAGATTGGACTAAAATGAACACATGCATATGGACTTTGTATACAACCATTTTGGGTTGTAGGACTTGAATGTGGACTCATACATAAGCATATGACTTGGTGCATACACCCATTTTGGGGTTGTAGAACATACACTTGAACTTTGGACTAAAAAGAATGCATATGTTTGGTTGAACCAAAATGGAGGACTCTTTACTTTATTTTATTGTTATTATTTCCTTTTATTAATCTTAAGTAAAAAGAACCCATTTTAGATGCTAATTCTAGTATGAAAAAGAAAAGAGACTAATCTAAGTTAGAATGATTAAAAAGATCTCTTTTATGTTTGACTAGTAATAAATAAGAAATAGATGCTTATGAAGTAGTAGTAGATGGTTATGTTGTTGTAAAGATGTAGTAGATGCTTATGTTTAAAATAAAGTAGTTATAGTGGATGTTATGTTAAATAAAGTAGCATTAGTAGATGTTTTTATAAAGTTGTAATAGATGTTCATGTTTAAATAAAGTTTTAGTAGAGGTTTATGTTCAAATGAAATTGTAGTAGATGTTTATGTTTATATAAAGTTGTAGTGGATGTTTATGTTGAATAAAGTAGTTGTAGTAGATGTTTATGTTTTAAATAAAGTAGTACTAGTAGATGTTATATAAAGTTGTAGTAGATGTTATGTCTAAATAAAGTTAGTAGATGTTCGTGCTTAATGATATCTATGCTTAGGAATGTGTAGGATTAATGTTAAAATTACCTACCATGCTTATATTGTTGTAGGATTAATGTTGAATTAATCTACCATGCTGAGGAATGTTGTAGATTGATGCTAAGTACATATACATGCTTATATTGTTGTAGGATTAATGTTGAATTAATCTACCATGCTTAGGAATGTTGTAGATTGATGCTAAGTACATATACATGCTTATATTGTTGTAGGATTAATGTTGAATTAATCTACCATGCTGAGGAATGTTGTAGATTGATGCTAAGTACATATACATGCTTATATTGTTGTAGGATTAATGTTGAATTAATCTACCATGCTTAGGAATGTTGTAGATTGATGCTAAGTACATATACATGCTTATATTGTTGTAGGATTAATGTTGAATTAATCTACCATGCTTAGGAATGTTGTAGATTGATGCTAAGTACATATACCATGCTTATATTGTTGTAGGATTAATGTTGAATTAATCTACCATGCTTAGGAATGTTGTAGATTGATGCTAAGTACATATACATGCTTATATTATTGTAGGATTAATGTTGAATAAATCTACCATGCTTAGGAATGTTGTAGATTGATGCTAAGTACATATACATGCTTATATTGTTGTAGGATTAATGTTGAATTAATCTACCATGCTTATGAATGTTGTAGATTGATGCTAAGTACATATACATGCTTATATTGTTGTAGATAAATGTTGAAGTTGAATACCATGCTTAGGGAGGTTATAGATTCATGATATGTCATATACCATGCTTAGGGACGTGTAGGATTGATGTTGAATTACCTACCATGCCTAGGATTATTGTAGGAATGGATAAGGTTGTATACCATGCGAAATTATTAGTACTCATGCTAAGTTGTAGCAATTAACCATGCTTAACATAGTAGGAGACATCCATGCTTAAATCTAGTAGCTATTCGTGTCTTAACTTATGGTAGCTTCTACTTAAGTTGTATCCATGTCGTGGTTGTGGTGTAGTAAAGGACTAGCATGTCATGCTTGTAGCGTTAGTAAAGGACCAATCGTATGGTAGTAGCAATATTGTGTGGAGAAGTATCTTTAGTTAATCCCTAGAAGGAATCCCGTGGTTGAGATTACCTAGCTAGAACTATGTATGCTTGAATAGGGTATTGTAGCCTTCTAGTTAAAGAACCATGTTTGATTGTATATGGTAATGAAAGATTGAAAAGGAACCATGAACCCATGCATCTAGCTCCTAGGTGATTCTAACTTAAAAGAGAAACCAAGAATCTCGTTGCATGTAGTTCTAGTTCGTTTGGAAAGGAAACCGTGAGTTCTAGTGTGTGAGGTTCAAATTGGAATTGGATCCTATCATGGGGGGCATTCCTCATCCTTATGGGTAATAAGGGTTGGATAGATCACTAGTAATAGGTTGTTCGATAAAAGTTGTTGTGTTGCTTCCGGGCTTTCTCATTGGTAGAATGCCTACCATAGACTATTAGTAGATTCTTCTGTTGCTTCTAATAATAGAAGATCAAGTTGCTAGTAAGCACGTCTGGTTGCTTCTAGGTTTGATTACCTGTATGGTTGTTTGCATATGGTTGTGCTCGTACGTGGCTCGACCGGCCCGTGCGTAGCTGTTGGTCTCATACGCGACTTATTTGGCTGGTATGTACGTTGTCATCTCATACGAGGCCCTCCTGGCTCGTAGGGAGTGGTTGGTTCATACATAGCTTATTAGCTCGTATGTGGTTAGTTTACCTGTATATAGCTTATTAGCTAGTACACAGTTTGTTGTGCTCGTCTAGGGTGATATTATTACCCTAGGGACTATCGACCATCAAGACATATGTTTTCTTACCCCTAAGGAACTGTGGAGGAGTCACTCCTTGGGTACCGTCGGATCTTAACCAGTGTAGGTTGATCGAGGACCGGAGTATAGACGGAATCCAAGTTCAGGGTAGTGGCATGCATGTATGTTCGCATGGCCGGGGTCTTGGATCGATGGGCCAGGAACCGGATCCTGAGGGGTTCTGGTAAGTCTAGGTTGAGCAGCCTAGTAGAGTTGTCTTGCAAAGTCTAATTTAAGGCCTAGCATGTTGTGTTTATAATATTGTCATCCCTAGGATTGTTCGGGTCAGGGACATCATTAAGGTAGTGACTTATAAAGATCATTTACTTAGACCCTTTGCCGGAAAGAGAGGAGTTGGTTGCAGGGGGCGCCTTACGACCAACTTGTCCCTTGGGGCAGGCCTTAGGTGGTGTTATTAGGTTGTACCTTCCCGTCAAAGGGATACGTACGGTGGCTTCTCATGAGTTGGGAGCACAGATTGCGTATCTCACACTGTTAATTCCTGAAGTGCCATGATAAGGCGGGCGGAGCTAGGGATGGATCCCGGAACTCTGTCGGGTCCTATGCCGGGAATACGAACAGGCCTTGGACTACGGTCTGGCTAGGGGGCGGCAGGGGGCTCTCCTGTTGGTAGAAACCCCGAGGGTTCGTCTGGTTTTTGAGTGAGGTCTGGTTAGGCGGGTAGTAGTGGCAAACATAGACACCACGAGCGGACTGCATTAGTGGGACATAGACACCATGAGCATACTGCCTTGGTAGGACTTGACCATGTCTGCAACCTCATCAGTCACGTTGTATCTGTCAGGAACAGGTTGTGTACAATTAGAATTCATAACGCGGGTTCAAATCTCTATATGGAGAAACGGCTTGAGATGGGGCGCATGTAGTATGGGCTGCATATTGCTTCGGAGACTTGCTGACATTAGAATAGGAGCATCCTAGTTTTAGTTAATATTGCGTTAGATTCTAGTCATAGCACTCACGAACACTTAAACTACACGGACACAATTGCCATGTTTCTGTATGTTGTTTTGGGAGATTCGCTGCTATGTTATCAGCCTTTAAGCGTCAGTGAATACTGACGTCCCCACTTCCATAGGTACTGGATCGCAGAAGTACAAGTGCGAGATTCAGGAGGACTCAAGGCAAGGAAAGCGAGGAGTCAGTGTCATGTTTAGTTCCGCTGTAACATGTATGTGGATTGTCTATTAGTTGAGAAGTACTCAAGCGAGAGTTACCAAGTGTTGTTCTTCATTCCTTGTACTCTGATGTAATTTGTTGAAGGTTGTAATACTTGGGATTGTAAAGGTATTATTGTAACACTATTGTAATGTATTGCAGCTGTGTGATATTCAGACTTGTAATACAATGGGTGTTGAATAAAAAGTTTTAAATTCTCCTGTTTTTCTGTGTATTGTGACTAATTGAAGAAAATGTCCTGGCTCGTGTCTCGTTTTCCCAGTATATGGAAATCGGGGCACTACAGGCAGGCCTATTCGCATAATGTAAGATTTATTTGCGCGTTGAGGGTCTTCAGGCCTATCCGCGGCAGGGAGGTGATTCTCCAGAGTTAGAGCGATGCTTGCAGGATTCTTGCATGTTTACACTTGTACAGCTTGGCGGGTTGCGTACCGGGGCTAGGGTCTATTCACGAAGTGTCTAATCTTGTCGCTATCATTGATGTAGTTTTTCATGGCAAGGGATTGACCCTAAAATATGGTGAACGCTAAGGGCTTGCCCTCGGACCTATGTAGTATGGGATGCATAGAAGTATGCATTAGTGTGCATCGTGTGCATTATATTTTTTGAACCTTGTTTCATGCATTTTCCTTTATTTTCTCGACATACTTATTCATTTAGTGTAGTTTCACTTGTTGATTTTATAAGTCTTTTATCTTTGTTTAATTTTATGTTGTGTGGTAAGTTTGTGATTGTGAGACTTTGGAAAGTTACTATTATGAAAGTATTGCGTCAGTTGTATTCAATTGTCGTACCCACTTTTCTGGTCAGTTTTGCAGGATTTACGAGTAAGTGACTTGAGCAAGGTTAAAGCTTGGACTTCGAGATGAGTGAAGTTAAATGTTGAGATGTATTGTAATAAATGTGTTTATTTTTCTGCTGTGCATTGTAAAAAAAGAACTGTTGTAAAGAAATGTTGTAATTTTTCCCTGTGTTTATACTATGTTTGGATTACATTGAAGTAAAGATTCTGGAGTTGTGTCTCTTATTTCTATTATTGAAACTCAGAGCACTATAGCCTTATGCCTCGGCTCTTCGCCCTCTCCAACGCCTCGAGGGTAGAAGTGACGGAAGGTGATGATGATGATGAGTATAGGATCGGCCGAGCGGGGAAACGATCCTTCGTCTGAAGAGGAACCATACACGAACCTTCATCCCGATGGCGAGTCCATCATCTGGAGATAGTTCTCTGATGATGGGAACTCTATAACCTCAGCTCCGGATAGGGATGTTAGATCCCAGAATGCGGGATACCCCTACTGATCCCAAGGAGTACCCAGATCCTCTCTGAGCCTCGATGAAGTAGTAGCATCCACACGAGGGGTTCTAGCCGGGAATGCCTCACTCAATACCGAAGGGAAAGAATAAAGAAACATCGTCGCCCATCGGGACCCAGTGGGTAGAACTTCAGATCTCGAAATTCGGGACAAGAATGGGTCCGCTGAGTACCGAACCCCGATCCCAATGGGATCAAACAAAATCTCCCCAAACTGTTCCCCACCGTCCTCGACCCGTGGACGATTATTTGGGTTGCTAAACGTAGGGCCCGCTGAGTACTGAGACATCACAAGATGAAGACAGAGTTTGAGAAATTTATGAGTCAATCACCGAGCGATAAGGAGATTTATAGACGCCATGGAGAACTCCCCAACTCCTCTCAAACATTGCGAATAGCGCTACAACTCCCTAGGCACCTCAAATGCCTCAAATGGTGACGTAAGCAAACACGTGCCATGTCACTCAACTGGAAAAGCCGGATTTGATCCTCGGCGTGATGTCCCAGACCGAGCTTTGGAAACAAAAGCCTAACGATCCACCCTCAGCACTGCTCTCTTGGAATGGTATCCGATCCCGAGTGCCTCTACCGAATCCCTGAATGTTTCTATCTCGGGACCGCGCCTTGGCATGGTATCTAAAACCGAGACTTTGTGATAAAACCTTAAGGATCTGTCCTTGGGTTAATACCTTCATCTTGGCATTTTACTTTGGATCTCTCCGAAACCCATTTGTCTCGGACACAACACCTTACGCCAATGTTTCAAAAAAAATTGACTCAACCAGTTCGGTCACACTTCAACCCCATTCTAACTGCTCAATGGCTTACACAATTTTATAACAAGTCTTTTATTAAGTAAGGCAATTACGAGAAAGGCGGTGGCCAGTCCGTAGTCAATAAAGCAAACAACAAGCTACAACCAAACACTCTTACAATTGACCTCTCGCCTCAGCCCCAATTTCCCCAGACCTTCAAAGCATTAAAGGGGCATCATACGGGCCTCGACAGTAGAAAATGGCAGGCTAACATGGGCACGAAGGTTACTAGTCCGACCGTGCAAACCAGCTATAGGAGCCCACCTTGAGAGTCGAGGCCCCAACGGCAAGTCCTATGTTCAAAAAGCCACGCAAGAGAAACAAACGACGAACAAGCACCAGATCGCCGCCCTCGCCTCTCAGGATGCCCCTCGAGCTAGCTGCAAATGGTGCTTATTCTGTCCTGGCCTTTGGAATCTAACGACAAACATCAGATCTTGGAATCCGATATATACTTGATGAGGCTCAACGGGGTCACCCCGATCCTATCCAAGTCCCAATGAATCGGAACCGCTAGCACGAGAAGCCCCAGCCGAGCCGAACATCCCCAAGCCATGGATGAACCCAATCACTAATAGGTCATATCTCTCGGGTCTTGGCGGTAAATCCTCAGATCTCGGAATCAGAGAAAAATGACATGAAGCAAAAGCGCGAGTCCCGACTCCTTCTGGGTCGAAACTCGAACAATGGAGTTCTCTCTCGACCCCTTGACCATTCCCTCCTTGTAATGTGGGAGCCTCTTGAAGGAGGATGAGATTTATAAGCATTTGGAGTTCTCTCCAAAGTCTCATCACTTATTGCGGTCAACGCTCCAACTCCAGAGATTAACATTTACCGCAGTCGTCATAAAACATCACGCAAGAAGGACCACGTGGCACTCCATGTGGATCTTCAAGAAACATGAGGAAAATCAGAAATTAGACCTCCGCTCCCGAGGCTGTGACCCGGGAGCCTAAAGCGAAGACTACCGAACTCAATATCAGAAGGTAAACATATTTTATTCATTAAACGAAGGGTAGATACAGATACGCTGACCATTCTGCGAAAAGGCAAGAATACAACCGACCTAATTTTCTATATCAGAGACGAGACACTCTTCCTCGGCTAGGGGGGTAGGGACAGTTGGCTCATGATCTGCCAAATTCCCCCCAACTTTGGGGCCAACAGCTTATCTGATTCTTACAGGGATGACCGCTAAGGTCGATCCTTGGGTGCTTCACCTCGACATCCTTGAGGGTGCGCTCGTACCCCCTATCCTCGGCAATGACAATGTCAGCTAAGGCCCCCTAGTATTCTCTCTTCAACTTCACCTCCTCCGCCTACCATGCCAGTTTCTCGGATATCAATTGATCCTTTTCCTTTGAGAGCTCTGCTCGAGCATCCCTCTCCTTGGTCAGGTCCACCCTCAACTGGCCTATGCACCCCTCAAAAGGAGTTCTACCTCGGCTGCTTCCATACGCTGCGCCTGTTAGAGAAGATAATTCCGCCTTCAATTCAGCTTAACCCCTTGAATGGTCGCCTACACATGATCATCAGGGTACGCTTAGCAAAGGGCAAGGCAAATAATTACTCAAGATAGACCCGAGGAGAAACTCACCAAAACTGAAGCTTGCACCCAGCCGTCGTAAATCTCCTCCTCGTTTTGTTCCCAAGGTCGGCAAGGTCGTGAGGAGTGGTGAGATGGGAAACCATCTCCACTGCAGCAGTTCGGCTGATCGATGCATCCTCTCGGTTACATACTATGAGGGGACCCACACCTTTACCGACTTGAGCAGTTTGGCTGCTGCTGTGGCACCAGCTGTGGGTAATGGAGGAGACCTCTTGCCCTCCTTCTTGATGGTCGATTCGATCGGCTTGCCTTGGGGGCTCGGTGCCTTTTGGTCTCATCGTCGAGAGTTCCTCCGCTTCCGGAGGTGACAGTTTCTGCAATGTCTCCCCCACGAAAGCCTTGGCAACGGCCCCGACCTTCCTCTTCGCCTCAGCCACCGCCTCCTCCCGCACCTTGTTCTTAGCCTTCGTGGCCTTACGCTTCTCCTTAATGAGCTCAGGGGCCACCATCCTCGATAGTCTCAAAAGTGAAAGAAAAGATTCAAGGAAAACCGAGGTTGAAGAAGAATGAATGAGCAAAATCAAAGAACTGAGGATGTATATATAGCAGTGAAACATTAATAACTGTGTCAGGTGCATGATTCCATGTGGAAACGTGTGAGCACACGCTAAGTGCACCCTTTCTGCACCATCAGCATGGTTTTCGAGGCCGGACCTTAAGAGGAGAGATTTCGAAGCACCGCCACCTCCTCCACTATCGACGTGGTTTTCGAGGCCGGACCTCATGAGGAATAATACCAAGGGTGGCCTCTTCCCACATCCTCAGCTTGGTTTCTTAGGCCGAACCTCAAGAGGAGAAATTCCAAAGCATTGCCTCTTCCTCCACCTTCGACATGGTTTCCGAGGCCGAACCTCAAAAAGAGAGATTTCAAAGCACTGACTCCTCCTCCACCCTCGATGTGGTTTCCGAGGCCGAGCCTCATGAGGAAGGACTCAAGGCATCACCTCTTTTCCCATTCTTGCAACGGTATTCGATGATGACTCTCAGGAGGAGAACTATTAAGAATCCATCTAACAAAAACCGAAGTTTGACAGAACATCTTTATTATGGAACGAAAACGAAATGATTACAATCACATAATAATATTGGGAATCACAAGTTCAAGGCACGGAGCTTCAGACCACCGTCTGGCCCCGATCCTAGTAGTGCCGCTTCAGTTGCCAAGGGTTGGCACCTAGGCAGAGTAACTCCAAACCTCTCACACTATCTACACTAGTAGATCCTGCTACCCCATCTGGGCATCCTCCGGAACTCCCGCTCTTGAACGGATCCCAGGGTATGGCTCCAGACTCGAGAAGGGACTATAAAAGGTGGAAGTATGGCTCACCTCTCCCAACCTGGCCCTCAACTGGAACACTTCAAAGTCCTTTTCCACAAGCATCTGTCTAAGGATAGAGTCCGAGGATTGACTGTTGTAGGGATGAGAAGGCCCGCCAACGCCAGCCTGAGTGAGAGCTGTGTCGGCATCGGGAAACAATGCATATAGATGAGCTAGTTCCCGAGCCACCTCTTGCAACCTAGTAATGAGGAAACCAAATGCCCCTTCCGGGTCAATCACTTATTTATGAAGGCGGGAGATAATCTCCTCAGTCTGAGGCGGCTTGCTACGAAGCGTGCGAACCTCGCACTCAAGGTCCTCCTTTCGAGGCTCATACCTCACCACTTATTCACCAAAACGGCATCTCGACTCATATAAACACGAAACGAATGGTCAAAGCAAGTTGTGAAGTTTCATTAAACAAAAATTTACAAGGTAAGTGGTTGCCAGTCCGCGCCCAGTGTCTAAGAAATTGGGGATAAAAAACACTCTATAAGTTAAGGGAGCACCTCCTAGGAAGGAGAATGAGGGGGTTTAGCATCAACTCGACTGGGATGGCAATGTCGAGAAGGATTTCTCTTGGGGTCGAAGGAGTGTCGTTGGAATCTAATTTCGGGTCGAAGCAGTGGTCATCAAGGTTGATGCCGGGATGCCTAACACAGACATGTTGAAGGGCCTGCTGGTAGCCCTCCTCTTGGGCCAAGCGATCTAACCCGCCGCATCGTCGACCTCTATCTCCAATTCCTTCACCATCTTTTCCAACCCATCTGCTCGAGTCATCTTCTTCTACCACTTCAAATCGAACTGTTGAGCCCTGCGTTTGGTCGACTTCAAATCATCGTTGTACTGCATCATGTGCTTACCCCCGTAGAGCATGGCCCACAATGAAGAGGAAAATAGTGAGAAAAATACCAACAAAGGGATGTAGTCACTCCAGAACGATCACTTATTGCCACCGTGTGCTGAGCATATCAAAGGTAAGCCGAGCTGAACGTCTTCTAAGCAAGGGTTTTCCTATCCCTCGGAGGTGCAAGATGTAACACCCCGCAAAATAGCATATATCTTTTTTGCATTATAATCTGTGCACAGTTGAGATTTGCACGCGATTATGTATTTTTCTAATAATAATTGTTTTTATTTGAGAAATTTGAGAGATATTAGTTATTCTGAACCCGATAAAATAGATTCGGGATATCTTCTCAATTAAACTGTGGATTTGCCCCCATTGTTTTAACAAGACAATCTTCGGAAAAATAATAATTTTTATAAACCTATATCTTTATAAATTCAAATTATCTCATTTTTAACTATATAGATAGATATCTATATATATATTTGATTGGATCGTATTGGATCGTATATGATATATGATATGGAATTGCTTTGAATGTGAATATGTCCGTATATATTCTACGATTTAAATATTAGATATATTTTGCTATGGATATCAAAATATTAATTTGAATTGTAATTAACCATACATTATTTTTCATTGGGTTAGAGTTTGTTTAACCTAGGGTTAAGGGTTCTTTGACCTAACCTAGGGCTAACCCTAGCCACCATGATGATCATAGTTTGAATCTTAATGAGATCCAAGGGTTGGAAATTAACCATGTTTGATTTTCATGACAGAACAAGAAACCACTTGAAGCTTCTTTTCTTTTTGTGTTGGAAACTCATCCAACCCTACACTTCACTCACCCCCTCATCCACCTTATCCCCACCCTCCACTCCATCACTCCAATCAATTCCGGAAATACCCCCCCCCCCAACACACACACACACACACACACACACACACACACACACACACACACACACACACATCTCTCCAATTTTCCATTTCTTCAAGTTTTCATCTTGGTTTAAAAAAATGGGTGAGAAAAAAGAACACACACACATCTCTCCAATTTTCCATTTCTTCAAGTTTTCATCTTGGTTTAAAAAAATGGGTGAGAAAAAAGAAAGAGTGTTAGAGTGTGAGAAAGAGAAGGAGAGTTAAATGTTTTTTTGTAGGTGCATGCTTGGAGCTCTTGCAGGTGAAGAAGAAGCAAGCTATGAGAGAAGTTGCAAGATTTCATCTTCTAACTCAAAAAGCAAGGTGGGTGTTCTCTTAACTCTAAAATTAGTATTTTTTTTTGTGTGTGATATGGTGTGTAGGAGTATATGAGATGCTTGAATACCATGTATGAGTAGTTGATAAGTTATGAGATTGAATTTGTATGTTATGTGCAACTTCATACCATGATTTCATGATAAGAGCACATATGTGGTGTGTTGACTTAGGAATTTCTACCGTGCAAATGCCTTAAAATCTGGACATAAAATTTTTATGGCATGTTCTAGGATGAGTTTATGCTCTAATTGTTTCATATTTTTCTTGATTCATTTTGTAGCTCAACAAAACTATTCTTTTCGGAACAGAGAGTAGCAGAAAAACTGCTGTGTATGTTAAAATTTGTGTGTTGTGTTTTCCAAAAATTATAACTTGGAATTAGCAAGGTATCTTGAGCTGAAATTTTTACTTGAGGCACTTAGATATGTTAACAAAAATTGTTCCAAATTTCAGATTTTTCAAAATTTATTTACTATATTTAGGAATTATGTTTTGTCAATTGGTCCAAAGCCAAGAACTGGCTCTGTTCTGTTTCAATGATGAACTTTAATAAATCATGACTAATTTATGGTATATAATCTTGTAGTGAAATCTTTATTATAGCATCTACTATGTTTCTAAAATTTTAGAAATCATGAACAATATTTGATGGGTTTTCAAAATTGGTGTGTAAACAAAGGTTTTGCACACTGCCTGGAAATATGAATATTTTTCTACTATATTTAAAAGGCTATATCTCTCTGTATATATTGAATCTTGATGCAATTTTTGGATATGTTGGACTTGTATATTTTTAGTTACTGAATCCAAAATTTAAGTATTGGACTTAGGGTTGAATTGATATTGAATTTTGTCTAGACCAATGTTCAGTTAAGATCAGATTTAGTAGGTCTGTGTACTTGAGCTTTTCTAGAACTGTGTGTTGAGACTGAAGAACTGATCAACTAGAGATTTGTAGTAGAGTCTTAGATTTCCAGAACATCTTGAATCATGCAATTTCATTTTGTGATTTGAAAGATATGATTTTCCTAAGTTCTAAATAGAACCATTCCTAGTAGAAGGCCTTGTTTTGTTATGTGAATTAATTTTCCTGTGTGTACACTGATGAAAATAGAGAATTTAGAGTGTTTTAATGGATAAATTTGATGATGATCAACTACAAAGTTGTAGTAGACACACATAGCTTTCCATAAAACCCAGGATCATGTGATTCCGATAAGTAAGTGAATTGTTGTGCTTATTGCAAGATGCAGCCAGAATCATGAAGTCTGCATTTTGGATGAGCACAGCTGATGGAAACAAGAGTTTTATAGTACTTTAATGGATGAATTTGAGTAAGTGATCAACTGGAGAGTCGTAGTAGACACTTATAACTTTTTATAGAACCCAAGATCACGCGATTCCGATAAGTAATTAATTAGATATGCCTGTTGTAAGAAGCAGCAATACTGCATTGATACTATGAGTTTGCATGTTGAGATTGTGCACACCCGATGGAAATAAGAATTTTATAACACTTTAATGACTGAAATTGAGGAAATAAGGATTTATAGCACTTTAAAAGAGTTGTAGTGAACACTCATACCTTTCTATACAGCCCAGGATCTTGAGATTCCAATAAGCAGATATTGTGTTATGAATTTTTTAGATGCAGCTACTGCGAGATTGTTGGCTGAATATAATAACTGATTTGCTAGGGAAATTGGTAATCCTTATGGACTGAATTTGAGATAGTTGTCAACTAGAGAAGTGAAGTAGAAGATTATATCCTTCTATAGAATCTAAAATAGTGAAATTTGAGTTAATAGATGATTTGATATGGGATTTTCTACATACCGCAGTATTATGATTATGAGCTAATTGAGTTTTAAGATGTTTTAAGTATTTATCCCTTCTAAGCACTTCACATTGGACTTAGATGAGAATCTTGGTGCTTATAACTCATAAAGGAACTATGATCGAGGTGGGGATATAGTTTTACGGCTGATTGTCGTATTTATAGCTATGGTTAGGACTATAAACCCAATAGGCAAGTGTTGAAATTGATTTTCATCTCGAGAAATCGTGATCTTCCTGTGCGCCGTCCAATCGTTTATCGAGAGAAGGTTGACTACGGGCCGGGATACTGGATGAGATCCGAAACGGAGGTGGTAGCGACCGAGGGAGATCGGGTTGCCAGGTGTTTGGGATTGGTAGGCTAGGTCTAATATGACTGACCTACTTGTAGTCAGTGAATGATCTGATTTATTATCTACCTCTTCTAGAATGTATTGATGCCCTAGGTCTGTCATCAATTGGATATTTTTAAATTGTGGGTATTTCACCTCATTTTTTGGGTATGAGATACCCTCCTTTTTGGCGTCATGTACTGCTCGCTGAGAGCCACAAGCCAGGAACAATTGTCAAGGACCAACAGAGGTGTTGGCAATTGATGAATGTCGATTCACTGTGATTAGTTACTATTTTGACAGACTAGTCTGGCTCAATCATTGTTTTAAAACACTATGCATATTTTCAATATCCAACATTTTTTCGGTAACACTAATAATTAAGTATTTTCCATTCCGCTTGAGGATCAAGTTGGTATTTGGGGTGATACCCTATAATCTGATTTGTTCTAAGGGCCAGCACTAGGCGGTGATAACCATGGTTGTCTCTTCCTGTCGTAGGGATGCGTGATGAGTTAGCGTACCTCGCACTATTAATTCCCAAGATACCGGTGGTAAGAATGGGATGTTTCCTATTCTATGTTGGTGACGGACGGACCATGGGTAAGGTCCCCCATGAGTCTCGGTGCCAACTTGATACGTGGTGTACCTTGTAGTTCGTCACGATTTTTGGTGAGATGATCACTATACTTATTCGTAGTAACGGGACTGGACCCAAACTGTATGCCTCACTAGCCATGTTATGACGGGAACAGGAAGTGTATAATAGTAGAATGCAATGCATGACGAGGGTTTGAAACCCTGAAACTGGAGAAGACGGCTTGATTTGGAATGTATGTAGTATGGGATTCATGCGCGTCCAAAGTCTTACTGACATTAGACTAAGTGCATCTATTTCCTATACATTGTGTACTATGCATTAGACTTAAGGTCATGGCATACACTGACACTCGGAAATCAGCATGCACGTTTCTATTTTCATTAAAGACTGGTTGTGATTGCTATTTGGAGATCGTTGTTTTCTTATCGGCATTGCGTCAGTACATGTACTGATGTGCCCACTCAATTAGGTGCTGGATACCGGGTCGCGATTACAGGAGTACTCAAGACAAGCAGGGCGTCCAAGTGGAGTAGCAATATACCTACCTACCATCGAGCAAGTGCATGGATATCAGAGTAGCGCAACAGAAGATTCGAGCTATATGGTGCATCTCAGGAAAGCAGATTGACCCCCCAGTGGAGTTCTAGTGGAAGATCAGTTGACTACCATTCTGAAGGACATGCGAATGTTTGAGTAGTATTTGGAATACTTTAATGTAATTTGTATTCCTTGTTCAAGAACAAGATAATGATTGTAATTGATGATATAATGATTTTATTTTGGCAATACAAAGTTATTAAATTTTCGTATTTTAACTGTGTTGAGATGCATTTGAGGGAAAAGATTCTGGTTTGTGTCACCGATTTCCGGTAGTGGGATCCGGGGTGTTACACAAGATTATTCACCACCTCGATCCTTTTAACAACCTTCACCGGTCAGTCAGGCGTGAAGGTCTCCTAGATCCTTTCAGGAATGACCTCCTCCAAGAACGGGTGGATTGGAAGCATACGAGATTCCATCAGTTCTTGAGCTTAGATCGATCTTTCGCTCGACTCTACCCAGGAAAAGTCCTCTGGACCCCTTCGCCCTCTTCGATCGCCCCGCCGGGGACATTTTGGCACTCGGTGTCATCTCCCTCTTCTTCCCCTTGTCCTCGGTGTCTTACTATGCTGCCAGAGCAGCCAAGAGGATGTTGATGTCATCGTCTCCCAAGGCTGAAAAAGAAACACATCAGGATAGAACTGAAACCCTTTTGAAAAATAACAATTAAGTGTTATAAGGGGAGGAAACTCATAGGGAACATAAGGGCTTAACCCGCTGACCGCGAGTGACATCTCAGTCACCTTGGACCAATCGATACTCTGGTTATCATCAAATAGCCTACCAAACCCCACCTGCTCCTCTTTAGAGAGCTTTTTAGGCCTCAACGGATTCTTTGGAGCAGTCCAGTACGACCATGAGGTTGGTATGTCTCAGGACTCAGGAATGTAGATGATAAAGTACCTGGACCTCCAACCCTTTATGGAATCCGGATGGTTATGCACTACACACAGATTGTACCGGGGGGCGATATACCACTGGTGAGAACTGCTCGAAAGTACTTGAAACTCAGAGGGACACCCTTTCTTTGGCTGAGCATGATGAAACTAGTCAACTGCTTCCACGAGTTTGGTGCGTACTGCATCGGACTCAATCCAGCCCAGTTCAAAACAACCTTTATGAATGAGTGAAGAGGAATACAAAAGCCCAAAATAAAAGCATATAGAGGGAACATACAGAACCACTCTGCCAGCTTATCGGTTGAACGAATACCCTGTTTTGGAAGTATTAAAACATACTCTGAGGGTATAAGAAACTGATCCTGGATTTTTGCGAGATCGCTCTCCGAAAGGGTATTATGTTTCTGGTTGGATTCTATCTTAGGCATATTCGGCGAAGACGGGGTACACCGAACCGAACTAAGTCCTACAACTTTTCTGGATATACCCGTGAGGACTTACAACCTATGGGATGGTCTTGATTGGCCATCGACATGTGCCCCTTGTCAGGAGAAAGGCGATTGTTCCTCTTCTTCACTAATCAACGACTACGGGGTGGCGAAACACCTATAATGTTGTTTGAAGCTAAGGCCCTTGCTCCTCGGATTGAAGAAGCCCTGACAGTCTCCTCATCTCCACCTCAACTCATTTCGACGTAACTCCCCTAACATTCCTCCTTCATCTTCACTAGCACTGTCATATTTACCCGATATCCGGACCTGACCTGAACCCGACATTGGACCGAAACCAACCCGATCTATACGGGTCCGAGGTCGGGTCCGGGTCAGGATCCGGGTCCTGGTCCTGGTCCAAAAATAAGACCCGATGGGCTAACATGTCCGGGTCCGGGTCTGCTCAAAATAGAACCGATCCGGACCAGGACCCATTAAAAAATACCCCAAAATATATGAAATTTGAATAATAGGGTTTTAGGGATATACATATAAAAGTAATTGTTGAAGATAGATGTATAAATATAATATGTATTCATCTATTTAAGTGCAAAAATTATTCGAACTGTAGGGTATCAGGTGCAAAAATACTTAAGTACAAATATTTATTCCCCGCTACCAGACCCGACGGGTAGATTTTATATTAACTAGAACCCGAACCAAACCCAGTTCTTGCATGTCCGGGTCCAGGTCCAATTTTTGGACCCATGAGGTACGGGGTCCAGATCCAGGTAATGGAAGACCCAACCCGATAGGACCCGATACCAGCTCTAGTATTCGCTGGTGGCAGGGGACCCTCCTCTTGGGTATCAACCACCATGACCTCGGGTCCCCGGTCGTTACTTCAGTGACATCTCCTCTATCCGGGGGATGGATCGATCGCCTCTGTACTCACCCCCTCAATGTCTATGTCCTCTGAGTATCGGGAACGTACGGATGACACCTCGGCCTCACTCATTCTCGATGATGATCGAGAGGAATCCCCAGCAGAGGACCCGGCTCGTCTCGAGGATGACGATGAAGCTGAGCTACTAGATTGGCGCGAAGACATGTTCATTCGAATTATCAAATAACTTTTGTTGAGGGAAGGAAAGTGTCCTAGAAGGAGTGGGGTAGGAGAACTTATAGAGGAAAGAAAGAGCAACTTCTCGAATGACAGGTCACGTGATGCTCCCTTGATAACCACAAGTGAACATAAAACATCGCCTTAGAGACCAGTGCCATGTGATGACTAGACACGAGGTCTCAACTAGCTGCCCCCCCCCCCCCCACGTGGTATTCGAGGCCGACCCTCATAAGGAGCCCTCACTAGGTCTCCCCATTACTATGCCCTCGGCATGGCATTCGAGACCGACCCTCATGAGGAGCCCTCACAAGATCTCAACTCGTTATGCCCTCGAAGTGGTGTCCATGGTCGACCCTCATAATAAGGAGCTCTTACAAGGACTCGACTCGCTATTTCCCCCGATGTGGCATCCGAGGTCAACCCTCATGAGGATCTCTCACATGGCCTTAACTCGTTTTCCCCTCGTTGTGGTGTCCGAGACTGACTCTCATAAGAAGCTCGCACAATGCCTCAACTAGCTGCGCCCTCGGCGTGGCATCCGAGGCTAAACCTCATGAGGAGCCCTCACAAGGTCTCCCGATCGCTGCACCCTCGGTGTGGAGTTCGAGGCCGACTCTTATAAGGAGCCCTCACTATGTCTCAACTCAGTGCACCCTCAGTGTGGCATCCGAGGCCGACCCTCATGAGGAGTCCTTGCAAGAACTCAACTCACTGCACCCTCAGCATGGCATCCAAGACTGACTCTCATGAGGAGCCCTCGCAAGGTCTCAACTCGCTGTTCCCCCGGTGTGGCATCTGAGGCCGACCCTTATGAGGAGATATCACAAGGCCTTAACTCGATGTGGCCTCGTCGTGGTGTCCGTAACTGACCTTCATGAGGATCCCTCACAAGGTCTTAACTCGTTGTGCCCCTAGCACGGTGTCCGAGGTCGACCCTCATAAGGAGATCTCGCAGGGCCTCAACTCGCTGCACCCATGGAGTGGCATCTAAGACCAACCCTCATGAGAAGCCCTCACAAGGTCTCAACTTGCTACACCCCCGGTGTGGCGCCCACACAAGGTCTCAACTCACTGTGCCCGTAGTGTGGCATCCGAGGCAGACCCTCATAAGGAGCCCTCACAATGTCTTCTAATCATTGCGCCCTCGGTATGGTGTCCGAGGTCGACCCTCATGAGGATCTCGAGCAGGGGGGACTCACCCCGGCTTCATCATGGTAGCCAACCCCAAGCTTTCCAGAGATTCACACCGTAGCGGGACACTCCCAATTTTATTGCATGCAGATCATCGTTTTCTATGTGACACCCTCAATGAGTCAACTACTTCTCGAAAAGACCGAAAATGCCACCTCCGAGAGTGGTGGGCTTATGATGTGGGTAAAAATAGCGGACAATCTGCACTGCTTGATCCTAGCACAAATCTCGAGGAGGTCTCATAACAGCTTGTGGCCCGATTATGGGCCCATCATCCAAATCCAACGAAACGTGAATCATGTCCCCCCTAATCAGGGGATCAGGGAATATTTCTTAATCAGGCTCTCACTAGCCTATAAATACATCCCTACCTTTACAGTAACTAGGTAATCACTATTTTCACCACTTAAGCCTCTCTAAATCCTCTAGTTATTAACTTGAGCGTCGGAAGATCTGTCGTTGGGAATCTTCCCGATGTTTCAGATTATTTTGCAGGTATCCGACGATGGTCAATTGTTCCCAGATCTACCAAATCCAATTACACATTATAATCACAGTAGGGTCAGATTGACGGCCGAGATCTGAGTTCTCGCTTCACCAAAAGAATTCATTATCTGTTGCTCCCACACCCAAAAAAAAGCAGCGTCATCTATATAATGTTTGAAAATATACATTATACTCATTTATCCGTTAACTTAACCCCATTTGTTAAGTTGGAATCATTAAATTACATTTTTATCGTTACCTTTTCATAATTAGATCCTACTTTCACCCTTTTTTTCCATACATTTTTCTCCCTTAACTTAACCCCGTAAGCACAGTGGGCAGGGCAGCGTCGGCACTGTTTGGTTCGGTCAGCGAGAGTTTGATTTGGTCGGCAGCAGTCGGGAGTGATAAGCAACTCAACCCTCTTTGCCTTTTTCTTCTTTCTCCCAAACTATAGGGTTTCTTAATTCAAAATCAAACATACCCAAATCATCAAAAGAAGGAAAACCCATATTAAAACCCCTAATTTGAACTAACCCAACTCAACAAAAAAGAAAAATACATCATCAAAATAACTACAACCTATCTTATAAAATTCATAATAAACATACCCAGATGAGAAAAGATATATCTTTGGGTTATTGATATTTGTTTGTTTGTGAGAAGAGTAAAAGAGAAGGCGGTATATATATAAACTAGTGTAAGGGTAGAGAAGAAAACTAAGAGAAGGAAAAGATTGCTTTAAGGACTGGAGCTTGGATAGAGATGTATAATGATCCTAGTAATCAGTTTAGGTTTGTGGTGTTTGTGAGAAGAGTAGAGGAAAAGGCGGTATTTTATTTGTTATTAGACTTTTCTGTGGAGTTTTGTGTATTAATATTAGGTTTTTTTAGATCCATCTTAATCCTAGTGATCAAGCCTAGATAATGAATCTATAGATAAATACTTTAGGATTTGAACCCAATACTTTGAATGCTAATAGCACCTAATAATTATGGGTTGTGGTTGGTTTTTTGTTTAACTTGGCTTTACTATCTAATGTAGATGGCAACCGAAGATTATATTGTGGAGATTCATCATGGTGGCAATTAGAGAAAAAGGAAATGGATGAGTGAATAATAGATGGTAAGCTCAATCATTATCATAAAATAGATGGTAGCAAAACATCTTTACATGAACTCTTTGGCATAGTCAGAGGTGTTGGACATTGGTTCTGAGGATTTCAAAGTATTTTGTAGCTGTCTAGGAGATATTAGTTTCAGTTTGGGTGTTTTTGAGTTGCAAAATGAGTTGGATTTGATTAAAATATTCTCTACGTATGAGGAATTGCATACAATACAGCTATTTATAAAGGTGGTTGATGATCATAATATTGATATAGTTTCTGAAGCAGGAGTGGAAGAGGCTAGTGAGCATGCTAATGAACCAAGTAAGAAGCCGATAAGAAGCCGGTAAAAAGTGGAAGAGGAGTGGAAGAGGCCAGTGAGTCATGTGAGAAAGTGTGTCAAGTTTGGCAATAAAACTGAAGCAAGTGCAACTGAGCAAGTTGAAGAAATACAAAAAGAGGAGGATTAACTTGAGTCAGATGTGGAGAGTATACAATTACAGTTATGATAGCGATAATATTCCTATTTCTAGTGGCAATGAGGGAGAGAAAATCTAGTACAATGTTGTACACTTGAAGAGAATTTCACTATGGGTTTGACTTGGATAGCACATAGGTTCATGGAGATTATTATGGCTGATCTAAGTGTAAAGAAGGAGACGAATGTCGGCACCATATATTAGAGACTCGTTAACCTGATCTTTAAGGAGTAAATTGGCTGGAACATGGAGCCTCAGGGGAGAGGACCACATTAAATACCTTGAGGAGGCCTTTGGAGTCCTCATAGCACATAACATGAGGCTCAATCCATCCAACTGTGCCTTCGGCATAACTTCAGGGAAGTTCCGCAGCTTCAGGGTAAGCCAGCGAGAAATAGAGGTGAACCTCGAAAAATTTTGGGTCAAACTGGACATGGCCCCTCTAAAGAATGTAAAGGAGGTTCAGTGACTCACCAGTCGGCTCGCAGCCATTGAGCATTTCCTCTCAAGGTTGGGCAAAAAGTCCCTCCCCTTCTTCAAGGCCATCTGAGGGGTGAAGAACTTTGAGCGGGGAGAGCCTCAACAGGCCTTTGATCAGCTAAAGTAATACCTCACCAACCCACCTCTTCTTAACAAACCTGAGCCAGACGAGGTCCTATATCTCTACCTGGCAGCATTTGAGAATGCCCTCAGCATCGTCCTCATCAGAGAAAACAATTGAGGGGGGGGGATAGAAACCCATCTACTATGTCACAATGCTGAACTGCATTATGCTAAGATGGAAAAGGTGCCTTACGCCTTTTTCATGGCTGCGAGGAAGCTTCACCTTTATTTTCAGGTCCATTCTATTTAGGTCCTCATGTACCAACCTCTTAAGAAAGTTCTCGGCAAGCTGAAGAACTCCAG
This sequence comes from Hemerocallis citrina, assembly GCA_017893485.1. Classification (NCBI taxonomy): domain Eukaryota; kingdom Viridiplantae; phylum Streptophyta; class Magnoliopsida; order Asparagales; family Asphodelaceae; genus Hemerocallis; species Hemerocallis citrina. Next base: position 258,833,998 of record CM030362.1, on the reverse strand, counting down.
CAGCCTGATCAAAAGGTTCATTGAGCTTAGTCAACATGACATCAGCTGTAAGCCCAGAATCGCCATCGAGGAGCAAGCCCTCACTGAATTCATAACCAAGTGCATCATCCCTAAGGCATTTGAGGATCAAGAGGACGAGCCGATATGGGAACTTTATGTAGATGGTTCTTCGTGCCAAGAAGGGAGCGGAGCAGGTGTCATACTGAACGGCCCGGACAACATTGTCCCACAATATTCCCTGCGCCTCAACTTTCCAGCCTCCTACAACGAAGTGGAGTATAAGGCACTAATCGTCGGACTCCTCCTAGCTCGAAATGCTGGGGCCAAAAGGACCAAACCCTTCAGCGACTCCCAACTTGTAGTCAATCAAGTCTTGTGGGACTACGAGGCTCGTGACACCCGAATGGTCCAGTACTTGGCACATGTCCAACTCCTTTTGGCAGATTTCGAAGAAGCCTTGGTTTTCAGAATTCTGCGCGAAGAAAATAGTCAGAATAATGCGTTATCCAAGTTTGCATCGTCTCCCTTCGAGGGTCTTGACCACACACTCTTGGTGGAAGTCCTTGTTCGAGTGAGCATCCACACGGATGACCCACACGGATGATCCCGAAGTCCTCTGTCTCAAGTCGCCAACACCTCCATCGACATGAATGGATCCGATTATGAACTTCTTAAGAAATGGAGAACTACCGCAGGATCCGTCCAAAGCAAGAAATGTTCAGGTCAGGGCTGAGAGGTTCGTACTCATCAATGATGTGCTCTTCAAGCGGTCATACACGAAAGTTGACATGAGACCCTACCTCCGATGCCTGGCCCCTGAGGAAGTCAAGTACACGTTCAAAGAAATGCACAAGGGTATCGGCAATTCCTATGCCAAAGGTTCTCCTCAGTCAGGCACGTTCTTCATGCTGAGCTTAAATCGCTGGCTAGTCTAGCCCCCTCCGCCATGTGGGGATGGATCTGGTCGACCTGTTTCCCAAAGCATCAGGTCAAAGGCATTTCCTAATGGTGGTAGCCGACTACTTTACGAAATGAGTCAAAGCAGAACCCTTGGCTACTATCACCGGCCATCAGGCCCAACAATTCTTTTGGAAACACAGCATTTGTTTGTTTGGGATCCCTCAGATCATCGTCATCGACAATGGCTCCCAGTTCTCTGGAAAAAACATCTGCAAGTTCTGTGAAGACCTGGGAATTCAGCAGAGGTTCACCTCAATCTCACATGCCAGTCTAATGGCCATGCCGAGAACGCCAACTGACATATCCTGGACGGTCTTAAGAAGCGGTTAGACCAGTCCCCTAAGGAGTTGTGGGTTGATGAAGCCCGAAAAAGATCAATCATCCAGAGGAATGTGTACCAACAACAAGTATAGCACTTCTACAGCAAGAAGATCTGACCATCTAATATCAAAGAGGATGGTCTAGTGCTATGTAGGTTCGAGATCTTTGAACCTAGAAAAAGGGGAAAGTTAGCTCCCAATTAGGAAGGCCCATATAGGGTCACTATAGTGGTACATCGTGGCACGTACCAACTTGAAGACCCAGGGAGAAAGGTAGTCAAGAGGACTTGGAATGCGGAACACTTGATGAAGTTTCATGAAGGCACTTAGTGTTCTGTATTTGTAATGAGGCCCTGGAAGCCGGAAAATGTAATAAGTGCTCGCCTTTCAGCGACCGAAGAATAAATTTAAATTTCTTTTTCAAATTCAGAAAAGTTTGCAAGGTTAATGCATAGTGCCTTTCCTCTCGAAATAGGTGCTCCGACACCGAGACCATCACAGATTTCTCCGCAAACATGGCTCTCGCCTTCGCGCCTTGAAAAGGCACTCCGACTCTGAGACCATTGCGGATTCCTCGACAAACATGGCTCTCGCCTTTGTGCCTCAAAAAGGCGCTCCGACTCCGTGACCATTGTGGTTCTTCCTCAAACATGGCTCTCGCCTTAGCACCTCGCAATGTCTCTCCGACTCCAAGACCATCACGGATTTCTCCGCAAACATGGTTCTCGCCTTTGAGCCTCAAAATGTCTCTCCAACTTCGAGACCATTGCAGATTCCTCCACAAACATGACTCTTGCCTTCGCGCCTCAAATTGGTGCTCCGACTCCGAGACCATCGTAGATATCTCTGCAAACATGGCTCTCGCCTTTGCGTCTCGACAAGGCCTTCCGACTCTGATCATGCTGCAGGCTCTCAGGATACATTCAGCTCACGATAGGTCGAATCAACTCGCCCCATGAGAAGACTATTCATTTAGTAAACATACTATCAAGGAAAGGTTCTTTTTATTGAATGAAAGATAATTACAAGAGGAGCGGTGGCTATTCCGCAGTTGGCAAATCAAACACAAAACAAAGATAGCTACACCTAAAATACTTATATGGTTGCCATGTATTTCTGAATGTCTGTCATCCCGGACAGCTCACGTGGAGAGAAAGCATCATAGGCGAGCTCCGGCGACAAAGGGTCAGCTGACCCAAGCACGAAGAGTATCAGCCCGCCTGAGAAGACTAATGATCTCCACAAAAGGTAAACTCTTTTACCTCGACTCTCGAAAGTAGAGGAGAAGCATCCGATCTTGGAACCTGGGACAAATTTGAAGGTGTTCATCTCGGATACCCCGATCCTCTCTGGGTCCCTTCGGATCAGTGCTGACCGACACAAGAAGCACCAGCCTGGCAGAATGTACCAGATTCCTAAAGGGACAGAATCAAGTAAGATCGCATCTCTCAGGACTCGGGGGGGGGGGGGGGGTGTAAAACTACATATCATGGAACCCGGGACAAGCAACATGGAGTGGTGCCCCTCCGGGTCGAACGCTCGAACAGCATGGCATGAACACTCTGACCATGCTTTGGACAACTTGTCTTCAACGGCATCGACCCTCAAATTAACATCTAAGTCACTCAGCAAAGTACCCCTACTCATTCACGATGCAATATTGGGAGTTGTGAACCCCACATTTGGGAACATAGGGATTTATAAGCATTCTTCTCATTCACTACATCCAACAAGTCAATGCTCCAACTACCAAGATCTATAGTTACATCGACTCCCATGAAGGGTGACATAAGCAAGCACACGTGGTCACTCACATGATCATTCGATAGTAAGAGCAAAAACAGATACCCCGAACCAACATCTCCGAAAGATGAGTCTGAAGTACTCAACCCCCCCCCCCCTGCCCCCCCCCCGCCCCCACACACACACACGTTCGGAAGCTCGAAGCAAGGCATACAATCCCAATGTTGGGTTTCGAGGTTTACAACAGAGTAATATTGGAAATATACAAAAAAAAATGAAACCCAGCCATTATCCATGTGAAAACTGTAAACCGTGTTAGAAGTTTTACCTCGGTAATGAAACTATTGTCTCCACAGTCTGCCAATCACCAGCACTGCAACGTTGCGGTGCCTCTACAATATCCACACGAATGAATCAAAATCGAGTTCTCCCTCCTGCGGGAAGGGGAATGTTCCACACGTTCCCACTCTCACAATCTGTGATGGCTATGGTTTACAATCTCTCTGTAGCATATATATATATATATATATATATATATATATATATATATATATATATATAGTGCAGCAAGGATGCTGTAGATTTTGCAGTTTTTTCTTCTGCAGTACGTCGGCGTGACATGAGTGTGAAAGAGGTTCCAAAATCACTTTTCTTTTTATAAGGGCTAAAAACGAATCACTTATTTTGTCTTTTTGACTCCATATTTAGAACTCCCTTGTTGACGATCTTTTACTCCGATAGCATCTAGGGTTCCTCAAACAATGTGATATCTCACATCTGGTAAATCTTTAACCCTTCCTCCTCTTACTAATACTACAGAATGTTCTTGTAAATTGTGGCCAATACCAGGTATATAAGCAGTGATTTGAAATCCAGAGGTTAATCATACTCTGGCAACTTTACGTAATGCAGAGTTTGGTTTTTAGGGGTGATAGTGAAAAAGTTGACAGATAAGTCCTTCGCTTCCTATCCGTACTCTTAGGAAACTCGGACGCTTCGCACCTGCAGTTTCATTAGCATATATATATATATATATATATATATATATATATATATATATATATATATATATATATATATAGTGCAGCAAGGACGCTGTAGGAGAGTAATGAGGCTACAGGCTCATAATCTGATATAGGTCAGACTTATGTGTGGGCCTTCTAATTTGGGTTGGCCCATTTAGTCTAACTAATTGTCTAACCGATATTGGTAGTCCACATCTTACTTGGATTCCCAATTAAATTCATCTTATAAATTTAAATCCCAATTTTGATCCATTCTAAGTGTGTGACCCTATAGGTTTCCATTACGTTGACAGTAATACTAAAATCCTATTTTACTGCTACAAATAGTGAGTGGTATCTAGCAATAATCATTGTTACTCAAGTAACGGGAATGCTTGTGATTTTACAAAACATATCCATGACCAATGTTACCATGTAGTCTAGTCCTTTCGTCCAGATATCTTAATTGACCACAAGACATGGAGCGTGTCACCGTTATATAGTTCAATCTTTGGTTTCATGATGTCCAAGTAGACTTACTAAGACAAATGAGATCAATATCTCATGTTGACTCATTTGAGCATGACCATGCATTTTGCAGTCTCACTCAATCAAGGGCATGAAGATATCGCTCATGTTATATAAAAGAGACAAATCCTATCTAAGTTACTCACATTCCTTCACATGATTTGTAGTATGACCAATAGGCGACTTTATAATCACCTTATTACAGGCGACGTTTGACAGAATTAAAACTTATAACTTCTCATGTAGGGAACCGTAGTAACTTCAAGTCAAAGGACCACGTACACCATGGTCACTGTGAGAACCGCTTATGATACTCACGTAACAATCCATGCAGCGTTCTCATGGTGGGTCGGTCCAGTAAATTATTACTCCAATATGTACCCATTTGAAAACTTGATATCTCATATCCATGACCCATGAGAATGGTCATCAGTCTACGCACATACTAGTCTCTATGTATTATTGTTATCCTAATTCACAACAATACTTAACTAGGAACATTTCAGAATAGTATTCTGATTTCAACCAATAGGATCTCACAATCAAGTCATGCACTTAATATCTCTTGGCATTGAACTTACTATTCTAAGGACTTTATTATGTTCATTTAATCACAATAAACAACACAATAAATGAAATGTCTCATTTGAGCATGACCATGCATTTTGCAGTCTCACTCAATCAAGGGCTTGAAGATATCGCTCATGTTATGTAAGAGATACAAATCCTATCTAAGTCACTCACATTCTTTCGCATGATATGTAGTATGCTAAATAGTCGACTTTATAATCACCTTATTACAAGTGACCTTTGACGAAATTAATACATATAACTTCTTATGTAGGGAACCGTAGTAACTTGAAGTCAAAGGACCACGTACACCATGGTCACTGTGAGAACCGCTTATGACACTTACATAACGATCCATGCAGCATTCTCATGGTGGATCAGTCCAGTATATTATTACTCTAATATGTACCCATTTAAAAACTTGATATCTCACTCCATGACCCATGAGAATGGTCATCAGTCTACTCACTTACTTGTCTCTATGTATTATTGTTGTCCTAATTCACAACAGTACTTGACTATGAACATTTAAGGATAGTATTCTGATTTCAACCAATAGGATCTCACAATCAAGTCATGTACTTAATATCTCATGACATTGAACTTTCTATTCTAAGGACTTTATTATGTTCATTTAATCACAATAAATAACACAATAAATGAAATGCTTCATATATGAAATAAATGTTATGATACAATGTAAATTAGTAAGGTCAATACACAACTGGCCTCTACGGCATACACCAATAATATCCCACTTGCACAAAAGCCTATCAGACATGTATCTAATGCCTAAAGACCTAGTCTGACTCCCATTCTTCCGTTGTGCAAGAGGCTTTTTCAGTGGGTTAGTGATTTTATCATCATTCGGTACTCTGGATATCTTTACACCTCCTCTGTCGATGATCTCTCGAATGAGATGGAATTGCCTAAGAATTTGGTTAAATCGCTGGTGAGATCTAGGCTCCTTAGCTTGTGCAATGGCCCTATTGTTATCACAATAAAGGTCAATCAGGTCCACAATGCTAGGAACTACGCCAAGTTAAGTAATGAACTTTCTATTCCAAATGGTCTCCTTTGCTGCATTGGAGGCAACAATATATTCAGCCTATCTGGTAGAATCGGCGAATGTGTCTTGCTTTGAAATCTTCCAACTCACAGCTCCACCATTTAGGCAAAACACAAAACCCGACTGCGATCTGGAGTCGTCCTTATCGGACTAGAAGCTAGTGCCAATGTAACCCTTTACAACAAGCTCTTCCTCGGATCCATATACCAAGAACGAATCCTTAGTCCTTCTGAAGTACTTAAGGATGTTCTTGACAACAGTCCACTAACTCTCACCGGGATCTAACTGGTACCTGCTTGTCATGCTCAAAGCATATGAGATATCTGGATATGCACATAACATGGCATACATGATAGATCCAATTGCATATGCATATGGAATCTTAGTCATGAGGACCCTCTCACCTTGAGTGGAAGGACATTGAGCAATAGCCAAGCTTACACCATGCAATATAGGCAGAAATCCTTTCTTGGACTCTTACATATTAAAACATTTTAATACTTTATCTATATATGTACTCTGACTCATGCCAAGCAGTCTCCTTGATCTATCTCTATTGATCTTGATACCTAATACATAGATAGCTTCACCTAAGTCCTTCATGGAAAAGCATTTTCCTAGCCAAGTATTTACATACTGTAAAGTGTGGATGTCATTCTTGATGAGTAGGATGTCATCTACATAGAACACCAAAAAGACAACTGCGCTCCCACTAGCCTTCTTATTAACACAATGTTCATCTTCATTCTTGATGAATCCAAACTCTATGATTGCATCATCGAAACGAAGATTCTAGCTTCCACAAACTTGCTTTAACCCATAAACGGATCGTTGGAGCTTACATACTTTTCCAGCATCATCTGGAATGACAAAACCCTCAGGCTGTGTCATGTACACATCCTCGAGAAGATTTCCATTTAGGAAAGCAGTTTTTACATCCATCTGTCAGATTTCATAATCGTGATATACTGCAATAGCAAGCAAGATTCAAATGTATTTAAGCATGGCAACTGGGAAAAAAGTCTCCTCAAAGTGTACAACATGAACTTGCTTGAATCCTTTAGTCATTAACCGCCCCTTAAAGGTATGCACGTTACCATCCATATTAGGTTTCTCATTGAAAACTCATTTGCACCTAATAGGTTTTACCCGTTTAGGTAGGTCTACCAAGGTCCATACTTTGTTGGCATACATGGTCTCAGATCTCATGGCCTCAATCCATTTCTTAGAGTATGGGCCTTTTATAGCTTCTTCATAAGTCGTGTAGTGCCCCAAATCCATATACTGGAGATTCGAGACACAAACAAGAATCTTTCCTTCAATAGTCACATAACACAGAAAAATACAGGAAAATTTTAAAACTTTTTATTCAAATAAAAATGTTACAAGGTTCACGTGTTACTATACTTCCAATGGTCAGAGTTTATAAATAATAAAATAGTGTGCACTTGAAACTTCACTTGGACGCTGCTCTAGCTTGAGCTATCCTGTTCTTGTGAATCGGCATCTAGTACCTAATAGAGTGGGCACGTTAGTACATATACTAATGCAATGCTGGTAAAAGTAGTAATCTCCAACTTACAATCAGAATTGATGCAACAGGATAGTGTATCTAAGTTCTAGTATCTGTGTATTTCATGACCTAATAGTCTAATGCACAGGTTATTAATGCACTTACTCTAATAAAAGCAAGACTTGGAAATGCATGCATCCCATACTACATACGTGCCAAATCAAGCCGTTGTCTCCAAGTTTAGGGTTTTGATCCATCGCCATGCATCTTACTCTTGTACTTATCCTGTTCCAGACAGATACAACGTGGTTGATGAGGTAGCAGATTTACGGTCTATTCCCGTTACTTCAGTCACATAGTGGTATCCTTGTTTGCCACTATTGCCAGGCACCCAAACCTCACTCAAAAGCCGCGACGAGCTACAAGGTACCCGCTATATACCAAGTGACGTCAAGACCTATAAGACAGCAGTCCATGGTCCGCTCGTGTCCACCAACATAGAACATGACGGAGTTGCATGGTCCACTCCCTGGTTTCGACAGGAAATCCCATTCCGTTCTTACCATGGCACTTCAGGAATTAACAGATCGAGATAAGAGACCTGTGCTCCCAACTCGTGAGAAGGCACCGCACGTATCCCTACGACAGGGGAGTACAACACCTGACTAGAGCCTATTAAAACTAGTGCAGATTACAAGAATTACTACCTATCACTGAACCTACCCTAGGTAATCATAAGGGTACAAGGTTACAATAGGGCTCTAACAATATGCTTGACAATTACTTGGTCTACACAGGTTTACCCTGAACCCAAAATTAGTCTTTCAACCCAGGACTCTAGCAACACGATCACTTTCGATCACCACTTCCCCTATCTTGGATCTTGTCCACATCCTCTGCCACGATCAACCTCCATTGGCTTCAGATCCATCGCCAGACGAGGAATGACTATCCAATCCTCGAGGCAGAAGATTATAAACTAGGTCTAAGAGTTGATAGTCTTAGGGTATTATCTTACCCTAGACAATGAGTTAAACAACTCACCATATGGACAAACATTCCTACAAGTTTCTATAACTCAAGCAATGATACAACCAAGATTTTTTGGTATGAAAATACTATTAAGTCCAAATATCGAAGGACTTAGAGTAGGGAGAGTTAACATACTCTCAAAAATATAAACTACCACTTAACAAGTTTCTGTCCAGATTTAGAAAAATCATATCTCAGAGCATCTGTAGTTGTCTGCTAAATATGCATATTTTGCATATTTTGTAAAAAAAACTCGTTGTAGTCTTCAGCTAAATATGCATATTATGCATATTCTGCTACAGTAGATTGCTATATATGATAGAGGATATAAGAATTATGCATATTATACAGGATGCAACTTCACGTTGCGTCACTCAAAAAAATATTATTTTTAAATCTTCGGACGAAACTTGATGTTTCCTCGCTTTGAATTTTTTTTTTTCGCAAATTAAAAAAACCGAAAAATGAAAAAGCCCTCGGACGCAACTTGATGTTGCGTCCCTCTTAACGCATTCCTCGTCCGTTGGACTTTAAAAAAAAATTGAATTACCTATTTGCCCCTCTTCATTCATCAACGGCTATTTTTTATTTTCCAACCTATATCCAACGGCTATTTTTTATCTGAATAGCTCACAAAAATTTTGTATATATAGTACCACAATTGTGCAATTTTTTTTTTCAAGTCTCAAGTTTCTATTACTCTCTGTCTTGTATTCAGTTATCTGTGAAAGAGAATCAATGGCGAGCCAAAGTGGTGCAAGGGGGAGAGCATAAACGTCTCAGGAAGATGTTCTTCTATGCCAGAGTTGGATTAGTATAACTGTAGCGCCCCAAATTTCTAATATGAGAGCTTAGAAAATAAGTGGCGAAATCCCAGTAATCCACTTCAATACAACAATAAACACCAACAACACCACTAATATTTTTCTTTCTTTATTACAACAATTATTACGATTACAGCGGAAGTCTAAACATCTCAACACAAATTAATCTTTATTTACAACTCAATAATGATTCAAATATATCTTAACAATTTTACACAATCACTAAATAATTTAAATTATCACAAAATGCCCACTCAAGCTTCCAACCTCCCATCTAAGCAATAACCTGCAACATGTGAGGCTAGAGTTGAACCCTAACCCCCAAACTAAAGGGGTCAGCCATAAAAATGGTGTGAGTGGTAACAAATCAACAAATAACATAAATAAACTTAAAACATGATATCCAACAAATAATAATTAAACACTAAAGTATGAAGTCCGACAAAGGAATAATGGGTGCTACCAAAACCAAAAGCCAAGTGTGTGTAAAAACAGGAAATCCAAATGCATGAAAGTGATTCAAGAAAACATCATGACTACATGCTGACAACGATGACTACTAAGAGATGAAGATAAACTATGATAATTTGCCCATGCTTGATCATTCCGGAGATTGATCCCACATCGCAGGTATTTTCCCTGGATAATTCAGGAGATCATCCCACATCTAAACATAGACTCATAATCACAAGAATACCCCAAAAGCGTCGCCTCGACTCCGATCATTCCGTAGTTCAATCCCACATCTCAAGATAATTACTTGGATAATTCCGGAGAAATACCTCACATCTCAGGTTAACTACCTGGATAATTCCGGAGATAAATCACACATCTCAAGTTAACTACTTGGATAATTCAGGAGACTAATCCTACATCAAAAGCCATACTGAGGTGCATAACTCAAGTTCTCATTCGTCATGACACTACTAATGCCTGTCCTTATTAATTTGGGTTACTGAACAAATCTCCTAGAGTAGTGTACCCTACCGGACTACAAATCTGAATAACTGAAAATTCGCCCCAATGGGCCTCAACAAATAACTGAACAAATATCTCAACACCGGTATACTAGGGTCACTTACCTCTAGAGACTCAAAAACAAATATCTGAACAAATTCCCACTTAACAAGTGGCTCAACAAAAGATCTAAAAATCATGTTCTTATCTGAACATCTCAAAATCAAATACTGAATAAATGTCTTAAAATCAATTACTGAACAAAACATCCCAAACACTAAACAAAATATCTCAAATCAAATACAAAGATCCTTCAGGACCAGCCGACTGCACATCAGATCAGTCGACTGTCCAGAGGGCATAATCCAACATTTCTCAAAAATAAACTAAGGCATAATCAGTCGTCTGGGAAGCCATCAGTCGACTGCCCCGAGACAAATACAAATAATTCTCATCAAAATATTCTAAGTATATAAGTCGACTGAAAGGTCATAGGTCGACTGTCCTGAAAGGACTGAACAAAATCACAAACAGAGGATCAGTCGACTGACCTCAGTCTAGGTCGACTGTCCCGAACAAATCTCAAGACTCAAAAAAAATATACAGTAGTCTCGTACCAGTCGACTGCTACGCAAGACAGTCGGCTGTCGGCTACAGATTCCCAAAAGATAGGTCTGAACACAAAACTAAACTGGAGTTTTCTAAAGATTCACTGATCATAAAAATTTAATTTATATTCAGGCAAATAAACAATTCTCAACAATCTCCATCATAGTTACATTACTCAATCAATCAATTTCTCCAATCTCATATTCTCATGATCTTAATTCTTTAATTCTCCCATTAGGATTTTTCTTCAACAAAAAGTCTTCCATAACTTAATCCAAATCTGATTTACAATCATAAGGTCCAGGTGTTTGCCATCTAATCACAACAAAATTAATTCTTAATATGTCTCTCAACAATACGATCTCATAGATCAACATATCCTCAATAAATCTTAATATTTCTCATACATGATCCAAATATCAACAAAAGTTCTCATCCTCCATCTCAAATTAAAGATCCAAATCATATTTACAATGAGACTAACAAAATAATGGCATAATGATCACAACAAGCATAACAAAGATCTTACGTCATCTACCAATCAAAACAAACAAGCAAAGCAAAACAAAACAAACCAACTCACCTTGTTTTGAAGAAAATCCACGAAATAGCTCTTCTCCTTGCTAGATCCAAAAAGCCTCTTCTTTTGCTCCTCAAAATAAATCTCAAAAATCCTGTGTATACTCAATGACGGCTGGGAATAGGAAAATCCCTTATATATATGCCGGATTAAAATATTAGGGTTTTCACCCAATTTGCAAAATAATCCTTTCCCAAAATATAATTTACATATATATAGATTAGTCTTGAAATTTCATCAAATATCATTTAAACCAGGATTTAATAGTGAAATATAACTTAAACCTCAATGCCAATACTGCTCAAAACGTCCAGAATGCCACTTTTGCGTTTTAACCCAAACAAATGTCAATTTTGCAAATAAGCCCTTCTTTTCCCAAAAATTGCAAATAGTATCGATTAATTTCAGAAAAATCTGGAAAAATACTAAATAATTTTCAAATAATAAATAACGATTTTTCATAAAGAGAACTTAATTTTTCAAACTTCTGAAAAGTCATTTGCACGTGTACAAAAGATAACTTTCTTAGAAAATATTTATTTAAACCCTCAAAAATTACTTAAATTCATTTTCAAATAATTAAAATAATATTTGAAAATACGGGTTTCTACAACAACTCAAGATCCAGTGATCGGTAATGATCAATCCGGGGCACAGTTCTGGGAGCGTATGTTTTCTACATTTAAGGTATTATTAGCAACTCCGACCGACAGAACAATTAGCTCACTTGGTAGTCGATTTCAACTCATTTAGAAAAAAGTAGCCCTATTCATAGCAAAATTGAGCAATGCAACTACTAGGGCCGGTAGCGGAACAACCGAGACAGATAAGGTATGTAGAGAAAATTAAGATTTAAAGTCATTATTCATATTATTTTTGTACATAATAATGTTTGGAATTTCAATGTTGTCTCAGATTCGCGAAGCCAGAGTAGAATATATGGCAACTTCGGGGAAAGCTTTCAAATTCGATGAATGTTATGAGATTCTTAAAGATCAGCCAAAGTTTTAATTGCGTACTACACAAGTGTTCGATCGAGTACAAAATACTCAATCCGGTGAAGGGAGTGGTAGGCAAAACTCTCCCACAACAGCCAACTGGGACTCAGATATACCCGTTGATACGGATTCACCTACACCTCTTACCCGACCACCAGGTTGCAAAGCTACTAAGAGGAAAGGAAAAAGAGTTGCCGAAACATCAGAATACAAAGATATGGCCGAAGAAATAGCCATTTCCACATCTGTATACAAAGAATCGCAAGATAGAAGGAATGCGATTAAAGCCCGAGAATGTGATATTAAAGAACGGATCGAGGAAGATCGCATTATGGGTATCGATCTGATCACGTTACCAACAAATCAACAATATTATTTTATGTGTAGGCAAAACGAAATTTTGCAAAAACGAGGTTACAACAATGGGTAATGAATATTAGGCCAAAATTATGTATTTTATCTTAATATAATGTAATCATGCAATTTGAAATGAAGAATATATCTTATGCTATTAATTTGAAATGAAGAAGAATCATGGGATCACAATATGGCTCCATAGTATCCTGTGTGATAAAATTGAATTTTAATTACATGGTCCCTACGTTATTATTTTAAATTTTAATTGCAAATGTATCCTGTGTTTATAATATGGTAACGATAGTTAATACTCATAATTATTGGCTTACAATACACTTCAAATATTAAATCAAAGTACAAAGTAGTACATTAACTACGTTTATAATTATTTAATCAAAGTAAAAGTTACAAGAATGTAACAGAATACATAGTAAAAATACATGCTAAGTGCAGTTACTCATCTCCATATTGAATCCGAATATGCTCCACAAGATTTTGACGAAGTGCATGATATTTTTGCCGATCATGTAGAATGACATTGCGAACGATTCAACCTTCTTCATCAATTAGTCCACCTGTTCTTGGTTCGATCCCAATCGAGTCAGGAATTTGATAATAATCATAATCAAGAATTCCTTCGTCACGTTCATCCTCAACAATCATGTTGTGTAAGATGATACATGTTTTCATAATATATAACAGAGTATTTGCATCGCACATACGTGCTGGACCCTTGACTATTGCAAATCGTGATTGTAAAATTCCAAAAGCACGTTCCACATCTTTTCTTGCACCCTCTTGCATTTCTGCGAATTTCTTTTTCTTTTGTGTATCTGGTGCGGTGTAAGTTTTGACGACGGTTGCCAAAGGTGGGGTATATACCATCCGCTAAATAATAGCCCATATTGTAATTGTGGTTGTTGATGACAAAATTAGCTGGAGGTGCACAACCATCAAGAATCTGATTAAATAAAGTTGACCGGTTCAGCACATTTAGATCATTATTGCATCCTGGCATTCCAAAGAATGAATGCCAAAACCAAAGATCATAAGAAGCAACTACTTCGAGAATAATAGTCGGTTCCCGAATATGCCCTGTGTACTGACCCTGCCATGCTGCTAGATAATTTTTCCACTTACAATGCATGCAATCTACACTACCCAACATCCCAGGGAAGCCCCGAGTGCTGTTCTCTTCAAGTAGTCTTTTCGCAACGGCTGTTGTGGGTTTTCTCATATATTGAGCACTAAAAAAAGTTTCAATTGCAAAACAAAAACGACGCAGTGTTTTCAATACCGTTGTTTCACCTATGCATATATATTCGTCAACCGCATCAGCCACACCTCCGTACGCCAAACATTGTAGTGCTGTCGTAATTTTTTGATGAGGAGTTAAGCCAAGTTGTTTACAAGTGTCCTGGGATTGGAGAAAATACTGATCGTAACCCACAACAGCATCCAATACCCGGTTGAAGAGTTGTCGGCACATACGGAATCGACGATGAAAAATTGAATCTGGGTAAACTGGATTATCTGCAAAGTAGTCTTTCCACATCCATCTATGGCCTTCTTCTCTTTCTCGACGAATGTAACGATGACGATTGATTTTTTCACTAGCTTGGATTGCCTTGCCAATCCTTACTAGATGGTTGTGAACGATCCTAGAACCAATATTGTTGTCCTCTTCTGATGAATCAGAAGATGAACTCGAGGAAGAAGGTAAATGTAAATTAGCCATGGTTAATTAGAAGGTAAATTTGCAGTGGGTTCTTTTTGAGTTGAAGAAGAGGAAAGTGTTGTCGAGGCCAAAATGTATACAGGATGGCAGCATATAAATACTGATCATGTCGCTTGAATAAGAACGAATCATCAATGTCTTGTCTAATCTAAAATTTAATCAATAGGTGTAAAAAAAGTCAAAACCTACTTCACTACAATCCAAATTTGGAGGTGCTAGCCATGTGACAAATATGTTGTGACTAGAATACCCTTGAGTTTTCAATCCCTATGTTAATTCATGTTTGCCTGTTAATAATATTAGAAATGAGGAAAAAGAGATTGTACAAATTGACATTAATACCCTCCAATACAACATCTGATTGAAATACACAAGTTCATATTAATACCATCAAGGTAAATAGAAAATAAATGATGTACATTTTTTCCTATTCTTCATAATTATACTGTATTTCAGGCACAAATGAGGATGTGGATGTGCCGGTGTCATCTAAGTTCGGATTCAATGGTCTATGCCGGGACGTAGATGGTCTGCCGGTCGATATAGAACACCTAACATTTGGTAATTCACGAGGAATTGATTCCTTCAATACTATTTCTGAAAGTATTATTCATCGTAGCTGTGCTTCGGTGTTGCTCAGTTGTTGAAAGCGAGTATATAACTCTTCCTGTGGAAATGTATAAGATATATAAAATAATGAGAGTGAGTAAAATACAATGTAACATAATAACGTTATTAAAACTGAAAATGTATACACGATTTTGGTAACACACATATGATGGTTGCCCACTTTGATGCAACGAGACATTTATATTACCGTCCAAATTCTTGATAAGAGTACCTCCTTGAAAAAGTGGCACTTCAACGTAAAGTTGACCAAGCAATAATGAATTATCTGTAGTGGAATGAGTTGGATACTCTACTGGTAGCCAAAATGGAGGTGCAACATATGGCAACTGAGCAGAAGTATCTCTAATAGATGTTGGCACAATGAAATTGACATTGGTTGCATGGGAGAGTGTCGGCATTATAGGACAAATTGAAACCTTTGCCCAATACTGATCATAAGTGACCTGCTGTACAATCCGTACAAAAGGTGATGCTTCAATAGGTTCAGGAAATGAATTACTGGATGTCATGAAATGCATGAAAGGAGGTGGGTCTTTTGGGATACCAATTACTCCAGCAAGTTGTCGAATACAATGATCACCAAGATACCATACATCCTGCAATGAAATGTTTACTTTAGCATAACCAAAAAATTTAATCACAATTATGTAAATAAATATGACAAACAATTAATATACCTGGCCACAGTACCTAAAAGCGTATCGATAACGTGAAATGAATTTAGTAGCTTCAATTTCATATACGTCTTTAATTGTTGACATATGGCTGCCAAATGATGGAGGAAGAAGTGCCATCTCCAACTGATCACGAGCCATCGATTGATTATACCTAATAGGATCAGATCGGCTAAAATCCAAGAATTCTTTATTCCATCGAATAATTTTTGGCCATACATCAGAATTAGCTCTGTGTGTCTCCATAGGAATGTTCCTATCTCTAACTGGAATACAACAATTTGTGTATTCGTAAGCCCAATACTGTAAAACATAATTATGAAAAATGTTACGAACATCACAATTGAAATAAAATAATGACATTATTCGACTAAATTAGTAGCTAATAGATTAAGTATTACCTCCAACACTTGCCACGACCCATTAAACTCCTTCACTTTAAGTCTGCTACATGAGTCCAAAGACAAATACAGCAGAACAAGTGCATAACTACCCCAATCGTATTTTGCAACAACATTCAGGTCTGCAACTGCGGCTAACCAACCACACCTTACTAAACCAGCATCATTAGGGTAAAGAAATGCACCGAGAAAGAACATAAAGAAAGCTCGTGCAATCCTCGCTAATAGTGCCATATCTGTTTTGGCTTCTTCAATCATAGTATTGGTCAAATAAATTTTGAAAAATGTATACCGTATACCTTGTGATTTCCAATCATCTATTGTTAATTCCGGAAAGAAGCGAGACTGAACAATTTCAAAAGTATAGGCCTCATCGTTGCATGGAGGCAAATCACCGATACCGATAGGAATCCCCATTTGCATAACCCAATCCAATGGAGTGAAACCTAACTCACCACACGGTAGGTGGAAAGTGTGGATAGTGTCCCACCATCTCTATACGAGTGCCTCAACGTGCTGAATCGACGACTTGTTTGTATTGATTTTCATAAAACGGTGCCATCCCGCTTGCTCTGCTAGTTGTTTAATAAGTGGTACCCGTGAGCAGTACTGATTGTACATCTTGATTGGTTCCTTCCAATTTTCCCTAAACTTACAGAAACTGCCCTCAGGGGTAACAGTAACATATTGACTTATATGTTCGGAATCGTCTACTACACAATTCCAATTTGATTGATCGGCAAAGTCGACATTTGAAATCTCTTCTTCACCTTCATTGCTTGTGTTGGCATGAGCTGGCATTTGTTCCCACTTTGATTTCAAACGACCAATAAATCATCGTATCGAAGACATTTTTCTCGACTAATTAAGAAGAAGATATAGAGAGATGGGCTTTATGAAATTGAGATAGGGAGTTGGGCGAGAGAGAATTGAGATAGAGAGTTTTTGCAATAGCAAATTGAGACAGAGAGTTGGCCGAGAGCTAAATATGCTTGTTTACTTCGTTCATATAAACCTTGAAATATATAGAATGAAGGAGGGGTTATTTTGGTCATATAATGAAATAATAAAGCCTTCAATTACGGAAAGTAATTAAATCAAAAAAAAAAAGCAAGCTTGTCGGACGCAACTTCATGTTGCGTCCTAGAGCTCCGGAAAAGCCATCTGGCAAATTTTTTTTTGTTTTTTTATTTTTTCTCCTCCGACGCAATGTGATCTTCCGTCTGTCATTTAAAAATTATATTTTTCCCTCCGATACAATTTCGAGTTCTATCTGATCTGAGATTTTTATTATTTTAAATTAAATTGCTAAACGATAGCATTCTACGACTACAACACAATAGCCAAATGCTATATGCATAATTTACACATTGACGACTGTGGATGTTGATCTACTAACAGGAATTGTATAATTTTAGATTTTTCAGAAAGCTAAGAATCTCTACTTTACTTCTCTATTTGATCACTTTCTCAGTATCTATTCACAAGTGATGAAAAAATCTCAAATTTATCAGGCATGCAGAACTTTAACATTACTGAGCATGGTGTATTGTAAATTCTATATCAAATCATCCAGAACTCCATTCTTTGAAAAAATTGGAATAAAATAACTACACATACACAAGTTCAACATATCCAAAAATTGCATCAAAATTTGAATTATACAAGGAGTTGTGGCTATTTGAATCTGGTATTAAAATGCTACTGCTTTCAGGCATACTATTCCTTCTATCACAATCTAATTTTTAAAGACCACCAAATGTTGTCTAAAAATTCTAAAATTCTAAACATAAGTTGTAGATACCAATTAGATGCTATATCTAAAATTTTATCACAAGATTCTATACCAAAAGGAAGTTATGATTTTTTAAGCTTCATCAAACAGAAATCTGAACACTCATGTTTCTGGATACAGTCAACCATATATTCACTTAAATATATCAAATAAAATCATAAAAATATAAAAGTTGGCATAGCTTCTGTTAACATACCCAAGTACCTTCTATAAAAGTTTCAATTTAATATTCTTAGCCAATATCATGTTGTGATTTTTTGAATATAATCATAGTATCACCAAAAACTACCAGAATTTCCCTATTTTCTGTTTTGAAATTTGATTTTATTTAAAATAATAAACAAACTCAGAAAATTATGAAAAAATTTGATTAAGTTATACACATACAGAGGATCATTCCATAAAAAATTTTGGCCAAGATTCTAAGCTATGACCAAGTTAGAATTTTTCTAACATGAAAAGAACATAACAAGCATGAAATTCAATCCTACAAGCATAAAAGCATACACTTTATCTTCCTACCATACAAGCATGATATCAATTACACTTCTAACATTCCTACACACAATAACATGGTAAAATCAAGTATTTAGAGTTATAGAACACCCACCCTATGGTTTGAGATGATTGAAACAAATTTTGGCTTGTGGGTCATCTTCTCCCCCTTTGGCCTTCTTCGCCCTTGAACACACCTACAACAAAAGAGCTCCTCACTCAAATGCTTCTTCTTCCTTCTTGCTTTCTTCTTCTTCTTCTTCTTATTCTTCTTCTTTTTTTTTTTTTTGAACTTACCAAAAGATGAAGTAGAAAGAAGGTGACCGGTTAGGGTTAGGAGGAGGGGCCAAGTGGCATTTGCTTCATGCAAAAAATTGACAACACACACCCACAGTTTCATAAAACCATGGGTAGTGTTCAAGGTTTTATTTTAACCCTTAGGAAAATTATTTTCACCTAAGTCGAAATTTAATTCTCATTGAATTTATATATATATATATATATATATATATATATATATATATATATATATATATATATATATATATATATATATATATATATATATATATATATATATATTATTCATACAATATTCATACATACATACACATATAAACTCATTTGCAATTTTAAATAATTGCAAGAAAAGATATTTTATATAAAAATATATATATTTTAAATTTCTCGGGAATTACAAGTCGTAGGCTCATCTTGATCTATGAGTAATACACCATCATGTTGAGCCACGAGAAATTCATATCTCTTGGGTTATTGAGGTATCATACTAGACTTATGTGGGCCTTGTGCTACTTGAACAGGTTGTTGTTCCACGACAATTTGTGGAGCATGCTCCCTTTCCACCATTGGTTCTCTGCTACTTTGTAAACTTTGAATAATTTCATGTTCAATTTTTCTCCCATTGGTTTCTTTTTAGATATATCCTCTCTCTAAGAATACAGCAGTCTGTGCGACAAACACATTGCCTTCGATGGAATTATAGAAATAGTATCTCTTGGTTTCCTTAGGATATCCTACAAAGAAGCACTTATCAGATTTGAGAACAAGTTATCAGAGACTTGACGCCTTACATAGGATTTACAACCACAAATATTCATAAAAGACACACTAGGACGCCTCCCAGTCCATATCTCATATGTTAAGAAACTAGAGTTGTAATAATAGAGTCATTAGAATCGGGTAAACTTGTTAATAAATGAACCGATTTAATAATTATAGAATCAACTACATTCACTAGTTCTAGTGCTCCCTATATGTTTGTGTTGACGCCATGATGTCCCAGTATGAAGATTTGTCTCTAAATCTAGGAGCGTAGTTCCAGAGGCTAGGCAAGGCCCAGGGTACTAATAGTGATTACTTACATAAGACCAGTGGGGATTCGCTAGCTCTAGGTCGTGTGACTTTTGTTTGTAATGATAGTCATTAGTTGGGCGTGTACTCACCTGTTTAGGGGACACGTGTGGCATCGTCTCGTCTGTAAATTTTTGGGATCTAGTATAAGTGTAATCCCTGTTTTCCCAAAAACGTATTATTGTGTATTTTCTGTATTTAAAAATTTTCCCAAATTATTTTTCTTTTCCGCTTTCAAATTCTTTTGGTAAAATGTATTCTTGACTCTTCAATTAAAATCTAATTTTCGATAAGTAATCTTATTGTAACTATTTTCGATGAATTTTACATTGAAATACAAACCTTATTTTTGATATGGTTACTTGATCTCTAGTATTATTATTATTACTGTTGTATTTTTTTTAATGTAGTACTATTATTATTATTGTTATTGTTTTATTATTATTATTATTTTTTATAAAGTCCTAATTGTATATTTTTATTATTTGGTTAATTTATTTTACCATATTACCCTATTAGATACCCTAACCCATCTGCATTAAAACCCAATTACCCATTAAATCCTATAACCCAGACCCGTTATAAACCCAAAACCCGTTAGTATATCCTACCTGAAACCCTTCTTCTCCCTTATTTAATACCCCTGCTAACCCTATTCTTTAAACCCATCACAGCCGCCTCCGGAGCCTCTTCATCTTCTCCCCTCCATCCCGCCATGGCCTCCTTGCACCCCCTGTTAACTCCCGATCTCTCCCTCCTCTGCATCGTCGCCCCATCCTCCCGCTCATCTTTCTCTTTCTATCCCGGCTGTGTAATAGCCTTGGCGACTGCAGTCGCAGCCACCTCTCCCTATTTCCCTTCGTCGCTGCACCTCCCTGTCGTGACCTCACAGTGCAGCCGCCCCCGATGCACGCACTTTCCCAGCGCCGTCTGCCATCTTCTTCCCATAGCGCGCTTCCTGCACTGTCTTTGCTCACCGACCAGCCCTACCAGCACTCCCCCTGCCGTCCACCGCCTCCATGTCCCCTGGCCGCCGGCGCTCACACTTGCAGTGCTGCAACAACCCCCCGGTTGTTCTTCTTGGTGTGTTTGCTATTATTTTGGTTTTTGATCAACTTCGATTGTAAGCCGTCCATTTGGTTTGATCTTGATCATCAAGATCATTAGCTATTTGATCATGGGTCGTTGAACATCATGATCATCATGATCTTCATCAAGTGATCTTGGACCGTCCGATCGTCGATCTAATCCGATCATCATCATCATCATCAAGATACTTGATCTTGACTGTCGGATCTCCCTTGATCATCGCGATCGTGACCATCATCTTGATCTTGATCTTGATCTTCAATCAGAGTAGTCCGATCTGATCCGATCGCCTTGATCTCTTGATCTCTTGATCTCATCCGTGCCGATCCGTCGATCGTTGTTTGATCATCTTGATCTTAATCTTCATCGGATCTGTTCGTTGATTTGTGTTCGTGATTGGTTCGTGATCTGTTCGTTGTGTTCATTCCTGGGAATCCGTTCCCGTTATTCTTGATCTTTGCATCGTTTTCGTCATCTCTCAGGCAAGTAACTTGTACTCCAATTCTTTTGTATGATACAAGTCAAAAATACCACCTATAATGTAAATGGGTTCTAGAGACGACTCTTGTGTGTTATTCTTGTTGGGTTTCATCTCTATAGTGCTGTTTAACCATAGTTGACTCATGACACAAATTCGACATAAAACAACTAGGTTTTTGAACGTTCTTGATTTTGATCATGTATGAGATATTTGTGAGGATTTGGGCATTTGTTGAGATCCATGTGTTAGAGTTGTTTTGGATAGGTTAATTACCCTATTTCATATTGTTTGGACACTTGGTAGACTCGATTTCATGTTTGGTTGTGTTTGGATCAAGTATCGTTTGAATTATGTTGATTTTGGTTTTTGAGGAAATTCTGTATTTTGCCGATAATCTGTCTTGATCAGTAATTTAGACCATATTAAGGTCAGAATCTTAATTTCAGTATAAAACATGAATTGTAGCGAAATTCGTCTGCTTTCCAACCCCTCTGACCTTGCTCGATTTCGTTTTTTTATGTATGAGATATGACTATTTTACTACAGAGGTGTAGATAAATTCTAAATTTCGTTTCTTGATGATTTTGATGACTAAATTATTTTGATACTTGTGTTACACGTATTATTTTGATCTGAAACTTTGGTTAGTAATTCTATATCTATTTAGGGTTACCCAGAATTTTGGTGAATTTTATTGATGAGTTTCATACTCTGTTTCATGCTTGTTTATGAAAGCTATAGTTGTTGTATTTTGCTCGCTGTTCTGTAAAGAATCGTATTTTTACCCTATTTCCTGTTACTGTATGAAAAATATTTATAAAATATGAAAGTTAGATTAATTTGTCTATTTTCATCTCCCTTTGGCAGATTTGGATTTCGTTTCATGGCTTGCGAGATATTTCAGTTTTCGTACAACAGTGTTGGGAATTCCAGATTTGCCAAACTATCGTTTCTTGATATTTTCTGATTTTTGTTGGCTAAACTAGTCTTTCTGGAAAATTATGAAACCTTATATTTTGATGCTAGACATATAGGGGAATACTCCAGATTTTTCCTGGAATTTATTATGATGATTTCTTTCTGTTTTCTTGTACTTGAATATAATTTACTGATTTCTGGCTGAACGCATTTTCTGGTTTAGATTCAGTTTTGAGTTATGATTTTGTGAAACACTATATGACTTATATATACTTGCTGGATTTGGTTGGAAGTGTATTTTTCATATTCTTTGACGGATCCAGATTTGGATGTTTGTAGTAGCGGAAATCACTATTTTAGTACAACACTATCTTGCTGTCCTGAATTAGAAAACTGGTTGTTTTACCCTGTTATGTGTTAGCTTGTACCTGTACTTGTTTATCTTGCACCCTGAAAACTGATACATATTTGTACCCTGTTATCCTTGCTTTGTTTTGCGATACATACATGCATTCCTGATTATAATAATAAATGACCAAGCCGGGGTTAAGGGAAAGATATAGTAGTAGAAAATATAGAAACGTGTACTTAGAAGAGGACCTGTGTCCTGCCTGCCTGTTACGTGTTCATGACTACATGATTCACGATCCTGTTACCTGTACCTGACTGCATGCTTCCCTATAGGAAGATGTACTCGGAAGATAACCACTAGGTTATACCTGTTTCCTGTACCTGACTGCATCCTTCCCTAAAGGAAGGTGTACTCGGAAGAGAGCCACTAGGTTCTATCAGTTCCTGTTATCCTGATCCCTGAGTACACTACCTTATGGACCCCACTACGAAATCTAAAGCAAAGCTATTTGTTGTAGCAACCATGTGTTATGTTTTTCGGGTGCATGAAGTGCTACCAAGATAGTAATAACACAAGACTTGACATGACATAATCTGATTTCCTGTACTTGATTTCTTGATTACCTGTTTTCCTGATTACTTGTTCCTGATCACCTGATACCTGATTATCCTGTTACATGATTACTTGTGCCTATTTACCTGTTGCATGATACATGTTTACCTGTCTACCTGTTCACTTGACACTTGATACATGTTACCTGTACCTGTTTGTATACCATGTGGCTTGATTCTGTTTGCTTGATTCATGTTACATAATACATTTCTGTTTACACACTTATACCATGCTATGCTTGTACTTAAATTTATTTATCCCATGTACTTGTATCCTACATTATAAGTGGCCCGTAACTTGCAATTGACGGGTACTTGTTTTCTTTTTCCTTCTCCTGCAATTTATTAATTGCAGTTCAGGATGGTCGGCTGCCAGATGGTATTGGCGAGATGATGTATTAGTGTTGGATTTTCTGATTTATGATTATTATTATTTATTGCTTGATTTGAATAAAATGTACTTGATTACTTGGATATTTATTTTGTATTTGGGCGATGTGACCCAGGATATTATTAACTTGTCCAAATTCTGATTTATTTGAGATTTATATATTTTTTATTTCAAGTAAATTCTTGTTGGTATCTTGTTTCAATTATGCATGCCTGGTTGTTTCTTTGCTTCCGACTCTGATTTTTCCAGTGATATGTTGTAAAAATTCCTGAACAGCTTATGGATGATGAAAATCATTCGCTGAGCCGATGTTACGTGCTCGTATTCCGTATTTTTGGGAAGCAAGGCGTGACAATAAGAATGGAAATGGTCAGAGTTCGGGGATGGACTAGGGGTGGCGAACGGGCCGAACGGGCCGGGCCGGGCCCAACCCGCGCGGGTTGGCACGCTGGTGTGGGCGGGCTGGGCCGGGTTGGGTTGTTATGCGGGCCGGGTCAGATTCTGATTTGGGTGGCCCGCCCAACCCGTGAACCCATTAGGGCTCAACCCGGGTTGGGCCGGGTCGACCCGCGGGTTGGCCCGTTTAATATATATATATATATATATATATATATTTTTTTTTTTTTTTTTTTTTTTTTTTGGTTATCTTAAATCGAACTAATAATAATAATAATTTTACAAATGATGTATACAATTATACAAACAACCATATTTTTGTTTGATGAATATTACATTTTTTAAAAAATTATAATACTAAGTAAGTAATACTACTAATAAGTAATAAATTATACAATTCTTCTAATATCCCCAAATGATGTTTAATTATAATACTAAGTCTAACTGTCTAAGTATGTAATTCAGTAATAATACTAATAAGTAATAATACTACAATTCTTAAAATTGAATCAAATATCCCCAAATGATGTTTAATTATAATACTAAGTAATAATACTATTATACTAATAAACAAAAAAAATCGTAATAATAATAATAAGATTGAAAGAGTGAAATTGACAACAAATTTTGAAATTTTATTTATATGAATTTAAGTTGTACAATTTGAACAATTTATAACGAAATGAAAAATTCAATTCACAAATAAGTTTTATACAATAACATATTTCTTAGTTCTTATGTACAATTTTAATTGACTACAATTTTTCTAATTTAACATAACAAGAAAAGATATTGTTGTTGTTGTTGTTGTTGTTGTTGGTCTTCAGGCGAGTTGCTCCCACTTGTGGAACTCGATAGTGCTTTCCCTTGCGTCCTATCTTCAGCCTTTAGCCAGTCTTCTGTGCATACGAGCATCTCTAACGTCTCGGGCTTCATCCGATTCCTGTAATCTGATAGAACCCTGCCACTTGTAGAAAATGCACTCTCAGAAGCAACTGTAGAGACAGGAGGAGTTAGTAAATCTTTAGCCATAATTGATAGAATACTAAAAGTGTGTTCATGTTCTTTCCACCACTGTAAAATATCTAGTGCAGAAGTAAAAGGCTCAGCATCTTGTTGGTTATACCAATTTAATTCATTTGGTTGATTAGTCCTAGGTTTTTTAGATTGAATTTTTTCAAGTAAACTAAATGTTCTATCACCAATTCTACTTTTACCTTTAGAACTACCAGAAGAAGAACTAACTATAGAAGTTGTACTACTAGAAGCAAAACGTCTATCATAATAATCATACAAGTTATTTAACGTAGATTCAAATCGAACTAAAAAACTAGCGCAATCAATTGTTAATTCTACAATGTTATCTAAATATCCAAAAAATATTTCTATCAAATTCTTCGTACCTTCAAATTTGATACGAGGATCCATAACAGTAGCAACACAAATCAACATAGGAGGAGGAAAATAATACTTCAAAAATTTAGTAAATACAGGTTTTACAATGTCACTAATATGGGTATCATTTAACATTTCGTTAAATGTTTGAACCATGCTAACTAATTCAATAAAAATGCTACTAGAAGTAGATTCATATGTTTTTAAAAATTTTAATGTTGCGGTTTTAAAAGGTTCTAAAAATTTCAACAAAGATTCAGCAAAAAACCAATCGGCGGCAGTCATTTGAAAATTAGGCATATTTTGTGCGATACAAAAATCATTTACAACTGCATTATATTCGGTGACAACATTTAGTAAATCAAAAGTAGAATTCCATCGGTGTCTAACTTCCTTTGGAAATTTTCTAAAAGGAACATGTCTAGCTCTACACCAAGCTTTCCATTCTTGTAGAATGCTTGGTTTTAATGCAATGAAATGTACACAATCTCTAATTTTAATTATATATGGATCAGCTATACCTAATGCATCTTGAACACATAAATTTATAATATGACATGCACACCTAACATGAAAAATATTGTCAGATGGAGGGTTTAATATTCTTTTTAAAGTATTAATTGCTACATTGTTGTTAGATGCATTATCAAAACTAATAGCCATAATTTTATCGCGAATATGAAAAACATCACAAATTTCTAAAATACGGTTTGCTATTTCAGTGCCACTATGGGGATACGGCAACGACGCAAGTGATATGATTCTTTTATTAAGAATCCAATCATTGTCGATCCAATGACAGGTTATTCCCATCGTTGGAATATTGTTGACACCCGTCCAACAATCCGAAGTTAAACTAACCCTACAAGTTAAACTATATAAAATTGCAATCAACGCGTCCTTCATTTCCATGTACACTTTAAAACAATCCGATTTGCAAGTATTTCTCGGAATTCTTTTAAAATGAGGGTTTAAGGCCGTTTGATTAAAATTTTCCAAGTTCCTACTCTCGGAATAGGTAAATGGTAACTCATCATTAATTACTAATCGGGCCATTTCCCGACGAACAAGTTCGGGATCATAAGGGTGGCTATCTACTTGACCGGTCCTAGGGTTTATTCTTTGTTGGCCTTGTAGTTGATCAAGAAGATTTTTATGATTATTTAGGATGTGCCTACTAAGTGTACCGGTTCCGTCACCCTTTTTGAATTTGTATAGTTTATCACATGATTTACACGCTTTCACACCTACACCCGGAGTATTTTCGTCCGGGATATAATGATAAAACTTATGCCAATCGCTAGTTTCTCCTCTACTTTTCCTACTACTACGGGGTTGTGTGGTGTCGGTTTGTTGTTGTTCTTCTTCTTCTAATTGTTCATGTCCAACATCATCGTGTGTACCCCATTGTTCCATAGTAGGATCAATGTAATCTTGGGCGGGCTCAGTAATTGGGACAATTGGTGGCCTACGTGAAGATGAGGAAGAATCTTGTCCACTACGACCGCTACCACGTGATCTAGACATAGTGTAGTAATGTGGTATGTAAAAAAAAATCTACAATGTAGGAGCGGTGAATTATACAAAAAAAAAACTAAAAAACAAGAGGGTTGAGATAGAGAAGTTCAAAAAACGGATAATAATTTTAACTACAACGAAAGAAAAAAAAACAAGAGAGATAGAGATATTTTGATGCCGTTCACCGTGGAATACGCGTATAAAAAAAAACCGTGAAAATTAGAATATAATAGAAAAGATGAAGGAGCGCTTTGCCGGTTTCGCAATTGAAGAGTTGAAGTAGATTTGAGTCGATGGTTGAAGAGACTTGAAGAGAGTGAAGACGTTGAATTTTGTTCTCCGATACGACCGAAATTTGATCGTGTATACGCCTCCTTGTACACTTGTTTGATGATTACTACAATTGTTCAAAAAAAATTTTTTTTGATGTATAATAGTAGAGAGAGTAAGAGAGAGAGGTGTGTTTTTTTTGGAGATTTTTGGGGGCTATTTATAGGCTTAGAATTGGGATCAAACAAAAAATAAAAAAAAAATAAAAAAGAGCACCAGCAGCAAGCAACGGCTCTAAGAGCCGTTTGCTTCTGCTGCCGTGCCCAACGGCCCAAACCCAACGGATGGAATCCAACGGCTGAAAACCCCAACGGCACCAAACCCAACGGGGCGACCCGCGGGCTCAATTCGCGGGTTAAATTCACGGGTCGGAGATCGAAATTTGCGGGTCGACCCGCGGGTTGGCGGGTCCAATTCGCGGGTTGACCGGGTTCGTGGGCCGGGTTTCGCGAATCCAATTCGCAAAAAAAGCGACCCGGGTCGACCCGGTAGTGTTCACCGGGTTCGACCCGAACCCGCGAAAGCTTTAACCGGGCCGGGTTCGTGGGCCGGGTCGCGGGTGGGTCACCGGTTGACCCGGCCCAGTTGCCACCCCTAATGGACCCCTACATACCCGTATAAGGTTCTATATTTTTTAAAGTAAACAGGGAGCAAGCTAGAGCAGGACTCTAAGACTTTCGGTGGAGTAGGGAAGGCCTGCAGGGTCACCTTTATATTCGTAACAACTTTTGATGAGGTCCGGGTGTGGAGAAAGATCATATGGCCTGGTACCACATGCGGAGTTACCATGGGGTTGACCGGGAGTGGAGAGAGACCGCAGGGTCCGGGCGGAGTGGAATATTTAAAACTGGGGAGTGGAGAGAGACCTCATGGGCTGGGCAACATCATGGATGCCCAGGAGAGGAGAAATACCACAGGATCCCGGCATGACCACTACTGACTGCAAAGGTAGAATTGGACCGAATGACTGCAACCTCAAAAACACAGTAAGTACAAGAGTAGGTCTTCATTGCGGGGGATCGAACCCTGAATCAGGAGAACGTAAGCTTGATTGGAAAGTATGTAGTATGAGATGCATATATTTCCAATCAAGTGTGCATTAGAATAGGGCATTGTGTTCAATTGTTTATGTCAATTAGATTCTAGGGACATGGCATACATCGAAACTTCTGTTTGCATTACTTTCACACTCATGCATTACTATTGATTGTTGAGGACTTTTGGAGTTCGCTGGTTTTATCAGTATATTGCATTAGTTGCATTCAACTGACGTGTACAAATTTGGTTAGTTGTAGAAATACCTGATAGTGAGAGCAGGGGACTCAAGTTGCGTGGAACATCCAAGTGGAAGTGCAAAGTGTAAAGCTTTACTTGTAACTCATGTTGTAAATTTTTTGTTAGCTTTTGTACATTGAAATAACACTAATGTAATAAAAAAGTTTTTTAATTTCCTGTCATCTTTCTGTGTTATGTACTGATTTAAAGTAAGATTCTGGATTGTGTCATGAGCTCTTGTGTTAGAAAATCAGTGCGCTACAGAGTTGGTATCAGATTCAACTTTAGATTGTTGTGATGCCTCAACGGTATCCACACGAACGAATCGAAGTTGGGCTCTCCCTCACGCTGCGGTGCTAGTTGCGCGAAGGGGAATGTTCTTCACGTTCTCACTTTCACGCTCTGTGACGGCTAGGGTTTTCTCTCTGTAGCACATAGATATATATATATATATAGCATGGACGCCCTAGGTGAGTAATGAGTCTACTGGCTCATAATCTGATCGAGGTCAGAATTATGTGTGGACCTTCTAATTTGGGTTGGCCCATTTAGTCTAACTAATTGTCCAACCAATATTGGGAGTCCAAGTCTTACTTGGTTTCTTAATTAAATTCATATTATAAAATTAAATCTCAATTTTGATACATTCTAAGTATGTGACCTGTTGGTGTATGCCCTAGAGGCCAGTTGTGTATTGACATTACTAGTTTACATTGTATTATGATATTTATTTTATATATGAGGCATTTCATTTATTGAGTTTTTTATTGTGATTAAATGAGCATAATAAAGTCCTTAGAATAGTAGGTTCAATACCATGGGATATCAAGTGCATGACTTGATTGTTAGATCCTATTGGTTGTAATCAAAATATTATTCTTAAATATCCCTAGTCAAGTGTTATTGTGAATTATGATAACAATAATGTATAGAGACTAGTATGTGCGTAGATTAATGACCATATCTCATGGGTCATAGATATGAGATATCAAGTCTTCACATGGGTACATATTAGAGTAATAATGTACTAGACTGACCCACCATGAAAGCGCGGCATGGATCATTACATGAGTGTCATAAGCAGTTCTCACAGTGACCAGGGTGTATGTAGTCCTTTGACTTGAAGACACTACGGTTCCCTACATGAGAAATTATATGTTCTAATATCATCAAACATTACATGTAATAAGGTGATTATAAAGTCGACTATTGGATATACTACAAATCATGCAGAGGGATGTGAGTGACTTAGATAGGATTTGTCCCTCTTACAAAACGTGAGCGATATCTATGGGCCCCTTGATTGAGTGGGACTACAAAATGCATGGTCATGCTCAAATGAGTCAATATGAGATATTGAGCTCATTTGTTTTAGTAAGTCTACTCGGACATCAAGAAACCAAAGATTGAACTATACAAGGGTGACACGCTCTATACCTTGTGGTCAATTAAGATATTTGGACAATGAGATTAGACTACATGGTAACATTGGTCACAGACAAGTTATGTCAAGTCACTGACATTTTCACTGCTTGAGTAGTAGTGATGTATTGCTAGATACCGCTCACCGTTTGTAATACTAGAATATGATTTTAGTATCACTGTCAACGTAAAGGGAACTTACAAGGTCACACACTTAGAATGGATCGAAATTGGGATTAAAATTCATAAGATGAATTTAATTGGGAATCCAAGTAAGACTTGGAATCCTGACATTGGTTGGATATTTAATTAGATTAAATGGGCTGACTAAAGTTCAGATCCCCACACACGAATCTGACCCAGGTCGGATTATGAGCCTAACAAGCTCGTTACTCTCTTAGGGTTGATTTATTGCAGCTATATATATGATACATATCTATGGAAAAGTCACATGAGAAAACCTAGCCATCACAGAAATTGTGAGAGATCGTGAGGAATAGCCGCATACCGCAGCTAGCACCGCGATGTGAAAAAATCTTGGTTTTGATCCGTTCGTGTGGATACCATAGAGGTACCGCAGTATTGCAGTGTTGTGATCGAGATATCTTGGAGACAACAAATCCATCTTAAGGTATAATTCATGAACACGATTTATGGTTTTCACATGGATCAATGGCTAGGTTTCAATATTTTTGTTACTTTTCCGCTGTGTATTCAATCTGTGTTTGCTATTGAAACCTAATAGTGGTATTAGAGCCACTTGCAAAAGCATAATTCGGTTATGAAAGAAATGTGAATATTTGTGTTATGTTCGCACTTTTGGTAGAAAGATTCATATGTGATATTTTTTTGCAACAGTTGCAATATAAGGATTCGTTCATGTGTTGATTGTTAACACAGATGCCACACTAGGGTAGCCATCGGTTTGGAACTATTGGAAAACCATGGAAAGATGTGATTTACAGTGACGTTAGGGTTTCTTAAAGCATGAATAGTTTATGCACCTGCGTTGTTTGTAGTGGCGTTAAGGTTTCTTAAAAGATGAAAAGTTCATGCACTGGCAGTGGTAAGGGATGATGAGGCAATTTTTTTGCTCCGGGCAATGCCCCGCGACCCCGCCAGGGGCGACCTTCCTTTGACCCCCGCTCGCTAACCGGGTAGCAGGACCGCCGTGACGGCTCTGCGTAGGGCAATAATGATTCCCCAAAAACCAATCATTTTAAAATAAACTAAATAAAATAACAACATATTCTTTGATTATCATGTTCTGTGATGCATGGTGCATGGTTGTAGCCTTAGTTCTGCGATGCATGGTTTAGTTCTGTGATACATGATTTATGTTCAGTGATGTACTGTTTATATTTTAGTATTTTGAATACGACATGTGTGTCGTGCCTTTCTTTCTACATTCTCAATGTAATACTTTCTCTCTAAACTCCAATTGTACATTCTTTCTTTATATGTAAATGTAATATCCTTGAGATGGCAAGGAATTGACAACTATACAAGGACAAGATTAGGAAGCTGTTTGGAGAAGACATTATAATCGCTCTATTCAGTTTTTGATACTCTCATTGGTTTGAGAGAATCAGTGTGTTAGGGCCACAATCATGTCACATAAATTTTATGCTTTTTATTTTTGTATTTGATGCATTGTTGTATGCTAATGGATGATGAATGGTGAGATCAATTAATAAAATAACAAAAAAAATCCCTCAAAGTAAATATTAAGTTGCAATAAGATGCCTTCCAATGTATGACTCGTCTAGGCTAGAATCGATTAAGTGTAGGTCTGCCAAAGCAGGGTGCCTTTTTTTATCCTAGTGAGATGCGATGGGATAAAAGTAACATTCGATTGCCAACCATTGGGTCTGACTTAAGTAGACTATTTCAATAGGATTGAAGGTTTAGAGGCATAGAGTTGGGCTTTAGTCTATGAGATAGATTAGAATAAGTGTTACTCACCCAATTATCCAAGAGTTGCATATGATGTAATTAGGAAATGTTCCCTACCTAAATAACTGAATTTTGGGTGATCAGCCAAAGCTGACTCAGAACTAGGTGAAATATGGATCTTGGCCTACTAGAAAATCTTACGATGGGATTTTCTGAGTCAATGAGGAGGGTCGTTGATTTGAATAAAATAGGAGGCATATTTAATAAAAAACCTTATTAAATATTTTAATATCATGATACATACTCTGCATATTTATGTTGATGGTTAAATATTTCTTACTTTGGATATTTCTGTGAAATGATATTTACTTTGCATATTTCTGTTGATAGATTACCAGGGCATCCAACTCATCAAATAACCTATCATTGCGATCCGTCCTTAAGATGGACAAAATGTCTGGGACAAATTTCTCAGACTGGTACAGGAACTTAAGGATAGTCCTTAGGCATGAGAAAATGTTGTATGTTCTAGAGTAGCCTGTTCCTAAACCATCCACTGTAAATGCCCCTCACATCGAAAAGGATGCTCATAAGATACATTAAGATGACACATTGGACGTTGGATGTCTCATGCTAGCCACCATGAACTCTGAACTTCAGAAGCAACATGAGGACATGGATGCCTACGATATGATCATACACCTCAAGAGGCTCTATCAAGAGCAGGCTAGGCATGAGAGGTTTAAAGTCTCAAAGGCATTGTTTCAGTGCAAACTAGCAGAATGAAGCCCTGTTGGAACTCATGTGCTCAAGATGATTGGGTACATAGAGAAACTTGAAAGGCTTGGTTTTTCATTCGGTCAAGAGTTGGCCACTGACTTGGTCTCGCAATCGTTGCCGAAAAGTTATAGTCAATTCGTCATGAACTACAACATGAATGAAATTGATAAATCTCTACTAGAATTGCTAAGCATGTTAAGAACTGCTGAGCAGAACATTAGTAAGGGAAAGACCATTTTGATGGTTCAACATGCCAAAGGTAAGGGCAAGGGCAAAAAGCAAACTAAGAAACTCAAGGGCAAGGGGAAGGGCAAGGGTAATTCCAAGCCCAACACTTCTGCCTTGAAACCTAAGGGTAGGGTAGTCAAAAAGGGCACATGCTTCCACTGTGGTGAAACCGGACATTGGAAGAGGAACTGCCATAAGTACCCGGGGAAGCTTAAGAAGAAAAAAGGAAGTGAGCCTAGGTAAGTCTATTAGGATACCTCATCAACCCGAGAGATATGGATTTCTCATGACCCAACACGGTGATATATTATTTGTGGATCAGGATGAGCCTACGACTTATGAGGAAGCTGTAAAAGGCCCATATTCTGAGAAATGGCTTGAGGCCATGAGATCTTAGATGGAATCCATGTATACCAACCAAGTAGGGACCTTGGTAGACCCATCTAAAGGAGTAAAACCTTTTGGGTGCAAATGGGTTTTCAATAAAAAAACTGACATGGATGGTAATAAGCATACCTTTAAGGGGCGTTGGTGGCTAAAGGTTTCAAACAAGTTCATCATGTAGACTATGATGAGACTTTTTCCCGAGTTGCAATGCTTAAATCCATTCGAATCTTGCATGATGTTGCAGCATATCACGATTATGAAATCTGGCAGATGGATGTCAAAACTGCTTTCCTAAATGGAAAGCTTCTCGAGGATGTGTACGTGACACAACCTGAGGATTTTGTCACTCCAAAGGATGCTGGAAAGGTGTGCAAACTGCAACGATCCATTTATGGATTAAAGCAAGCTTCTAGAAGCTGAAATCTTCGTTTTGATGATGCAATCAAAGAATTTGGTTTCATCAAGAACGAAGACGAACCATGTGTCTACAAGAAGGTTAGTGGGAGCA
This sequence comes from Hemerocallis citrina, assembly GCA_017893485.1. Taxonomy (NCBI): domain Eukaryota; kingdom Viridiplantae; phylum Streptophyta; class Magnoliopsida; order Asparagales; family Asphodelaceae; genus Hemerocallis; species Hemerocallis citrina. The sequence continues at coordinate 258,799,853 of CM030362.1, read as the reverse complement.
CAGTTGTATTTCTGGTATTATATGTAGATGACATACTACTCATTGGGAATGACATCCCTACCTTACAGTCTGTAAAGATTTGGCTAGGAAAATGATTTTCCATGAAGGACTTGGGTGAAGCTACCTATGTATTAGGTATCGAGATCTATGGAAATAGATAAGGAGACTACTTGGCCTGAGTCAGAGTACGTATATAGACAAAGTATTGAAATGCTTCAATATGAAAGAGTCCAATAAAGGATTTGTCCCTATGTCGCATGGTGTAAGCCTGTCTAAGGCTCAATGTCCTTCCACTCAAGATGAGAGAGACCGCATGACTAAGATTCCATATGCATCTGCAATTGGATCAATCATGTATACCATGTTATGTACTCATTCAGATGTCTCATATGCTTTGAGCATGACGAGTAGGTACCAGTCAGATCCCGGTGAGAGTCACTAGACTACTGTCAAGAACATCCTTAAGTACTTAAGAAGGACTAAGGTTTCGTTCTTGGTATATGGAGCCGAGGAAGAGCTTGTTGTAAAGGGTTATACTGATGCTAGCTTCCAGTCCGATAAGGACGACTTCAAATTGAAATCAGGTTATGTGTTTTGCCTAAATGATGGAGCTGTGAGCTGAAAGAGTTCAAAGAAAGAGATAGTAGTCGATTCCACCAGAGGCTAAGTATATTGTTGTCTCCAATGCAGCAAAGGAGGCCGTTTGGATCAGAAAGTTCATCACTGAACTTGGGGTGGTTCCTAGCATTGTGGACCCGCTGAACCTCTATTATGATAACAATGGGGCCATTGCACAATCTAAGGAGCCTAGATCTCACCAGCGATTCAAACATATACTTAGGCGCTTCCATCTCATTCGAGAGATCATCGATAGAGGAGATGCGAAGATATGCAGAGTACCAACAGATGATAACGTCGCTGACCCACTTACAAAGCCCCTTGCATAGCGAAAGCATGAGGGTCACACTAGGTCTATAGGCATTAGATTTATGTCTGATTGACTCTAGTGCAAGTGGGAGATTGTTGGTGTATGCCCTAGAGGCCAGTTGTGTTACTAGTTTACATTGCATTATGACATTTATTTCATATATGCGACATTTTATTTATTATGTTTCTTATTGTGATTAAATGAGCATAATAAAGTCCTTAGAATAGTAGTTTCAATGCCATGGGATATCAAGTGCATGACTTGATTGTGAGATCCTATTGGTTGTAATTAGAACACTATTATTAAATGTCTCTAGTCAAGTATTATTGTGAATTAGGACAACAATATGCATAGAGACTAGTATGTGCGTAGAATGATGACCATATCTCACAGGTCATGGATATGAGATATCAAGTCTTCACATGGGTGTAGCGCCCCGAATTCCCGTTACCGGATATCCATGATACAACCAGAATCTTTGCCTTCAAATGTATCTCAACACAATAATAACACGGAAATTTAAAAACTTTTTGTTGCCAAATAAAAATATTACATCATCAATTACAATCATTATCTGTTCTTCAACAAGGAATACAAATTACATTAAAGTATTACAAATACTATTTTGTAACAGCTACCGTCTCCCACCCAGAACGGTAGTCAACTGCTCTCTACTGGAACTCTGCCGAGTGGTCATGCTACTTCCCTGAGATGCACCCTGTAGCTCGAATCTTCCGCTGCACTACTCTGATATCCCTGCACCTGCTCGAATGGTAGGTAGGTACAATTCTACTCCTCTTGGATGCCCTGCTTATCTTGAGTCCTCCTTCACTCGCGACCCAGTATCCAGCACCTAATTGAGTGGGCACGTCAGTACATATACTGATGCAATGCTGATATGAACAGTGATCTCCAACTAGCAATCATAACCAACCTTTGATGAAAACAGAAACGTGCATCAGTGTCACTGTATACCATGACCTGAAGTCTAATGCATAGTACACAATATACAGAAAACAGATGCACTTAGTCTAATGTCAGCAAGACTTTGGACACGTATGCATCCCATACTACATACGCTCCAAATCAAGCAGTCTTCTCCAGTTTCAGGGTTTCGATCCCTCGCCATGCAATTACATTCTACTATTGTACTCAACCTGTTCCTGATAGATACAACATGGATGGTGAATCCTACAGTTATTACTGAAACACGGTGGTGTCCCCGTTTGCCACTAGTGCCCCAACCCAGTCTGGATCACAACAAATGCCGTGATGATCTTACAGATACACAACCGCATATCTATGAAGCCGAAGATCCATGTGAGAGCAGCCCCATGGTCCGTTAGTGTCCACTCAACATAAGAACATGACGGTCTCGAGGGTCTAATCCACTTATCCAACAGGAACCCTCCCGTTCTTACCACGACACTTTAGAAATTAACAAAGCGAGACATGGCTCTCATATCCTGTTGACAGGAAGAGACAATCATGGTTATCGCCGCCTAGTGCTGGCCCTTAGAACAAGTCAAATTATAGGGAATCATCCCTAACATCAACTCGGTCTTCAAGCGAACAGTAAAGAAATACAATATGAAATAACATTGGTTGCTAAAACATTAGAGTTTTTCAAATTATGCATAGTGTCTAACGAAGGATTGAGCCCAAACTGTTCTGTCAAAAATAAATAATCACGGCGAACCGACATTCATCGATTGCCAACACCTCTGTAGGTCTTCGACCTAATGTCCCCGACTCACAATCCTCAGCGAGCAGTACAACGATGCCCAAGGGAGTGCCTCATACCCGGCAATAGGGTGAAACACACACAATTTACTAATATCCAATCATTGACAGACCTAGGCATCAACTCATTCTAGACGAGGTAGATAACCTAGCCTATCATTCCAGTCATTGATCTCCATCGGTCGCCACCATCTTCGTCTCTATTCTCATCTAGTATCTCGGCCCGCAGTCAACCTTCTCTCGGTAAGCGATTCGATAGCGCACAGGAAATCACCATCTCTCGAGGTGAAAAGCAATATCAATACTTGCCTATTGGGTTGATAGTCCCAACCACAGCTATAAATATGACAATCAGCCGTAAAACTATATCTCCAACTCGATCATAGTTCCATTATGAGTTATAAGCACCAAGAATCTCATCTAAGTCCAATATGAAGTTCTTTGAAGGGATAAACACTTAAAACATCTTAAAACTCAATTAGCTCATAATCATAATACTATAGTATGCAGAAAATTTCATATCAATTCATCTATTAACGCAAATTTGATGATTTCAGATTCTATAGCAAGGTATAATCCTCTACTTCACTTCTCTGGTTGACAACTATCCCGAATTATGCCAACTAAAGTGAGAAAACCCCTTAGCAATCTACTAATTATAAGCAGTTCAAAGAAATGCAGTTGCTGCATAACTTTCAAAATACTACTTGGAATTGCATGATCTTACCCATTCTGGAAAGCTAAGATTCTATACTACAAGTCTCTAGTTAACCATTCCCTCATATTCAGCCATCTAGATACTATAAAAACATTATATGTTCTTAGCTATACACTTCTTCAATGTAAATGCTGCATCTTGCTATTAGCATAAAGACTTGTTCACTTATCGGAATTACGTAATTTTGGATTCTATAGAAAGCTGGGAGTGACTACTACAACTTCCTATTTGATCACATTCTCAGATTCATCCATTAAAACACTCAAAAACTGTAATTTCTATCAGTGTACACACAGGGAAATGAGTTTCTATACAAAAACCAAGTCCTTTTTATTAGGACTGGTACTGCCCCACCATAGAAAAATCATAACTTTTGTTATACAAACTTGAATTTCATGATTTAAGATGTTTTGGAAAGCTAAGACTCTCTACTACGAATCTTTAGTTGATCATTTCTTCGTATTCTAAACGTACAATTCCAGAATTTCATAATTTCACAGCCAAACTAACTCAAAGCTGAAACTGAACATAGTCCAAAAAAAATTCAATATCAATTCAACCATTAGTCCAATACTTATGAAATTTTTTGATTAAGTAACTAGACATATACAAGTCTAACATATTAAAAAATTACATTCAGATTCATACCACGCAGAGAGTTATAGATTTTTAAACTCAGCATAAAATTTCCTTCTGTTTTCGGATAGGGTGTCTACCTCTTTTTACAAACTATTTTTAAAACTCCATCAAATGTTATCTAACAATTCTGACATTTTAAAATCATGATCTAGACTTATACCACATACTACAGTAAAAATTTTACTGCAAGATTATGCACCAATAAGTAGTTATGAATTAATGAACTTCAATTCCAAAACAGAGCTGAACCAGATTTTGGTTCTGGACCAGTTGCCAATCCATATTTTTTTGAACTATCAAACGAACTCAGAAAAATGTGAAATTTGAAACTATGGTTGTTAACACATTCAAGAACCCCTAGTAAAATTTGAGCTTAATACACCCTACCAATTCCGAGATATGATATTTGGAAGAGCACCTAAATTTCATAAATACAATAGTTTCTTTATTGCTCACTGCTCCTAAAATAAAAAATTGTTTGAGCTACTAAACTAATCCAGAAAAATATGAAAAAATTAGAGGATGCTCTAAACTCATCCTAGAACATGCCACAAAAATTTCATGATCAAATTCTAACCCATGTGCAAAAAAAAAAAACCTAGATTACAGTTTGAGAACACCCACCTTCAAATTGAGAAAAACCTAGTCTTTAAATTTCCTTCTCCTTCCTTCACCAAGCTAACCTCCACTTGATTTAAAACCTACAACCAAAGAGTAAATGCTTTTTGGCTAAACACTCCTCCTTCTCACTCTTTTATCTTTCTTTTCTTTCTTCCTTTCTATTATTTTTTTGAACTTAAGAAACATGAAGAAAGAAATGGAGAAATGGTGAACTAGTTGGGGTTTTATAGCAAATGGAAGTGGGGTGCTAGGGTTTGCCTGGAAGTGGAGCATGGAGGGTGGGATTTGATTGGTGAAGTGGTGATTAGGATGAAGGGTAAGATGGTTTCCAACACACCTTGGCCTATAACCTTCATCTTTCATCTCAAATTTTCAAGAAAGAAAATAAAACATGGATTAATTTTGACCCGTGGATCAACATCAATCAAAGCCAAGTACTCACCATAAAGTAGGGTTACATAACCCTAGCTTAGATTTCTAACCCTGGGTTTAGCAACCCTAACCCTAGGTTAAGTAAAAATCCTCACTGATACAATTCAATCAATTGTTGATATATCAATATTTAGAAAAATAAATATTCTAATATTTATAGAGTATATACTGACATACTCATATTCAAAACAATTATAGATCGTATATCATATACGATCCAATACGATCCAATCAATTATATATATAGATATCTATCTATATACTTTTTTAAAAAATAACATAATTTGAATTTATAAAAATACTAGATTTGCCCGTGGGTACGTGCCTACGGCACGTCTTCGGAACGATACAGTATATGAAAGTCTTGTAAACAGTAAAACAACAATTATGTAGCTCAAGTTTGAATAGTAAAACAATAATTAGTTGTAAATAAAAGTCCATGTTTCCATTAGTATATGTTGAAAAAATAATTATAAATGGGGGTGTAAAATCCAACTTCTTAGAACTTTGAGTGTGGAAAATGATGAAATTTAACTGTTAATAAGATATTTTCTATTTTCAAAGTAACATGAGCAATAAAAAAATTCATAAAAAATCTGAAAATTTACAAACCTAAAATTTGAAAATATAAATTTCTGAGTAAATAGAGAGAGAATGAGAGAGAGAGAGATAAATAAATAAATAAATAAATAAAGGAGTTGTTTTGGGGGATTTGAATTTCAGTTTTGGGGGGAAATTTTTGGGCAGGAAAATATGTTTTGTGAGGTTAGATCTGGACCATTGATTTCAACCCTATTGAATGAGAGCCACTTGATAGCTTTCTTTGTGTTTTATTATATAGATATGTTGATAAAAATTATTATTTTCCTGAAGATTATTTTGTCAAAACAATCGGGGCAAATCCACAGTTTAATTGAGAAGATATCTCGAGTACATCTCATCGGGTTCAAAATAACTAATATATCTGAAATTTACCAATTAAAACTAATAATTATTAGAAAAATATATAATCGCATGCAATTCTCAACTGTGCACGGATTATCTTGCAAAATAGCTATATGCTATTTTGCGGGGTGTTACAATGGGTACATATTAGAGTAATAATGTACTGGAATGACCCACTATGAGAACGTTGCATAGATCGTTACGTGAGTGTCATAAGCGGTTCTCACAGTAACCATGGTGTATGTAGTCCTTTGACTTGAAGTCGCTACAGTTCCCAACATAAGAAGTTATACATTTTAATGTCGTCAAACATTACCTGTAGTAAGGTGATTATAAAGTCGACTATTGGATATACTACAAATCATGCGGAGGGATGTGAGTGGCTTAGATAGGATTTTTCCCTCTTACATAACAAGAGCGATATCTACGGGCCCCTTGATTGAGTGAGACTACAAAATGTATGGTCGTACTCAAATGAGTCAATATGAGATATTGAGCTCATTTGTTTTACTAAGTCTACTCGGATATCAAGAAAACAAAGATTGAACTATACAAGGATGACACACTCTATGCCTTGTGTTCAATTAAGATATATGGACTATAAAGGGACTAGACTATATGGTAACATTGATCAAGGATAGGTTATGTCAAGTTGCTGACATTGCCACTACTTGAGTAGCAGTGATGTATTGCTAGATACTGCTCACCGTTTGCAATACTAGAATATGATTTTAGTATCACTGTCAACGTAATGGGAACCTACAAGGTCACACACTTAGAATGGATCGAAATTGAAATTGAAATTCATAAGATGAATTTAATTGGTTATCTAAGTAAGCCTTGGACTCCTGACATTGGTTAGACATTTAATTGGATTAAATGTGCTAACTAAAGTTCAGAGGCCCACACACGAATCTGACCTAGGTTGGATTATGAGCCCAACAAGCTCGTTACTCTCTTAGGATTTATTTACTATAGCTATATATATGATACATATCTGTCGAAAAGTCACATATGAGAAAACCCTAGCCGTCACAGAAATTATGATAGCGAGATCGTAAGGAACAGCCCTATCTCGCAGCAAGCACCGTAGTGTGAGGAAAGCTTGGTTTTGATCCATTCGTGTGGATATCGTAGAGGCACCGCAATATTACAGTGCTGTGATCGACATATCTTGGAGACAGCAGATCCATCCTTAAGGTATAACTCCTAAACACGTTTTATGATTTTTGCATGGATCCATGGCTAGGTTTCAATATTCTGTAATTTTTCCGCTGTGTATTCAATTTGTGTTTGTCATTGAAACCTAACAATACATCATTGTTACTTATGTAACAGGAATGCCAGTGATTTGACATAGCCTATTCCTGACCAATGTTGTGTTACTCAAGTAACAGGAATGCCAGTGATTTGACATAGCCTATTCATGACCAATGTTGTGTTACTCAAGTAACAGGAATGCCAGTAATTTGATATAGCCTATCCATGACCAATGTTGTCATGTAGTTTAGTCCTTTTATCCAGATATCTTAACTGACCACAAGGCATGGTGTGTGTCACCCTTGTATAGTTCAATCTTTGGTTTTTTGATGTCCGAGTAGACTTAATAAGACAAATGAGATCAATATCTCATATTGACTCATTTGAGCATGACCATGCATTTTGCAGTCTCACTCAATCAAGGAGCCCAAAGATATCGCTCCAGTTATGTAAGAGGGACAAATCCTATCTACGTCACTCACAATCCTGTGCATGATTAGTAGTATGTCCAATTGTCGACTTTATAATCACCTTATTATAGGCGACCTTTGACAATATTAAAACATATAACTTCTCATCTAGAGAACCGTAGTGATTTCAAGTCAAAGGACCATGTACACCATGGTCACTGTGAGAACCGCTTATGACACTCACGTAAAGAGTGGGTCAATCCAGTATATTATTACTCCAATATGTATCCATGTGAGGACATGATATCTCATATCCATGACCAGTGAGAATGGTCATCATTCTACGCACATACTACTCTCTATGTATTATTGTTATCCTAATTCACAATAATACTTGACTAGGGACATTTAATAATAGTGTTATGATTTCAACCAATAGATCTCAAAATCAAGTCAAGCACTTGATATCCCATGGCATTGAACGAACTATTCTAAGGACTTTATATATTCATTTAATCACAATAAACAACACAATAAATGAATGACTCATATATGAGACAAATGTCATGATACAATGTAAACTATTAAGGTCAATACACAACTGGTCTCTCGGGCATACACCAACACCGAATTCAGAAGGAGAAAAAGCAAGGGAGTTCAGACATTTTATTCATTAACAAGAACTAAGTACAAGTGCAGTGGCCAATCCACGAGAAGGCCAAAAATAAAAACAACCTAAGTTTACTACTTGGAGGGAGACCCCTTCTCCAAGGTAGGAGCGGAGGGGGCTTGGCCGACCCAGGAGCAACGTCGGTCGACTCATCGTTAGCCAAAGTCCCTCCCCCGATAATTTAGGCTAGCTCCCTTATCTTCGCATCGAAACTAAAGCCCTTGAGGTTAAAGTCCGGATACCTAGCTTTGACGAGCTCAAGGGCATGGTCATACCCTTCTTCTTGGGCCCGGATCACATACATCACAGTCTTGTCGTACTCCTTCGTCATCCCCTTCTTCTTCACCTGCCATGCTGATTTCTCTTCAACTAGCATCTCTTTTTCTCCAACAGCTCCCCCTGACCCTTCCTCTCACTCGCCAAGTCCTCTTTCAACCTCTTTATTATCTACCTGAGGTCACCGGTCTGGCCCAACAACTCCTTCTCTCCTGCCTCGGCCACCTGAGCATGCTTGAGAAGTGCATCAAGCCTCCGCCTCAGTTCATCCCCGCTGATGGCCGCCTACAAGAAAATGAGAACACTTTCATCCATGAAAATAAAGATGTGGGTCAAGAAGTTGACAATGGACAGGGCCCTCACCAGGACGGAAGACTGAGCCCAACGAGTGTAAACCTCAAGCTCTGACTCTTTCTCTAGAGCCTTCTTATCATGGGGAGTGGCGAGATGGTCGACCAACTGCAGCACATTAGGGAGGTCAGTCGACATGTCTGCCTTAGTAACAGATGAGGAAGGTGCCCATACCTTCGGCAGTGGGGGAGTTTTCATAGTCACCGCAGCCTCCTTCGAGGATGCGACCTTAGGCTTCGGGACCTTCTTCTTACCATCCTCGGCCGCCTTGTTGCTCGGGAGGTCGGCTGTAATGCCCCAAATTCCAAACACTGGTAATTCGTAGCACAACCAGGATCATTACTTCTATTTTGTACAAAAATACAAAGAATTTAAAACTCCTTCAATACAAAATAGTTCTTTCCAATGCACAACAAAAATTTATATATAAAATACAACTTATATAATCAAAAAAAAATCTTCAATCTTGCAACATCCTTCGACACCAAGATCATGCCCACATCACTTGCTAATCCAAATTGTGCAACACTTGAGAACTGTGGGCACGTCAGTTGAATACAGCTGATGCAATGCTATAATAAAGTGATCCTCAACTTTAACAATCACAAACTTGATGCACAAAGCAAAAGCAATAATGACGGAGATTTAAAAAAATAGAAAGTGAATCTAATCTAAGTGTATAAGTGTATACCATTAAACAGAAATCAAAATGCATAAAACAATGGTATAAACCAAGTATCCAAGAAAACAACAAATGCACACAATGCACACTGATGCACACTTGTTCGGATTCTTTGCATACATAGGTCCGAGGGCAAGCCCTTAACGTTCTCCGCATTATAGGGTTCGATCCCTCGTTATGCAAACCTAAAACCGTGACGAATTTCAAGATTTAGGCATCATGTAAGTATTGGCTCTCGCCCTGGAACTCTGAAGGTCAATCTCTATCCACAGATCACTCTCGTCTGGGAATTTTCGAGAATACATCACCGCATAGGTCACTCTGGAGACCTCATCATATGAATGTCCCATGAGCATGGCTCTCATCCCGGAACTCTGGAGATGAATCTCACCTGGGAATATCTCACCCCGCGGATCACTCTGGGCCCTCATACCTATGTTTTCGCAAGTTTTGTCACCTCACCCCTCTGGTGCCTATCCTTATTTCCAATAATAATTAATATTCCCTAGAGCTAGCTTACCCTACTAGATTTAAATCAACACACCACGTAACCCCTGATTTCCATTTTATGTATTTTTTGATGTATTTCTCTTTTTAGGTATTTTATTCTTTGTATCCCACTTCTGGACCATGTATTGGATCTTCTTTTTCAATATATTTATCTATTTGATTGGTCGTCCTTTTATTTGATCTTTTGATTCAATTTGTCAACCTATTGTTTCGTCTCTGTTTGATCGGGCTATTATTTTTTTCGATCCCCATTATTTTATTTGTTCATGTCTCATTTTGATTATTCATATTGTTCCCATCCTTTATTGAATTTTTATTTATATGACCTATATGTTTTAACCCAATTAAAACCCATATACAAAACATAATACCCAAATCCATTATAAAACCTGTACTCTATTTAACCTACACCTAAACTACCCAAACCCGATATGTTCAACTCGTCACCCCCCTTCAGCCTAAACCCTAACTCTCTGCCTCTCATATATAAATACCCATGCATCTCCTGTTCATCTTCCAACTACCAGCCGCTTTCCCCAAACTCCCCTACCTCCTATCTCCCTATTTCCCATCCTTCTGCTCATCCCGACGTCAGCCACTTCGATGACCACAGCCCTGCCACCTGCCAATCCCGACGCACCCGTGGTCCCCTCTCCCGATCGAGCCGCAACACAGCACAGCACAGCATAGCAACTGTGCTATTCCTCCCCCTCCGACGTCAGGCAACACCACCGGCAGCAGCAATAGCAGCTGCTGCCGTCGCCGTGAACCACCGTCACCTCTCTCGCTCGCTCTCTCTTGGTTGCACGTGTCAGTGTGATCTTGGGTTTTGTTCGTTGTTCGTGAGTTTGGTTCGTGGTTTTTTAGTTCGTTCGGTTGAGTTCGTGTTCCGGGAATCCAATCCCGTTATTCTTGCTTTTGTGTCGTTCCCGTCATCGTCCCTTGTTGTGCAATCTAGATGATCTAAATAAATAAATAAACTAGACACAAATTAAAACCTCACAAGTGTACGAATCGTTTATAGAAGCGTAGTGACAAGCAAGGGTCGATCCCACAGAGATTGTAGAAATTAACTTACTAACCAATAAAATAAGAATCTTAAAGTGTTGTTCCAAAAGAAATGATAAAACTAGATCAGGTAGTTCTGAATCACAAATATCTATTAAGTAGTTGGGCTTTGATCTCCACCTATAGTCAATAATGCTAAGTCACCTTCTATACTACTCTAATTACTCATGTTCGTTCCTTTAAGGGCATGGTATCTACTCCTTAAAGTTATTGTTTCCCTAAGCCAAGAATTAGGCATGGTATCTACTCTAATTCGTTTCTTTCCTTAAGTATTTAGCATGGTATCTACTAAGTTGCACTTAAAGAAAACATAGGAACGATGGAAACGAACAAACACTCGAAGTTCTAGAAATTGGTATCAGATCTAGATCCTTCAAGTTGATTAAACCAAGAATCCCTAAAGATTCCTGTGTTACAAGCTATGAACACGAGATACGGGTCGTCTCTATGCTCATATAACAGATTCAGATTTATAATACGCAAACTTGATAAACTCAGGTTCTGCATGGCAGTCGACTTGCTGTCACTCTCAGTCGACTGCTCTTAGACTTCTGAACAATTTTGATTATTATAAATCTATACCAATTCAATCAGGTTTAATCAATAAGTAATAGAGTAGCATTCAGAAGAATATAGCATTACATGACTACGGTTTCAATCTACCCAACTATGAAATTAGTTCCACATAATAAAACTTTTATTGACTAACAGTTTCGAATACATGATTAAAATAAAAACTAGAAAGTGAAGAAATAAACTGATGATGTTCGGCCAGATAAGTCGACTTGCTATCACTCAGTCGACTGGCTCGTCCCTTTCAGTGTACTTGATCTCCTTCTTTCTTCGACTGCTGAGAGAACAATGCCTAGGGTTGATGATTGATGATCCCGAGATTAAGTCCTCCCCTTCACTTCTTATTCCAGCCTTTTTATAACTTCTTTTGCCCACATCTGCAGATTTCAGTTCTATCTCTTTACATGTTGAATATAGATCTGAGTCGATCTTCTCACTTGCCAATCCTGGTTCCCCATCTTAATTAATGAAGAGTTGTTATTTGCAGACAACCTGGATTTGGATAACTTAATCTTGCTTTGGATTTGGATGAGGATGCATCTTCATCTGTTCTTATCTTCTGACTCGGCTGAATACCAGTCGACTGGTTTTGTCATCAGTCGACTGTGTCGAGACATCTGTAGATTCATGATCACCAGTCAAGCCGACTATCTCTGGAGTAAGTCGACTGTGCCGAGCATCGTCAGCCTCTCTGTCCAGTCGCCTGTTGGAAGCACCAGTCGACTTATGCCCTGCAGTTTCTGTGTACCATCCTCAAAATCCTGAATCTGCTTTGTTTTGCTGCTTTAGGCTGTTTCCTATGGAAAAGAGAAATTAAGAGTAAAATACCACATATAGAGCATTTAAATGTCCAATTGCAGTAAGATTATTGCTCCTAAATGTGAATAATAATGGATTCATCAAATACCCCCAAACATAGCTTTTGCTTGTCCTCAAGCAAAATTAAACTACAAGCATCTCTTGAACATCTTGACCCTTCCAACATTTTCCTCAGAGAACTTGCTACATTAAGTGTCAAGGTTAGAATAAGCATTAAGATAGGTCTAAACAAGTTTTGATTCAAATGTTAATCACTTATTCACACGAATACTTAACTTGAATATCAAATAATAATATAGCCAATGCCTCTGCAACATAATCATGATTAAGGTTAGCAAGCTCAACTATATTTTAACTCCAAATTCTCACCATGGCATACACTCACAAAGAAATATAGCTCTCATTGACATAGGACATTCAAATTAGATCTCGTGACAACTTTCATTACTTGGATGAAACCATATGCTTGATCTTGCTACTACATCTTCACACCATTGATTTGCATGTTACTTGGATCAAAAGGTCTTTTATAGGTTGTAATGGGGCCATGGGTGAGGGTTTAAACAATTGAAGGGAAAAGGAATACAAAATTCTAAAGAATTAGTAGAGGAACTTGTGTTGTTCTAAGATATATATATATATATATATATATATATATATATATATATATATATATATATATATATATTAGTTCATATATAACAAGCCTATACTTTATTTCTACCAACACCTTTCCCCCATCCATAACTCAGCAATTTACAACTTTTCATTTTTTCTTATGACAAATCCTCCAACTCTTCTTTATATTTTCATCCCCTTCGTCTTGACATACCACATCTCTTTTACAATTCTTGCTCTACTAACTCAATAGATATAGGTAAGGTGACCTATTCATCTAGCCTTTGGTTAAGGATGATGTGTCTTACAAAAAGAAAGCTTTTATAGGCTTCAAAGGGGTAACTAGTGGATAATTGATGTTGGGTAGGCTATTTGTCTTTGGTGATAGAATTTTAGGTGCCTTAATCATTTCCAAGTTTTTATGCAAAAACCAACTAAGTTTCGAAAAGTAGCAAAAACAAGTTCTAGATCATCTCAAGAATGCTGTCAACTGAGATCTTCAAGTGTGTGGCTCTCTCAAAAGAAATAAATAAGGCTCAAAAACTCACAATTTGTGTAGTTAAGTTTACTCACAGTTGAGCTTGCTATTCTCTTTCACAATTCGTTAAATTGACATAGCCAAATGAATGAAAGTTCCAAGTATGATCCATATGATAAGTTATTAATATTTTTAAAGATAAAGACCACACTTAATACTAGTTCTCCACTTTCTACCTATAGTAACTGAGCTCATTTCTCATCATTGTGGTTAGAAAAGACTCAACATCAAGAGACTCCAAATGTGACTAACTACCCCTAAACTTAGATGGAACATTGTCCTCATTGTTTGAAATAAAAATTTAAAATAGGCATATGTTACCATCTAATTTGAAGGAAAGAAACTGAAAATAAAAGATGAATAAAGAAATAAAACGAAATAAAGAGAAAGTGTAAGTACTCCCCTGAGAATTGGGTTGCCTCCCAATAAGCGCTGTGTTTCCTGTCTTCAACTAGACTTGATGAGTTCATACAATGTATTGAATGGTTTGAAGATTCACATCTTCCTCTTGTGGCTCAAGACTCATCTCAATATACGGCTTTGCCCTATGCCCGTTTACCTTGAATGTTTGATTTTTCTCTTTGCTATGAACCTCCAACGCTCCATGTGGAAAGACTTTTATAACAATGTATGGGCCATACCATCGTGACATAAGCTTGCCTGGAAAGAGTCTTAATCTTGAGTTGTATATCAATACCTTCTGTCCTTCATAAAACTCCTTCCTTGCTAGCTGTTTATCATGGTACATCTTGGTCCTTTCTTTGTACAACTTTGCATTTTCATATGCGTCGTGCCTCAATTCTTCAAGCTCGTTCAGTTGCAATCTTCTTTTGTCACCTGCTTGTTTCATATCAAAATTGAACCTTTTAATGGCCCAATAAGCTTTGTGTTCCAACTCCACTGGCAGATGACAGGCTTTTCCAAAAACCAGATGGTACGGTGACATGCCGATGGGTGTCTTGTATGCGGTTCTGTAGGCCCATAATGCATCATTCAAGCGTAGTGACCAATCCCTTCTACTTGTATTTACTGTCTTTTCCAGAATGTTCTTGATCTCTCTGTTGCTAATCTCCACTTGCCCACTGGTTTGAGGGTGATATGGAGTACCCACTCTATGTGTAATCCCATATTTCTTCATCAAAGAAGCAAATGGAAAATTATTGAAGTGGCTACCTCCATCACTAATTATTGCTCGTGGTGTACCGAACCTGGTGAAGATGTTTTCCTGCAAAAACTTGACAACAACTTTGTGATCATTAGTTTTTGAGGGGACAGCCTCGACCCATTTAGACACATAATCCACACCCACAAGAATATATAAATAACCAAATGAGTTAGGAAAGGGACCCATGAAGTCGATTCCCCAACATCAAAAAGCTCTATTACTTGGATGTTTTGCAGTGGCATTTGATTTCTAGAAGAGATGTTGCCTGTCCTTTGGCATTTGTCACAAGTCCTGTAAAAAGAAAAAGCATCTTTGAATACATTAGGCCAATAAAAACCAGATTGTAATACCTTAAGTGATGTTCTTTTTGGTCCAAAGTGTCCTCCACATGCATATTGGTGGCAATGTTGTAGAATACTCATTTGCTTTTCTTCTGCCACACATCTTCTTATAATTTGATCAGGGCAGAATTTGAACAAATAAGGATCATCCCAATAATAGTGCTTGCACATGGCCACCAGTCTCTTTCTTTCTTGACTTGTCATACCTGGAGGGAAAACATGAGCAGTGAGATAATTTACAATATCTGCAAACCATGGAAGTTGTATATTTATTTCAAATAAATTTTCATCTGGGAAATTTTCATTAAGTGGGGGCACAATTCTTTCTTCCTCATGCAGTAATCTGGACAAGTGATCTGCCACAACATTGTCACTTCCTTTCTTGTCTCTAATCTCAAGGTCGAATTCTTGAAATAACAGCACCCATCTGATTAACCTAGGCTTAGCATCCTTTTTAGCAAACAAATATCTCAAAGCAGCATGGTCAGTGAAAACAATGACTTTAGATCCAATCAAATATGATCTAAACTTCTCTACAGCAAAAATGACAGCTAACAATTCTTTTTCAGTAGTGAAATAATTAAGCTGTGCATCATTTAAAGTTCGAGACGCATAGTAAATAGCATGGGGTACCTTATTTATTCTCTGACCCAAAACAGCTCCCAAAGCATAATCACTTGCATCACACATAAGCTCGAAGGGATGGTTCCAATCTGGTGCCATGATGATAGGTGCAGAAATGAGAAGATTTTTCAATGTAATGAAAGCATTTGTGCACTCTTCTGTCCATGCAAACTCAACATCCTTAGCCAACAATTCACAAAGGGGTCTGGAGATTTTGGAGAAATCTTTTATAAATCTTCTATAGAACCCTGCATGTCCAAGAAAACTCCTAACACCCTTAACTGTAGTAGGAGGGGGTAGCTTTGATATGATGTCAATTTTTGCCTTGTCCACCTCTATGCCCCGATTTGACACCACATGTCCCAAGACAATACCTTGTTGTACCATAAAATGGCACTTTTCCCAATTCAGCACTAAATTGCATTCTTCACATCTCTTAAGTACAAGCTGCAAATAGTTAAGGCATCCATCAAAACAAGATTCAAAAACACTGAAATCATCCATAAATACCTCGATGAACCTTTCCACCATGTCTGAAAATATACTCATCATGCATCTCTGAAATGTAGCTGGTGCATTGCACAATCCAAAGGGCATCCTCTTGTATGCAAAAGTACCAAAAGGGCATGTAAAAGTGGTCTTTTCTTGATCTTCTGGAGCAATAGCAATTTGATTATAGCCACTATAACCATCTAAAAAATAATAATGACTATATCCTGCTAATCTTTCTAACATTTGATCAATAAAAGGAAGAAGGAAGTGATCTTTCCTGGTTTCGTTATTCAGCTTCCTGTAGTCAATGCATACCCTCCATCCTGTGGTCACTCTCGTAGGGATAAGCTCATTTTCTTCATTCTTCACCACTGTGACTCCACTTTTCTTAGGCACTACATGTATAGGGCTCACCCATTTGCTATCTGAGATAGGGTAGATGATACCAACATCTAGTAGCTTCAAGACCTCTGTTCTTACCACTTTCTTCATGTGTGGATTAAGCCTTCTCTGTGCTTCCCTGCTAGGTTTTGCATTGTCTTCAAGAAGTATTTTATGCATGCATTTGGATGTACTTATTCCCTTGATGTCTGCAATGGTCCATCCTATTGCACCCTTGTGTTCTCGTAGTACCCTTAGCAGCTTATCTTCTTCTAGTGCACTCAAGTTTGCAGCAACTATCACAGGTAGCGTCTGGTTCTCACCCAAATATGCATGCTTCAAATGTTCAGGCAGCGGCTTAAGCTCCACGCCTGGTGTCCTGGTAGCAGTCGACTGGTATTGAGGAAACACAAGTGTTATTAGACACAAGATTTTCAAATGCAGGTGCAAGCTTACCTGAATATGATTTTGGAGTTTCGAGGTAATGTATTGTTTCTGCAATCCTCCAGGCATCGTATTCCTGTTCAACATGAGACAATGTTAGAGATTGTGTAATTGCGGCTTGTAGTGGTTCAATGCTATGTACCTGAAATTTTTGATCAACAATCTCCTATACCACATCAATATTATAACATTCATGATCATCATGTGGTAATTTCAGTGCATCAAACATTTTAAATTCAACCTTTTCTCCATTTATTTTCATACTTATAGTACCCTTTTAAACACAAATTTTTATATCAGCCGTACTCATAAAGGGCCTACCTAAAATGATCGGTAAAGAAGATGGCATTGAAGAGTCCTCCATATCCAACACAACAAAATCTGCAGGCAAAATGAAATCATTTACCTGAACTATGACATCTTCCAAAATACCTCTAGGTCTTCTGATGCTGCGATCAGCCAACTGCAAAGTGATGGATGTTGGTTTGAGTTCCCCCAATCCTAGCTTTTCGTAAACAGAGTAAGGAAGAAGATTGATGCTTTCCCCCAAGTCTAGCAGTGCCTTTTAAAAGAAGTGCTCACCAACCCTGCAAGGAATGGTAAAACTACCTGGGTCCTTTAGTTTAGGAGGTAATTTCCTTAACAAAATGGCGCTCACTTCCTCTGTCAAAGCCACATCCTCCCTAACCTGAAATGTTCTTTTGTGAGTACAACATTCTTTTGAAAATTTGGCATAAGAAGGAATTTGTTTAATAGCATCAAGTAGGGGGATATTAATTTCTACCTTTCTGAGAGTTTCAAAGATATCAAATAAATGTTGTTCTTTCTTTTGCTTGACTAACCTTTGAGGGAATGTTGGCAAAACAGTCCTTTTTTTTCACTTACCTTGTTAGATCTCAAAGCTTTTGATGGTTGTGTGTCTGATTCGTCTGCGTGTATTCCAACCTTGCTATCAATTATCTTACCATTTCTTAGGGTTGTTACTGATTTGAGCTGTTCTTAGCCTCTAGGGTTTGGTATAGTTTGTGATGGGAGTTCTCCTGCCTTTCATTCACTCAACTCCTTCGCGATTTGACCGATTTGGGTTTCCAATTTCTGAATCGCCTGCCCTTGTTGGTTGCTTGTTTGATGTTGTTGTTGGAGCAATTGAAGAACAGTGGATTCAAAATCCAACTTCTTCTGTTCTTCACTTGGCCAATCATACCCACTTCCCATCTAGAAGTTCCGTGCATGTCCTTGCGAAGATTGAGTGCCTTGATTGTTGCTCCATGAGAAATTTGGATGGTTCCTCCACCCTGGGTTATATGTGTTCGAGAAGGGGTTGTTTTTTGGTGGAAACACTCCTTGTCCCACATAGTTTGCATGCTCCTGATCTGTGAAAGAAGACATGGGACACGTATCAGTCGTATGATCAAAATGAGAACAAATTGCACAAATTTCTTTTGTTTGATTTTTTACACTGCCCATTGTTGTCATTGCATTAACAAGCATATCAATTTTTTTGTTCATGTTTACCATTTCTAATTGTATGTTATTACTACCAGAAATTTCGTAAACTCCCTATTTTTTTTAGAAATGCCTCTTCCCCTTGTTGAGAATTGCTGTGAGTTCTCACTGAGTTCTTCAAATAAATCGATGGCCTTCTCACCACTTTTCCTCATCAAGATCCCGTTGCAAGCTGAATCCACAATTGCCTTATTAGTATCATTTAAACCCTCATAAAATGTTTGTACCTGATCATCCTTAGGCATGTTGTGCGTAGGACACTTGAGAAGCTTGTTCTTGAAGTCCTTCCATGCTTCGAAGAATAATCTCCATCTTTTTGTTGGAAGAGTTGAATCTCCCTTTTTAGTTGTTTGGTTTTCTGGGCTGGAAAGAATTCTTTCAAGAATTTTGTTGCCAATTGCTCCCATGAATTAATTGATCCTGGTTCCAAAGAATTATACCACAATTTAGCATTAAGTTTTAAAGATAATGGAAACAAGATTAACCTAATTTGTTCAGGGGTAAGCCCTTGGACGCTTTGTGTTCTGCAAAGATCAAAGAAGTCTTGCAGATGGAGGTGAGGCTCCTCGTCTGGTTTGCCACTAAAGTGGGGAACCATGCTAAGTAATTGGGGAGATAGATACATATTTCCTGTGACATTAGGTTGATAAGCAATGCAGGAAGGTTGGTCAATATTCTTAGGCGTGAATTTGTCCTGCATTGGTACTCGATTTGGTACTTCCTCAGCCATTGCTGCTTGTGAATTGGATCTCTGTGCAGTCGACTTGTTCCGTGCTCCAGTCGACTGGTTTGTTGCAGACAGCCGACCTAGTCTATGCAATGAGCGTTCTGTTTCTGCGTCAATAGGAAGTAGCTCTGGACGAAGTGATCGTCTCCCGTGCATTCACCAGAATCCTGTAACCTAAAAGAAAAATATTTATTAATAAAAGAAAAGAAAAATGAAAACTATTTTACTGATTTGTATGTTAAAATACTAAACAATCCCCGGCAGCGGCACCAAAAACTTGTTGTGCAATCTAGATGGGCACCAAAAACTATTTTACCCTTGTTTGATTTTTTACACTGCCCATTGTTGTCATTGGAAAACTAGATCAGGTAGTTCTGAATCACAAATATCTATTAAGTAGTTGGGCTTTGATCTCCACCTATAGTCAATAATGCTAAGTCACCTTCTATACTACTCTAATTACTCATGTTCGTTCCTTTAAGGGCATGGTATCTACTCCTTAAAGTTATTTTTTCCCTCAGCAAAGAATTAGGCATGGTATCTACTCTAATTCGTTTCTTTCCTTAAGTATTTAGCATGGTATCTACTAAGTTGCACTTAAAGAAAACATAGGAACGATGGAAACGAACAAACACTCGAAGTTCTAGAAATTGGTATCAGATCTAGATCCTTCAAGTTGATTAAACCAAGAATCCCTAAAGATTCCTGTGTTACAAGCTATGAACACGAGATACGGGTCGTCTCTATGCTCATATAACAGATTCAGATTTATAATACGCAAACTTGATAAACTCAGGTTCTGCATGGCAGTCGACTTGCTGTCACTCTCAGTCGACTGCTCTTAGACTTCTGAACAATTTTGATTATTATAAATCTATACTAATTCAATCAGGTTTAATCAATAAGTAATAGAGTAGCATTCAGAAGAATATAGCATTACATGACTACAGTTTCAATCTACCCAACTATGAAATTAGTTCCACATAATAAAACTTTTATTGACTAACAGTTTCGAATACATGATTAAAATAAAAACTAGAAAGAGAAGAAATAAACTGATGATGTTCGGCCAGATAAGTCGACTTGCTGTCACTCAATCGATTGGCTCGTCCCTTTCAGTGTACTTGATCTCCTTCTTTCTTCGATTGCTGAGAGAACAATGCCTAGGGTTGATGATTGATGATCCCGAGATTAAGTCCTCCCCTTCACTTCTTATTCCGGCCTATTTATAACTTCTTTTTCCCACATCTGCAGATTTCATTTTCATCTCTTTACATGTTGAATATAGATCTGAGTCGATCTTCTCACTTGCCAATCCCGGTTCCCCATCTTAATTAATGAAGAGTTGTTATTTGCAGACAACCTGGGTTTGGATAACTTAATCTTGCTTTGGATTTGGATGAGGATGGATCTTCATCTGTTCTTATCTTCTGACTCGGCTGAATACCAGTCGACTGGTTTTGTCATCAGTCGACTGTGTCGAGACATCTGTAGATTCATGATCACCAGTAAAGCCGACTGTCTCTGGAGTAAGTCGACTTTGTCGAGCATCATCAGCCTCTCTGTCCAGTCGCCTGTTGGAAGCACCAGTCGACTTATGCCCTGCAGTTTCTGTGTACCATCCTCAAAATCCTGAATCTGCTTCGTTTTGCTGCTTTAGGCTGTTTCCTACGGAAAAGAGAAATTAAGAGTAAAATACCACATATAGAGCATTTAAATGTCCAATTGCAGTAAGATTATTGCTCCTAAATGTGAATAATATTGGATTCATCATCCCTCAGGCAGGTAACTTGTATTCTTTTCTTTGTATAATACAAGTACTAAATACCGTCTGTAGTGTAGTCGTGTTCTAGAGACAATTCTTGTGTGAAGCCCTATTGTATCTTGTCTCTATTGTGGTTATCGGTCCGTAGTTGCCTCACTACACACATGACATGAAATAACCTAGGGATGACCACTTCTTGTTGTATACATGTATGTTGTTCGTATGATATCATGTGCTTGGTTATGTTTGTTGTAGTATACCCATTGTGGACTTGTGAAATACCCTATATCATGTTGTTGGGAAATCTAGTATACCCTATTTCATGTTTGGTTATATTTTGGATGAGTTTCATATGAACTAGTTGATTTTGTGCATGAAGGATATATTCTATTTTGTCGATTCCCCATTTTTTATCAGTATTTTAGACCATATTAAGGTCAGTATATGAAAATATTTTGTGAACATGAATTATAGAGAATTCTGTCTACTTTCCATATTTTCTGACAGATCTCAATTTCCATTTAGAGTTTCAAGTTATCACTATTTACTACAGATGTGTTTAAAAATTCCAGATTCTGTTTTCCAATGAATTTTGGATGAGTTTTCATGCTGTTTTCCTGTTCTTGAATATAAACTTCTGATTTCTGGCTGAACATATTTTCTAGATACAAATTTGTTTTGAGATATGTTTTTGTGAATACTATATGACTTATATATATTTTCTGGATTCGGCTGGGAGTCTATTTTTCAGATTCTCTGACGGATCCATATTTGCATGTTTGTAGCAATGGGAATTTCAGATTTAGTGTAGGTATGTCTTGCTGTCCTGAACTATATTTTTCGTTGTTCTATTCTTTTATGAGTTATCTTTTGCTTGTACATGTTTATCTTTCAATCTGAACCTGTTACTCTTTTATGACATGTTATTCTTGCTCTGTTTTGTACACATACATTCCTGTCTGATAAGAACAACAAAATAATCAAGTCGGGGTTAAGGGAAAGATCTAGTAGTGGATAATATAGAAATGTGTACTTGGAAGGGAGCTCGTGTTTCCCACAGGATTATCTGCTATGTGTTCGTGACTACATGATACACGACTCTGTCTTTTTGATTACCCTGACTGCACACTTCCCTATAGGAAGGTGTACTCAGAAGAGAACCCATAGGTTCTATCTGTCTGTCTGGATCTGCATCTGATATCTGTCTGTCTGATACCTGAGTACACGGCCCTATAGAATTCTCTACAAAATCTAAATGAAATTGTTTGAATGTAGCAACCATGTGGTAAAAGGATGGACGCATGAAGTGCTACCTAGATAGTAATAACACAAGATCTGTAATAACATGATATCTGTTACCTATTCACCTGTATCTGTTATCTGACATCTGTTCTCTGTATACCTGTCTACATACAATCTGACACCTGACATCTATTACATATCACCTGTATGGACGCATGGAGTTTATTTTCTTTTTCCTCTTCCTGTAATTTATTAAATTGTAGATTTTGAAGATCAGCAACCTGATGGAGTAGGTGATATGAGATTCTAGATGTTGGAGTTCTTGCTACTATTATTATTATTTTCCTGTTGCTTATTTTTCACAATTGTATCTGTTACTTGGATTTATTTGTATTTGGGCAATGTGACCCAGGATTATTGACTTGTTCAGATCTAGTTTATTTGAGATTAATATATTTTGTTTCAAGTAAAAATCTGTTAGTATTTTGATTCATATATGCATGCTTGGTTGACTTCTCTTGCTCCGGACTCTGATTATTCTTGTGAAATATTGTAAAGATCTTGACAACTTATGGATGATGAAAATCATTCGTTGGGCTTAGTCACGTATTCGTATTCCGTATCTTTTTTTGGAAAGCGGGACATGACACACCAAGAATATTAGCCCACAATGGCAATTTCTCAAATTTTCAATAATCACAATTTTTCGATATCCTGGGTCTCGCTCCGCTTCTAGAATCCACACAATGAGTCCACATAATTCAAACAAAGAATTTACTAGGTTATTCTTAACCTTATTTATAATCATTATAAATTCCATTCAAGTAGTCATCCTTAAATTAGTAGATAAAATTTTCCAAACTTTTATAATAGGACTTCAAACGCCTCAATTCAATCAACATCATCTCTGTTCTAGTAATTCAATTCAAATTACCAAATATGTACCAAATCATTCATTCTAATATGGAATTTAATCCAAAACATCTGTACCAACTTCTATTAAGATAATACCCTTCAAAATCAATTCTTAATTTTTCCAAATACTTCTAAAACATTTGTACCAATTTTCATTAAATAATATTCTTCAAAAAATCAATTTCTAATTCTCCAAAGATACTCAAAAGATGATATCCCTCAAAAATCAATTCCTTATTCCTCCAAAATACTCAAAAAGAAGTAAATAAAAATCAGACACGTAATTAATCATTTAATTTATTGTGGAAATTAACCCAAAAATACTTGTACCAAATTCTATTTATACAAAACACCAAAAATATAATTTTTATGTTAAAAATACTCATAAAGTGAATTTTTATTAAACAAAACATTTGTACCAATTTTCATTAAATAATATTATTCAAAAAATTAATTTCTAATTCTCCAATGATACGCAAAAGATAATATCCCTCATAAATCCATTCCTTATTCCTCCCAAATACTAAAAAATGAGTAAATAAAAATCAGACCCGTGTTTAATCATTTAATTTATTGTGGAAATTAACCTAAACATACTTGTACCAAATTCTATTTATACAAAACTCCAAAAATACATTTTTTATGTTAAAAATACTCATAAAGTGATTTTTATTAAACAAAAACTGAAAATGGGCTCCTCCCTGGTTCGAACCCGCGACCCAGCACAGAGCCCCAATGCCCAAAATCACACCCTCTAACCAGGCTTCCAAACCTCACAATCTGCCAATAATCCTCAAAGAATTAAACTAATGCTTACGGGCTCAAATTCAATTTCAAAAAAAATGTTAGAAAATATTTCAACCCTCCCTGAATTGAACCCAAGACCACCCACACAAGCACACAGTGCTCTAAGCAGCACCCACTACCCAAGCTTTCAAGCCTCACTATCTACTAATTTCCCTCGGGGAAATAAATATGAATGTGTTACTCGGATTCTAATCCATACCCAAAAAATCTAACAATCCACATATACATCAATTCAAGTATCAAAAGCCTAAGATTTAAATCATGGTATTTAATTAAATTAAAAGTAGTAAATAACCATCTAAAATTTCATCGTTTTAATCAATCATGAATTTTGTGAGCATACAATAGATTTTAATCATGAATTAAAACTAATTATACTCTCTCTAAAATAATTAACATAGCATCTCTCTGCTTCAATTACTTCACAACAATTTATTTGGTGCAATTTTTAAAACTATCATGATACTATAAAACAGTCAAAGTTGGCACACATAAATATATATTTGCACAATCTAGCTTGAAAATTACTACACAAAAAATTTGAAAGTTAAGGGAACGCCTACACATATATATATTTAGTATGTAAATTCTAACAAGAACAAATTAGAAAGTCAAAGAATACCCACCCAATCGTTTCCGATAGGTTTGAGTTGGTGTAGCTATTACGAAGTCAATTTCCCATACACATAGGAACTACGCAATTTGTCGTGGTGTTCCACTTCATGCTACGCTTCCGTCAAGCGTAGAAGAAAAGGAGGCCGTAGGAAATAAATGGAAGTTTGATTTGTAGGTGAAGAAAATAAGGCAGTGAGGATGTGGTGATGGTTCGGACATGGAAAGGAGGAGAAGGCAGTGAAGAGGAGGAAGAGATGGAGTGGTGGGGAGTTTGTAGAGGAAGAAGAATGAATGAAACCAGTGAAGGAAAAATGGTTGCAAGGGTGAAGGATGGAATGAAGGGTGTGTGTATATATGTACACATAAAGGGAGTTAAAAGAAAGATAATGAAGTTGGTGGCACATGAAGTGGATGAGTGGGGTAGTGGGAAGGGAATAATTTGGCTGAATGAGTGGAGAGTAGGAGTTGTTATTGAGGGGTTAGTTAAGAATTAGGATGGGGTTTAGTGGGGATTTGAGGAGAATGTCGGGGAAGTGGGGAAAGAGACGTGCATATGTAGATATTCATATATGTATACAATGAGTGGGGGAAATAATTAGATGGTATATGATAATTAGTGTGTGTGTGTATGAGTAAAAGTGTATATGTGTATGTATGTGTATGGGGGAAGCACGGTGTTTTATTTTGATTCTCCACAAATACAAAAAATTATTTGACATGGTGGTATAAGTTCAAAAATAAAAGAATAAGTTTAATTAAAATTAGTTTAGGTTAATTCTAATCTAATCCTTTAAATTTAGCAAATAAAATATATGTCCATGACTTCATAAATTTTATATATTAAAAATATAATCAACACGTGTATTAAAAGCATGTAGATTGCACGTATAAACAAAATATATTTGAGTTGACTCAAAATAGGAGAAAATAAATTTTGAAAAAATGTAAAAATTTATAAACAACCGAAATAAAAAATACATAAAAATATTTATATTAAGAGCATTACGAATATTATACGTGACGGTACAAAATACATGTGCGTAACACACGTAGGGTAAAATTGTAATAACTCAATTTACGGGGTGTTACATCGGCATCTTTGGTTCTCTTCTTCCTCGAAGGTTCCTTCGACCCCGGGCAAGGAGGACGTTTTACCCAGTTGCTTTGGCCTCTGTGACAACCTTCGTCTTTGTCTGTGCCTTTGCCCTTGCCTCTGCCCCTGCCTTAGACTTCTCCTCGGCCTTTAGAGCTGCATGCCTAGCCCTCAAAAATTTGTCGGAAACCATGGTTTTTTGCCGGAGGGAAACAAAGCCGAGGAAGCAATGGTGCTGAAGATAACGGTGAAGAAAATCAAGTCAAGGAGAAATGAAGGACAAGAGAAACTACATATCTCGCAGAAAGGGTTCAACTGTGCGAGCACATGATGTCACATGAGCATGCACGCGGAGCATGCAAGTGCAATTTCTTGAGTCCATCTCGGCAAAGCACTCCGTAAACATGGTTTTCGTCTTGGCACCGTGAAATGGCGCTCCAACTCTTAGCTTTCGTGTCCGTAACATGGCTCTCATCTTGATGCCTCGAAATGGCGCTCCGACCCAGAGGCAGTGACAGATTTCTGCAATCTCTAATGTCTCATGCTAACGCCTTGAAATGGTACTCCGACCTTGAGATAGTCGCGAATTTCTCCGCAAACGTCCATTCCTCACATGTAGCACCTCAGCATGGTACCTCGATGCCAAAGCAGCCGTGGAAACCGCCCTCACTCTACCTTAGTAGCTTCGACTAGCAATAGAAGACCAAGAAGTGAACAAAACATTCTTCATTTCTAAACAGCAAGTTACATTATCATGGTTACATGAACTTTTACAAACTCAAGGCATGAGGCCCTGACCATCGGGACCCCCTCCAACAAACCCCGATCCAAAAACCTCCATGTCTCTCCCTGAAGGATGGGTTCCTAATCCCAACAATTCAGGAACTCCCTGTACGCTAGCAACACTAGAAGAACTGACTCCTCCACTTTGGGCGTCCCTAGGCGCTCCCATTCGGGAATATGTCACCGGGTACAGGTCCCGTCTCGAGAACATACTCCAAAAGTTAAAGGTCGGGCTCACCTCTATGAGCTTAACCCTCAACAGATATATCTCCAAGTCTTTCTCCACGTGCATCCGTCTAAAGATGAAGTTTGAAGACTACCATCCAATGAGGCTAGAGAGCACACTCCCGTCGGCTTGGGTGAGAATCAAATTAATTTCAAGGATAGATGCTTTTAAGCGAGCTAGCTCTTCCGCCACCTCCTGTGACATCCGATTGTGGTACCTAAAATCTTCTATGTCACTCTCCTCCTTTCAAAGACGGACGATGATGTCCTCGACTTGATTCAACTGGCCTCGGAGGGCTCGGTTTTCGTCCTCATACCCACTTTCCCGAGGCCCGTACCTTGTGATCTGATCAAGAAAACAACCACCTTGAGACTCAGAGGAATACACAACGCAGGTCAAAAAGTTGTATGATTTTTCATTAAACGAAATGATTACAAAAGGTGGTGGCCAATCAGCGAATGGCATCGATACAAAATAATGAAAAGAAGAACTAAGATGAAAGGGAAACCTCCTGGGAGGACAGGTAAGTTTCCTCGTCCCCGACCACCTCACGCTCACGATGGTCACCGGCATCATCCAAAGGCAATTCCTCGCCTTCGTGAACCAAATGTATCTCCTCTGGAGTCTGAGGGGTCCCACCAAGCTCCGGCTCGAAAGATAGGACACTGAGATCGATGTCGGGTTACCTTTCTCGTACATGCTCGAGGGCCTATTTAAAGCCCCGGTCCTCTCCCGCAATGATCTGGTCTGCGGAACCCACAAGCTCCGCCTTCAAATTTTGCCAACTCTTCCTCCAAGGTCTACTTCTCGTCCATCACAATTCCCTGGTCCAAGTTCCTTACCACAACGTTGCCCTCCAGCTCCTTCACCCTCTTTTCAAGCTCCTTAGCACGACTCTTCTCCTCCTGCCACTTCTGATCGAGTTGTTTGGCCCTCCGATTCGTGCACTTGAGAAGATACACATACTGACGCTTCACCTTCGCTCCTTGGAGTATGGCCTATGGAAAGGAGGAAGCTTATTAAGGAAGTTACAAGCACAAAAAAGACTAAAAGATTGTTCAAGACCAAACCCTTACCATGACGGAAGACTGGGCATACCGAAGATAGCTCAAATCAGTGGTCTCCTGAGCCAGGGCCCTCCTATCCCTCAGCGGGGCTAAGTTATCCACCACCTCGATGGCAACACGGGACTCTATCATGGAGTCGACCACTTTAGCTGCCCAATCGGGCTGATAGGTCTCACTAAGATTGTCAGTGATGAGGGCATCAACATGGCGTGGAATGGGGGAAGAGGTGACCCGGCCAGCTTGGCAGGTCGGAGCGATAGCTCGCTTGGAGGGGCCCTCGAGGAATCCTCCGGGTCATTGATTCTAAGGGCCCCAGACCTTTTCGTCCAAACCAAGGCCGGGCCCGTTTCCTTCCCATTCCCCTTCTGGTCCTCTGCTACCCTCTTCTCCTCCCATTCATCGACACCATCCACACTTGTAAGAAAGTTGAAGCAATAAGACATTATCAAAGTGTACTCAAGGGAACCTAAGGCTAGAGAAAGCTTACAAGGAACATAAGGACTCAAGCAGCAAGCTGCTAGCTTCGCCTCCATCATCTTTGCCCAATCTATGTTGGTGCTACCGTCGAAAAGCTGCTTATATACCTCATCCTATTCCTTAGTGAATTTTGTTGGCTTCAAAGACTTCCTATCCTGGATGTCATACAACCACCTTGTCAGGATATCCCAGGGGTCAGGACTGTAGACAATGAAGTACATCGACTTTCACTCCTTTATAGAGTCAGGATGATTAGGCACCATCCGATACTTGTTACGATGAGAGATTTACCACCGGTGTTGATTCCCCAGAAGGGCGCTTATCCCTAGACACGTTGGGAAGTACTTCAGCTTCAAGGGAATGTTATTCGTCGAGCACAGGATGATGAAGCTCATTAGTTGCTTCTAGTAATTGGGCCCGTATTGCATAGGGCTCATCCCCACCCAATTCAGGACCTCCTTGATGAGAGGATGTATGGGGAGGCGCAAGCCCAAAGCGAATGCATCGGGTGGGAACATGCAAAACCACTCTGAAGGGATATCTGTTGGCTGGACCCCAAGAATTAGAAGCATCAATACATACTTTCGGGGGATATGGAATGCCTCCCAGATGTCATCAAGCTTGCCCCCCGCCAGAGTGTTCTGGGTTTTGTCCGCCTCAATCTTTGGTTTTTTCGGGGTCCACAGCTGCACACCAAAATGAACAACGTCCTTCATATCTTTTGGGTACATCGGAACAGACTTGTGAGCGTCGATCAAAATATTTCATCCTCATGCTCGTAATCCATCGGCTCATATTCCCGATCGGGCAAAATGATCTTCCTCTTCTTCCTCATCGGATGACGAATGAGAGGAGGGGCGACCGCAACTATACTTTCAAGGGATGAAGAATCTGCTTCCTGGACCTTGGGACTCCCCTTCGCATCTTACACCCTCACTCCCTTGAATCCCCTCATCTTCCTCTTCCTTCGCCTCAACATGCTCCTCCATCTCCTCCTCAGCTCCGGGGTCTCTCCCCTCTTTATCAGACCCAGTCATACCCTCAGGACGAAAAGGCTCCATCCCCTCTAGGTCTTAAAGCACTTCAATTTCCACGTCCTTATCCTCTTCAGATGAAGAAGGCACGTAGACAAGTCCCTCCCTCTCAGGCTCGCCTATCGATGAGGGCGCACGAGAGGAATCCGAGGAACCGGCCCTCACTGGATGATGAAGACCAATCAATGGGCTGAGCTCCATTCATGTTTGAAGTGAAGAATTTATTTATATAGAGAGAACCTCTGGATGTAGAAAGAGAAAGCAATCCAAGAAAATGAGATAAGGAGGGGGATTTATAGAAATGGGAGCGACTTTCCAAATGACCACTGTCACATGTGCCCTCCTTGATTTCTATGAAATCATGAAACAGCCATTCAAAGATCGCATGAAGTCACATGCATAATGGTTCATTATCCCTCATCTTGTTTTCACGGGATTCCAAACAAGTGTATCCCCTCGGAATAAGTGCGTCAAAATGGCGCACCGATGCCGAACTCATCGCGGATTTCTCTACTAACTCAGCTCAAGCCATGAAACTAGCGCCTTAAAATGGTGCTCCGACTTCGAGCTCGTCGCGGAATTATCTGCTAACAAGGCTGACGCCTCTGATCTAGCACCATGAAATGGTACTCCGACTCTGAGCTCGTCGCAGAATTCTCTGCTAACAAGGCTCAGGCCAGCATCTCAAAATGGTGCTCCGACTTCAAGCTTGTCGCGGATTTCTCCGCTAACACGGCTCACACCTGGGACAAATGCCTCAAAATGGTGCTCCGACTCCGAGCTCATTGCGAATTTCTCTGCTAACACGTCTCACGCCTCAGACAGAGCACCTCGAAATGGTGCTCCGACTTCTAGCTCATCGCAAATATCTCCACTAACATGGCTCACGCTTGGGACAAAACACCTCAATTGGTGCTCCGACTCCGAGCTCGTCACAGATTTCTCTGCTAACATGGCTCACGCCTCAGACAAAGTGCCTCGAAACAGTGCTCTGACTCCGAGCTCGTCGCGAATTTCTTCGCTAACACGGTTCACGCTTCGTGAAAATTGCCTCGAAATGGTGCTATAACTTCGAGCTCGTCACGGATTTCTCCACTATCACGGCTCACACCTCGGCCAAAATGCCTCAAAATGGTGCTCCGACTTCGAGCTCGTCATAGATTTCTCCACTAACACAGCCTATGCCTTGGACAAAGCACCTCGAAATGGTGCTCTGATTCCGAGCTCGTTGCAGATTTTTCCACTAAAATAGCTCACGCCTCAGACAAAATGCCTCAAAATGGTGCGATGACTCCAAGCTTTTCGCAGATTTCTCTGCTAACACTGCTCACGACTCGGACAAAGTGCCTCGAAATGGTACTCCGAACTCGTCATGGATTTCTCTGCTAACACGGCTCACGCCTCGGACAAAATGCCTCGAAATGGTGCTCCGATCACGAGGCATATGCTAGTTTTTTCTCCCCTCTGGGGTCAGAGCCCGATCCTCGGCCCCCGCAGCTCTGAAGGAGCCCAACGCCATCGCAACAGACTAGTTCTTATGCCAATGCATTTTTTGTACGAGTTACCTACTCCTCGAAGATGACCGAGAGCTCGCCTCCGAGAGTGGGGGGTTATGAGTGGGGGACTTGAGATTCCAATCTGATGTTGTTGTTTTTTGGGTGTGGGAGCAACAGATAACGAGTTTTTTTGTTGGGGGAGGGAAAGCAGATCTCAACCGCCGATCATGTTCTGATTAGAGGCAAATATTTAGCGGATCTGGTGGTGGTTGATCGCTGTTGAACACCTGCAAAATGCTTGAAACATCAGAAGTATTTCCAGCGACATGCCCTCTGACGATCAAGTCAGCAAATTGGGGTTTAATGTGAGATTAAGTGGTGAAATTGTGATTACCTAGTAACAGTGGAGGTGGGCCTATATCTATAGGCTGGTGAGAATTTGTTATGGAGAGATTCCCTGCTGCCTGGATTCTGATGATTAGGGATATGATGGAGCAGTTAATCCCCTGATCTTAGGGAATTTGATTATTCCATAATTGAGCAACTCTCCTTAGCAGGCCGAACTGAGTTGGTGGGCCTGTGGGAGGCCCACAAACTATCTTCGGACTTTAGGTTTTCATAAAATTGTCATCTTGTCCATGTCGACCTCGTGATCCGTGCTATGACCGAACGGTGGAGCTTAGCCACAATTTTCACCCGTATCATTCACCACACGAAGATTATTAATGATCGCCATAATAGTGTAACACCCCGCAAAATAGCATATAACTATTTTGCATCATAATCCGTGTACAGTTTAGAATTTGCACGCGATTATGTATTTTCCTAATAATAATTTTTTTAAACATATTTTCTTATATAAATTCAATATATCTAATTTTATGTATGTAGATTAAATATCTCTATATATTGTAGTGTTAATTAATTTGCTTGTTTATATATATAAATGGTTGCATTCATGATGGTGCATGAGAATGAGAAAATCGACACTAGTACATATACTAGTATATATGTGTGGTACATATGCAATTATCAAATTGTATGATACTACACCATATATATTTTTCTCTCTTTGTCATGCACCCGCATCTAGCTATTCATCACATCTCATCATGATCAAATGGATTGAAATGAGCCATGGAAAATATCTATAAAAAAACCATGAGCAAGAGGATATGGTTTTGGAATTCCACCATGACACTTGGCTCATCCCCCCCCCCCCCCCCCCCCCCCGCCCCTTTGACCCCACATGTCAGCCACCCCCATGCACACCCCCCTCTCTTCCTCACTTCATTTAAGCCCCTCTCTTACTCTCATTTCATAATTTTTGAATTTTTCTAGAGAAAGAGAGAAGGAGAGAGTGAAAAGAAAAAGGAGGTGATCAAGAGCAATTCTTGGACGACGAACTAGAGGGAGGAGGCCTAGCTACACACTTTTCTCAACTTCACTAAAGGGTGGGGAGTTCTCTAAAATATTATTTCTTATTTCCTTGTTTGATTTGTTGAATGAAATAAGTAATAATTGTAACACCCCAAATTCCAAATACCACTGAATTCGAGATTTCCACAGGAGCTTTTCGTCTCATTCGGTACAATTTTACAAGGAATTGAAACTTT
The DNA here is from genome assembly GCA_017893485.1 of Hemerocallis citrina. Lineage (NCBI taxonomy): Eukaryota > Viridiplantae > Streptophyta > Magnoliopsida > Asparagales > Asphodelaceae > Hemerocallis > Hemerocallis citrina. The sequence continues at coordinate 258,767,236 of CM030362.1, read as the reverse complement.
CCATATCACATCAGAGTTGCATGAAATTTTACACTTTACATTTTACAGTGGAAGCATATAACACAGTAATTTACATGTAATGACAGCGGAAGCAATTTACATCATTTAAATAAATGTACATCATCAATGAATAATTTGTAAGCATCAGTTCTCCTTTCACTTTTATCAAGCCACTTATCCTGCATACAAAACTATGGGTACGTCAGTTTATTCAACCGACGAAAATTATACATGGCCATCCTCTCTATGCCAGAAACAGTATAACAATTTTCATTTCTTAACAAATCACAAACTTGTTCACATATCAAATTAAAGGGAAGATCTTAATGATGTCGTGTTGTGATTGTGCACTTAATCCTTAATGCAATTATTATATGACACTAATGCGCACTTGTTCGGATTCTATGCATCCCATACTACATAGGTCCGAGGGCAAGCCCTTATTCGCACTTCATTTTATAGGGTTCAATCCCTCGCCATGACTTAATCTACTACTGTAACTACGGTAAGTATCTTAGATGTTCTATGATCTACGAGCCCATGTCCAGGCAGCCTGGAGGGGAATCCCATGCACTGACACGACGCATCGAGCAGGCAACCTATGGACAATTCAGCCTCCGCCATGAAACAATGGCACCACCCATAGCCACTCAAATATCCCACAAGCGTCGCCACCGGGACGATAATTCTGGAGTAGTGCCCACGCCATGTCTTGATGCATCAAGTAGGCAGCCTGTGGATCACTCTCACACCACCAATCCGATGGCCCTCATACTCGTGTTTTTCTCTTACTTTCATCACATCTCCACTATGTATCTGGTCCTTATTTTATTTGAATCATGAACAAAAATCAAAGCTTTAGAGTTAGCCTCTCCACTGTACCGGACTTAATCATTCATTCAACATGACCAACCTTGGTCTTTCTTTTCAAATTTCCATATCATTTTATTTCTTTCCAATTGCCGGTAGGAGACTTAGCTACTCCTTTGTTTCAATTTCAATTCACAATTACCAAAAGTTTGAGCATTTCCAGCTCATGAGTTCATTTTCATAATCTCAATAGATTTTTCTTCTTTCCATGTTCATAACTTTCACTTTCATAATTTCAAATAAAAGGTTCACTTCATTTCATGTATAAATTCATGCAAAAACAAATAGAATTTACTTCTTCTAAAATGTCACACCCAATAATCATTCAACATAAGATTCGCAATCTTAATCATAAAACAAATCATAGAATTTCTGATATGCCAAAAAGAGATCTGGACAGTCGACTTAGAGCTTATCCAGTCGACTTGTTCAGCCAAATAAAGTTCTTCAATAACCTGCTCGGAAGAGTCGACTGCTGCACATGGCCAGTCGTCTGTTCCGCAGCATTCAAATCTAAATATACTTTACGGGAAAGTCGACTGTCATTCGTACCAGTCGGCTGTTCTGGATAGTTCAACTATACAACTTTTCATGTTCAGTACAGTCGACTGCTACCAATATTCGGTCGACTGATCAAAACTAATTTCAATTTAAGGAATATTTCTTCCTTCTGTTCTTCAATTAGCACACAGCATTTTATTCAACTACAGTATGTTCAATGTCAACATAAACATGCGATTCTTATCCATTTACCAGCATCACAACATGGTTTACGATTAAATGTAAGTTTCACAATACTAGCATTTCTTCCATCCAAATGCAATTTCTAACTGTACATTTGTCTTTACTCATCATTCGTCTACAGAAATAAATATTAACTCTAAATTAGCATGCTAGAAGAATCAAGATAACAGCACACATTAAATACATCGTTTCATGGAATTTCGAACTGTATATATTTTATTTCGTCGTACCAGTCGACTGTCAACATGATCGGTCGACTGTACAGGTAATCTCCAATTTCTCTAAATGTCTTAGTTCTTTTTCATTTATTCACATCTTCCACAATAAGTATAACACAAATTATTTTAATATACGATCACCCTATCAATCCAGTTTTCACAAATATGATGACAATCAATATTAGTCCTAGCATGATCTCTATATTAGAAGTCCTGAGAAACACCCACCTTGTTGAAGAAATAATCAAAATCCCGTAAAGCCTTCTAGTGTGATAATGTGACTCTTCCTCCTTGCTCCTTGCCACCGAGAATCCTCTGAAGTGATGACCGGCCTCCAAGATACTCACACACAACTCTCTTAAAATATAACTTTCTCTCCAATAAAGTTCTTAGTGTAGAAGACAAATGAGTGAGAGGGGTATTTATACAAAATCTTTGGGTGAGATAGAGGGCTAGGATTGAGTGGATGGTTATAGGATCAAGGGTTAGGATGAGAGTAGAAGTTGTAGTAACTACCCACACTCTAGGTAACTACCCATGCACTAACTCCACCTCTTCAAAAACCGGCCAAGGAAAGTGTGCTCATGCACGTGTACGTGCAATGCACGTGCATGCACTAGTCTCCATATAAAAAAACTTTTACATTATACTCAAAAAAAATAATCTTTTAAAGATGTTACCTTACAAGTTGTTATTAAAAGAATCAATTCATGGGCTTAAATTGATGGGCTAAAATATTAGTTTTTACAAAATAGAATAAATTAGATTTTTGGGCTTGTGTTTATTTTAGGAAAAGGGCTTTTATGAAAAATAATTTACGTAATTGTAAGATTTCATATTACGTAATTATAAGATTTCATACTTATGCATATACTCGTCATCCATAAGGAAAATAATTATAAGATTTCATATTATGTAAATTGCACGTGCACACTATGTGCAAAATAAATAAATAATTTTCATAAATGAAAATCGGGGCATTACAATAATAGCCTTGAGTTTGATTGTTAGAGGTAGAATGTTCAGAATCTGAAATTGAAAACAGAAAACATAAACTGCATGTTGTATTCCCGAATTTCCAAAGAACAATATAGATGGAATCTGATCTTGAAATTTTGACAGCATGATCCTATGCATGTCTAGAGATTACATGAATTATTTCGTATTTTTCTGACCTTATTTCATATTTTAATAAATTCATTTTTGATGACTGGATAATAAGGCAGAGACTGGTTCTGTCTTTTGTGAAACCTGAACTTGAAGGAATTTTTTAAATTTATTGATGCATGATCTATATCTGAAATTTTACCGTAGTAATCTGTGTGAATCTAGACCCTACAAAAAAGATTGAAATTATTTGGATGACATTTGATGCATGTTCAAAATTGTTTAAGCAAGAGTATTCATGACAGTGACTGGTAAACATAGGAACTTTTGTACAGGATTAAAATAAGTAGAACTCAATGAATACTTGGAATCATGATGAGATCTTTTGTGTATGGCAGGCATGATGATGTCTAGTTTCTGAAAATACAAGTTTGATACTCATTGGTTATGCATATTCTGACACACTGATGAGATTGTAACTCTGGCTCTTTATGAGTAGAATTTGAGGTCATGTATAACTAGGAAGTTATAGTAGACATCCTAAGATTTCCAACAAGACTTGTATCAAGAAATCCCTACAAGTATGGTGATAGATATGATTTTTGCAAGATGGAACAGATACCAATTTTGAGCTATTGGCTCTATTTTGTGAAGCACACTAAGTATTTTCTGTACACCTGAGAAAGATGATTGTTTTACAGTATTCAAATGAAATAATTTGGATTTACGATCAACTGGAGAGTTGTAGAGGACATGCTCAGCTTTCCACAGAACCTGGATTTGTGTCATTCCGATGAGAGAGTATGTTTTTATGCTATCGGTAAGGTGCAGCTAGTGTACAGGAAGTACACAGGCTGATGATTGTAAGGCTTTTTAGAGCAATTAGATGGATGAATATGATGTAATGGTCAACTAGAAAGTTGTAGCCTAGATTCTTAGCTTTCCAGAATGGAAAAGAACACCCAAATCCGAGTTATATTTGTTGGGTTTTCGGGGCATAAATGCAGCGGATTAAAACAATAAAATCGAAACCCAATCGCAGGATCCATGCAAAACAAGACGTTTAATTCGTAGTTATGAACGTTTACCTTAAAACGAAGCTTTAACAGTTGAGAAAAGGATGACTAATGGAGGTCCAAGCTTCTTGAATCACCACGCATCCCGCTCACGCGATCTACGCTCTATCGGTATCCACACGAACACTTGGTATTTGAAGGAGCGATGTACTAGCATCCGAAAAAAAAACAAATTCTCTCTATCTCCATCTTCTTCTCTCAAACGGCTAGGGTTTTTTCTCTTAGCCTCAAAAAAACAATTTGAGAGTTTAAGATCTTTATATAGAGAGACAAATTTGTTTTTCTAAAGCCCAATCCTATTGGGCTTTTATTAAAATTAGAATTCTTAATTAAATAAATAATTAAGTCAAACTTAATTAATATTCTAATATAATTCTAATTCTAATCATTAGTAAATTTGAAATTATATTTAATTAATTAATTAAGTCCCACTTAATTAATATCATAAATAAATTCGAATTACTATTTAATTTAAATTCATAATTTAAATCAAATCTCCTTCAAGCGTTTTTGTGTGTGACCCTTTAGGTTATTATTACGTTGGAAATAATTTTAATATCCAATAATAAAATTATAAACAATGAGCGGCATCTAGTAATACATCATTGCTACCCAAGTAATAATAATAATTGGTGATCCAATAAAACCTTTCGTGATTAATGTTTCCGTGTAATATAATCCCTTTAACCAAATATTATAGATTAAACTCGAGGCATGTTCTCAGTCATCCTCTTCAACATTTAATCCGGGTTTTCTTGATCAATGAGTAGACTATTAAAACAAATCATTATTTGAGCATGGCCATGCATTTCATAGTCTCACTCAATCAAGAGGCCAATAATATCTCTCCTAATTATAGGAAGGTTAAATCCTTTATCTATCATTCATATTTCTCATACGACTCATAATATACCCGATGTCCACTTTTATCATCACCCGGTCAAAGGTAACTTTTAATGTAGTCAAAGTATATTAATCCTCTTATAGAAATATAATGATCTCAAGTCAGAGGATCATTACACCATTATCACTGTGAGTCTTTCTTATGACTTTATTTAAACATGAAGAATCTCACTGTGGGTCTATCCAGTGCCATGTAGAATCTTACATGCACCTATGTTCTTGACTTTAGTATCACTATACCTATGACCAATGAGATGTGGTCATCAGTCAACAAACATACTAATCTTTATGCATTATTATTGTCCCATAATGACAATGCTTGATTAGGGATATTTAGGAATATAAACACTATTCATATAATCTCATTTTTAAGTCTCGTACTTAAAGATATAGAATACGTATTATATATTCCAAGGACATTTATTACTCTAACATTTTTATCGCAGTAAATTAAGACATAATAAATTAACATATAATAATCAATAGAACACAATCATTAATTAACAAAAGTATTTCCTAGAAGCACAATCACATTGTCTCTAGGGCACTAACACTAACAATATTTTGAGAGTTATGACGCTTTTAAATTCTGGACAGAATCAACTTAAAATTGAATTTCTAACTTTTGACTAAGTATTTGGGAGTACATTTGTCTCTCTTGTGATTAAGAGTAAATGGACATACTATTGGGGATAATTGGTGATATTACTTGTCTTAATGTTGTTAAACTTCTGTTGAGGACGTTTGTGACTTGAGTTAGTTGTTAGGGTTGTAACGCCCCTGCCCCAGACTCAGACAATTTATACAATTTATCAGACAAATTATTTATAGTATAGTATAACTGCCCACCACAAGCTGCCTCTCATAAGGTGGTTAACCGGATTGGTGACTCTTGATCATAGGCTATATATTTATAGTTATTTAATCTATTGTATTTCCCGATATGGGACTATTCTAAATCATCTTTCTCTTATAATCCGTGTACACACAGAGCCAACCGTGGGCCCCCCATGTACACATCATCAATATCAAAGCACAGCAGCGCTGCCTTCATTCATCTCAAATCCCGGGTGGGGCCCCCATGACGACATCGCCACGTCTTCAACCCGTGGGACCCCCCCTCCCCACTTAATTTACCAAACTTTCCATCCGCCTTTTATATACATATATATACTATTATATTTCAAATTACAGGGTGTTACATTCACCCCCCCTCCTTCAGAAATCAGCATCCTCGCTGAGCACAGGGCATGTACAATCTAGTGCAGGATCTACTGTAATACCCCGTATTTCTGAAATAAATAAATAAAACAAATATATATATATATATAAATATATATAAATACTTTGGAAAAGTGGCTGATATATATAAATATATATAAATACTTTGGAAAGGTGGCTGATTGGAAATATGATATGGAGATATGATTGAAAAATGTGAATGGTATATATAAGGATGGGGGTCCCACGGGGAGAAAGGAACAGCATGTATAAGCTGCTGCCTTTGGAATTGCCGTGAGGTGGCATTCCTGTGGGGGCCCATGCGCAGCTTGACTTCGGTCAAAACAGAGGTGCGGTATGGGAATTGAATCCCATATCGGTAATTGATATAGAATATAATAATATAAATACTAAATGCCAAGGATCAAGAGTCACCTAATCGGTTAACCAACTTTTGAGAGGCAGCCTGTGGTGGGCAGTTGTACTATATAGTATCTAATTTGTCTTATAAATTGTATAAATTGTCTGAGCTAGGGGCAGGGGCGTTACAAATGGTATCAGAGCCGACTTTCGACACCGAGTTTGGGTAAGAGTGGGTGAGATGTATGCCTGAGAGGGAGCGGGGTTGTGGCCAGGACGCCTGGTAAATCCACGGGGGTGGGCTAGGGGTCTGGACAACACGCAGAATCAGGGTACTCCACTCCACATCGGCTAGAAAGTAGATCCTGCACTAGATTGTGCATGCCCCGTGCTCAGCGAGGACGCAGATTTCTGAAGGTGACATTTGTTTCTGGCTGAACATGTTTTCTGGATACTATTCTGTTTTGAGCTATGTTTTTGTGAAATACCATATGACTTATATATATTTTCTTGATTCGGCCGAGAGACTATTTTCTAGATTTTCTAACGGATCTAGATTTTCACATGTGTAGCAACGGGCATTCCAAATTTGGTGCAGTACTGTCTTACTGTCCTGAACTAGAATTTTGGTTGTTCTATCCTTTTATGTGTTGCCTTTCACCTGTACATGTTTATCTTTCAAGCTGAACCTGTTACCTGTTTATACCATGTTATTCCTGCTCTGTTTTGTGACACATACATGCCTGTCTGATAATAATAACAAAATAACTAAGTCGAGGTTAAGGGAAAGATCTAGTACTGGATAATATGGAAATGTGTACTTGGAAGGGGGCCCAGGTTTACCGCAGGATTATCTGTTACGTGTTCATGACTACATGATACACGACTTTGTCTGTCTGTTTACTCTGACTGCACGCTTCCCTATAGGAAGGTGTACTCAGAAGAGAACCCATGGGTTCTATCTGTCTGTCTGAATTTGTATCTGATATCTGTCTGCTTGATACCTGAGTACACGGCCCTATAGAATCCCCTACGAAATCTAAGCGTAACTTGTTTGAATGTAGCAACCATGTGGTAAAAGTTTGGGATGCATGAAGTGCTACATAGCTAGTAATAACACAAGACCTGTAATAACATGACATTTGTTACCTATTTACCTGTATCTGTTATCTGACATCTGTTATCTGTTTGTCTGTTACATGCTGCTGGATATCTTTTACCTGTTTACCTGTCTATATAATACTTGACATCTGTTACATATCACCTGTACCTGTTAGCACACCATGTTACTTGATTATGTTTTCTGATTTATGTTAGACATTCTGTTTTGCTCTGTCACAACTATTCCATGCTATGTTTGTTTCTGTTGATATTTTATATTTGTTCATTTTCTCTGTACTTGTGCCTGCACTACAAGCGGCCCGTAACTTGCATTGACGGGAGTTTGTTTTCTTTTTCCTCTTCCTGCAATTTATTAAATTGTATATTTTGGAGATCAGCTGTCAGATGGAGTAGGTGATATGAGATTCTAGATGGTGGAGTTTTCCTATTATTATTATTATTATTTCTTGTTGCTTATTTGAATAATATATCTATTACTTGGATGATTTTGTATTGGGCAATGTGACCCAGAATTATTGACTTGTTCTGATCTGGTTTATTTGAGATTATTAAATTTTGTTTCAAATAAATTCTGTTAGTATATTGATTCATATATGCATGCGTGGTTGACTTCTCTTGCTTCCTACTCTGATTATTCCTATGAAATGTTGTAAAGTTCCTAACAGCTTATGGATGGTGAAAATCATTCGCTGGGCTTAGTCATGTATCCGTATTCCGTATTCTCTTTTTGGGAAGCGGGGTGGGACATAATCTCTACACAAAAATTCTTTACATTCAAAATATTTCTTTTCTTTCATTAATCAAAGTCATATTCTAAGAAAATTTATCAATTTCTTCTTCCCAAAATTATTCCAATTCTCATTATAATATGTCAAATATTCTAGAAATAATTTTCATGAAGTCTAGGTAATTTTAGAAGAATATTAGTATTTTTCTCAAATTTTTTTATACTCTTAAAACTATTAAAATACCCCCAAAATCGAATTATATTCCAAAAAAAAAAATCAAAAACCACAAACAAAAGGCAAGGGTCGGATTCGAACCCAAGACCAGAGCCCTCGCCCTGCTATAGTATCAGACCCAAAGCGCACCCAAAGACCACTAGGTCCTGAGTGACTAACTGATATAAGAAGAACTCAGTTTATACTTAAATTATGGTTCGGTGATTTGATTTAAAATCGAAATTTGATAAAAACAGAGCCCCTTCAAGACTCGAACCCAAAACCTCCCGCACTGTACACAGCGCCTATAACCCACATCGAAAGCCAGTATGCCCAAACTCAATTTCTGTTATACTCATGAGTTAAAATTGTTTTATTCTACTAATCTGTATCTAACTCTTTCTTTAATAAACTCGATTTCTTAATCAAATTGTTCCTATTGAAAGTCTATATTTTTTCCAGAATGTGTTCTTTTGAAAAACATTATATTATATTTACTTGGATTTTCAAAATTCTCATTTTTAACAACATAATAGAACTATTCACTTAAGTTCACTTTTATCTGTTACAAAACTACCTCATTTTCTTATGATTCAAAGAGACAACATATTTGACAATCAAGTGGATATAATACTACTCATACAACCTCATTAAAATCAACACTTATTGCAACTAATCAATTTATTTCACAATCCATGGGTGTTATTTTGCATTCTACAATTCATTCACAAGCACAATTTTCATACAATCATGATTTATCAATTCATATGTATTCTACCATGAAAATATATAAATAAAGCATCATGACAAATCTTAATTAACAAATTTCAACTCATTTGACTAATTTTCTCATGTAGACGAACAAGCGTTTTCTCTTTTTCTTACCAGTCATTTTAAGCAAGTATATGGCAACTTTTCTATTCGTTTCTAACATGTTCATAAATTAAATTCCTAGCATGGTAACTATATTAGAAGTAGAGAAATCACTCACCTTTTTGGAGAAACAAAAGAAAACTCCTAAAGAAACTCCTTGAAAGCACGATCGTCTCCCTTCTCCTCCTAGCTTGTGCAAATTTCGCACTCCTCCTCCTAGCAAAATCCGAAACTTCTCCTCCTCTTGCTTTGGCCGGCCTCCAATGGAAGGGACACAATTCTCTTTCTTTTTCTCACACAAATTTCTTTTCTACACTCTAACTTTTTCTCACAAATGCCTTTTCTTTCTCTTTCTCTTTGAAATTTCTAACGCAAGTGATGAAGAAAAACAAGGGAGGGGTATTTATACACATTTCAAGAGTGAATAAAGGGTTGAGATGAGTTTGGATGAAGTGCTAGGATACATTTGGGAGTTAGAAGAACTACCCATCATCAAGTAACCAACACTCCACTCTCTCCATCTCTCCCACTCTAGCCTATGGCCGGCCTCCCCCTTGTGTCCCATTGTACGTGCATGTGCAATGCACGTGCCATCACATGACACTAGTTGTTTGTTCATTTAATTGTTAATTTATTTGTTACATGACATGTCTACTCTACAAGTTGTCTTAATTAATAATAAAACTATAGTGGGCTAGTTTAGGTGGGCTAAAAATCCATGGGCTCTTAATTACTTAACTAATTTATTTTAGATAGGCTAGAATTAGACTATTAGGCCTAAGAATTAATAATAGGCTTTTTAAAAGAGAAGAAAATATTTTTTCATGACATAAGAATAATTTTTAAAGCCAATTACATACATTAATTTGCAAGTGCGAAACACGTGAATTTAAATGAAAATTTAATTAGGAAAATTCAGGATGTTACAGATACCCTACGACTATTAACCCTAGGCATTCTTAGCTTCCCCCAAGGTATCAATTCATGCAATCCCAGAACAATGATTAGAAGTTTTGGATTTGTGAACTAGTAGTGTTGTTATATTCAAGATATTAACTTTATCACATTTGAGTATGTTTGCTTGTGTTTTATGGCCTTGGTCTGTCAATAGTTGGTGTTATGTTCGAAAGTATTGCCGGTAAAAGGCATTTCTTGGGTGTCGTTGTACCAATCGCTGAGGGTCACGAGCCGGGAAGTTGGTCAAGGACCAACAGGACTGTAGCAGCCAATAAGTATCGACTCGTCAGGTTATCTTTTGACAGACCAGTCAGGGATCAATTGGTTGTTAAAACTTCGTGGATGATTTTGGGTGACAAGCATATAATAGTAATTATTATTTAACTAAGTTTCCTTACTTTTCTCTTAAAGACCGAGTTGATGTTAGGGGTGATTACCCATAATTCGACTTGTTCTAAGGTCCAGCACTAGGCGGTGATAACCAGAATTGTCTTTTCCTGTCGTAGGGATATGGGTTGTGTCTGCTCACTAGCTGAGCACACGGGAGCCATATCTCGCTCTGTTAATTCCTGAAGTGTCGTGGTAAGAACGGGAGGTTTCCTGTCGGCTAGGGGGACTTAGACCCTTGAGGCCGTCATGTTTTCATATTGGTGGACACGAATGGACCATAGAGGCTACAATCTTATGGATCTTCGATGCCATAGATATGTGGATTGTGTATGTGTAAGACCATCACGACATTTGGTGTGATCCAGACCAGATTGGGGCACTAGTGGCGAACGGGGACATCACTATGTTTAGAAGTAATAACTGCACCAGCCACGTATGTATTTGCATGGCGAGGGTTCGAAACCCTGAAATTGGAGAATACGGCTTGATCTGGAACGTATGTAGTATGTGATGGATGCGTATCCAGAGTCTTGCTGACATTAGATTAAATGTATCCTTTACTGTAACTTACATTATGCATTAGACTTCAGGTCATGGTATACACGAACACTAGGAAATTAGGATGCACGTTTCATTTTCCATTCAAGATGGTTTGTGAGTGTGCGAGTTGGAGATCATTGTTTTTTATCAGCATTGTGTCAGTAGAATTACTGACGTTCCCCACCTTTTAGGTATCGGTCCTACCATACAAGTAGGTGCAGAAATATCAGGGTCGCGCAGCGGAAGACTCAAGCTGAGGGGCAAATGCCAGGGAAGCAGATTGACCATTCAGCGGAGTTTCAGCAATGATCAGTCGATTACCATTCCGAAAGACAACTGATAGCTTTACAAGTGGAGTCTGTAAATATTTTGTAATAAGTTGTAATGAGTTAATGTAATTTGTATTCCTTGTTCAAGAACAAGAAAATGGTTGTAATTTCTTGATGTAATGACTCATTTGGCAAATAAAAGTTTTAAATTTCATATTAATACTGTGCTGAGATGCATTTGAAGGTAAAGATTTTGGGTGTGTCACAGATGTCCGGTAACGAGGATCCGGGGCTCTACAAAGAGAATATTAAGCTCTTTACTCTATTTAATTTCTCCCATACCTCATATTTCACAAAAACATTTTGTTTATGAAAATGGAAAATAGATTTATGAGATGTTAGTAATGAAGAGTGAGAGTCATTACTATAGAAGTATGGCTGAAAGCTCTAACACATCAAGACTTTTTATAGAACACAAAGTATGTCGACCATAGTTTTGCAAAACCAGAAACGAGCCTATAAGGGTTTTGCAAAATCAGCGATAGTTTTGACGTGGGAAACCAGAGAGAGACTTTGACGCGTCTCGCCATGTTTTGTAGAATACCTCGCCATGTTTCAAACTACTATTCCTAAAATTGTGGAACTAGGTCTGACATGGGCAAGGATAAAGGTAAACTTATCTTAACCACGTGAAAAGTCATAGAGTACAAGTAAAAAAGTTTTTCCATTTAAAAATTGGGTAAGATAAAGGGTTTCTACTAGGGGGGCTGTAAATCGGACCGGACGGAATCGGATAATCATATGTTCAAGTTCGGACCGAAATTTTACTCGGACGGACTTATGTCCGGCTCGGTCCAGATCGGACAAAAATTTTATAGTCCGAACTCGGATCGGTAAAGCATCGGACCACAATAATACTCGGACGGACTTATGTCCGGCTCGAGCTCGGTGAAACATTGGACCTAATAATTTGTTCAAGTTCGGTTCATGTAACAGTTCGGATGGTCAACGGTCGGGCCATTTCTCCAGCGAGACTCGGACGGACGACGGACCGTCCTGTTCATTTTACACCCCTAGTTTCTACCAACCCTTTTACATGATTATACATTTAATAGTTGCAAAATCTCTTATCTCTGCCGCTAAACTCAAAACTTGAAGTTGTGTAATTTGTAAACAATTCAACTTAATTAATCTAATCTCAACCACACATTTTTTAATAAGAGTTATATTAACAATATATTTCTAATTAAGTAACCAGTTATTATAATATTCTCAAACTTCAAATTTATTTATAATATAATTATTTACAGAATTTTCATTTAAATAAATAAATATTTATGCCCCGAAGGGATAATTCTTGAAGAGTGAGAGCTTAAAAAAAATACGTGCACGCACATGCAAAATAAATAATAAATAAATAAACAAAGATAATAAGGGGGCTAGCGTATCACTCTAGTTAACTTGGCTAAGGTGATACCTCAAAACTTATATTTTATCCTTTCAAATATAAAAATAAATTAGAAGTCAAATTTTTGGTCAGATAATAAAGGTTAAATTTCGTCGAATTCTTTTAAAAATTTTCGGGTATTAAACCCATCTAACGGTGCTGATTTGGATTGGGGTCGATATATGAGCTCTGATGTGTCTCTATAATGCCATGTGTCCACTCACATACTTGCTTAAGAACATAGAGTTATTTATTTAGTCATGCCTTGGTATTACTAGGACCGGAGCATAAGGCTAAAGTCTCACCTAATAGATTAGCTAATATTGTTGACAATTTGGGTTTATTGACTTTACTATATAAATTATTATTATCCTCTTGGTTTTTCCAGTCAAAGGCGGAAGATCCTGCTCTTTTGGAATTTTTTCCCAAACTATCCCACTTTATGAAAGTTTTTCCCAAACTAACCTACTTTTTTTTTAAATTTCCAAAGTGCCTTACTCGCTTTTTGAAAAAGCGAGTGTGGTTAAAACCTCATCGGTTATTCAGATAGCGAGTGTGAGGTTTTTGATTTTCGAAAGTCTAGACTCGCTTTCTGAAAAAGCAATTAGATTTTAACCAAACTCACTTTTTCAAAAAACAAGTTTGGATTATTTTGGTGAATACTTTTGAAAGTGGTTCAGTTTGATAAATACTTTGAAAAAGTGGGTCATTTTGGTATCAAGTTCAGCATTGGATCCCTTCTATCCTACTACACGTTTCCTCAACGCATCTATTATTAAAGTGGTGAGGGAGTTTCCTCTAAGACCCCTTTGTTTGGTAGTGATTTTCATCAGCTCTTTGACTTCTTTGGACACCTTTAAATTTTATGAAATACTAGGTTTGCTCGTCTTTGTAAACGATACAGGCATATAAAAATCATGTGAATACATAAAGAAAATGTAAGAAAAACAAAATACAAAATGCAAGCAAAGCACATAAAGTAATTAAAGAAAATATAACATGCTAATGTTATGACTAACATCCATCTAAAAAGTGAGAGATATGAAAGAGAGACAAAAATAAAGTAAGGATGATTTATGTTTTTTTTTTTTTTTTTGGAGGGGGGGGGGGGGAGGGGGGGGGGGGGGGGAGAATATCTTTTGGGAGGATAAATGTGAGACATTGATTTTGTTTCAATTGAATGGAAGCTACTTGATTTTTTTTTTCCAAATTACCTATGATTTATTATATAGATTTAATGATGTTAGATAAAATTGAATAATGCATGTGTCTGACATGGCTACAAATTTGTGTCAGTCTCATTCTGCTTAAAATTGAATAAAGAGATTTTAATATGTGATGTACACGAATATATCTAAAATTTGTTATATTTTTTCCATTAGCATCCATATTTTCACTAGCTTCTGTATAAGAATAATTTTTCATTGAAAACATTTTCAATTACACTAATCTTATGAGTCTTTTTTTTTAGAGTAAAGATGACGTTGTCATCGTTTCATTAATAATGAATTAACGAAACCAGGATTACAAAAGAACTTGCTAAAGAAAAGCGAAAAAATTTCAACTAGCATCTCATAAGTATAATGTGGCGCCAACCAATACAAAAGCAAAATACATGAAATAAAGATACATGAAACTATTACTCTGCAGAATAGCATTCTCTACATCCAGAGTCTCTTCCTGTTGGCCGATTGACCTGCCCATGTATAAATAAAATCGTAAATTTGATGCATAAAAACAGGTAATCTACTGTTGCAATTTCGAAAACAAAAGTTGTTTCGGTCTAGCCACAGTCCCCAGATACTAGCAGCTATAGATAAATTCCAAGCCTCTCTATCCTGTTTTCTAATGGTATCTCTCCTTCCCATTTCCCAAGCCTCTGAGATAGAGGTTGGCGAATTTGTCGATCCAAACCCCTTACTAACCACCTCCAAGGTTGAAATTGCCCTATAACATTTGAAAAAAATGTGCTCTGTGTCCTCATCGGCGTTATTGCATCTGAGACACTTAGCCTCGATTTGCATACCCCTCTTTAGTAGGTTAACTTTAGATAAGATCAATAGTCATTTGAATTTCTCTTTCTAAATTTTCTAGAGAGAGAAGCTCCCCAAAAAAACCCAAAAACCAAAAAACCCTAGATCCAGTGTAACACCCCGAATTCCAAAACATACTGAATTCGAAGTTCCATAGGATCTTTACACTTCTCTTCGTACAATTTTACAAGGAAATAAAAAAAAACTTTTTGTTACATCTGAGTTTACATTAATATTACATATTCACAGCAGAAGCAATTTACAATAATTTACTTAAATTGAAATGTACAACACTTGAATCAATCTTTAATCAGCATGCATTCTTTAGTCTTGTTAGTCACTTTATCCTGCATAGAAACTGTGGGCGCGTCAGTTGCTTACAACCGACAAAATATTATACATGGCTATCCTCTCTATGCCGAAACAGTATAACGATTCTCAAAAACTTAAACAAACCACAAACTTGATCACAAACAGAACTACAAGGGAATATCCTATAGATGTCGTGTTGTGCGGTGCACTTAGTCCTTAATACAGTTATGTATATTACAAGACACTAATGTGCACTTGTTCAGATTTTATGCATCCCATACTACATAGGTCAGAAGGCAAGCTTTTAACCGTTCTTCATCTTGTAGGGTTCAATCCCTCATCATGACTTAAACTACTATTGTAACTATGATAAGTATCCTAGATGTTCTATGAATTACGAGCTCATGTCTAGACAGCCTAGAGGGGATCCCACGTCATGTCACGACGCATCATGAAGAACCTATGGACAATTCAGCATCCGTCATGGGACATGACACCACCCGCAATCACCAAACACCCCACGAGCATCGCCTACGGTACGAACTCCTGGAGACATATTCACGTCATGTCACGACGCATCGTGAAGACAGCCTGTGAATACTCTCACACTGTCGCACTGAGGCCCTCATACTCGTGTTTTTTTTTTTACTTTCATCACATCTTCACTATGTATCTAATCCTTAGTTATTTGAATCATGAACAAAATTAATTTTCTAGAGTTAGCCTTTCCACTATACCGGTCTTAACCATTTATACAACCTGACCCAAATCTTGGTCTTTTCATTTCAACATATTTCTTTTTCAATGCCGGTATGAGGCTTAACTATACTCTAGTTCTCACACAAAATTTGAGTCTTTATACTCATAAGTTCTTTTTCACAATTAACAATTAACATGGCTTTCATTCTTTTCTGTGATTCAAATCTCACATATCACGTTCAATTTCAATTCTTGTATTTCATGCTCAAATTTTCTTTTCAATAAACACATTAGATTCTCATATCATAGTTCCTTTCCTTTACTTAATTCAATAGTCACCAAATCGTATTTTCACTTGTATATAATACCCAAATTAGACAATAAAATTCATAAATAACACACTTAAATTATCTTTCATTTAAAATCCTCTTTGTATAATCTTCTCATGAAATTAAACACTTTTCATATTTACACCAATGCATTTCTACTTAGTTTTCATTCCCAAACCACCTTTATTTTAGTCGAATCATGCCCAAATATTATTCACTAAGTCCACATAATTTTAGAGTGATTATAGTATTTTTTTTCCAACATTTTTTTTAAGCCAAAAAATCAATTTAAAACTCAAACCCAAAAAATCCGTTTTTATTTGCCGTAACCCATCATCGAACCCATAACCCAAGAGTAGCCAACCGCCACCGAAAACCAGAACAGCCTAGGCGCCATCGCGATAGAGTAGTGGGGTTAATTAAAGATCAAGTGTGCCTCGGGTTTCGGATTTCTATTTGAAAAAAGGAAACAAAATGCTCATACCCAGTTTCGAACCCAAGACCACCGAGCCCAAACCCCCGGCTACAGTAAACCAAACCCAATGCACCGGCTAACCAATATGGCCAAGTGAACAATCTGATGTGGTTCTAGACTACGGGGGTTATAATCTAGGTTTCTGTTCCTTTCAAATTTTTACCAAAATAAATGTTTTTGAGTTCACTTCTTCTCCAAATTTATTCAAAAGCTCGAGATTTTATTTTTCATCTCAGTACGGTAATTCGATAAATTAAAAATTGATTTTTGATACAAAAACACATAATTTGCTTTCTACTTCATTTGGTTCTTCAATTTTTGAATTTAGGAAAAACATAAGCATAACCTCCTTATAATTTACGCTTAAAATTTTCCTAGGTCACAAATAATATTTTTATTAATAATGTATGATTATCTCAGTAATAAATTTCATTTTTCATGCCAATTACAACTCAATAATCAAGGCTACATATTTTCCTAGTACTTTTTTCAATTATTCAACATATAAGCATGTAATCTTCATTTAGCACATAACAAACAAAATGGTAGCATGGTAAACATCTATATTAACCAATCATAATTTTTGCATTCAATTTAACACTCTTTCAACATACATTCAAACTAATAGCAATTTGTCTTATTTTCATAACGCATGGCTAAAATAATTAGAGTTTCTTCTTAATTTATCAGTCACATCCTAGCATGATGTCTAATTAGAAGTTTAAGAGAACCACCCACCTTAAATGGAGAGAAAAATCAAAAGAACTCCTAGAGAATCTCCTACAGAGAATGAGCGAATCCTTCTCCTCCTAAATCAAGCCACCAAATTGACCACTCCTTGTTGCAAGCTTTGAACCTGAGCCTCCCCTATTGCAATCCGGCCTCCTCCTTGGGTTGAAGAATACACACCACACTCACTCTTTTCAACTCACAAAACTCCTCAATGTTTTGCCTTATAACTTGTATTTTCTCTCTCTTTCTTTCTTTCAACTTTTAGGTGTAATGAGAACTAGTGTGTGTGTGTGTGTGTGTGTGGGGGGGGGGGGGGGGGGGGGGAGGGGGTGTATTTATGCAAATTTTGAGGGTAAATGGAGGGCTAGGATTAGATCAAATGGTTAGATATTAAGGACCAAGATGTTCTAGGGAGTTATAGAAACTACCCATGATGAGAGTAACCAACTCTCCACCACTCCCATCTCTCCCACTCTCTCCTATCCTATCCGGCCAAGGTTAAAGGGTGTGCATTGCACACTCCATTGCATGCACATGCCACCTAGTGTCTCCTATTTACAAATTTGTTCATGTGGCAAAAAATTTAATTGTCCATAAAAAGAGTTTACACTACAAGTTAGACCATTTAAAAGAGAATTAAGTTAAATGGTCTCACCAATGGGCCAATTTAACCATGGGCTTAAAATAATTAAAATAATTAATTAATGGAGTGGGCTTAAAAGAGACAATTAGGCTTAGATTTTAATTAGGCTTTTAAATAGAATAATTTTTGGAAAGATGACAAATACTATATAATAAATATTTTATAAAAGAAATTATACAAATAAAATTTTACGTGCAAAACACGTAAAATCACAAAATCTCATAAATGAAAATTACGGTGTTACATCTAGATAGAGTTTGGAGGGGGTGGCGGCCGGGATCTCGCCGCCCCCTCCCTGTTCGCCGTTGACATCCCTTCTTTCTCGCCATTCGACGTCCTTTTGGTAGCCCCCCGGAGCCGCTCGACGTCCCTACCACCGCCTCCCTCCCCGTCGTCCTCTTGCTGTGCTCGCAGCAATCTCAGTGCGCCACGCTAGACGTCCCTCTTCCAGCTCCTTCAGCGCGCCCATCCAGCTCCGTCGGCATGCCCAGTCATGCCGACGCCGTCAATGTCATGTGGGGTAAGTGGGTTGGTTGGTTGGGGTTCCAAATCTGAGATCTGGGTTGCTTTTGGAGTTGGGGGTTTGGGGGTGGTTTGATTGGGGTTGGGGTTTGGGTTAAATTGGGGTTCGTTGGCCTTGCTAGATGTTTGCCTGGATGTTCTTCGTGCTTGCCACCATGTCCACACTCTCGGAGCCAATCACGACGATCTGCGACTATGATTTTGTTTTTTCGGGGGTTGGTAGTGGGTGTGAAGAAGCCGGGTGTGCTTATCTAGCTGCAAGTCGCTTTGATGAGCGGGTTATGATATTTTGCACGATTGTGGAGCTTGCGCCCAAAGATGAGGTCTCTCCGTGGTGTGCGCTCACTTGTCTCTACTTTCGGGGTGCTTATCTCAACTGTCGCGGAGCGACTATGTCGCGGAGCGACTATGTCGCGCCAGAGCATTCTCCCGTACCTGTTGTCACGAACGCCATGGATCTGGGGTTCAAGTGTGATCGGGGCGATGGCGAGGTCAGATCCCCCCTCCCGAAGTACGCTATCTTGCACGATTGTGGAGCTTGGGCCTGAAGATGGGGTCCCTCCATGATGTGCGCGTTTGAGTGTCCTACGATGTCGCCGGTGCAGTCTTCATAGTGCCTACTATCAGGCTATTGAGCTTCCTCCAGCTTAGGCCACTGGCACGTGACAGCGTCACCTCTTCCCTCGGATTGGGAGTATGAGTCGAGATAAGTCTGTATGGTGAGAAATCGTCGGAGAGAGCTAGAGTGTGAGAGAGGTGAAGGTATCCTCTCCACGGCTCTCTCCTGGAGCGTGGTGTTTAGTGGGGTGGGCGAGATAGTTGTTTGGTGAGAAATCGCCTGAGAAAGCGCTATCGTGTGAGAGGTGAAGGTATCCTCTTCACGGCTATCTCGTTGGTAGCAGTTGTGGGAGCTATTGGCACATTTGTAGGATAAGTGGTAGAGATGGTGGGAGGGTGCGTTCACTGTGGATGTGCCGTGCGGTCAGAATTCGATCTGCAGGGCTTGGGCCCATAGATGGGGTCCCCCCAGTGAGGTGAAGACAGGGATCGGCGGGTGACAAAATTCAGGCAGACTTGTTTTAGGTGGGTGTGCATGTACCGTGGAGGCACTGTACTAAGCTAAACTGACGTACTTACAATTTTGCTGAACCGAGTTGGTTTGTCGGCCCACCCTCCAGGATTGTTGGAGGGATTTGTTGTTTGTACGCGTCATGTTGCTTCATGTATGTTTTATTTTCTGTCTGTAGTTTGTACTTTGGCCCAGTACTCTTGGTTTGTTTCGTTAAGCTCTTATTAATGAAACAGGGTGGCCAGATTCCACCTTTTTCTTCAAAAAAAAACTTTAGATAAGATCGCATCATTCGCCACTAGCCAAAGGAATGCCTTAACCTTCAGTGGTGCGAGCATATCCCAGATCGTCTCGTAGTGTCTTACAATGAATTTGGTGAATATAGAGATTGGACAATTCTCACTCTTGATTATATAAATTCGATACTTGCTACTCCAGCTATATAGATTATCTATGAGTTCCTAATTGTATCGTAACCTGAACGAACAAAGTCGATCGTTCTTGTTTTCAGAGGTGATTTTCTTCTTCTTTTTCCTGCAGAAATATTTCGAGAATGTAGGAGATCATGTAAATATTGGTTTGTCTTTGCAACTCTGTACTTTATCGTGGTTTGTGTAAGAGCATCCACAATGGTGTTTCTCATTTTTTAGAAAATGGCAGCTACAGTAGTAGCAAATAGCGAAATTGTCTGCAGTGGTTGTTTGCTATAATATTTTCATTTTTACAGTCAGACGATACATGTTGTATCGTCCGATGGCGGGTTTAAAAAAAAAAGACGAGACATGTCTCGTTCCTCTCAATTTTTTTAAAAATATTGCGTGGGACGGTACTGTACTGTCCCGCAATTTTTTTTTAAAAAAATCGAGAGAGACGAGTTACAAGCTTGGACTCTTTTTATATAGAAATCTCGATGTATCCGTTTTTTTATATAGAAGTTTTTGCATTTTTGTGCTGTATGTCTCCCGTCTCGTGTCATAAAGCTTCGTTATCTGTTCCTTTTTTTAGTCACGGATTTCTCTATTACAATAGTATTCTTTCGGAAGATAAAAAAAGAAAGCAACAATTCTTGAACGGGGAAGGAATAGTTATTGTAAAAGAACACAAGGACGGTGGGTCCATCTACCATATTGGAAATGAGAATGAGAACGCTACCAATTCAGCAACAAGTAAACTTAGGTTAGGAAGGCCTTCCCAGAGTTCGATGGCAGCCAGCTGGACATGAGCTTCCGGGTCACAAGATCCAGGGATGATAGGACTAATAAACCATGATAAGACTAATATGGATATGGAATTAACTGAGAAGTCAGGCTTGGATGTAGCTAGCTAGATGTCACCTTTTATGATGTCGACGTTCGAAAGTCATCGATTCCTTACCACTAATCACTCCGTAAAGAATGACTCACATAATTACCATGCGGAACAGGAGTCATGGTACCTACCTTTTTGGGTAAACCCCGGGAACCTCTCTCTTATGTTAGTTTTGGTAATGAAATTCACCTTATTAGAGAATAGTCAATCTCATCGAAACAAATTGTTATATAAAATGATGCGAACACTACTATGACTCTGTCATATGTACGGAGCCAACAGGATCTAGAATCAGCTTACCCTGTAAAAATGGAATGTTGGATTCTTCCCCAATGACAAGTTCGTCTTTTTTCCGAAAGACAGAGTACACACAGTATGAGACTCCATAACTGAAAAATGGATTTATTAACTAATAAGTTAGGTATCAAATTGAATCTGATTGAATTGAATTACTCATCTTAGAAATCCATTCCGATGTCAAACCCATTACTGCATTCTGCTGATACCTGCGATAAAATAACAGTGAGGGTATAATATCATTAATTCCACTATCCAATATATCTAGATATAAATCTAACAATGCAACGGCTAACTTACCAACGGGGGGAATTCCTTTTTTCCCTGACAAATCCATTCCGTCATACATTATTAAGGGAATATTTAGTAGTTCGGAAAAAAGAGAAAGAACATATTCGTCTGCAATGAATTTTCTTAAAAGATCAATAAGTAGTTTCCGGTCAACTATACCAAAACAATGCGCAAAATTGATATGATACAGGATATCGCAACTTGGAGCGCATCTAACTTCGCTAATAAAATGAGATTTTCCTTGATTGGTTGTGGTTGTACTAAAAAAACTAGAATGTGTACGCCTGAAACTTAATAAACCTTACGTAATAAACCTAAATAGATTAATTTATCTACATCTGATGATGACTCAGCTAGTAAATCAACATCTGGTTGTTGAATATTAAATAAAAACCTATAATCATCTGATTCAAAGTCAAAGCAAGAAGAAGCATCTGACTTACTTACAGCTGTTAGTAACAAAGGAGAGAAGTGGAATGTGTTAGAACGGATCAAATCTGTTACTTTGATAACATCAACCGTTGGGATGTTTTTTTCTGTTGAAAGAGAATACTGAATGTATAATATATCATTCACTAGTTCGTCGACTACAGATACAGAAGAAGATGAAAAAGAAAGGGTTAAATAGTGTTGTAACATTATTGTTTGCTTAACAACGATGATTTTGAATTCTTTCTATTTCCTGACTTACCGATGTAAGGTCGGTATCACTACACATAGCGATGAGTATAACTGTTGACAGCATTATTACTAATAAACCACATAGCTCATAATTATTATCTTCAGAAATCTCATTAACAATATCCTCAACACGAACAACATTAGGTATAACTTTATTAACGAACATCCTTCTGTAAACTGTAGGGTAATGTCTCCACGTTCTCACTATGTTGTTTAATATCTCTGGCGATAGGATGTTATTTAGCTTGTTTAAGCTGGCTGAATACGAAAAAGAATCTTGTGTAATACCAATAAATGCTAGCATTCCAAAACAAAGAGAGGCCAATACCGCCCCGTGGGCCTTAAAACGAGGTGATAATAATACTAGATTGATAGCATGTAACTTCTTTTTCAAAAATTCATTATTATGATTATCTAATATTGAATATAAACCCGGTGCACGAATAGGAGATGGTATAAAAAATCTGTTGATGGAATAGCCTGTGATATGTTTTTCCAAGAGTTTGAAGATAGTTGGTATATATATATAGTTATTTTCACTATTAATAGTACTTGTTGTAGCTAAAACGGGATTACTAACCGACATTTGGGGATGAGTTGGTCTCTTGTGACCTAATAATGGATCAAAAATATAGGTGGGACTGGGGTCATTATAGAATTTTTAATTAGTATACAAATTTTTTTGAATACTTAAATTAACAGAAGTTGAAGGTCTGAATACAATATTGTTCATTCTTTTTGTGTTTGTTTTTTTGGAGGTTCTATCACTACATATCCCCATTGGCTCGCCGCTGGTACCTGGGGGGAAACAAACCCTTTCTTCCGGGTTTCTTGCATCACCTAAATCCTCCCCCGCCCTTACCGTGGGGAGATAGAGTCACCTTCTCTCCCCCTCTCACTAACGCAAGTGTTCATTGTTGATGGAACACTGTGTAGTGGGAGTCCGGACTGATCAGTGTATGTATTTGAAGGGAGGACCCGATAATGCTTTCCATTCCCTAAGGAATTGTGCATAATAATCACATCTATTCCCTAAAGACTAGGAGATATAGATATGACGCGAGAACTTCTATTCTCTAAAGAGTGGTGAATAGGTATGAGGTCTTTATTTTATGTAGGCTCCAACTCCCAGTTCTTTCTCTTCTTTCTTTTTTAGTTTAGTGACAGTGCATCAAAACCCACTCTGATTCCTTTCTTTTTCCCCTCAAACCTTGTGGAATAGCTATTCTCATTCATGGGTATTGCATCTCTATATTCTTAGTTCCTAAATTCCTGAACGCCATAGCTATTGAGCTTCGTGGAGACTAAAAAATGACCTTCCCAACAGTAAAGGAGTACAGAATGAACGGGAAACCTCATGGAAGAAAGCCCTGAGTGTTCGGGGAGTCGATATGCTAATTCCTGTGGATGTCTATTTGCCAGGCTGCCCACCTAAACCAGAGGCAGTTATAGATGCTATAACGAAACTTCGTAAGAAGATATCTCGAGAAAGATTTGAAGATAGAACTTTATCTCAACAGGAAAATAGATGTTTTACTACTAATCACAAGTTTTATGTTCGACGTAGTACTCATACTGGAAATTACGATCAAGGATTACTCTATCAATCACCATCTACTTCAGAGATACTTTCTGAAACATTTTTCAAATCCAAAAGTTCAGTATCTTCACACGAATTCAATTAGTGAATTTGGTAAGGTTCTTTTGTGCAGAATAAGAGAAGGAGCGGGTCAATCTTTCCAAATTTCATTGGAAACTACAAATACTCATACAAATGTGGGAGAAATCAGGAAAATGCAGGTTCGTTTCTATTAATAGCTAGGGCTAGTCGAGCATGAACTAATTCATAGATCTTTGGCCTTCGATTGCCGAGGAATAGAGAACAAATAAAAACCGAAGATTGGGACTCCATTGCTGTCATTTCATATGTATATGGTTACAATTATTTACGCTCCCAGTGTGCCTATGATGTAGCACCGGGCGGATTTTTAGCTAGTGTGTATCATCTTACAAAAATCCAGTATGGTATAGATAAACCGGAGGAGGTATGCATAAAAGTATTTGCCCCAAGGAAGAATCCTAGAATCCCGTCAGTTTTCTGGATTTGGTGAAGCGCCGATTTTCAAGAACGGGAATCCTATGATATGTTGGGAATCTCTTATGAGTTTCATCCACGCCTGAAACGTATCTTGATGCCCGAAAGTTGGATAGGCTGGCCCTTACGTAAGGACTATATTACCCCTAATTTATATGAAATAAAAGATGCTCATTGAATTATAAAAAATGAACGTTCACCTAAGATAATAGCTCAATACGAAAGTAATATTTTTCGTTTTGTTCTAGATGAAAGAGAATAACTGGACTCTAATTTGTATTAAGATTAAAGATAGGCTAAAGGCTAAAAAAAGATTTTCTTGAGATTCCAAAATTTGGACAATATCATATCTATTTCGTTTGAGCAGAAACATAGTTGACTCAAAAAAGTTCTGTACCATGAACTTTGTACCGCGCACATCACTTTCACTTAGAAGGACCCTTGAAAATAGCAGAAAGTAAGAAAGAGAAGAAATATGAAAGAAAATACAAAATGAAAAAAGAGCAGATTTTTTTTGTACTGTGTATGAAATGTAGCCTGTCTTTTCCTACCCCTCAACTCCTATAAACTTGTAAGTTTTTTAGACAACTTCGTTTTTTTTTTATTTATATATATATGATATATGAAGACTTAACATTTTTTTTAGTGAGAGAAAAGTATGAAAAAACCAGAAAAAAGGAAAAGAGAACATAATCTCATTCTGTTCTTTACTATAACAAAACAAACATAAACATAGATCTATATTTTTTACCCATCTGGGCTAATGCTTCGGTCATACTAGATGACGAGGCCAGCTGAACTACCTTTGTCGTAACTCAGAGAGAGAAGGCCGCTCAAGCAGAATCCGAATATGACTTTCGCTAAACAAGATAAGCTGATCACAACTTCACATTCAACAACAGCAAGAAGACGACTCTAGCCCGCTGAAAGCTTTGAACATTCGCTTTTCTCGGGTTCCTAGCCCAAAGGTTCTAGGGTTCGAGAGAGAATTCCTACTATACTATAATAGTTGGAAGGGAAGAAGGTAATCAAATCAGTAGAATGCTGCTTTTCGTGCTATCGGTTGTTCACATTCAAGCATGAGTTAGTTCAGAGTTGGCAAGGGGAATCAGAGAAAGGGCAGTTTAGTCAAAAATCATGACCATGGGAACATTTGTTCGCTTTCTAGGTACCCCCGAATCGAATCTACTAGTCATCTCATCGCCTTTGAGCTGGGAAATTACCTAGAGTCGGCTATTCCTGATTCAGCAAAGGAAAGAAGCCCTGATCCCAAGACTAGCTGCAGATTGGATTCTTTTATCCGGACTGACTCTAATCGTGATTTTGACTCTATTATGATACCTTCCTCTGTCGCAATAGAAATCGAGAATGGAGGTGACTTCGCTACCTTTCTTGGTGAAGAATCTTTCTTTCTTTCCTTGGTCACATAAGCTTGAACCACTCCGGGGAAACATACTTTGATATTCTACGATCGGACTTTGCCGGGCATGAGCTACTCTCTTCTAGCCTTCCTCTAACAGATTCAATGGCATCGCTTATTCTTTTTGTTTCAAGCATGAGTGACCAGTCGACGAGAGGAAGAAGACTTTCTTCTTATTTAATCATTCCCCTAGTCGTTCTTTTTAGAATTGCTAGTAGTTCACTCACTGCGAGAAAGAGAGAAATTGGAGATTGTGTAATAGGTACCTACTTCCAATCTTCCTTGAGAGCTAGGTAACCAAAATTCCAGTCACAAATGAAGAAGAGCTCAAAGTATTCGTTCCCAGTCGGATTCTCTAATTAAGATATAGCAGTCAACAATCAAGAAATCATCAACTATTGAACCGGGGATGAGCTCTATGGCTAATTCGTTCGGCTATTTATTAAGTAAGGATCAACTTAAGCTTAAGCTAGAGCAGCTCCTTCTATCACATCGGATTCTAGTAAAGAGATGGGCCTTCTCGTCTGATCTCTGCATCAACAGGAATGCGGGAAAAGCTTATTCTCGCCCCAGAGTCCCTAGCTGCCTTAAGCCCGTAAGAGACTTCCTTTAGTTGAACTGGTGTCTATATAGGTCAATTGAATCTTAGCCAGTTTCTTCATTGTTCGAAAAGAGCTACTCCGACTCGAGCTTATAAACCAAGCAAAGATCTAAGGCTTTCTTTGCTCTGCCTCTGGGCGCGAATGGATCTAACTTTCACTCAAGAGTGAAAATGCAAGCTATCTTGCTTTCTCTTTGCCTCTCTCTGAGCAAGGTAGGGCTGCTATGTACCTTATTTATGTGATTTTCTGCTTGCTTAATAGATAGCTTTGGATTGGATGCTTTCGATTCCTTAGCAGAGCTAATTCTTGTCTTTGCGGAACCAGAGCTAATTCGATCTTCTCCTTTCTCTGGGTATGGTACAAAGAAGACCAAGTGGATGGAACAACCCTCAGACCCAATCGACACAGTACCGAGCCAGAGCAGTCTAACAATGGATAAGAGACTATTTGTTCACAGCTTCACTCCTAGTGCCAAGGTGCCCAGCTAAAGCCAAAGGGCTGATTCAATATCACCGGAGTCGTGAACAGAGAAAGCCTCGTCTACCGCGGGTATAGTAAGGGGTCAACACCAAGGCAAGATCGATGCTTATAGCCTTCGTGCCAAGGAAAGACGTCCAAAAGCATCAATAGCTTCTTCTTCTATAAGATCTGTTGCGGATGATATAACTGCTCCTAGTCCGACAACTAGAGCCAGAACCAAGGATGGCACGAATCACTCGAATGCAGAGATTGGCCAAGAGCTGACCAAGCGAGACGACCGCTGACTCCTTTTGTTCTCATTCCCGGCCAACCATGCCATGAAGAGTCAACAAGAGCAATCGCAGCTTCTTGAATGCCTCTTTCTACGTAAATTTCTTCTTCAATAGCTGGTCCTATTCTTCCAACAGCTAAATCTCGCCTGGTCTTTCTTAATTAAGGTGAGGATGGCACGTGCTTTCCTAAATCCATTTCACCGGGTGTTCACTCAAACTCCATAATCATTGAACCCGGATCGGAAAGTGACTTCCCTAAGGCCTAAGGCTTACTCAGGTAAGACTTCTTCCTTCACCCCTTCCTCCACCAGATGCGGATGAAAGAGCTGCTTCTTCTTAAAGAGTCCTAACCGAAAGAATGGAATCCGGATCGGAATAAATAAGATAAGGGGAAATGTCGGCATAACCATTGCTATTTCATCTGCAGCTCTTGTTGTTGAAGGAATAAGTGTTGCTTTGGCTTGATTGCTTTCACCAGGTCTAGCTAGGCTGGGAGTCGATTAGCCCGAGTTGTGTTAAGATAAGTGGCACTTGAATTTGAAGTAGCCATCGGCCAAGTCTTGGATGCTGAGATTGGAACTAGCAGTTTTTCTTAAATCAATTCAATTTCCACTACCCTTTATCATTCGACTGGCTAGAGTAGCATAGCAATTACCATGTCTTACTCTTTTGGTTTTGCGGGATAACGGTTCTTTTGCGAAAAAATAGCTTGTTTGCTGTAAATGGACAAAATACCTTGTGCACGAATAGCTTGCACGAATAAACTCTGGGACTGATGAATTTCCTTGGGCATTTGCAAGTGTGCTAGATCATCAATTAATATCCGCTTTGGTTGAATCAATAGTATAAGATATCCCATGGACACGCACAGAAGAAGAAGATGCCCCGAATGCCCTGTTTTCAGGAATTGAATGCGCTGTGGCACTTTCGAAATAGTTAATCCGATCAAGAGTAAGGGAAGGAAGGATTCATAAATGGACAGAATATTCTTTAAATAGGGCAAGAAGAAGCTCTTTGGTTGTTGTGCTAGCATAAGCTGTTACAGACTCCGCTGCTATTGAATGCCCTGCTAGTCTTAGTGCTACAGAAGTAGCTGCAACGGAGCGCTAAGAAGGTGATGAAAAGGATCTCTTCACTAAAGACTAGCTCCCTAGCTTCCTGAAAAGAGAGGATTCGGTGTCAAAGATTAGCATCCCATTCTCAACAGCAAGATAAGTGAGAGCATTTGTTGCATCTATTAAGTCAAAGCTAAGAGACAATTCGGGTTGATACGAGACCTTCGCCCTCAACTAGTCTTCTTTTTGGGAGATTAGGTGCCTAGCCTCAGATGGAGCAAAGCAGAATTCGGTAAAACAATATGATATGAGTGTTTGTTCTGCTTTCACTAAGGGGCATACTAGCGGAATAAAAGCAGTGGGACTTCTGACTTTACTTGAAGCGGGTGGCATGGATTTCTTTAAAGGAGCTGCTTTTAAGCCACCTACTCGAAGAAGTGAAGAAGAAGGGGTCGTATATATAAGGCTTGTGCAAGCAAGTGACACTTTCCTTCAAGCGAATAGTGTTGCCTCACTTTCCTTAGCTAGGCTGAGAAGCCGATTACCGGCCATATACTATTTCCTTCTCATTGAAAGATGCCTAAGACCTTCGCACCAAAATTCTTATACTTGCTACTCGATGCGGAATAAAGGCTGGTGCTCTAAGGGGAGATGGAAACAAAAAAAATCCTGAGGATCTAAGTCAAAAGTGAAGTGGCGTGTAGTGAGCTTTCTAGCGGAAAGGCAGACTTGAAACTGACTTACAGCTTGCTTTGCTCTGGAGGGAGCTTCCTAAGTCAGACCAACTCGGCCTTTCGACTTAGTGCGTCTGAATGGAATGTATTTATTAGGAAAGCGGGTGTTCACTCACAAAAAGAGTTCAACAAAGTCACTCCTTGACCTATATCTTTTGCCCGAGCCTTTTAAAGCAGGCTAGATAGATAAAAAAGGTCTTCCGTGAGGTGCTATATAAGTCCTTGCATTTTGTTTTCAAAAAATAGTTGTAGACCAATACTTTTTATAAGAAATAGATAATCAACAATAGAAGAAAATAGGACTCTCCCCGCTTCCCCTACCAACGATGATCAACCAATGCTGGTCGAGGAAAACCCCACTCAGGAGCATCACCAGGACCCAAACATCTACTTCTACTCTTCCACTAGAGGGAAAGGAGTAGTAGAAGTGGCCCTCCTGGGACAGGAGTCGAGAGAATGTTTACATTTATCAAGTAGCCTTTGATGGAGTCGAAAGCTTTCTGGCAATCTTCGTCCCATATTCATTAGGCTCTGCCTTTTTTAAGAGCTTTTAGAAAGGTTCACATCGATCGGAATGCTGAGAGATGAACCAGCGAATGAATTGATTGAAGTCTGCCAATGAGACCTCGCTGCTCTTTGAGATTCTTTGTCGGAGGCATCTCGAGTATAGCACGCACCTTGGACGGATCCACGCGTAACGCCCTCGTTTGCTGACAATAAAGCCGAGGAGCATTCCGGCAATATTGTTGTCTCGTCTCTTTCTTTTTTTTTAAAAAAATTCTTTAGAATTAATTAATTACTAATTGAATATTATAATAGGTTAATTAAATAAATTAATTAATATAATAATATTTAAAACCTAATTAAAAACACCCTAAACCTAATTAAAAAAACTAACCTACCAATAAACTACCCTGCCACCTATGCTGGATGGGACATGTTGTCCCGTCCCAAGCAAAAATGCTTGAGACGAGGCAACATGTCTCATTTCAGCATTTTTTTGAATTTTTTTTTTCAGACGGTACATGTTGTACCGTCCGATCAATTTTTTAAATTAAAAAAAAAATTGTTTAGACGAAAATGTTGTCTCGTCTGACCCATTAAAAAATTGAAAAAAATTTGGGACGACACATGTTGTCTCGTCTCTTATAATTTGAAAATCGCAATTTCGTTTCTTAAAAATGAGAAGCGACTGTAGCTACTTTGCCAAAAAATGACAAAATAGTAAACGACTGCAACAGCTTGTTTGCTAAAAAAATGAGAAATTGACAAATATGACAAACGATTGTGGATGCTCTAAGTGTATTGGAATTTCAATTTGTATTTACATCCCATTCTCTAATATTGCTTTCTCCCAACAACCACGTACATTTCTAAAGGATGGCACAGATTTATTTTGTGAAACCAAATGCATATGGGCTATTAACCCAGATGGGTAGCAGCGTTGATTACAGATTCAGATAGGCATAAGGACTTGTTATAATCAAAGATAGACTATATATATATATATATACTAGTATCATGCACGATCGCACGTAGAGGGAGACTGAAAAAGACAAAAAAAAAACTACCAACACGTGCGTTGCACGTGTTGACACACATACACCAACAAATAAAATATTGTTTATTTGTTTGTGAACCCCCACTCTCCCATTATAAAGTATCATGCACGTGCGATGCACGTGGAGGAAGAAGGAAAAAGACAAAAAAAAAACCTATCAACACGTGCGCTGCACGTGTTGACTAACATACAAAAATCAATAAAAAATTGTTTATTTGTTTGAACCCCATCTCTCCCATTATAGTAGTTATATATATCCCATTATAATAGTTATATATATATATATATATATATATATATATATATTTAAAATGGAAAGTGGACTCAAAATGGATCTTTATTTACTGTTCAGCAAACCAGTAATAGTAGAACCTGTTACCAAAATGACCCACTTTTTGAAAGTACAGAACTGACCTACGTTTCGAAAGTATTTACCAAAACGATCCACTTGCTTTTTGAGAAAGCTCGCTTTTTTAAAATCCAATTGCTTTTTAGAAAGCGAGTCTAGGCTTTCAAAAATCAAACTTGATTTCTGAAAAAAGCGATGAGGTTTTAAACACACTCGCTTTTTCAGAAAGCGAGTGAGGTAATTTGAAAATTTTTAAAAAAATTAAAGACAGTTTGGAAAAAACTTTCAAAAAAGTGGGACAGTTTGGAAAAAAAATTCAATCTTTTGCAAGATATTCACTACTGTACTTGTATTCAAAAGATTTCTTAAACTAAGTTCATTCTAAAAGTCCACCAGCAACTAATAGCCAACTAACTATTACCTAAATTCAATTAGGGATTTTGTAGCCTCTTCAGCTAAGTAGGTTAGGAGGACTTAGGGATGGAAAACGGGCGGGCTAACCCGCGACCCACCCGTCAAATCCAGCCCGTAAGAACTTGGTTCGGGTTCCGGTCGAACCGGCAAATATAAACGGGTCGATCCGAGTCGTTAAAACGTGGATTTGGACCCGGCCCACGAACCCGGTGAATAGTGCTCGACCCGCTCGCGAACCCGCGGGTCGACCCGCAGGTTTTGAACCGTTAGACCCATACGGGTCAAACGGCAGAATTGCCCTCTAACGGCTGTTGTAGCCATTTTTTTGGTTTTTTTGGTTTTATTTTTTATTTTTTGTTTTACTTTTTACCTATAAATACCCCTTAAACCCAAACTAAAAATTCACACCTTAATCTCTTACTCTCTCTACTATTACTACTCAATTCAATCTAAATTTATTCCAAATTTTGTGAACAAAGAAGCTAGCAACTAAGCAACATGGAAACGATCAAATGAAAATTTCTGATCGTTTCAAATTCAACATTCAACTACGTCTTCAAGTCTTCAAATCCTCCAAAGCTCCAACAAAGAAGCTCTCTTTCTATCTATATATGATCCGGACTTCTACTTCTACTTCTACTTCTATTTTTATTTTCACTCTCATTTTATATACGAGTATCCGCGAAGTACGGTATCAAAATTTCACAACCCTCTTATTGTCTTAATATTTTTTTGTAGTTATAATTTTTTTGTCATATTTGTTTGTTGGTTTTTTGATCTTCTCTCTCACAACCCTCTTATTGTTCTCTCTCACAACCCTCTTATTGTTCTCTCTCACAACCCTCTAATAGAAGCGAGTACTTCTATTTTTTTATATCTTATTGTCTTGATATCCAGTTTAATTTTTTCACATACACTACTATATCAACATGTCTAGATCACGAGGTAGCGGCTGTAGCCAAAGTGGATAAGATTCCACCGACACTTCTCGTAGGCCTCCAATTGTCCCACAATATGAGCCCGCCGAAGAGTACCTTATGACCGAACACATTGGTACACACGATGAGTTTGTAAGAGACATAGACATAGAAGCAGAACCACAAACACAAGAAACCGAAACAACACAAATTGGTAGTAGTAGGAAAACTAAAGGGAAAACTGGTGATTGACATAAATTTTATGATTATATTCTGAACCAAGAATATTTTGGTGTAGGCATAAAAGTTTGTAAAACATGTTCGAAGCCATACAAATGGAAGAGGGGTGAGGGGACAGGTACAATAAGACGACACATCCAAAATGTACATAAGGAACTTCTTGTAGACCTACCCGGCCAACAAAAAATTCACCCTAGGACCAGTGTAGTTGATAGCCTTTTATCATCCCGAACTTGTTCGTCGGGAAATGGTCCGACTAGTAATCAAGAAAGAGTTACAATTTTCCTATTCCGAGAGTAGGGACTTAGAAACTTTTAATCAAACCACATTAAACCCCCATTTTAAAAGAATCCCTATGAATACTTGCAAATCAGATTGTTTTAAAATGTACAATAAAATGAGAGAAGCATTGATTGTGATTTTATGGAGTTTAACTTGTAGAGTTTCTTTAACTTTCGATTATTGGATGGGTTGCAACAATATTTCAATGATGGGAATAATTTTTCATTGGATCGACAGTGATTGGATCATTTAAAAAAGGATCATATCACTTGTCGTGTTGCCCTATCCCCACAGTGGTAATGAAATTGCAAATCGTATTTTAAAAATTTGTGATGTTTTTCATATTCGTGATAAAATTATGTGTATAAGTTTTGATAATACATTTAACAACAATGCATCAATTAGTATATTAAAACCCGCATTAAACCCTCCATCTGACAATATTTTTCATGTTAGATGTGCATGTCATATTTTAAATTTATGTGTTTAAGATGCATTAAAAATAGCCGAACTAAATATAGTTAAAATTAGAAATTACGTACATTTTATTGCATTAAGTGGCCCTATATTTCAAGAATGTAAAGCTTGGTGTAGGCTTAAAAATATACATTTTAGAACATTCTCAAAGGATATTAAACACCGATGGAACTTTACTTTTGATTTGCTACATGTTGTTACTAAATATAAAACATGTATAAATAATTTTTGTATGATAAAAAATATGCCAAATTTTGAAATGACTCCCCAGGCTTAGTTTTATGCCGAATCTCTTTTAAAATTTTTACAACCTTTTAAAACCGCAACTTTCAAATTTTCAAAATATTATGAATCTACTTCTAGTAGCATTTTTATTTCAATAGTTACTATGATGCAAACTTTCAATGAAATTATTAATGATGCTTTTATTGGTGATATTGTGAAACCTGCATACACAAAATTTTTAAAGTATTTTAGACCTCCTATGTTGTATTGTATTGCTAGTGTGATGGATCCTCGTATCAAACTAGAAGGTACGAAGAGTTTGATTGAAATGATTTTTACTTTACTTGGGGAAGATGAATCTGAAATCGATTGCAGAACATTTTTAGCTAAATTTTAATCGACATTAAATAACTTGTATGATTATTATAATAGAAGTTTTTCATCTAGTAGTACTACTACTTTAGTTACTTCTTCTTCTGCTACTTCTACAGGTAAGGGTAAGAATAGATTCGATGATTCCCATTTAATTTACTTCAAAAAATTTAATCAAAAAAAAGCTAGGACTAATCAACCAAATGAATTACATTGGTATAATCAACAAGATTCTGAAAATTTTACTTCTTCACTAGATATTTTACAATGGTAGAAAGACAATGAACCTACTTATAGTATTCTTAAATATATGGCTAAAGATCTACTAACTCCTTCTGTCTCTACAGTTACTTCAGAAAGTGCATTTTCTACAAGTGGTAGGGTTCTAACCGATTACAGGAATCGTTTGAAGCCCCAATCATTGGAGATGCTCTTCTGCACGGAAGACTGGATGAAGGCCGAAGATAGGATTCAAGGAGTAGGGTTCGACACGTCTACAAGTGGAAACAACTCGTCGGAAGAACAACAACAACAATAGCAACCAACATGAAGAATTGAAAACCAACAACAACAACAACAAATTGAAGAAAATTGTAAATGTATAAAAAATTGTATAAAATCTTTGTTTGTTATAAAAAATTAGGATAATTGAAGATAATTGAAATTGTATCGAAGAAATTTGTTATTGTATAAAACAAATTTGTAGGAAATCTTTATTTCTTATTACAAATTGGGAAAATTGAATAAGTTGAAATCATATTAATAATATATACATTTTTTTTTTTGGCAATTTCACTCTTTGAGTCTTATTATTATTATTATTTCATTTTTTATTTATTAAAATTACAATTTTTTAAGTTAAAAAAAAATTAATAAACGGGCCAACCCGCGACCCGACCCGACCCGACCCGACCCAGGTTGGACCCGAAAGGGTTCGTGGGTTGGGCAGGTCTACTTTTTTGCACTTACGACCTAGCCCGGCCCGGCCCGGTTGCCACTAGGGCCCGACCCGAACCCGCCCAAGTTGGGTTCCAACCTGGAAGAGTTCGACCAGACCCGGTCCGGTCGACCCGTTTGCCAACCCTAGGAGAACTCACTACCGCCTTATTCTCATAAATAAATAAAGATACCTAAACAATACATTTACTGTTAAAATACTAGCATTACCTGTTTTCGAGGTTTTGTCTGCTGAACCAATTTTATCAAATATGTGTATATATACTATTAGAGCATCTGTAGTCATTGGCTATATATCCAAAAATGGATATTTTGAAGAAAAAAATCTCTGTAGTCGTCGTCTATATACACATTTTTTGGATTTCGGATGAACAGGAGACGTCTAAATTTGGGGACGGAAATTGCATTATGCATATTTTAGAAATCGAAAGATAATTTACCATCTTAGTGTCGGACGGTATATGATATGCCATATGAGACAAATTTTTAAATTGCGAAATGAGTGGACGGCAAATGATTTTCCGTTGACTTATTAAAAAAAAGGAAATCGGAAGATGTTCTTCCGTTTGGGGAAAAGAGAGAAAGCATGCATGCATATTTGGTGGAAGTGTTGGATATGTGCCGTCCTTCACCTTTTGTTTTTTTTTAAAAAAAATTATGGGATGTCTACCGTCCTTCACACTATTTTTAAAAAAAAAGACGCAGATCTTCAAACGATATATGGTCTTTCGTTTCGTCGAAAAAAAGTCATTTTTTGAGTATAGACGATTACAGTGTTTGAACTATTTGCTATTTTCAAAATATCCATACACCTATTTTTTAACTTAAACGACTTAAGATGCTCTTAGTAGTTATTATATATTAAGATACCTGGGTATATGTTTTAGTTTCGATTTGGATATAATTTTATAATAAAAAAAGTATAGCTAAAGTCATTTGTTTTGTCATAATTTGATTTTATACAGTTATCATTTTGTGTAGTGAATTGTTTGCCCTTAACAGCCAAAGTTGGGTAATTTAAATATTTATATGTACTATCCCGTTAGAGTAAGAGTAAGAATTTGGAATGTAGGATAAGATATATCTAAAACCCGATCCTTACCCTTAGAGGTGGCATTCGGTCCGGGTGGGCTGGGCCGGGCCGCGGAACTGTTCGGGTTTTGCCCGGTCCCGGGTGAACCCGTGCCGAGCCGGGCTAAGGGGAAAAAATCTAGGCCCAGACCTGGCCCCCGGCCCCAAGGGTGGGGTCTGGGCAGGCCAGGTCGGTTTTTGAGTAAATATAGAATTTTATAAAATTTAAAAGGAAGATGAAAAATCAAGTATTAAATTGTAATTTTATAATAATTGCAAATGACTAATAAATAAAAGTAAATTAAAACCAAATTTAAATTGATTTAATGAATTACATGATGTTAAATAAAATTAAGTTAATAAATACAATTTCATTAAAATTAGATCAAATTACAAAATAAGGAAATTATTTGAATTTAGAGATGGAGATGGCCTCTATTTAGATTGAAGAGAAGGCATTTGACTATTGTCGTGCACCTCCACTTAACCTAAATATAGAATCTCATCCCCCCTAAATTTTTCCAATTATTTACAATACATTATACAAATTACATTCTACTAGATCTTCACTCGCCGCTACTTATTGATCCGTTTTATGATTCTTGTAAGTCTTGAGTCCTCTCTTCACTCATCGGAAAGTGCATACCAACATCTCCAAATTCTTTGCTGTCAAGCGATTCCTGTTCGGGCTCATAATCCTGCCGCCAAGAGAAAATGCACTTTCCGATGCAACGGTTGACACCGGTACCGTTAGCAAATCTTTAGCTATTTGAGAAAGAATACTAAAAATATGTTCATTAGTTTTCCAAAAAGAAAATATAT
Organism: Hemerocallis citrina; assembly: GCA_017893485.1. Classification (NCBI taxonomy): domain Eukaryota; kingdom Viridiplantae; phylum Streptophyta; class Magnoliopsida; order Asparagales; family Asphodelaceae; genus Hemerocallis; species Hemerocallis citrina. The sequence continues at coordinate 258,730,462 of CM030362.1, read as the reverse complement.
CTACTACATCATCAATGGGAGGTTGTGCATTATACCAATTCAACTCATTTGGTGAATTGGTTCTAGGTTTTTTTTTTATTTTAAGAGATTTGAAACACTACTAGTGGCAAGACCCTTTCCCTTTGATAACATAGAAGAAAAAGAAGAAGAACTAACATTTTGTATTTGTGTAGTGTTAGATGAATAAATTCTATCGTAACTATCATATAGACTATTCAAAACATTTTCAAATTTTGTAATGAAAATAACATGGTCAAAATCATTAATTTCTTCGTGTGGGACATAAGTATAAAAAATCTCAATCAAATTTTTTGTGCCATCTAACTTAATCATAGGATTCATTACACTAGCAACACAATATAACATAGAAAGCGGATGAAAATATTTTAAAATTTTAATATAAGCGGCATAAACCATTTCTCCAATGAAAGGGTCATTTACCAAATCTTTAATTGTTGTCATCATAGTAACAATTGCAAGTAAAATACCACTAGATGTAGATATATATGTTTTTGAAAATTGTAAAGTAGCATCATTAAAAGGTTCTAAAAAATTGTACAAACTATCGGAAAAAACCAAAAATTATCATCTAACATGCAATCTTGCATACCCATTGCAATACAAAATTCTCTAAGATTAAAACGATAGTGAAGAACAGCACTTAATAAATTAAAAGTAGAATTCCAACGATGTCTAATATCTTTAGGAAAACGTTTAAATACAATTCCTTTAAGTTGACACCAATCATGAAAAGCTTGATATATTGGACCACTCAACATAATTTCTCATTCACTAGTAGAAAATGCTTCAGTCGCAATAGAAATTTCCCTTGTAGAAGAGTACAATTCCATGGTTAGTGTACATTTGTAAGGGATTTTTCTTCATTCCCTTGTAATTGTGCTGTTGCGAAATCTCTCCTGGTTAATGTACACATTCGCAACGGAATTTTAACTATCCCTTGTGAATATTAGCCACAATAGAATATCTGCAATGGAAGTTGTACCTTGCTATCTCCATATACAAGAGAATATTTACAACAAATTCGTCTCTTGCAAGTGTGTTTTAAAAGGGATTTTTTCCGTTGCTGATGAACTATTGCTACAGAGATTTGCAAGATACCAATTCCCTTGCAATTGCTACCTCGCGAATGCAATTGCACACATTTTTTCTTCATTACTGATTATATTTGAATGGCTTAACCAAATTTACAAATTAAAACAATGTATTTTGACAATGAAGAACATATAATTATTTCACATATTGATTCACACAATTATATAAAGAAAACACAATAATGCAAAATAAATTTGAATATTATATAATTCAGAACCTTCTCATTACAAATTTTTTTGTTTGTTTCATAGTGCCAAAATAACAATACATTCTAGAAGAAAAGATAAGTTGTGAAACTCCAAGAAGCAAAATAAAATATTTTCAAAATAACTTTTAACCCGCTAATGCTTCCATGTATCCCCAACTTCACTTTTCACGTAAGGTCTTCTGCATGTTCCTCATTACCCACTGTCTCATAGTCATCGCCACTACATATAGACTACATGAAAAAGAAACAATACAAAATTAGAACTCGTTATTCAATATATATAGATAATAATATATTATCCAATTGAGGCAATTAAATATATGGCTACCTCTTGTCGTATTTGACTATTGGATGAGTCGACAGTAGTATTTTCCAACCTTTGTTTCAAGGCTTCCATCTTATCAGGATGCAGCTCAAAAAAAAGTTGTCTATATCACCTCACTGCAAGATATAGGTGATATTTAACCAGATAAATAGATATAAGATGAGAGACACTCAACACTGTTATTTAGCCCAATAAATAGAGATCTAAATCGTTTATAAACTGACAAATAGATATTAGTTTGGCTGGCGTATCCAAATGAAGTTTATCCAACTTCATTTGGATAAACTTCTTTATACAGACAATGTAGGTATTTTCACTTCAAAATGGATAGCTAGCTGTACCAAAAAGTCCATAGCGTCACATAAAAGCACCATCTACAACACTAAAACTCTTTGCAAACAAAATTTCCCGAGTCTTTGACAAATATTAACACTCCATTAGGTGACCATTGATTGTACGATTTTTTACTATTTTGCAAAATGTTCATTGTGTGATAACATGGTGGAAGGGTAAAACACATCAAATATTCATGAAAATTTTGTTCGTCTGTTTTTCATGTTGTAGTTTTTAATATGAATAGCTGATGATTCGAATTCAGGTGATATCATTTGCATTTTTGAGACTATTGAAAGAAACCAAACCCAATTATGAATATACGAATATAAATAGATGGAGATGTTGTAAAACCTTGCAATCTAAGAAGGGATCGTTGACCATCAACTTTACTTGAGAAAAAATCCCAGCTATCTCTACTTTAGTTTAAGATAACTGTAAGTATCTCTTCTCCCAAAAAAATCCCATAAAAAACCAAGTTAAGGTAACTAGAGGCACTTCTAATACCTCCAAGACCTCCTACTTATATACCTCACTCCCTCCAAAAAGGCCCTAAGTACTGAAACTACTGATCAATTAGTGATTGTGCACTAGTACAAGCAGTCATGTTTCAGAAGAATGTTAAGTGGATGAACATATATCTATTTCAGAGAGAACTTGGTCTTTTCCCCCGAAGACGTGGCTATATGGTTGGTCATTCATCGGGTCATCCATGGGAGAAAACATTCCAGCAAGCAAACCATATAAACAATACATGGAGATTCCACATGGAAATCACCATATCATGAATGAAAAAGTGCAAGGACTTACTATAATTTGGTTGAGTACGACAAAGTTATTTAATAGCCATTATTTCAAAAGGACACGTTAAGATAAAAACTCACCCTATCCAAATCAGTGTGCGTAAGAGCAACATGGTCGTTGCAAGCGATGCAGTTGCCTAGAGCTGATAGCTTTTCATTGATGCGCTGAACAACAACTTGATCTGGCAAGCAATTCCTCAAATGTTGAAGCTCTAGAAAGAAAAAAAAAACTAATGTTAAAAGAAATTCTTTCAGGTAGTCATCGTGGTGTATAGTTAGTAGGGCAATGAAGGATAACTGTATAAATCAAAGATAGCTTTTGTACCCACATTACTATATATTCAGTCAAGCAAATCTACAAGAAAACATTTAAACTGAGACAGCAAACATTTGACATAATAGACTAAAACAAATGGGTATGTTCTTCACTACCTCAATAACAATACTTCACATTTAAGGTGAATTTCAGGAACATCAACATTTTATTGCAAAAACCACTGAACGCAACCATACATTTTATTGCAAAAACCACTGAACGCAATAATGCAAAAAATGAAAAAATAGAGTGAAGAAGGGGAGAACAATACTTAAACTACCAAAATACCGAAGAAGGATACCTGTCAGTTTCCGTCGACTCTGGCTGCGGGAGAAGAAGGGGAGAAGAGGCGGGGGCGTGGCTGGCGACGGGGCGTGGCGGCGGGGCGCTGGCGACTGGCGTGGCTGGCGACGGGGCTCGCGACGGAGCGCTGGCGACGGTGCTCGCAACAGGGGCGTGGCGACGGGGCGCTTGCCGCGCTGGCGACTGGCATCAGTGGCGTGGCTGGCGACGATGAACGCGGAGTTGGGGATGGGGACAGGGAATTGGGGACGGGGGAGAAGAGGAATAGTCAATTTGGGATTTTGGATCTGTAGAATACGGGTAGCGGGGTAGGGTTTTAGTTTACTCATATAAGTATATAACTATTAAATATATATATTAAATAAATAAATATTAAATTAAGTGGATATTCGTATCCGAATCTGCTTTTTTAGGAATATCCGTATCCGTATCCGAATCTGAATTTTTTTGGATTTGGATATCCGAATCCGTATCCGTATCCGCTCGGATACGGATTTTTCATATCCGTATCCGCAAAAAAATGGGATTCGGATGCGGATCGAATCGGATATATCCTTATCCGAAAGCACCCATAAGCGGAAGTGGTCGAAGTTGAAGTAGAGGAGGTGGTCAAAGTTGAAGAGGAGTGCAGATGAGCGATTTGCAAGTTCGAACTTCGAAAGAGGAGGTTCGAAAGCGATGAGCGATGAGCGATGAGCGATCTACAGAACTTCGAAAGCGATGAGCGATTTGCGATTTGATGGAGTGGAGATTGGAGAGAAAGGAAATTTCGGTTAGGGTTTGGATCGGGAAGAGACAGAGAAAGGGGAGATTAAGAGTTGAGGCGGCTGAGTAAAAGAGACAGGGAGAGAGAGAAAGAAAGAGAAAAGAGAGAGTTGGGCTGGGTTTGGATGGGCCGAAATTCTTAATAAAAAAACCAAAAAACGTATCCGTAACGTATCGCTCGCGTATCCGCTATGTTTTTTTTGTTTTTTTAATTTTAATTCCTCGGATTTTCATCAAAAAAATTTTAATTCCCCGGATACGTACCAGACACGTATCTGACGCGTATCCTATGCGTATTGCGTCCGATACGTCCAGGTTACTTGGTACGTGATCCTGAAAGAGTATCTGTGGTTTATAGTGGTTTATGTTTTGGGGGGAAGGTCATGGGTTTTTGTTATTTTTTTTTTTGCTTTTTGATTTTGGAAGGGGAAAGAAGATTGTGTTAATTGATTTTTTTTTTCTTTTTACCCGCTCAGTATTTGAGAAGTGAGGGTAATTTTTTAACATCAAATTGTTGGGTGGCAAAATTATCTATCTAATACACGTGTTTATATCTAATTTATTTTTAAAAACAAATATTTTATTACTACTTTAATAATGGAGTATTGTTTGTTGCAATTGTTCCTTTGTAATTGTCAACACTTGCAACGGTTGAATAAAATCTCTTGCGGATGTCAAAATATTTGCAATGAATGGGTTTGTTGTGAGTAATTTGTTGTTGATAGTAACAACTACAAGGAATTTTTGGTGCTTGCAAATAATCCATTATTATTGCAAGGTTTTCTACTAGTGATTGCCTCAATTTTATCGTGTTCATATTTAAGTGCATCTTGCACACAAAGATTTAAAATATGACAAGCACACCTAACATGAAAAAATTTTGTTCTAAAGGATTAAGTGTAATTAGCAAACTAGCAATTGCTTTAATATTATTAGAGGAGTTATCAAAATCAATAGCAAAAATTTTATTGAAAATACCAAAATTTTTAAATGCTTCCATGATGTGTGTGGCAATTATTTCACCCTTATGTGGGCACCTAACAAATCCGAATGAAATTATCCTATTTTGAAGTAGCCAATCGGAATCTATCCGATGACATGTTGCACACATCATTGGTACGCCGTTCACTCCTACCTACCCATTCGATGTCAAAGAAACTCTAGTGTTTTGTGACATAACTGTTGTTACTAAAAAAATCCTTAGCCTCATTGTAAACTAATTTATAATCACCATTTACTACATTCCTAGGAATTTTTTTATAACGGAGGTTTAATGTGGTTTGTGCAAAGTTCTATACATTCCTACTTTCACCAAATGAATAAGGTAATTCATCTCTAATTACTAACTTAGTCATTTCTCTACGAACGATATCATGATCATAGCTATGACTATCTATTTGGCGGGTCTTAGGGTGTATTTTTTGTTGTCTGAGGTTGTCTTTAGAAAATTCGGGTTGATATTTAAGTGTCGTTGAAGTGTACCCATTCTCGATCCTAGTTTAAATTTATAGGGTCTTTGACACTTCTTATAAATTTTTAATCCTACATTCTTATCATTTTGTGAAGGGACATAGTCAAAATATTTGTGTACTTCAGTTTTGTTCCCTATTGTTTTACGAGATTGAGATGAGCTTTGTTCCGATGGTTGTGATTCTATGTCTTTTACTTCTTGTCACGCCCCGCTTCCCAAAAGAGAATACGGAATACGGATACGCGACAAAAGCCCAGCGAATGATTTTCAGTATCCATAAGCTGTTCAAGAATCTTTACAATATTTCACAAGAATAATCAGAGTCGGAAGCAAAAGAATCAACCAGTCATGCACATATGAACCAAAATACCAACAAGAATACTTGAAACCAAAATATATTAATCTCAAATAATCCCAATCTGAATAAATCAAATATCTTGGGTCACATTACTCAAATACAAGAATAAATCCAAGTAGCAAAAATACAATGGTTCAAATAAGCAACAACAACAATAATAATAAATGCAACAAAACTCCAGTACTAATATTGCATATCACCAACACCATCTGACACCTGGTCTCCAAAATCTACAATTTAACAATTGCAGGGACAGGAAAAAGAAAACAAACTCCCGTCAATGCAAGTTACGGGCCGCTTGTAATGCAGAATACAAGTACATGGTAAAAACTAACTAATAACATAGAATATGTATGATATCAAGTATAACAACTAGCATGGTAAGGTGAACAAGTGTAAGTAGCATGTATCATGTGTCGAATGAACAAGTATCATGTAAACAAGCAACAAGTGTCAATATCATGTAAACATGTATCAAGTGCCAAGTATCAAGTAAGCATGTATCATGTTCAAGTGTCATGTAAGCATGTTCAAGTATCATGTATCCAGTCTTGTAGTGATTACTATTTAGATAGCACTTCATGCAGCTCACCTTACATGGTTGCTACAACAAACAGTTTCGCTTTAGATTTCATAGTGGACCATAAAGGACAGTGTACTCAGGGACAAGTCTCAACAAATCAAGTATCAAGTATCAAGCCTCAAGTATCAAGTAAACAAGCCTCAAGAGTGAAGTATCAAGTCTCAAGTAGTGAAATATCAAGCCTCAAGTAACAAGTATCAAGCCAAGTCTCAAATAGTGAAATATCAAGCCTCAAGTAACAACTATCAAGCTAAGTATCACATTGGATCAATAGATTCTCTTCCGAGTACACGTTTCTGAATTATCCACTATTAGATTTGTCCCTTTAACCCCCAGCTTGGTTATTTTATTATTAATGTCAAACAAGTATGTATGTGTCACGAACAAGCCAAGTATAATATGTTATGATCAAGTAATAAGTTCAAGTTGTAAGATAAACATGTATGGGTGAAAGATAACACAAAAGGATAAAACAACCAAAAATTTAGTTCAGGACAGCAAGACCATACTGCAGTAAAACAGAAATTTCCGTTGTTAGAAAAATGAAAATCTGAATCCGTCGAAAGTTCTAGAAACTAGACTCCCGTCCGAATCCAGAGAATATATATAAGTCATATAGTATTTTACAAAAACATAACTCAAAACTGATTTGAATCCATAAAATACGTTCAGCCAGAAATCAGTAAATCGAATTCAAAGTCAGGAAAACAGCATCAAAACATCTCAAATAAATCTAGGAAAAATCTGGAGTATTCCCCTATATATCTAGTATCAAAATATAAAGTTTCATAATTTTCTAGTAAGATTAGTTTAGACATAAAAAATCAGAAAACATCAAGAAACGATAGTTTAGCAAATCTGGCATTCCAAACACTTCTGTACAAAAACTGTAATATCTCGCAAACCGTAAAATGAAATCCAGATCCTCTAAAGGGAGAAGAAAATAGACGAAATAATCTAACTTTCATATTTCACACATACTTTTCATACAGTAAAAGGAATTAGGGTGAAAACACACTTCTTTACAGAACAGCGAGCAAAATCCATCAAGTGTAGCTTTTGTAAACAAGCATGAATCGACATATAAAAATCATCAATAAAATCTACCAAAATTCTGGGAAATCCCTAATTAAGTGTAGAAATATTGACCAAAATTTTAGATCAAAATAATATGTTTAGCACTAGTATCAAAATAGTTTAGTCATCGAAATCTTCAAGAAACGAAATCTGGAAATGAAATACACCTCTATAGTAAAGCAATCATATCTCACACATACGAAAACAAAATCGATCAAGGTCAGAGAGTTCAGAAAGAAGACGGATTTCTCTAAAAATCATGTTGAATACTGAAGTTAAGATTCTAATCTTAATATGGTCTAAAATACCAATCAAAACTGATCATCGACAGAATACAGATTTTTCTTTTAACAACAAATCAACATACAATATACGAAACTCGTTCCAAATACAACCAAACATGTTATAGAGTCTACTAAGTGTCCAAATATCATGAAATAGGGTATATGGCATGTCCACAACAAGTATATCACATGGATCCAAACAAACACACAAATTCTCATAATTAACTCACATATATGATCACATCAAGAACGGTCAAAACCCAAGTTATTTCATGTCAAATTTGTGTCGTGAGGCAACTATGGTCATTAGCACTATAGAGACAATACTCATCAAGATACATCACACACGAGTTGTCTCTAGAACCCAACTACACTACAAGCAAAATTTATGACTTGTATCATATAGAGGAATTAAGTACCAGTTACTTGCCTTAACCAGGGATGAAAGCAACGAAAACCAAGAATAACGGGAACGGATTCTCGGCAACGAACACAACGAATGGATCACGAACCGAACTCACGAACAACGAGACCCAACGAACACAACCACGAGCAACAACCCAAATATCGAGCCACACAACCACGAACACACTCGCACCGCAATCCTACGATCGCAACCCAACAAAACAGCACACGCACACACATGAAAGTAAGAGGAACCTCCGGGGTGTGCGAACGGCGATGCAGCAAAGTTGTCGCTATTCGCTGTTGTTGCAGGTGGTCGGAAGGCGGCGCGCAGTCGCTGAAAGTCATGCGACTGCGAAGAGGGGCGCCGGAGGGAGCTATTGTCGCTGCACCGGTTGCGACAGCCCGGGGATGATGCAGGCCGAAGGGAGAGAGAGATGAGAGGCTACAGCAGTTGCTGCAGTCCGCGACCAGGGAAAGGAGCGGGGTGCGGTGGATGAACGGCGGAGGATCGGGAGTCAGGGGAGATGGTCGGGGTTTCGGAAAAAGAGTAAGGCGGCTAGGGTCTGGGTATCGGGATAGTGAACAGTCGGGGGGGGGGGGGGTGTATTTAAATGAGCATGGGTTTAGAATTAGGGTTTCATCTAGGGGCTAACGGTAAAGTGGTTTATTGGGTTTCGGGTTAGGCATAGGAGTGGGTTAGGGGATAACGGGTAGGTCTTAAGTATTGGGGTATTGGATAATTCAATGGGTATGTATTTAATTGGGTACTTCAATGGTTCATGGTAGTATTAGGTGGATAATTAGAAGGATAAATAAGGTATATGAGATCCAAAAAATTGATTGGACAAAAAATGAATGAATTAAAATAACAAAATGGGAATAAAATAAATTTAATAGTGAGAATAAAAAATAATGGCACATGCAAAAAGAGACAAATCAAAAGGAGACAATCGAATCAAGAATTCAAATAACAAGATGATAACAATAAAAAAAAATATTGAAACAAAAGGTCCAATATACGGTCCAAGAAAAGAAACAAAGAGAGAAATACACCAAAATGAAAAATACACTCAAAAAATACACAAAACAAAAAACAGGGATTACACTTCTACTTCTACTTGATCCGTGTGTGTTTCATGAATATTGAGATAGTATCATAATTGTAAAGTGTTTCTTCACTATCTACATATGGAAAAGGAATGGAAGGAATGCGACGACTACTAGTGGACTCTTGGCTATTATGTCTACCACGTGATTGGCTAGATGCCATCTAAACTAGTGTATGTTATAAAAATTAATTGTAGTGTATGTTTTAAATTTTAAATTGTACAAAACAAGTAAAGATAGATAAACTAGTGTATGTTATATAAAATTATTCTATAAAGCAAATAAAACAACTACTATAAAAGTATTATTCTAGTGTATGTTTACCAATTTACCCAAAAAAACCTAAAAAGAAGAAGAACAACAAGAACAAGAAAACCCAATCTAATTATGAGAAATAAATGATTAAAAACAAAAATGATAAAATTATATAAATACGAAAATACCGTTTGAGTGTAGAATGTAGGTTGAAGAATGAAGGTAGAGAGAGTTGAGAGCTTGTAGTGTTGATGTTGATTGTTGTTGGATGTTGTTAATGTTGAATCATAAAAGAGAGTAGTTGAATGTTGTTGATATTGAATCTTGAAGGAGAGTAGTTGAATGTTGTTGATGTGGTTGATGTTGAATCTTGATTCTTGAAAGAGAGTAGTTGAATATTGTTGATTGTTGTTGATTGTTGTTGAGAAAGTTGAGAGATAGTAGAGAGAGTTGAGTGATTTTGTGAAGAGAATTGAATGAAATGAGGTTGTATATATAGAAATTGTAATTTTTCAATTTCCCAAAATACCCCCAAAAACTAGCTAGTATAAATCCATTAGGGGTATTTTGGTAATTTTACACACCCTTTTAATTAAAAACAAATTCTAGAAAAAAATGAAAAACGGTAACAGCCAACGGTCGACCCGCGGGCCAACCCGGACCGGCCCGGGTCGTTTCAACCCGGTCCCGGGCTAGTGCAGGCCAGGTCATTATCGGTCTTTTTTCGTAAATTAACGAACCGGACCGGCCCCTACTATTAGGGCGGTCTGACACCGGTCCAGCCCGATTTTGGGTGGGCCGGGCCGGTCCCGGGCCAACCCGACCCGAATGCCACCCCTACTTACCCTACTCATAGCCAACCTTAGTAAGGGAATCACTCTCGATGGTTTGATAAGATGGAAAACCTTGGGAGATGCTCATTGCCCTCTTGCGTCCGGAATAAGGGAAACTCTCAAAGAGGAGGGGAAAAGTGTCATTTATGCTGATCAGTACAACAATGACAACATGGACAACTACTTGCTGATGTGAAGCACACCCCTAGTATCCGCCTCAAACAAATAAAGCGCTTGATTATCAACAAACAAATAAAGACCAAATATCCCAAATGTTCACCCCCGAAAGAAAACTAGCCTTCCGATTAGAGCTCCTCTTCTTTCCCTTATCCAGGCCTATCCAAGATACTATTGCGATCTAATTAAGGCCCATAAAATTACCCATAGCTGAGGGTCAACAAATAATGAGTTTTTTTGTTTATGATAGTCCAAGATGTTCAGCCCAATAAATGTAGGCTTCTGATCAGAGCTCCCTTATTTCACCTCATCAAAAGGCCAAGAGTTTGGAGTTTTTCAAGTGTCGTATTCCTCCCAGTTCCAGAGGACATCCTACTCATATGCTCAAAAGCATTCAGGTTGGTCAGTGTAAACATGTGTGTCGACAATGTAACTATAGTGCAGACCTCAGGGCCAGAAGGTGTCAAAGCAGCAGCGAGTATGTTCACAGTTATGTGACGAATATGTTCACCGTTATGTTGGGGGTGATGTGCAGTTTTAGAGGCTGATGCAAGGGGAGTGATACAAGAGTCTGTAGTTAATAAAGTGTACGTATTTGATTATCAAGAGGGAAAAAATTACTATCCTTGTTGGGTTTATATATCTTACATACACATGTTCGATGAGAAGATGATGAAGCATTGAAAAGATCAAAACCAAATTTGAAGAAGGAGAGAAGCAGCTAGCCAGCAGCAGCGAACGGAGAAGGGGACAGTCGACTGCAGTCGATTGTCACCCCCACGGTTTGGTTCATGATGAATGCGGGCGAACTCCGGGAGTCTCCTACGGCTTCTCTACCGCTCTCTCTCCTTTTGATATCGTCTTCATCACCATCACTACTGCATTCAAAATCAAGCGTAAGAAAGGGAGTGTTTTTTTTTATTTAGGATTTGGGATATTGGAAATTGAGGAAGGAGATGACGTGGCAGGGTGTGGTGACCGTGGTCACAGTAGTTGCCAAGGAAGATGACAAGGGCGGTGGAGAAGAGGGTGGGGCCCATGGAGGACTAGAGGTTGGACCAGAGGAATTTTGACAGAGTTTTTTCGATTTAGGGTTTGGGATATTGGAATTCGGAGGAGGAGGCTGAAGAAGAAGAAGAAGAAAGGAATTAGGTTTGGGTTTTACTGGAAGAAGAGGGAAAGAGGGGTAGTCTTGTTAAAAGGTTAAGTCACCTAGGGGTATTTTATTCAATCCATGCTAAAAATAACGACATCAGTGGCTCCTAACGGAAAACAAAGTTTAGTAGGATTTTCTGCCAAAATAATATATGATATGGATAAAAATGGGGTTAAATCGGAACCTGTTCAAATTGGGCACAAATCTTAAAACCACAGGGGCAAGATGGTAATTTCACCTACAGACGGGTCCGAATTGGGAACCGGATCTCTCCTCTTGGACCCGCTAACCCATGAACGGATATGTTCAGCTGAGAGCGGGTCTCAACCCGTTAAGGACTAGTTCAACAGGATATGAGAAAATCCTGGCTCGTCCTTATCCACTGGAGGTGGTTTCAACCACTTCTATCCAGTCACACCGGGAAGTAGGGATTCGTTCTTATCCTGAAGCAGATCTCCATGGCGACTATAAATACCCCCTACCTCCTGCCGTTACAAGGTGATCACTCTTTGTCTACCTAAGCTCTTTCCCTTTCTTTACTGAGGACTAACAAGAGCGTCGGAGGGTTCGTCGCCGGGACCCATCCTGGTGTTTCGAACGTTTGTGCAGGTCCGCGGGAGCACCCAGGAGTCAACTTGTCAACAAGGGAAGAAGTAAGATTCAGCCCGTTCGAGTTCCTACGAATCTACAAATTCTGTCTATTGCCCCCACACCAGATTCAGCAGCAACAGATTAGCGCCGTCTGTGGGAACTACTCGAATAACAATCCAACCTCCCTCCTTCAACCAAAGCTACTCCTTGCCATGCCTCCCAAGAGGAAGTCCACAAACTCCAATCGAAGAACTACCTCCACTATTCCTCCTAATCATCCTCCGCCGGAGGATCTCCAACTGCCCATCCAACCAACCTTACCGCTCGAACAGCTGAACCCTCAATCTGTTCAGCAGGCTCTAGGGCCCTGAGCCATTGTTGAGGAGCCCTCTCAGCGAAGTCACCAGAAGCATCCTCTCCACCAAGTGCGGGTCTCCATCCATAATGCCTCCACAGATTCCATGACTTTCCATAGCACTCCAACGCCAAAGGATCTGCGGGATGTGCTCAACAATCGGCAGAACGAGCCCGAGCTGGATCTTCGGATCTACTTGGATGAGAGGCAGACCTGCGATGCGAACCCCCATCGAGAGCACCAGAGGGACCTGTCACCCCGCCAGACAGACTGTAGGGGGTCCAACGCTCCCCGAGGGCGGAAAGAGTCGCCCCAACATGGCCAAAGAAGAAGCCGCTCCCCAACTAGCCGCCGTGCACATTGAGCCCCACTGGAGCAGGAGGCTCCCGTCACAAGGGCAGAATTTCAACAATTTCAGGAGGCAGTCCTCCGAGCACTCAACGCCGCCCCCATCAACTCCTAGAGGGCTCCCAGTCCTCAGCCGGCTCCCAATCATCGCCTGCCCCTCTCCTCGCCATCACTGCTGCTCCCGCAGTCCTAGGCCGACTCCGAGCCATCACCGCCGTTTCCTAAGTCCTAGGCCAGCTCCGAGCCATCGCTGCCCTTCTCCTGATCATCGCCGTCGCTCTCGAAGTCCGCGGCCCACTTCGAGTCACTCCCCTTGTTCTATCAGTCCATGACCTACTCAGAGCTACCATCGTAGCCCCAACCCTCTTCGACACGAAGATGAGTCTCGGGGCTCAGCCAGGAAAGATCGAAGGGAGGACTCGGTCTACCGCCGTTTCCACAAGATGGAGATGCACCTCGGCCATCTGGACAGAGACAAATAACAACGGGTGAGGAACCTCCGCCCGAGCAGGCCCCCATTCCCCCGTACCATCATGGAGGCCCATATCCCAGACAACTTCAAGTCTCCACACTTCGAAACTTACACCAGGGAATCGGACCCCGCTGATCACGTCGAGAGTTTCAAAACTCTCATGATGATCCATCATGCATCTGACGCCCTCCTCTGCAAGACCTTCCTGGCCACACTCAAGAGGCCGGCTCGGGAGTGGTATTCTCGTCTTGCACTGGCATCCATCTTCTCCTTCGACCAGTTCGAAGGCCTCTTCCTTACGAATTTCATGAGCAGTCGCCGCTCCGAGAAGACGAGCACCTCACTGCTCTTCCTCAGCCAGAAGAAGGGTGAAAGGCTAAGGGATTATGTCAAGCGGTTCACCGCAGAAGCCAGGTCCTTCCCCTCCCTGGATCAGTCGGTAGCTTCGGCTGCCTTCCAATCCAATGTCATCAATCCTGACCTTAGGGCTTCCCTGGCCAAAAAGCCTCTCGGAACTTCTCTGATCTCCTCCTTAGGAGCGAGAAGTGCATCCGAGCTGAACAGGCTTTCCATTGCCCCACTCTGGAGGGGTCGTCTTTCGGGAACAAACGGAAGACTGCAGAGGAAGAAGGAGCTAAGAAGCTCCAAAAGGATAACGGAGGTCAGCGGTGCCCTCTCCCCCACTTTGAAAAGTTCACTCCGCTCAATGCGAGCATCTCTGCCATCCTGATGGAGATTGGGAACGAAGGTCTCCTGCCGCGACCTCCGAAGATGAACACCCCTGGGAAGAAGAGAAACCGGGACAAGTGGTGCTGTTTCCACCGGGACCACGAACACGACACTGATGATTGTAGGGCCCTGAAGGATGAGATCGAGGCCCTTATCCAGAGGAGGCAGCTTGCTCGGTTTGTAAGAAGGGACAGAGCCGATCCGCCTCCACTGCCCAGGAGCTAACAGGCGAACAGAGCAACCTGCGGAGACTCCGGAGGCCGAAGCAGAGGCCATCTTGCATCTAATACACGGAGGCCCAATGGGGGGAGATTCTAACTCCTCCCGAAAAGCCTTCGTTAGGGAAGTCAACTCCGTGCAGAGCCATCCTCCCCCCAAGGGCCTAGGAGTCCCTGTAACGTTCTCCGATAAGAACTTGGAAGGCGTCCGCACGCCCCACTGCGATGCCCTCGTCATTAACCTCAAAATGGCAAATTTCGACGTTCGCCGGGTGCTGGTGGACAATGGAAGTTCGGTCAACATCCTCTTCTTGGAGGCGTTCAAAGGCCTCTAGCTATCAAGGGACCGGCTCAAGCCAGCTGGTTACACCCTTCATGGGTTCACCGGGGTGCCGGTGACGATCGAGAGAGTTACAACTCTCGACGTCACCACAGGAAAAACCCCGGTCACCCGCACAGAGCCAATGGACTTCATGGTGGTGGATGTGAAAGCCGCCTACAATGTGATCCTAGGTCGACCGGGCCTCGCCGCACTCTAAGCTATCCCTTCGGCCTACCACATAAAGATGAAGTTCCCCTACTCCCACAGGAGTGGGAGAAGTGCGAGGGAGTCAGGAGGCAGATCGCAAGTGCTATATGACCTCAATGGGAGGCCCTGGTCCTCTCCCTAGAAGCCCTCGAGCTCCCATCGGAGAGTAGCCAGACCATCTCCGAATCGGTTGATGAACTAGAAGAAGTGGCCTTCTCAGAGGAAGATGCCACCAAGACGTTCCGGGTAAGCAAGGCCCTTTCCCCCTCCATCAAAGAAGACATCTTCCAGTGCATAAGGGGGAACCGCGATCTCTTCGCTTGGACCGCAGCCGACATGCCTGGGATCTCCGAGGAGCTCCTAATGCACCATCTCAAAGTTGCCCCAGGGTGTCAAGCCCGTTCAGCAGAAGTGATGCAAGTTCGCTCCAGAGCGTCAACAGGCGATCAAAGAAGAATTCGAAAAGCTCCTCAACGCCCGATTCATCCAGGTGGTAAACTATCCCAAGTGGCTATCCAATGTGGTGATTGTCAAGAAAGCCAACAAGAGCTGGAGGATATGCGTTGACTTCACCGATCTCAATAAGGCGTGCCCGAAGGACCATTTTCCCCTTCCAAGCATCGATGCCCTGATCGATGCGATCTCCGGGCACGAGCTCCTCAGTTTCATGGATGCTTTCTCGGGGTACAACCAAATTCGGATGTTTCCTCCCGACATCCCGAAGACCCTCGTTCGTAACGGATCAGAGCCTGTATTGCTACAGGCTTATGCCGTTCTGCTTGAAGAATGCGGGAGCTACTTATTAGCTCCTCGTGAACAAGGTCTTCCGAGACCAGATTGGCCGAAACATGGAAGTCTATATAGACAACATGTTGGTCAAGAGCACCCAAGGGCAGGAGCATGTTCTCGACCTCCAAGAAGTCTTCGGGGTGCTCAAGAGGAACAATATGAGGCTAAATCCGAACAAGTGTGCGTTCGGAGGCTCATCCGGCAAGTTCTTTGGGTTTATGGTCAGCCAGAGGGGCATAGAGGCCAACCCCGAGATGATCCAGGCCATTCTCAAAATGGTCTTCTCCCCAGCATCAAAGATGTACAGAGGCTCACGGGGTGCCTCGCAGCAATTGGGTGATTCCTTTTCAAATCCGGGGAGAAGTTCCTCCCCTTCTTCAAGGCCCTCAGGAGGGCTAAAGGCTTCGAATGGGGGCAACAGCAACAAGAGTACTTCGACCAGCTCAAGGCATACTTAGCTAACTCCCCGCTCTTGAGCAAACCAATGCCTGGGGAGGTCATCTACCTATATCTCGCCACTTCGGAGCAAACCCTCAGCACGGTCCTTGTAAGAGTAGAGGATAGAACGCAGAGGCCCTATCTATTATGTGAGCAAGGTCATCCGGGATGCCAAAATCCGTTACCCGAAGCTGAAGAAGATGGCTCTAGCCTTGGTTATGGTGGCTCGAAAGCTCTGCCCCTACTTCCAATCTCATTCGGTGGTCGTCCTTACCGACCAGTCGCTCAAGCAAGTTTTCCACATGTCCGAGACCTCCGGGCGCCTGATGAAGTGGTCCATCGAGCTAAGCCAACATGACATCAGCTACGAGCCATGAACAGCAATCAAGGCCCAAGCTCTGGCCGAATTCATTGTGGAGAGCACCATCCCCGACTCTTGCGAGCCATCTGCCGACCCCCTGGTCTGGACTGTTTATGTGGATGGATCTTCTTGCGCCGACGAAAGTGGAGCTAGTGTTATCTTGATCGGCCCAGATGCTTTCGTCTTCCAATACTCCCTCCGCTTAAACTTTTTGGCATCAAACAACGAAGCAGAGTATGAGGCCCTCATAGCGGGGCTCTGCATGGCTCGCAAAGCCGATGTAATATCCCGGACGGATATTATATTATATAATTATTATTTTTGAAATTAAAATATTTTTAATGGAAATTACTTGGTTTTTCAAGTAAAAAGTTACCTGGACATATATACTAGTAAGTTTATATAGGTATTGTACCAGTTTTGTGTACTTGTACAAAATCTTGAAAAATGCATTTTTGAGAAAATGTCTGGAAAATACCGGGCAAATATAAAAAATTATTATTTTATTTTTATTTTCAGAATTGAAATATTTTTGGTGCACATCACCCGGTTTTATTAATAAACATTATATATGTATACGTACTAGTCGGTATACGACTGTTTTGTATCAAATTGGTACTGGAATCTTCCGAGCCAGCAATAAAATTATTTTATTTTATTTCTCAGAATTAAACTATTTTTGTACTGATTTGTTCGTTTTCACGAATGAAAATTATCTGTATAATCATATTTATGCACAGATTTGAATCGCGTCGGTTTCGGGTGTTTATACAAATCGTGTAGTATGTGATTTGACAAAATTATATTTACATTTTGATCCATCATGGTGAGAAGTAGGGTTTGGATGGGATTAGGGCTTGATTGTAAGGGTTATTTGCAAAAGAAACATCAAAACTTTTGAGCCACAAGTGTAAATGACACTTGGAACTCTTCTTAACCACAAATCCCTTCACTTTATGTTATAAAAACACCACAAAACTCCCCCCCCCCCCCCTTGATTTGGCCGGCCCTTACCATCTCCAAATTTTCTTTAGGTTTAGAACCCTTCCATTTGGTGTTTCCCCATCTCCAATCTCAAATCCCATCTCATCTTCTCATTCTCCTTAAATTGGTTTTTGTTTAGAAAAATTTGAGAAAGAAAAGAAAGAGAGGATCAAATCAAAAGAAAAGAGAGCTAGGGTTTCATGGGTTCTCTTCCATGGAAGTGTTCTTGAGGAGAAGCAAAAACAAGGAGCAAGGAGTGGAAAGCAAGTCCTTCCTACAAGTCTTAAGGTGGGGTTTCTCATCTCATGCATTTTTTTAGTTATTTTAGGGTTTTTATGGTTGTATGAAGTTGTAGAATCATGTTCTTATGTTTTTGTATGGACTAGAACAAAGTGGAAGTAAGGATTCAAGTAGTAGAACAAAAATTAAGCATAAAGATTCGATTTTTGCCATTCTAGTGTTAGAAATTATTAACTATGTAAACGGAGGAATCTTGACCTAAAATTTATGTGGGAGGTTCTCCTAGGTGTTATTAGCATGCTGTAATTTTTGTAGATTTTTCGGAGTATTTTTGATGGGTGAAACGACCGTTTCCCCCATCAACAGCGAATGTTTAGGGCAAAACAGTGAACTGTGTCTTTGGGGATTGTGTCGCTATATGTTCAGAGGGTTGGAAGTTGGTCTTCCTTACGGAATTAGAGGTAGATGCCCAGTAGAGAAGTTGTAGTATACAATCTCCCCTTTCTAAATTGACCTCTCGGGTTAAAATCCGATAAGAGACGCAAAAGTTATGACCGTTACAAAAACAGCAACTAGCTGTTCGGCTAAAAGTTGCTATTTTGGTTGCTTGATACATTTGAGTGTCTTAATGGTTGAATTAGAGGTAGAGACCCTTTAGAGAAGTTTTAGTATACATCTTCCCCTTTCCGAATTGGCCTCTCAGGCTAAATTCCCATAAGCAGAGTAGGAGTTATGATCTTTGGAAAATACAACAAAAAGCTGTCTGACTGAGTGGGTACTATTTTGACTCACTGTGGTTTTTTAGGGTCTTAATGGTTGAATCTGAGGTAGAGACCCATTAGAGAAATTGTAGTAGACATCCTCCCCTTTCCGAATTAGGCTCTCTGGCTAAATTCTGATAAGCGGAGTGGGAATTCTGCTCTTTGCAAAATACAGAAATTAGATGTTTAAACTAGGTTCTTGCTGTTTAACTTCTTGGTCATTTTTGAGGGTCTTGCTTGATGAATCTGAGGAGCCGACCCATTAGAGAAGTTGTAGTAACGTTCTCCCCTTTCCGAATTGGCCTCTCGGGCTAGATTCTGATAAGTGGAGTAGAAGTTATGGGCTTTGAAAGGTTCAGTTTTCCTTGGTTAAGTCGGCTGCTTTTGTTACTATTTGTGTGTTCGATGGGTAGAAACTTGGTTTTCCTTTCGAAATCTGAGCAACTAGTCAACTGGAAAGTTTTAGTAGATGTTTCCACCTTTTCAAATTTTCCAGTTTTGTTAGATTCTGATAAGTGGAGCAAAAGTTACAAACTACAGAATTTTCGATTTTTTGTTGAAAATCGGTAGTTTGGTAACTGTTTGCGTATATTCGACGGGTAGGAATTTGGATTTTCTTACGGAATCTGAGCAACTGGTCAACTGGAAAGTTTTAGTAGATGTTCCCACCTTTTCAAATTGTCCAGTTTTGTTAGATTCCGATAAGTGGAGCAAAAGTTACAAACTACGGAAGTTTCGACTTTTTGTTGAAAATCGGTAGTTTGGTAACTGTTTGCGTATGTTCGACGGGTAGGAATTTGGATTTCCTTACGGAATCTGAGCAACTGGTAAACTGGGAAGTTTTAGTAGATATTCCCACCTTTTCAAATTGTTCACTTTTGTTAGATTCTGATAAGTGGAGCAAAAGTTACAAACTACGAAAGTTTCGACTTTTTGTTGAAAATCGGTAGTTTGGTAACTGTTTGCGTATGTTCGGCGGGTAGGAATTTGGATTTCCTTGCGGAATCTGAGTAACTGGTCAACTGGAAAGTTTTAGTAGATGTTCCCACTTTTTCAAAATGTCCAGTTTCGTTAAATCCCGACAAGTAGAGCAAAAGTTACCAGCTTACGAAGTTTTAACTTTTTGTTGAAAATCTGCAGTTTGGGTAGACTATTTGCGTGTATTCAATGGACCGGATTTTGGATTCCTTATAGAATCTGAAAAAATGTTCCATTAGAGAGTTGTGGCAAATGTTCTTACTTTTCTAAAAAGTATATTTTTTTTGAATTCCGACAAGCGCAACACTGGTTGCTTCTAGTCTATCGGAAGGTTTTTAAGTCGCTTATCGTGCTTTTCTTTGGTAGTATGTTTGTACTAGACTGTTAGTAGATTCTTCTTTTGCTTCTAATTATAGAAGAACAAGTTTTGCTAGTAATCACGTTTGGTTGCTTCTAAGTTGACTACCTGCTTGGTTGTTTTCGTATGTATGTTATTGTCTCATATGCGGCTCGACTGGCCCGTATGTAGCTGTTGGTCTCATACGTAGCTTATTTGGCTCGTATGTCTATTGTTGTCTCATACGCAGCTCGTCTGGCTCGTATATAGTTGTTGGTCCCATACATAGCTTGTTTAGCTCGTATGTATTTTTGGTTACTCGTATGTAGCTTCTTAGCTAATACGCAGTTTGCTGTGCTCATCTAGGGTGAGATCATTGTCCTAGGGCTATCGATCATCAAGACATGTGTTTACCTTACTCCTAAGGGACTATGGACGAGTCACTCCTTGTGTACCATCGGATCTTAACCGGTATTGGTTAATTGCGGACCGGAGTATGACGAAATCCAAGTTCAGGGTAGTAGTACGTGGATACGTTCGTATTGTCAAGGTCTTGGATCGATAGGCCATGTACCAGATCCTTAGGGATTCTGGTAAGTCTAGGTTGAGCAGCCTAGTAGTGTTATCTGCGAAGTCTAACTTAAGACCTAGCATATTGTGTTTATAATATTGTCATCCCTAGGATTGTTCAGGATTAGTGACATCGTTAGGGTAGTAACTGATGGCTATTACTACTTAACCTTATGATCCGACATGTCCTATAGGCCGGCACTAGGCAGTGTTATTGGGTTGTACCCTTCTTCTCAAAGGGATACGGTCAGTGCCTTCTCACGAGTTGGGAGCACCGGATCCGTATCTCGTCTGTTAATTTCTAAAGTACCTTGATAAGGCGGGAGCGATTCTGTCGGAGTTAGGGGGGATTGACCCCCGGAACTCCATCTTGTCTTATATCTAGGGGCATGAATCCATATACTATGGTCTGGCTAGGGGTGCCACAGGATGCTACGTGCAGTCCTGCGCTTGCGAGACCCCAGGAGTGCCACATGGGATGCTTCGAGCTAACCTGCGCTTGCGAGACTCCAAGAATTCATCAAAGATATTTGAGTGAGGTCGGGCAATAGTGGCAAACCTGGACACCACTATATGACTGCAGTAACGAAAATAGACCATACCTGCAACCTTATCAGTCACGTTGTATCTTCAGAAACAAGTCGAGTACAATAATAGAATTCATAGCGCGGGTTCAAATTCCAATATATGAAGAAACGGCTTGAGAAGGGGCGTACGTAGTATGGGCTGCATACTGTTCAAGAGACTTGCTTGCATTAGAATAAGAGTATCCTTGCATTAGTTATCTTGCATTTGAGTCTAAGTCATAACATACACTGACACATCAAATATATATACATGTTTCCCTTTTCATCAATCTGTTTGCTGTAGTTGAGATCCGCTGCTAGTTATCAGCCTTAAAGCGTCAGTGAATACTGACGTCCCAACTTCAATAGGTACTGGATTACAGAAGTACATGTATTGAATTGCAGAGGTACAGGTATTGGATTACAGAAGTATAGGTACAGGTACAGGTAAAGGTACAGGTACAGGATTCAGGAGGACTCAAGGCGAGAGAGCAATGAGTCGATTTTATTAAAGTTTCCGCTATAAATATGTTGTAATTTCATTTGTAATAATTGTTGTAAATTATTTATTTGTTGGAAAGCATCCAAGTGGAATACCAAGTGTTGTTCTTTATTCATTGTACTCTAATGTAATATGTTTAAAGTTATAACACTTGGGATTGTAAAGGTATTATTGTAACACTGTTATAATGTATTGCAATTTTGTAATATTCAGATTTGTAATACATTTGTGTTGAATAAAAAGTTTTAAATTTTCCTATTTTTCTGTGTATTGTGGCTAATTGAAGAAAAGATTCTGGCTTATGTCACGGTTTCCCAGTTACCAGAAATTGGGGCGTTACAGCCGGGGCCTAGCGGGTCAGAGTCTTCAGTGATTCGCAATTGGTCGTCAACCAAGTGTCAGGAGAATACGAGGCAAGGGACGAGCGTATAGCCAAGTACTTGGCAAATGTTTGAGAGCTTCTAGCCTTATTCGAAGATGTTCAACTCCAGCGAGTTCCTTGAGAGGAAAACACGCAGGCAGATGCTCTCTTTAAGCTCGTCTCCTCGTCCCTCCAAGGTCTAGAACTGCCCGTCTGGATAGAGGTCCTCCTCAGACCAAGTATTGATGAAGATAGCCCAAAGCCGATGGAAGCCTACCCCCTAACACTTGTGGAGAACTGGATGAAGCCCCTCATCGAGTACCTTAGAGACGGATTCCTTCCCGAAGACCCGAAAGAGGCAAGGAGGATCAGGACATGAGCCGAGCGGTACACACTCCTTAACGGAGTCATGTACAAACGCTCTTACACCCAGATCGACGGTCGACCCTATCTGGGGTGCCTCTCCCTGGAGGAAAGCGCTCTATGCCCTGAAGGAGGCCCATGACGGTCTGTGTGGAGCGCACTTGGGGCGAGATCCCTCGCCCGTAAACTCTTAAACTACGGCTACTTCTGGCCCACACTACTGAGTAACTCCGAGGAGTACGTCTGCCAGAGCGATTCCTGCTAGAAATTTGCCCCGATCCGTCGCCTGCCCCAAGCACAACTCACCTCCTTGGCAAGTCCAATCCCTTTCGCAATGTGGGCGATGGATTTACTCGGACCCTTTCCTCCAGCACCGAGCCAACTGAAGTTCTTAGTCGTGGCGATAAACTACTTATCAAAGTGGATCGAGGCTGAACCTCTTTGGACGATTACCGAGCACAAGGTCTAGAAGTTCTTTTGGAAGAACATTATTTTCCGGTTCGGGGTACCCCGCATCCTCGTAACCGACAACGGGACTCAATTTGCAGGAGCAACCTTTCGCAACTTTTGCGCCGACCTCGGAATCTAGCAACGGTTCTCCTCGATTGCTCAGCCTCAGTCCAATGGCCAAGCGGAGAACGCAAATCGTCAAATTCTTTCTGGCCTGAAGAAGAGGCTTGACAAATCCACTAAGGGGCTGTGGGTCGAACAACTCCCCAACGTGCTTTGGAACTATCGCACCACCAAAAGAACTCCGACGGGGGAGTCCCCTTCAACCTCACATATGGTTCCGAAGCTCTCATCTGCTTAGAAGTGGGCCTGCCTTCACCTCGACTGATAGCCTACAATGAAGCACAGAATGCGAACCAGTTTCGCAACTGCCTAGACCTCATAGACGAGGTCTGCAAGAGAGCTGCAATTCGACAAGAGACCTACCGCCGTAGGATCACTCAGTCTTACAACAAGAGGGTACGGCTAGCCAACCTTAAAGAGGGAGAGCTAGTGCTCCGAAAGTTGTCGATCTCCAACCCAATCAAAAAGGGAAAGTTGGCACCCAATTGGGAAGGGCTATATAGGGTCTCCAAAGTTATTCACTCGGCCGCGTATCAACTCGAAGACCCGAGGGGCAAGAGAATACCAAGGACATGGAATGCGGAGCACTTGATGAAGTACCAAAAGGGTGTGTAAACACCGCTCCAAGCAACTTCCCCGAGAGCGCTCCAGAAAACATGTCTAAAGTTCTTACTTGTACTTTCTTTATCAAAATGTAAAAGCGGATCGCAACTTAGAAGCAACCACTTAGTTATTTTCAATAAAAGCAATCTTTACTCACAAGTTTCCTATTTTTGAGTAGTCTAACTCTACTTCGCAAGTTCACTATTTTTGAGTAGTCTAACCCTACTTACAAAAAATTTCGCATTAAAACGGCATGCTTGGAGTCCAACACTTAGTTCGACTCCGCTTCAAATAATTGCTTTTAAGAGAATACGAAGTGGTTCACCCTTCGGAATTGCTCCCACAACTGCTGAGATTTTTCAAACGACATGCTTGGGGTCCAACACTTGGTTCGACCCCGCTTCAACTACTTGCTTCTAAGCGAGTACGAAGCGGATCACCATTCGGAATTGCTCATACAACTATTGATATTTTCTAAATGACGTGCTTGGAGTCCAACACTTGGTTCGATTCTGCTTCAACTACTTGCTTATAAGCGAGTACAAAGTGGATCACCATTCGAAATTTCTCCTACAGCTGTTGATATTCTCTAAACAACAAGTTCGGAGTCCAACACTTGGTTCGACGCAACTTTTGCTACTCGCGAACGAGTAAGTATAAAACGTCCCACTATTCGGAATTGCTCCTACAGCTGTTGACAACTACAAATGCTAGCAAAACAAACAAGTTCAAAAACAATGTACTATTTCATTAAAGTTTGAGAGACAAGTCTAATTATAGACCAACTACTCATCTTTACATCGAGATACAAAACTTGTGAAACCAAAGATTACAAGATCATAGAGAGCAACTTCAGCCCCTCCTAGTGGCGGGGATACTTCGGTCAAGATACACACAGGGGCGACGAATGTTGTGCTGCCGATGCCCTACTTCGGCGGACGACCCTAGGCCAGCGAGCCACGAAGCATCATTCGCACCCGATCTAACGGGGGCCCCAACAGATGATCCACTCGACGAAGCTGTCACCCCACTTTGCGCATCTCCAGGGTCTCGATGTATAAGCGATGAGCGAAGCTCGAGCTCGCAAAATGTTATCCCCCTATTATACTCCTCCCAAGTGAAGAGGTAGTTCTGACTGTGCTTCCTTCAGATGGCGGTCGAAGACGAGCGATCTCCGCCTCAAGCTCGACAATTCGCTCTTTAAGCAAGTCGTCCTTCACAGTTATCTTCAGACGCGGCAGTCGCATCGAGCCTGCACCACGAGAGCCATCGGTGATCGTCAGTCGAAGGTGAGCAACCTCCATGCTCTTATCGAAGGTTACCTTCTTCAGCTTGTCCCTCTCCGCTGTCACCTTAGACAGAGAGTGACGAAGGCGCTTAAGTTTCAAGCCGAGGTTGGCAGCTGTCGCCGAGCCCACACCATCGCCTTCGGGGGTCGTCTCGTTAATCCTCTCTTCCAATCGTCTCCTCTCCATGTCTTGACGAACTAAGGTCAATCTCAGATGATTCAGCTCACACTTCACTTTACGAAGCTCCCACTCAACTCCGCGAAGCCGCTCTTGGTTCATGGCAAGCCCCAACCTCATCACCCCTAGACCAGCCTTGAGATGCGCCACTTCAGCCACCCGAGGCACTTCAGCCCGTCGTAGCGCTTCGACGATCGGAAGAAAAAAAAAAAAAAAAAAAAGAGCACGGAGCTACTAAGTTTACACGACTTGCACCCAACAACTTAGAAAAACAAGACAAAGTTTTGAAACTTCTCCAACACTTAGACAAAAAAAAAATCATTTCATTGAAAGAAAAAGGCGGTGGCCAGTCCGCAACAAGGCAATACATAGAGGAAAAAAAACAACAAAGTCAAGGAGCCACCTCGAGGTGCTGCTCCGAGGCACTCTCGCTCGGCAATGTCACGAACACCCCTTCGGGATTTGCCACCTCCTCTTCGCCTCCTTCGGCTTCTTCACCATCCCCTTTGGGGTCGACCTCGGCTAAGGGGATGAACTCTTCGCCTTCTACCGGGTCACAAAGGTGGTACCCCGAGCTGTCGAAGTCGGGGAGACGAGCCACAACATGCTTGATGGCCGGAGCATAGGCCTCCTCCATGTTGGTCATCATATGGGCCTCCGCCTCGTCTTGGATGGCCTTCTTCGCTTCGGCCACCATAACCTCCCGCTCCTTCAGCGCCTCCTCCGACACCTTTAGGGCCTTTGCCAGCTCCTGCTCAGCGCAAGCCTTCCCCTTCTCCAACTCTTCAACCTTTGCCGCTTCGGCCGCTGTGCGCTCGAGCACCTTGGCTAGAGCTGCCTCTAGGAAGCCGACCTCGGCAGCTCGGGACGCCGAGAGCCGTTGCTCAGCCTTGAACAACTTCATTGCCTTGGCTTGCTCTGCCCGCTCTCGATCGTTCGACGCCTTCAGCTCCTTCTCCTGCTCAGCGAACTGTTCGAGCATGTGGCTGAAGTGGAACATGATCTGAAAATAGAAGGCAAAGAACGTGAGAATCAACAACTGTGTACTCCAAAATTCAGAATGGCAGAGCAAGAACACTTACCGACATTGTAGCCTAACCGATCTCCAAAGCGTCTTTGCCCACCGTGCTAGCCTTCAGCGCCGCGCAATCCTTCGGGGTCGGCAAGTGGCACACGGCCTGCATGCTCATCGCCGCGTCGTGGAGGAAGCCATCAAGCTTCATCACTCTCCAGTCTGGGACGAAGAGCTTCTTATGTTCCTCGGTGAGGATGGCTTTTGCTTCGGCCATAAGCGGAGGCACCTCGAGTGCCAGTGCAGTCCAACCGAGAATGCCCCGCTCGAAGACTCAGGGGCCGCGGCTGAGGGGAGTGTGATCTGCGAAGCTGAGGGGGAGTCGCTGACCAAGTCAACGATTGCCGTTGGAGCCGAGGATGGCTGAGCCGCTCGGCCGGAAGGGGGATCTATCGTCGTCCTCTTCCTTTTCTTAGTGTCCGGCACTGGGCGCCTTCGCGGCTGCTGCACTCCTCTTCACCATCAGAGCCTTGAAGTCCATGCCGGGGGCTTCTGAAAAAGAAAAATCAGAGAAAGAGTTAACGATAGAAAAAACATATATAAGCAAAGAAAAAAGAAGCAAAAATAGACGGAGCGTACTAGGGTCGATCGGACTGAGACCCCCATCGAAAAGGACCTCCTCGGTGATATCTTTCCAACCAAGGGTAGGAAGACCGAGGATCTTCGAGATGACCCCCTCTTCTTCCTTAGTCAGCGCCGGCTCGGCCTTCGCCCACTTTAGAACGTCCTTCTTCCACACCGTTAGACAGCTCCACGGCTCGGGGCCTCAGATAGAGAAATACTTCTCCTTCCAATGCTTGATGGAATCCGGGTTCTCGATCATTTTGACCCCCTCCCCGGAGACAAGTAGTAACGATACTCCATCTTGCTCATTCGACAGATTTGGTAGAGGCTGCGAAGTATGAAGAGCTGAGGTTGGATGCCCACCGCCTGACTTTGGAGGATGAAGGCGATGACGTGCTGCCACATGTTCGGCATGAACTGCACTGGGCTCAAGCTGTACTATTGTAGCACCTCGACTACGAATGGTGGCAGGGGTAGCCGAAGGCCAGCATTGAGTGCGTCGTATGGGAAGATGCATGTGTCATGTTTAGTCCCCGTGCATGCTCGAAAGCCCGGACCGGGGAGGAGCAAGGTGTACTCCTTCGGGATCCGGAACCCCTTCCTAATTTGATGAAGATCTGCCTCGGTCAGAAACGAGGGGATCTCGTCAACCTCGGAAGTGTCCCTCGGACTGTTCTCCTCGTAGGCGGCCGATATCCCTTGTACTGCCTTCGACAGAATGTCTCCGGAGTAGCTCCTAACCATTCCGAGGCTCGACAGTGTCGACAGTAGCCGACCCAGTGCACCAGCTTCCCTCACATTCTCCACTATTGTCTCCACGATGGCCGACCTCGCCACTTCCTTCCCCTTGCCCGGGGGGACCACTAAGGCTCGGTCAGTCTCTTGGTCCGAAGTGGAGGTCTCATTCCCAGATGACACTCTAGACATCTCAAGTTAAGGTTAAGATAATTACCTTGAAGTGACGTCTACGGTCGGAATAGCTCACCGGAAAGTTTATCGCTTGGCCACAAACGCTAGTAATGCTGCTCGAGAGCAAAAAATGACTTGAGTGAAAGTTAAGTGAAATTGAAAGGTAAGAAATGAGGGGATGGGGAGACGGTGAAAACTTATAGCTCTAAGGTAGATTCGAGTGGGCTTGCAAGTGCTTTGGGCCCCCACAGAGGCCCACCAGAAGCCTAAATGCCAAAATCCTTGAGATCCACGTCTCTTGCCTCGAGATTCGCGCCTGATCTTCATCAGATGGCCCAGATTATGCCATGTCGCTCGAAACCCAAATCCGAGAACCTGTGACACCGAGCTGCGTATTGGAGAAAAACAACTTTCTCCTCGTATTTCGTACCTGATCTCAATAAGACGATGCAGATCTCGGCACGTCGACAAAAATCATGTTTTCTCGTGATCCACGTCTCTTGCCTCGAGATTCGCACCTGATCTTCATCAGACGGCCCAGATTGTGCCACATCGCTCAGAACCCAAATCCGAGCAACTATGACATCGAGCTGCTCATATGGAGAAAATGTTGCCGAGCCATGAGAATCGTCTGATAATCTCAAAATTCATGCCACAACTTGATGAGCGTCCCTGATTCAGCCACGTGGCCGAATACAGATCCACTGTCGGATCCTCAAGATATTCGTGCCGATGCCAGATGGATGCCCCAGATTGAGCCACGTAGCTCGAAATCCTAATCCGAGCGACTGGAACACCGAGCTGCTCATATGGAGAAAATGTTGCCGAGCCATGAAAACTATCTGATCATTTCAAAATTCGTGTCATAACCTGATGAGCATCCCTGATTCAGCCACGTGGCATAATGCAGATCCACCGTGGGATTGTCAAGATATTCGCACCGATGCCAGATGGACGCCCCAGATTGCGCCACGTCGCTCGGAATCCCAATCCCAGCGACTGGCACACCGAGCTGCCCATATGGAGAAAATTCTATCGAGCCACACGAGCCATCAGATCACCTCAAAACTCGCGTCACGAACCGATCAAGGCTCCGAATTTGCCCATGTCTCTCAGCACCGAACTACCGTCTGATTGTTCAGAATTTTGAACCGACCATTGATGGACGCCCCAGATCACGCCACGTTGTAAATAGGTTAATTAAACTTATTTTTTATTTATTAAATTCGATTTATTTATTTAAAAATTGTGAAAAAATAATTAAAAATTTAGGAAAATTAATTAAAAATTCTAAAAAATAATTATAAATTCGGAAAAATATTTTTTAGCCCCCGGGTAAATAATTATTGGTTAGGATAATTAGTTAATGCTCTCGAAAAATAAATTATCGCTTTGCAAAATTGAGTAAATGATTCGAAAAAATAATTAAAAATCGGAAAAATCACCAAAAATCCAGAAGAGCCTAAGAGCAAACTTGGGCACATTACTAACTCAGAAAAGTTTCGTCACCACTCAAACGAGATTCGAACACCCTTTGAGAACTCCGATAAAGCCCTATACGCCACTAAAACAACAAAACCTATCACGCCAAAATACGAGAATACGAGCACATAACGAAGGCCCAGCGAATGATTATACACATCCATAACTTATACCAGTCTAACTCAAAAATATACAAGAGAAACAACCACGCAGGAAAAGAATATAATCACATAAACAATGAATTAACTCAAAGATAATCATAAAATAAATTCACTAAATGATAATCCAACATCTGGGATAAACAAACTTCGGGTCATAAAGCCCAAGAATACAAAGTATGATAAAATGAAATAAAATAAGCAAATAACAAAAGATAGCTAAACAGTCTAATAGTCCAGCTTCGATCTTCAGAGAGTTTGCTCACCAATTTCTTCTTGTATTGCTCCTTCGGTACCTACTAATGCTTGATCTAAAAAGAAGAAAAAGAGTGCCCTTAAAGGAAATTGTAGACAGCAAGTAGAGAAAAACAGAGGATAAAGGACAGTATAAATATCAAAGGAAAGGAACATGGTCAAAGTCAAAGAACAAAGCAAAGACAGGTAGTAATTCAAAGGGTTACAATAATCACACATGTAGTGCGTGATGTCAAGTTAAGTTCAGTACAGGATCAGGTATGCAGATTATTAGTCATTTTATTAGCCTATCTAGTGCACGTACTACTGCAACCTATTCCACAGGTTCGGCGCAAACAAATAGTGAATGTTTTAGACTGATGGTGAATTCACAGATCATGTACTCGGCATCGATGACGATAGTTTTACAATCAATAATTTGCTATCAACATTTCTTCCAATCAATATTCTCCTCCTTCCAATACAATATTTCTTCTCCTTCCAATACAATATAACGATAAGGTCTTGTCGAGTACATTTTCCGATCGTTCACTATCAAGTCCTAGCCATAATACCTCGGCTTGTTATTAAGTCATTTTCATCCTATGTGAGCATGCAAGAGGGTGTCAATATTTTATAATACTAAGTGTGTCTAATTCTATGCGTTACAAACAAAGCATGAAGCAAACATGTCATTTACACAAATTCCATAATCAGGACTGCATGACCTTGCTGTACTAAAACATGGATTACAGCCACTAAAAAATAGCAAACCTGAATCCGCCATAAGTTCTAGAAAGTATACTTCCACAAAGTTCCAGCGAGTATAATTAAGGCATATAAAAGACACAGGAACTAGGGTGAAAACACTATTCTATTCAGGTTTTATGTTCATGCAGCATGCAGTAGGTTGTGTTCAACTAATTATTTCAGGTCAGAGAACTCATTAATAAAATCTATAAAAATTCTGGGTGATACCTATACATGTCTACGTTCAGCCTAATTTATTTCAGTTTTTTCTCTTACTGTTAACAGGGTCAAATAAAATATAGAACAGCAGGATACGCATAAAATTGTGAGTCTGAAATTTCTAACATGGCTGTACTAAAATGTTGATATCTAGCAAATGACACAGCAGAACTTAGATCCACTAAAAGGATGTTAAACTAGACATCAGAGGCTAAAAATTCATGTTTTTAAAGTAAATTCAAATTATGACATTATCATGGGTGAAAGTTTGATACAAAATGAAATAACTAGCAATTCAGAAATTGTCTTGACATGAATAGGTAAATAAATATATCATTTGATCACATATAGCAGGCAAATTGGTAGTCAAAGTGAATCCTAGGTGTCAACATGTAATTTCTAAGGTTTAAGATACAATTGTCACAGGCATGGTATCAGTTCATCAATTTTATCCAATCTAGCACATTCAATTTAACATGTCCAATTTATCAGGTAGTCATATGCATGAATTTAGTTATTTAAATGTGCATATGTATGAAACAATAGGGACTAGGTTTAAGATCAAAGAGATACCACGATGTTAAGAGTAATTCGGGTTAGCTCGTGTAAACCCTCGATAAACTTAACGGATTTGTCAAAGCAGTTTGATAACAAAATGGACGAGATCTACTTACAGGAGATCAAATAATCATGAACAGAATAAAATGCTAGTTCAAGAAGAAACTTGCCTGTTATTTTGCAGATTCAAATAATAAGAATAACGGGATCAGAATTTCGGGCAAAAATCCCAAAGACGCGCGAATTACGAGCAAAGAGTCCAAAGCAGCATGCAAACAGCAAGTCCCCCACAACTCCACACCGGATCTTTCACACAACAGCACACAGCAATATCGGATCAGCTACACCCGAACACCAAACGGCGAAAAAGACCAACCACACTTCTTCTTCTTCCTATCGACAGAAAGAGAGACAGCGGGCGGGAAAGACTCAGCGACGACCTCGAGACGATGTTGACGACCGCGGCAAGGTCGACGATGACCACGGTGGCGGCGGCGGCTGGTCG
Source organism: Hemerocallis citrina (assembly GCA_017893485.1). NCBI lineage: Eukaryota > Viridiplantae > Streptophyta > Magnoliopsida > Asparagales > Asphodelaceae > Hemerocallis > Hemerocallis citrina. The sequence continues at coordinate 258,699,002 of CM030362.1, read as the reverse complement.
AGAAGCGACGGCAGTGCAAGGGCGACGGCGATGTGACGGCTCTGTTTTCACACCTAAATAGAGGAGAAGGAACGGGGTGGTGTTCGGGCTTAAGCGACGACGACGATGGCTACAGGGATCAGTGGAGGTCGCAGGGGTGCACGGAGGGCGAAGACGAAGGCAGGGACGAGGAGGACGAGATGGCGAGGACAAATATGGGTTAATGGCGATGGGTTAAGTTGGGTTCGGCAATGGGGAAGGGGACAGGAGATGACGATGGGCTGGAGATGGCGATGGGGATGGTGGTTGGAGGCGAGGGTGGTTGGAGGCGAGGGTGGTCGGAGCAATGGAATTGGGCAGTTGGGTGGTGACGACTTTGGGTTTGGAGGCAGAAACAGAGAGAGGGAGAAGGAGTGGGATGGGGAATGAACAGGAGAGAGGGCTTCACATGAACTAGGGGTTAGGGTTAGGCGGCTGAAGGTATAGGTTTAATTAGGGTTAAGTAAATTAGATTAGTATTTATAGGGAAAAAGAGATATTGGGTTATTGGGTATGGGTATGGATCCAATAGAATAAAATTACATTGTATATAATACAATTGATCAATACAAATCCGAATACAAAAAATAAGATATCTGATAAAATATAATTTGTGCTACATAAATTATTTGAGACAATTCTAAACACAATTATAAAAAAAGAGTTGATTTGTTTTAATAATCAATAATAATAAGTAATCTAGTAACCATAAGAATAATAAAATAACCATGTCTATAAAATAATAATAATACTAATAATAACAATTAGTACGAATAAAACAATAAGAATAAAATACTAACAATAATAATAATAGCAATCGTCATAATAATATCAATACATAAAAATAGGAACTCGTTGAAATAGTCGAAACAATAATAATATTTCTGAGAGTTAAAATGCAAATAGTTGATTAAGTAAAAATGAAAACAAAGTTTATTCGAAATAGTTATAATTATTGTTTAGAAAAATGTTTTAACAAAGAAGCTCAAAACAAATTTAACAATAACAATTTATAAATATCGAGATACAGAAAAATACTCATGAAAATACGTATTTGCGGAAATAGGGGTCACAAAACTACTCCCCAAAGGCTGTAACACACAGTCTTTGGGATTGAAGGGCTCGTGATATGGCTAAAATGGGGTTAAATCAGAACCGTTCAAATTGGGCACGAATCTTAAAGCCACAGGGGCAAGATGGTAATTTCACCTACAGACGGGTCCGAATTGGGAACTGGGTCTCTCCTCTTGGACCCGCTAACCCATAGACAGATCTGTTCAGCTGACAGCAGGTCTCAACCCGTTAAGGACCAGTTCAACAGGATATGAGAAAATCCTGGCTCGTCCTTATCCACTGGAGGTGGTTTCAACCACTTCTATCCAGTCACACCGGGAAGTAGGGATTCGTTCTTATCCTGAAGCAGATCCCCACAACGACTATAAATACCCCTACCTCCTACCGTTATAAGGTGATCACTCTTTGTCTACCTAAGCTCTTTCTCCTTTCTTTACTGAGGACTGACAAGAGCGTCGGAGGGTTCGTCGTTGGGATCCATCCCAGTGTTTCGAACGTTTGTACATGTCCGCGAGAGCACCCAGGAGTCAACTTGTCAACAAGGAAGAAGTAAGATTCAGCATGTTCGAGTTTCTACGAATCTACAAATTCTGTCTATTGCCCTCACACCGGATTCAGCGGCAACAATATACAGTAGGGTTTTCTGCCAAATCAATAAAACTCAGTAAGGTTTTCTGAAATTTACCTTATATATTTTTTTGGAACCACACACACTATATATATAGTAGATTTGCCCGTGGGCACGTGCTTACGGCACGTCTTCGGAACGATACAAAACATGAAAAGCCATGTAAACAGTAAAACAATAAATATGTAGCTCAAGTTTGAATAGTATGACAATAATTAGTTATAAATAAAAGTCTATGTTTCCGTTAGTGTATGTTGAAAAATAATTATAAATGGGGGTATAAAATCTAACTTCTTAGAACTTTAAGTGTGGAAAATAATGAAATTTAATTGTTGAAGAGATATTTGCTATTAAAAATTCTGAAAATTTACAAAACTAAAATCTTAAAATCTAAATTTCTAAGTAAATAAAGAAAGAATGGGAGAGAGAGAGAGAGAGAGAGAAAAAGAGAAAGAGAGAAATATGAAAAAGTAAAGAGAGAAGAGAGAGATAGTAATAAAGTAATGAGTTTTTTAGGGGGGAAAATTTGGTTTTGGGGTTTGAAATTTTGGAGGGAAAATGTGTTTTGTGAGGTTTAAATTGGGTCTTTCATTTTGGGGGGGATTGATTGTGAGCCACTTGATAGCTTTCATTGTAATTTATTTTATATATATATATATATATATATATATATATATATATATATATATGGAGATTTTTTTAGTGCAAGTGAGATTCAAACTCCTAATCTCATGCTCACCAGTACAGATGTGCAAAATGTATTATATTATACCAAATTCAGTAATGCGATATTTTGAGAAATCTTGATTTTCACGTTACCTAGAAATCCTTTCATCCTCGGATAACCTTAATTTATATCCCAAGATTAACTACCTATACATTTGTAGCAAAAAATTTAGACCTATAAATACGGGGCGAGGGATGTATTGGGTACATAAACTACAAATTAATATTGTAAAGAAAGAAAAGAAGAAAAAAAAAGGCAATAATTAATTCCTCCATTAAAAATTGATTCCTTAAACATAAGATTGTAAATAAGCTTATGAAGCTTCAAGCTCAACTTGGTAAAAGCTCGTTCAATAGTTAAATGTACCACGCTGAAATTTAAATTTTTTAAAAAAAAATGAAGCAACATGAACAATGTTTGTTTGAGCTCAGCTTGTTTAATTACATTATATGCTATTAGAACTTGAATTTCATAAAGTAAACTATTTCTAATAATGTTTGTGAAGAAGATAAGTTATAGGTAATAAAATGCAAACTAGACAAACCTTATACAGAATCGAGATTAAAATCTCTGTCCTTAAAGCAAAATTCACCCCGTAGTGTGACGGTTCTTGACAAATAGCCTCCCAAGATACAACTGTATTACCTTCTCAGAATAGCAGCACCCAAGCTTCAGAGACACCAGCACCTGTGTTGCACTCTCAGACAGATGCAGAAGAAAAAGTTCGAGAATTAAAGTTGGAGATAAAAAATTCAAATCAGTGTAAATGACTGACCAAAATGATTGGATTTTATAAGAGATTTAGAGGTGTAACTGTTGGATCATTTACTCTGTAACAGCAGAGTAATGGCACAAAAGCATTACTGATGGATCCTGTTGCCGCTAATTTCGGTGTGGGGGCAAACAGATGAATTTGTGAGTTCTTGAGGAAAACTGAATAGGAGAACCTGTATACCTGTTCCGCTGAACTCTGATCGTCGCTCCCGCCGTGCACCTGCAAAAAGTGCGAGACACCGGGGTTGTTCCCGGCGACGCACCCTCCGACGCTCAAGTCAGTAACCAGAAATGATTATGAAAGAGCGTTTAACTAGAAAAAGATTGATTACCTCTTAATGGAGATGGGTGAGGGGTATTTATAGGCGTCTTAGGGACTGGTTTTAGGAATGTAATCCCCGTGATTAGATAAGGAATATTCCTCGTAGTCAGATAAGGCATGTAATCTGATAAGGTATATCCCCTATAATCAGTTAAGGAATTTAATCCCTAATCCCCAGTGAAAAGATAGATGTGAATCATGGCCGTTGATTTAGATCTAATCAGGGACCTTGATTGTATCTTGTCGGATCGGGTTGGTAGCGGGTTGAAACCCGTACCCAGCTGAGGTGGATCCGTTTGCGGGTTATTGGGTCTGTGAGAAGGAGACCCAGTACCCGCTTCGGACCTATCTGCGTGTGAAATTACCGTTTTACCCCCGTGCCTCAAGATTCGTGATCTATCTGGACGGTTCCGATTTAACCCCATTTTTAGCCATATCACGAGCCCCCCACTCCTAAAGACTGAGTTCGATCAGCCTTTGAGGAGTAGTTTAACTGTACTAATGGCTGGCGGAGCTGTATCGGAGTCCAAATGGAGGGTTTCGAATCTTAAAGGGGGTAGTAGTGTGTTCTTGGAAGTTGCACTTTGTTTTTAAGCATCTTTGAGTGCCCAACGGTCTTTATCTATTTTTCTCGGATTATTTATTTAATTTTGCGATGTGTTAACCAGTTGTCCGGGGGCCCTCACGATACATTCCAGGCAATAATTGTTCGTTCAGGGGTTCGAAAATATTACCCTGAATTTATAATTATTTTCCAGATTTTCCCGTGAATTTTCCCGAATTTTTGGTGATTTTTTCGCAACTTTTAAGTAAATAAAACGATTAAAATAAATTAAAATTGATTTTATATACCCATTTATGACGTGGCGTCATCAGAACCTTTGATCGGAGCGCAGCGCGATTTTCGGAGAGATCGAGTGGCTCCTGTTCTTCGGCTCGCTCTTTCGCCGTATGTGAGGTTCGGTACTCCGGCACTCCGGCTCGGCGCCTCGGCACTTCGGTTCGAATGGCTCGGTGCTTCGGCTCGACGATTCCGAAGTACGTGGCATCATCTGGGCCGCCTATCTCAGCGCGGATCCCCGTAAAGTGCTATCTTGTCGTTTAGTGGACGTGGCCAAATCTGGACCGTCCATCATGACGAGCGCGCTTTTTGACGAGATCCAACGGCTGATATGGGTCGGAACGATTTTTTGCCATATACGAGGGTCGGTACCCCGGTACCTCGGCTTGGCGCCTCGGCACCTCGGTTAGTATGGCTCGGTGCTTCGGCTCGGCGGTTCCGAAGGACGTGGCATCATCTGAGCCGTCCATCACGACGAGCGCGCTTTTTGGCAAGATCCAACGGCTGACATGCCTCGGAGTGGATTTTTGCCATATACGAGGGTCGGTACCCCGGTACCTCGGCTCGGCGCCTCGGCACCTCGGTTAGTATGGCTCGGTGCTTCGGCTCGGCGGTTCCGAAGGACGTGGCATCATCTGAGCCGTCCATCATGACGAGCGCGCTTTTTGGCAAGATCCAACGGCTGACATGCCTCGGAGTGGATTTTTGCCATATACGAGGGTCGGTACCCCGGTACTCCTGGCTCGGCGTCTCGGCACCTTGGTTCGGTGGGTCGGTGCTTCGGCTCGGCGGTTCCGAAGTACGTGGCATAATCTGGGCCGTCCATCCCAGCGCGGATCTCGAGGATGGGGTTCAGATCATGAGAAAACGCTATCTTGTCGTTTTGTGGGCGTGGCATAATCTGAACCGTCCATCAGATTCCGTCGTGAGTTTTAAGGAGATCCAACGGCTGATATGCCCTGGGGTGGTTTTTTGCCATATACGAGGGTCGGTACCCCGGTACTTCGGCGCGGCACTTCGAAGTTGTCTGGCCGAGCCACAGAGTTGTGTGTTTTGGAGCTCTTTTCCTGAGGGGTCGCTTCCTCGGCTCTTAGTGGCTCGGTGGCTCGGCTGAGCTGTTCGGTAGCTCGGCCGGGCGAACCGAGGGCAGTCGGCGAGGAGGGACGCGTGGCTGGATCTGGGCGGTCCATCTTAGCGCGCATCTCGAGGATGGGGTTCAGATCACGAGAAAACGCTATCTTGTCATTTTGTGGGCGTGGCATAATCTGAACCGTCCATCAGATTCCGTCGTGAGTTTTAAGGAGATCCAACGGCTGATATGCCCCGGGGTGGTTTTTTGCCATATACGAGGGTCGGTACCCCGGTACTTCGGCGCGGCACTTCGAAGTTGTCTGGCCGAGCCACAGAGTTGTGTGTTTTGGAGCTCTTTTCCTGAGGGGTCGCTTCCTCGGCTCTTAGTGGCTCGGTGGCTCGGCTGAGCTGTTCGGTAGCTCGGCCGGGCGAACCGAGGGCAGTCGGCGAGGAGGGACGCGTGGCTGGATCTGGGCGGTCCATCTTGGCGCGCATCTCGAGGATGGGGTTCAGATCACGAGAAAACGCTATCTTGTCGTTTTGTGGGCGTGGCATAATCTGAACCGTCCATCAGATTCCGTCGTGAGTTTTAAGGAGATCCGATGGTGACTTCGCTTCGGAGTGATTTTTTGCCATATACGAGGGTCGGTACCCCGGTATCTCGGTTCGGCGCATTTGAAGTTGTCTGGCCGGGGCACAGAGTTGTGTAACCGGGGCGTTGACTTGGCGTTTTGAAGAGTTTCTTGCTTTGAGTGAGCTGCGTATCTTTTCCGCCCGTCGCTTTCGCTCCCTATTGGGCTTTTTGCGTTTCCCAAGGAGGCCCAACTTGCTAGGGGTTAAAAACTCTCACCCTTACTCTCGAAGCTCATTTCTCACTTTTTTACTCAAGATCTTTACTTTCGATCTCTAAGTTCTCTGCTAGCGGCGATTTTCTCTCTGAGGCGTTTCCGTTAGCTGTCGCGTGGGCCAGGCGATTTCCGGCAGAGCATTCCGACCGTAGACGTCACTTCAAAAGGTCAGTTTACTTAGTCTGAATAATTTTCCTTGAGATGTCTCGAGTAGATTCGGGGAGTGGGGCCTCGTCTTCGGGCGACGAGAGTGCCGAGGAGAGGAGGAGGTCGGAGATTAGGAGGAAGGGTAAGCAAGCCGCCGAACCATCCGTAGTCGAGACGGAGAAGGGGAGGAAGAAGAGGAGGGTAGAGAGCCAGTCCCCCATTGTGGAGATGATTGTGGAGAATCCGAAGCAGGCACCCGAGATAGGACGGTACCCTTCCGTTCTGTCCGGTCACTCAGGGGTTAGGCAGTACGAGGGCGACCTGCTGGAGAAGGCGATCTATGGGAAGTCCAAAATCGTCGAAGAACCTAATCCCGAACTCGCCACCGAAGCGGATGAGCTCATCACTTTGGTATCCGAAGAAGACCTGCTCCGGGTTAGAAGGGCTTTCGCTATTCCTCCGGAGTACAAACTGATTGTTCCAGGTCCGGGGATGCGAGCGAACTCTGGGCTGCCGTCTTCGGACATGTGTATGTTCGACGTTGATTCTCTTCATGCCGGGTTGCGTTTCCCTCTGCACCCATTCATCCTCGAGATCCTCGGCTGGTATTGCCTCGCGCCGACCCAGTTCACGCCGAACACATGGCGCCACGTGAACGCCTTTATGCTCCAGTGCTATCGAGCCGAGGTGAAGCCGGATCTTACGGTCTTCCGAGGATTGTATCGAGTAAATCGTCAGCACAAGACGGAGTACCGATACTTTTTGGGACCGAGGAGGGGAGTTAAGATTGTCGAGAATCCTGACTCGATTAAGGGTTGGAAGGAGAAGTATTTTATAGTAAGGGGCGAGGCGATTAGGCCCATTCCGACCCGTTGGAAGGTGGAGGTGCCGAATTTCGCGCGCGCCGACCCTGTTCTATCTGATGCCGAGGAGGAGGTGGCGAGGAAGATAATGGCCCTTCCGATACTGAGTTGGAGGGATTTGTCGGAGGAGGTGTTGTTCGGGTCCGGCCTAAGCCCCATCGACCCGAGTATGCTCCTGACATCTCGTTTTTGATTATTTTTATTTTTTAAGTTTTTGGTTCGGCCCGCTAACTTGTCCTCCCCCTCTCTCTCCCCCCCTCTTTTTTTTTATCCGCTGCAGAAGGCATGAAGATCGACTTCAACGCTATGATGGCGGACAGATCTAAGCTGGCCGGGGGGAAGAAGAGGAAGAGGGCGGCCGCGACTGTTTCGTCAGCCCCGGCACCTACCGTCGCCTCATCCATCCCTCCGCCTCCTCCGACCATGGAGGCGCCCTCGGAGTTGGTCGTCGCTGAGGTGCCCCCGTCTTCTTCGGTTCCGGGCGTGACCGAGGGAGTCTTTGATGTGAACGCGGCGTTGTCGATCGAGGCACCACCCCTAACCCAGGCCACCGAAGAGATCTTGACAGAGCAGCACAAGCAGCTGTTCGTGCCGAATTGGCGAGTGAAGAACCATGATGGGTTCCTCGGCAATTCGCAGATGTCAGTGCAGGTTGTCAAACATTTGGCGACCCCGAAGGACGTAGCTGCGCTGAAGGCGGGGACGGTCGGTGACGATACCTTCGAAATCGCGCGGTCACTCGTTTCGGTAAGTGCATTGCCAATTTCTCTAAGTCTGCAGCTCGGCATGTATTTTACTGGTTGTTGTCTTTGTAGGCCACTTGCCACTTCGGCCACCTCCTCGAGACGTTCGCCGCGCAGGAGAAGGATCTGAAGTCTGCCAGCGACAAGGACAGGCTGGCGAAGGTCAGGGCGGTCAAAGAGCTTGAGGCCGAGCAGAGGAGGGCTGAGGCCTTGGAAGTACGGGTCGCGGATCTCGGGTCGGATTTGGAGAAGGCCAAGGAGCGGCTCGATGCGGAGTCTGCCAAGGCCGCCAAGGCTGCCGAGGACTTAGCAGCGGCGCTGAAGTCCTTGGCCGAGGAGAGAGCAGAGAAGGAGGCTCTGGCGACGAAGATCCGAGCCGAGGTGGAGAAGGAGGTCGAGGAGGAGGCGAAGAGGCATATGGCCGAAAACATGGAGAAGTCTTATCAGTTGGCCCTCGACCACGTACAGGAACGCGTCCCCGGCTTTGAGCGGGTCGGCTACCAATTGTTTCCAACGCCGACCTCGGATGATGAAGGGGAGGAAGGCGAGGATGACGAGGCCGAAGGCGAAGGCGAGGAAGGACGGGATGGAGAGACTGCGGCGGATGGGCAGGTCAACGGGCCCCCCGCCGATGCGCCCGTGGCCGACGCGGCGACGAAGGTGGACCCTTGATCCCCTCACTAAGTTTTTGTAGTTTTTTGGTGTTTCTTCTTCCGATCATTGTAATGCCTTTTTGCGGACTGGCCACCGCCTTTTAATGAATGAAAAGTATTTTGACTCCGGAATTTGTCTAAGTGTTTGGCTCGGTGGTGTGGTATTCCAATGCTATCTCTTTCTTATTTCAGATTGCCGAGCCGACTTGTAACACCTCGGCCGAACAGCGCCGAGCGGAGTTGTTTAAGCAATCTCGGGAGGATCGCCTCGAGGGTGAGGTTGACCTGACGAGGAGAATGCTTCACAACTTGGAGATTAGGCACAGCGAGACTTTAGTTGAACTGCACGACCTACGGATAGTCGAGGCTGAGCTATCTGCTAGGGAAGAAGAGCTTGCTCGAGTTTTGGCCGAACGGGATGGTTTAGCGAGGAAGGTGGAAGAATTGCAGAGGGTGACTGTAGACAAGAGTATCGAAGTGACTCACTTGCGTCGCGTTATCTCCGATAGCGCCGAATACCCAGGTTCGGCGAAACTTCCTCGATTTAAGGTGATAGTAAAGGACGACACTTTGAAAGACCGCATCGTCGAACTGGAGGAAGAAGTTGCTCGGCTCAAGCCTCAGCCGGTGAGGCCAAACGTCCGGAGCACCTCGTGCACCCGCGAAGAGATCGAGCGAGGGATCACGTTTTATCAAGCGGCGAGCCGGTCTCCTATCGTAGGCGGGTCGGCCGCCGATGCCCAAAGCGGTGTGGCGGTGTCTTCAAGCGGTGCTTCGGTAGGAGCGACTGTCAGGGCTAGTGGTGAGGAGGCGTCCCGGTTCGTCGGCTTGGATTCGAGCTCGGAGGTGAAGAAGCGTCGACCCAAAGTGTCTCTAAAACGGAGTATTCCCCTTCCTCGGAAGTAACGGGCTGATCGTGTCACTGTGTTGTAATCTTGCTTGCAAGTTTTTGCTGTTGTAATCCGCTTTGTAATTTTTATCCAACTTGTTAATGGCATTGGAGTTGTTTTATGCGAATTGTCTTTGGCTGTCTCCTTATCTGTGTTATGGTTGTCAGCCAGAGTAGGTTTAAGACGAACCATGAGGTTGGTGTTCGCTTCGCCGAACTCCTCATCCTCGAATTTTCCTTTTTCGCTGCATTCGTGAACCATAGGGTTGGTTAGGCTGCTTAAGGCAGTGTTGCTTCCCGACCCCGCCCACGTGGCCTAATCAGGGACGTCTGATGGTTGCACGGATCTTGAGGCGGGTCCAGTTTCCAAGAAAACACTATCTTGTCGTTTTGTGGATACGTGGCCGAACGAGATCCGTCCATCAGGTCTTGGCACATTTTCTGAGGCGATCTGACGGTGGCTTCGCCTCGGAGCGATTTTTTGCCATATACGAGGGTCGGTAACCCGGTGCCTCGGTTCGGCCGGCGAGGGCTGTGATTCGTACATAATTCCGATCCGACTGAGGGTAAGTCGGCAAGATTGAGCGGAGGCGTGGGAGAGGTCCGAGCGTTATGCTGGTTTTAGGGATGCAGGAGCAGATTCGAATGGCGCGCTGCTTCTAGTCCGCTTAGGGGCGAACTTGCGAAGCAAAATCGAGCCAAGTGTTGGACTCCGATCCATTCAACGGCTGCAGGAGCAATTTCGAACGGCGATCTTCACCCGGTTCGTCTACAGACGTGCCGAGGAGGGAGAGTCGAGCCGAGTGCTGGGCTCCGAACCATCGTGTGGGTAGTTTGAGAGATGCGGGAGCAGTTTCGAATGGCGAGCTGCTTCTAGTCCGCTTAGGAGCGAACTTGCGAAGCAAAATCGAGCCAAGTGTTGGACTCCGATCCATTCAACGGCTGCAGGAGCAATTTCGAACGGCGACCTACCCCCGGCTCGTCCACAGACGTGCCGAGGAGGGAGAGTCGAGCCGAGTGCTGGACTCCGAACCATCGTGTGGGCAGTTTAAGAGATGCGGGAGCAGTTTCGAATGGCGAGCTGCTTCTAGTCCGCTTAGGAGCGAACTTGCGAAGCAAAATCGAGCCAAGTGTTGGACTCCGATCCATTCAACGGCTGCAGGAGCAATTTCGAACGGCGACCTACCCCCGGCTCGTCCACAGACGTGCCGAGGAGGGAGAGTCGAGCCGAGTGCTGGACTCCGAACCATCGTGTGGGCAGTTTAAGAGATGCGGGAGCAGTTTCGAATGGCGAGCTGCTTCTAGTCCGCTTAGGAGCGAACTTGCGAAGCAAAATCGAGCCAAGTGTTGGACTCCGATCCATTCAACGGCTGCAGGAGCAATTTCGAACGGCAACCTACCCCCGGCTCGTCCACAGACGTGCCGAGGAGGGAGAGTCGAGCCGAGTGCTGGACTCCGAACCATCGTGTGGTTAGAAAATTCAAGGCTGATAGTACCAAAAATATGAAAAACTTTATTTATTGATATCTAATGGTCGGCTGCTTCTAAAGTTGCAAGCCGTTATTACAATGAAAAAAGAACAAAGGAAAAATTACTACTAGCAGCAGGAGAGGAGTGGTCCGACATCTCGAGTTACTTAGATAGGCGTAGCTGCCTTCTCTTGGTATTTCAAAAGATGGTCGGCGTTCCAAGTCCTGGGAATTTCTCTGCCTTCAGGGTCTTCTAGCTTGTATGCACCGGGGCGGATCACTTTGGAGATTTTGTATGGTCCCTCCCAATTTGGGGCCAGTTTGGTTTTCTGTCCGGGGAACGAGATGGCCAATTTTCGGAGGACCAGGTCCCCTTCTTTGAGGTCTGTTGGGCGGACCCGTTTGTTGTAGGCGAGTTCGATTTTCTTCCGATAACTTTGCTGCCGTATGGCTGCCCTTTCCCGGATTTCGTCGATCAAGTCCAGGCTCGTTCTGAGCTCCCTGGCATTCTGTTCTTCTTCAAATGCTACCAGGCGAGGAGAGGGTATCCCAACTTCTAGTGGGATGAGGGCCTCGGACCCATAGGTGAGATTGAACGGACTCTCGCCTGTCGGGGTCCGCTTCGTGGTCCGGTAATTCCAAAACACATTGGGCAGCTGATCGACCCACAATCCCTTGGAGTGCTTGTCGAGTCTCTTCTTGATGCCGGAGAGGATCTGTCGGTTGGCATTCTCGGCTTGGCCATTTGACTGGGGGTGAGAGACGGAGGAGAAGCGGTGTTGTATGGCTAGGTCTTCACATAAGGCTCGGAAGGCAGCTCCAGTGAACTGCGTACCGTTGTCTGTAACTATGATCCGAGGAACACCGAATCGGCAGATCACATTTTTCCAGAAGAATTGAACGACTCTATGTTCGGTAATTGTAGCCAGGGGCTCGGCCTCTATCCATTTCGAGAAGTAATCGACCGCCACGACTAGGAACTTCAACTGTCCGGGGGCCGGCGGAAATGGCCCCAGTAAGTCCATCCCCCACATTGCAAAGGGGATCGGACTTGATAGGGAGGAAAGTGGTGCTTGTGGAAGGCGTCGGATGTCGGAATACTTCTGGCAGGAGGTGCATTGCCGAACGTGTTGTTCGGCGTCCCGTAGGAGAGTGGGCCAGTAATACCCGTAGTTTAACACTTTGCGCGCCAAGGCTCTGGAGCCGGAGTGGGCCCCGCCGATGCCCTCATGGAGCTCTTGCAGGGCGTAGTCGGCTTGTCTGGGGGAGAGGCATCTTAGGTAGGGTCGACCATCCACCTGGGTGAAGGAGCGCTTATACAGAATGCCTTCGACCAGTATGTGACGCTCGGCTCGGGTCCTTATCTTTCGGGCTTCCTTCGGATCCCTTGGGAGGAGTCCGTCTCTCAAAAACTCGATGAGGGGCTTCATCCAATTATCTTCGAGGGGAAGTGGCAGTGTTTCGACGGAGTTGAAAGCCTCGTCCTCTATGCTGGGCTTGAGGAGGACTTCTATCAGAACAGTTTGTTCAAGGCCCTGCAGGGATGAGGAAGCTAATTTGGACAGGGCGTCGGCCTGGGCATTTTCCTCCCTGGGGATTCTTCGGATGCGGGCCTCCTCGAAGTGCGCCATGAGGCTCTTCACTTTAGCCAGGTACTTTACCATCCTGTCATCGCGGGCTTCATATTCGCCGAGGACCTGGTTGACGACCAACTGAGAGTCGCTGAAGATCTGCAGGCGTCGCGCCCCTGCGTCTTGGGCCATCCCGAGGCCGGCTATGAGTGCCTCGTATTCGGCTTCGTTATTCGAGGCTTTAAAGTTTATCCGGAGGGAATATTGAAGGACAAAGTCGTCTGGGCCCGCAAGGATGACTCCAGCCCCGCTCCCCTCGTTGCAAGAGGATCCATCGACATACACCGACCAGATAGGCGGGCCCTTCGTTGTCGGTTCGGGGTCGGGGATAGTCGTTTCCACTATGAATTCGGCCAGCGCCTGCGCCTTGATGGCGGTTCGAGGCTGATAAGTAATATCGTGTTGGCTCAGCTCGATCGACCACTTCATGAGGCGGCCGGATGTCTCTGGCTTGTGAAGGATCTGTTTCAACGGCTGGTCGGTAAGAACGACCACCGAATGAGACTGGAAGTATGGCCGAAGCTTCCTTGCAGCCATTATCAGGGCGTAGGCTATTTTCTCAATTTTCGGGTATCGGAGCTCGGCGTCCCGGAGCACTTTGCTGACGTAGTAAATGGGCTTCTGAGTTCTTTCTTCTTCCCTGACTAAGACCGCGCTTAGTGTCTGTTCCGAGGCTGCCAAGTAGAGGTAGAGGGGTTCGCCCGGTATGGGTTTGCTGAGAAGGGGCGGATTGACGAGGTAAGCTTTAAGCTGGTCGAAGGAATCTTGTTGTGGCTGTCCCCACTCGAACCCCTTAGTCCCCCTCAGGGCTTTGAAGAACGGGAGGCATTTCTCCCCGGACTTCGACAAAAAGCGCCCAATGGCGGCTAAACGACCTGTCAGTTTCTGAACTTCTTTGACGTTTCTAGGCGGGGCCATGTCCAGTATGGCCCTGATCTTCTCCGGATTTGCCTCTATTCCTCGTTGGCTAACCATAAAGCCGAGGAACTTGCCTGATGAGACGCCGAACGCACATTTGTTCGGGTTGAGTCTCATATTGTGCTTTCTCAAAACATCGAACGCTTCTTGGAGGTCGGTCTCATGATCAACGCCTCGGATGCTTTTCACAAGCATGTCGTCCACGTAGACTTCCATGTTCCGACCAATCTGGGCCTGGAATACCTTGTTGACGAGACGTTGATATGTTGCCCCTGCGTTCTTCAGGCCGAACGGCATGACTCGGTAACAATAGAGTCCTTGGTCTGTTACAAAAGACGTCTTCGGAATATCCGGGGGAAACATCCTTATCTGATTGTAACCCGAGAAAGCGTCCATGAAGCTAAGGAGCTCATGTCCCGAGGTTGCGTCAATCAGAGTGTCAATGCTCGGCAGAGGGAAGGGATCTTTAGGGCAGGCCTTGTTGAGGTCAGTGAAATCAATACAGATTCTCCACGTTCCATTGGATTTCTTCACCATGACCACGTTTGACAACCACTCCGGATAATTCACCTCCTGTATGAATCGGGCTTTCAGCAATTTGTCTACCTCCTCTTTGATGGCGAGCTGGCGCTCGGGGGCGAACTTGCGCCTCTTCTGCTGGACCGGTTTGGACCCCGGATCGACGCTGAGGCGGTGGACTAAGAGTTCTTCGGAGATACCGGGCATGTCCGCCGCTGACCATGCGAAGAGGTCTTGGTTGGCTCGGATGCATTTCACAATATCTGAATGTAGGGCGGACGGAAGGGCCTTGCTGACATAAAACTTACGGGTCGGCTCCTGCTCCGAGAAGAGTATTTCCTCCAGCTCATCTACCGGCTCGGGAGTCGGCCGAGCAGCGTCCTGTGGGATCTCGAGTGTTTCTAAGGAGAGGACAGGTCCGAGTGTGGAAGTCATGTAACACTTGCGGGCCTGTTCCTGATTGCCCTTAACTTCTCCCACTCCAGCCCGAGTAGGGAATTTCATTTTGAGATGATAGGCAGAAGGGACGGCCTCAAGGGCGGCTAGGCCGGGCCGACCCAGAATGACGTTGTAGGCCGCTGGGACGTCTACGACCATGAAATCCATTGACTCCGTGCGGGTAGTAGGAGTTTTGCCTGCTGTGACATCGAGGGTAATCACCCCTTCGATCGTCACCGGCACTCCCGTGAACCCATGGAGAGTATACCCGGCGGGCTTCAGTCTGTCTCGGGAGAGCTTCAGCCCCTTAAAAGCATCGAGGAATAGGATGTTTACGGAGGAGCCGTTATCTACTAGGATTCTTTCGACTTTGAAATTGGCCATGTGAAGGTTGATGACGAGTGCGTCGCAATGCGGGGTGCGGACGCCCTCGAGATCTTCGTCAGAGAAGGTGACGGGCACTCCGAGTCCTTTGGGGGGAGGGGTGGCTCGGACAGAATTCACTTCTCTAATAAAAGCTTTCCGAGAAGAGTTCGAGGAGCCCCCCATTGGACCCCCATGGATAAGGTGGAGGACTCGCTCTTCCTCGAATTCTGGCGTCTCTTCCCGTTCTGGACGTTTGTTAGCCCCCCGAGGCTGGGGAGGAAGTTCGGCCCCATCCTTTCTTACAAACTTCGCCAGCTGCCCCCTCTGGATAAGGGCTTCGATCTCGTTTCTCAGAGCCCGACAGTCGTTGGTGTCATGCCCATGGTCCCGGTGATAACGGCACCATTTGTCTTTATCCCTCCTTTTGGCTGGGGTGTTCATCTTTGGAGCTGGAGGTAGGACCCCTTCTTTTTCGACTTCCATGAAGATGGCGGAGATGTTTGTGGTGAGGGGAGTAAACTTTTCAAATCTAGGGGGAGGCCGGCGCTGGCCGGCATTATCCTTCTGAAACTTTTTGGGTCCCTCTTCTTCCGTTCCCTTCCTCTTAGGCCCGGAGGCGGTTGCTTCCCAGTTGGGCGGTTCCTCGGCCTCTTCAGCTCGGATGTACTTTTCAGTGCGGAGGAGGAGGTCAGAAAAGTCATGTGGCGGTTTCTTGGCGAGGGAGGAGCGGAGGTTGGAATTTAGGATGTTGGATTGGAACGCCGCGGTAGCGACGGATTGGTCGAGGGATGCGATGGTTCTGGCCTCGGCTGTGAACCTTTTCACGTAGTCCCTCAATTTCTCCCCCTTCTGCTGACGGAGGTGCAATAGGGAAATGCTGGTCTTCTCGGCCCTTCGGCTGCTGACGAAATGGGTGATGAACAGGGTCTCGAACTGTTCGAAGGAGAATATTGACGTCGGGGCGAGACGGGAGTACCATTCTCGAGCTGGGCCTTTCAGAGTTGCAGGGAATGTTTTGCAGAGGAGGGCATCGGACGCTTGATGGAGGAGCATCAAGGTCTTAAAGCCTTCGATGTGGTCAACTGGATCGGTCTCCCCAGTGTAGTTCTCGAACTGGGGAGGTTTGAAACCGAAGGGAACTGGAGTATCTACTATGGTCCGGGAGAACGGGGGTCGGCTAGGACGGAGGGTCCTCCCCCTGAGTTCTTCTTCTCGGTTTATCTGTCCCAAGAGTTTTTCCACCTCGTTCAGCCGGCGGTTCATGGTGTCATCTCTCCGACGGTGATCTGCCGAACCACGGGACTCGTCTTCGTATGAGGGGGAGCGAGGACTGCGGCGATGGTAGCTTCGAGAACGTCGAGGACTCGGTGTGCGTCTGGAATTGGTAGGAGCAGGTCGAGGAGAAGGGGATCGTCGGCGAGGGCTCCGGACCGGAGGAGGGGATGGGGCCCTTTGCCCATTGGGGTTCTGACGGAGGTTGAGGGCCTGTTGTACCATTGCTTGGAGTTGTTGGAACTCGGCACGGGTGATGGGTGCCTCATTGTTCCGGGGCTGCTGCCGACCCGCTGGAGAGTGCCTCCTTCGGTAGTGATCGGGGGAGTCCTTTCTCCCTCTTCGGACGGGGGACCTCCGGCGCTCTCGGTGTCGGGGGGATTGCTCTTGCTGGCGGGAGGCTTCCCCCCGAGCCCGCTTCTCATCCAGATGGCGACGAAGGTCGTCATCTTCCGGACGTTTGGGAGGGGTATTGCGGCGACCAGAGGCCCGGGGATGATGGGAGGCCATGGAGGCACTGGAGGCAGTGTGGTTGGGTATGTTCTCTTGGTGAAGGGGCTGTTTCTGGGGGTTAGGCCCCTTCGGATCAGGATGTGGAGGGTTCCGCTGGAGCGGCTCTTCCACGGTAGGAGGGAGCTGCCCTTGTTGCTGAGCGGGATCAGGAAGGACTTCTTGCTGGTCAGGGTTGGGCGCTCGGTTGGAGCCCCTAGATCTGACTTTGCGAGGCGGCATGGCTGGAGAAAACCTGTTCACCGGGAAGAGGAGAGGTCTCTATTCGTTAGTTTCCCACAGACGGCGCCAATCTGTTGCCGCTAATTTCGGTGTGGGGGCAAACAGATGAATTTGTGAGTTCTTGAGGAAAACTGAATAGGAGAACCTGTATACCTGTTCCGCTGAACTCTGATCGTCGCTCCCGCCGTGCACCTGCAAAAAGTGCGAGACACCGGGGTTGTTCCCGGCGACGCACCCTCCGACGCTCAAGTCAGTAACCAGAAATGATTATGAAAGAGCGTTTAACTAGAAAAAGATTGATTACCTCTTAATGGAGATGGGTGAGGGGTATTTATAGGCGTCTTAGGGACTGGTTTTAGGAATGTAATCCCCGTGATTAGATAAGGAATATTCCTCGTAGTCAGATAAGGCATGTAATCTGATAAGGTATATCCCCTATAATCAGTTAAGGAATTTAATCCCTAATCCCCAGTGAAAAGATAGATGTGAATCATGGCCGTTGATTTAGATCTAATCAGGGACCTTGATTGTATCTTGTCGGATCGGGTTGGTAGCGGGTTGAAACCCGTACCCAGCTGAGGTGGATCCGTTTGCGGGTTATTGGGTCTGTGAGAAGGAGACCCAGTACCCGCTTCGGACCTATCTGCGTGTGAAATTACCGTTTTACCCCCGTGCCTCAAGATTCGTGATCTATCTGGACGGTTCCGATTTAACCCCATTTTTAGCCATATCAGATCCATTATTCTGCTATTACAGAATTATGACATCAGTTACAGAATTCCAAATGTCTCAACAGAAGGGAGAGAAACTGGATCCCAGAAAAAATTCGGAGCGGGGCAAAAAATTGTTTAGGCTGGCCAGAACCAAACCAAACCAAACCAAACCAATCCAATCCAAGCCAAGCCGAGCCGAGGCCGGGCCGGGTCGGGCGCGCGTGTGTTTGTAACTTTGGCTAGGTCCCCTCTCCACTCCACGTTAGTGGTAACCCCAGGGCTACACCCTTTAGTCTATTTCTTTAGCTTATATACTAGATAAATCTTTCTCAACTTTCGATGTGTGACTATCCATTTTCTCCAAATTTTCAAGTTAGTATATTTCGAGTACCCAAATTTGGACCAACATTTCTCATTCATACGGAATTCATTTTTGGCAAACGAGTACATTACGGAATAGTACTCGACGAGAGGAACACAGTCCAAGCACTTTCCGGTGCCGCCGGTTTTTGGAGCCCACCGGAATCAGGACTGAAAAATCTGCCAAAAAATATTTCCAACAATCCCCCACATGAATGGAAATTACCAGACTATGCAATCCAGACATGACAGAAAAAGACACTACAAAAAAGACTCTGAGAGTACAATCAAAAATTACTGCATCAGGAATGGTAGTAATTTTCCAACTTTGAACCACCCTCTGTGAGTAGCTATCAGATTCACTTGACCAGGTAGTGAACACGATGTTTTGAACTACATGGGCTTTGATGTGAACCTAGAAAATAACTATCACACAGTTTCATCTTCTCGCAGAACTAGGTTCTCTTGTTGTGTTCATTTTGGCCTTGATCAACCGAAGTTAATCGTGAGTGAATTTAGAGAATGTAGCATCTCTTCAATTTCCTAGAAACAGCCCCATTTCACACTCACAAGGTATGGGAATCATTAAAAGCCAAGCTCATCCTAACCCCATGCAGGTAGTACTATTTATCATCCTAAGAATGGGTACGAGATTTTAATCTCTTAGTGCTTACATCGATTCAACAAGATTTAGTTGTCCCCTTGAGCATAGATCTTGGGATCTCCAGTCACCTAGATAGGGTTTCCATCAAGTATCCTCTTTCGTCATAGGCTTTAAATCCATTCCTCTTGATGATCTCACAACCTGCTCTCGTGACAAACTTTTAGTAAATGGATCCGCTAGGTTGTCAGTCAATTTTATATACTCTATAGAGATTATTCCATTTGGGAGTAGTTTTCTAATGGTTTTGTTTCGCCTTCTAACATGACGAGACTTACCATTATACATACAACTCAGTGTCCTTGCTATAACCGATTGGCTGTCACAGTGTACACATATAACAGACACCGGTTTTTCCCACATAGGGATATCCTCTAAAAAGTTTCGAAGTCAATCTGCATCCTCTGTCGCTTGGTCTAAAGCAATAAACTCAGATTCCATGGTGGATCTGGCCAATAAAGTTTATTTATGAGATTTCCATGACACAGCTGCACCACCAAGAGTAAAGACATACCCATTAGTGGTTTTCGAGTTCTTGGAGTCTGATATCCAGTTGGCATCACTGTAGCCTTCCAGTACTGCTGGATATCTGGTGTAATGCAGCCTATAACTCTGAGTATGTCGCAAGTAGTTCAATACTCAAGTTATTCCTTTCCAGTGAATTCATCATGGATTACTTGTGTTGCGGCTCAGTACATTTACTGAATGTGTCAAGTCCGGTCTTGTACAATTTGTTAATTACATCAGACTACCAATTGCACGTGTATATTCTAATTGTGATATGCTGTCGCCCGTGTTTTTGGACAAGTGAAGAATGGGATCCACAGGACTTTTGGCAGTCCAATTGGAGTAATTCTTGAATCTTTCAAGTACCTTCTCAGCGTAATGAGCTAGAGAAAAAGTAATTCCCTCAGATGTCCTGCAAAACTTTGATTCCTAGTATGACATCTGCAACTCCCAAATCTTTCATATCAAATTGACCACTAAGCATCTTCTTAGTTTGTTTGATAATGTCATTATTGCTACCAATAATGAGCATGTTATCTACATAAAGACACCAGAATGTATCCATTTGGAGTATCTTTGATGTAGATACACTTATCACATTCATTTATTTTCAAACCATTTGAAATCGTAACATTGTCAAATTTTGCATGCCACTACTTTGAAGCTTGTTTCAATTCGTACAATGATTTTACAAGTCTGCACACCTTATTTTTATGTCCATGAACTACATAGCCCTCAGCTGTTTTGTGTATATTTTTTCTTCTAAATCCCCATTTAGAAAGACGGTTTTGACATCCATTTGATGTATTTTGAGGTTGCGTAGAGCTACAATAGCTATCAACATTCTTATGGAAGTTATTCTCGTGACAGGAGAATAAGTAACAAAGAAGTCTAGGCCTTCCTTTTACCTAAATCTTTGTACCACAAGTCTAGCCTTATGTTTCACTATTGAACCATCTGGTTTCAGTTTCCATTTGAAAATCCATTTACATCCTAGAGCTTTACATCTAGAAGGCAAATCGATCAAATCCCATGTATGATTTTGCATGATGTGATCTATTTCACTTTTAATTGCTTCCTTCCACATAGGAGCATCAGGTGTAGACATGCCTTCCTTGAATGTTCTAGGCTCGTTCTCTAACAGAAATGCCGTTACAAAGTCAGTTGCAAATGACTTTGATGTTCAAGCTCGTTTGCTTCGTCTAGGTTCATCATTATCATCTCCTGGTTTATCAACCGAAGTATTTGCACTTCCTTGTTCACGTGTACGTTTGGGATACGTAGAATCCTTGCACGAAAATACGTGTTCAAAGAAATAAGCATTCCTTGATTCTATTATAGAATTCACATGCACGTCCGGTATATCCGATTTATATACCAAGAACTGGTACGCACTACTATTGTATGCATAGCCTATGAATATGCAATCAATGGTCTTAGGTTCTATTGTGACCTGTTTGGGATTAGGTACTGCTACCTTTGCTAGACACCCCTACACTTTGAGGTATTTATACAAAGGTACATTAACTTTCCACAGTTCGTATGGTGTCTTGCCAGTTTTCTTGTGAGGTATTTTATTGAGAATATAGTTGGCGGTCAGCAACGATTTTCCCCACATTAACTGGGGTAGCCCAGAATTCAACAACAATACATTCATCATCTTCTTCAGAGTTCAGTTTTTGAGCTCGGTAGTACCGTTTGATTCAGGTGAGTAAGGAGCAGTGGTCTGATGAACTATTCCATGTTCAGAGCAGAACATATTAAATGGTGCATCATATTCCCCTCCTCTGTCACTCCTAAAGATTTTAATCGTTTTGCCAAGTTGATTCTCAACCTCAAGCTTATATTCCTTGAATTTATCCAATGCCTCATTTTTGCTATGTAACAAGTTTACATAGCAGTATTTTTAAACAATAGACGAGATCAAAGACAAATTGTAGATCAAATAAATGAGAATATAAGGCTGAATCAAACTGAGAATGAATCACAAGGAAAACAACACACAATACAAAAGGAAGGGAAAAATAATACAACCAAAAATAAAATAAAATAGATCCAGGCTTTTATTAAATAAATAAAAAAAATACAATAATGAGCAATAGGGGTTACAATTCAGTTCCATTGAACTTTTTTGGTTTCTCTCCCACAGTTATATGTGTGGGCAGAATAACTGTTTATGTCGCAACCGGTTGTGTTGTCACATTCTGTGTCATAGGATTTTGTCCACTGATATTCTCAGTTTGTTTGTTCTCCATTTTCTTTCTTCTGAAACAGTTAAAAATTCAACTGTTAGAAAATTGAAAAGTTGTTTTTTTTTTTTCCGAAATGATAAATAGCACCTGTAAAAGTCTTCACAAAAACTATTAGAAATAGAGGAAAAAAATTTTGCTTTAAGATTGTTAGAACTTGAATTTCATAAAGTAAACGGTTTCTAATAATGTTTTTGAAGAAGATAAGTTACAGATAATAAAATACAAACCAGACAAAACATATACAAAGTCGAGATTAAAATCTCTACCCTTAAAGCAAAATTCGCCCCGTGGTGTGACAATTCTTGACGACTAACCTACCAGGATAAAACTGTATTACCTTCTCTGAAGAGCAGCACCCAAGCTTTAGAGACACCAGCGAACCAGTACCTGTGTTGCACTCTCAGACAGACGCAGAAGAAAAAGGAGAAGAGATAAAAAATTCGAAACAGTGTAAATGACTGACTAAAATGACTGTATTTTATAAGAGATTTAGAGGTGTAACTGTTGGATCCATTACTCTGTAACAGCAGAATAATGGCACAAAAGTGTTACTGATGGATCCATGATTCTGCTGTTACAGAGTTATGGCATTAGTTATAGAATTCCAAACGCCTCAACAGAAGGGAGAAAAACTGGATTCCAGGAAAAATTCGGCGCAGGGCAAAAAATAGTTTAGGTGACAGAACCAAACCAAATCAAACCAAACCTAGCCGAACCGAGCCGAGCCGAGCCAAGGCCGGAGCCAGAGCCGGGGACGGGCCGGGCCGGGCGTGCGCGCGCGTGTGTGTAACTTTGGCTAGGTCCTCTCTCCACTACACGTTAGTGGTAACCCCAGGGATACACTCTTTAGTCCATTTCTTTAGCGTATATACTAGAGAAATCTTTCTCAACTTTCAATGTGGGACTATCCATTTTCTCCAAATTTTCAAGTAAGTACATTTTGAGTACCCAACTTTGGACAACATTTCTCATTAATACGGAATCCAATTATGGAAAACGAGTAGATTACGGAATAGTACTCAACGAGAGGAACATAGTCCAATCACTTTCCGGCGCCGCCGGTGGCCGGAGCCCATCGGAATCAGGCCCGGCAAATCTGCCAAAATTATTTCCAACATATGCTTGCATAGGCTCACTTAGACTTGGCTCTGTTAAGGCTCCAAAGCTTGGTTTGTTTAAGCTCATTTGACATAAGTCTAAGCTCGTATGTAGTATATCAATATGCTGTGTTTAAATAACTAAATATGCATATTAATTTCCAAATCAATAATTTTATCTATGCTTCATTTATGTTTCTATGCTTTTCTATGGTTATCATATTTAACAAATAATTTTTTGAAGTAGTTGATAATGGTAAAAATCGCTTCAACCAGGGTCGTATGATTCCAGCACAGATCCTAAAGATTCTACAACCAGATTAATCATAGCGGACCTCTTTAACTGGTCCAGAGCTTCTTCAGGCTCATCTATAAGAACTTGGGCAGCTTTCAAGCCCATTAAAAGTAACAGCTTATGCTCAGTAGGAGAGACACTCAGTCCATGAGGGATGTGAGTCAAATTTCTTATCCTAAGACAAGACAGTCTTATCTCTTATGGGGGTGAATCAACATGAGATAATTAATTCATATCAATCTAAAGATTCATATCAATCTCCTAAACTATTTCTCAAGCCTATAAATACCCCCCCTTCATCAGTCAGAAGGTAATCTGTAATTCGCAATTTCTTCTCAAACTCTCTTTCCATCTCTGGTTCTGACTTGAGCATCGGAGGGTCTGTTGCCGGGGTCATCCCCAGTGTTTCAGACTTTTTGCAGGTCCATCGGCCGCATCAGCAACTATCTGATTCAGATCACGATGTTCAATTAACGATCCAGATTGCATCTCAGGAGTTGTAACTACTTTTTACGGCAACGATCAAAGGTTACATCTTTGGTAGTTTCCTTCAAATATAAACTCACTATCTGTTTGCTCACAACAAAATAAGCAGGAAAATATTGGCGCCGTTTGTGGGAAACTACACAGAATGGACTTACTGCCATGCCACCAAAACTAAGAGGTAGAGCGACGGCCTCAAGTTGTCGCACCAATTCTCTTCGTTAATCAGATCTTCCTGTGGAGGACCTAATTCCTCCTTATTAAGCAGATCCGCCCAATCAGCCTAGTCAAGCATCTGTCGACAGAGAGACACCAAGGGACACAACACAAAGCCGTCATGAACATCGCAATCTACATGACCATATCTCAGTTCATAATCCTTCAAGTGATCCAATGGCCTCGCAAGGTCCCCGGGGGTCGAGAGATCTCAGTCAAATCATTAAGGACGGGCAACAAGGAACCGACCTATGAATTCGATTGGATGAGAAGCACGCCCGAATCGAGGCATCCTGCTCAGAACATCAAGTAAATTGGAGAAGAAACTCTCCCCGAAGGCCGATATCAAGATGCTCCTCCTCTCACAGGAGGTGCACTGTGGAAAGAAGCCTGACTCAGGAGAGTTGAAAGCATCTTGAGAGAAACAAAAAGCAAAAGGCCCAAATCACTAGGGCCGAATTAGAAAACTTCAAGCTTGACATCCTCCATGCCATCCAAGGTAGTCAAGATCAGGGTTGACGCACAAGAGAAGAAGAATCTGGTGACCTAACTGCATCCAAGGGGAAGGACGACTAAGTCCTTTGCCGCATCCGAGAAGTAGAAGACCTCCTAGAATAGATAAAGAATAAGGAAAACTACTCCAGCAGGACTTATCGCCCCAGTCAACCTCCTTTCAGCAAGTTCATCCTTGATGTACCCTATTCCAAAGAACTTTGAAGCCCCTCAACTCGAATCATACGATGGTGAATCTGACCCGGCGGACCCCATTGAGAGTTTTAAAACCTCATGATGGTCTACAATGCTACCAACAGTCTCATGTGCCGAACATTCTCTGCAACTTTGAAAGGATCAGTAAGGGAATGGTACTCCCGCCCCACTCCAGAGTCAATATTCTTCTTCGAACAGTTAGAGGAGCTTTTCCATAGCGCATTTTGTTATTAGTTGTAAGGCTAAAAAAATAAGTGTCTCCCTGTTGGAATTAAAGCAAAATGATGGAGAACTGCTGAAAGACTTTGCCAAGCTCTTCATAGCTAAAGTAAGGTCCATCTCCTTCCTAGATTCATCAGTAGTTGTTGCTGCAATCGGCCACAACGTCACTCACAAGGAATTGAAGGCCTCCCTCATGAATAAGCCACCCAAAGATTTTACTGAACTCCTAGAAAGGAGTGAAAAATATATCAGAATCGAGAAAGTTCTTTATCCTCAAGGCAATAACAATTCATCTTTCGGGAACAAACGGAAGAATACAAGCGATGAAGGACCTATGAAATTTCAGAAAGACGATGCATGTCAACGTCGTCTTCCTCCAACACCATGCTTTAACAAGTTCACTCCTCTCAATGCAAGCATGTCAACCATCATAATGGAAGTTGTGAATAATGGAATAATTCGCTCTCTCCCCAAGAAGTCCACATCTAGCAAGAGAAGAGGCATGAAAAATTGATGTGCATTTCATAGAGACCATGGACACACTACCGACAACTGTTGAGACCTCAAAGAAATAGTTAAAGGCCTGATTCGCCGAGGCTATCTCTCTCAATTTTTCTAGAAAAATAACAACGTCGAAACCCATCCATCATAGGGGGCTAATAAGCGTCAAGATAGGTCCTCCGAATCGCAAGACTTAGAACACATGGACATTCTCCAATCCATTCACGGAGGTCCGATGGGGAAGATTCCAACTCCTCCCGTAAAGTACTTGTTAGGGAAGTCAACTCAGTACATAATATCCCGCCAGCCGAGAGCACTGGGGTCCTGATATATTTCTCTGACAAGGAGTTAGAAGGTGTCCGAACAACTCACTACGACACATTGGTCATAAATCTTTGCACAGTGAAACATAAGGTATGCCGCATCCTGGTGGATAACGGCAGCTTAGTAAACATCATTTTCATGAATACTTTCAAATGCCTGAAGCTCTCTTGAGACTGACTCAAGCCAGCCTATTATACACTCCATGGATTCTCCGGTGTACCCATTAAAATAGAAGGAATCGTCACACTCTATGTGACAGCAGGAAAAACTCCCGTTGTTCAAACAGAAGCATTCGACTTTATGATAGTCGACGTCAAAACCACATAAAATGCAATATTTGGTCGTCCAGGCCTGACGGCCTTTTATGCAGTTGTTTCCGCCTACCACCTGAAATTAAATTTTCCAACAACATCAGGCGTAGGCCAAGTTGTAGGGAGCCAACTTGAAGCATGATCATGTTACACCGCTACAATAGAGGGTTTGGTTCTCCCCCTCGACGCCATAGAACTATCGCCGCAAAGACATCACAGTAACTCCAACAACGCAAACAAGCATGAAGCCACTGCCATTGAAAATTCTGTCAAGAACCTTCAAACCTGCCAAATCATATCCCACCAAGTTCAAATTTGTTCTCATCAGAATACATTAATAGACTTGAACCTCTCGCCCAAAGCCACTCTGCTAATTCAATGGAAAGAAACAGTTTTGCCTAAGCACATCGGCGAAATTGAAGATCTCCCATTCTCTCTGTAAAATAAGGGGATGCTCACTCCAAAACAGGCAAGGTCTACCAAGTTGTTCGCTTAACGGCTCATCAACCTGAAGATTCGGGGGGCAAGAAGATATCTACAGGGACTTGAAAAATAGAATACCTAATGAACTTCAACAAGGGTGCTTAACACCTGCATCCTTTATATATTTTCAATATTTTGTAATAAAGGACAGCCACTAGAGCATCTATTTAGTTTTACTTTTTAATGAAGACCACTTTCACTATCGGTCACTGCATGTAATATCGGCCAGCCACCAGAGCAGCCGCTTACTTTTATTTTTCAATAAAATTTAGTATTAATTTTTGCAAAATTATTTTACAACTCTACGGAGCATACAATGAGTTAAATTTCAAGCCTACTACTAAAAACAACACCAAAAACTCATTAGAAGCTCATTTGAAGACGAGTTTGGAGTCCATACCCGTGGCTCAGAGTTGTTCTAGCAACCTGCAATGAAGCACATTCAGAGCTCAACTCACAATTTGATTTGCTCCTGCAACTCGTTAACGCCTTGACGACAGGTTCAGAGTCCATACCCATGGCCATGGCTCAGAGATATTCTATCAACCTGCAATGAAGCACGTTCAGAGTTCAACTCGCTATTCGATATGCTCCTGTAACCTGTTAATACCTAAACTAGCAAGTTCGGAATCCATACTCATGGCTCGGAGTTACTTTAGCAACCTGCAACCAAGCACGTTCAGAGTTCAACTCGTCATTCGATATGTTCTTGAAACTAGTTAAAGTTCATAATAGACAGATTAGAGGTCCAAATTCGTGGATTGTAGTTACAACAATAAAACTTGCAAAAGCAACATTTGGGGTTCAACTTGCCACTCGATGTGACTCTCACACAATTCATTGAAAATAGCATGTTTGGAAAACAACTCTTTCCAGAATTACTCCTACATCTGGCTAAACACCCATTCAACAACTTTGGAAAATGACTCGTCCTCAGAGTTTCTCCTACAACTAGTTGGGTACAAGTCGGATAAGTTCTAACTTGGACAAACACTACGCACATCATGTGAACCCCATAGACAGTTTGTTAACTACAGACAACAAGTATGAGGCCTTGTTCTTTTAGCTACAAAGAACCCAGTCAAAGACTCATCAACTTCTACAACAAGTTACACAACAAGGGTCAAGCATATGAAAGAATTCTTCAAATCACAGAACTACAACAAATCTATGTTTTCAGATCTAGTGCCATTATAAATATTTACAAGATGGCAAAAGTCCAGAATCCAACTCTCCCCAAGAGCAGATCCTATGACTAGCCAACTGCCAAAGATGAAAAATCACAAGATAAGCTACAGACATATAAAATATTTCTTATTTCACAAACAACAAGTCTCGTTACAACTGCAGAATTACAATGAGTCTATGTTTCATGCCTAAGTATCGCTACAAAAGCTTTGCAAACACTATAGAACAAGTTGTCCTGCAAGTCATCCTTCAGGATACGTGGTAAAAGGATGTTCTGCCTAAGAGACACAAACTTCTTCACAAGCTTCCTGCCAGCTAACAGCTCCCTATGACTGCCTCAACTCTTAAAGATAAAATTCAATATATGCATTACTTAGGTGGGCAAGCTACAAGTCTTTCCTACCACCTTCACATGAGCAAGCTCCAACTTCATCTCTTATGATGCACCGCCCAAATGGACAAATCCCAACTCCGTCAAACGCAACATATCACGAAGAAAAGCAAGCTCGACGTCCCAAAGATCTCATTCGGTAGACACGACTGCTTGTCAGCAAAGAGAAGAACAGAACCACCTCAAATGTTGAACAAATACAAAGGACTTCATTTAGATATCAAGAAGACTCAGCCCAGACTCTATCAACAACTACTTGAATCCAAACATCGAGTCTGATGCCTTGCTCTTTGCTTGCACTCCATCAACAACTTGTTGACTCCAAACAACGAGTTCAACGCCTTGCTCTTCGCTTGCACTCCATTAGCAACTTGTTGATTCCAAACAACGAGTTCAACGTCTTGCTCTTTACTCAGGCTCCATCAATAACTCGTTGACTCCAAACAATGACTTCAAAGCTTACTTAACGCTCTGCTAACTGTTCGAGCTCCATCAATAGCTCGTTGGCTCCAAACAGCGAGTTCAATGCTATGCTTTTTGTTTGAGATCCATCAACAACTCGTTGATTCCAAAGAATGAGTCTGATGCCTGGCTCTTCGCTTGTGCTCCATCAACAACTTGTTGAATCTAAACAACGAGTTCAATGCCTTGTTCTTCGCTTGCGCTCCATCAGCAACTCATTGATTCCAAACAACGAGTTCAACACCTTACTATTCGCTCAGGCTCCAACAACAACTCGTTGACTCTAAACAACGAGTTCAAAGCTTACTCAACATTCTGCTAACCGATCAAACCCCATCAATTGCTCGTTGGCTCCAAACAACGAGTTCAATGTCTATCTCTCCGCTCGAGCTCCATCAACAACTCATTAACTCCAAACAATGAGTTCAACACCTCGCTCTCTGCTTGAGCTCCATCAACAACTCGTTGACTCCAAACAATGAGTTCAACACCTCGCTCTTCGCTCGAGCTCCACCAACAATTCGTTGACTCTAAACAACGAGTTTAATGCTCTGCCCACCGCTTGAGCTCTATCAACAACTTGTTGGATCTAAACAAAGAGTTCAATGCTCCGGTCACAGCTCGTGCTCCATCAACAACTCATTAGTTCCAAACAACGAGTTCAACGCTCTGCTTACCCTGCAAGCTCCGTCAAAAACTTGTTAATTTCGTACAACGAGTTCGAATGCCCTGCTCCTCACTCGAGTCCTTCCAACAATTCCTTAACTTCATGCAATAGGCTTGATGTCCAATGCAACCCTAGAATTGTCTCTACTCACTTTCCGAGCGCAAACTGCTGGTTCAACGTCAACTTTGTCTGAGAGTTGCCTCCACAATCCTGTTAGGAGCAAGCAACAAGTTCAACGTTCAACTCTGTCTAGAGTTGCCTCTACTCACTTGCCGAGCACAAACAATAGGTTAAACATTTAACTTCGTCTCTGAATTGTCTCTCCAAACTTGCTAGGCGCAAACAGCAAGCTCAAATGTCCAACTCCGTCTAGAGTTGCCTCTACTCACTTGCCAGGCACAAAGAGAAAGAGTGATATCTACAACTTGCTAGGCGCAAATGGCAAGTTCAACACCAACTTCGTCTCAGAGTTGCCTCTACTCACTTACTGGGCACAAACGGCAAGAGTGCCTCTACAAACTTACCAAGATCAAACGGCAAGTTCAACATCCAAATCTGTTACAGAGTTGTCTCTACAAAACTTGATGGGTGCAAACGGCAGGTTCTAATGTTTGACTCCGTCACAGAGTTCTCTTTTAACTTGCTGGGATCCAACAACAAGTTCTACATCAACTCTGTTTTAGAGTTGTCTCTCCAAACTTGTTGGGTTCAAACGGCAAGCTCAACGATCAACTCATTCTCAGAGGTGTCTCTCCAAACTTGCTGGGATCAAACGGAAAGCGCGTGGCTCAACTCCGTTGCAAGAGTTCTCTATCAACTTACCAGGATCAAACGACAAGCTCTATGACCAACTCCGTCACTGAGTTCTCTTCAACTCCGTCTCAAAAGTTGCTTCCTACAAACTTATCGGGATCAAACGACAAGCTCTACATCAACTTGATCAAAGAGTTGGCTTTCCAAACTTGCTTAGTGCAAAGAGCAAGTTCAACATTTAACTCCGTCTCAAGTGTTGCCTCCTATAAACTTGCTGGGATCAAACGACAAGCTCTACATCAACTCAATCAAAGAGTTGCATCTCCAAACACGCTGGGCGCAAACAGCAAGTTCAACATTTAACTTCGTCTCAAGAGTTGCCTCCAACAAACTTGTCGGGGTCAAACGGCTAGCTCTACATCAACTCGATCGCAGAGTTGTCTCTCCAAACTTTCGACTTTGATGCAACTAGTATCTCTCAAAACTCAAACATGAAGTTGTGGAGCTTTTTCTTTGTGTTTCATAGCATTTTGAATCAACTCAATCGAATTTTGGATGATAAAGTTATGCTCAGATTACGTAGCGATGTCGAAACTGTCCAGACGATTTGGAGTACACTATAGATTAAACTGATGCCGTCATTGCCAATAGCGGCATCAGTTATAGTGACGCGGTTATTGAAAATTGCGGCATCAGTTATAAACGATTTTTACTTACAATGTTATTCTCAAGTTGATAACTACGAAGTGAATGCGAGATATACTGATGTCATTACTCCCAATAGCGACAACAATTTTTTTTCAGATGACATTATTAGCAACAACGTCATCATGATAACCGATGCCGTTATTACTAATAGCGTTTTATGCTAACTGAAAAAAATTGGGTCAGTTGGGTAAATATTTTCGAAGTGGGTCACTCTGTTCAATATTATCAAAAAGTGGGTCAGTACCGAAAAAATTCCAAGTTCAAACCAAATTTATATCAACATTTCCACGAGCACAAAATGAACTAAGCTATTGTTTCAAAAAAAAAAAATGAACTAAGCTACAAACGCAAACGGAGAAACAAGCTTTAAATGAACAAGAGGTTAACAAAGCTCATTCAATTATAAATGAGCATGAACAAAGCTCGTACAAAGCATTTAATTATAAAAACGAGCCAAAGCAGGCTGAACTCAAGTTCAGCTTGTTTAGCATCCCTACTTATTTGTCACAACTACTCTTCTTCTCTACTTAATAATATTGTTATTTACTATGTGTTAATTCACAAAATAAGCAAATTATATGCATGTTACTTTGCCAAGTTAAAATTCTTGGTAATGTTCCTCACAACTAGAACTTCTTCCATATAAGCCTTATTTTTTATTATATGTGATATGGGTCAGGAATAAAGTGTGGCTCACCCTGAGCCACCAGATCTCCTCAGGATACGCGTCCTTCCTGATCCTCCAGATCAGCCACGTCAGCACCGGAAAACCGCCCGGAGATCTGCCACGTCAGCCCGGAAACCACTCCGGCACCTGCCACGTCAGCCCTATACCGCCCGACTTTCCACCGCTTCAGCCAATCGGGTAACCGGGTCCGGCCCAGCCCCAAACGGGTCTAGACCCGATTGGAAACTCCTATAAATACCAGGCCCTCTCCTTTCTTAAAAGGTAATCAATCTTTTCTCCACAAAACCCTAGTTACTGTTGCTCTTATCTTAAGTGACTGATTAGATCGTCGGAGGGTCTGCCACCGGAACCAACTCCGGTGTTTCGAGACCGTCTGCAGGTACACCAGACCTCGGATCCGAGCCACCTGATCCGAGCCCAGACATCCACCTCACTCCAGCCTGTCGCAGGTACCGCTCGGACAGCCGAGGGTCGCCTCTGAAGAAGCTTTCTCCTTCAATACAAATCGAGTAAGAACTCACACCTGGTGCATCCACACGTCTCCCAGAAACAAACCGCATCAGGTTGGCGCCGTCTGTGGGAAGCTACTTCGGAACCCGACCCGAGTACTATCGCCGAGGTACTTCGATCACCGAACTCCTATGGCCTCCAAAGGCAAGGGGGCTGCGTCCTCCGTCAACCGACGAGACACACTCCCATCAAATACCAACGCCGGGCCGCGCACATCAAAGCATAGGGCCTCCCGTCAGGGATCCCAGCGGGCCCCCACTCCTCCAATCCAACCTGACCTTCGAGGGATAATCTCCAGTCGGCACGCTGACCGTAGTAGGGAAAGGGCCGCTTCCAACTCGGCCCCGAACCGTCCTAGGCCACCGCCGGAAGAACGAAGGCCAGCACTCAGCCGAGTCGGGAGGCAACCTCCGGTCCAACCGGCCCGAGCTGAGGGAGCTCCTGTTACTCAGCAGGAGTTTCAGGATTTCCGAAGGGAGATCCTTGGGGCTCTCCAACGGGCCCCCAGGGAGGAAGCACGCCATTCCCAAACCAGGTTAGACGCTGAGGCCAGCGTCTCTCGCTCCTCAACAATCCAGCCCGAAGCCGAGGGCGTGCTCTTAAGGTGCCTCCAAGAAATGGAGGACCGAATCGATCATATGGGCGACGGTGTCGGAGCCGGTCAGGGGTACAAACCTGTCCGACCCCCCTTTTCGGCCCCCATTATCCAAGCAGAAATTCCCCGGAACTTCCGACCCCCACAGTTCGAGACCTATAACGGCAAAGGGGATCCTGCTGATCACATGGAGGGTTTCAAAACCCTCATGATGATTCACAGCGCATCGGATCCTCTGCTGTGCCGAGCTTTTCCTGCCACCCTTCGGGGTCCGGCTCGTGAGTGGTTCTCAAAGCTCGCCCCCGGCTCCATTTACTCCTTTGATCAACTGGAAGGCAATTTCCTCGCCCATTTTGTAACCAGCCGAAAGGCCGAAAGAACGAGCGCCTCCTTACTTGGGCTCAGACAGGAAGGGGGGGAATCACTCAGGACGTTTGTCCGGAGATTCACGGCGGAAGCAAGGTCAGTCTCCTCTCTCGATCCAGGCGTCGCCTCCGCGGCATTTCGGCACAACGTCCGTCATGGACAGCTGAAAGCTTCTCTGGCGAAGAAGCCCCCGATCGATTTTCCCGACCTCCTCAACCGAGTCGAGAAGTACATCAGGGCAGAGGAAGCCCTGAACCCCGACGAATCCAGAGAAGCACTCTGGAAAGGGAAACGGAAGGCCGAGGAAGTCGAGCCTTCGAAAAAGGCTCCAAGGGACGGGGGCACCATGAAGAAGGTACCGCCGGTTCCTCGCTTCGAAAGGTATACCCCGCTCACACAAAATGTGTCCGCCATACTCCTTGCGATCGAGGACAGAGACCTCGTTCAGTACCCCACTCGACCGTCCAACAACACTAGCAAGAAAAGGGATCAGCGGTTCTACTGCCGCTTCCACCGAGACAACGGGCACGACACAGATCACTGCCGTGCCCTGAAAGATGAAATCGAGGCACTGATCCAGCGAGGATACCTCCGGGAGTATAAGAGAGATGACGCTCGGCCACAAAGGGACACGAGGAACAGGAGAACCTCACCTCCTCCTCGAGCTCCCCTACAGCTCCCCAGGCAAGAGCAGGAGCTGGAAGAACCGGACGACCAACCCATACTGCACTGCGTCCACGGAGGGCCCATGGGAGGGGATTCTAACACCTCCCGTAAGGCGTTCATCCGGGACGTTAAATCCGTCCAAGGGCCTCTCACTCCTCAAATCCAACCACTCCCCGTCTCCTTCTCGGGTGACGACCTGGAGGGGGTTCGGCTCCCACACTGCGACGCTCTCGTAATCAGTCTCAGCATGGCAAACTTTGATGCTCGGCGGATCCTGGTAGACAACGGGAGCTCGGTCAACATTCTGTTCCTCGATGCTTTCGAGAACCTAAAGCTCCCCCGAAGCAGACTGAAGCCGGCAGGATACACCCTGCACGGATTTTCTGGAGTACCGGTGACAATCGAGGGGATCGTCACGCTGGATGTCACGGCGGGCACGGCCCCGAATCGGAGAACCGAGTCGATGGACTTCATGGTTGTCAACGTCAAGGCAGCCTATAATGCCATACTCGGCCGACCAGGCCTATGCTCCCTCCAGGCTATTCCCTCGGCCTACCACCAGAAGATGAAGTTCCCTACCAGTACCGGGGTGGGAGTGGCCCGAGGGAACCAAGAAGCCGCTCGCTCCTGTTATATGACAGCAATAGGAAGCGGAGTGCTTCCCCTCGACGCCGTGGAAATGCAGCCCCAAAGGACCCAGCCAGAGCCGGAGTCGGCAGACGAGCTGAAGGATGTCTCCTTCGAGGCAGAAGATTCATCGAAACAATTTCGAATAAGTTGCTCCCTCGCGCCTCGCCTCAAGTCCGACCTCATCACCTGCATCCGGCGCAATGTCGATCTGTTTGCCTGGAAGCCCTCTGACATGCCGGGAATCTCCGAGGAACTCATCATGCATAAACTCAGCGTGATCCCCGGCTCGAAACCAGTGGTACAGAAGCGACGCAAGTTCGCGCCAGAGCGACAACAGGCGGTTAATGCAGAGGTCGATAAACTCCTTGCCGCGCGCTTCATCCAGGAGGTCAGCTACCCCGAGTGGCTGGCAAACGTCGTCATGGTGAAGAAGGCGAGCGGGAGCTGGAGGATCTGCATCGATTTCATGGATCTCAACAAGGCGTGCCCGAAGGACCCATTCCCCCTTCCCAGGATCGATGCTCTCGTCGATGCAACATCGGGTCACGAGCTCCTGTCCTTCATGGACGCGTTTTCAGGCTACAACCAAATCCGCATGTTCCCTCCCGACATCGCCAAGACATCCTTCGTCATGGACCAGGGGCTCTATTGCTACAGAGTCATGCCCTTCGGGCTGAAGAACGCCGGGGCCACATACCAGAGGCTCGTCAACAGGGTCTTCAAGGAACAGATCGGGCGCAATATAGAAGTGTATGTGGATGACACACTCGTCAAGAGCCGGCGGGGAGAGGATCACGTCACCGATCTGGAGGAGGCCTTTGGGGTACTTCGGACACATAACATGAGGCTTAACCCGAGCAAATGCGCCTTCGGCGTCTCCGCGGGAAAGTTTCTCGGGTTCATTATCAGCCAAAGGGGAATCGAAGCGAACCCCGAAAAGATCCAAGCAATCCTGGACATGGCCCCTCCGAGGAACGTCAAAGAAGTCCAACGGCTGACTGGGAGACTGGCGGCCATCGGCCGTTTCCTCTCCAAGTCCGGAGAGAAGTCTCTTCCCTTCTTCAAAACCTTGCGAGGCACCGACGGGTTCGAATGGGGGGCCCAACAGCAAGAGGCCTTCACCCAGTTAAAGGAATACCTCGCGAACCCCTCTCTTCTCAGCAAACCCGAACCGGGAGAGCCGCTCTGGCTCTACCTATCTGCCTCAGAGAAGGTGCTCAGCGCCGTTCTCGTTCGGGAGGAAGAGGGATCACAGAAGCCTGTATACTACGTCAGCAAGGTCTTACTCGATGCCGAGACCAGATACTCCCGGATGGAGAAAGTAGCGTACGCCCTGGTCATGGCCGCGCGAAAACTCCGTCCATATTTTCAATCTCATTCTGTCCAAGTGCTGACGGACCAACCCCTGAAGGCAGTACTCTACAAACCAGAAAGCTCGGGTCGACTCGTGAAATGGTCGATTGAGCTCAGCCAATATGACATTGGCTATCAGCCCAGAACAGCAATCAAGGGGCAGGCGCTCGTAGAGTTCATTACGGAGTGCACTATCTCCGAGCACCCTGCAAACACGGAGAGCGACCAGGCATGGGAAGTTTATGTCGATGGTTCCTCCTGCGAGGCAGGCAGCGGAGCAGGCATCATCCTCCGAGGCCCAGACGGTTTTCTTCTGCAGTATTGCCTTCGCCTCAACTTCCCGGCCTCTAACAACGAGGCCGAATACGAGGCAATGATCGCTGGGCTCACCCTGGCTCATCAAGCCGGTGCCAAACAGATCAGGGCTTTCAGTGACTCCCAACTCGTGGTCAACCAGATCACCGGGGAGTACGAGGCCCGAGACGATCGCATGGTTCGTTACCGAGCTGTAGTTTAATGCCTACTCTCGTCCTTCGACGAGTCGGCTGTTTTGAGGATCCCTCGGGAACAGAACGTCCAGGCTGACGCTCTGTCAAAATTGGCATCCTCTTCCTTCGAAGGTCTCGATCGCACGGTCTTGATCGAGGTCATGCTAAAACCCAGTATCGACATCCCGGAGGTCCTGAGCCTCGAAGATGGAGAGCCCCCCGAGGACTGGACAACTCCAATTAGACGATTTCTCGTCAAGGGAGAACTTCCGGAAGACCGAGCCGAAGCAAGAAGGGTCCGGGCCCGAGCGGAAAGGTTCGCAATGATCGACTCAACACTCTTCAAAAGGTCCTACACAACCTCGGATGGACGGCCTTATCTCCGCTGCCTCACTCCCGGTGAAGCCGAATATGCTCTCAAAGAATTACACGAGGGGATCGGCGGGTGTCACATGGGAAGCCGGTCGCTCGCACGAAAGGCTTTGAACCACGGGTACTACTGGCCCACCATGCTGCAGGACGCTCTAAATCTCGTCAAGAAATGTGGCCCCTGTCAAAGATTCTCCCCCATCAAGAGGGTTCCTCAAGCAAACCTACGATCCATGGCCAGTCCAACCCCCTTTGCCATGTGGGGGATGGATCTGGTAGGCCCTTTTCCCAAGGCGACGGGGCAACGAAAGTTCCTTATAGTCGCCATCGACTACTTCACCAAATGGATCGAGGCGGAGCCATTAGTTACGATCACCGAGCAGCAGACTCAACAATTCTTCTGGAAGCACATTATCTGTCGGTTCGGGATCCCCCAAGTGCTCGTTACGGATAACGGGACCCAGTTTGCAGGCAAGCATTTCCGCAAGTTCTGCGAAGACCTCGGTATCCAGCAGCGCTTCTCTTCGGTATGCCATCCTCAATCCAACAGACAGGCAGAGAACGCGAACCGTCAGATCCTCGATGGACTCAAGAAGCGACTCGATAATTCCTCCAAGGGGCTATGGGTCGACGAGCTGCCGAGCGTTCTCTGGGCCCATCGAACAACAAAAAGAATTCCGACAGGAGAGTCACCCTTCAACTTAACGTACGGTGCTGAGGCCGTCATTCCCTTGGAAATAGGTATCCCCTCTCCCCGAATTATGGCGTATGACGAAACAAGCAACTCCATGCAACTGCGAGCAGACCTGGACCTCATTGACGAGGTCAGGGAGAAGTCATCCATCAGAAGGAACATTTACCAGCAAAGGATCGAGAGGTTCTATAACAAGAAAGTGCGCCCAACAAACATTTCTCTCGGAGATCTTGTCCTCCGGAAACTGGCGGTTTCCAATCCCGGCCAGAAAAGGAAGTTGGCACCAAACTGGGAGGGCCCTTATAAGGTTTCAGAGGTCGTACGACCGGGTACCTATCGCCTAGTCGACACCGATGGCAAGCCTGTCAAGAGGCCCTGGAATGCGGAACACTTGATCAAGTTCTTAGGAGAATAGCCTCCATGTAAAACGTAATCCTAAAAACGGCTCGTTGGGCCTTGTCTTTTGTAAAGTCCTGTAAATGGCACGTCGTGCCTAGACTTATCTGTAACAAGCGTATATTGTAAACACCAGCTTTCCTAGAAACAAGCTTATGACTCCAATTCTTGTAAACAGAAGAAGGACCCCTCACAAAACTCGTCGCTCGGATGAAATCGCGAGCCCCAAACACGCTTCTCTTACAAGCGTGGGTCTCGTCCCTCGGATGAAATCGCGAGCCCAAACACGCTTCTCTTACAAGCGCTCGTCTCGTCCCTCGGATGAAATCGCGAGCCCAAAACACGCTTCTCTTACAAGCGTGGGTCTCGTCCCTCGGATGAAATCGCGAGCCCCAAACACGCTTCTCTTACAAGCGTGGGTCTCGTCCCTCGGATGAAATCGCGAGCCCAAACACGCTTCTCTTACAAGCGCTCGTCTCGTCCCTCGGATGAAATCGCGAGCCCAAAACATGCTTCTCTTACAAGCGTGGGTCTCGTCCCTCGGATGAAATCGCGAGCCCCAAACACGCTTCTCTTACAAGCGTGGGTCTCGTCCCTCGGATGAAATCGCGAGCCCAAACACGCTTCTCTCACAAGCGTCGGACTCGGCTCGAATCGCCATTCCACGAGAACATGTGCAGGAGCTCGGCTCCGACCCCGGGCAGGGCGGGAGTCCCCTCCAGGGGCTCGACGACCTAAGCGCTCGGAGGCGGGGCTACGCTACGCCTGCAATTGTCTTTCTCACCGTTGTGGGGGCTCGGCACCCGGCCCTCGCTCGGATGACCTCCTCGGAGGCCACCAACCGAGACTGGAGGCGACATTCGCCAGC
Organism: Hemerocallis citrina; assembly: GCA_017893485.1. NCBI lineage: Eukaryota > Viridiplantae > Streptophyta > Magnoliopsida > Asparagales > Asphodelaceae > Hemerocallis > Hemerocallis citrina. The sequence goes on along the minus strand of CM030362.1, from coordinate 258,661,134 downwards.
CACTCCCGCACCGTCTCTCCACGAGAACATGTGCAGGAGCTCGGCTCCGACCCCGGGCAGGGCGGGAGTCCCCGCCGGGGGCTCCACGACCTAAGCGCTCGGCGGCGGGGCTACGCTACGCCTGCAATTGTCTTTCTCACCGTTGTGGGGGCTCGGCACCCGTCCCTCGCTCGGTTTGACCTCCTCGGAGGCCACCAACCGAGGCTCGAGGCGACATTCGCCAGCCACTCCCGCACCGTCTCTCCACGAGAGCAAGCACAGCATCTCGGCTCCGACCCCGAGCAGGGCGGGTGTCCCCTCCGGGGGCACCTCGACCTAAAACGCTCGGCGGCAGGGCTACTACGCCTGCAGCGGTCTTCCTCACCCGTCCCTGGGGCCTCATCTATCACGCCCGGGAGTGTGAAACGGTGGATGGCGAAACGTCACCATTAATAATGCCTGAGAAGGCGAAACTTTGCGATTATTGACGCAGTCACACCAACTACACTCGGCACCCGAGGCAATCAAGGCTCCGAAGAACAAACGATCTTATTCATTACTCATCGCTTACAACTCAATGAATGAAAACGCAAATACAATGAAGGCTCTCAACTCACTCACTCAGCCGGGAACTCGAATTCAGGGCTCCTGTGGCGCTCGGCTACCCCAACCAAGGAAGACGTACCCGCCACCGAGCTCTCCGCATCATCCGGCTGTGTCACAACCGGCGAAGGAGGCGGCAACCTCCCCGGAGTAGAGTTACTTGCCTCTTCAACAAGACCGGCACCGAGGATGAGCTTCAACTGGCGAATCTCCAATTCTTTCTCTATAACGGCCTCGCGAAGAGAAGACTCGGAGGCCGACCGCCCGCTAGACGTATCCGAGACCGCCCAGTCCTTCTCAATGACCCACCAGTCCCGGTCGGCTACGATCTTTCTCAAACGAGCCAACCTACCTTCATCTTCAACAGGGGTGGCTCGACGTTCGGATAGAAACTCGAGCCAAGCTACCTTCTCCTTCAACAGGGGGGCTCGACGTTCGGATGGAAGCTCGAGCCAAGCTACCTTCTCCTTCATGGGGTGGGGCTCGATGCTCGGATGGAAGCTCGAGCCAAGCTACCTTCTCCTTCAACAGGGGGGCTCGACGTTCGGATGGAAACTCGAGCCAAGCTACCTTCTCCTTCAACAGGGTGGGCTCGACATTCGGATGGAAGCTCGAGCCAAGCTACCTTCTCCTTCATGGGGTGGGGCTCGACGCTCGGATGGAAGCTCGAGCCAAGCTACCTTCTCCTTCAACAGGGTGGGCTCGACGTTCGGATGAAAGCTCGAGCCAAGCTACCTTCTCCTTCATGGGGTGGGGCTCGACGCTCGGATGGAAGCTCGAGCCAAGCTACCTTCTCCTTCAACAGGGTGGGCTCGACGTTCGGATGGAACCTCGAGCCAAGCTACCTTCTCCTTCATGGGGTAGGGGCTCGACGCTCGGATGGAAGCTCGAGCCAAGCTACCTTCCCTCTCACAGGGTGGGGCTCGACGCTCGGATGAAAGCTCGAACCCAGCTACTTTCTCCCCTCACAGGTTGGGCTCGACGTTCGGATGGAAACTCGAACCAAGCTACGTCCACTCTCACAGGTTGGGTTCGACGTTCGGATGAGAATTCGAGCCAAACCACATCTCCTTCAACATGTGGGGCTCGACGCTCGAATGAGAACTCGAGCCAAGCCACCTCTTCCAACAGGTGGGGCTATTGGGCTCGTCCACCGACCCTCTTGGCTCGTCCACCGACCCTGTTTGCCTCGTCCGCCGACCCCCTGAACTCGAGCCAGGCTACCTCAGCTCTATACAGGTTCGGCGTTCGGATGAGAATTCGAGCCAAGCCACATCTCCTTCAACAAGTGGGGCTCTTGGTCTCGTCCGCCGACCCTATGGGTCTCGTCCGTCGACCCCATTGGTCTCGTCCACCGACCCTGTTTGCCTCGTCCGCCGACCCCCTGAACTCGAGCCAGGCTACCTCGGCTCTATACAGGTTCGGCGTTCGGATGAGAATTCGAGCCAAGCCACATCTCCTTCAACATGTGGGGCTCGACGCTCGGATGGGAACTCGAGCCAAGCCACCTCTTTCAACAAGTGGGGCTCTTAGTCTTGTCCACCGACCCTGTTTGCCTCGACCGCCGACCCCCCCGAACTCGAGCCAGGTTACCTCAGCTCTCAGTGCGGGTTCGACGTTCGGATGAGAATTCGAGCCAAGCCACATCTCCTTCAACAGGTGGTGCTCGACGCTCGGATGGGAACTCGAGCCAAGCCCCCTCTTTCAACAAGTGGGGCTCTTGGTCTCATCCGCCGACCCTCTTGGCCTCGTCCGCCGACCCTATGGGTCTCGTCCGTCGACCCCATTGGTCTCGTCCACCGACCCTCTTGGTCTCGTCCGCCGACCCTGTTTGCCTCGTCCGCCGACCCCCTGAACTCGAGCCAGACTACCCCAGCTCTCAATACGGATTCGGCGTTCGGATGAGAATTCGAGCCCCACCACTGCCTCCTTTCGCACTTCGAGTTCGACGCTTGGATAGGGATTCGAGCCATACTACTCCTCCTTTCCCAGTACGAGCTCGGAGCTCGGATCAGAGTTCGAGTCTCATCCGTCCACCCTCCGAACTGGCCAGATGCTCGGATGACCGACCACAAGACCTCGGACGCCGTCCCAACAAAATGGCCTGGACGACCCCCCGCTCTTCCAACCAGCGAGGCAGTCGTCCGCCGTTCCTCTTGGCCTCGTCCGCCGAGCCTTCCGGTCTCGTCCTCCGACCCCCCCTGAGCTCAAGCCTGGCTGCCTCACCCCTCAATGCGGGCTCGGCGCTCGGATCGAAATCCGAATCAAACCCCTCTCCTCACTCTCTTAAAACTAGCCAAGACACTCGTCCAGCCGACCTCGCGACCTCATGTAAAGACGAACCCCATCGAGCGGCCTGGACGACCTCTCGCTCTTCCAACTAGCGAGTCGGTCATCCGACCCCTGGAGGGTTCGTCCGCCGACCCGTATGGGTTCGTCCGCCGACCCAAAGGATCGTCTGCCGACCCGAACTCGGCCACCGACCTAGTGAGCTCGGCATTCATACTACCGACTATCCCCTCCTAAGAACTTCACCCCACGCACATCCAAACGAGGAGTCCATTCCTCCTGCCCCCGGCCCTCTTCGGGGAACAACAGACCCTACTTCTTACCCTGACGTCTGCCCTTCCCCCGAGGACCATGAATCACCCCCGCACTGCTGGATCACCCAACCCTGCGGGAGTGAGGGGCTTGTGATATGGGTCAGGAATAAAGCGTGGCTCACCCTGAGCCACCAGATCTCCTCAGGATACGCGTCCTTCCTGATCCTCCAGATCAGCCACGTCAGCACCGGAAAACCGCCCGGAGATCTGCCACGTCAGCCCGGAAACCACTCCGGCACCTGCCACATCAGCCCTATACCGCCCGACTTTCCACCGCTTCAGCCAATCGGGTAACCGGGTCCGGCCCAGCCCCAAACGGGTCTAGACCCGATTGGAAACTCCTATAAATACCAGGCCCTCTCCTTTCTTAAAAGGTAATCAATCTTTTCTCCACAAAACCCTAGTTACTGTTGCTCTTATCTTAAGTGACTGACTAGATCGTCGGAGGGTCTGCCACCGGAACCAACTCCGGTGTTTCGAGACCGTCTGCAGGTACACCAGACCTCGGATCCGAGCCACCTGATCTGAGCCCAGACATCCACCTCACTCCAGCCTGTCGCAGGTACCGCTCGGACAGCCGAGGGTCGCCTCTGAAGAAGCTTTCTCCTTCAATACAAATCGAGTAAGAACTCACACCTGGTGCATCCACACGTCTCCCAGAAACAAACCGCATCAATATGTTTTGTTAAATTCCATTTAATAAAATGGGGGATTTATCCACCGCTAACGGTATAAAAAAAAATTTAGAACTTCTTCCTTATCCCAATTACTCTTCCACGCTCAGTGATTCGATATCATAAGTACACACTCATTCACATCTTTTTTTTCATAATAAATAGAAATGATACAAGTAGGATTCAAACTTTCAACTAATTTTCGCTCACTAGGAAACATGCTGACCACTACACTCTAGTGACTAATATTTTTCTGTATAGTTGTTCTAGTATTAGTCACAATTTTTTTTATTTTTTTATTTTTTATTTTTTATTTTTTCGTTCTGTCTATCATACATATGTCTATGGCTGTGCAAATAATTAGTTCTCCTTCACGTTTTTGACATCATATTTTTGGTCCCTATACAGGACTAGGAAGATATTGTGTATGTTCAGACTAAAGGTAGCAGATGGTACACAAATCATTTCCCCGTAGTTTGAATTGTCTCATTTCATCCTTATCAACCTCTCTCAATAATTCCAATATTGATATGGCTGGTTCTTTTCACAGAACCGAGCATATTCAACAACCTCCCATGTGCTTCTACTAGTTGTACATAAGCTAAACACAAAGTATCTCTGACCTCTTCAACATGCTATCTCTACAATTTTATTAGTCCTTGACTAGGGCTCCAAACGAATTGAGCTATGAATTGAGCTATTCGCGAGCTATTCGGTTCGAGCTCACTCAAAGCTCGGTCAAAGCTTAGCTCGAACCGAGCTCGTTTCGTAAACGAGCCGAACTCGAGCTTGATTTTTTTTTTTAGGCTAAGCTCGCGAGCTATTCTGCTCGAATATGGTCAAAGCTCGGTCAAAGCTTGGCTCGAACCGTGCTCGAGCCGAGCTCGAGCTCAAAATTGAGCTCGTTTAGTAAACGAGCCGAGCTCGGGCCTGAAGGTATTCGGCTCGGCTCGATTGCAGCCCTATCCTTGACCTATCACTATTTTCATATCAGCCCTCCAGTCAAACTCGTAAAGTCATCAAAACTGATCAAATTCGAGCTAGAATACAATATTATAAAAATTCTGTTATAGTAAATCAATTTTGAGAAAAATATCTTAACTGGGCATTTGGTACGTGAAAATGTGCAAGAAAATTTCATATTCCCTCTTAGATTACCTTGTTTGGTACGTGGCAAATATAGTTTTGGAATGAATGATAGATTCCCAAGAGAATCAAAATCCTTTGTTGGGAAGGATTTCCATTCCCCCCAAAAATCATGGGATTTGAGGATTTCCACGGGATTTCCGTAATAAACAATAAAACAACCAAAAAAACTAGAATAAACAAATATATTCCTCCATAAAATCATGAGATTTGAGCATTCTCATAAGATTTACATAACAAACATTAAAAAAAATCTTAAAAACTAGAATAAAAAATTACAATAATAAAGGATTCCCTGGAATGCAATGTACTATCCCAAACGCGATAATGCAACATTTTCGGGAATCTTCATTCCCACTCTCACATTCCAGAATCCTTTCATTCCTAGGAATTTTTTTCAATCCGTGTACCAAACGCCCCCTACGTAGAATGTTACCAAAAGATAATACAAGATCATAAAAGCAGAATGACACTCTTTAGATTAAAATTATTTCTCGAAAGCAGCTTCAGTTGATCGGAATTTTCATAATGTTCCAATTGAGAATATGACTTGTCGCGTCTGGAGTTGATCGAATGACTAATATAGAAACTGAGATGTATGACAGCATCCACTATTATTTGCTATATACCCATATTTTGCATTTTTTAGCAAATGAGTTCCCACTATCGTTTGCTATAAACCCAAAATATAGAAATAGAAGGAACAATACTCTTCTAAATATAGCAGCGGCTTTGATAATTTGCTAAATATAAAAGACATAAAATCTGATTAAAATTCTTATTTTTTAAAGCGGACGAAAGGAAGATAATCTTCCGTTGCCAAGTTTTCCAAAAAAAATTTCTTCCATTACTCAAATGTCATTCTAAAAATTACGAAAATGCCATTATAATTATTATTTTAAGAAAAAAGAAGGTTCGGACGGAAGAAGCTCTTCCGTCTGACAACTTCATCGAAATTTTATTTCCAAAATTTACAAAAATATCATTCCGAAATTTATAAAAATGTTATTTAAATAAATTTTTAAAAAATGTTCTGACCGAAGAAGATCTTCTGTCGGGCAAAAAAATGGGTTAAATTTAGCATGTACGACTGTAGCTCTCTTCTCTCAAAGCTATTTTCCAAATGTCAAATATGCAAAATTTAGTATGAGCCATAGTGGATGGATTGAGGGACTAATATGGATTTTCAATATTTGGTTGGGACCGTGTGAAAAAAATTCAAACTTTAATTAGTAAAGGTTTTAGATTCTGATTATACAGTAATACTGTCTTCAGCTATTCGTTGATTCCTGTCCACAATATTAATATCAAGTAGTTTTTTTTTTTTTTTGAGGGAAAAGGTGGAATAAGGCCACCCTGTTTCATTAATAAGAAATTAACAAAACAACCCCAGCATGCTGGAGCAAGTTACAACCTACAGACAGAAAAAAAAAACATGAAGCGACATGACCAGTACATATAATCAGCTCTCACTCTAACCTACGAGGACCAACTAATTGTATGTCCGTCAAGCAAGCTTCGAGCACCCACCTCCACGGCACGCGCCCACCCACCTGAAGTGAATCCTGTGGGGTTTGAAAATTTGCCGCTCCCCTCCTTCTACCTCATCAACGCCACTTCAATCATGGCCCAATCGGAGTTGCACCGAAAAGGAGAGTCGTCGCAAAAAACTTTCACTAACCCTAATCACGGACACAGTCTAAGAGAGCAATGAAGAACTTATACTCTCTCAGATGATTTCTCACAAACACAAACAGACACCTGCATAAAGTAGTGAGAAGCAACGTCTTCACTCTCTCACTCTCTCACACTCTCTCTCTCTCACGTAAAACCCAACCAAATCACAACCAATTTGAAGAATCACCTTCACCTCTCGTCCATGCGGGCGGTGGACGTTGTAGATTCCAGGGTCAATGATGAGGGCGTAGTGACGGTGTTGTTGCAAAGTCTGTGGCAGTGGATTAAGGAAAGTCGAGTTCAGTGTGTGACTCCTCTACTACCGACCAAGAAGACAAACATCTCCCCTCTGTGCACCTCATGGGGGGACCCCTTCTGCGGGCTCAAGCCCCACCCTGTGCAGTAACGATCATGGGGGGACCCCGTCGTCGGGCCCTAGCCCCACAACTATACGCTCCGCGACAGTTGAGACCAACACCCCGGAAGCTGCGACCAGTGATCGCCCATCACGGAGGGACCCCGTCTTGGGCCCAAGCTCCACAATCGGTCTCATGGTGATAAAATACTAGTATATAATAAGCGGTCTCATGGGGGGACCCCGTCTTCAGGCCCTAGCCCCACAACCGACCTACACCGCAAGCATCACAACTAGACATACCCAACCCAGACAGCTCCACCAACCCCCCAAACCACAAAATACCCTGCCGTCTCACACCACGGCACAGCCAAGCACACCCCGGCTTCTTCACACGCACTACCAACCCTCGAAAAACCAAAACACAGCTGTAATTGGCCCCAAGAGTGTGGACATGGTGGCAAGCGCGTAGAGCAACCGGTGAAACACCTAGCAAAGCTAACCAATCTCAACCTAAACTAACCCCAACCCCAATAAATCCACCCCCAACTCCAAGTATCACAGATCTGGGTTGCAAAATAGAAGATCCTGTCGCCATCGTCCAGATCCGCTAGATCAGATCTACGTATTCATCTTATTGTAATCACCCTCTTCATCCTTATGATCTACATGATCAATATACAGAAACTAATCCACATCCAAGTAGAAGATCCACTTCTCCACATACCAATACCTATGAAATCAATCATTCACCACCATGAACTAACCAGTTATGATAGTACCCGTCAAACCTCTCATGCTCCTTCACATCGTCCACACTCACACTCACCACCTCTATTTCCATCCATGGCCTCAGCACTTCAATCACCCCTCGTAGATCCCACCACATCGTGCATCGTGGAACGAGATGGGCACGTCCGCCGACGTTCGATTCCGGCGATCTTGATGGAGCACTAGCGGAGACGATCTCAGGTAGTCGTCGCTGCGCTCAGCAGGGGAAGGCATGGCCACGACCAGATCTGGGGGATCGGGGTTAAGGGGAGCAGAAGATGGCAACGTTGGGCGCTTTGGCTTCGGGTGGAGGTGGAGGCGGCCGCGACGAACGGCTTCGACGACCGGCCTCCATCTTCGACGAACCGCCACCCAACAGAATGCGAAAGTAGATCTAGGGTTTTGAGATCAGGGAAGGGGGAAAAATTTTGAGATCAGGGAAGGGGGAGGAGATGGCCGGGAGGGGACGACGGGTGGGGCGGCGGCGTGGAGGGTGGCCGCCGCCGCCCCTAGGGTTTTTTAGAGTTAGGGTTTTTTTTTTTTGAGAACGAGAGAGAACTGGGGCTTTTTTTATTAATATCAAGTAGTTGCCATTAAGTTCAAACTTATTAGTTAAGCAGTTCACACAAACTCATTTTTGACAATTAATTGGGAGTATTAATTTAAACGAGGACCATGCGACTTGCATGACAGTACTAGGAGCCAGACTTATGACATCCATGTTGACACAGATCTATACTATATCGTATAGTATAGATACAATTTTCCGCAAAAAAATTGGAAAATTATGTATATGCAAAGAGACATACTACATCGTATGAAAAAACGAAGGGGTACTTGGATCTGCTAAATAACTTTGCCTTCTATATGGGTTCCCAGTTTCCAATAGAATTTTGCTTCCATTCTCTATTTGTGTGATAAATGTGTAATTTTCTCAACTCTTCTACCGCTATGAAGTTTTAGTTTATTAGCAGTCTTTCACAATTTGAAACGTATCTATATTGATGAATGGACAAAAGGTCGACGCCCCTAATAAATTATCAAGAAAAAGAAAAAAGAAAAAGAAAAAAGAAAAGTAGAATGAAATATTGTAATACCAATGAAGTTTTTTTTTCAAAATTTTTTTTAAAATGTGGAGTATGGTCAACTAATTTTATTAATAAGATAATACCAATGGAGTTTTATATGGGGAAGTTGAGCAGTAAAAACATTTGAATTTTTTCCAAAATGACCCACTTTTTGAAAGGAATTATAAAAATGACCAACTTTCGAAACTATTTACCAAATTGACCTACTCGCTATCTGAGATAGCAAATCTAGTTCATCTAACCTCACTGTCTCAGATAGCTAGTGTAGGTCTATACATTTCAGATAGAAATTGTATGTTTAAAATTTCTCTGAAAAAATGAGTACAACTACACTCGCTATCTGCGATAGTGAGTCTAGTTCAAATTCTAGTTCAACTGACCACGTTATCATAGATAGCGAGTTGAACTAGACTCGTTATCTCAGATAGCGAGTTTAGTTATGTACATTTAATGTAGAAATTGTATATTCAAAGTTTTTCTTAAAAAATGAGTACAACTACACTTGCTATCTCTGATAGCGAGTTCATTTGAACTAGACTCGCTATCTAAGATAGCGAGTGTAGTTGTATAAATTTTTTGTGCAAAATTTTGCTAAAAAAATTAGTACAATTACACTCGTTATCTGAAATAGACTCGCTATCTTAGATAACAAGTGTTGTTGTATATATTTCATATTCAAAATTTCTCTGAAAAATGAGTATAACTATACTCACTATCTCAGATATAGAATATAGTTGTATACATTTCAGCTAGAAATTGTATTTTCAAAATTTCTCAAGTGTTGGAGAAAACCATAGAACAACACCAGCTATTTGAAACAACGAGTATGTCAATTTGGTAAATAGTTTCGAAAGTGGGTTAGTGTGGTAAATACTTTCAAAAGTGGGTCATTTTTGAAAACATTCTAAACATTTGGGGGTTGATCCAAATTTTTAAGAGTAATACTACACCCACTACTAATCTCACTATCATTCTCTTCACTACCTTAGAGCATCTGTAGACATTGGCTTTTTACCTAAATTTTACAAAAAATAAGAAAAATGTTGCTGTAGTCGTTGGCTATATACCCACAATTTGGGTATTTGGTGAACAGTGTTCTGCTATATTTGGCAGACGACATAGGAATATGGAAAAAATAGCCGATGAAAGATGATATTTCGTCTGTTCGATCGGACGATCTTTTGTCGCAAGTATTTTGTTTTTTAAAAAAAATTGACGCGTCCGTTCCATTTTTTTATAAAGAAAATCGAGTACGGACGGGAAATGATTCTCCGTCCGTTCGAAATTTTAAAAAAAAGGTGCACGGATGGGAAATGATCCCCCGTCTAAGCCCATTTCTTTTCAGATTTTTTGAAAAAATTCTATAAACTATCGCCAATAAATTTTTCTGCGTATGAATTAGGTTTTGAATTGAAATAAATTAAGATTTAAGATTTATTTAGGATTTATTAAAATTTAATTAGGATTAATTTAACGGTAAATTAGGAATCAGTTAGGAATTATTATTTTTTCAATTCTTATACGGAAAATGATTCACTGTCGGTTTTTAATTAAAAAAAATAATCAATGGATGGAAAATCATTACTCGGTCGTCGTTTTTTTTTAAATTAAAACCCAAAATTTTGGTTCAAACAAGTACATCTGAAACCCAAATTTTATATTCCAATATGCCAAATAGCAAAAATTTGAGTCGGAACGACTACATATGCTCTTAGGTAGCACACTTTTATTGGAGAGTCCTCCATCTTCTTTCACCTATTGAAATGTACCACTTAAGATAGCAAAAATATATATATATAATAAAAATAATAGTAGTTGTAGCATTACTTTTTTTTTTTCTTAAACTAACACGACACCACAGGGACATTCCATGTGAAATCACGTTTTGAATGACCCGCTTCACCACGTGCTTTGGGAGCTGTTTATCAATAAAGATCAAGACATCAAGGATGTTAAATAGGAGTGTTAACCTCTATTAATACTCGTTTTTATTCTTTACTAACTCTTACATCAAAAAAATTCTTTGCTAACTCTTCTACGTACAATTATACTTATTTGTGCGTGCACTTTTGTGCAGTGCCTATGTTTTTTTTTTTTTTTTTAGTGTAAATTTTTTTTTTTTTGATCAATCGGATAGTCTTACGACTCCAGCCATCATCAAAAATATATATAAATATCAAAACAATCGTCATATTTTACAAGCCGTAAAACCGAACAAAAACAACAAATAGTACAGCGAGAAAAGCACAAAATGGAACACGGGGGAATACAAAGGTTGCGAACAAGCATCGGGAAGCGAAGGGAATGATCAGACGGAGAGGGCAATCCACGCCGATGAAGCAAAACTCCGTAGAAGAAGCTTCAACGAGCCCGTCACCGAATGCAGAAAGTGATAGGGGTCAAACACCAAAAAAACATCTGACAGAGACCCGCCGAAGAACACCCGCGGCTCAAAGTCGCGGAGCCCTTGCGAAAGCTCGCTGGACAGCACAAAGACGCCGCATAAAACGATCACATCACCCAAACCTCCGCAGCGAGGAAAACACTGATGGAATGGTACACAAGAAGAACGAGCCAACCACAAGAAGATGCTAAAGTAAAACAGAAGCAAAAGGAAAATAAACCGACAATTACAATCAAAACAGAACCAAAACCATCCAGACAGAGAGCATCACAGACATAACCAAAGAACGCCTCTAAAGCAGAGTAAAGGCAATAAGCCGAATACAACACATAGTTGAGCAGAGAAGCATCAAAAGAAACCATCAGCCATAACCATAACATATAGCTATACAAGGTAGGACTAAAAGAGAGAAAAGAAAAAGATAAACTTTCAACTAAGCCAAAGCTCAGAACAGCCAAAAGATAGTGCAGCTGAAACACAGACCAAAAGACAGAGAAGCCAGCTGCTCCCCCTGGGAGCGGTCAGACTTGCAAGAAAAGGAGGAAGAGAAGAAATGGTGAGAACAATAAACAGTGGTTATAAAGCATTAAGGTTGCAAAGACAACGAACAGAGTCGTTTAATCTTTGATAAACAAGAAAAGCACTGTCCTTGGTGTTCGGGCCCAAGGCCCAGAGCTTAAACAGAAATAAAAAATCATCAATCATAGCAGCGATAGTGGAACTGCGATGCTGGAACCACCTCTTGTTCCTTTCCTTCCAAATGATCCAAATAGTGGTGTGAACCGACAAAATCCACGCGCTTCAAAACGAGGCGTTCGAAGGCGTAGAGGACCAACAAGATGCTAACAATAGAGGGATCGACCCAGTATCCCACGCTAGAGTGCAAATCTTCCACAGCGGGAGAATGACTGGGCACTGAACAAAAAGATGGTTAACATCCTCCGAATGCTCAACGCAAAGCGGGCAAAGCTGCCCCCAAGCCAAATTTCTTTTGTTAAGAACTTCAACAGTGAGTAATTTGTTATTAAACGCTAGCCACGAAGTGATCTTCACCTTAAGGGGAGCTCAAGAGTCCCAGAAGAAATTAGCGACCGGCAATTGAACGCCCCTAGAATTAAGAAAACAATAAAAAGATCTAACCGAAAAGGTTTCGGCTGAATTCCAGCGCCAAGCTATGCCCTCAATAGACCTCCACGCGGAGTTATTGAGGGAAGAAATGAGATCATTAAAAACATCTGAAAGAGAGTGGGGAAGTTCAATCGAGAACGGAATGAACCAATGTCTAATATCGTCAATCAAAGTGAACGATTCCGCAACAGTAGCTGACGGATTGGCAGCCAGCCGAAATAAAGAAGGATACCCAGAGGAAAGTTTGGTGTTACCGATCCAGATATCAGTCCAAAATTTAGCTCTAGACCCATCAGAGCAGGTACGAGAGATACCACAATGAAAAGCGGCGGATGCCTTTCCAAACTCCTTTCCAGAAAGGGGAAGCGTAACGATTAACTATAGAGGGGAACTCCCACCAATTGCAGGAAGGGGATCGATAACCCTTGATGCACCGAATCCAAGGTAAGTGATCGAAATTATGAAGCCTCCCCAAGCATTTACCTAAGAGGGCGATGTTATGGTGCCTGAGATCCAAAACACCCAGGCCCCCTTCCGCCTTGGAAGAGCAGACCAATTTCCAATGGCTAAGGTGGGAGCCCGGTTTAAAAGAGGAAGATCCAGTCCAGAAAAAGTTACTTCTGATCTGATCAATCCTCTTGATCACCCAGGAGGGGATAAAGTAGAATGACATCAAGTAAAGAGGCATAGCGGAAAGCACGGAGTTAATAAGGATCAGTCTGCCACCTCGGGAAAGAACTTTACCAGACCAAACATTGAGTCTGGCTTCCACTTTATCAATCAGCGGGAACCAGTCAGATCTTTGCAACTTACCCCATCGAAGGGGAATGCCTAAGTAAGAGATCGGAAAGGAAGCAATGGGACAATTAAAGAAATTAGAGACCTCAACCTGGCAGTTGGGGGAGCCGTCCAGCCAGAGAACAGAGGATTTTTGAAAATTGATAGATAATCTTGAAGCCATTTCGAAGCAGTAAAGGAGAAGTTTAAGGTTACGCAGGGAGTGGGCGTCCGGTTTGGTGAAGATAATAGTATTGTCTGCGTATTGCAGGTTAAGCACCACCTCGAAGAGGGGAGAATTACCGAGACCCTCAATCATTTGCAAGTTCCAAGCATTCCGAAGGAGCTTGCTAAAGACGTCGGCCACGAGGGAAAAGAGAAGAAAGGAAAGGGGGTCCCTTTGACGGAGGCCACATTTGATTTTGAACTTGTGACCTTCCGAACCATTGATATTGATCGAGGAGGTACCTGAGTACAAGCTGAATTTAATTCAAGCAATCCATTTGGGACCGAACCCACGGTAAATAAGGATGTCAAGAAGGAAGTCCCAATTAACGTTATCGTACGCTTTTTGGAAATCAAGTTTGAGTAATATGCCCTCAGAGTGAGATCTATGATAGTGGGAAATGATCTCCTGGGCCGAGGCAACACTATCAAGAATAAAACGATCCTTGATGAATCCCGATTGGGGCTGAGTCGATCAAGGGAGAAATGATCGCACTCAGTCTAGCTGATAGGACTTTCATAATGATTTTGAAAGAGGTATTGATCAAGCTGATAGGCCTGAAATTGGTCAACAAGTGCGCTCCCGCTAACTTGGGGATGAACACTATGTGCGCATAATTGATGCGGTCAAAAGAAAAGCAACCCTGGTAAAGATCTTGATACATTTTGAAAAGATCATCCTTAAGCCAATCCGAAAATTTTTGGAAAAAGAAGGCAGGGAATCCATCGGGTGCAGTGCCTATGTTAATATAACTACTTCAGTAAGGGTGGGGCAAAAAATAATAATAATAATAATAATAATAATAATAATAATAATAATAATAAAGCATCATATCATCTTTACTAGTAAAACTCCATTTCGATAGAGACATATATTGCACATGACTTTTCGGTAACTATGTGCAATATCAGTGATCAACAATCAGTATTATGCTTGAATTGCGGTACCAAGCGAAATCCTCAATTGATCGTTACTGAGGTAAAAACAAGTTTCTTGTCAGTATAATATGCATCATCGTAAGAGAAATAACTTATGAGAAGGCCAACATCATCATCACTATCTAAGCATGACTATCAAATTGTAGGCAATGACGACAGCACTGTAAATTAATGAAGAAAAAACATTAAGGAATTACTGTATTCTAAAATACAAATGAAACATGATGTAAACTTAATTCTAAATAAAGAATTTACAAGAATATTAAAAAATTATGTTACGAGAAGTGAAAAGAAGTTACCGAGTTCGTAAGCCAGGTTACGATGATTCTGGCTTTGAACTTGGATCAAACCCAAACACCATTGACCTATGGTGGATGATGGCAGTGGAGGCGTCGGATGGTGGGGTGCTGATGGGGGTGCGGGTGAGACAACACCGGTGGGGCATCGATGACGGGCCGACGGTGGTCGCGGGAGTTGGGAGAGTCGAGGCTGGGGATGAGCGGGGGTGAGGAAGTCGGGCGGTGGTGCTGACTGGAGGGTGATGGCAAGGTGGTTGGTGGTGGTGGGCGGCGAGGAGAGGCGTTGGGTGCTGGAGGAGATGGGGCTCGGGGTGACGGCGATGTGAAGCCGAGATGGGGGCGGCAAGAGATAGAGGTGGTGGTTGGAGGTGGTGGTCGACGGGGTTTTGGGGTGAGGGAGAGAAGATGGTGATGATGAAGAAGAGTTGAGGGGGAATTTGGGGATTAGGGTTTTTTGTTTAGGATTTGAATAAAATTGGGGATGTGGGGTATAATTAGAGCTTCTCACAAACCTTAATACTTTATTAGGATTTTTCACAAACCCTAATAATTGTCTCAATTGTCTCACACAAAAAAGAAGGATGAAAAGCAATAACTCTAATAATTCTCTCAATTGTCTCACAAAAAAAAAGATGAAGAGCAATAACTCAACACACAAGTATTTTTTAAATCAATAAATAGCATATTTTCTCATTATTCTCAAGATCTATATATAGGCTCAAAACAAATGCAAAATAAATCTCAAACAAATCTAAAACAAATCTCTAAATAAACAACATATGGCTAAATCTCAAAATAAAACAAAAACAGATTTGATGTCATCATCATTCTCTCCGGGTGGGAGAGGACTTGACACAGTCAAGTCTAAACCAGTGATCATGCCATGGTGCTCCAAAAAATTTGGATCCAAGCGTGGGAACTCCTCACGATCACTCCAAGTGTCATCCGACTTCGGCTTCTTCTTCCACCTCACCAAATACCTATGAATACCACAATCTCTAGTAGATATTATCTGATCATCCAAAATATTATTCAATTTGTCTGTCAGTGGGTAAGTAGTATTAGGTAAAGGAAAAAATGTGGAAATCTCACCATTAGGCTGCATGGTAGGCTCATTTATAAGAGAATTTCTATGGTTAAATTTTGGGCCTTGATAGAGTACTGGATCCTCAATACTGAAAGTCTTACTTATGCCAAAACCTTCAGGAAGATTAACGACATAGGCATTATCATTGATTTTATGCAGAATTTTTTAATGGGCCTGCAACATGTATGTTCAATTTCTTAACTAATCCAGTTGAAAACCGTTCCGGACGAATCCGAACCATCACTTCGTCCCCAACATCAAAAGTTTTAAATCTCCTTATAGTATCTGTTATTAACTTGTAGTTAAGATTATTCTCATTAATTTCCTTGAAAATTTCTCTATGCAAATAATGAAAGCAGGATGCAAACTCTGGGTGATGTTCTAACACATTGATAAAATCTATAGGCTACCAAGTGACTTGGGAAGGAATGAGTGACTCAGGTATATACAATGGAGGTGATTGGATCGACCGAATACAGTGGAGATGCTGGTCATCCTCTTCTTCACTAAAGTCACTACTTACATGAGGTTCACAGTAAATTCATTGTCGAGCTCATCAGCAATGATAGCGGTACCTTCTTCAATGTTGATCCTACTGGGGCTGGGACAGTTGCCAGCAACATGACTGTACTTACATTTATAGCACTTAGTGAGAAGATCAATCTTAGAATAGTCTCTTTTAGTGTGTTTACCCGTGTTGTCATTTCTAAGTGAATTTGGGATTGAAGTGGGCTTGCTTGGGTAAGACTTGTTGGGATGCTGAGAAGAGGGGGGCTCAGGTCTACAAGGCTCAGTAGAGATCATTCTAGATGAATGATCTCTCGAATCGCTGGACTTATAGTTAGAACTTGCCATAAGGGATGTATATCGATGACAAGAGCATAAGCTGCTGCCAATGAATCCACATTTCTATGAATTAGCTCGTTTCTAAGATCAGCTCGTAGTCCAGCTCTGAACCTAGAGAGAGTTTGTTCTTCGCTCTCTTTACCTAAGACATTACACTGAATAAGAAAATTGTCAAACTTATCAACATACTCTTGGGTGGATTTTCTCCCTTGATAGAGTTGGTTCTACGAATCCAGCAATCGAGTATGGAACGATAACGGCACATATCTCTCAGTGAGCTTCTCTTTCATGGCTTCCCAAGTGGATATAGGTGTCAGGTCTCGACCTCTACGGGCATGTTCAAGATTGGTCCAGTATTGCTGAGTTTTTTCAGGCAATTTCATTGTGGCAAATTTGACCTTTAGGGCTTCGCTCATGTCATACCACACGAAGTAGTGGTCCATGGCACGGATCCAATCGAGATAAGCTTGGGGTTCCATACGATCTTCAAAGTGGGGAACGTCAGCATTAACGTTCTTTTTGTATTGCTTGCCAGAGCCATGATCTTGACGTCGGCCGTCACGATCACTCTCTTGAGGGATTGGACGATGAAGCTCAAGGAAAACATTTTGATTCAATTCCACTTTTTCAAGCCTCTGATTGATATTGGCAAGAGTTGCTTGAATGGCAGTGAAAGTAGTGAAAATATCAGAGTTGTCAATCTCATTTCGAGGAGGGGCTCGCGGAAGTCTAGGGTTTCTAATTTGGTGGTTTGGGAGGGACAGAAAGACTCTTGGAGATTTGTAATGGTGCTGCGAAGACGCATTCACCAACGGTAAAAACTATGGGTCGTGGAGATGTGTGTTTGCACCTAAGTACTTTTTTTAATAATCTGAAATAATCTAAAAGAAAGAAAGAAAAATAAATGATTATAAAACGATCCTAAATGAATGCAAAAATTATGACAAAATGATGCAAGAACTAGTGTTTTGAAAACCTTTGCTCTGATACCAAAATGATGGAAACTTAACTCCAAATAGAGAATTTCTAAGAATATTAAAAGATTAAGTTTACCAACATGTAATGCAGAACAGTTAATCGGTTCGATGAATTTTCAAAAATTGAATTAGGTTTAATAAGCCCAATTAACGATTCAGTTCTAACAATCAATAAGTATATACCTGAGCGTTCTTAGCAAGTAAAAGATGCAATAATGATTTGTACTCTAATTAACAAGTAAAAGCACTCTTAATATTTGTGAGAGACAGATAAATCAAATAATATTCTAGAGATACTAAAGCAGTATTACAAATATTGGAGAAGTGGAAAGAAGTTACCGAGTTCGTAAGCCGTGTTACGATATTGCTTGATCTGCGGTAGATGATGGCAGTGGCAACGTCGGACGGTGGGGTGCTGATGGGGATGCAGGTGAGACAGCAGCGACGGAGCGTCGATGACGGGCCAATGGTGGTCGCAGGAGTTGGGGAGTCGAGACTGGGGATGAATGGGGGTGAGGAAGTCGGGCGGTGGTGCTGATTGGAGGACGGCGGCAAGGTGGTTGGTGGTGGTGGGTGACGAGGAGAGGCGTCAGGTGCTGGAGGAGATGGGGGTCGAGGTGACGGCGATGTGAAGCTGGGATAAGGGTGGTGAGAGATAGAGGTGGTGGTCGGAGGTGGTGGTCGACAGGGGTTTCAGGGTGAGGAAGAGAAGATGAAGAAGAAGAGTTGAGGGGGAATTTGGGGATTAGGGGTTTTTTTTTGTTTAGGGTTTGAATAAAATTGGATATTTGGGGTGTAATTAGAGCTTCTCACAAATCTTAATACTTTACTAGGATTTCTCACAAACCCTAATAATTCTCTCAATTATC
Source organism: Hemerocallis citrina (assembly GCA_017893485.1). Lineage (NCBI taxonomy): Eukaryota > Viridiplantae > Streptophyta > Magnoliopsida > Asparagales > Asphodelaceae > Hemerocallis > Hemerocallis citrina. The sequence continues at coordinate 258,642,687 of CM030362.1, read as the reverse complement.
TCACACAAAAAAGAGGGATGAAGAGCAACAACTCAACACACAATAATTTTTTTAATCAATAAATAACATATTTTCTCATTATTCTCAAGGCGTATATATAGGCTCAAAACAAATTCAAAACAAATCTAAAACAACTTTAAAACAGATCTCTCAAATCTAAAACAAATCTCTCAAATAAATCTCTTAAATAAACTACACTAGTAATTTACACATGCGATGCACGTTTTAATAATTTTTATATAAAAAAAAATTGATGTAGGGAGAACTCGAACTTGAAACATTCTTTATATTAGTTATACATATGTATTGCACATGTTGATAGTTTTACAAATGTTGGTAGATTTACAAATGACATGAGGGCCTTCTCCCATTATGATATTAGAGATTAGAGATATGACTCAATCTCAAAATAAAAATAAACCAGATTTGAAGGCCTCATCAAAACATGAACAAAATCATGAACAAAATCTTTAAAATGCAATGTATTTCTAATTTTCCAGCTCTCATTAAACACACATTTCAAGCATATCAGATAAATTTTGCATACACATCTCAGTTCTTCTTTTAAACTCTACTCTCTGTAGTAAAACATCAGAAACAATAGAGCAAGCTCTCAGTACACTCACAACAATACAAACAGATAAATATAACAAACAAAATACCTGTAAAGACTCCTCCTTTCTTCACTTGGAGCTACCCTTCTTCTTCAATAAGCTTCCGAATTTATGCAGCAACGGCTTCTTCTTCTTCTTCAGTGACTGCTGCTCCTTAATGGGCGAGGTCGCACCATTCTCTAACTTCTCTGATGACAAAGAGTTCATCACATCGAGGCTAGTACAATCAGACTTCGAGTCTACCTCGCCATCTGCTACTGATTCAGCCTCTTGTTCATGTTCTCTATCCGATGGCACTTCCTTCTCTCCCTCTACTCTCTTCTCTTCCTCTTCAACATACCCATTGCCGTTCTCTCTTGGTTTTGGTTCCTCATTGAAGTACTCTTCCACCATCATAGATGGTGCTTCTGACTTCGCTTTTTCAACCACCTCATTTTCACCATTCAAAAGTTCAACTTTTTCTTCACTCCTTTTTGGTGTAACCTCCTCCAGCAAAGAAGTGAGTTCTTTGATTTTCCCCAAGGCAGAAGCTTCGCGAGCACGGAGTTCATCATTCTCCTGAGTGATGCTTTGCAGTTCGTTCTCTTTGTCCAGTAATCTTTCCTTCAACAGTGAACTCTCCACCTTCAATTCTTCAATAGCTTTGTTGGCTGCAGTAGTCTCGGACTCTGCTTTGTTAACTTTATCAAGGAGCTGAACCTTCTCTTCCTTTGTTGCTTCGTTTATACTCTCCACCTCATTCTCTACTTCCAGTAACCTTTCCTTCAACTTCAAACTCCCTGCTTTCACTTCTTCCATGGATTCAATGGCCAAACTCGCTTCGATTTCAGCTTGCCGTAGTTTATCCAGAAGCTGGACGCTGTCCTCCTTTGTAATCTGTGCTTCGTTCTCTGCCTTCTTGAGAGACTCAACTAACTCATCCCTTACTAGTTTGGTGGAAGCTACCTCTTCTTCTGCTCTTTTTATAGCACTCATAAAATTTGACTCTTTTGCTTCCCACTCGGCTCTCGAATTCTCTGCTTCGATCTCAGATGTTTCTACAACTCTTCTGAGACGAACAATCTCATACTTTGCTTCATCCAGCATAACTTCATAACTCTCTTTTCCACTTTTTAAAGTTGATTCCAATTCCTCTATCTGAGTATGGGCATTCTCAACCTCGGCTTCCCTAGCCAAAAATTTCTCCTTTGTCTCCCTAGCTTCAGCAGAAACTTCGTGGAGAGCAGAAGTTAATCCCTCCATTGCCTTCTTAACTTTCTCACCTTCATCTCTCATAATCTCAAGCTCCATGGAGAGCCTGTTATTCTCCATTGAAAGAGTTCCCAGGTTTGCAACCATAATCTTCTCATTGTTCAGAGCTTCTGTTTTCTCGTCTTCCACTTTTTGGAGCTCAGATTTTAATGCACCAGCTGCTGTTTCCATCTCTAATGTTTCCTGTTTTGCTATATCAAGACTTTGGTTAGACTCCTCAAGCTCTTGTTTTTGCCGAACGACCTCAAGCTCCAAGACCTCTACCTTCCCCTTAAGAGAAGCAATTTCAGATTCCGCATCTTGTAAAGAAGCATTACTCTCTTCCAACTCTTTGTTAATAGACATAAGAGCTTCCTTCAATGAATTCTCCGACTCATTAGTTTCCACCAGTTGAGCTTGTAACAATTCTGACTTCTTCGTCCACTCACTCACTAGATCATTTGCATCTGACTCCGCCCTTTTTGCTTCATCCACCTCAGCTTTAAATCTCACAACCAACCCTTCCATCTCGACCAACTTCTCCTCGACCGCCTTTGCCTTCTCTAGTTCAACCTTCAAAGCTGTGATCTCGGAATCCAACTGCTTAACTAGCTCTTGAGATTCATTTGATTTACTTTCCATTTGGGAATCAAGCAAAGACTTCAAACGGCCAACTTCAGCAGAGAGGAGCTCTACCTTCTCCGTATTAATTTCTGCAATCTTCATAGCATCATCAGCATGGCTAAGTGCAGTGTTCTTGGCATCACAAGTCATTGCCAACTCCTGTTTCACCCTTTGAAGTTCTTGAGTTGTCGAAATCAATGAATTCACATCCAATACATGTTGCTCTCTTATGTTCTCAATCTCTTTCTTCCATTCCTCTTCCTTCTTCTGAGCTGCCTCAATTCCAGCTTGCTCAATCTCATCAGCTCGAAATTTCTCAATTTCCGAACCTTCCTCAGCCTTCTTCTGAGCCAAGAGTGCCTCCTTCAGCTTTCCATTTACTTCTTCAGCTAGTTTTTTGGCATCCTTCAGTTCTTCTAGAACTCGAGCCTTCTCCTTCTCTGAAGAAGCCAACCGCTCTTTCGCCTTCTTCAGGTCTTCCTGAACAGTAGTTAGTTGAGCTTGCAATTCCAATCCCTTTAGCGCTCGAGATTGTTTCTATAATCAAATATAAAAGTACTATTAAACTTATATCAAAATATGAAACATTAATGTAAATTAGAGAGGGATCAACTACCTCAGGAGGAGTAGAAACATTGGATGACCGACGGTTGATGCTGGACTTGAGATCAACTACCTCAGGAGGCGTAGACACATTGGGTGATCGGCGGTTGATGCTGGTCTTGAGATCGACAGACTTTGGCGACGACCGATCAATTGAAAGGCGCGGGTTCTGCGGAGAAGGCGAATCAGGATCTGATTTCAAAGATCCTGCCCTACCAAATTTGCTAACTCTAGGAGTTGCTGGTGTAAGTTTGTGATTTGAATTTGACGAATCGGACAAGCCAGATCTGTTTCACATTCCCAAGTTAGCAAGTATGAAAGGCAAAAGTTTCAACCCCATTTCACAATTTTTGCTACGTAAACTAGTAATATCAGAACTTCCAATATTAGTAAACTACAGACCAGTTACTGCATCCTAATTTCACAAATCTACAACTAAATCTAACCAAGAAAACTAGAAGATCTAATGACAAATCTACAAGAAGATAAACAGTATGCGGATCATGCTAAATTAACAGAACAAAGTAAATGATGCAAGTTTAGGCATTTCCCGCTCAGATCACAAGCATAAATTGAGTAAGACTTCGGTAACCTGCTAAACAACATAGCACTAGTTCTCAATTTACATAGTGCTCAAAATTCCACAAAAGTAATGCAAACCCAGATCAAAATGATGCCCAAATCCCTAAAAGAACTTAAAAGGAAGCAACTTGGCAATAATGATCTAACAAGCATACAATCAAGATGCCCACTAAAGAAAATTAGAGAAACAACCCCAAAAAAGGAAACTAAGGAAAACCCAGATGCAACTGCTGGGCGAAAAACGTTAAAAACATAGAAAATATTGAAACCTGGCAAGACCCATCAGATCTGGGGAGAAGAGGGCAATCACTTACTTGGATTTTGTTGGAATTGGAATGGTTGTTGCCATTGAAGCAAAAAGGATGTAGAGAATGCTGAACAATGTATGAAGAGAGGGATAGAGAGAGAGTTGAGAAGAAACTTTTTATTTTTTTTATTTTTTATTTTTTGCTTTTTATTTATTTATTTATTTTATTTTTGCTTTTTTAAATTTTTTGGTGAGTTGAGGTAGAGGGTAGGTCTCTGAGTCTCAAACAGGAAAAGACGAAGAGAGGACAGAGACTATAATAAGAAGGGATTTTTTGTTTATAATTTTTTTTATAAATTGTAGTGAGTTGACAAAGGTGAGGGGTTGGTCGATTTTTTTTTTATATGCCATTTTTTTAAAAATATTTGAACTTATCAGATAGTTTTGAAAATATTTGTGTTTGTGGACTCAACAACTAAACATACTAACCCCAACGGCGAGTTTAGTGCTAATTTTTTTAGAAACTCGTCGTTCCCAATCAATGAAGATCCGTTGTTCCTAATGGCGGGGAATTTATACTAGACTTGCTGTTGGGAACAACGAATTTAGTTCAAATTTTTTAATGAAGACCCGTTATTCCCAACGGCGAGGACATTTACACTATTGGGAACGGCGAGTTTAGGTCAAAAAAATTTATTTGAAGTTTTTTTCAAAAATTCACTAACTAAAACAGAATGTTTACTCTGTTAAATTTCCTACATCCTCGCCATTCTCAACAGCGAGTCCAGTATAAATGTTCTCACCATTAGAAACGGCGAGTTTTCTTTCAAAAATTTGAACTAAACTCGCTGTTCCCAACAGCGAGTCTAGTATACCTCGCCGTTGGGAACGGCGAGTTTTCATTGAAAATTTTAAACTGAACTCACCATTTAGAACAGCGAGTTTCTCAAAAAATTAGCACTAAACTCGTTGTGTCCCAACGACGAGCATAAACAACTAAACTCGTCGTTGGGAACAGCGAGTTTAGTTGTTGAGTCCACAAGCGCAAATACTTTGGCAACTGTCATGTTTCTGCAAATATTTTCGGAAAGTGTCTTATAAAAAAACTAATTCGGGTTGGTCTCTCTACTCGCTCAGTCTTAGGGCCAAAAATAGAGAGAAAAGACGGAGAAAAAAGTTGGGCTTATATCGATTCGATAAGAAAAGAAGATGGGTGAAGCAAAAAGGAGAATTTGAAGTGAATATTGAAAGAAGAATGAAGTAGCAGCAACCGTAGAAAGAGAGCAATATTAGGTTGCAGATGACTGCATAAAATAGCAATTCTGTCACAAGTGTTTGGTGAATGTTATCGCTAAATCTGGTGTGGGGGCAAACAGATAGTATTTGTGGATTCTTGGAAAACTTTGAATAGCAAACTTGTTGCCTGTTCCGCCGGAGACTGACCGTTGACTCCCGCCGTTCACCTGCAAAAAGTGCGAGACACCGGGGTTGATCTCGGCGACGCACCCTCCGACGCTCAAGTCAGTAATCAGAAGTGATTATGAAAGAGCGTAAAACTGGCAAAAGATTGATTACCTCTTAATGGAGATGGGTGGGGGGTATTTATAGGCGCCGCTGGGATCAGATTAGGAATGTAATCCCTGTGGTTAGATAAGGAATGTAATCCCTAATTCCCAGTGAAAGGATATATATGAATCAGGGCCGTTGATTAGGATTAATCAGAAACCCTAATTCTACCCTTTCTGGACCGGGTTTGCTGCGGGTTGAAACCCACACCCAGTTGAGGTGGATCCGTTCGCGGGTTAGTGGGTCTTCGAGGAGGAGAACCCGTACCCGCTTCAGACCCATTGGTAGGTGAAATTACCATTTTACCCCTGGGCTTCAAGATTCGTGCCCGATTTGGACGGTTCCGATTTAACCCCATTTTTAGCCATATCACGAGCCCCCCACTCCCGAAGACTGAGTTTGATCAGCCTTTGAGGAGTAGTTTTACTGTTTTAATGGCTAGTGGAGTTGTATCGGAGTCCAAATGGAAGGTTTTGAATCTTTGAAGGAGGTAGTGCGGTGATTTTTCAAGTTGGTTGCACTCTGAGTTGCTCCTGAGCTCTTCTGGTCATGTGGTGTTTTCGCAGGAATATTCGTTTAACTTTGCGAAGTGTCGATCCGTCGTTCGGGGGTCTTAATAGATTGTCCTTGGCAATAATTACCTGCTTGGGGATTCGAAAATGTTTCCCCAACTTTATAATTATTTTCCAGGAGTTTTCCTTAACTTTCCCCAATTTTTAATTGTTTTTTCGCAATTTTTTGGCGAATGGCTCGATTGTTTCCTTCGTTGTGTGGCCTACATGCTTTCACCTCACCGCCGACCCCTTCGAGCGCTTGCTGCCAAGGAGGACGAAGCTCATGGGTGGTTCGGCGCCCTCTGCCGAAGAGCAGAGGCACCTCGGCCAGGTTGTAGGCGCGGAGAGGGAGTTCGGCGAGGTTCGGGGTAGTTATTTCCATGTAACATGGTCGGTGGCAAGAACACTAGCAGCTTGTGCCGAAGTCCAACTTTCTATGTAACATGGTCGGTGTCAAGAACGCTCGGCAGCATGTGCCGAGGTTCAAATTTTTCATGTAACATGGTCGATGGCAAGAACGCTCGGCAGCTTGTGCCGAAGTCCAACTTTCCATGTAACATGGTCGGTGTCAAGAACGCTCGGCAGCATGTGCCGAGGTCCAAATTTTCCTGTGTAACTTGGTCGGTGGCAAGAACGCTCAGCAGCTTGTGCCGAAGTCCAACTTTCCATGTAACATGGTCGGTGTCAAGAACGCTCGGCAGCATGTGCTGAAGTCCAACTTTCCATGTAACATGGTCGGTGTCAAGAACGCTCGGCAGCATGTGCCGAGGTCCAAATTTTCCATGTAACATGGTCGGTAGCAAGAACACTCGGCAGCTCATGCCGAAGTCCAACTTTCCATGTAACATGGTCGGTGTCAAGAACGCTCGGCAGCATATGCCAAAGTCCAACTTTCCATGTAACATGGTCGGTGTAAAGAATGCTCGGCAGCATGTGCCGAGGTCCAAATTTTCCATGTAACATGGTCGGTGACAAGAACGCTCGGCAGCTTGTGCCGAAGTCCAACTTTCCATGTAACATGGTCGGTGTCAAGAACGCACGGCAGCATGTGCCGAGGTCCAACTTTCCATGTAACATGGTCGGTGTCAAGAATGCTTGGTAGCGTGTGTCGAGGTCTTGACTTTTCGTTTTTGGCGGAGCACGCCCAGCGGGGTTGGCGGCCTCTGCACTTCTGACAGATGTGGCAGCCATTAAATGTGATGGCTTCTGAACTTCTGACAGCTTCGACGGATGTGACGCTTATTTAATGTGATGACCTCTGAGCTTCTGTCAGATGGGACAGTAATTAATGCGATGTGCAGCTTGGCGTGGTAAACAAGGCGACGGCTCAGATTGCATTTGTCGCTTTGTTTAAATGGGCCGGTAGTCTCGGCCCATTAACATTGTTTTGCGCGCCTCGTTCTATAAAACATTACCCCCCCCCCTCTCGTTTTTCACTTCTCCACTTTTTTACTCAGGCGGTGAATTCGCGCTAGCGAGAGCTCAAGGTGATCATCGTCCGTTTTCCGGTGAAGTTTCCGACCGCATATCTCTTTAAGGTAATTTATACTTAGTTTCTTTCCAAGTATAAATATGTCTCTTTCCTCTGTCTCCGAGTCGTCTTCTTGTTGGTCCGAGCCCTCCCCTCAAGTTGCCGAAGCTCGCACTCCGAGTCGCCCAGATAAGGGCAAGAAGGTGTTTGGTCGAGATACGATCGTGGAGGATCCGAAGCGCATGGGGCCGTTTGGCAGGTTGCCAGGACCGCTGACTGGGCTTCACAGAGTTCAAGAACTTTCGGAGGAACATGCCGAGCGTATTGTTCACGGGAGGGGGAGGACTTTTGATGAGAATGAGGCGAGGGAGACGACCGAGGCTGATGAGACGGTGTATATCCTCAGCGAAGAAAACTTGGCAGTGATCCAGCATTGTTTCCACATTCCGGAGGAGTACGAACTTTTACTGCCGGGTCCCGGGGTTAGGGCCAACTCGCCGCTGCCAGTGACTATGTGTTGCTGGCCGGTTGATGCCTTTATCGCCGGGGCTTGGCTACCTCTCCATCCGTTCGCAACCCTTGTTCTTAAATGGTTCGGGGTCAGCCCCATCCAACTTATGCTGAACGCATGGAGAGTCATTAATGGTTTCGTGCTTCATTGCCAAGCCGCTGGGATCGAGCCAGAGCTGAGTGTACTTCGGACGATCTACCGGCTTCATCAAGCGAACCGGTCGGAGTTCCGGTATTACTTCGCTCCGAGACATGGCGGTAGGCTCGTTATATGCCCCAACTCCATAAAGCACTGGCGTTATAAGTTTTTGATAGTGCGGAGTGCGGAGGCCTGGCCTATTCCCTCTAGTTGGGTGGAGGAGGTGCCGAAGAGGTTGAAGGCACTGCCAAAGCTTCGCCCCGAAGAGGAAAAGGCAGTTCGAACACTTCTTGATCGACCGAAGTACGATTGGCGGGAGCTGACCGAAGCTGTTCTATTCAGGGGAGGGCTCTGCCGCGTAGATCCCAGTACGCGGCTTCTCTTATGTTTCCGTCCTTTCTTTTTCATACTTCACTTTTTACGACTTGTATTCCGTTAACAAACTTCATTTTTAATGCAGAGGCAATGGACTACGAGGCTGTGCTGGCATTGAGGGCTGGTCTTGCAAGCAAGGCACCGAAGAAGCGCAAGAGGGTGGCCACCAAGTTGCCGACAGCAAAGGCTCCGAGGGTCACGGAGGTGGTCGAGGAGGTGGAGACCCTGGGGAGCCCAACCATGGCCGAAGGAATTGCCTCGGCGTCAACCGAGGTTGGTGACTTTCCGATCGCCGCAGCCCTCAAGATGGCGACGCCGCCGCTAACAGTGGCGGCCGAGGAGCTCCTGACCGAGGAGCATAAGAAGATCCATGTTCCGGACTGGCAGGTTCGGAAACATGACGGGTTCCTGGGCGACTCCGTGGCGAGTATGCAGGTGATCAAGCACCTGGCGACGCCGAAGGATCAGGGCCGCCATGGAGGCCGGGCTGGCAGGTGACGATGTCATCGAGATTGCTCGTTCGGCGGTCTCAGTAAGTGTTGAATTTTTGCCTTCATTGGTTTTTCTTATGTCTAATTTCTCTAACTCTTTGAAAACCTCGTTTTCTGTCACAGATCATCGTCCACTTTGGTCACCTCTCGGAGAGGTTGACAGCTCTGGAGAAGGAGCTGAAGCAGGAGGCTGACCGAGCTCAGACAGATAAAGCTCACATGGGGAACGAGCTCGACAAGCTCAGAGTCGAGTTCGAGGGGAGGACGACGAGGGTCGAGTACCTTGAGGGCCTGGTCACGAAGCTGGAGGGCGACCTTCTTCGCCAGAAGGAAGAGGCGGCCAAACAATTGGCCGAAGCGACGGAGGCCAAGGCTGCCGCGGTGAAGGAGGCCGAGGAGGCCACTATGGTGAAGGCGCAAGGCTTTCTCGCCCAGAACATGGCCAAAGCCTATGCCGACGCCCTCGCCCGGGTGTCGAAGGCATACCCCGGGGTGGACTGCTCGGGATGGAGGCTGTTCCTGGGCCACGTCGAAGGCTTCGACCCCGAGTTGGAGGGAGAAGAAGAAGAAGAAGGGGACGACGAAGTCGAGCATGAGGTTGAGGTCGTCGGCGAGGTCCAGGGGTCTGTGGTCACCCCGCTGGCAATGGTGACCCCTTCAGGGACGTCGACCCCCATCCAATCTCGCCGCCCCGGGAAAGAGGTCGCGCCCTGACTTCGCTTGCTTTTCTTTTTTCTTCTGCCTTTTTGAGTTTTTAAGTGTAATGCCTAATCGCGGACTGGCCACCACGTTTTTTGTAATGAATGAAAACATCCTTTTGGGCTCAACTCCACGTCTCTCTGTCATAACTTTCCCCAAAAAATTCTTGGAATTTTGCTAAGTGTAGGGATTCGGCTAAGTGTTGAAAATTTGTTGTTTTCCTCGATTTCTTTTCAGCTTGCGGAGGTGATTCAACCCGTCGAGCCTACTCGCTCGAGGGAAAGCGCTCGTCCTGAGGTTGGCTTAGGGGCGACGAGGCTATGCTTGACGAGGTGCCGAGAGCGGCTCATGAAGTCGAGCTGGGGTTGCGCAGAGCCGTAAGTGAGCGGAACCACCTGCAACTCATCCTGGGTCGGCGGGACATTAAGATTCGGCGACTGGAGAGCAGGCTCACCGTGATGGCCCCCTTAGGAGAGGATGATGGTTCATCGACCGCCTTTAGTTATGGCCTACGACTCAAGTGTATCTGCCTTACTTTATCGAAAATAACAGCGGAGAGGGACGATCTGCTCTCTGAGATTCGTCACTTGCAAACGGTAGAGACGGACCTTCGGACGGAGGGAGAGGGATTAACGGCAGAGATGGCCAAACTGACGGCCGAACGTGATGAACTGACGGCCGAGGTCGACGCGCTGAAGAGAGCCACGGTGGACAAGAGCATCAAAGTCACTCATCTCCGCCGTCTTATTGCCAGTCGCTCTGGCGTCCCGAGCTCCGCAGTACCTCCTTGCTTCGAGGTCGATGTAAAAGATGACTCTCTGGGGGAGCGGATCTCAGAGCTGGAGGCAGAGGTGGCTCGCCTCAGACTGTGTTCGGGGCCGATCAATGTTAGGAGCACTTCATGTACTCGTGCAGAGAGCGAGCGGGGCATTACGTTTTATGAGCTCGCGACCCGTTTGCCTATCGGCCAACCTAGTCCGGGGGATGCACAAATCGGGGTTGCCATTTCATCGAGTGGAGCATCCGTCGAAGCGACTGTTAGGAGTAGCGCCGAGGACACGTCTCAATTCGTCGGTTTGGGGTCGAGTTCCGAAGGCAAACGTTGCCGCCCTCGAGTGTCCTTGAAGCGGAACATCCCTGCGCCAAGGAAGCGTTGAAGATCTTGTTTTTGAGGCCTTTGTATTTAGTCTAAGCGTAACAAGCCAGCATTGTAATCTTTGCTTTTAATGCCTTGTAATCTGGTTGTGAGGAAGAGTCGTCTTGTATTGTGTCCCCACTCTTAATGATGTTTCTTTCTTAGACTTGTGCGTTTTTAATGGCCCTGTGTGGTTGTTTTGTTTGTGACTGTCTTTACCGTGCCGAGGTCCCCGAGCCGGTCTTATGCTCGTTTGGGGGTCGGCGTTCTGAGCGTTCGGCAAGGCGTGCCGAGCTCTGCTTCGGTCATTTAATCTCGTGAATTTGTAAGATGAGTGAGCCTTATGCAGCAGAGGGGTAGCCTCCGCTTCTGCCTGTTGCTCCCGAAGGCCTTTCTTCTTGCTCGCTTAAGGGCGAGCTTGCGAAGCAGGGCCGAGCCAAGTATTAGACTGGGAACTATCGTTGGAGTTGTTCAACGGTTGTGGGAGCAATTCTGAATGGCGAACTGCTTCTAGCTCGCTTAGGAGCGAGCTTGCGAAGTAGAATTGAACCAAGTGTTGGACTTCGAAACCATCGTTAGAGTTGTTCAACGGTTGTGGGAGCAATTCCGAATGGCGAACTACTTCTAGCTCGCTTAGGAGTGAGCTTGCGAAGTAGAATCGAACCAGGTGTTGGACTCCGAAACCATCGTTAGAGTTGTTCAACGGTTGTGGGAGCAATTCCGAATGGCGAACTGCTTCTAGCTCGCTTAGGAGCGAGCTTGCGAAGTAGAATCGAACCAAGTGTTGGACTCCGAAACCATCGTTAGAGTTGTTCAACGGTTGTGGGAACAATTCCGAATGGCGAACTACTTCTAGCTCGCTTAGGAGCGAGCTTGCGAAGTAGAATCGAACCAAGTGTTGAACTCCGAAACCATCGTTAGAGTTGTTCAACGGTTGTGGGAGCAATTCTGAATGGCGAACTGCTTCTAGCTCGCTTAGGAGCGAGATTGCAAAGTAGAATCAAACCAAGTGTTGGACTCCGAACCATCGTTAGAGTTATTCAACGGTTGTGGGAGCAATTCCGAATGGCGAACTACTTCTAGCTCGCTTAAGAGCGAGCTTGCGAAGTAGAATTGAGCCAAGTGTTGGACTCCGAACCATCGTTAGAGTTATTCAACGGTTGTGGGAGCAATTTCGAATGGCGAACTACTTCTAGCTCGCTTAAGAGCGAGCTTGCGAAGTAGAATCGAGCCAAGTGTTGGACTCCGAACCATCATTAGAGTTATTCAACGGTTGTGGGAGCAATTCCAAATGGCGAACTACTTCTAGCTTGCGTAAGAGCGAGCTTGCGAAGTAGAATCGAGCCAAGTGTTGGACTTCGAACCATCGTTAGAGTTGTTCAACGGTTGTGGGAGCAATTCCGAATGGCGAACTACTTCTAGCTCGCTTAGGAGCGAGCTTGCGAAGTAGAATCGAACCAAGTTTTGGACTCCGAAACCATCGTTAGAGTTATTCAACGGTTGTGGGAGCAATTCCGAATGGCGAACTACTTCTAGCTCACTTAAGAGCGAGCTTGCAAAGTAGAATCGAGCCAAGTGTTGGACTCTGAACCATCGTTAGAGTGAAGAGTACAGGCAGAGAGATGCAAATAATTCTACAAGTAAAATATGAAAAAAATTTCTTTATTGATAACAAATAGTTGGCTGCTTCTAAGTTGCGAGCCGTTATTACATGAGGGAAATAAAGAAAAAATACAATAGGAACGGTTCGACATCCCAGAATACTTAGAGAGGCGTTAATGCTCTCTTTTGGTATTTTAGAAGATGGTCAGCATTCCATGTCCTGGGGATCTCTTTGCCTTCGAGGTCTTCGGACGTTGGTCGGACACTCTCCTGAGGGATCTCTAGTGTTTCGAGGGAGAAGACTAGTCCCCCATTCGAGGTCATGTAGCACTTGCGGGCCGTTTCCTGGTCGCCTTTTACTTTCTCGACTCCTGTCCGGGTGGGGAATTTCATCTTGAGGTGATAGGCGGAAGGGACGGATCCAAGAGCTGCTAGGCCGGACTGACCCAAAATGACATTGTAAGCTGCAGGGACATCCACGACCATAAAGTCCATCGACTCCGTTCGGGTAGTAGGAGTTTTGCCAGCGGTTACGTCTAGGGTGATCACCCCTTCAATAGTCACTGGCACTCCCATGAACCCATGGAGTGTATAGCCGGCGGGTTTGAGTCTGTCCCGGGATAGTTTGAGGCCTTTGAAAGCGGCGAGGAAGAGGATGTTAACGGAGCTGCCATTGTCCACTAGGATCCTCTCCACCTTAAAGTTTGCCATATGGAGATTGATGACGAGTGCGTCACAATAGGGGGGTTCGGACACCCTCAAGGTCTTTGTCTGAGAATGTGACAGGCACTCCGAGGCCTTTAGGAGGAGGTGTGGCGTGAACCGAACTGACTTCCCTTATAAACGCCTTTCGAGAGGAGTTGGAGGAGCCCCCCCATTGGGCCCCCATGAATGAAGTATAGGACACGTTCCTCTTCGAATTCGGGCGTTTCATCGTGTTCGGGACGCTTGTTAGCCCCCCGAGGCGAGGGAGGAGGATCGGTTCGGTCCTTTCTCACAAACCTGTTTAGCTGACCCCTCTGGATGAGGGCTTCTATCTCGTTCTTTAAGGCCCAACAATCATTGGTATCGTGGCCATGGTCCCGGTGATAGCGGCACCACTTCTCTTTATCCCTCTCCTTGCCAGGTGTGTTCATTTTTTGTGCAGGAGGTATCACCCCCTCCTTCTCAACTTCCATGAGAATTGTGGAGATGTTGGCATTAAGGGGAGTGAATTTTTCAAATCTGGAAGGAGGTCGGCGCTGGCCGCCATTATCCTTCTGGAGCTTCTTGGCCCCTTCCTCTTCTGTTCCCTTTCTCTTAGATCTGGAGGAAGACCCCTCCAAGTTGGGGCGGTGCTCAGCTTCTTCGGCCCGAATATACTTTTCGCTCCAGAGGAGGAGGTCAGAGAAGTTCTGTGGGGGCTTCTTAGCGAGGAAGGAGCGGAGGCTGGAGTTGAGGACATTGGATTGAAATGCAGCTGCAGCGATCGACTGGTCGAGGGATGCTATGGACCTGACTTCCGCTGTGAACCTTTTCACATAGTCTCTTAGCTTCTCATCCTTCTTCTGGTTGAGGTAGAGTAGCGAAATGCTGGTCTTCTCAGTTCTGCGGCTACTCACGAAGTGGGTGACGAAGAGTGTCTCAAATTACTCGAAGGAGAATATTGAGGAAGGTGCAAGGCGAGAGTACCATTCTCGAGCCGGACCCTTCAGAGTTGCGGGGAAGGTCTTGCATAGCAGAGTATCGGAAGCTTGATGGATGAGCATGAGGGTCTTGAAGCTTTCGATGTGATCGACGGGGTCAGTCTCCCCGGAATAAGTCTCGAATTGAGGAGGCTTAAAGCCGATTGGTACGGGTGCATCCATTATGGTTCGTGAAAAAGGAGGTCGACTAGGACGAAGGGTCCTTTCTCTGAGCTCTTCCTCTCGGTCTAACTGACCCAAGCGCCTCTCCATTTTGTGGAGACGGCGGTAGACAGCGTCATCCCTTCGACGGTAATCAGTCGAGCCTCTAGACTCGTCTTCATACGAGGGAGAGTGGGGACTACGACGACGGTAGCTCCTGGAGCGGCAAGGACTTGGCATGTGCCGGGGGGTTGCTAGGAGCTAGGGGAGGAGTTAGGGACCGTCGGCGAGGACTTCGGGCCGGAGGAGGAGTGGGAATCCTTAGAGCATTGGTGTTGTTGGGACGGAGATTGAGAGCTTGTAGGACGGTTGCTTGGAACTGCTGGAACTCGGCACGGGTGATGGGTGCCTCATCGCTCCTAGGATGTTGCTGACCGGCAGGAGAATGGGGTCTTATCCTGTGATGCTCGGGGGACTCTCTCCGCCCCCTTCGGGTTGGGGACCTTCTGTATTCTCGGCGGTGAGGAGATCGCTCATCCGGGCGTTGCTAGCGGGAGGCTCCCTCTCGGGCCCGCTTTTCATCCAGATGGCGGCGAAGATCCTCATCCTTCTGCCGATTGAGGACGGTGTTGCGAAGGTCGAAAGCTCGGGGATTGTGGGAGGCCATAGAATCCGAAGAGGCATTGTGGATGGAGACGTGGTCCGGATGGAGAGGTTGTTTCTGCGGGTTGGGACCTTTGGGAGGTTTTTGATTCTGAAGAGGAGGGAGGTCCTGTTGGAGAGGGTCCTCTGCTTGAGGGGGAAGTTGCCCCTGCTACTGAGCGGGTTGGATGGGGACTTCCTGTTGCTGATCGGGGTTGGGTCTGCGGTTGGACCCTCTAGATCTTACTTTCCTAGGAGGCATGGCTGGAGAAGATCTGACCAACGGGAAGAGGGGAGGCAGCTATTCGTTTGATTCCCATAGACGGCGCCAATCTGTTACCGCTAAATCTGGTGTGGGGGCAAACAGATAGTATTTGTGGATTCTTGGAAAACTTTGAATAGCAAACCTGTTGCCTGTTCCGCCGGAGACTGACCGTTGACTCCCGTCGTTCACCTGCAAAAAGTGTGAGACACCGGGGTTGATCCCGGTGACGCACCCTCCGACGCTCAAGTCAGTAATCAGAAGTGATTATGAAAGAGCGTAAAACTGGCAGAAGATTGATTACCTCTTAATGGAGATGGGTGGGGTGTATTTATAGGCGCCGCTGGGATCAGATTAGGAATGTAATCCCTGTGGTTAGATAAGGAATGTAATTCCTAATCCCCAGTGAAAGGATAGATATGAATCAGGGTCGTTGATTAGGATTAATCAGAAACCCTAATTCTATCCTTTCTGGACCGGGTTTGCTGCGGGTTGAAACCCACACCCAGTTGAGGTGGATCCATTCGCGGGTTAGTGGGTCTTCGAAGAGGAGAACCCGTACCCGCTTCAGACCCATTGGTAGGTGAAATTACCGTTTTACCCCTGGGCTTCAAGATTCGTGCCAGATTTGGACGGTTCCGATTTCACCCCATTTTTAGCCATATCAGTGAACTTTCTGACTTGGTGATAACAAAGCAGTTGACTACCACTTTGGGCAGTCAACCGCAACTAGCAGCAAAGCATGTATGGGTATCGGGACTGGGTGATCTTATGAAGCCTGACTTCTTCTCTAAGTTAGATGATAAATCGTATGTTTCTTATCGCATGATTATCTCTTCACGATATATACAATATAATAGATGATTTTTGTATCAAGATTAAACATATGGTTTCTTTAGATCTCTATAGGGGTGTAAAATGAACAGGATGGTCTGTCGTCCATCCGAGTCCGGCTCAAGAAATGGCCTGACCGTTGACCGTCCGAATTATTATACGAACCGAACTTGAACAAATTATTATGTCCGATTCTTTACCGAGCTCGAGCCGGATGTCCGAGTATTATTACGGTCCGATACTTTATCGAACCGAGTCTGGACTATAAAAATTTTGTCCGACCTAGACCGAGCCGGACATAAGCTCGTCAGAGTAGAATTTCGGTCTGAGCTTGAACATATGGTTGTCCGATCCCGTCCGGTCCGATTTACAGCCCTAGATCTCTATATGTATATATTGTCATTAGCCTTCAAAGATGTGCGTGTATCAAAAATATGTCTTCAGCTAAAAGTTTTCTTTATTGTAAACAACAAGTATCTTTTAGTAAGGTTTGAGAAATAGATAGGTTCTGGTGAAAATAGTTGTAACTCTTGTATCTTCTCTAGTTGAATAATATTTTGGTTATTTATCTTCCGGATTAGGCTAAGCCGTACCGGGACAAAATTGTACCCTACTATTTGTTTGGTGGTTTGTAGTATCGTATCGCAAAACTCAACAAATATCCTATCAAAAAATAGAAAGAGGAGATGGAGACTAGAGAGGGTGTAGTTAATCCATTTCTACTTTGTAAATCCAAACATTTTGCCATGTGATGTCGCTAGCTGTATATATGTGGCAGATAACTTTGTTTTCTTCAAATTATTTTGCATCGATCAGTCGTTATTTAGATTATAAATTGATGCCAGTCAAAATGATCGAGAATTTTCTACGACGTTTAAAAGTTGTTTAAGAAATCTAGAACTCTTTAATGTTATGACAGATAACCATGACCTTGCATTGTATGCTTACGCAACTTAATCTTTCGTCTGAAAAAGCGAAGCTACAAGAAGGTGTCGATTATATATTTACTACATTTTTGGACTAGCAGGTTGATGAAAGCAAGACGGCAATCAAGACTAGAGATCAGAGGGTGCCTAGAACCACCCCGATTTTAGTGACTTAGTTGAGGCCTGAACCACAAAATTAAGCTTAAATGAAAGTTTGATGGAGCTTTTAATTCTGCTACTAGCAAAGCTGGGAGTGGATTCATTTTGTGTGATCACCATTTCTCTCATGTGCTAGCAAGGGGGAGGGTTTTTAGTGCTAGCTCTGCAGTGGAACCGGAGCTTCGAGTGCGCTCTGGGACGAGCTGAAAGGGTTGATGGCTCGTTGGCATAGTGCTCTTGTTGTTAAGAATTGTGGCCTCAAATACACGTAGGCACAGGGTACTTGAAGTTGAAGAAGAAGAGGAGGAGACAAAGCAGTAAGAGAAGACAAGCAGCGAAGTAGAAGAAGTAGTCTGGAGGGTTGCGGTCGACCGACCTGGGGGTGCAGGTCGACCGACCCTAGAATGAGTGTTCTTTGAGTGTATAAGTCCAACAGAGGAGAAGACGGTCGACCGACCTAGGGGGTGCAGTCGACCGGTCAGCTCTCTGGATTAGTTCTACACGTTGCAGTCGACCGTCACTAGGGGTGCAGTCGATCGGCAATGTCGGCTGATTGTTTTGGGCTTACGAGTTTAAAGGCCCAATTTCTATATTTGTGTTTATCTTTTAGGGTTTACTTGGGGGCTATATATATGGCCGTAAACTCTAGGGTTAGGATCAACTTGTGTATCAAGAGGTGAGTCGTTATCATTGTTCAACTTCAAGAGAGATTGTGCCGAGTGTTTCAAATGTGAGAGAGAGAGATTGAGAGTTGTAATCTCTTTTGTAATCTTTGTATTTCTTTGGGAATAAGAAGTATTGGTTATCTCTGCATATTGGTTGTGTTCTTGTGAGATCAATATATTGTGGTGGCTTGTTCTTGGTTCATCTAAGTCTTGGGAGTTTCTATTGCTTGTGGTGTGTTTCCGCTATTAGCACTACGAGTTGTGGGATAGATTTCTCTAACACATGTGTGGATTAAAGGAAG
The DNA here is from genome assembly GCA_017893485.1 of Hemerocallis citrina. Classification (NCBI taxonomy): domain Eukaryota; kingdom Viridiplantae; phylum Streptophyta; class Magnoliopsida; order Asparagales; family Asphodelaceae; genus Hemerocallis; species Hemerocallis citrina. The sequence continues at coordinate 258,624,629 of CM030362.1, read as the reverse complement.
ATTCATCCACAGCTATTGGTAGATTGACACACTATCAAATGCTAGAGGGGCTTCAATATTGTTAGCTGATGTGAGTCTCGCATGACGAATATGCTCTCAGCAAGGAGAAACTCTGTTTGGTTGTAGATAGTTTTCTGCTGAACTATAGAATTGTTAGAGAACCTATGGTACTAGTTCTTAGTTATAGTAACCGCTCTTTGAGGGAGATAGATTAAGGAGAAAAGAAAATGTATTTACTACCTTTTAACAGATATAGGACTAAATTTCATTCCAAATAGGTAACGCATACAAATGATATATGACATTGAATTTATTTTGGGTTTTTGACCTATTGGCACCTAAAGTTAGTATTAATAACCTAAACACATCTGTAGTTACACTAATACCCCAGTAGTACCCAAACTTGTTATAATTGGACCTATAGGCACCTCCCGTCTATTTCTGTTAATTTTCTAACAGATATCTGATGAAATTACTTTTTTACCCTCCACCTTCTTCATTTCTTCTGTATTAAAACCTCCTTTCTGACTTCGTTAAATCCCCCTCTTCCGACCACTTGTTTTTTAGATCTGCTTGAAGGTGAAATCCAGAGCGCGTGGAGTGGTAAAGGAAAGTGAGGAAGAAGATGGTGCGCGGCGGAGCGTCAGGGGTGAATCGCAACAGCAAACTGTACGTGCTTCCCCCATTATAAGAATGCAGTAATCTGAATTAGGCTTATTTTGCTGTTATTGACTCTTGATTCTAGATGGGTTGAGTATTTGAGGGAGGGTTGCATTAATCTGAAGGAAGTGTTGATTGTTGATTGTTGATTGTTGATTGTTGATTGTTGATTGTTAGGGTTTATTTTAATTTTATGGAATGTTGATTGTTGATTGTTGATTGTTGATTGTTAGGGTTTATTTTAATTTTATGGAATGTTGATTGTTGATTGTTGAGTATTTGGTAAACAATGTAGGGTTTAATTCTGAGTTGAGGTTAGTGAGGGTTGCAGAATTAGGATTTGATCTAAGTTAGGGTTGACTTTGATGTTGTATTGTGTTGTCATCAATATAGGGCTCACTTTGGTGTCGTATTGTGTTGTTTGTTGTGTTGTGTTATGTTGTGGTTGTGTTACGTTAATTATTGGAGTTATAGACAAGCACTAATGTAATTTTTGTGGTTATTATTGTGTGACAGGGTGATAGATAGAGTGACGGTGTTGGTGTTCTACAGTAATACCCTGAATTTTCATTTAATGGAAAATTATTTATTTTGCACGTAGTGTGCACGTGCAATATTTTGGTTAATATTTTCATCAAGATGAGTAAAGATATTTTAATATGTGCTTTTAATTATTTTATACAAAAGCCTTATTTTAATTGGATGAAAAGCCTTTTTCTTTTAAAAGCCCAAAATGTAATTCATTTTTTTTTATTTTAAAATAACTATTTTGGCCCATAAACTAAAGCCCATGGACTATTTTTATATAATTTGTCATGTAGAATACAATTTAAAGACTATATTATTTTTATACAAAAATTTAATGCACAATTTTTGGGCCTAGTGGCATGCACGTGCATTGCACGTACACATGCAAAATGCATTCTTTCTTGTAGGCCGGTTGTAACTTTTGGAGGGAAACTCAAATTTTGAGTGGTGATCATGGTGTGGTGGTTACTTAGATGTGGGTAGTTATTGCAACTCCTACTTTCATCCTAGCCCTCCATCCTACAACCAACCAATTGATCCTAGCCATTTATTTCCCTTGATTTTTAGTATAAATACCCCCCCCCCCCCCTCCCATGGCTAGTTATCCTTATGCCTATTAATCTTTCCAAACCTATAGTCTAAGTTGCATTATCTAGTAGTATTTTTGTGAGTTAAAAGATTGAGTGTGTGTGGGCTTGTTCTTGCAACACCAAGAAGAAGGAGAGGCCGGCTATTCAAGGAGGGAGCTTTCGGTTTTGGGTGTGTGCTTGGAGGTTCGTGTGCGCGCGTCTAGGAGGAGGTGCACTCGTGTTGCAAAGGATTTTTGTTGCTAATTGTGTTTTTCTCTCCATACAAGGTGGGTAGATTCTCCATATTTCTAACTTAGAAATGCATGCTAGTTTAATTAGAAAAAAATTGAAGCATGAAAATGATTAAGAAGAGCACACTTGAATTGGGAAAAAATAACTTCTTGAATGATTGAAATGTGGACATACACATTGACATGTGGTTTTATTATTTGAGTTGTATGTGGATTGATTAGAATCATGGATTGATTGATAGAAAACACATTTTTTCCATCAAGAATTACACACAAAAGTTAGTAGCTTGATTATACCCTTTTCACGGTTAAATAGATCCTTTGTGTTGATATGAGCATGAATAAATTCAAATATGTGTTTTATGTTAGGTAAATGATTAAAGTCAGAGAATTAATGTGAAATTTGTTGACAAAAAGATTAGAATGCTAAATGCGAAGAAATGTCGAAAAGAGAAGAAATGTAGTATTATAATGTAGAATTTGAATTAGTTGTATGAAAAATATGTTTTAATTGTTACAAAAACTATTTTGCTCATATTGAGATGTAAATTATGTGAGAAGAAAATTTTATTGTGGTGATGATGATAAACAGATAAGAATCACATGGTTGTGTGGACAATGTACATATTGTAGTATGGCAAAAATGATGTGTGCTTATTGAAGAACAAAACAAAGAAATGATTTTTTAATTCGAAATTAACCCTGTTCAGTCGACCGAATGTATGTAACAGTCGACTATACTGAACACGAAAAGTTATATAGTTGAACCACCCAGGACATCCGACTGGTATGAATGACAGTTGACTCCCCTGTAAATGATAATTGAGATTTTGAACGCTGCGGAACAGCCGACTGACCATGTGCAGTAGTCGACTCCTCCGAGCGATTATTGAAGAACTTTATTTGACTGAACAAGTCGACTGGATGAGCTCCAAGTCGACTGTTCAGAGTACTTTTGGTATATCAAAAATTCTATGATTTGTTTATAATAAAGGTTATGAATCTTATGTTGATTATTGGTTATGACAGTAAATTCTATTTGTCTTTTTGTGAATTTACATGAAGTGAATCATTTATTAGAATTTGTGAAAGTTGTATGAATGTGAAAGCTATGAACATGAAAAAGAAAATCTATTATGATTATGAAAAGTGAACTTATGAGCTAGTAATGCTCAATGTTGGAAATTGTGAATTTGAATTGAAACCAAAGAGTAGCTAAGTCTCCCCGGCAATTGGAAAAAAATGAAATGAATTGAAATGAAAGACCAAGGTTGGTCGTGTTTGAATGAATGAATAAGTCCGATTTAGTGGAGAGGCTAACTCTAGAGCTTTGATTTTGTTCATGATTCTAATAAAAACTAAGGATTAGTACATAGTGGAGACGTGATGAAAGTAGGAGAAAAACACGAGTATGATGGCCATCGGATTGGCGGTGTGAGAGTGATCCACAGGCTGTCTGCTTGATGCGTCAAGACATGGCGTGGGCACTACTCCAGAATTATCATCCCGGTGGCGACGCTTGTGGGGTGTTTGGTGACTGCAAGAGAATCGTGTGCCATGAAGTGAGGCTGAATTACCACAGGCTGTCTTCACGATGCATCGTGACATGACGTGGGATTCCCCTCCAGAATTTTCTGTACACGAGCTTGTACTCATAGATCATCTAAGATACCTACCGTAGTTACAGTAGTAGATTAAGGCATGGCGAGGGATTCAACCCTATAAAGATGAAGAACGAATAAGAGGCTTGCCCTCGGACCTATGTAGTATGGGATGCATAGAATCCGAACAAGTGCGCATTAGTGTCATCTAATATAAATAATTGTATTAAGGACTAAGTGCACAATCACAACACGACATCAATAGGGTAGTCCCTTTAGTTTGAAATGTGACAAGTTTATGTTTGCTAAATATGGAAAATAGTTATACTATTTCCGGCATAGAGAGGATGGTCGTGTATAATGATCGTCGGTTGAATAAACTGACGTACCCACAGTATTATATGCAGGTAAATGGCTTGATAAGGATTAAAGAGGAACAAATGCTTAAAGATTACTCAATGTTGTTGTATACTTGTTTCATTGTTGTAAATTTTACTTCCGCTGTGCAATGTAAAGTGTAATATTGATGTAAACTCTGATGTAAAGAGAAAAGTTTAAATTTCCTTGTAAAATTGTACTAAAGGGAGCGGAAAGATCCTATAGAACATCTCGAATTCAGTGTATTTGGGATTTGGGGTGTTACATCTACCACAGGCATTGGAGAGTAATACCCAGGACAAATAGAAAGAAATATGAACGGTATCATACGAAAAGTATTTTGATTGACTCGAGGAAGTGTAGCCTAGACTACTTGAGTGAGAGACTTCATACTTTACTACCATATAATGATGGGTATATGATGAAAGTAGTATATGCAAAGCTTGGGGCATCATCTAAAGAATATGGAGTTATTAGACATGATGTAAAATTTTCAAATATATGGAAATTGCATTTAGAAAAGAAGAAAATACTAGAGCAATATTTGTCATTTAGACCACCCAAGAATTGCAGTAGGTTTGGTATTCATGCAGGTAAAATTATTGGTGGAAGGAGGGCTAGATATCATCTAGGCTGTGGACCTATTCCCTCTGAGCAGTTGGTTGTATCGAATGATGATAAGGATTCTTATGTGAGGCAGACTGGATTCCCTAATGCAATATCAGGTTTAGTGGCAAAATCTAAAGCAGCAGATGAACAAGCAGAAGGCAATGCAGATGAGGGAAATGATGAAGCAGAAGGCAATGCAGATAAACCTAATGAACAAGAAGAAGGCAATGCAGATCAAGCTGATGAACAAGCAGAGGTCAATGCAGATGAGGCAAATGAACAAGTACAGATTCCAAGGCAAAAGATAGCACTACAAAAGTTTTATGAGGCTGATTATGAGGATAATGATAGTGAAGACCCAGATTATGTTGAAAATGAAGGCACTGATGGTGATGCAGATGGTGAGGAAGAAGAAATACAAATAGAAAACTTGGAAGTTACAAATGATGAAGCAGATGATTGCTACTCTGAAGATTCATACCATTCTTTTGATAGTGAGTTTGAAGAAGAAGCAGCAGCTGAAGAAGAAGACAGTGAGGGTGAAGAGGATGTGAGCAGAGAAGCAGAGGCAGAAATGAGTTCAGGATCTATACAAGAGCACTTAGGTCCAGTGTGGGGTGAACAAGTAGATATCCAATGTCCTCACTTTGAAATTGGCAGCAAATTTTCAAACAGCTACACCTTTAGAATGGCATTGAAACAATTTAGTATACAAAACAATTTCGCATATTGGTTGAAGAAGAATGACAACACTGCAATTGTTGCAATATGTGGGTTGCAGCAATGTCCATGGAGAATTAGAGCTACTAGGAAGCAGGACAAGAAGACATTTAAAGTGAGGAAGTAAAATGATGCTCATACTTGCACGGGAATAAATAAGTATGGGAACAGAGTTGTAACAAAATTCTGAATTGTAGAGATAATTAAGGGTGATGTGAAAGCCAATCCTAATATGAGGCCTGCAGACATTACTAAATTTATTGACAACAAATATGGATTGAAGGTTGGATACAAACAAGCATGGAGGGGAAGGGAAGAAGCCAGACAACAACTTTTTGGGAACATAGAGAAGAGCTACAACCTTGTGTACTCTTTGAGAGCTAGACTGAAGGCAAGAAACCCAGGTACTCACATTGAAATTGAATTAGAGAATGATAAATCTTTTCATAGGATGTTTGTGTCTTTCAAACAATGTGCAGATGTGTTTAAGTTAGGATATGGACCATACATTGCCCTTGATGGGTGTCATCTGAGAGGTAAGTATTTGGGGACTTTGCTTGCTGCTAATGCACTTGATGGTAATAATGGGTTGTACCCAGTAGCTTTTGCAGTAGTAGAATCAGAGAATCTACATTCTTGGCATTGGTTTATTCAAAATTTGAAAGAAGCTCTTGGAAATGATATGGGACATATTTCCATAATGAGTGATCAGGAGAAGGGGTTACAAGAAGCAGTGTCATTGTTGTTTCCTGATGCAGAACATAGATGTTGTGTTCGACATCTATGAAAAAAAAAATTTAAAATTTCTCTGATGAAATCTATGAAATGTTGGTTTGGAGAGATGCTAAATCCTAAACAGTGATGCAATATGATGAGGCTATGAGAGAATTGAGGGCAATTTCAATTGAAGCTGCAGCTGCATTAGACAGACAGACGCACCTTTGGAGTAGAAGCCAATTCACTCCCAGATCAAGGCAACACTATATTACAAACAACCTGGCAGAGAGTTTCAATGCATGGATATTGGAATCAAGATATCGTCCAGTTGTTGATCTTATTGACAGTGTGAGGATCAAAATAACGGAGAAGATGACATTGAGAAGGCAGATTGCTAGAAGATGGAAGGGGGTGCTCGTACCAATGGCTGACAGATATATCAGAGATATTAGTAAGAAGGTTGGTGGGTGGATAGTTAGAAAATCAGATGAATGGTATGCAGAGGTTGAGAGTACAGACAGAAGAAAGGTGCTTGACATGGTAGACAGAATCTGAATATGCAGACAATGGCCGCCAACTGGTAAGCCTTGCATACACGCAGCTGAGGTCATATGCACAAAGGCCAGAGTAGATTGTACCATATTTGTGGATCCATTGTACTATATTGACAGGTATATATTATTGCTTGTATCACTTTTTTTTTATAGCACCACTTGTAGCAGTTGAAGCCAAATTATAGCACCACGTCAATGGTACTCTTTTTTTTTTACTATTTTGTATACCAATGTCAGGTACAAACTAGCATATTAGTACTCTATAGCACCTCTTATGTGTAACTCAATGGTAGGATCAAGAGATTGGGTATACTGTTGGCCCACCACATACTAGGAGACCAAGAGGAAGACCAAAAACAAAGAGAATTAAACCAAGAGATGAAGATGATGTTGGACTCCACAAATTGTCAAAGAAGAAAATGACATGTAGTAGATGTCATGGAAGCAATCACAACAAATCCACTTGTAAGGCACCAATTAACCAAGTTGTTGGAGGAGTAGATGGCAGTTCATCTAATGTTGGCTTGCCTATTCAATCATCTACAGATACATTGCATAGGTAAATTAAACAGTTATGACACAATATAAATTGTCCTTACTTATACTTAGTCTTATTCTATATTTATGTTGCCAGAAGAGGTTCCAAGCTAGGCTTGCGAAGCAGAAAAGGGGCTGTTGTAGGGAGAGGGAGAGGCAGACAAGGTCTAGGAGGTATTTACTGTATCTTAACAGTACACATTAGCCTCGTATAATTATGCATTGACATCAACTAACTACTGATACTTGTACTAGTTGCAGATGAGGATAATGTAATCCAATCTCAAGGAAGTGTTGCAGAAGTACAATCAGAAGGAACTGAAATTCAGTGGCCAACAATTCAAATATCACCACCTTCACAAACACGTCAACCAACAAGTTCAAGGAGAGGGAGGGGGAGGACTGTACTTCTCAGAGGCACTGGTGGGAGGGTTAGGGGGGAAGAAGCAGTGTTGGGATGTAATAGAAAAAACTTAATCTTGTAATATTTGCCTTTATCACCAACAATTTAGGCTACAGTACACTTTCAGACTAGTCTATCAATTTATGTATCATAATGAAAGTGAAATGTGAAATGTAAACCATATGAATGCTTATCAGCTTCATGTTTGGGGTTAGGACTATTTTGTATCAGCCTAAACTATGACCAGGCTTTGGCTAAACTATTATCCGGCTTATGTATGATGTTTGTTTGCATCAGGATTTATGCTTTGACAATGAATGCAAGGTTTTCTCTCAAGTTTGTGCATTCTAAGTTTATAGTATATAAGCCAATTCAAAAAAAATTCTCATTCTCTATTTCAAGGTTTTCTAATTGTTGTGCTGCACCATCCTATACTACTGTTGCATATTTATTGGAGGGGGTAATTGCATTCTCAGTAGATTTTCAAAACTGTATATACACAAACATATCTGATAAATTTTTTCTCAGTGTATTATCAGTATTTGAATGCCTTTTCAATGCTTTGCTGCAACAAAATTTGAATGCATTTTCAATGTATTATCAATATGTTCAAATCTGCTACTTCAACTGCTACTGTCAATGCAATGCATTATCAACTGCTAATTTCATTGCACTTTCTACTGCTACTTTCAATATGTTCACAAAAAACTGAATGCAATTTCAACTGCTGCATATTTTCAATGCATTATCAATGCATTTTCAACTGCTACTTCTCATTGCAAAAACAATATACATTCATTTATTCAAACTGTGTTCCATATGCGATACATTCATTCATGATAATTCAAACTGTCTCTATATTTCCAGGATGTATTGACTATTTTGTTCATCAGGGTTGTCTAATTGCTTGTTCTGCACCCTCCTCTACAACTGGTGCATATTCATAACAATGGGTAAATGTATTCTCACTACATTCTCATTACTGTATATACACAAACATATCTGAATGCATTCTCAGTGCATTCTCAGTATTTGAATACATTCTCAAAAAAATTTGAATGAATGCATTTTAAATGCATTCTCTAAATATTCACATCTGAAAGCATTCTAAATGACATGAAGGTACACAACCAAATCACAAACCCAGTATCAAATATTGCACAACACAAAACTACTACTTCTCATTGCAAAAAAGATACATTCATTCATTCATTCTAACTGTGTTCAATTATTGATACATTCATTCAGTCATTCAAGAAGATACATTCAGTCATGATAATTCGCCCTTCATAAAGATACATTCATTCGTTACATCATATTCCATCAACGAATGAAATTCTTACACTACGCATATTCAGCATCTATCATATATGATATGCATCGCATTAAGAACAACAATATATACAACAAACAGAGCAAAACAGCTGCGAAACAACGATGTCAAGCCACTGATACTAGTTTCCAACTGAAGAAGCTTTGTAGCAAAATTAACCTCCATATGTTGTTTCAGTGATTTCAAAATCTCCCTTTGCTCAGACAAAACTGCTTTCAACTCCACCAACCCCATCTCTTTCTCATCTCTATCATTGTCAACTAATACCCACCTAAAAAAATTACACCCACACTCATCTTTGCCTTTTTAATTCGGACAAGAGTAGAATAACCTACCTTTATTCTTACCTCTCACACACTTGACAATCTGGGCTTTCCCAGGCAGTTCGTAGTGGCACATCAATACATTATGCATTGGTGATTCACAAAAAGAACTGGTGACAGACATGGTGGGTGGAGAATAGAGTTTAGATGCGATCGAGAAATTTGTGAGAAGTGGTGATTTTGGGAATTGATTTGAGATGGAGATTGAGAAAAATGGATTAGGGTTTAAGAGGAAGAAGAAATAGCGACAGATATGATAAAGAAAAGGGGGGTATTTTCGTAATTTCATATGCACCTTAATGGGTCTAAACCCGTTAAGAGGTATATTCCTAGAATATTCCACTAACTTAACTGAGAATTAAACGGTGAGGGCCTTTAGGTCCAATTTATAAAAGTTTGGGTGCTATTGGGGTATTATTTCCACTTTAGGTGTGTGTAGGTAATTTCTATAAACTTTAGGTGCCAATATGTCTTTCACCCATTTATTTTTTACAACCACACTTATGAGAAACACATCATTTCGAATATTCTAAACTTGGGCGTGGATATCCTGCTAATAACTCAGCTTCCATTGTGAAGCATGATTAGTACAATTTATATCAATCCCTTAAGCCGGAGATCAGTGTTTGATTCCACTACAAGTAGAATTAATTTGAGCATTCATTCGAATGACACACAAATACCCCCCCCCCCCAAAAAAAGCTCTATTTTCGGCAAGATTATTTGGGCTTATAGAAGGGACCCTATTTTCACGTGCATCAATACACATACAAAAAAGGACTTTGTTTTCACGATATAACAGTTAGAGTAACTACCCACTAACGAATACTCGTGTAGATCCTCCCGCCAAAACTCTAAGAAGTGGCACCCAGTTTTTTGACGAAAATGTCCAACTCCTTCAAATTCAGAAGCAGGAACCTCCATGCTCCAAAATGGTTAAAATTTTATAGTTATGCGTGCAACTCAACACAGAGAAGCTCAAAGGTATCCAACAAAAAGGTAGTTACTCTATGTTGCAACTAATTTTGGTGTGGGAGCAATCAGATTATGAGTTCTTTTATTGAGGGGGAAAGCACTGATGTGGACTATCAATTATGATCTGGATGGAGATGACTAGAAATGCTTGGATATGAATTTGGATCGACGAAAATCTATGGATCTGAATATGGACGGCTTCAAACATTCGGGAACCTGCAAAAAGTCTCACACTATTGTGGCTCCGACGTAAGACTCTCCGACGCTCAAGTTAACACTGGTGATGGCTCCGGCGTAAGACTCTTCGACGCTCAAGTTAACACCCCAGAATAAAGATTAGGTGGAGAAATATTGATTTACTTTGATTGAATGATGGAGGAGGGTATTTGTAGGCTAGGAATCAGTTATAGAAGATTGACTTGAAAATATATTTTAAGATTCGGTTGGAGATTTTGATAGTGAATGGATAGAATCAGCAACTAATCCCTGTTTAAGGGGGATTTGATTGACAGTTGCAATTAGCTTGAAATCTCATTCTACTTATGCTGCAAGCCATAATTTTGGATCTGACTGAGCTGATGGGCTTGAAGGCAGCGCATGTTCTTCTAGTAGGCATGTTGTTATTGTGGAATTACCGTACTGGCCTTGGAAGCTTTGATATGTGTGTGTTGAGATCATGTGGCTCTGATTTTTACCCATATCATAAGCCCTTCATTCCTAAAGATTGGGAGTCACAGCTTTTGCTGAGTATTTCATTCTTTTTCGGGCTTAAAGTGGTCATATAGAATTTTCGGGGATGCTTGGGGCCTTACTTGGAGTTTTCTGGGGCAGTAACTATTTTTTAGAATTTTTAATTGATTTTTCTGAATTAGCAATTATTTTCAGAATGTCCAATTAAAGTTTTCATATTTTTAATTGAAATTCTGAATTTATAATTTTTTTTTCTTCTAGAAATCAATTAAATTTTCTGAATTTATAATTATTTTCTGGAATTATCAATCAAATAATCAGACGACGTGGATCTTAAGAAGATCTGAGGGCTCCTATGACACCTCACACCAGGGGTGCTCGAACGACAAGCCGAGCACCGAGACAGGTGGGGATCGACTTGAGACAAGGCTCTACACGGATTGATTGTACCAGTTCTGATCGGAATTTTTTTGACCAGGTGAGCGGGCTAGATGGGTCCCAGAGCATGGATTAGTGACCAATCTATCCCTTTATCAAGGAGGTATTCAATTAATTCGGGGTGAGCCCAATGCAGCTGGCACTCCATATGTGCTTTGATATTAGCTCTTATTGAGCTGAGAAGGTCGCTACTATCTCTCCCCTTAGATTGGGAAGCACGCGATTCAAGGGCAGACCGACTGTCACGCCCCGCTTCCCAAAAAGAGAGTACGGAATACGGATACATGACTAAGCCCAAGGAATGATTTTCATCATCCATAAGCTGTCAGGATCTTTACAACATTTCACCAGAATAATCAGAGTCGGAAGCAAGAGAAGTTAACCATACATGTATATATGAATCAAAATACCAACAGGAATTTACTTGAAACCAAAATATTATAATCTCAAATAAATCAAATCTGAACAAGTCAATAATCCTGGGTCACATTGCCCAAATACAAATAAATCCAAGTATCAAATACAATTGTTCAAGTAGCAACAGGAAATAATAATAAGAGCAGGAAAATAATAATAGCAAAACTTCAGCATCTAGAATCTCATATCACCAACTCCATCAGGCAACTGATCTCCAAAATATGCAATTTAATAAATTGCATGAAGAGGAAAAAGAAAACAAAACGCCCGTCAATGCAGGTTACAAGCCGCTTGTAGTGCAGACACAAGTACATGGAAAAGATAAACAAATAGCATGAAATAGGCATGATAACAAAATAGAACAACTAGTATGAATCATGAATAGAATCAAGTAACAACATGTGTATATAACATGTAACCGGTAACAGGTATCATGCAAGCAGGTGAACATGTAACAAGTGTCAAGTAGCATGTACAGGTAATCATGTATCAGGTAAGAATGTAACAGGTAATCATGTAACAGATATCATGTTATGTCAAATCTTGTATTATTATTATCTAGGTAGCACTTCATGCATCCATCCTTTTGCCACATGGTTGCTACATTCAAACAAGTTTCATTTAGATTTCGTAGTGGAGTCCATAGGGCCGTGTACTCATGGATCAGGAAAAACAGGAACAGGAACAGGAAAGGGAAGAACCTAGTGGTTCTCTTCCGAGTACACCTTCATATAGGGAAGTGTGCAGTCAAGTAAACAGGTACAGGTAGAACCTAGTGGTCCTCTTTCGAGTACACCTTCCTATAGGGAAGCGTGCATTCGGGTAACAGGATCGTGAATCATGTAGTCATGAACACGTAACAGGTAGGGAACACCGGCCCTCTTCTCAGTACACATTTCTATATTTTCCACTACTAGATCTTTTTCTTAACCCCGACTTGGTTATTTATTATTATTATTATCAGGCACGCATGAATGTGTCACAAAAACAGAACAAGAATAACATGGTGTGAACAAATAACAGGTTCAGGTTGAAAGATAAACAAGTACAGGTGCAAGATAATACATTAAAAGGATAGAACAACGAGAATTCTAGTTCAGCACAGCAAGACAGTGCTGCACTAAAACAGGGATTCTCGTTGCTACAAACATGCAAATCTGGATCCGTCAGAAAATCTGGAAAATAGACTTCCGGCCATATCCAGAAAATATACATAAGTCATATGTTATTTCACAACAACATGTCTCAAAACAGGTTTGAATCCAGAAAACGTGTTCAGCCAGAAATTAGAAGTTTGTATTCAAGAACAGGAAAACAACACAAAAACTGAATAATTAAATCCAAAAAAATTCTGGGGTATTCCCTAGTATGTTTAGTAACAGAAAATAAAGTATCATAATTTTCCAATATAGATAGAATAGTCAAATAAAATCAGAAAGCAAGAAAGTATAGCAATTTTGTAAATCGGAATCACAAACACTGCAGTACTAAAATAGCAATATCTCACAAAATACAAATCCAAATCCAAATCCGTCAAAAGGGTGATAAAATAGGTACAGTAGGCTAATTTTCATATTCACAAAGATTTTAGAGAAAGCAAGTAGAATCAGGTCGAATTTATGTATCTTTACTGAACAGTAAGAAAAATCTGCTAGTATAGTAGTTGTTTACAAGTATAGAATCGTTTGTAAAACTCATCAAATAAATCTACAAAAATTCAGGGTTAATTCCAATCAGGTCTAGTTATACTCAGCAAATATTGGATCAAAATAATACTTTTAACATTGGAATAAAAATAGATTACTCTCCAGAATTCTCGTAAAATCAAATCTGTAATTCCTTATACAGCTCTGTAGTAAAACAGTCATAACTCGCAACTCATACAGTTCATGTTCACAAATATTTTTTATATACTAATCTTAATAAGGTCTAAAATACTTATCAAAAGCAAGGTAACAGAAAACACAGAATTGTTCGTCGAACATAAAATCGTCTAGCTCATGTAAAACTCATCCAAATCAACCCAAACATAAAATATAGTGTACTAGAATTCCAAACAACATGGTATAGGGTATTTTTCATGTCCACGATAAGTTATAGCACGAATAACACATCAAGCACATGATATCACAAAATAGCATGTATATATTCATCCATAAGTGGTCATCCCTAGTTATTTCATGTCATGTATATCATGAGGCAACTATGGTCGAATCAACACAATAGAGACAATATATAACAGAGGATTCACACCTTAATTGTCTCTAGAATCCAACTACACTACAGGCAGAATTTAGTACTTGTAATACACAAACAAAAGAATACAATTTACTTACCTTATGGACGACGATGGAAACGACACAAAGCAAGAATAACGGGAACGGATTCTCGGGCATGAACACAATGAATGGATCGAACATGAACCACAAACACAACCACGAGCACGGCAAAGAATCACGAACACACAACACGTGCACTCTCACGCTCGCACAACAACGAGAGAGTGAGAGGGAGAGACGATAGCAATGGCAACGGCTTCACTGTTGCTGTTGCAGTCGGGAGAGGAGCACCGGAACGAAGGCTGCGATAGGGTGCTCGCTGGCATCGCACAAAGGGAGCACAGGGTATAGGTCTCGATCGGCGAAGTGGAGGGAGGTGCAGGGGAACGCTGGCTGTCGCTGGCACTGTGCAGTTGGCAGGGGGCACAGGGGGACGGTGAACGGGTGGGTGGTCGGGAGAGTAGGTGAGAGAAATGATCAGGAGTAAGAGATGGGTGGATGGGGATGAACAGGGAAGTAGAGAGGATGCATATATATATACATATGGAGTTAGGGTTACACTAGAGGAGGCGGCTGACGATAGGAGTAGGGGTAACTGGGGTTGGGTGCAGTTAACGGGTAGGATAGTTCAGTGGATAATAGGTAATGGGTTTGGTTAGTTACAACAGGGTATAAGCGGATTTAGGCTTTATAATGGATCCAAGAAATAAGAATAGGGTTTAGGGTATGGATATATCCAAAAATCAAGAAAGAGCAAATAAACAAAATAATAAAAATAGGATATGAAAAAAAAATTGACAATGAGGATCCAAATAAAAGCTCGATCAATCAAGGATTGAAGAATAGACAGATAATTTGAATCAAGAAGGTCAAGTAAGGAATGACAAATCAAATAGATGAATATATTGAAAAAGAAGATCCCATACATGGTCCAAAAGAGATACAATGAGAGAAATACAGCAAAAAGAAAAATACCCCACCAAAAAATATACATAAAATGGAAAACAGGGGTTACACCGACTCTGTAAAGGATTGGAAGCCAAAGTACTTTATTGTGTAGAGCACTGAACCATGGGATATACCTACGCAATGGCTTACAAGTTGCCAACCCGGAAGGGGCCAACTCCCAAGGAAAAGAGTTTGGTGAGGAGCAGTTAGAGGTGTGTGACTGCATATTTGCTTATGGTTCGGTGTTTTGGCTGTCCTTGAAGGAGAGGCACTTGACTAAGTGGCGAATGAGTCTCGCAGACCATAGTATATGCTTTATTCATGCCTCTTTGTAAGCATTTTGCTTTTTTCAACTTTTCCATTTTTCTTGCAGAAATGATCAGCCAAGATGAGATCAATGCCTGGAAGGCCGAGCTCCATGGTAAAAGGACCGCTAACAAGGAAAATGGTTGAAAGAGGTCATCGGTGTCCTCCTCCACCTCCCGACCTTCAAAGAAGGAAATGGTGGTGATTAAGGACTCTCTCACTAGGTCGACAAGGGTACCCCCGAGCCCCACTGTTCTTGCTGCCACCGAACTCATTCAAGTTCCCCTCCCCGATTTCACCGTCGAGGCTCGTGAGGTTGGCTTGTGAGACATTCGACTCCAGCTACCTCAAATTCCCCCAAGCCCAAGTTTTCGTACATAGCAATCTCGTTTGTCCTTTCAATTTTTACTTGCTTAATTTTCTAGGTGTTTGAAGTTTCTCTTTGCAGGTTTCTCTCTAGGTTGTCGAGATGAAGAGATAGTTCAACTATGACATGAAGTTGCTGAAGAGAAGAGTTACGCGGGACAATAATAGCATCTTAACACCAACGAGGCCCTCGAAGCTTCCCAAAAGAGGGAGCAGACACTACAGCTGGAGGTCGGCTCACACAATGCTAAGCGGGAGAGACTATTGAAGGAGAATGTGGAATGTGAGGGGAAGAAGGAGGAGATGGTGGGTGTCCAAACTGAGGCCATGGACATGGTCATTGCAGCCCAAGATGAGGGCTTTACAAGGCCCTGAAGGATGTGGAGGAGCGATTCACCAGTTTTAGCGGCCAAGGTTCCCACTTCGGCCTCAAGGTTCGTGAAGCAGTCGTGATTCCCAAGGGAAGCTGGAGCGGTGAGGAGGAAGGCAAGCCCAAGGAAGGTAGGGAAGTGACCACTTCGGAGCCTCTGGAGAGGGTGTTGGAGATGAGCGAACCTACGAATGCCCCCAATGTGGGCACCAAGGTGCTCGCTTGATCTCAACTCTCAAACCTCTTAAATTTATTTTTATAATTTTTCCTAACAGTGGACTGGCCACTATTTTGTATCTTTCCTTTAAGCAATGAAACTTTTTGTGTCAAACCCCTGAGTGCAAATTTTTTATGCATTTTGTTGGATCTTCTAAAAATTTCTCAAAGCCAAAGCTAAGTGTTTTTGTGCTTGTCTATGTTGTAACTTTATTGTTTGTGTTGACAAATCGCTGTGTACACTGGAGGGGATCCCCAGGATACTGACATCACTTGTCTTCACGTCTTTCTGGATGAGCAGTAGATCAAAAATAATCTTCTAAAGGAGTTGCTTCTCGAGAATGACTTAGAGCTTGCCCACTTGAAGGAGACTCATCCTAGTTGCTCAACTGGGGCTCATCCAAGTTGCTCGGCTCTCACACGTGTGGTTCAAAGGGATTCGGGTCAAAGATACTCGCCTCAAGGATATGCTCATCAAGAAGGACTTAGAAATTTAGAAGTTGAGGATGTTACTTGGAGGACAATGAACATATAGTACCTCTTGCTCTTGCAACGAGTATAATCAAGGGAAGAGGTTCCATGAACTGTCCTATGGGCTTCAGCAGCACCAAGGAACCCCAGAGATACACATTGCGGTGTACCTGGGAATTAGAGCGTAGCATCTACTGAGAGGGCATTACCCACCTTCCATCATGAGGTTTGGACTCAATCAATTGGGTTGGAACCTCTTTTGGACAGCCCGAGTGGTCGAGGGGGGCTTCACTGAGGAGCCATCATGGGCGAGCAATGTTGCTTAATCAAAATTTCCCTCTTCCCCTCGGTTGTAGGTAATTTGGATGTGAACAGAGTGCTCATATGTATGAAATAAAGACTCTCTATGTTGAGCAAAACTTTGATATGAAATAAAGAATACCCACTTATTTCTGTCTTATTTCTCACTTTCTCTATGTCGTTCTCTGTTGCATTGAGTGAGTGAGTTGTTGGAGTGACTTGACGGAATGTCTGAGCACCAAACTCATTGTTGAATTGTTGCTATAGCTCAGGTAACGAACTAAGCACTAAACTCTTTGTTTGGAGTTAATGAGTTGTTGGAGCAACTAGAGCCGCGAGCTGAGCACCAAACTCATTGTATAGATTCAATGAGTTGTTAGTGTAGTTCGAGCAAGCGGGTTTCCAAACTCATTGTATGGAGTTAATGTGTTGTTGGAGTTGCATGAGCCGCGAGCTGAGCACCGAATTCATTGTATGAAATTAACAAGTTGTTGGAGTAGCTCAGACTCATTGTTTTGAGTTAATGAGTTGTTGGAGCACTGAGCTGTTTGGACTTTTGGCGAGACAACCTGGACAATGATCCAAGCATCGAGCTGTTTGGACTCTTTGGTGAGGTACCTCAAACAACGATCTAAGCACTGAGCTGTTTAGCTTTTTTGTCAAGGTAGCTTTGGTGACGAGCTGAGCTTCGAACTCGTTGTTTGAATTTGGATAGTAGTACAAGAAATTTAAGAACAAAATATTAAATTTATTGATAAATTAATCTAAGTAGCTACCTTGATGGCTAGCTTTTATTACATGCATTGACCGCTATATAGATCAGTCTTATTACAAATCTAGTGGAGGACATTAAGCAACCTTGTCGAACTTCATCGAATGCTCTACTTTCTGGGTCATTAATATTTTCTTGCCCTTAGATCTTCAAGTCAGTAAGCTCCGGGGCTTATGACTTTGGAGACCTTGTAAAAAGTTATTCTCTTACTTGGAAGTAGCACTGTCACATTTACCCAATACCCAGACCCGATCCGGACCCGATATATACGGGTCCGGGTCCTAAAATAAGACCCGATGTACTTCTAGATCCGGATCCGGATCCGGGTCCGGGTCCGCTCAAAATAGAACCGATCCGTACCAGGACCCAGACCCGTTTAAAAATATCCCCAAAATATGAAATTTGAATAATATAGTTATAGGGATATACATGTAAATAGTAATTGTTGAAGATATATGTGTAAATACAATATTTATTCATGTACTTAAGTGCAAAAATTGTTGAAACTGTAGGGTATCAGGTGCAAAAATACTTAAGTGCAAATATTTATTCCCTGCTACCTGACCCGACAGGTAGATATTTTTAATTAAGACCCAGACCCAGACCCAGACCCAATTCTCACAGGTCCGGGTCCAATTTTTGGACCCGTGAGGTACCGGATCCGGGTCCGGAAAGTGGAGGACCCAACCCGATAGCAACTCTACTTGGTGGGAGAGGGCTTCGGCTAACTCAATAATATTTAGATTGATCCCCTGGGAGAAGGGGATTTCTTCTATCCATCAATGGGTTCAGACACCATCTGAATCCACTCTTGAGAGAGTTGTAAGGCTTTCAGCGAGAGGACTAAATCACATGATGCATTTTCCTGGGGGTGCACCGAGGCTTCGAGCAGGAGAAAAGAGTTCCCCATTGTAGTTGTGTAACATGCCCGAGTCACTTTCTGACTTCCTCTAACTTCCCCCAACCTAGACGATGTGGGGCATTTCATCGTCATGTGAAATGCCGAAGCTACGGCATGGATGACCACTAGGCTGGAGCGGCCGAGAATGACATTATAGGCAGTCTTCACATCAACAACCATAGGACCTCCATGGATAGAATGAAGAATGGCCAGTGGTTTAGAGTCTTGGGTCTCGGTGTCTTTCTCCATTTGCTTGTCGGTCCCTCATGCTAGTGTGTCTCAACGTTGTCCTTCCGGGTGTACTTGGCTAGGTATCTGCAGCGAATAAGAGTTTCAATCACATCCTTGCGGGATCAGCACTCCTATGTGTCATGGCCACAGTCTTTGTGGAACCAACACCATCATCTCTTATCTTTTCTCCTATTTGTTGGGTCCATCCTATAATGAGGGCGAGTAGTCTTTCCCCCTCGATTTTCATGAGGATCTACATTAGTATTGAGTGTGGTGAATTTGTCAAAGCGAGGGATTGGAGGGGGATGATGTTGTCCAGACTCGTCCTTCTGGAATTTCTTAAGCCCCTCCTCGTCCACACTTAATTATTTATTTTCGGACGATGGCTTATCTTGGTCTAGGGGATAAAGGACCTCCTCAGTCCTAATGTACTTCTGACACATTTGCAATAGCTCAGAGAAGTCCCGAGGAGGTTTCTTAGCCAGTGACGCATTGAGGTAGGTTTCAAAAACATTGTGTCGGAACGAGGCTGCTACCAATGTTGGGTCAAGTATGGGGATATACCGAGGCTTGACAGTGAAATATCTAACGAAGTCCTTGAGGGGATCCCCTGCCCCCCTGCTTGAATTCCAGCAAGAATACACTCATCTTCTCGGTTTTGCAGCTATTAACGAAGTGTGCGAGGGAGAGTTTGTTGATCTGGTCGAATGAGGAGACGAACCCTTGAGGGAGATAAATTACCAATCCCATGCAAATCCATTCCGGGTAGTCGGAAAAGTTCTGTAGGGGTGTGTGTCAGAGGCTTTATGACTCATCATGAGAATTTTGAAACTTTCGATGTGATCCGCGGGGTCGCCTTCAGTGTCCTCTGACTCAAATGTAGGAGGCTTGAAGTTCTCTGGGATGGGGGCTTCAAGGATGACTCTAATGAAGGGAGGTCGGATGGGGCGGTATCCTCCACCTCGGTGACTCTCCACTTGACCTATCTGATCGAGTCAATTCTCTATCTCTCAGAGGCGATGGAGCACCATATCTTCTCGCCCCTCAGATCGTGTTGATCCATGGGACTGTTCTTCTTGCTCAGTCCTGAAGTGTGGACCACTCGTCGGGTGTTCCCAGTTTGAGGCACCTTGGAGGGCCCTAAGGAGTTGGCCGGCAAAGTTCTGGAACTTAACCCGAGTCACAGGTGCCTTATCTTCTTTGTTTTTCATGGGAGCTAGCCAACTAACTGTAGTCGAAATCCTCTCGCACCTTCATCCCCGTGAGGAGGGTGTTCGACTGGAGCTTCATCGCCGAGGCGAAGGACTCCTTTGGCTCCTGTGGCATCCTGGAAGTGCTTCTAGGTGCTGATGGAGGTCTGTTTCTTCATGCTAGGTGTTGATGACCTCGCGGAAGTCTAACTGCACAAGGTGCACCGAGGAAGGGGTGCATATGCGAACCCCGGTTCTTGGCCAGACGAGGTTCGAGATGGTTGTGTCGGGGGTCCGCTAACGTAGCCCTACTAGGAGAGGTTGTGACAGTGGAGAAGGAGGATCACCTTGGCAACTAGTGGCAGTCGCCACCGGCTTTCTTCTTAGAGGCATGATTGAAAGTGATTTTGATGGATGCATCTGATCAAAGAGGCATATCCATAGCTTTCCCACAGTTGGTGCCATTTATGTTGCTGCTAATTCTTGTGTGGGAGCAATTAGATTATGAGTTCTTTTGTTGAAGGAGAAAGCACTGATCTGGACCGTCGATCGGGATCTGGATATAAATGACTGGATATACTTTGATCTAAATCTGGATGACTAGAAACATACGGGAACTTGCAAAAGGTCTCAATCCAAAGGTGGCTCCGGTGTAAGGCCCTCCGACGATCAAGTCTGCAACCCAGAATAAAGATTATGGTGTTTTGGTGGAGAAATATTGATCTCCTTTGATTAAATGAGAGGGGCAGGTGTTTATAAGTTAGGAATCAGTTATAGAATATAGACCTAAAATATATCTTTGAAGATTCTATTGGAAATTCTCATAGTGAAGGGATAGAATCAGCAACTAATCCTTGTTTATGGGGGATTTGACTAACAGTTGTACTTAGCTGGAAATCCTCTTTTTCTTGGGTTGTAAGTAAAACATAATTTTGGATCTGGATGAGCTAATAGGCATAAAGAGTATTTATGTTCTTCTAGTAGGCCTATTGTTATTGTGAAATTATAGTACTACCCTTGAAATCTTTTGAGATGCGTGTTAAGATCATGTGGCTCCAATTTTTACCCATTATCACTTTAACTGTCTGAATTAACTCAAAACTGTCTGATATATATTAGAAAAATAGATATCAAACCCATAATTCAGAGATCAATGTATGATCCCGCTCTAAGAAGAATTAATCTCTGAGCATTTCATTGACACGCACGATCACAAAGTCTGTTTTTAGCGAGAATATTATTTAGGGCAAAAGTCATGAAACCCCCTTAAGTTTACATGTTTAACCACGAAATCATCTTAAGCTTTTTTTAATCAACCCCCCCCCCCCCCAAAAAAAAAAACAAAAAGACAGTAAACAAAAAAAAAATCACATCATAACTTATTTTAATATTTTATTTATCACCTTAAATTACCATTTGCCATTTACTTCAATTATAAAAACAAAAAACCAGCTGTGTGTGTGTGTCTCCTTTCTCCACCAAGCAAACTCTCCATCCCCAACACCACCCACCCCCTCCATTTCATTCACTTCCTCCAATGCGCCTGCCTCATTGACTCTCTCCGTCTTCGTCTTCACACTGATCAATCTTTCCGTCTCCAATTACCTAAAATTGGCGGAGTTTGTGAGAGAATTTATACATTTTATCATTCATTTTTCCATATAAGAATTTGAACAAATACCTTATGTGCTTGGATTCATACCTAATTTAAAAGTAGTATGTAGATAGGGGATTTGGATATTAACTTTGGGTTTGGTTTGAGGAGAGCAATGGATGAGGTTGAAGTAATGGAAGTGGATGAGGTGGAAGAGGAGATGGGAGAAAGGGGGTTGGTCAATTGTGATCATGGGGGTGGGTTTTATTGGGAATGAGGTGTTTGGTTGGTGAAGGAAGGAGAAAGAGAGGGAGATAGAGGGTTGAGATGAACTTTTTAAAGACTATAAAGGATATAATGGTAATTTTATGAAGAAAGTACTAAAATATATTATGATGTCAGTTGGGGGATGATTTGACCGAAAATAAACTTAAGAAGATTTCATAATTTAACAGCTAAATTTAAGGGGGTTTCTTGCCCTATTATTTATATTGAGCTTATACAAAGGGGCTATGTTTATACGTGCAGAAACATACCAACACAAGAAAGGACTTCGTTTTTGCTGTATAACAGTTAGGGTAAGTACCAACTAGAGAAGACTCATGTAGATCCTCCCGCCAAAACACCAAGAAGTAGGGCCCAGTTATGTTATGGGAGAGGAGACTGTTCAATATGTACAAATTTAGAAGCGGGAACCTCCAAGCACCAAAATGGTTAAATGCGGACAGTTATGCGCACGATCTCAACAAAGTGAAGCTCGAAGTTGTCCAATAAAAGGGTAGTTAACCAATCACCTAAACCATCTGAATTAACTGAAAAGCCACTCGGTATGTTCTAAAATAGTTGCTGATCATGAACGAAGAAAGTCTTTCTGGCAAATTAATCAATCAGGTTATTTATATTGTATATCAAAGATCAGTCGGAACTCCTTATTAGTAACTTATTAAATTATTTTATGCAAAGTCAAATTCCTCCGAGGCGGTTTAGGACTTTATAATAGCTTAGCAGTTAATACCCACCACATTAATTTAAAGAGAAAAAAGTGTCTCATACTTGTAGGAGATAATTTCCTTCTACAATGTATTTATAACTACTTACTAGAGTTCTCTATTGACGACCCACATCATTCATTTTTATATTTATGTCATAACTGTATGCCCATATAATTTTAAGTTGTTTGAAATTGTTTATCCATAATTTAATTTGTTGCGAAATAAATGGTTTTTCAATAATACAATAAATTAACATCACGCGATGCAAGAGAGAGAAACCTCCAAACGACTTTATTTTTTGCATATACGTATTTTATGACATTATAAATTAATTAATGATATGAATCCTTCATATAAAATCTCATTATACAAGTATAATTATTGTATATAATGAAGTTTTCCTCCTACGACTATGCAGGTCTATCTAAAACTTTAATTTATAAAAAACTACCTCTTGATGGTGATCCAAGAAAGGCCATGTCGGGGCTTACCCCCCTACTTGAGATGGCCACCACTCTCATCTCCCTTAACAAGATGGCCATGACAGAGCTCGAGAGGAGGGGAAGCGGGCCCACTGATGGGGTTCGTCAACCTACGGCTGCTCCTTCAATATCACCATAAAACCCACCGGAGGAGGGCTATT
This sequence comes from Hemerocallis citrina, assembly GCA_017893485.1. NCBI lineage: Eukaryota > Viridiplantae > Streptophyta > Magnoliopsida > Asparagales > Asphodelaceae > Hemerocallis > Hemerocallis citrina. Next base: position 258,601,347 of record CM030362.1, on the reverse strand, counting down.
GGGAGCTCAGACAAAACCGCTCCCTCGGGCGTGCACACCGCGGTGCGCATCACCAGTACCATCGGGAAGTCGCTAGTCATCACCGCTAACCCATCGTCCCAGCACAGAGGATGGGCCCACTGTTTGGATCCTCCTAGTGGCCACTTACGGCATAAGAAGAACCTCCATGTAGACCATCGTCACCTACTGTGGGATATGAGGGACCATTGGAGCTTTCGCAACAGGTATCAGATTCACAAACAACATCAAGCACAGGTCTTGCCAAGGGCTCACTTAATACCACATCCCCTTCATCGACGTTATCATCAAAAATCCCCAATCATCGGTACCAACACCCCTCCCATTGCTCAACAACAACGCCAATCCCCAACCATCAGTTCAAATTCCCCTCCCAATGTTCAACATTCCCTACACAATCAATGCTACTCTTCTATCAACTCCAAGCCCACCATTACCTCCAATCCCCAACCCATTGTGCCCTGTTTCATATGTGGGGAATTGGGCCACTATCAGAATGCTTGCTCGAACGAGGTTCGTTGCCTCAATTGCTTATATTGGAGCAAGGCATACTTTAATCGACTCAATGTCGATAAGAAGATGGAGATGGAGGCGACACAAATGGACGCGACACCGTCATCCACCACCATGACAAACTTAGTTCCCATTGATCGCAGGGTACATGATGATCAAAAGTTGAGCCATCCCAAAGTCCAACATCTTCAATCGAAGTAAGAGCACTCATATCCGACAACCAATGCACAATTAGGAAAAAAGAAGGCAGCTTTGGGGTCTCCATAAGAAAATAGAGGAGACATTCCCTAGAAGATTACAAGGAATGCGACAAAATCACAAACAAACAACTCAATCCCACCATCGCAAAGGGAGTTCACAAATCCGACACTCCTTGCACACGAAGAAGAAAAGGAGGCTGTCTTAGGGGGGGATCAAAAGGTGGGAAAGTATAAGGGGTGAAGAAAGGGGGAAGAGTGCACCTTTTGGGGTATGCTCAAGAAAATAAAGGAACCGAGGCTAGGAAGAAGGCAGGGAGCGAGGCGAAGTCACAAACATACAAATCAATCCCACCATCACAAATGGAGTGCTCAAATCCGACAGTCCTGACCCACTTAGAGGAAAAGGCAGCTGCTTTGGGGGGTGTTCAAGAGGAAAGGAAGTTGGATTTTGGGGTGATGATGAGAAGACAGGACGAAATGGGGAACAACACAGGTAGACAAGAGGATAAGAGGAAGAAGACAACGAATGTGGAGTATCCCTCTTCGAACTCCTCATCAGGCCTTTCCAAATCGAAGCCCTCACGTGACCTAATCAAATGTTCTTCGACACATGAGTCGATGGAGGTCAGGGCCCAGCTGGGCCAGGAAATTGTGTTGGGCCCAAAGAGAGCACAACAATTTGGTCATTAATCAAGTGAAGCCCAACTACAATAAATTTCTTAATGAAAATCTAGAGGAAAAAGAAAGTGGTTTTGGGATGTTTGGGCCTGGTTCTCTTTGTAACACCTCGAATTTCATTTACATGTAATTCGTAGTACATCAGCATCTTTTACTTCATTTCGTACAGTTTTACAAGAAAATTAAAACTTTTTATTTATACACATTGTTTATTTCAGAATTATACAGCGGAAGTTAAATAAAATACAACAAGGAAATATTTACAACTCTAACATCAACAGCTTTAATCATGAATATAATTTTTATCATCAACCGTCTTTAAGTCCTTGCCAATCCAATCAAGCTCTGCACTGAAAATCTGTGGACACGTCAGTTGCTTACAATCGACGCAATATTATAAACAACGATCCTCTTTATGCTATATTATAACGAAATCTCTTACTTTAGCAAACACAAACTTGAATGCATAAAAAAGTGTAAAGAGTGACTATCCTAGATATGTCAGTGTATGATATGACTTAATGCCTAATGCAGATGTTATACTACAATGACACTAATGAATACTTGTTCGGATTCTATGCACCCCATCCTACATAGGTCCGAGGGCAAGCACCTACGTACTCCACATTAAAGGGTTTAATCCCGCGCCATGCATCCTACTACTATGACTACTACAAGATTCAAACACTTTGCAAGTATTGGCTCTCGTCCTTGGAATACTGGAGACAAATCTCACTTCATGGATCATTCTGTGGCCCTTACGTCCATCGTCCTAGAATACTGGGGATCGTCTCACTCTGCACGTCATCCTGGAGCCCTCATTGCACAAGTATCCCATGAGCATCGCTCTTGTCCCGGAATACTAGAGATCATTCCTGCTCCGTGGATCATTTTGTGGTCCTTACGTCTATTGTCCCGAAATACTGGGACTATCTTTTTTCAAGGATCATTCTAGAGTCCATAACTCACATTTGCTCTGGTTTCATCATGTCACCAACTAGTGCCTGTCCTTATATTTGAAACATGAATAAATAATACTACCTAGAGCTAGCTTACCCTCCTACTGGTCTTAAATCATACACCGAGAACGGTAGCCCATACTGGCCCTTTCTCAAAACACAATTAATCATTATCATTTCTTTGTCGGTACCTGGTCTCACTAAGCCTCTAGAATCATAATCTTTCCATGTTCAAAATCATGGGGTACTCATACCCTTATTATTAATATTTTCTATTTCATGTATTCATAATTCGTTCAATGCTTTCATTCATTCTCATTTATCAATCATGAAGTGTACACTTCTTGGTTGATCACACAACCAACAATTCATTACCAAGTCCCTTTGATTAAAAACTCATTTTCACATATATTTATTCTTCATGAATATATTCAAAATATAAAGTTCATTTTGATCAATAAAACTCCTTTCATATTCAATCATATTTCAATTATAAATCTCAATTCTATTCAAAAGATAGATTCATTATTCCCATAAAAGATTCTACTATAACTTTGTAGTTAAAAACACTTAGAATCATCCTCAATAACTTCATTTAGATTCATTTGCAAAAAAGTAAGTTCAAACCAGAAAACTGCAATTCATGTGTAGCACCCCGAATTTCCAATATGATATCTCAGAAATATGTGGCACAATTCTCAGCATCAACCTCAATTGTAATAGTTAACATAGCCAAAACACAGATAAAATTTTTCAACTTTTATTACATTAATTCATTACAAAACACAGCGAAAAAACAAACACCTTGAATTACAATCTTTTCTTTTACAACACATTCTTTTACAATTTACATAAGCCATAACATCATTCTATCTCATGCATCCAAATCCCAAGCTATAGACCCCTACCTGTAAAACATGAGGCTAGAGATAACCCTAACCCCCAAAACTATAGGGGTCAGCCATAACGGTGTGAATGGCATCAAAAGCAAACAACATAAATAAAACGTAAGGCATAGAGTCATAAACAACATGTATCAACAGTAAGAAATAAATGAAATAAGAAATAACGATAAATAAAACATGAAAACATCAAGTGAAACTAGGCTAAGTGTCAAGTGTAGAAAAACAGAAAACAACATGCATAAACCAAGTCAAGAAAACACATATGCTATATGATGACTCTCTAATGCATACTTGTCAGATTCTATGCATCCCATAATACATAGGTCCGGTGCAAGTCCTTATCATTCACCACTTTATAAGGTTAAATCCCTCGTTATGCAACTAATCCTACTACGATGATGAAAACAAGATCCAGAATGCTCCGCGAATAGGCATTACAACCCTCGACGCGCAAGCATCATGTAAGAATAGCTCAAAAACCAGAGAATCATCTCCCTACTATGTACCCCACGAATAGGCTTGCGAGGCCCTCGACGTGCAGATACACCAGGTACATCTCGTGAATAGGCCCGCCAACCCTCAACACGCGAATGCACCCTGTATGCTCCGTGAATAGGCCTGCAAATCCTCGACACGCGAACATACAAATATCCTCTCGAGACAGAACAACACACAAGTCCCGGAATGTATCCGTTGGACCCAAGCCAAGAGCATATACTTACGTTTCCCAAGTTCCATCACATCTCCACTAGTGCCTGTCCTTAAGTTGGTTATTATTAAAACACAAAAACTCTCTCCTCCCAAGAGTTAGTGTATCTTGCCGGACTTAATTCCACAAAACAACACCAATGACCTCAACTGATCAAAATCCACAAAATCTCATCTACCGGTTCACAGGACTCCCACTTAACTCCTAGAGATTCACAACTCAACCATCAATACTAAATCTTTCAATAAAACTCATAATTCTATCATCAAAACGTTTACATAAAGGAAACTTCTTAAATCAACAAAAATCCAATATCATTTAATGTGCTCATAAAATTCCAGAATTTAAATAAAATATTAAATCCATTAAATAATTGGAAGTCATATTTTTGAAATCACAGAATACCACAAAATATCAATTACTTCAAAGAAAACATATATATTTTGCTATATGAGGTTATAGAAATACAAGTTTAAACGAAATACAATCCTTTGAAAAATACTGTAATCCGTAGCAAAACATCATTTAAAACAGTAGATTAATAATCCATAATCGAAAAAATAATCATTTAAAGAAATATCAGAAAACTCAAAAAATTCATCAGTCAGAACAATGACAGTCGACTGTCCTACGAAAATCCAAAAACTCAAGAAAACCCATCAGCAGTGACAGTGGCAGTTGACTGTCGAGAATAACCAGTGGACTGTCCTGTGAAAATCTGAAAACTCAGTAAAACTCATCAGTCAGGACAGTGACAGTCGACTGTCGAGAATAACCAGTCGACTGTATTGAAAAAATCCAAAAATTCAATAAAACTCATCAGCCTCCTACAGTCACAGTCGACTGTCGAGAATAACCAGTCGACTGTTTATCCCTACAGACTGCAGTTTTGAAAGTTGTGCAAGTTTTACCAATACATCGATTTACTTTATAAAAACGTAAATTTATAAAAACTAAATTCCTGAGATAGTTGGATATAACTTGTATAATATATAGGATTTTATAAAACAAATCAAAACCATGTCAAATCCATAAAAGAGAAAATTCCATCGAAATCTTCAAAATAGTGAATATAGATACATATATGTATATATGTGTGTGTTTTGCATCAGTTAAAGCATCAAGTCTCATCAATTAAAATTAGTAAAGGTTTCAAATCAACTCAGAATCAAAACAATTGAAATCCAATAAAAAATCTATGAAAAAAACTCACGAAATCTTCAAAAACAGTTCATATGAATGTGAATGTGTGTATATGTGTACCTGTGCATGTTTGTATCAGCGAAAGCATTAAAGAACTTATTGTATATATATATACATATATCTAGTATAAAGTTCAAAACCATCTCAGTACCCAAAACAACTCAAATCTAGTCGAAACCATCAAAACATCAAAAACCCCAATTTTCGGTCTGTACAAAAATCAGACTCAAAAAACTCAAAACCCCTCATTTACTCAAAACTCAATCTTTTAATTCAATAATCCATCTTGCAACTTATTAAACTTATGCACAAACACTCACCATAGTTTACTCATTAATACATGCTATTACAATCAAGTTTACTTCATCAAATATCATAACACTACATGTATAAGCATATTATCACTAAAGAACTCAACTTTATTCTCTTTTATGCAATTTACTTCATACAAATCATGATCGATGATCAAATCAACAAGAAAAGGATACAAAACAACAAGCCCATGATTTCTACTAGGTTATTAACAATCTTAATTCATCTATATGGAATTTCAAATCATCAAAGCATAGGTTTCATAAAAAGATTTAATTTTTAGTTCATCTACTCATCAAAATTCATTATATCTTCATACCATCATCTAACATGCTTCTTAATAGATAAATCATCACATAAAATATGCATAGAACAAAAGAAAACAAACATATGTCACTCACCTTATTGAAGAACCAACCGAAGAAAATAAAGAGAATAAGAAAATCATTCCTTTCGCAAGAAAACTAAGATCCTCGCTTTAAAACTCCAAGGAAATAATAATAAGAAATCCCTTTGTGTTGTGCAGTAAAGAGACGGCTGCACCCCACATATAAATAGGTCGGAAAATAGGGTTTAGGGTTTGTGAATAGATTTGTAAAATACATCTTTTAAATATATCTTTACATATATAGATCTTTATACTTGAAAATTAAATAAAACCATATTAATTGAGATTTAAAAACAAAAACAACTACCCTACTATCAGCGGCACAATTTTGAAAACCCAGAAAAACAAAATTGCACTTTTACCCCTCTAAGTGGCAATTTTGCAAAAAGACCCTTCTTTATCAAAACTTACAAAATAAACCAAATTTATTTAAAAAAAGTAAAATATTTACCTCTGAGTTGACTAGGCTTTATGCCCAGTCCAAAAATCCAAAAATCTGGAGTTTTTACTCCAACCGGTAATTTTGCACAAAAGTCCTTCTTTTTGTAATATTTGCAAATATGTCCAATAATTATCAAAAAAATCCAGAAAATTCACAAATAATATCTAATAATAAATAATGAGTTTTCCCAAAATAATTTTTGACTTTGAACTTCCCAAGAAAAATATTTGCACGTGTTTTGCACGTGTAAAAGATAAATTTCAGAAAAAAATTTATTAAATCACCAAAAATCATTTTAATTCATTTATTAATCTTAAAATCATTATTTAAAAAATCTGGGGTATTACATCATGTTTCTTATAAAAATCATAGAAAATTATATACTTCACGAAACTTTGTGTTCTTTATATCAAAATAAAGGTATACAAGTCTACTAAAATTTCTTAGTTATAAGTTTCTCCAAAATATTGTACCTTTAACCTTGAATTCTTTGAAATCTATAGTAAGGTCGAAATATTGAAATACTGTCAATTGTGCAGTCTTGTAAAATTCATTATAAATTCAATTCTTTGTGAAAATTTGATTTATTAGACTTTAAAGAAATTTTAACGAGTCTACTACAAGTTCTTAGTTCGGACTTTTCTCTAATTACTTCATTTACGATGCTGAAATGATAAAAAAACCGAAATGTAGACAGATTTCCAGCAACTAGTCGACTGCCAACCAGTCCTTAGTTTAGATTTTATTAAAATAGTAAACGACATCCAAATCTTATGAAATTTTAAAGGAATTTTCCTGACATATACAAGATGCTCCTGTAAAAATTTTAGCTTTAAAATCCATCTAGTTTATTAAACTTGATTTCTAAAATGCAAACAAACTCAAAACAGCAACTTTCTTTACATAGATTAACAACTTTGTGTATAAATTTATCCCCCAATTTATTCAATCTAATCATGATGTATTACCATGCACCCAACAACAGTATTTCAACTTTTCTTAATAACAATCTTTCAATTAGCATGCATTTCTTTTTATACTCATATCTATCAACATTCCAAATAACATCATCACAAAATTAACTATAATTCATATGAATTATCAATTTCATGCATCAATTTTTCTACAAATGCATACTACTACATTTTAGAACGTTCAAGAATCACCCACCTTAACGGAAGAATAAGTGGAAGAAGACTCCTAGAGAGTGGCTCCTAGCTCTAACACAAAAGCTCTTCTCCTCCTAGCTGTAACGCCCCGAATTCCAAATAAGATCGAATTCAAGATTTCACAGGATCTTTACTTCACTTCGTAATATTTTACAAGGAAATTAAAACTTTTCAACATACATCAGAGTTCTTTACATTTTGTTTACACAGCGGAAGAAAAAAAGAGATACAACATTAAAAATAAAATACAACTTATACAACTTTATCAATGTAAGTCATCAACTGCATCATAACATCTTTACTTCTTCATGGAAAAATCCATTACCTGCATGTTAAGCTGTGGGCACGTCAGTAACTTATAACTGACGAAAATGTTATACTCGGACATCCTCTCTATGCCGTACATATTACGATCTCAATACTTTAACAAATCACAAACTTGAATGAATATAAGGTGTTAAATGTGACTACGCTAAACATGTAAATGTATGCGATGCCTTAATGCCTAATGCACATATTTTTATACTAGGATGACACTAATGCATATTTGTTCGGATTCTATGCATCCTATACTACATAGGTCCGAGAGCAAGCACCTAGGTACTCCATATTTAAGGGTTCGATCCCTCGCCATGAAAACTATCCAGTAATAAGACAAGGTTTAGATTATTCCATGAATATGGATCCCAGCCCCGGAGTCCACCGCCAGACTGTTATAACAGATCCCTCATTGTGCGAATAATCCCGTAACTGCCCCTCTAACCCCGGTATACGTATATAGATTAGAGAATAGCAAACTATCCGCTCGATTACTTAAGATCCCTGAATCCACCGCTGAACCGTCATCATAATCCCGGATTTAAAAATAAAAGCATGTCTCCCACGGAGCAACCACGGTTACGGAGTCCTACTGCCGACTGGGTCTATAGCCACGGAGTCCACCACTGACTATATAGAGGCAACCCACTTACGTTTGCTCAGGTTTACTACATCTTCACTTATGTGCCTAATTATTAAGTTCAAGATATGAATAAATTTCAAGTCCAGAATTAGTTTTACCTTCTACTGGACTTAATCAACAAAATACGAGATAGCTCCATGGCCATATCTCAAAATATATCTCAACTCTTTTCAATTCAATAATACCGGTACCTGAGGTCTCACTAACTCTAAATCTCAAACTTTTTCATGTACAAGAAACCATGGGTACACATACCCTTCACTAAGCATGTCTTAAACATAAATTATTTTCATTTTCAACTTATTCACAAAAGATCAATATCTTATCTTAACAATTATCCACAAGTAATCATCTCTGAGTCTTGACACTATTCATGATCTAGTTATTCATTCATAATCTTTATAAGCAAGTAATTTCTTTCAAGAACACAACTTCATCACATGAAATTTTATTAACAAAATTCATGCTCTTACAATGTCTCAATTTACTTCAAATATTTCTTAAAAATAAAAGTATAATCTCCTCAAAATCACTTCACAAATTAATGTTTTGCTTTTCTTCACTACAAAGTTCTATTCACAAAATTCCATTTTATACTTCAAAAATATACAAGAGAACTTTATACTATCTCTTAATATTTTCCATTTTATTTTATATCAACAATAGAGTTTATTTCTAAAACATTTTTCACTTCAAAACTCAATTATATGAAAGAAAATAAAAAAAAAGAATCAAAATGGTGGCCCTGGATTTTGAATCCGTGACTGGCCGAAACACACAGCCAACACCCAAACTCAAACCCCCTAGCCAATCAATCCATTGGACTTAGTGTTCTAAGTCTTCACCGAAAGCTTCATAAACACAGTCTTGGGTTTCAGATATTTTTTAAAAAAATAACAAAACAAAGAAAACAATTTGGGCTTAACGAGACTCGAACCCAGGTCGGCGAGGAGACATCCCAACGCCAAGACACAAGGCCAAGTGCGCCCACTAATATCAAATTACTTAGTAGGCTTTTATTCAAACTCTCTGTTACTCCATTATTTCATAAAACTCGATTCTTCACTTGATCTAGTCTTTTATTAGACTGAAATTTATTCATATATACTGAGTTTACTGTCTAACAGTGACTCGCTAATGTATGATCCATATTTTAGAAAAATAAAAATTAACTTTCAAATAGTTTCTTCTTACTAATAAACATGAATTTCAATTTAATCAAAAGTAACACATATATATGTTTTATAAACAATCAAAGGAGTTCAATAGTATCAAATTCACCTTTACAAAACTCATTTGCTTATCAAAAGAGGAATTCTCAACGATGGTTCATACAATCAACTATTTCTTCATTTATGTATACTAGTGCATGGCAAAATAATCAATTATTTCTTTTCTCATTTACCAACTAACATGTTGCAATTTAATTTACTAATCATAACATGATTCACTAATATTCTCACCACATCCAATAACATAGATTGTTCTACTTTATCATATCAAAATATAATACTCATTTATTATTACTAGCATGCATAGTTCTAAAATTAGAAAGCATGAGAACACCCATCTCTAGTGAAGATTGAAATCAATGAGAAAGTTGGAACAACTCCTAGCTCCTTGCAAATCCTTCTCCTCCTAGCAAGAACTCCTCCAAGCACAAGAACTCTTCCAAGCTAGAACACTCTACTCTCTTTCTTTTTCTTTTTCTTTCTCTTACTTTGATTTGTTTTTGGTGTGTGAAAAAGGAAAGAACACTAGGGTATTTATAGGACAAGTTTAGGGATCAAAGTGCAAAATTCTCAACCTAATAACTCCTCATTTAAATTTTCTACCTCTTCACTTTCCTAACTCCTCCCTCAAACTCTCCAAATCTCCTAACTCCCAAACTCCCAAACTCTTCACATACAAAACCGACTACTCTCTTTCCAAGAGCCTTCCCACGTGCAATACGAAGAGACAGCAGCAGCACTTTAGTGCTGCTCTCAAGCGGCGGGCTCCAGCTGACAACTCCACGTCACCACACCAAGAGATGCCAGCACGTGCAGTAGCTTCTTGCTGCACTTCAACGTGGGCCCCCATCACACTACTCCACATTCATTTATTCATTTCACAAAATTTACCAACCAGCCAACTTTATATCAAACTATATATTATATACATTATATATATATACTATCTATATATATACAGTATGTAAGTAAAAAAGTTTACTTAAAATCTAAAATATATCATGCACAAATAAAATAAATACACACACTCAAAAAATTTATTTTGAAAATGGATGTTACCGCTAAATCTGGTGTGGGGGCAAACAGATAGTATTTGTGGATTCTTAGGGAAACTGAACAATCAAACCTTAACCTTCACCGCCGGAGTTGTACCGTTGACTCCCGCCGTTCACCTGCAAAAAGTGCGAGACACCGGGGTTGATCCCGGTGACGCACCCTCCGACGCTCAAGTCAGTAATCAGAAAAGATTATGAGAGAGCGTAAATTGGCAAAAGATTGATTACCTCTTAATAGTGGTGGATGGGAAGTATTTATAGCCGCCGTAGGGATCAGATTAGGAATGTAATCTCTAATTCCCAGTGAAAGGATAGAGCGAATCAGGGCTGTTGATTGAATGCAATCAGAAATCCTAATTCTATCCTAATGGACTGGGTTCATCGCGGGTTGGAACCCATACCTAGCTGAGATGGATCCGTTTGCGGGTTGGTGGGTCTTAGAGGAGAAGACCCAGTACCCGCTTCAGACCCATTTGTAGGTAAAATTACCTTTTTGCCCTCGGGCTTTAAGATTCGCGCCAAGTTTGGACGGTTCCGATTTAACCCCATTTTTAGCCATATCAACGGATATGCTCAAATACGTGCATCGAAACACGTGCGTCGCACGTAAAATACCGAAATACGAAAGTTGACTTTATCAACGAAAAAATGTTAAAGATAATAAAAATATAATATAATAAAATATATTTATTAATTTTACGACGTAATTGCTATGTACGTGGAAAACACGTGCATTACACGTATAATAATATTTTAATCAAAATAAGGGAAAATAAATTTCCGTTTATAAAAATAGATTTGAATGCCTAAAATAAATAATTTAAACACATAGAAAATATTACACATAGCGGTGAAAACACATAATCGATACGTGCATCAAAACACGTAAAAAACACGTAAAACCCAGAGATTGAAATTCAATATTTTAGTTAACCCAAATAGGATAAAATGTACAGAAAATGCATAAATAGTTGGTAATTAAAATACGTAGTGAAAATACGTTACAAAATACACGTGCGTAACACACGAGGGCAAAATTATCATTTCCAATTTTGCGGGGTGTTACATTGGCAAAGCAAGACCGAGCCTCCCTTCTTGAAGAAATTCCGAGCTCTCTTTCTTTTCTTCTCTTTCTTTTCTTCTCTTTTGTTTCTTTCTTTTGTGCATTGTTCATAAAATAGGATGGGCTATTTATAGGGTCAAATGGGTGAATGAAGAGACACTCATTACCCAAAATTAAATACCCATTAACAAAATTAATCACCCACTCATCATTACTACACAAGCCCCCACCTCTTCCCTTTCATATGCATGACCAAAACCCTTTGAATTTCCCACATGTGCACACTTCTCATTCTTTTGTTTATAGTTCAAATGTATATATTTGTTACATGATAAGTGTTGTGACAAATTTAAATGTGTATTTAATAAAGAATTTTCTCATGGGCTTCTATTTTGCAATTAGTTTCTTTTGGGGTTTTAAAATAGATTAGGGCCTATGGATTTAAAATTAAAATAAATAACTTAAATAAAAATGAGAATAGATATGCGTAATTCTTAGAAAATTTTTATGGATTAAATTGCTTAAAGTTTGCTCGTGCGATGCACGTGTAAAATATGAAAATTAATTTGAGAGAATGAAAAACAGTCGGAATACAAAACATGTATATTTAATAATGTTACGGATATTTTATGTAACAAAAATTATACGTAATTGACATGTGTATCGAAAACACGTGCAATGTACGTAAAACACAAAGATTAAAATAAATGTTTGAGTTTGCTAAAAATGGAATTTTTGTGAAAACATATAAATAATCAGAATATGACATTTATATAAAAATACGTTACGAATATTACTCATAACAGTACAAATACATGTTCGCAACATGCGAGGGCAAAATTGTCATTACTCTATTTGGCGGGGTGTTACACTCTTTTAAGTAACAGGCCCCAGACGAGGTTGGGTAATCAAACTGGGTCTACTAGTGATGAGGATGACGATTCATATTGGGAAACCGACTCTGAGTTTGAGGAAGTGGTACAGGCTAGACCTCAGACAGGTAATACGATTGACAGGGTGATCTCTTCCCTCCAAGATTCGATTGAGAGGCTGGGAGCGGGCCAGAGAGAAACTAGGCTCAACCAGTGAGGCCATACTAAATTGTACCTCCCTTACTGTTATTAATGATAGTTTGGGAAACCGACTCTAAGTCTGAGGAAGTGGTACAGGCCAGATCTCAGACAGGTAATACGATTGACAGGGTGTTTTCTTCCCTCCAAGAGTCGAGTGGGAGGCTGGGAGCGGGCCAGAGAGAAACTAGGCTCAATCAGTGAGGTCATCCCAGATTGCACCTCCCTTGCTGTTATTAGTGTTGGTTCCTCTTTGGAATGTTAGATGTTTTTTTTTTTTTTTTTTGGGGGGGGGGGGGGGGGGGGGATGCATTGTAGGGTCAAAGCGGAAGGATTGATAGAGTATTTCAGGTCCAGGTTGTGGAGTGCGATGATGAGATGGTTGTGTTTGGTCCATCACTGGAGTGAGCTCAATGTCTAAGATCCCACCCTTCAAAAACAAATTGGAGATGCATCATTGGTTGCGATTGTACTCCTTGTACTTTTTAGTGTTGTTGCATTCGTTCCTTCTCTCCTATGTTAGTTGGAGTTTCTAAGTGTTTTTTTTTACTGTACTGTTTTCTTTTTTCTTTCTCTTATCTTTGTTTTGTATTTTGCCCAGTTCGCTAGTATATTTTGTTAACTACTTATTAATAAAATATGGTAACTATATTTTACCTTTTTCCTTGAAAAAAAGACTAAATGATTACGCTAGCCTGGTGGTATCCACGTTCAATGGATAAGCACAGGGGAAAAGATCATAAATTCATTACATATACAATATCATATATAGCAGGATTTTAACCGATCATAAATAGATCTAAAGGTTCTCAGCGCCGGCCCTGAGTTCTCGGGAGCCCGAGGTCAACTCCCGAAATGGCCCAAAAAAAAAAAAACAAAACAAAACAAACAAACATGTATATATAAAATTTGTACATTATTTAAAGCAAAAAATGTAAAATATATATTATTGAAGAAGTCCAACACTTTAAAAGCTCAAATAATTATGCACAAATTACGTATTTTTTATGAGCAAATTACATGTCTATATTTATAAGGAAAGTACAAATTCGGATTCCTAAAATTGCAAAAACTCCAAAGGCGGAGCCGCCTCACCCGTCTCAAGGGCGGGACCAGCCTGTGTTTTCTTCCCTACATAAAATCAGATACCACACCAAAGTCATTACATATCTGTTTCCACTGCAGCATGCGGTCACCCAAGTACAGGTACCGTGGACGCAGAGAGCACGTGAAACGATCCCTAAGTGATACTTTGATGAACAGAGAAATACTATACCTGTACTCTTTGTACATGTATATTTAAGAAATTCACATGAAAACAAGATCACCGCACCAAGAAATAAATTAATAACATTTCTGGGTAAACCAGATTTAGCCAACTTTTTACGACCCCGGAAGAGAAAAAAACACCCAAATTTTGCAAAGTGAAGTTTAACTCAAAAGAGCCTCAAAACTTTGATGAGTTGGAATAAATTGGTGTTGCTGTGCTCGTGGTTGTGGTTGTTTTACGTAGAACTGTAGAAAGTAGAATGATTATGATTTTTTGGCACATATAAGGCGAGTATTGCAGGTTTGATATTATCTATAGGCTAACCTTTTTTTTAATTTTTAATTTTTAAATGAACTAGATTTGTCCGTGGACACATGGCTACGGCACGTCTTCAGAACGATACAACATATGAAAAGACTTATAAACAGTAAATCAACAATTATGTAGCTCAAGTTTGAATAATATGATAATAATTAGTTGTAAATAAAAATCCATGTTTCCATATATATATAGAGAGAGAGAATTAAATAAATGAAGGAGTTATTTTGGGAAGGATTTGAATTTGAGTTTTGGAGGAAAATTTTTGAATTGGGGAGGAGGGGGAATGTGTTTTGTGAGATTAAATCTGGGCCTTTAATTTTTGGAGATTGAAAGAGAGCCACTTGATAGCTTTTTTTGTGTTTATTATTTAGACTAGTAAATACACGTGTAATGCACGTCTGAACAATATTTTTTTATATTCTATTTATCCATATTATAATGGGAGAAGTACGTGCGGAACACGTAAAATAATAGACTGACATTCACTGTTCATGATCCTTCTTCTACGGGGCAGGTGCAGACGGGGCAGGTGCAGAAAAAGAGGGAGATGAAGAAGATAGGGTTTTTGGTTTTTTTGAGAAATAAAGAGAGGGTAATAAATTTGAACGTGTACTATACATATTTCATTAATTTATATTGTAGAGTTTAATTAAACGTGGGATACGGATAAATTGCACTAAGACCTCTCCATGACAGCAGTAGAGAAGAGATATGAAAGATCAGCTAATTTTCTTTTGCTTCTGGTTTTCTTAATATGTCGACTTGACTTTTGAAATTACACTTAAATATTCCATTCTAACAAGGAAAAATTCAGCGTTTGATGGGATTTGAATCATCTCCGGTCATCCAGTGAATTAATTCACTGGAGATCAAGTCCAGTATTTTTATCAAGTCACACAAACAATATCAAAATTTGTGCCCTTTATATGATCAACTTGATATGTAGTAGTTGAATGAGATATTGGATTCCAATGCATTTTGATGTATCTCTTGATTTTTGATTTTGTTGAATAGTGAGGATTCGTAAATATAGCCTATACTACAATAAATTATGGTTTCATACATATGAATTGTTCGAATAGTTCTGAACAACATCCACAATGTTTTGTTATAGTATATGACAAAATGACAAATAGCAAATAGCAAAAGCGACAATCGCTACACTGATTGCTTGCTATAAATAAAACAATTTTAAGAAAAAAAGGAGCAGGTGTTGTCACGCCACTTGTAAAAATTATTAATTTAAATGGTATTTTAGTAATTAACTAGTTATTGGTTATTTAATTAGTTATTAAATTATACCTAAACTATGATTAAAGAGTTAAATATGAGATTAGTGTCCTTAATTAAAGGGTTAAACTATGGATAATAGCTTGAAAGTGACATCCCCATTGTCAAACGGGACATGTCGATTTTTTAGATCGGACGGGACAACATGTCCCGTCTGATACATTTCGTTTTTTTTTTTTTTTTGGAACGGAACAACATGTTCCGTCTGACACTTTTATAAAAAAATTATAAAACTTCGAAACGAAACAAGTTGTTTCGTTCCTGGCCATTAATATATATATGTGTGTGTGTGTGTGTCTGTGTGTGTGTGTGTTGGGGGGTACAAAACAATATGTTCCGTTTCCTATATTTTGAGAAAGAGCAAATCGTTTCTCAAATATGAGAAGCAACTGTAGATGGTTTCTCAAAATATTTGCATACGATTTTTCCTCAAAAAATGGCTAAATAGCAAATATAAGAAACATTGTGGATGTTCTAACATGACATAAGGATTTCGCAGTTGTAGCTATTTAAGTACCTAATGTTTAAATAATTTAGTGGACCTAATTAAAATAAAATATTCATTAAGTAGAAAGAGGTATATACATCATAATCCTAAGAGCATCCACATGCGTAAAAGCTAAAAATGATAAAATTAATAAATAGAAATAGCATTTTGTGGTTTCGCTGTAGTCATCAAATGCTAAAAAATGACAAAGGAGAGGAAAAATTGATCGAATGAAACATAATATTTCTTCCGACTAAAATTTCTTAATATTTTAAAGTTTTTTGGATTTTATACTATTTTAAAATTAATTTTGGAGTATTCGGAGGAAAAAAAGAAGCAAAAGCGACGGATGTAACTTTTGCTATTTTTTTTTTAATTAACCACCTAATTAAGGGTTAATTATCTAACTAAACCTAACTAGTAATTTACACGTACGTATAGTGCACGTCTTAATAAATATAGTTTTTTTAAAGTAAAAATTCAGACGTAGTCCGATCTTGAACCTAAAACATCATTTATAATAGTTATGCAGGTGCTTTACACGCGTTGATGAATTTACAAATGACACTAAGGCCTTCTCCCATTATAATATTAGATTAGATATTAATTAACTAATTATTTAACTAATTAACTAATTAAACTAATTAACTAACTAAACAAACCCTTGACAAAACATCATGCTTCGTCCGGGATTTTTTTATTTTTTTATTCACAAATTTCTTCGGACGAAACATTATATCATGTTTCGTCCGATCTATTAAAAGTATTATAAAATATTTTGGACGAAACATCAAAACATGATGTTTCATCCGGGTTTTTTTTTTAATTCACAATTTTCCTCCAATGTTTCGTCCGATCTCTTGAAAATATTATAAAATATTTGGGACGACATTATATTTTGTCCACTATAATATGTATATTGTTATATCTTCTCTCAACTATATTATTCTACTGTAGCTAAAATGTCAAAATATCCGTATGCTTACATAGCATACGACTGCTGTGCTCAAAATGCTATAAAATACATAAAATAAAAATATACCACACGAACTGCAGATACTCTAGCCTCTAATGGAGGAAGGAGGAGTTGACGCTTACTCTCAACCTTCCTTAACCAACTCATCCAGTGTGACATTAATTTCATGGAATTCTGTTCTAACAACGCGATTTACAGTTGTTTCCTATTAAAGATAAGAAGACCTTTTATCATACAGAAATGCTATAAATACTGCTAATTGTATCCCATATATTATAAAAGAAGTATTAGGTTCTTGTGCGAAATGATCAATAGATACAAACTGATATTATATATCTAGTAATAAAAAATTTAATCTTAACGATACGTTGATTAGGTGATGATGCATATAATAACAGTTTTGTTGAGGTTGGAGCGTCAACAAACGCCTCTGATTGCAGCGGAACTAATTAGAGCAATGAGAAACTCGAAGAGATGAGACGAATCAATTGAGTAAGCAAGTAGATCCACCAATCCAAATACAAACACAACGAGGATTTATTCCGGTTAGATTTTGTTTAATTTAGGAAAAATATAGAGAGATCTGATATTCAACTAGAAAAAATTACAAGGAGTTACTGATTCACTTAATACAAGGAATTAAACTCACCCACCAAGAACTATCTCTCTCGAGCCTCTCTTTGCAATGAAGAAAAAAATCTATGAAGTACTACCTTTCATATTGGAGGAGTTTACAATATATATAGAAGAATAGAGAGAAACCTAGGTCTAATCTTGATTCTCAATCGTCCGATATAATCTGGAAAAGAACTGAATAAGAGCCGTACGATCTAACTTGGAGTTGAAGATTGGGCTGAAACGACTTAACAAATTGGGGTCCAAAACGAACACAGCGCCACGGTCGGTCGACCGTCCAACAAGACCAGTCGACCGTACCACTCTCTGACAATCCCTGTACTTCGAGTGGTCGGGAGGCGCGGTCGGGGGGTGCGGTCAACTGCAACATAGGACAGTCGACCGCAACTATACTTGCACCTTGCTGCTGCTGTTTTTCCTTCTACTCACTTCGACGCTTCGACCTCCGTGCTTCATCTTACGTTCTTCTAATCTAAACCACGAGTATACAAGACACAATCCTAATAAACTCTACCTTAAATTGCATACGAGTACTATCACATGATGTGTTACTCATCTCCAAAGTTCAATGAATTCCACTTGCAAAGAAAACTTAGAACAATAGTTTCTTCTTCTAGTTGAAATGATCTCTACCTAATCTCACTAATTCCAGTATATCCCTTCAAGAGTATACCTCCGTAGATGTACTCACGAAGTTGCCAAACTCTGCACGAACTCCACCTACCCTTTGGCTTTCTCCACCTCTCGACGATATTCGAACGTCGTGGTCTCGTCTCGATAAATCTAATTGCGACAAACTAGCTGAGCTTGCGGGAATAACGGAAAAAGAACTAGCAACCTCTGCGCAAGATTTTCGAATTTTCCAAAGCTTGTAGTGATTGTGTTGGCTTGGCTCAACTACTCTCATACCTCTAATCACCTCACGACGACCTTGAAAAACAGACTGAACTCTACTTCGAGCTGTGTACCTACAATCCCGTGCATCCAGAGTTCCCAAGGAAATCGGATTCCGTTTCAACAGAGGAATATGCAAAACATCCCTTAAAGTGAACAAATTTAGACCTGTCATCTTCAACTCAACTGTCCCCTCACGCACTACTTCACAAATCTCCCCAGTTCTCGTTATCACACAATGCCCTGTAGTCGATTTATAAGTAGAAAACAACTCCCTCTCGGAGCAAATATGAGAAAAACTCCTTGAGTCAAGAAACCAACTAGAATCTACCTCTAAAGAATTTGAAACAAGAAGACACGAATCACCTGAATCAAAGACATTAACCACATTAGCGGCTGAACTCCCGTTCTTTGCGCTCTCCTGATTCAGCAATTTCCAACAATCTTTCTTGATATGACCTGGCCTCTTGCAATATCGGCAACGGATCGAATCGTTTTGCAAAGCACTTTGTCTTTCCCCTGAAGGACCATCCACTGCTAGACAACTTGTAGGAATAGACGATGATGATTTATGGGTCTCCTTCCTAAGTTGATCTTTCTTCAATGCTTTAATTTCACCATCTACCGAAATACTCTTCTTGGCAGATCTACCGTGTAGATTGGTAGTTATCAAAAGCTCGTACGAATCCAGCAGTGAATATATCAGGTTGAAAGCTTTATCTTCCTCACACACAACCGCGTTAATCGCCTTAAGTTCAGATAATATCTTATTGAATTCAGTAATGTGGTCTTGGAGATCGGTACCTTCCTTCATAGATAAACGGAATAACTTCCTCTTCCAATATATTCGATCTAATAACGACGAACCAGAGTAGTCAGCTATGAGTTTTTTTCACAAACTCGCCACGCCAGTTTCTTCCAGAAATCTGCACTTGACGTCGTGCGCCAAGGATAGTCGGATCAGACTTATGGCTCTTTCACGAATATCTTCCCAAACATCCTCCTTCATGTCGGATGGCTTTACATTGTTCTTTCCATTGAACTGCTTTATCTTCAAAAGACTGTGACTTATCATCTTAACCAAGGGACTGGGCAACCTGAAGCTCTGATACAGTTGTTGGGATTGTGGCGTCAATAAATGTCTCTAGTCGCAGCGGAACTAATTAGAGCAATGGAGAAGTCGAAGAGATGAGACGAATCAATTGAGCAAGCAAGTAGATGCACCAATCCAAACATAAACACAACGAGAATTTATCCCAGTTAGCTTTTGCTTAATTCGGAGGAAAATATAGGGAGATTTGATATTCAACTAGAACAGATTACAAGGAGTTACTGATTCACTTAATACAAGGAATTAAACTCACCCACCAAGAACTATCTCGCTCGAGACTCTTTTTGCAATGGAGAAAAGAATCTATGAAGTACTACCTTTCATATTGGAGGAGTTTACAATATATATAGAAGAATAGAGAGAAACCAAGGTCTAATCTTGATTCTCAGTCGTCCGATATAACCTGAAAAAGAAGTAACTGAATAGGAGCCGAACGATCTAACTTGGAATTGAAGATTGAACTGAAACGACCTAACAAGTTTGCCCCAGTTGAATTTCACGTAGAAATTCAATACAATAATTAGATTAGTAGATATATCAAGAAATACTTATAGCACGGTATATAGCCAAGTTTTATTATGTCTTTCTAAAATAAGAAGATTAACTTCTAATGTAGATGCTAATTATGTGAAGGTATACCTTCCATTGCACTTGCTAATCAATTAGGAAGTAAGTGATTATCACGAGAGAATTAATTTAGTTGTATTTTAGGAAGCCAACATCATCATCATAATCACTATCTAAGCAGTCCCACCAAACTGGAGACAATGTTGAAAGCTCACTACTAATCTTAATTTGGTGGATAAAACTTCCCAATTGGCTTCTAATCATATACATCATGATCATTGAAATATTGAATGGAAGAAAAATCAGGATTTTTTTTCTTCCCTACACTGCAATACCACATTAGAGATATTGATCAATAGGCAACTGCAAGTAACTAAGGGCGCTCGCTTTAAGTTTGATTACATCTTTTACTTAGATCTCTCCATATTTCCGAATCCCAAGATGGCATCCAGGGAAGTCTTTTAGATATGCTCAATTTCCTCCTAATCCAAAGAATATCATATTTGCCAGTAGCTAGCTAGCTAGCTGCTACAGTGCATATGCAGAATATACATATGTGGTAAATATTAATTACTAGATGAGCTGCTACAGTGCATATGCAGAATATACATATGTGGTAAATATTAACTACTAGATGGTTGACACATATATATAGTCGGTTGCTTTTAATAAAACATAGATGAAAGTCATGCAGCAAATATTATACACAACCTCACGCTCAACTCTTTGGATAATAGTAATAATCAACTTTCAGTAATTCATGCAGGTATAAATATAATTGATCAATATTAGAGAGTCCAATTTAGATCACCAAATCAAGTTCTAATTAGAAAATTTAAGTATCATTATCGTTACAGCCAGTTTAGCATCGTCATTCACTTCCCACGCCATGGTTTGTCTGTATTTACTGTTTTAGTTCTTTATGAAATATAGTATGTACTAAGTTTGTCCGTTGACACGTGCCTAAGGTACGTATTCGGAACGATGCATCTGATTTGATTGTATAAAATAGTTTTAAAAGTCCAGTAAATTAGTTGAAGTAAGTAACATATATTATATGAGGAAGCAGCATATCTACCTTTAATCTCAACCATCGCCTTCTTGATCATTAGCTTGAACTTACCTGGAACGCATATAGTTTGTTAGAAACATTGCATAGGATTTTTTTAACTTCAGCATCACTTTTAGATACTTGTAATAGTTATGCAAGGACATGATATTTTATAGAGCTTAATCTAATCCCATAACCACTATGAGTATGTCTAAATACAATGGTAACCCAAGTGCAGGTGTGAAGGTATCTGCAATACCAATTATCCAAATATTTGTTTGTGTGAAACTCAGTTTGCAATTCAAATACCTCTTATTATTATTTCAACCAAAATGAAATACATGAAGTTCTCAAAACTCTAATCCAAGCTAATCATTTCTTTTATCTCCACTTTGTCTTCCCATTACACATTTATAAAAAGAAATCAAAATGGATCAATTAAAAATTTATTTTAGCTGTCTTTCTTGAGTGAAGAGTTTGCACCCTTCACTGGTAAACTCCAGTCATCCCAATCCTATATATCCAAACATACACTAAAAGTTCTTATATGTTATGTTATCCATGGTTTCTAATAACCAGTGAAGGGAACATTTCACGATAGTATATTCTCTTGTAGTAAAAAAATTAATGTTACATATTTGCCAAATTATTTTAGGTTACTGATCAGCTTACCTGTCCTGCTATGGTTTGGAAGTCCAAATTGAGACCACCAAATAATTCATCTCTCACTTGTGTACACCTTAAATCAAAACCAATAAAAATCTCATCAAATAAATCACCAAAGTAAAAAATTTAAAACCCAAAAATAAAACAATCATACCTCTCTGAACTTAGATCTCATGCACACACAAAATTCGAGTCAGCAAAAAAATGAGTAATCCCCTGCACACACAAAATTAAAAATTTAGAAGTTGAAATTAGAATCGCCGCATCACATATAGAGGCTCTCGATTCGGTGGAGGGGATTCGCCGCTTGATATTCACGCTCGATTTGGTGACAGTGAGTCGCCGATACGGAATCAACAACGGATCAGATATCGGCGACGACCTCTTGATTGAGGTTCGACACTAGATTTGGATTTGCTTTGAGATTCGCGCTTAAGAGGACGATGGAGACTTCGTCAATGCAATAGAAGCGAAAGTTTAAGAAAATAATTTTAAGGATTTGGAGTTAGCACCTTAAAACCCCTAGGGGAGTGTTGTTACTAATTTTGGTGTGGGAGTAAACAGATGTATTTGTGGATTTTTTAGGAAACAATAAAGGCAAACCTGTTGAATTTTCACCGGCATTTGACTGTATCTTACCGCTGCCGTTGACTTACAAAAAATTCGATACATCGGGATGGATTCCGGCGACGAACCCTTCGACGCTCAAGTCAGTAATCAGGAAGATTATGAAAGAGCGTTTTTGTGAAAAATATTGATTACCTTGTTATGCTGGAGGAGAGGGATATTTATAGTCGCCTTCATAGACAGTTTAGAGATAATCATTTATCTCTATGTTTCGGTGTTTTTGGATAAGATATAGAGTTTAAACTCGTTTCATGATAAGAGAGGCGATTTAAACCGCCTATTAGATATAATCACGAATTTGAATTACTCTTTAAATATCTGGGCTGATTTGAAATGGGTTGCCACCCATGCCCAGTAGGACAGATCCGTTTTCGGGTTACTGGGCTTTGTAGAGAGACCCAGTTTCCATTTCAGACCCGTTGGTAGGTAAAATTACCGTTTTACCTTGGGAGCTTTAAGATTCATGCTCGGTTTGAACATTCTCAATTTAATCCTATTTTTTTCATATCATGAGCCCCCCACTCCCGAAGACTGAGTTTAACAGCCTTTGGGGAGTAGTTTTCTGATTTTAATGGCATACGGGGTACCACATTTAATGGGAGTAGTTTTCTAATTTTAGTGGGGTACCACATTTGAAGCTCAGAGTAACAGACGATTCCCTCAAAGAGTGGCTTGTCGAATTGGAGGCGGTGAATCTTTGCTTAAAGCGACTCTCCGAAGGAAGCAACGCCAGGAGAACCTCTTGCCCACGTGGGGAGTACGCCCAGGGGAGATCGTTCCATGAGTTAGCTCTACACGTGCCAAATGCTCCGCAGAACCTTGGGGATGCTCAAAGCGAGTGGTCGGCTCGTCGAGCAGAGCATCTGTTGGGGCGGCAGCTAGGTCTATAGGTCCCGAGGGTACAACTCGGCTTGCGGGCCTAGAGATTTCTTCCGAAGTGATGAGGGAGCGGCAAAGCGCTCGTCTTCCTCGTGTATCTTTTAATAGGAGTGTCCCACTTCCAAGGAGGAGTTAAGGGCGATACTTCGTAGCTTTGTAGAATTCTTTAGTCTTAAATAGGACTTGTATCCCCATCTTTGGCAGAATAAAATGTTTGTAGTATGGTCTTTGAATAAGACTTGTATCCCGACTTTTAATGGAATAAGATATTTGTAGTATTCGAGCAATGTTTTTGTTGATTGCATCTTCCGATCTTGTAATGAGCCTCTTTCGCCTGATAACACTTTGTGTCCAAGAGAGTTTTCAACAGTTGTGGGAGCGATTTCGAATGGTGAGCTACTTCACACTGGCTTGTTTGCAAGTAGCTAAAGTGGCATCGTACCAAGTGTTGGACTCCGAACTTGTCGTTTTAAGAGAGTTTCAACAGTTGTGGGAGCAATTTTGAATGTTGAGCTACTTCGCACTTGCTTATTCGCAAGCGTCTAAAGTGGCATCGAACCAAGTGTTGGACTCCGAACTTGTCATTTTAAGATAGTTTCAACAGTTGTGGGAGCAATTTCGAATGGTGAGCTACTTCGCACTTGCTTGTTCGTAAGCGGCTAAAGTGGCATCGAACCAAGTGTTGGACTCCGAACTTGTTGTTTTAAGAGAGTTTTCACAGTTGTGGGAGCCATTTCGAATGGTGAGCTACTTCGCACTTGCTTGTTCGCAAGCGGCTAAAGTGGCATCGAACTAAGTATTGGACACCGAACTTGTCATTTTAAGAGAGTTTTCGTACTTAGAGTGTGCATTTTGGGGTATGATAACCAGACCATTTAGAGATAGGTTTTCTAAGAAATAAATTGCTTTTATTAAAGAGAACTAAGTGGATACTTCTGAGTTGTAAGTCTTTATTACATTTGAAAAAATCAACTAAATAAGTAGAAAAACAAACTTAGAAATGCTATAGAATTAGAAGCTGCTTGGAGCGGTGTTTAAACACCCTTTTGGTTAGGGATGGCAACTGGGCCGGGTCAACCGGTGACCCACCCGCGACCCGGCCCACCAACCCGACCCGTTAAAATGCTTCGCGGGTTTAGGTCGAACCCGGTGAACAGTACCGGGTCGACCCGGGTCGCAATTTTTGCGAATCGAATTCGCGAAACCCGGCCCACGAACCCGGCCCAACCCCTGAATTTGACCCGCCAACCCGTGGGTCGACCCGCGGGTTTCGACCCGTTCGACCCGTGACGGGTCGACCGTTGACCCGCGGGTCGAACGGTCGAAAATCTGGCCGTTCGGGACAGAGCCGTTTACAACGGCTCAAAGAGCCGTTTGATTATTTTTTTTTGTTTTTTTTTTATTTTTCCCCACTTATTTAGCCTATAAATATCCCCTAAAAATCTCAAAAAAAATCACACCTCACTCTCTTACTCTCTCTACTATTATACATCATTTGTAAAGAATTTTTGAACAATTGTAGTATTCATCAAACAAGTGTACAAGGAGGCATATACACGATCAAATTTCGGTCGTATCGGAAACAAAATTCAACGTCTTCAACTCTCTTCAACCCTCGTCAAATCTACTTCAACCTCTTCTCAACTCTTCAATTGCGAAATTGGCAAGGCGCTCCTCCATCTTTTCTATTCTATTCTTATTTTAACGGTTTTTTTTACATACGCGTATTCTACGGTGAACGGTATCAAAATATCTCTATCTCTCTCGTTAATTTTTTTTTGTGTTGTAGTTAAAATTATTGTTCGTTTTTTTTGAAATTCTCTATCTCAACCCTCTTGTTTTTTAGATTTTTTTTGTATAATTCACCGCTCCTACATTGTATATTTTTTTTACATACTTTACTTTAGCACATTACTACATTATGTTTAGATCACACGGTAGCGGTCGTAGCGGACAAGATTCCTCCTCCTCTTCATGTAGGCCACCAATTGTCCCAACTAGTGAGCCCGCCCAAGATTACATTGATCCTACTATGGAACAATGAGGTACACACGACATGGATGTTGTAGGTGACATTCAATTAGAAGAAGAACAACAACAACAACGACCCGAAACCACACAACCCCGTAGTAGTAGGAAAAGTAGAGGAGAAACTAGCGATTGACATAAGTTTTATGATTATATCCCGGACGAACATACTCCAGGTATTGGTTTGAAAGTGTGTAAAATATGTAGTAAAACATACAAATTCAAGAGGGATGACGGCACCGGTACAATTAGGCACATACAACATAATCATAAAGAACTTCTTGATCAAATACAAGGCCAACAAAAAATTAACCCTAGGACCGGTCAAGTAGATAGCCACCCTTATGATTCCGAACTTGTTCGTCGGGAAATGGCCCGATTAGTCATTAAAGAAGAGTTGCCATTTTCCTATCCCGAGAGTAGGAACTTGGAAAATTTTAATCAAATGGCCTTAAACCTTCATTTTAAAAGAATTCCGAGAAATACTTGCAAATCGGATTGTTTTAAAGTGTACATGGAAATGAAGGACGCTTTGATTGCAATTTTATGGAGTTTAACTTGTAGGGTTAGTTTAACTTCGGATTGTTGGACAGGTGTCAACAATATTCCAACGATGGAAATAACCTGTCATTGGATCGACAATGATTGGATTCTTCAAAAAAGAATCATATCACTTGCGTCGTTGCCGTATCCCCATAGTGGCGCTGAAATAGCAAATCGTATTATAGAAATTTGTGATGCTTTTCATATTCGCAATAAAATTATGGCTATTAGTTTTGATAATGCATCTAACAACAATATAGCAATTACTACTTTAAAATCTGTATTAAATCCTCCATCTGACAATATTTTTCATGTTAGATGTGCATGTCATATTATAAATTTATGTGTTCAAGATGTATTAAAAATAGCTGATCCATATATACATAAAATTAAAAATTGTGTACATTTCATTGCATTAAGTCCAAGCATTTTACAAGAATGGAAAGCTTGGTGTAGGGTTAGAAATGTTCCTTTTAGAAAATTTCCAAAGGATGTTAGACACCCCTGGAATTCTACTTTTGATTTACTAAATGTTGTCACCGATTATAAAGCAGTTGTAAATAATTTTTGTATCGCAAAAAATATGCACAATTTTGAAATGACTCCCCCCGATTGGTTTTTTGCCGAATCTTTGTTGAAATTTTTAGAACCTTTTAAAATCGCAACTTTAAAATTTTCAAAAACATATGAATCTACTTCTAGTAGTATTTTTATTGAATTAGTTAGCATGATGCAAATATTTAATGAAATGTTAAATGATGCCTATATTAGTGACATTGTAGTACCTGCATTTCAAAAAAATTTGAAGTATTATTTTTCTCCTCCTATGTTGATTTGTGTTGCTACTGTTATGAATCCCCGTATCAAATTAGAAGGTACCAAAAATTTGATACAAATGTTTTTTTGGATATTTAGAGGACAATGTAGAATTAACAACTGGTTGCGCTACTTTTTTAGTTCAGTTTGAATCTACGTTAAATAACTTGTATGATTATTATGATAAACGTTTTGCTTCTAGTAGTACAACTTCTGTAGTTAGTTCTTCTTCTAGTAGTTCTAAAGGTAAGGGTAAAAGTAGAATTGGTGATAGAACATTTAGTTTACTTGAACAAATTCAATCTAAAAAACCTAGGACTAATCAACCAAATGAATTAAATTGGTATAACCAACAGGATACTAAGCCTACTCTTTCTCCACTAAATATTTTACAATGGTGGAAAGAACATGAACACACTTTTAGTATTCTGTCAATTATGGCTAAAGATTTACTAACTCCTCCTGTCTCTACAGTTGCTTCTGAGAGTGCATTTTCTACAAGTGGCAGGGTTCTATCTGATTACAGGAATCGGTTGAAGTCTGAGGCGTTAGAGATGTTCGTTTGCACAGAAGACTGGCTGAAGGCTGAAGATAGGACGCAAGGGAAAGCACTATCAAGTTCCACAAGTGGGAGCAACTCGCCCGAAGAACAACAACAACAACAATAGCTTTGCTTGTTATGTCAAATTAGAAAACTTGTACTCAATCAAAATTGTATATAAGAAATATGTTATTGTATAAAACTTATTTGTGAATTGAATTCTTCATTTCGTTATAAATTGTTCAAATTGTATAACTTAAATTCATATGAATAATATTTCAAAATTTGTTGTCAATTTCACTCTTTCAATCTTATTATTATTATTACGATTTTTATTGTTTATTAGTATTATTACTTACTTAGTATTATAATTAAACATCATTTGGGGATATTTGAAGAATTGTAGTATTATTACTTATTAGTATTATTAATTACTTAGTATTATAATTTTTGAAGAATTGTAGTATTCATTAAACAAAGATATGGTTGTTTGTATACATCATTTGTAAAATTATTATTATTATTATTTTAATTTAAGCTACCCAAAAAAAAAAAAAAATGAAACGGGCCAACCTGCGGGTCGACCCGGCCCAACCCGGGTCGAACCCTAAAGGGTTCACGGGTTGGGCGGGCCACCCAAACGAAAACTTAGCCCAGCCCGGCCCGGCCCGTATAAGGGTGCAACCCGGCCCGGCCCGGCTAAGAATTCGTTCCAACCCGTACGGGTTGGGCCCGGCCCGGCCCACTCGACCCGTTCGCCATCCCTACTCTTGGTACTTCAACAAGTGTTCCGCATTCCATGTTCGTGGTACCCTCTTGCCCCCCGGGTCTTCAAGTTGATAAGCGCCAGGGCGAACAACTTTGGAGATCCTGTACGACCCTTCCCAATTAGGAGACAATTTCCCTTTCTTGCTCGGAAAAGAAATTGATAGTTTTCTCAGAACCAAATCTCCTTCTTTGAGATTTATGGGGTGGACTCTCTTGTTATAGGACTGCTCGATCCTATGCCGAGAGATCTCCTGACAGATGGAGGATCTTTCTTGAATCTCATAGATGAGGTCCAAGTTGCCCCGAAGTTGGTTCGAATTTTGATCTTCATTGAAGGCAATCAAGCGGGAAGAAGGTAGGCCAACTTCCAGTGGGATGACGGCTTCGGAGCCATAAGTAAGGCTGAAGGTAGATTCTCTTGTAGGGGTCCTCTTAGTAGAGCGATAGCTCCAGAGCACATTGGGGAGTTCTTCGACCCATAATTCCTTGGTTGACTTTTCCAGTCTCTTCTTTAGGCAGGAGAGAATTTGCCAATTGGCATTCTCATCTTAACCGTTGGATTGCGGGTGAGATATGGAGGAGAATCGTTGCTGGATACCAAGGTCCGCGCAAAAATTGCCGAAGGCTCCCCCCGTAAATTGGGTCCCATTGTTCGTTACTAAGACTCGAGGTACACCGAATCTGCAGACAATGTTCTTCCAAAAGAATCGTTGGACTCTGTTCTCAGTGATTGTTGCTAAAGGCTCGACTTCATTCCATTTGGA
Source organism: Hemerocallis citrina (assembly GCA_017893485.1). Classification (NCBI taxonomy): domain Eukaryota; kingdom Viridiplantae; phylum Streptophyta; class Magnoliopsida; order Asparagales; family Asphodelaceae; genus Hemerocallis; species Hemerocallis citrina. The sequence continues at coordinate 258,572,235 of CM030362.1, read as the reverse complement.
GAAGTAGTCGATTGCAACGACAAAGAACTTCAGCTGGTCAGGCACTAGAGGTAATGGTCCGAGCAAGTCCATCCCCCACATTGCGAAAGGGATCAGACTAGATAAGGAGGACAGCTGGGCTTGTGGTAAGCGCCGAATTGTTGAAAACTTTTGACTGGGGGTGCATTGGCGAACGTGCTGTTTGGCGTCGCTAAGGAGGGTAGGCCAGAAATAACCATAATTTAGGATTTTGTGGACGAGGGACCTTGCTCCCAAATGAACGCCACACATCCCTTCATGGGCCTCCTTTAGAGCGTACCGGGCCTCCTCGGGTGAGATTGGGTTTTTTGTTTTTGTTTTTAAATCTAAATTTAATTGGTTTATCTAATTTTCAAGTATAAGGATTTATATATGTTAAGATATATTCAAAGGGATATTTTACAAAACCTATTCAGAAACCCTAATAACCTAATTCTGGCCTACTTAAAAGAGATTGCAGCCATCTATTTGCTGCACTACACAAAGGGTTTTCTTTATTATTGATTTCTTGGAGTTTCGAAGCGAGAATCTTGGTTTTCTCGAGAAAGGAATGACTTTTCTTATTCTTTTTATTACTTCGGTTGATTCTTCAAAAAAGTGAATGACATATGTTTGGTTTCTTGATGTTTTATACATATTGTATGTGATAATTTGTCTATTAGAAAGCATGTTAGGAGTTTGTATGATTGTGACAGGGTAAAAATGGCCTGAGGCCCAACCAGGGCTCGATACAATTCCCACTCAGAAAGATAAAGATAGCAACCTAGTTCGGCTCCGAACCACTTCAGGGTCGGCGCCGACCCTCGTGTTTGCCCTCACGGTACTGGCCTCCTCGTACCGACGAGCCTCAGTAGCCCTCGGAGTCCGATCCGGGACAGTCCCACAGGCTGCCCCCCCTCTCTGGCGGGGCAGAAGGATGACCTGGCGCGGCCTAGGCCTTCCGATCCCCCCAAGCACAGGAGACCCGCGATCAGCCACGTCAACTCCAAATACCGCCAAGGGTTTCGCCACGTCAGCCCTATACCACTCCTGGTATTGCCACGTCCGCCCTAAACCCCCTGGGCCTTCTGCCACGTCAGGCCCACGGGCTTTCGGATCCAGACCCGGCCCCCAAGTGGAACCAAACCCGGTTGGGATTCTCTATAAATACTAGACCCACACCCACCTTTTGATGTAATCAATCTTTTGCCACCTAAATATACCTAGTTATTGCTACTCTCTCACAGAGACTGACTAGAGCGTCGGAGGGTCCGCCGCCGGGATAAACCTCGGTGTTTCAGGACCGTCTGCAGGTACACAAGACCTCGGATCCGACCCTTCCGATCCGAGCCCAGCCTTCAACATCTTTCCGAGCTCATCGTAGGTCCCAGAAGGTCAACCGAAGGTCGGCAGACGAGCGGCATTCTCCTTCAATACAAATTGAGTCCGAACTCACACCTGGTGCATCCACACGTCTCCCAGAAATAAACAGCATCAGGTTGGCGCCATCTGTGGGAACAGCTGCTCCAGAAGCCGATCCGATCCAGACCCTCAAAGGACCTCGACAGCCAAACCCTCATGGCCTCCAAAGGCAAGGGGGCTGTTTCCTCCGTCAACCAACGGAACTCGCCCCCACCCACTGATAAAGCCAGGCCACGCACGTCGAAACACAAGGCTCTCCCTCGGGAGTCCCAAAGGAGCGTCGGCCGGCCAGCCCAGCCCGACCTCCGGGGAATAATCCTCAACCGCAAGATTACCCGCAGCAGGGGAAGGGCCGCTTCCAACCCGGTCCCGAACCATCCGAGATCGCCACCCGAGGTGCGAAGACCCGCGCTCAGCCGAGTCGGAAGACAACCCTCGGACCGACTAAACCGGGTCGAGGGAGCCCCCGTCACTCATAAGGAATTCCAAGACTTCCGAAGAGAAATTCTGGGAGCCCTCCGACGGGCCCCCAGGGAAGAAACCCCCCATTCCCAAACAGGGTCGGACGCCGAAGCCAGCACGTCCCGCCCTTCAACGATCCAGCCGGAGGACGATGACGTACTCCTAAGACGCCTACAAGAAATGGAGGATCGCCTCGATCACATAGGGGACGGCGGCCAAAGAGCGGCTCAGGGGTACAGACCTGTCCGTCCTCCCTTCTCCGCCCCCATCCTCCAAGCGGAAATACCCCGGAATTTCCGACCCCCTCAATTCGAGACCTACGATGGCGAGGAAGATCCTGCTGATCACATGGAGGGTTTCAAAACCCTCATGATGATTCACAGCGCCTCGGATCCCCTGCTCTGCCGAGCCTTCCCTGCCACCCTTCGGGGTCCAGCTCGCAAGTGGTTCTCAAAGCTCGCCCTCGGCTCCATTTACTCCTTCGACCAACTCGAGGGCAATTTTCTTGCCCATTTTGTCACTAGCCGGAAGGCCGAAAGGACCAGCGCCTCATTACTTGGGCTCAAGCAGGTAGAGGGGGAATCACTCAGAGTGTTCGTCCGAAGATTCACCGCTGAGGCAAGGTCGGTCTCCTCCCTCGACCCAGGCGTCGCTTCAGCCGCATTCCGACACAACGTCCGTCACGGACAGCTGAAGGCTTCTCTGGCAAAGAGACCCCCCGTCGACTTTCCCGACCTCCTTAATAGGGTCGAGAAATACATTAGGGCAGAAGAGGCCCTTAATCCCGAAGATGCCAGGGATGCCACCGAGAAGGGAAAGCGGAAGACCGAGGAAGTCGAACCACCAAAGAAAGCTCCAAGGGACCCGGGGGCCATGAAGAAGGTCCCGCCAGTCCCTCGCTTCGAGAGATACACTCCCCTGACGCATAACATATCCGCCATCCTCTTGGAAATCGAAGACAAAGGCATTGTCCGACTACCCCCCCGATCTAATAACAACAAGAATCGAGATCAGCGCTTTTACTGCCGCTTCCATAGAGATCACGGGCACGAAACCGACCAATGCCGAGCCCTGAAAGACGAAATTGAAGAACTCATTTCCAGAGGGTACCTCCGAGAGTTTACCCGAGAAGGCCCACGGGATCGGCGAGACGCTAGGAACCGGAGGCAATCGCCTCCGAACCCTCCTCCAAACCAGACCCAGGGTCGGGACCCCGATTCCGAGGGAGCCGCAGATATCCCTTTCATCTTGCACTGTGTCCACAGAGGGCCGATGGGAGGTGAATCAAATACTTCCCGAAAAGCCTTCATCCGAGAGGTGAACGCTGTCAGAGACAACCCCTCGCCCAAACTGCAGTCAAGGCCGGTCTCCTTCTCAGGGGAAGACCTTGAAGGTGTTCGCTTGCCCCACTGCGATGCCTTCGTCATTAACCTCCACATGGCTAATTGTGAAGTCCGCAGGATCCTCGTCGACAACGGTAGCTCGGTGAATATTCTTTTCCTCGAAGCCTTCGAAAATCTCAGGTTACCCAGAGGCAAACTCAAGCCGGCCGGGTACACCTTGCACGGGTTCTCCGGCGTCCCTGTCGTGATAGAAGGGATTGTTACCCTCGACGTTACCGCCGGGTCGACTCCTGTCAAGAGGACCGAATCCATGGACTTCATGGTGGTCAACGTCAAGGCGGCTTACAACGCCATACTCGGCCGGCCTGGGCTGTGCTCCCTACAAGCTGTGCCTTCTGCTTACCATCTGAAGCTCAAGTTCCCCACCCCGCAAGGAGTCGGCATCGTCCGAGGCAGCCAAGAAGCAGCGCGATCATGCTACATGACCACCGTCGGGGGAGGTGTGTTCCCCCTCGACGCCGAACGAGCATAGATTATGGCCCGGCTAAATGTAAATCCGTTTTTGTGTAAACCCTCATGTGTAAAGGGCTGCCTTAGCGACCCTCCCTGCCTTATACTAAAAATACCCCTTTTTGTCCGAACCCAAATGTCTCGATAGTCTCAGTACGAGTCTGGACCGAGGGTCCTTCCTAAGGCCCCACTTCGACCCCTCGCGGAGTGGTGGAGCCAGACCTTGCCTCCGACATTGCGCGCTACACTACTGGCCGGAGCGAGGAAGGAAAAGGATTCTTTGTTCATACCCATTTATTTTCGCTCCAAAGAGAAAAAATGAAACGAAAGAAAAACAAAGACCGTTACAAGACCGCTTCACTCATCTCAAATCAGGAAGATCAGGGCCCCTCGGGCCCAACGAGGGACGAAGAGTACTCCGACCAAGCAACTAGGGGCCCCTCTCCTCGTTGTGGTATTCCTTAGCCTCAGCCACAATCGACACTCCAGCCACAGAACTCTGGGCATCATCCGGTCGCGTCCGCTGCAACAGCAGCAGCGCAGAGGGAACCCCCTCCGCCTGTCGACCCGCAGAGGAAGAGAACGAGGCACCCAACACCGCCTTGAAACGAGGCATCTCCATCTCCTTCTCCACAAAGACGTCGCGAGGTAACCCCCCAGGAGAGGGCCTCGGCACCAAGGTACTAAGCCCGGCCTGTCTAAGGTCCGCACCGCCGAGCTCCCGATCCCACATCGCCCTTCTCAACCGGCGCGCCTCCGCACTTAAGACTGCGGACTTATTCCGATAAAAGTTACAAGCCGTATCGGCGTCCCGAGCCCCCCTTCGATGACGAGCCAGCGCGGCCTCCAGGAACTTAACCTTACTCCGGAGCCACGCCACATAGAAACTACGGGAGTCCCCCTCAGGGAGGAGAGCCGCGACCTACAAGATAACCAGCCAACTCAACACACATTCTCAAGAAGATTCAGAAATGTCCGAGGTCAAAACAACCGGCCGGTCAAAAAACTTTTCTTGCCACTATAAATCCAGGTGCTTCTTACAAAAAATGCGGTGGCCAGTCCGCGGGAGGCAAACACAATCGAGGGAGAGAAAAAGAAAGATAAAAATTACACAACTCATTGACCCACCTCCGCGTCGACGGACGGATCCACGGGTGCGTCGGCCGGTGGGTCGACGGCAGGCCCTTCTTCGCCAGGAGTCTTCGACGTCCCCTCGATCTCCATATCATACTCAAACTTGGACAAATCGAGGGCCGGGAAGAAGTGCCTCACGTGGCTGAGGGCCTTCGCATAGCTTTTGTCCTGGGCCGCGATCACCATCAGCTGGCCCGTAGTCAGCACCTCCTTCGCCTCCTTGGTGAACTTCGTCTTCAGGGAGGCCATCTTCTTCTCCCACTCCACATCCTTGGCCTTGAGCTGGAGCTCCAGCTGCTGCTCCCTCTTATGCGAACCCTCGAGTTCGATCCGCATCTCCTTCATCTCCTGCTCGCTCTTTTCCGCCCGAGCTCGCTCTTGGGCCAGGGACGCCTCGTACAGGTTCTTTATGTTGGCCCCCTGTATGCAAGCCTACAGCCAACGACAGATAAAGATCAGGCCTCTGCACGAAAATCAACAAAGAGGGACAGGATCGACAGACTTACCTGCACAGTGGCCTGCGCCAGGCGTGCGAACGCCACCTCCACGGGCTCACCCTCCATCGCCTTGCGATCGCGAGGGGTCGCCAGCTTTTCCACCACTTCAACGGCTTGGGCCTCCTCTGTCAGGCGATCCCCCATCCGAACCGACCAGTCCGGAGCCCACCGCTGCCGCAACAACTCCACCACCGGATCCTCTTCCTCGGCCTCGACCCAGGGACCTTTCCCCTTGTCAAGAACAGGGACCCCCGCTAGGCCCTGACCCTTCGAAGCAGCAGCACCCTTGCTCGTCTCCGAGCGACCCCTCTTGGTCCTCGGCTCGATTTGGACCTCCGAGATGATTAGGGACGACCCCCTCGGCCTCTTCGCCGCCTCCTTCTCAGCCTTCTCCTTCCTCATGGCGAGCCTCTTTGCCTTGATCGACGCCTCGTCCATACCTGCGGGAAAAACCATTAAGAGCAATGAGCAAGAAAGTAAGAAAGGACCAAGAGAAAAGAAACAACTACATACACATAACGGCTGGGCTCAGTCCAGCGCTCGCCAAATTGGTCTCCATCACCTCCGTCCAATCAATACTAGGTGACTGGCGGAGGCGCTCGACAAACCCCCACTCATCGGCCGACAGATCCCCCTGCCTCGGCGGTTGGTAGTTCGGCTTGGAGTGGTTCCATCGAGTGGGAATGTCCCATGGCTCTTCACTCCGGATCACCAAATATTTCTCCTTCCATCCCTTGATGGAATCCGGGTGGTTGCGAACGACCTTCCCCCCACTCCGGGGAGAGATATAGTATACACCCTCGGCCGACGAGTTGACCATCAACATCGTGCGGAACACATTCAGCCGCAGGGGTACTTGCTGTTCCTCGCACATCAGCACAAAGCAGATAATCTGCTTCTAAGAGTTCGGCCCGTACTGCATGGGCGCCAAGGAGGCCCAGTTCAACACGTCCCTAACGAACGGGTGGATTGGCAACCTCAGGCCAGAGATGAAAGCGTCCACGGGGAAGACACAGTACCAAGCTGATAAGGGATCGGTGGGGCGCAGAGTAGAGCTCGGCATCAGCAGTTCGTAACCAGGCCCTATATGATACGCCAGCTGCAGAACCTCCAAATCCCCGTCCTCCAAAACGATCGAGATCGCGTCCATCATCACCCTCCTCCGGCTCGGCGAAGAGGGCTGCACTCCGAAGAGCTCCCGGTCAGAAAGGTCGTCGGGATACTGACGGAAATGCTTCGGCTGAACGGGCGAACCCGTCATCAAATTACGGAAAACAGGCGCCTGGCTCGAACCGCCGGTCCTCGACCCCGGTTTTCTTGGGGCCCTCTTCTCCTTCTTGACTCGCTCCGACGGTCCTCGACCCTGAACGGTGGATCTCCTCGCTATATCACCCTCGCCTCTCTCCTCATCGGAAGACAACTCCAGCACGCGAATGCCGTCCGAACTGTCGCCGGCTCCCTCCGACCCGCTACTCTCCACCACAAAGGGATGTCGGGAGCGCGACGGCCTCGTCTTGTGTACCGCTTCCCCCTCACCTACTGAGTCCTCCCAAGAAACCAAGCCAGTAGGGCCCACAACGGGCACCGACTCCTCCTCGAACATGGGCTCTTCCCACGACGTCGACGGAGAGTCAGGCTTTACTTCCCCCCTGGACGACGACGCCAACGAACCGGACTGAGCCCTATCCATCTGTGCCTAAAGCTAAAACAAACTTACCAAACTAACCTGGGACCGCTTCGGGAGGGCGAGCCGAGTACGGCAAACTGCAAGAACAATCGCTGAAGGGTTGGGAGATTTTTTGAAGAAAAAAGCAGCAAGATTGAAGTGGGCAAAAGGGGAAAAGGGGGGAATACTTATATAAGAGAAGAACGGCTCCTCGACTTCCGCGATTACTATTCACTGATTGACGCACAACTGCCGCCTGGAAAATCGCGCCGCGTCCTCGAAACCTGTGCGGAGGACGTCATCAGACGCCAGACTGACAGCCCAACTCTGGGGTCGGTTCGGATGGAATACGCGACGGAGAAAACATTTTTACTTAAGGTTTAAGGCGCCGTCATATGACAGACGCCCCGGGCTCCAGCGCTCGACCAGTTCCCCTCTCACCCTCGAGCAGCCCGGGACTTACAGCTTCGGCAGCCGAAACCCCGAACTGTTCGAGGGTGGGACAGAAACCGCCATCGCCTGCAGCCCTATCAAGACGGACTGGCCGACCCCCGATGGGAGGTGGTCCCCCCATCCGAGGCCCTTCAGCCCCAAGATCGGAATACGGTTGGTGTATCTTTCGTCCGGATCTCTCCCGGGCCAAACATCCATGACAGGGTAGTCTGACCCGAAAAGGGATCCAGACGGCAAAACCACCACCAATCCGAGGCTCCTCTTCCACCAGCACGGATCTCGGCCGTTACCCCTCTCGCCCTGATCTCCCCTGGATCTGGCTGCCGTATCAAGGTCCATCAGATCCAAGAGAAGATCCGGGCGACAGAGTAACCACCTCTCCGACACTGCTGGGGTCGAAAATATTAGCAAAAGACAGGCGTCCGCCGAAGCAGACACCTCTGAGGGCCAATGGGCCACCCCTGTTTTGATTATACCTGCGATGGAGGGGAGAGGTATTTATAACCTCCCCCATGGACTAACCGTTGGGGCGCGGGGAAGGTCAATCGACGGAAAACCATGCGCCATCTACATTTATTAGGCGGCGCCATTAAATGCCCCTGGGAAATTGGACCATCACACCGTTCTCGGAGAGCCTTCAATGCTCCACAGAAATGGCGGGACATCCCCGCTCAATCACTCTAGGGCGCCAACCGATCGCCATCCCCCTTGTTAGCCCGTAATCCCTCCCCAGCTCGAGGTCAGGTCTAGCACCAGGGTAGTCTTCTCAGGAAGGCTTCACGGCTCGCCATCGCCCTTGCCTTCCAGTAATCCCTCGCCAAGCTCGAGGTCAGGTCTGGCACCAGGGTGGTCTTCTCAGAAAGGCCAAACGGCTCGCCACCCCCCTTGTTGGCCCGTAATCCCTCGACCAGCTCGAGGTCAGGTCTAGCACCAGGGTAGTCTTCTCAGGAAGGCTTCACGGCTCGCCATCGCCCTTGCCTTCCAGTAATCCCTCGCCAAGCTCGAGGTCAGGTCTGGCACCAGGGTGGTCTTCTCAGGAAGGCCAACGGCTCGCCACCCCCCTTGTTGGCACGTAATCCCTCGACCAGCTCGAGGTGAGGTCTAGCACCAGGGTAGTCTTCTCAGGAAGGCTTCACGGCTCGCCATCGCCCTTGCCTTCCAGTAATCCCTCGCCAAGCTCGAGGTCAGGTCTGGCACCAGGGTGGTCTTCTCAGGAAGGCCAACGGCTCGCCACCCCCCTTGTTGGCCCGTAATCCCTCGACCAGCTCGAGGTGAGGTCTAGCACCAGGGTAGTCTTCTCAGGAAGGCTTCACGGCTCGCCATCGCCCTTGCCTTCCAGTAATCCCTCGCCAAGCTCGAGGTCAGGTCTGGCACCAGGGTGGTCTTCTCAGGAAGGCCAACGGCTCGCCACCCCCCTTGTTGGCCCATAATCCCTCGACCGGCTCGAGATCGGGTCTGGCACCAGGGTAGTCTTCTCAGGAAGGCTTCACGGCTCGCCATCGCCCTTGCCTTCCAGTAATCCCTCGCCAAGCTCGAGGTCAGGTCTGGCACCAGGGTGGTCTTCTCAGGAAGGCCAACGGCTCGCCACCCCCCTTCTTGGCCCGTAATCCCTCGACCGGCTCGAGGTCAGGTCTAGCACCAGGGTAGTCTTCTCAGGAAGGCTTCACGGCTCGCCATCGCCCTTGCCCTCCAGTAATCCCTCGCCAAGCTCGAGGTCAGGTCTGGCACCAGGGTGGTCTTCTCAGGAAGGCCAACGGCTCGCCACCCCCCTTCTTGGCCCGTAATCCCTCGACCGGCTCGAGGTCAGGTCTAGCACCAGGGTAGTCCTCTCAGGAAGGCTCCTCGGCTCGCCCTCGCTCTAACCATCAGGATAACCCTCTCATGAAGGCCCAGTGACTCGCCATCCCATTTCTACAACCATAAGCACTCCTCCACGGCTAGCTCCCGCACCCCCTGCAGGAGTGGGGGGCTTGTGTGACAGGGTAAAAATGGCCTGAGGCCCAACCAGGGCCCGATACAATTCCCACTCAGAAAGATAAAGATAGCAACCTAGTTCGGCTCCGAACCACTTCAGGGTCGGCGCCGACCCTCGTGTTTGCCCTCACGGTACTGGCCTCCTCGTACCGACGAGCCTCAGTAGCCCTCGGAGTCCGATCCGGGACAGTCCCACAGGCTGCCCCCCCTCTCTGGCGGGGCAGAAGGATGACCTGGCGCGGCCTAGGCCTTCCGATCCCCCCCCAAGCACAGGAGACCCGCGATCAGCCACGTCAACTCCAAATACCGCCAAGGGTTTCGCCACGTCAGCCCTATACCACTCCTGGTATTGCCACATCCGCCCTAAACCCCCTGGGCCTTCTGCCACGTCAGGCCCACGGGCTTTCGGATCCAGACCCGGCCCCCAAGTGGAACCAAACCCGGTTGGGATTCTCTATAAATACTAGACCCACACCCACCTTTTGAGGTAATCAATCTTTTGCCACCTAAATATACCTAGTTATTGCTACTCTCTCACAGAGACTGACTAGAGCGTCGGAGGGTCCGCCGCCGGAATAAACCCCGGTGTTTCAGGACCGTCTGCAGGTACACAAGACCTCGGATCCGACCCTTCCGATCCGAGCCCAGCCTTCAACATCTTTCCGAGCTCATCGTAGGTCCCAGAAGGTCAACCGAAGGTCGGCAGACGAGCGGCATTCTCCTTCAATACAAATTGAGTCCGAACTCACACCTGGTGCATCCACACGTCTCCCAGAAATAAACAGCATCAATGATGATATAATGAATACTGATGGATGAATGAATAAAAATTGAATCTTTCTATGAAAACTACGCTATTGAAGATTAAAACCCTAAATAGATGACATGTGATTATTAAGAACCTAACAGAAATCATTGGTATGTTGTTTTCTTTCATATACTTGCTGATTTGAACATATATATTGAATTGTATGATGATTATTGCAAAAAGTGAACAAAAAGCTATGCTTTACTGTGTGTGTATATATATGAATTGTTCTGGCATTTTGATGAACTGTAACTTGATATAATACATGGTGTATTCACATATATTCATGAGTAAACTATTGTAATCATCTTTGGGAGCTTAGATCTGGACCATTAATTTTCTAACTATTGAAGGAGAGTTACTTGATAGCTTTTCTTTGTGTTTTATTATATAGATATTTGGTTGGACTTTTTTGCCAGGATTGATATTCAAAAAAAAAAATTAGAAAACTCAAATACTGAATTGGCAATCGTTCAACCAATCAATTAAGCAGCAGCAAGAAGTCAAGGCAGGCAAAGAGATGAAGAACCTTTGAACTCTGAAAGTTGTGCAGATGTGCAGAAGCAATTCAAATGGGAAGCGAAGTTATGCCAGTAGCATTATTGCCAGAGTTGAGCAGTTCACACAAACGAACAGGCAATTAAACTGGATGGATTCTGACATTTTTGGTCTCCTATATTTTCCTAAAATCTCTCGGTTACAGTAGAAGGCAGCAATAAGAGCATAGTAATTCAGTGACAAAAGATGCAAGTGAAGGAAGTAAATGTTCTCGTCTTTCCGGTGGGCCCATTTAAAGGCAGCATGCTGTATTTCCAACAAGGAAAAAAGCAGCTCAATAATGGGGGCTGGTCAAAAGTAATATTGTCAGGAAGCCTCACATGATGATGGGCCAAGGTCTAGGATGAACCGATGAATCGACCCTGCTGCCTTGTAAGGAATTTAATTTCTTGTCTTTGAAGTAGATTTTTTTTATATGCTACTTTTCAAACTATCTGTAGAAAAATGACCCTTGCCAAAATATTTATGATCATTGACTCAATAATTAAATTTGTCATTCTCAACGGCAAGTTTAGTTATTTTATGTTCGTCATTGGGACACGGCGAGTTTAATGCTAATCTTTTTAGAAATCGACTTTCCCAATGCCGAGTTCAGTTCAAAATTTTAAATGAAGACTCGCTGTTCACAACGACGAGGACATTTCTACTATACTCGCTGATATGGCTAAAAATGGGGGTTAATCGAAGCCGTCCAAATCAGGTACGAATCTTGAGGCCCAGGGGTAAATCGGCAATTTCGCCTACAAGATGGTCCAAAGTGGGTATTGGATCTTCTCCCCAAGGGACCCAATAACCCTCGAATGGATCCACCGACAAGAGGGTACGGGTTCTAACCCGCTGCGCACCCAATCCAGCAAGATAGGATCGGGGTCCCTGATCAATCCTGATCAACGGCCCTGATATACGTCTATCTTTTCACTGGGATTTGGGGATTAAATTCCTTATCTGATTACAGGAGATATACCTTATCAGATTACATTACTAATCTGTTTACAAGGAGAATATTCCTTATCAGACCACGGGGATAACATTCCTAATCTGTTCTCTAAGACGCTTATAAAAACCCCCCATCCATCTCCATTAAGAGGTAATCAATCTTTCACCAGTTTTTGCGCTCATTCATAGTCTTCCTAGATTACTGACTTGAGCGTCGGAGGGTGCGTCGCCGGGAACAACCCCGGTGTCTCGCACTTTTTGCAGGTGCACGGCGGGAGCGACGATTGAAGCCTCAAGGAACAGGTATACAGGTTTACTATTCAGTTTCCCTAAGAATCTACAAATTCATCTGTTTGCCCCCACACCAAATTTAGCGGCAACAGATTGGCGCCGTCTGTGGGAAACTAACGAATAGAAACCTCACCTCTTCCCCGAGAACAGGTCTTCTCCAGCCATGCCGCCTCGCAAAGTTAGGTCAAGGGGGTCTAACCGAGTACCCAACCCTGACCAGCAAGAAGTCCTCCCTGATCCCGCTCAGCAACAAGGGCAACTTCCCCCTACCGCGGAAGAGACGCTCCAACAGAACCTTCCCCCTCCTGATCCAAAGGGTCCTAACCCTCAGAAACAGCCTCTTCACCAAGAGAACCTCTCTATCCACAACGCCTCCACTGACTCTATGGCCTCCCATCATCCCCGAGCCTCTGGTCGCCACGATGCAGCCCCCAAACGCCAGAAAGATGATGACCTCCGTCGTCATCTGGATGAAAAACGGGCTCGGGAGGAAGCCTCCCGCCAGCACGAGCGATCCCCTCGCCGCCGAGAGTACAGGAGGTCCCCCATCCGAAGAGGGAGGAAGGAGTCTCCCGACCATTACCGAAGAAGGCACTCTCCCGTAGGTCGGCAACAACCCAGGAACAATGAGGCACCAATCACCCGTGCCGAGTTCCAGCAGTTCCAAGCGACCGTCCTGCAGGCTCTCAACCTCCGTCAGAATCCTATTGAGCCGAAGCTCCCGTCCCCTCCTCCGGTCCGAAGCCCTCGCCGACGGTCTCCCTCTCCTCGACCCGCTCCCACCAACTCCCGGCGTACCCCAAGTCCTCGCCGCTCCCGAAGTTACCATCGCCGCAGCCCTCGATCTCCCTCATACGAAGACGAGTCTCGTGGCTCGGCAGATTACCGTCGGAGAGATGACACCATGAACCGCCATCTTCATGAAGTAGAGAGACGCCTGGGTCAGATAAACCGAGAAGAAGAGCTCAGGGGGAGAACCCTGCGTCCTAGCCGACCCCCTTTCTCCCGAACCATAGTGGATGCACCTGTCCCGTTCGGCTTCAAACCTCCCCAATTCGAGATTTATACTGGAGAGACTGACCCGGTTGATCACATAGAGAGTTTTAAAACTCTAATGCTCCTTCACCAAGCTTCCGATGCCCTCCTCTGCAAAACCTTCCCCGCAACTCTCAAAGGGCCGGCCCGAGAGTGGTATTCTCGTCTCACCCCCTCCTCGATATTCTCTTTCGAACAGTTCGAAACCCTCTTCGTCATGCACTTCGTAAGCAGCCGAAGGGCAGAGAAGACCAGCATCTCCCTCTTGCACCTTCACCAGAAGAAGGGGGAAAAACTGAGAGATTATGTGAAGAGGTTCACAGCTGAAGCCAGGACCATAGCATCTCTCGACCAGTCGGTCGCTACGGTAGCATTTCAATCCAATGTCCTCAATTCCAACCTCCGCTCCTCCCTCGCCAAGAAACCACCACACGACTTTTCCGACCTCCTCCTTCGTACTGAAAAGTACATCCGGGCCAAAGAGGCCGAGCAACAACCCAACCGGGAGGGGTCTGCTTCCGGGTTTAAGAGGAAGGGGACGGAAGAAGAAGGAGCCAAGAAGCTCCAGAAAGATAATGCCGGCCAGCGCCGACCTCCTCCTAGATCTGAAAAGTTCACTCCCCTCACTACTGACATCTCCACCATCTTCATGGAAGTTGAAAAAGAGGGAGTCATACCCCCTGCTCCGAGGATGAACACCCCGGCCAAGAGAAGAGATAAAGAGAAATGGTGCCGCTATCACCGGGACCATGGGCATGATACCAACGATTGCCGTGCTCTGAAGAACGAGATCGAAGCCCTTATCCAGAGAGGGCAGCTGACCAGGTTTGTGAGAAAAGACCGAGCAGAACTTCCTCCTCCGCCTCGGGGGGCTAACAAGCGTCCGGAAAGAGAAGAGATGCCAGACTTCGAGGAAAAGCGAGTCCTCCACCTCATTCACGGGGGCCCAATGGGGGGTTCCTCGAACTCCTCTCGGAAAGCCTTTATAAGAGAAGTCAACTCGGTCCGAGCCACCCCTCCTCCCAAGGGCCTCGGAGTGCCAGTCACGTTCTCCGACGAAGATCTCGAGGGAATTCGTACCCCGCATTGTGACGCACTCGTCATTAGCCTCCACATGGCGAATTTCAAAGTGGAAAGGATCTTAGTAGACAACGGCAGCTCCGTCAACATCCTCTTCCTCTCCGCTTTTAAATGCCTAAAGCTCTCCAGAGAGAGACTCAAGCCTGCCGGCTACACTCTCCATGGGTTCACGGGGGTTCCGGTAACTATTGAAGGGGTGATCACCCTCGATGTAACTGCCGGCCAAACTCCTACCACCCGGACAGAGCCGATGGACTTCATGATGGTGGATGTTCCCGCCGCCTACAACGTCATTTTGGGTCGGCCAGGCCTTGTAGCCCTAGAAGCTGTTCCCTCAGCATACCATCTGAAGATGAAGTTTCCCACCCGGTCCGGGGTCGGGGAAGTAAGGGGAAATCAGGAGCAGGCCCGGAAGTGTTACATGACCTCAACCCTTGGCCCCGTCCTCTCCTTAGAGACTCTGGAAATTCCTCAAGACACCGCAAGACCGACCTCCGAGCCGGTGGATGAACTGGAGGAGGTGCTCTTCTCTGAACAAGAGCCGACCCACAAGTTCTTCGTAAGCAAGACCCTTCCGTCCGCCCTATACTCAAATATTGTGAAATGCATCCGAACCAATCAAGACCTCTTCGCATGGTCTGCAGCAGATATGCCCGGTATCTCTGAAGAACTCCTAGTCCACCGCCTGAGCATTGATCCAGGGTCCAAACCGGTTCAGCAGAAGAGGCGCAAGTTCGCCCCCGAGCGTCAGCTCGCTATCAAAGAGGAGGTAGATAAGCTGTTGAAAGCCCGATTCATACAGGAGGTAAACTACCCAGAGTGGTTGTCTAACGTAGTAATGGTGAAGAAGTCCAACGGGACGTGGATAATTTGTATTGATTTCACCGACCTCAACAAGGCCTGCCCCAAAGATCCTTTCCCTCTACCGAGCATCGACACTCTGATTGACGCAACCTCGGGACATGAGCTCCTTAGCTTCATGGATGCCTTCTCAGGTTACAATCAGATAAGAATGTTCCCTCCAGACATCCCGAAGACATCCTTTGTGACCGACCAAGGCCTCTATTGCTACAGAGTCATGCCATTCGGCCTAAAGAACGCAGGGGCGACCTACCAGCGCCTCGTCAACAAGGTTTTCCAGGCCCAGATCGGTCGGAACATGGAAGTGTACGTCGATGACATGCTTGTAAAGAGCATCCGAGGTGTTGATCATGTGGCCGACCTTCAGGAGGCCTTTGACGTCCTAAGAAAGCACAATATGAGACTCAACCCGAACAAGTGTGCGTTCGGCGTCTCATCAGGAAAGTTCCTCGGCTTCATGGTTAGCCAACGAGGAATTGAAGCAAATCCGGAAAAGATCAAGGCCATACTGGACATGGCCCCTCCCAGAAATGTTAAAGAAATCCAGAGATTGACTGGTCGCCTAGCTGCCATAGGGCGCTTTCTGTCGAAGTCCGGGGAGAAGTGCCTCCTGTTCTTCAAAGCCCTCAGGGGGGCTAAAGGATTCGAGTGGGGGCAGCAGCAACAGGACTCCTTCGACCAGCTTAAAGCCTACCTCGTTAATCCACCTCTTCTCAGCAAACCGATACCTGGCAAACCACTCTACCTATATTTGGCAGCTTCCGAACAGACGCTTAGTGCGGTCTTATTCAGAGAAGAAGAGAGGGCTCAGAAGCCTATTTACTACGTCAGCAAGGTGCTTCGGGACGCCGAGCTCCGGTACCCGAGGATTGAGAAAATGGCCTATGCCCTGGTAATGGCCGCGAGAAAGCTTCGACCCTATTTTCAGTCCCATTCGGTGGTCGTCCTTACCGACCAGCTGCTGAAACAGGTCCTTCACAAGCCTGAGACTTCCGGTCGCCTCATGAAGTGGTCGATCGAGCTGAGCCAACATGATATAATTTATCAGCCTCGGACCGCTATTAAAGCTCAGGCGCTGGCCGAATTCATAGTTGAGAGTACAATCCCCGAGCCCTGCCAAACAGTAAAAGGACCACCGGTTTGGTCAATTTATGTTGACGGATCTTCTTGCAATGAGGAAAGTGGGGCGGGAGTCATCCTGGCAGGACCAGACGACTTCATCCTCCAATACTCCCTCCGGATAAATT
Organism: Hemerocallis citrina; assembly: GCA_017893485.1. Classification (NCBI taxonomy): domain Eukaryota; kingdom Viridiplantae; phylum Streptophyta; class Magnoliopsida; order Asparagales; family Asphodelaceae; genus Hemerocallis; species Hemerocallis citrina. Next base: position 258,555,961 of record CM030362.1, on the reverse strand, counting down.
TCAAAGCTTCGAACAACGAGGCCGAATACGAGGCGCTAATAGCCGGTCTAAGAATGGCCCGAAATGCAGGGGCACAGCGGCTACAGATCTTCAGCGACTCTCAGTTGGTTGTCAACCAGGTCCTCGGTGAGTATGAAGCCCGCAATGATAGAATGGTTAGATACTTGGCTAAAGTCAAGAGCCTCATGGCGCTGTTTGACGAGGCTCTCATCCAAAGGATCCCCCGAGAAGAAAACGCTCAGGCCGACGCCCTATCCAAATTAGCCTCCTCTTCCCTTCAAGGTCTTGAGCAGACCGTATTGATAGAAGTCCTCTTAAAGCCAAGCATAGAGGACTAAACCCCAGACTCCGTTGAAACGTTGCCTGTCCTCCTCGATGACAACTGGATGAAACCCATTGTCGAATTCCTGAGGGACGGACTCCTCCCTGAAGATCCGAGGGAAGCAAGAAGACTCAGGACCCGAGCCGAGCGTTTTACTTTAATCGAAGGCATCTTATATAAACGCTCCTTCACCCAGGTGGACGGTCGGCCTTACCTAAGGTGCCTTTCCCCCAGGCAAGCCGAATACGCCCTGCAAGAGCTCCACGAGGGCATTGGCGGGGCTCATTCTGGGTCCAGGGCTCTAGCGCGTAAAGTGTTGAACTACGGATATTACTGGCCCACTTTCCTACGAGACACCGAGCGACACGTTCGGCAATGCAGCTCCTGTCAAAAGTATGCAGACGTCCGACGCCTTCCACAAGCACCGCTCACCTCCCTATCAAGTCCGATCCCCTTCGCTATGTAAGGGATGGATTTACTAGGACCGTTTCCACCAGCTCCCGGATAGCTAAAGTTCCTAGTCGTGGCAGTCGACTATTTCTCTAAATGGATAGAAGCCGAGCCCCTGGCTACAATCACCGAACATAGAGTCGTTCAATTCTTCTGGAAAAACGTGATTTGCCGGTTCGGCGTACCCCGAGTCATAGTCACGGATAATGGAACACAGTTCTCTGGGGCCGCCTTCCGAGCCTTATGTGAGGACCTCTCCATACAACACCGATTCTCCTCCGTATCCCATCCTCAGTCGAATGGCCAAGCAGAGAATGCCAACCGACAGATTCTCTCGGGCATCAAGAAGAGATTAGACAAGTGTTCCAAAGGACTGTGGGTCGATCAGCTGCCGAACGTACTCTGGAATCACCGCACCACTAAGCGGACCCCAACAGGCGAGAGCCCATTTAATCTCACCTATGGGGCCGAGGCCATCATCCCCCTAGAAGTCGGGATACCCTCTCCTCGTCTGATAGCTTATGAAGAAGAGCAGAACGCTAGAGAACTCAGAGCGAGCTTAGACCTGATAGATGAAATCCGAGAGAGGGCTGCCATACGCCAGCAAGCTTACCGAAGGAGGATCGAGCTAGCGTACAACAAAAGGGTCCGACCAACGGACCTCAAAGAAGGGGACCTAGTCCTTCGAAAATTGGCCATCTCGTTCCCCGGACAGAAAAGCAAACTGGCCCCGAATTGGGAGGGACCGTACAAAATCTCAAAAGTGATCCGCCCAGGTGCATACAAACTAGAAGATCTCGAAGGCAGAGAAATTCCCAGGACTTGGAATGCCGACCATCTTTTGAAATACCAAGAGAAAGCAACCACGCCTCTCTAAGTAACTCGAGATGTCGAACCATTCCCTTCCCTTTACTAGTAGTGATTTTTTCTTTTATTTTTTCATTGTAATAACGGCTAGCAACTTTAGAAGCAGCCGATCATTAGATATTAATAAATAAATTTTTTTTAGTATTCTCACTGCTACTACATCTCTCTGCTTTTAACTCTTTAATCTAACAATGGTTCCAGAGTCCAACACTTGGTTCGATTCTACTTTGCAAGTTCGCTCCCAAGCGAGCTAGAAGTAGCTCGCCATTCGGAACTGCTCCCAAAGCCGTTGAATGGTTCGGAGTCCAACACTTGGTTCGACTCTACTCCGCAAGTTCGCTCCTAAGCGAGCTAGGGGTAGTTCGCCATTTGGAATTGCTCCCACGCCCTTAATCTAACAATGGTTCTGGAGTCCAACACTTGGTTCGAGTCTACTTCGCAAGTTCGCTCCCAAGCGAGCTAGAAGTAGCTCGCCATTCGGAACTGCTCCCAAAGCCGTTGAATGGTTCGGAGTCCAACACTTGGTTCGACTCTACTCCGCAAGATCGCTCCTAAGCGAGCTAGGGGTAGTTCGCCATTCGGAATTGCTCCCACACCCTTAATCTAACAATGGTTCCGGAGTCCAACACTTGGTTCGAGTCTACTTCGCAAGTTCACTCCCAAGCGAGCTAGAAGTAGCTCACCATTCGAAACTGCTCCCAAAGCCGTTGAATGGTTCGGAGTCCAACACTTGGTTCGACTCTACTCCGCAAGATCGCTCCTAAGCGAGCTAGGGGTAGTTCGCCATTCGGAATTGCTCCCACGCCCTTAATCTAACAATGGTTCCGGAGTCCAACACTTGGTTCGAGTCTACTTCGCAAGTTCGCTCCCAAGCGAGCTGGAAGTAGCTCGCCATTCGGAACTGCTCCCAAAGCCGTTGAATGGTTCGGAGTCCAACACCTGGTTCGACTCTACTCCGCAAGTTCGCTCCTAAGCAAGCTAGGGGTAGTTCGCCATTCGGAATTGCTCCCACGCCCTTAATCTTACAATGGCTCCGGAGTCCAACATTTGGCTCGATTCTACTTCGCAAGTTCGCTCCTAAACGAACTAGAAGAAGCTCGCCATTCGGAGTCCAGCACTTTAGAAGCTACGGCACAGCAGACAACAGTCACAAGAACAAAACACACAAGTTCGGCAACAACACTTTTATTAATGAAATCGAAGCGGTACAAAGACAAACGCAGCGGGATTACAACTCGTCAAAGAGAAAGCTACAATGCCGACTTATTACACTTAGCGAAAACAAAAAATACTCAACAACTAACGGAGTCGACCACTCTAGCGCTTTTTCGGAGCTGGGGCATTCCGCTTCAGAGACACCCGAGGATGGCGACGCTTGTCTCCGGAGCGCGACCCCAAGCCCGCGAACTGAGACGTGTCCTCGGCACCACTCCTAGTGGCCACCCCGACGGACGCACCGCTCGACGAAATTGCCACCGAACTCTGCGCTTCCCCCGGACTGGGTTGGCCGATCCGCTGACGGGTCGCCATCTCATAAAAGGTAATGCCCCACTCGCTCTTAGCGCGAGTGCACGACGTGCTTCGAACATTGATCGGCTCTGAATGCGGCTTAAGACGGGCCACTTCTGCCTCCAACTCCGAGATCCGATCCCGCAGCGAGTCGTCCTTGACATCGACTTCGAAACGTGGGGGTATCGCGGAGTCCGGGACTCCAGATCGGCAGGCGATGAGGCGCCGAAGGTGGGTGACCTCGATGCTTTTGTCCACCGTCGCCCTCTTGAGCGCTTCAACTTCGGCAGACAGCTGAACCCGGTCGGTCGTCAATTTGGCCACTTCGGCCGTCAGCGCCTCACCCTCACTCCGAAGCTTCGCCTCTACGGACTGAAGATGTTGTATTTTGGAAAGCAAATCGTCTCTCTCCGCTGTCATTTTGGACAAGTTATGACGGATACACTGAACCCGAATCTCATCACGGAAATCAGTTGGCGAATATTCACCTTCGGGAATAAGCTCCGCGATCCTACTTTCCCGTCGGCGAATCTCGATATCCCGCCGGCCGAGGACGAGCTGGAGATGCTTCCTCTTGCTTTCAGCTCGGCGCAATCCGAGCTCGACCTCATAGAGCCGCTCTCGGCACCTCGCCAGATATAGCCTCGTCGCCCCTAGGCCGACCTCGGCTCGAGCTCCTTCATCCGAGCCCAAAGGATCGACGTCTTGGGCAATCGACATAAGCTGCAAAAGAGATCGAAGCGATCAGCAAAAATGTCGAAAACTGCCGAAGCACCACACTTGGAAAAATCTAAGCTAAGGACAAGAAGGGAATGTTCGGCGAAAAAAGGGGGCAAAAGACAAAGACTGTCGAACACCAATACTTGCAAAATTTTTCTTTTCATTCATTTCAAAAAGTAGCGGTGGCCAGTCCGCTATTAGGCGTTACAACGATTGAAAAGAAAAACAAAAAAAAACAACAAACATACGAGCAAAAAAGAAGAAGACGAGGAGCGGAGTCAAGGCCCGACCTCTTTCCCCGGGCGACGAGGCGGAGTAGGGGTGGACTTCACCGAAGGAGACGCCGCCGCCAGCGGAGTGATCGTGGCGCTGGGGACCTCGCCAGTAGCCCCGGCGTCGGCATCGGCGTCGCCCTCCTCCTCTTCTTCCCCTTCGGACTCGGGGTCGAAGCCCTCGACGTGTCCGGGGAAGAGACGCCATCCCGAGACATCCACCGAGGGGTATGCCTCCGACACCCGCGTGAGGGCGGCAGCAAAGGCCTTCGCCATGTTCTGCGCGAGGAACCCCTGGGCCTTCTCCATGGTCGCGCCCTCCGCCGCCTTCACGGCTGCCACCTGCTTCGCCTCGGCCTCGGCCAGCTGCTTGGCCAACCCCTCCTTCTCCCGAAGGAGCTCGCCCTCCAGCCTCTTCACCTCGGCCTCGAGATGCTTGATCCTCGCCGACCGACCCTCATGCTCGACTCGGAGCTTGTCGAGCTCGTTCGCCATCCGAGCCTTATCATTCCGAGCTTGGTCGGACTCCTGCTTAAGCTCTTTCTCCAGAGCTGTTAGCCTCTCGGTGAGATGGCCGAAGTGGACGATGATCTGCAGCAAAGAAGAACTAAAAGAGTTAGAAAAAATTTTCGGTTCAAGAAATACAACAGACGTGGAGAAGCTTACCGATACCGCCGAACGAGCGATCTCGATCACGTCGTCGCCCTGCCTCCCCGCCTCCATGGCGGCTCGGTCCTTCAGGGTGGCGAGATGCTTGACAGCCTGCATGCTCGCCAACGAGTTCCCGAGGAACCCATCATGCTTCCGGACTTGCCAGTCCGGGATATGGATCCGCTTGTGCTCCTCTGTCAGGAGCTCCTCGCCTGCCACGGTCAGCGGCGGTGTCGGCATGGCGAGGGCGGCAACAATGGGGAACTCCCCCACAGGTGAGGGAGCAGAAGTCCCCGCCACGGTGACGATCGGGGCATCGAGGATCTCCACCCCCTCGTCAGGGGCAGCAATCCTCGGCGTCTTCGAGGTCGAGGGCAGCTTCGACGCGACCCTCTTGCGCTTCCTCAGTGCCTTACTCGCGAGCCCTGTCCTAAGCGCCAAGACCGCGTCGTAGTCCATGGATTCTGCATCAAAAGTAAAAAAGTGATTAGCATACAAAAAACAACAAGGCAGCAAGTACGGAAAAAAGAACTTGACGAGAGCCACATACTAGGGTCTACGCGGCAGAGCCCTCCCCTGTAGAGGACGTCCTCCGTCAGCTCCTTCCAATCGTACTTTGGACGGTCAAGAAGGATCCGGACCGCCTCTTCTTCTTCTACTGAGAGCCTCGGCATCGCCGTCGCCCTCTTCGGCACCCCTTCTGCCCAGCCAGAGGGGATCGGCCAGGCCTCACGACTCCGCACGACGAACCACTTCTCTCGCCAGTGCTTAATGGAGTCAGGGCAAACGACGAGTCTGCCGCCGTGCCTCGGAGTCAAATAATACCGGTACTCCGACCTATTCCCTTGGTGGAGCCGGTATAACGCCCGAAGCACGTTTAGCTACGGCTCGATCCCTGCGGCCTGGCAGTGGAGAACGAAACCATTAATCACTCGCCACGCGTTCGGCATCAGTTGGATGGGGCTGACCCCGAACCAACTCACCACGGTAATTGCGAACGCGTGGAGAGGTAGCCGAGCACCGGCGATAAAGGCATCGACCGGCCAGCAACACATGGTCACTGGCAGCGGCGAATTGGCCCTAATTCCGGGGCCCGGCAGCATGATTTCGTACTCCTCCGGGATGAAAAAAGAATCCCGGATCGCAGCCAGTTCCTCCTCGCGCAGGATCGACGCCGCATCGTCCGCCTCCGTCGTCTCCCTCGCTTCATTCTCCTCGAAGGACCTCTCCCTCCCATGGACAATTCGCTCGGCCTGATCCTCCGGGAGCTTCCTGACTCTGTGTAGTCCCGTCAACGGACCTGGCAGTTGCCCGAACTCCCCCATTCTCTTCGGATCCTCCACGATCGAATCCTTGCCGAACACTTTGCCTTTGGTCGGAGTCGGTGTCGAGTCCTCGACGTCTTCAAGGGAGGGCTCGGACCAGGAGACTTCATCGGAGACAGAAGCTAGAGACATAATTGATAATGAATTACCTTAAAAAGCTTTGGTTGCCGGAAAACTTCGCCTGAGTCAAACGCCGACCACCGGAAAAACTCGCCTGAAGCACAAGAAAACGCCTGAGCAAATGAGAGGAGAAATGAGAAATGAGAGAGGGGGGTGAGGATTTATAGAAGGGGGGCACTCCCAACGAGGCTAATGGGCTCGTACAACCGGCCCATTTAAACCAAACGGCAGAGCAATCCCAATCGTCACCTCGCTAACTGCAACGAATCATGAGTTGAATTTAATGCACATCCCGTCTGATAGAAGCCCAGAGGTCACTGCAATTAATGAACGTCCCATCAGTCAGGGTTGTCAGAGTTGTCAGAGCTGTCAGAGCCACTAGAAGTTCAAATGGCGCACAGAAAAAACAAAACCCCAAAAAACGACAAGTCTCGAAGTTCGGCACCCACTGCTGAGCGTTCGTGACACCGACCTTGTTACAGGGTAAAAATCAAGTTCGGCACGCACTACCGAGTGTTCGTGACACCGACCTTGTTACAAAGTAAAAATCAAGTTCGGCACGCACTGCCGAGCGTTCGTGACACCGACCTTGTTACAGGGTAAAAATCAAGTTCGGCACTCACTGCCGAGCGTTCGTGACACCGACCTTGTTACGGGGTAAAAATCAAGTTCGGCACTCACTGCCGAGCGTTCGTGACACCGACCTTGTTACGGGATAAAAACAAGTTCGGCACTCACTGCCGAGCGTTCGTGACACCGACCTTGTTACGGGGTAAAAACAAGTTCGGCACTCACTGCCGAGCGTTCGTGACACCGACCTTGTTACAGGGTAAGAAACGAGTTCGGCACTCACTGCCGAGCATTCGTGACACCGACCTTGTTACAGGGTAAAAATCAAGTTCGGCACGCACTGCCGAGCGTTCGTGACACCGACCTTGTTACAGGGTAAGAAACGAGTTCGGCACTCACTGCCGAGCGTTCGTGACACCGACCTTGTTACAGGGTAAGAAACGAGTTCGGCACTCACTGCCGAGCGTTCGAGACACCGACCTTGTTACAGGGTAAAAAACAAGTTCAGCACGCACTGCCGAGCGTTCGTGACACCGACCTTGTTACAGGGTAAAAATCAAGTTCGGCACGCACTGCCGAGCGTTCGTGACACCGACCTTGTTACAGGGTAAAAATCAAGTTCGGCACTCACTGCCGAGCGTTCGTGACACCGACCTTGTTACGGGGTAAAAACAAGTTTGGCACTCACTGCCGAGCGTTCGTGACACCGACCTTGTTACAGGGTAAAAATCAAGTTCGGCACGCACTGCCGAGCGTTCGTGACACCGACCTTGTTACAGGGTAAGAAACGAGTTCGGCACTCACTGCCGAGCGTTCGTGACACCGACCTCATTACGGGATAAAAATCAAGTTCGGCAGGTCGCCAGACTCACTCCCAGCACTCGCGGCTAAGCCGAACTCGCTTTTCCCTCCGGAAAAGCCTGCCGAACTGCATGTGGACCTCGGCCCCCTGGTCGGCGAGCCCTAGGGAAGTCTAAGACATGATCCGAATATCTAAGACCCCTAAAACAACGAATTGACGCTCCGCGAAGGCAAAGAGGATATCCCTGCGAAAATGCCACATGACCCTCAGGACTCAGGAACAACTCGGAGCTCAATCCACTTGGAAAATCACCTCACTACCCCTTCATGATTCAAAACCCTTCATTTGAACTCCGATACAACTCCGCTAGCCGTTAAAACAGTTAAACTACTCCTCAAAGGCCGATCAAATTTAGCCTTTAGGAGTGGGGGGCTCGTGATATGGCTAAAAATGGGGGTTAATCGAAGCCGTCCAAATCAGGTACGAATCTTGAGGCCCAGGGGTAAATCGGCAATTTCGCCTACAAGATGGTCCAAAGTGGGTATTGGATCTTCTCCCTAAGGGACCCAATAACCCCCGAATGGATCCACCGACAAGAGGGTACGGGTTCTAACCCGCTGCGCACCCAATCCAGCAAGATAGGATCGGGGTCCCTGATCAATCCTGATCAACGACCCTGATATACATCTATCTTTTCACTGGGATTTGGGAATTAAATTCCATATCTGATTACGGGAGATATACCTTATCAGATTACATTACTAATCTGTTTACAAGGAGAATATTCCTTATCAGACCACGGGGATAACATTCCTAATCTATTCTCTAAGACGCCTATAAAAACCCCCCATCCATCTCCATTAAGAGGTAATCAATCTTTCACCAGTTTTTGCGCTCATTCATAGTCTTCCTAGATTACTGACTTGAGCGTCGGAGGGTGCGTCGCCGGGAACAACCCCGGTGTCTCGCACTTTTTGTAGGTGCACGGCGGGAGCGACGATTGAAGCCCCAAGGAACAGGTATACAGGTTAACTATTCAGTTTCCCTAAGAATCCACAAATTCATCTGTTTGCCCCCACACCAAATTTAGCGGCAACACTCGCTATTGGGAACAATGAATTTAGTTCAAAATTTTCAATGAAAGCTCGTCGTTCCTAACAGCGATGATATTTATACTAAACTCGCTGTTGGGAACGGCGATGATGTAGAAAATTGCACAGAGAGTGAAACATTCTTTTGAACTTAGTAAATTTTCAAAAAGAACTCCATAGAATTTTTAAAAAAAACTAAATTCACTGTTCCCAACAGCAAGTCTAGTGTAAATGTCCTCGCCGTTGGGAACGACTAGTCTTCACTGAAAATTTTGAACTAAACTCGTTGTTCCAAACAACGAGTCTAGTATAAATGTCATCGCCGTTGGAAACAGTGAGTTTCTTAAAAAAAAAGAAAAAAAAAAACTATACTCACCGTGTTCCAACGGCGAGCATAAAATAACTAAACTGGCCGTTGGGAACGACGAATTTAGTTGTTGAGTCCACGAGCACAAATACTTTGGTAACTGTTCTCTTTCTGCAAATAGTTTTGAAAAGTGGCATATAAAAAAAAAAATTCTTTGAAACACTCCATCTATTTTGTCATAATAATTTCTATTTTGTAATATTTTTCAGAATATGATGTTTGCATTTGAAAATTTTGGTTAAGTTTGCATTTTTGAAAATCTGGTTAATTTGCAAAAGACCTTTTGTAGAAATTGCGTTAGGTATTTACAATTTTTTTGGGTGCAAATTTCATGTGGGTCTTCACATCCACATCAACTAACAGTAGGTTTTGCAAATAAATCTGATGTAGATGTGGGGAAGCCCACATCAGATTATGAAACTGCAAATGCCAAAGAAAATTTGCAATTGCAAATATGCAAATTCACACCAAATTTACAAAAATGCAAAATTTTTCAAAAATTTCAAATCCAAACAACAACTAATTAAACTAGTACTTTTCACGTGTGCGATGCACGTTTTGATAAGAGTTTGAGGATTTTCACGTGCGATGTACGTGTTAAGAAATAGTTTTGGAGTTGGACGTGCGTTGCACGTAATTGAAAAAAATATTTTGAAGAAAAAACTACAATTTGTATTCAAATGCACGTTTTTATAAGTAAAATTTGAGTTGTACGTGTAACATATGTGTATGTTTAGTGTTAAAAACATATTATAAAATTGTTTTGCACGTGAGTTGCACATTTTAAATAGGTGAACTTTTTTTATTTGTTTGTTTTTATTGTAATTAATGGAAGAGTTGGAGTTGCACGTGCAACACACAAATTTGTATGCTGACAAATGACAACCCCAACTCTCCCATTATAATATTAGAGAATTAGAGATTAGAGATTTTAGCCACAAAAAAAAAAGAACTTAATTAGTGAGACATCTCAAAATTTATTTTCGGCTCTTTAAAGTTAAATTCACACCACTGAATATGATCAACATTACAAAAACTATTTGTGTACGAAATTTCAGTTGAATTTGACAAATTTAAACTATTCATCAAACTATTCATCATGCAAACTTAAAAAAAAGTAATTATAGATCCCCTATATAAATGGTTAAACTCATCAATTTCTTTCAAATTTTGTGTGCACACATATTTTTTAATATATAGATCGCATCTGATGGTGTGGATCTTTTATTTGTTTAATCGAGATATAAATTTTGAGATTTCTTCCTAACTAAGTTAGCTAAGGTGATACCTAGCCCTCTTATTTTCTTTAAAAAATAGAATTAACTATTGCAATCGCTGGAGTCGTAAGACTCTATCCTTTTATTTGGCTTTTTCTTGTTTTCACTTCGGATAAAATTTTTTTTGTACTGTTCCTTTTTTTCTATTAATGTATCTGGCTGGAGATCCTTGAACTCAAAAAAACTATTGCAATCGCTGACAATATTATATAGCTCTATAAAAGAAAGTATTTAGCATTTTCAATTTTACTATTCATGACTATTTATTTCAGTTATACAATTGTACCAATTGTACCAATAAAATAGACAATTAAACTTAACTGCTTTCTTACTTAACCCAGTCAAGCATGTTCTGGAAATATTTTAAGAAGAAGAAAGAAAGAATAGAAACGAATTGTTATGTTATGTTAATTGTAAGAGAAATGTGTGGTCTGCACAAGAAAATTAATACAAGTGGGTTTCCATGTATATGTTAAGAAAACTGACCGAGGATCTTGTTGAGTTATTCGATGTAATCAACACAAACTACCAAACACATATGAGATCAAACCAAACACACCAAAGCACACACAAGTTTATCCCGGTTGGGACTTTCGCCTTAATCCGGAGGAGAAGAAATTCGAGATGTTATTCAACTAGAGAAAATACAAGAATATCATAATTCTCACCACGACCCTCTCTCAAGCCTTACCAGTAAGTACTAGTTGTTTACAATTAGAGAAACTCTCGAACTTTGCCTTCAATGAAGTACTCTCTCTCTTGACTCTCAGTGGAGGTCAATAACAACAATATATAGATATCTAGAGAAACCCTAGTTTGATATCTTGATACAATAATCATTAGATATTCCGGAAGAGATAACCCTACGATAAGAGTCATATGATCTGACTTGAAGAGCAAGTTGGTCTTCTCACGAATCACCAAGACCCGACCCAAATAATCCATCAGCACTGCGTTCGGTCGACCGCACCCCCAAGGTCGGTCGACCTTCCCCTTCTCGGGAACTTCTGCATAGTAGGGCGGTCGACCGCACCCTAGTACGGTCGACCACAACCTGCTGCTACTACTGCTGTAGACTGTTTTCCCTTGCTTCCACTCTGTCTCCGATCGTCTCGATTACTCCATCGTCTCATTACCTTCTTACCCAACATAGTATGCAAGGACATAAACCCAACAGTATGGACCGTTATGCGTATCCATTACCTGTGTTTCATAGTAAAATATAGTAAATTTTGCTGTGCAGCAAGTATTTGCATATGGCACTCGAAGCTGGTTTCAAAGTGATCAAAATCGTCCTAAGAAAGTTTTAAATTTGAAAGAAGGAAGGAGAAGGTTTAGAGAAGATTGTTAGAAAATAATTTCTTCTAGAGGATCTGGTTAAGTTTTTGACACGATCAATATAAACTACTAAGTAAATATTTGATCACACCAATCACACGAAGCGCATAAAAATTATCCCGATTAGGGTTTTTGCCTTAATCTGAAGGGAGAAGAACTGATATATTATTCAACTAGAGAAGATACGAGAATATTATGATTCTCATTACGATCCCTTCTCAAACTTAACTGGAACTACTTGTTGTTTACAATAGAAAAATCTCTTACCTCTCAGATGAAGTACTCTATTCTTCTATTCGACACTCATAGAAATATATCTTTCTTTTAGCCGTTCATATTGCTTATATAGAGATCTAGAGAAATCCTAGTTTGGTACACTTGATACATTAGCCACTCGATGAATACTGAAAAGATAACCATACGTTGAGAGTCGTATGATCTAACTTGAAGACGAAGTTGGGCTTCACACGAATCCACAAGACCCGCTCCGATTTCTGCATCAGCCGCGCTCGACGGTCGACTGCAATCATCAAGAACGAAACCCGAGAGAGTGTCATTCGACTGCACAATCGACTGCCCCATTCTTTGTTCGCTGCTGCTGGCTAATTGCTTCTTCTCTCTTTCTTCAATCTTCGCTCTGATCCTCTCATCGCTTCATTGTCATCTCATCGAACATGTGTATGCAAGACATATAAACCCAACAATCTCCACACTAGATTGCATACTCATGAATCCACACATGTGTGATTTAAACTCTTCTAGACTCTTTCATCTCTGCTTTATAAACGACCCGGTTCTATCACTTCTTATGCTAGTTGAATCTACCTCTACCTGTTTTTCTCCAATTATAAGCCTCCTTTAAGGGCACACCCCAGTAGATGTTATTATGGAGGTGTCACCCTCCACATGAACTCCACCTACTCCAAGGCTCTCTCCACCTTCCAAAGATATTCGAACATTAAAGTCTCGCTCGGTGATTCTAGTGACGGCTTACTAGATGATGCTTTAGGAATAATGGACTTTCAAATGCTCGGTTGAGTTTTTCGCTGATAGAGATTGTACTGACCCTGCCCAGTTCCCCTATTACCCTTCATTAGCTTACATCGGCTCTCCCAAACTGTCAAAACTCACCTTGAGCTGTATACCTGCAACCCCGAGAGTCATGAGTCTCCAAGGATATCAGATTTTGCTTCAGTACTGGAATATGCATGACATCTTCTAGTGTGGATCATTTACTATCTAACGTCTCTAATTCAACCGTTCTCTCACCCATCACTTCATAAATCTCACCAGTCCCCTATCTCATACTACAGCATGTTGTAGATTTGTAAATAGAAATCATCTCCTGCTCGAAACAAATATGAGAAGAACTCTCTGAATCAAGATGCTAACTTGAATCCATATCTGAAGAACTTGAAACAAGAAGACATAATTCAAAATTAATAAATTCACCTGAATCAGCAGCACTTGCTATATTAGTTTGATCACCTCCTGTAGTAGCATCATTCTGACTCAGCCATTTGTGACAGTCTCTCTTGTAATACCCAATTCCTCTACAATGACAGACTCAGCCATTAATTTCATATTCCTTCCAACTGAAGTATCACCATCTACCGCCAAACAACCTGTAGAAATAGACCCCCCTTTATGAGTCTCCTTCCTCGGTACACCTTCTTTCAAACCCTTAATCACTTCGGCAACTGTAAGTATCTGCTTGACAGATTTTCCATGTAGCATGATAGTTATCAAGTGATCATAAGAATTTGGCAGTGAATATATCAAGTTGAAAGTTTTATCCTCTTTGTTAAGATCTTCAACATTAGTCATATTCAGTTTAGATATTACCTTATTGAACTCCACAATATGATCTTGAAGATGAGTACCATCTTTCATTGAGAAGAGAAACAACTTCCTCTTATAATACATCTGATCCAACAACGACGATTCCGAGTAGTCAGATTTGAGTCTCGTTCATAGACTCGCTGGGCTTTTCTCCTCAAGGATATTACATTTGACTACATCCACCAATTGCAGCCGAATTAAACTCAATGCCTTGAAACAAATCTCATCTCACTCCTCATGCTTTATGTTAGTTGACTTCTTTCCTTCTAGGGTAAGGTGCAAGTCCTTCTGAACCAATATATCGTACATGCCCACCTTTCATAAATTGTAGTTGATCTTATCGTCAAACTGGTTCATTTTCCTCTTTTGATCTGCCATCTTCTCCAAGGAACTCGAATAAACTCACGAACCTGATGATCTGATACCACTTGTTAGGAAATTATTTCTTCTAGAGGATCTTGTTGAATTTTCGACACGATCAATACAAACCACCAAGCAAAAATTAGTTCACATAAATCACACAAAGCACACAAGAATTTTTCAGGTTAGGCTTTCGCCTTAATCTAGGGGAGAAAGAACTGAGATATTATTCAACTAGAGAAGATATAAGAATATTACAATTCTCACCACGAACCTCTCTCAAGCGTAACTGGAACTACTTGCTGTTTACAATGGAGAAATTTCTCAACTCTCAGAAAAATTACTCTTTTTTTTTCTATTCGGCACTTAATACTATCATATCTTTCTTTTAGCCATTTACATTGATTATATATAGATATAGGGAAACCCTAGTTTGATACATTAGTCACTCGATGAATATTGAAGAGATAATCATACGTTGAGAGCCGTACAATTTAACTTGAAGACGAAGTTGGTATTCATACGAATTCTCAAGACCCAACCCAATTTCTGCATCAGCCGCACCTAACGGTTGACTGCCCATAATTGACGATGAAGAAGAAGAAAAAGCATTTGAAACCAAAGTCGAAAGCTAAGGGTTCAGAAAACCCAAAGAAACCCAAGAAGCCACCCACTGTCTTGTTCTACTTCATGTATGTTCTTGTCCTCTCTCTAGATTTGACTCTTGTCTAAAATTGCTAAGTTCAATATTGCTAAATTTGACCTTAATTTGGGGTTTTAGTTTTAAGTAAAACTCTAGATTTGACTCTGATTGTACGAAGAATATGATGTGTCCCGGGTATAATCCCTGTAATTATACAGAAAAAAAGGGAAGGAAATGTTAGGTGAATTGAGCATTATTGTAACACCCCGGTCCCAAACTCAGACAATTTATTTTATTTATTAGTACAACTGCCCACCACAGGCTGCCTCTCAAAAGGTGGTTAACCGATTTGGTGAATCTTAATCATAGGCAATATAATTTATTATTAATTTATTCTTGTTCCCTACCGTTGTGGGAATAAGAAAGTCCCCAACCCACCTCTCTCTTGCGTGTGACGGCCAGCCCTCAATCCGGGCCCCACCACCATGTCACACACACAGCAACACTCCCCACACGGGGGCCCCACTCTACTCCTTCACGTGCTGTCAAGCACAACAACCCCCTCATCTCATTTTTAATTAAATCCCATTATTACCATTATGTCATTCAACATTATTACTCTTATGTCATTATATATATATATATATATATATATATATATATATATATATATATATATATATATATATATATATATATATATATATATCATACTAGTATATTATATATCATACTAGTATATTATACCTCCAAGAAATACAGGATGTTATACACACCCCCCTTGAGAAATCAGCATCCTCACTATGTACGGGGTATGCAACCTAGTGCAGGATCTTCTTTTTAGTCGATGCAGAGTGGAGTACCCTGATTTAGCTAATTCTAGGTCAGCGCACTGACCTCAGCTCCATCCCAGGCATACATCTCGCCGATGTAGAGTGGAGTGCCCTGATTCAGCTAATTCTAGCATACTGCCCCTTGCCAAACTGCCAGCGTACTGACCTCAGCTCCCTCTCAGGTATACATCTCACCCACCTTTACTCATAATCGATGTCGAAAGTCGGCTCTGATACCATTCTGTAACACCCTGATCCCAAACTCAGACAATTTATTTTATTTATTAATACAACTGCCCACCATAGGCTGCCTCTCAAATGGTGGTTAACCGATCTGGTGACTCTTGATCATAGGCAATATTATTTATTATTAATTTATTCTTGCTTCCTACCGATGTGGGACTAAGAAAGCCCCCACACCACCTCTCTCTTGCGTGTGCTAATGCACACACAGCCAGCCCCCAATCCGGGCCCCACCACCACGTCACACACACAGTAACACTCCCCACACAAGGCCCCACTCAACTCCTTCACGTGCTGTCAAGAACAACAACCCCGTCATTGTTAGGTTTCGATGGTAATCTCAGGTTAAATATATAGTGGAAAAATTATAAAGAAATATCGAAACATAAACATGGATCCATGCGAAAACCATAAATCGTGTTTATGAGTTATACCTTAAGATGGATCTGCTGTCTCCACAGTATGCCGATCACAGCATTACAATATTATGGTGCCTCTATGATATCCACACGAACGGATCAAATCAAGCTTTCCCTCACGTCGCGGTACTAGCTGCAGGAAGGGATGTTCCTCACGATCTCTTTCTCTCACACACAATTTCTGTGATGGCTACGGTTTTCTTATGTATTTCTTTTTCACAGATACGTATCTTATATATAGTTGCAGAAAATCAACTCTAAGAGAGTAATGAGGCTGTTGGACTCATAATCTGACCTGGTTCAGATTCGTGTGTGGGCATTTGATCTTTAATCAGCCCATTTAATCTAATTAAATGTCCAACCAATGCGAGGAGTCTAAGTCTTACTTGGATCCCCAATTAAATTCATATTATGAATTTAAATCTCAATTTCGATTCATTCTAAGTGTGTGACCCTGTAGGTTCCTGTTATGTTGACAGTAATACTAAAATCATATTTTAGTATTACAAACAGTGAGCGGTATCTAGCAATACATCACTGCTACTCAAGTAACCAGAATGTCAGTAATTAAACATAACCTATCCACGACCAATGTTACCATGTAGTCTAGTCCCTTTGTCTAGATATCTTAATTGACCACAAGACATAGAGCGTGTCACTTTTGTATAATTCAATCTTTGGTTTCTTGATGTCCGAGTAGACTTACTAAAACAAATGAGCTCAATGTCTCATATTGACTCATTTGAGCATGGTCATGCATCTTGCAGTCTCACTCAATCAAGGGGCCCATAGATATCGCCTCTATTATGTAAGAGGGACAAATTCAATTTAAGTCACTCACATCTCTCTGCATGATTTGTAGCATATCCAATAGTCGACTTTATAATCACTTTATTACATGCAACGTTTGACGACATTAAAATATATAACTTCTCATGTAGGGAACCGTAGTGACTTCAAGTCAAAGGACTACATACACCATGGTCACTGTGAGAACCACTTATGACACTTACGTAACCATTCATGTAGCGTTCTCATGGTGGGTCAGTCGAGCACATTATTACTCTAATATGTACCCATGTGAAGACTTGATATCTCATATCCATGACCCGTGAGATATGGTCATAAGTCTAAACACATAGTAGTCTCTATGCATTATTGTTGTCCTAATTCACAATAATACTTGACTAGGGACATTAAGAATAGTGTTCTGATTACAACCAATATGATCTCACAATCAAGTCATGCACTAGATATTCTAAGGTATTGAACCTACTATTCTAAGGATCTTGTTATGTTCATTTAATCACAATAAACAACACAATAAATGAAATGCCTCATATATGAAATAAATATTATGATACAATGTAAACTAGTAATGTCAATACACAACTGGTCTCTAGGGCATACATCAACACTCATCTCATTTTTGATTAAATCCCATTACTACCATTATGACATTCAACATTATTACTCTTATGCCATTCTATATATATATATATATATATATATATATATATATATATATATATATATACACACACACACACACACTATACTATACTATATCATACTAGTATATTATACCTCAAGGAAATACGGGATGTTACAATTATCGTGAGAAATAGAAGCAAATCGAACTGCAGTAAAATTTGCAAATAATTTCAATTACCAAAATGACAAAGGAATCAAAGTCAAATGCTAGAGATATAATTAAAATTTTAATACAAGATAGAAAAACAAGGAATGATGTACTCACATGCCAGACATCGCTAATAGTTTGTGTAGCAAACAATTGAAAGAATCCAGGTTTATTTCCCTTCTGAAGGAGTTTATCATAAACATCTACAAGATAAGCATACTATTATATATAATATTATCATAATCATTAGGATATTCAAGTACTAGAAATATCAGTGAAAAGAATTAGACTTGTTACATGACTACATAAATTTGGTACTGATAGTCACATTTCAGTTTCAATCATTTACATAAATATAAATATCAACTAACTGAAAAACAGGAGTTAAGCAATATACTTTCTATTCAATATATCAATTGCATAAATTTTCTCCATGTATTCTTCCTACACATGCATTTAGTTTCACAATCATATGCATTAGTTTCACACGCTTAATTCTTACGCATGGAATCTGTGATGAACTTAAGTAGTGATGGAGCTCTTGTAAGTTTTTCAGTTTTAAATCTTTTTATAAGTTTTCAAATTCTGGTGATGAAGTGAGTTCCTTCCATAAGTAAATTTGGGAAAGTATTGCTCCTAAGATGGTAAGCAATTTAGTTTGATTAGTGGTGCATAGTAAAGTTTAAACAGTGACAATTTGGAACCTATCTATTGGTCAAAATGTTTACTTAATCCTCGAATATCTACATTGTTTTATATATAAGGTATAGCCCATCATTTTAATTCTTAACTTTTATACTCTTGAATCTTCGATGTTTCTACAATTTCCTGTCTAAAGTTCAAGACCATAGATGAAGTGACTGTAAATGAAGATTCACTGGCCAGAATGTTCAAGTATCGTTTGGTCATGAGCACTGGGGAGTAAGTGATAGAGAAAGAACTCTAAAGACTATCATCTGGAAGAGGTGACAATCAGCACAGTGTAGTTGAGTTAAGAAATTTCACACGCTGTAGTGGCCATGCGGACCATCGAAAGAGTAAGTTTATTTTACAAATATGATTTTATCTACCCAGCTTATTAATTTTCAAACACTTAAGTTTATGTTTCGGGTTTATGCATAGCTGGATGCAAAGACAAATGGTTACCTTCTCATAAATGCAAATGGAAGTTTAAGTTAAATGAGATTTGGGGTCTGACTACTATCTGCAGAGTCATGTTGCTATTAGGCTTTAATGTTATAGTACATTTGTCTGATAAATCATAATTTAGAATGCAGATATGTGATATGGTTGATGTTGCTAAGATTATAAAGGCAACCCTTGTTCTTCCTTCACTTGAGCAATGTTTATGTTGTTTGTGAGCATTGCGATTTTGGGTTTGCATGAGAGAGTGGAATTTGGGATTTTTTGAGCATTACGAGCTATGTTTATCTTATTTCCAGGCAACTTCAGCTCTATTTATGTTGTTTTGTGAGCATTATGAGCTTTGTTTTTGTTGTTTCCAGGCCTCTTGTGTTAGTGAGCATTATAAGCTCTATTTAAGCTATTTCCAGACATCTTGAGCTTTGTTTATATTATTTGTGAGCATTATAAGCTCTGTTTATGTTGTTTTCAGGGATCTTGAGCTCCTTTATGTTGTTTGTATTATTTGTGAGCATTATGAGCTTTGTTTATGTTGTTTCCAGGGCATCTTGAGCTCTGTTTATGTTGTTTGTGAGCATTATGAGCTCTATTTATGTTGGTTCTATGCATCTTGAGCTATGTTTAATATGTTTATAAGCATTATGAGCTTTGTTTATAAAGTAATTTCATAGTTTTGCTGGATTTTGAAGGATTTTTTGTTGAATTTTTTAAGAAATTGAAGGAATTTTTAAGGAATTTTAAAGAATTTTTAAAGAAATTATTAAAAAAAAATATTTAAAAAAATTACGGAAATCTCCACAAATTTCCCGCATAATCTCCCAATTTTTCAAAAAACACCCCAAAATCACATAAGGGTAATTTTTAAAACTGCATAAGAGAATTTTCGTCATTGAAAAATTGACATGTCAGCACTTTTTCCAATTAACAACCCTAAATTAACGGAGTATGCCTTATTGCCTAACGGAACAAAGTTATGTAGGGTATTCTGCCAAAAAGAAAACGAGTAGGATTTTCTGCCTAAAGAGTATAACTTAGTAGGATTTTCTGAAATTTACCCAAATATATAATACATTCCTAGAAATCCTCCCATATTGTATTTGTTTAATTGCACCTTATAAAACACGCCCGCTTAGATTTATATATCACATGGTTGTGCATTCTTTATTGTAAGAGAACACTGAGAAATAATAGCATATGGTTAATACTCATTTTATTACTGCTAGTAGTTAACACGTGAGACGCACGTTTTAATCAATATATAGTTTTTAAAGTAATATAATATAGCACGTGTTAATAAATACATATTTTTTAAAATAATATTAAAAATATAATGAGTTTTGAGTTTGAGTTTATACATGTAATGCACGCAAAATAGTAGATTTAAATAAAGTGTATAATAGAAGAGTTTGAGTTGCACATGCAATATACTTAAAATGATAGATTTACTGATATATTTACAAATGACACTAAGGGCTTTTCCCATTAGTATTAGAGATTAGAGATATATTTGGTTTAAATTGGTATAAAGAAAGTACCCGTCTTTAGTTTTTAGTGAAATCAAATATGAAGAAAGAAAATAAATCTCAAGCTGCATCTGAAATCAAATCAGTCCAAAGTCTAGGTTCTGTGAAATGGATATAGACCATTGATAGGCCCAACATGAACCCGGCCTATAACGAATGTTTTCCATACTGACCCACTTTTTGATACTACTGACCAGTCTGATCCACTTTTTAAAATATTTACCCAACTGATTCATTTTTGGACACGTGAGCAATAACCGCTATTGGAAATAACAGCATAGATTATTTATATGTCGTTGTTTTCAATAGAGGCATCTGTTAAATTTTTTTTTGCATGCCGCTATTTAGAGTAACGACATCAGTTAACTTATTCTCAATCGAGTAGAAAAAAATTACAAGTGTGTAAAAATTCTATAGCTGATGCCGCTATCTCGAACAATGGCAATCGCATTACAGATGTCGTTGTTAGGGATAACAACATTAGCTATAATATTCATTGTTAGAGATAACTAATACCGTTATTTGGAACAACGATAACAGTTCATTTTATTATTTATACTTGGCAAATCTAATTCTGTGAACTGTTGCCGCTGTTTTTAAGAACGACAACAATTATCCATGCTATTGTTTGGATGAACGACTGTGGATGCAGAGAGTTTAATGAGTATTATAACTGATGTCGTTATCTCCAATAACGACATTAGTATTGCGAATGCCTTTTTGAGAATTATGACATCATTTATAAGTTGTTTCAGCACTTGAATTTTTTTTTCAAGTCAGAAGATTCACACTTGTATAAGAAATGTACTGATGACGTTTTTTCAAACAGCGGCATGCTAAAAAAAATTAAACGTATGCCGCTTTTTGGAAGAACGATATAGAATTAACCTATGCCATTTTTCTAAGAATGTGTTATGCTGACGTGTCCAAAATTGAATTAGTTGGATAAATATTTTCAAAAATGGGTCAGTTTGATGAATATTTTCAAAAAAGTGGGTATATACGGAAAAAATCGAAAATTTTGCCGTACTGCTCCACTTTTTGAAAATATTTGGCCCTCTGCCCCACTTTCGAAAATAATTAGTGATCTGCCCCTGTTTAGGACACGTCAGCATAAACCGTTATTGGAAATAACGGCATAGGTTATTTACGTGCCGTTATTTTCAATAACGGCATCTATATTTAAAAAAAGTGTCATGCCGTTATTTGGAGTGACGGCATAGGTTATTTTGTTTTTCGACAGCTTGTAGTCTCAATTTAGAGAAAAAATTGCAAGTGTGAAAACCTTATAACAGATGCCGTTATTTTGAATAACGCCATTCTCAATACTGATGCCGTTATTTGGAATAACGACATCAGTTATAAATTTTTTTAAAAAAAGTAACTTATTATTCATCCTCTCTAACGAATAAGTTAAAAAAAAAATTATAACTGATGTCGTTATTCCAAATAACGGCATCGGTTATAATCTTTTTTTTTTTTTTTTAACTTATTATTCATTCTCTCTGTTTCCAAACAACGGCAAGAGTTCATTTATATATAACTGATGCTGTTATCTCCAATAACGGTATCAGTCATTCGAATACCGTTATTCAGGATAACGACATTATTTATAAGTTTTTTTCACACTTAGAATTTTTTAAAGTTAGAAGATTCACACTTGTAAAAGAAATATACTGATACCGTTATTCTAAATAACGGCATGAAAAAAAAAGTAAAATAGATGCCATTATTGGAAATAACGGTACGTAAATAACCTATGCCGTTATTTCCAATAACGGTTTATGCCGACGTGTCCTAAACAGAGCCAGATCGCTAATTGTTTTCGGAATTGGGGCAGAGCGCCAAAATTTTCAAAAAGTGGGGCAGTACGGTAAAATTTTCGAAAAAAATCACCTATGATGCGGTTTGTTTTGGGAGGCGTGTGGATGCACCAGATGTGAGTTCTTACTCGATTTGTATTTGAAGGAGGAGACTCCTATGCACACGACCCTCGACTGGACGAACGGTACTGAGGTAGGTGGTAGTGAGGTGGAGGCTGATGCTCGGCTCGGATCCGATGGTCTCGTGTACCTGCAGACGGTCTCGGAACACCGAGGTTGGTCCCGGTGGCAGACCCTCCGACGATCTAGTCAGTCACTAAGAGAGAGTAACATTAACTAGGGTTTTGGTGGGAAAAGATTGATTACCTTGAGAAGGAGTAGGGGTCTGGTATTTATAGAAGATGCCAACCGGGTCTGGACCCGTTTGGGAGCCGGGTCTGACCCGGTTGCCCGTGAAGCTGAAGCGGTGGAAATCCTGGCGGTTTAGGGCTGATATGGCAGATGCCCTGGGCGGTTTCCGGGCTGACGTGGTAGCGGCCCGAGTAGTTTTCTGATGCTGACGTGGCAGGATCCGGAGGATCAGGAGGTGCGCGCATCCTGAGGGGATCCTATGGCCCAGGATGGGCCACGTCATTCCTATCCCATATCACAAGCCCCACACTCCTGTAGGGCTGGGTGAACCAGCCATGTAGGAGTGATTCTTCGCCTCCGTAGGAAGAGCAGGGTGGATGTTGTGGTGAGAAAGTAGGATCTGCTACTTCCCGAAGAGGCCAGGGGGTAAGAGGAAGGGATCCCTTCTTGGAGTTTGCGCGGGAGGCTAAGTGTAGAAGAGTAGGAGAGTTAGAGCGACGCTCGCCGAGGCTTGGGGTCAGCAGACGAGCCCTAGGGGTCGGCGGACGAGCTCCAAGGGTCGGTAGACGATCCCCTCGCTAGTTGGAAGAGCGAGGGGACGTCGAGGCCTCCCGTTGGGGCTCGATTTGTCGAGCGCTAGGGGCCGCCGGACGAGCTCCGAGGGTTGGTGGACGATCCCCTCGCTAGTTGGAAGAGCGAGGGTTGGAGATCGGCTCACCGAGTACTTGGGGGTCGATAGACGAGCTCTGGTGATTAGAGGGGGCTCATGGGGCTCGCAGCGTCATCCGAGCTCCGAGTCCCTCTGAATAGTGGGGGGTAGTTGGGGTTCGCGGTGTCATCCGAGCTCCGAGCCCTTCTGAATAGCGGAGGGTAGTTGGGGCTCGCGGTGTCATCCGAGCTCCGAGCCCTTCTGCATAGCAGAGGGTGGTTGGGGCTCGTGGTGTCATCCGAGATCTGAGCCCCTCTTCATAGCAGAGGTTGGTTGGGGCTCGCGGTGTCATCCGAGATCCGAGCCCCTCTGAATAGTGATTTGCAGTTGTGGCTCGCGATGCTATCCGAGCATCGACCCTTCTGTGAAATAGAAGAGGAATTATTGGCTCGCGATACCATCCGAGTTCCGAGCTCCCTTGAGCAATAGAGAAAGCAGTGTGGCTCGCGATGCTATCCGAGCGTCGACCCTTCTGTGAGATAGAAGGGGAATTTTTGGCTCGCGATACCATCTGAGATCTGAGCTCCCTTGTGCAACAGAGAAAGCAGGGTGGCTCGCGATGCTATCTGAGCGTCGACCCTTCTGTGAAATAGAAGGGGAATTTTTGGCTCGCGATACCATCCGAGATCCGAGCTCCCTTGTGCAACAGAGAAAGCAGTGTGGCTCGCGATGCTATCCGAGCGTCGACCCTTCTGTGAAATAGAAGAGGAATTATTAGCTCGCGATACCATCCGCTCCCTTGAGCAATAGAGAAAGCAGTGTGGCTCGCGATGCTATCTGAGCGTCGACCCTTCTGTGAAATAGAAGAGGAATTATTGGCTCGCGATACCATCCGAGCTCCGAGCTCTCTTGTGCAACAGAGAAAGCAGTGTGGCTCGCGATGCTATCCGAGCGTCGACCCTTCTGTGAAATAGAAGAGGAATTATTGGCTCGCGATACTATCCGAGCTCCGAGCTCCCTTGTGCAACAGAGAAAGCAGTGTGGCCGTGATGTTATCCGAGCGTCGACCCTTCTGTGAGATAGAAGGGGAATTATTGGCTCGCGATACCATCCGAGCTCCGAGCTCCCTTGTGCAACAGAGAAAGCAGTGTGGCTCGCGATGTTATCCAAGCGTCGACCCTTCTGTGAGATAGAAGGGGAATTATTGGCTCGCGATACCATCCGAGTTCCGAGCTCCCTTGAGCAATAGAGAAAGCACTGTGGCTCGCGATGTTATCCGAGCGTCGACCCTTCTGTGAGATAGAAGGGGAATTATTGGCTTACGATACCATCCGAGCTCCGAGCTCTGCTGACTTGTAGAAAAAAAGTCTGTAGGAGAAAAAGTCCTGGGGGGTAGTGGGGTAATTTCACGCTCATTGCTGACGTCAGGAGCGTAAGGATCAAAGCATTTCTAGATCTTGGTGGCCGTCAGATCTTGGTAGTTAAGATCCAACGACCAAATCTTTTTTGCGGAAATCGAAGAGTCGCTTTCTCCTTATAAATCCCCTTCCCCCTCCTTATTTCTTCTTCTTCACTTCTTTACTCACTCTCTAATTTTACAAGAGCAGGATTTTACTTTCCGTCGGCGATACTTTTCGGTGATCGTACACACGCTTCAGGTTAGTATTTCCATTTTAGTAATGTCACAAACTCAGTCCGGATCCGAGGCTAGCTCGTCAGGTCATTCCGCGGAGGAGTCCGAGTCAGAGATGTCCTCGTCTTGGAGCAAGTATAAGGTGAAGGAGGAGGTCCTGAACGACCCTGGGTCGGATGGTGGCGACGACGTAGTCTTCGTGGTGTCCCCTGTTGAGATCTAGAAGGCCGGGAAAGGAGCCAATGGACGAGGGAAAAGAGGAGGAGGAAGGGGAAGAGGGGGACGGCGAGGGCGAGGAGCGGCAGGATCTAGAGGATCAGGAGGAGGGGGGCGACGACGAAGAGGAGGAGCAGGGTACCGAGGGTGAAGAGGAAGACGAGGAGGATCAGGATCCCGAGGCTCAGGATGTTGACGATGAGGAGGATGGTGGTGACGAACGGGAGGCTGCTCAAGAAAGCGCTGGCCAGGGTACGGCGGGAAGGTCGATCGGGGTCGGAGAAGACCTCCCATCCCTTCCCCCTTTGTCGACCCGTCTCCCGAGCGGAAGGCTCGCCCTCGTCGGAAGAAGAAGGTCTTGACCATCCCATACAGCCCTTCCTCACCAGATGAATATGCACCTAGATCGGGTCTTGAGTTTCCCCCGGTCTCCTTCAAAAATTCAGGGATCGATTCGGATGTATCCTGATGATATCAAGGACATCAAACCAATCCCTCCTGTGCCGGGCGAGGACACTTGGGTGAAGATTCGTATGGATAGCATCCCTTGTATCTTAAAGGCGGACTACCTCCACCTTCTGAGGGCCGCCTACTTCATTCCGAGGGAGTTCGAAGTCTTTATTCGAGCCCAGGCATTCAGCCTACAACGGTTCTCGCGCTGGGCTACTGTATGTTTCCCGAGGATGCCTTCCTCTCAGGCTTGCGGCTGCCACTGCATCCTTTCGTTAAGTGGGTTTTGAATTGGGTGAAGCTGTGCCCCATGCAGTACGGGCCGAACTCTTGGAAGCACTTAGTCTACTTCATCCTAAGGTGCCAAGAGAAGCGGGTGAAGCCG
This sequence comes from Hemerocallis citrina, assembly GCA_017893485.1. Taxonomy (NCBI): domain Eukaryota; kingdom Viridiplantae; phylum Streptophyta; class Magnoliopsida; order Asparagales; family Asphodelaceae; genus Hemerocallis; species Hemerocallis citrina. The sequence continues at coordinate 258,530,125 of CM030362.1, read as the reverse complement.
AGGTTGACGTATTTCCGGGCCATCCTAGGAATTAGCTCGCTCGGAGATCAGGAGGGGATTTTTTATTTCTCGCCGAGGCTGGATAAAAAAATCATGCACGGCCATCCGGATTCCATCAAAGGGGTGGAAAGAGAAGTATTTCGTGGTTCGAACAAGAGGCCTTAGGGGATACTCACCCGGTGGAATTTTTTCAAACCAAACCACAAGCCCCCGAAGAAAAGTGACTTGACAGCCAAGGAATTGAAGAAGGTGGAGAAAATAGTCGGGGGGCACAGTATCGCGTGACCTCGAGTGACCGAGCTACACCTTGTCCGGGCCGGACTAAGCCCTGCTGACCTTAGTATGTTTCTTTCCAAATTTTTGCATCTTTCAGCCTTCGTGTTGACGTTAGCCTTTTCTCTTTTATTTTTGCAGGGATGACTTCTCAACAGGTGGATGAAAGGAGGGCGCTGATTGCCGCCGCCGAGAAGGTGAGGTCGGAGAAAAGGAAGAAGGCTGAGCAGAAGAGGCTGGCGGCTGAGAAGGCGAAGATGGCGCCCACAGCCGGGGCATCCTCCAAGGGGCCGGCCCCGGTAGCAAAGGAGCCCTCCCCGGCGGAAATGGCCAAGAGGCATCACCCCCAAGCGTCGAGGGCAGCTCAGGACGCAGGGGGTAGCTCGGGCAAGACCGTTGAGGCCCCAGAAAAAGGACTCCCACCACTGCCGAGGAGATGGTGGCTCAGCATGGGCTGCGACCCTATGCCCCTGACTATCGATCGTGCAGGGGGATAGTCTGCTCGATGGGCCCATGTCGATTGAATTCGTCACGAAGGTCGCCACCGAACGCGATCGGATGGCGTTGGCAGTGCAGACGGCGGACCAGGCCTTCATGCGGTGGTCCCAAGCGCACATCTCGGTAAGCCAGCTCGGCGCTGCATTTCTTTTCTGGTTTTGAACTTGGAATTTTCCTAACCTCTTTCCCCTCGGACAGGCAATGCTTCATGGCCAGCACTTCCAAAAGTGCTTGGAGAAGGAGATTTACATCGAGAGGAGGAACACGGAGAAGTACCTCCGCAAGCTGAACAAGGCGAAGGACGACCTGAAGGAGGCCCAGACTATGGTGAAGGTCCACGAGGGGCAGGTGGCCTCGCTCTCCGACATCCACAAGGAGGACGTGGATCATCTCAACAAGAGGGTTGAGGAGGAGGCGGCGAAGGGGCGGAAGGCCCTGAAGAGGATGGAGGTGGCTTCGGCAGAGGCTCTGATGATAGCGCAGGATGAGGCGTACGATCAGGCCAAGTCGCATTTCAAGCAGATCTACCCCAAGCAGAGCGTGGACCACCTCTACTACGGATGGCAGGCAAACCTTCCGCCGACCCCTGGTGGTGACGAGACGGGGGGCATCCAGGGCGAAGATGAGGTGCCACCCCCCCTCAAGAGTAGACTAGTTTCTTTTTGTTTTTATTTTGATGTAAATGCCTCTAGCGGACTGGCCATCGCGGCTTTTGTATCAACTTTTTTTTGAAAGAAATGAAATATACTTTTTTGGGCCGAGGCTTCAAGACTTGTGCTTTTTGTGATGTTTGCTCTCGTCTTTTGATAGACGCACGGGACCTGGGTCGCTGCCCCTGTTTCTGCCGGGGTACCTCTGGGTCGAGCGATGGAGGAGGAAATAGAGGCAACTTTGGTTTGCCAGCGAAAAACAGGCTCGAGACCGAGTGGTCGCCGTTAACTATTTTCTGACCAAGTCTAGGGAGCTCGGTCTGGAGGTGGCGCGCCTGAAGAAGGCCATAGCCGATCCGGACTGGTGGGTAATCGAGACGGACTGGTCCCTCTCGGATGCCTCGAGCGGGAGGTCGGCTTCGGAGTCCTTTCTTCGCAAGGCCGTGGTCGAGAAAGAGCTGGAGATTCGCAGGCTGAAGCTGGTGTTAGGCGCGGGCCTGATCGAAGAGGCCAGCAACTCGACCCCGGGGCGTTCTTCGACATATCTGTTGGATGAGGCCCAGCCTGATGACGTAGGAAGCTCGATGGCGGGGGTATACTTGCCGATCGGTCCAGCCGTGCGTCAGAAGAGCCCCGGAGGAGGCGTCGAGTTTGAATTTCAAGCTGAGCACGAGTGAGTGAGTTGTTCTTTGTAATTGTACCGACGTTCATTGAGTTGTAAGCAATGAGTAATAATAATAACATTCTTTTTCTTGAACCTTGACTATCTCGGTTGCCGAAGGTGGCGGCTGTGTCTGCTGCGAAGTGGTCGCCGCCGAGGTAAGCGGGTCATAAATGGCGACGTTTCGCCTTCCCATGAACATTAATGGCGACGTTTCGCCTTCCGCCGTTTAGCATTCCCAGACGTAATAACTACCCCCCCCTCAGGGGGTTATATAATCCCCACTTCCCCTCAAGTAATTGTTAAGAAGTGAAAGTCGCTTGACTTGGGTGCCTGTCTAAGGCGGGCACCAGAAACAAAATGTTCTCCGAACGCTCCGGATCGATGGCACACCAATCACCCTCGGACTATTCGGGGTTCGGGCCAGCAAAGCCGTGAGACCCCGGGTTGTTCGTTGGTGAGTGGTGGGCCGGCCGATCGGTTCGGGGGTTCAGGGAGAGTCGAGGCTCGGTGACTCTGCTGCCGTCCTCGAACAATTCGGGGTTTTGGGCTTGCGAGAGCAGGAAACCCCGTGTTGTTCGTGGGAGAGAGGAGGGTCGATTGAAAGCAGAGGGTCAGTCCGGGATGAAGAGAGCAGAGGGTTGGCGGCTCCCCTACCGTCTCGAATAGTTCGGGGTTTCGGCTTGCGAAAGCCATAAACCCCGAGTTGCTCGCGGGCGAGAGGGCGGTCAACCAAACGACTCGGAGCTCTGGGCGTCTGCCGAAGGCGGATGCTCTAAACCTTAATATAAAATTTTGCTGAATCGTGTCACTAGGCCGTAGCCGGGCGAAAGACGGTGCGGGCGTGGCTGGCGATTGTCGCCTCGTGCCTCGGTTGATGGGCTTGAAGAAGCCCAAACCGAGCGAAGGACGGGTGCCGAGCCCCCACACCGGGGAGAAAGCCAGTAGCAGGCGTAGCAGAGGGTCGCCGCCGAGCGTCAAGGCCGTGGGGCTTTGAAGAAAGCCCCTGCCTTGCTCGAGGTCGACGCCGAGCTCCCGCACTTGTTCTCAGGAAAGACGGTGCGGGCGTGGCTGGCGGTTGTCGCCTCGTGCATCGGTTGATGGGCTTGAAGAAGCCCAAACCGAGCGAGGGACGGGTGCCGAGCCCCCACAGCAGGGAAAAAGCCAGTAGCAGGCGTAGCAGAGGGTCACCGCCGAGCGTCAAGGCCGTGGAGCTTTGAAGAAAGTCCCCTGCCTTGCTCGAGGTCGACGCCGAGCTCCTGCACTTGTTCTCAGGAAAGATGGTGCGGGCGTGGCTGGCGGTTGTCGCCTCGTGCATCGGTTGATGGGCTTGAAGAAGCCCAAACCGAGCGAGGGATGGGTGCCGAGCCCCCACACCGGGGAGAAAGCCAGTAGTAGGCGTAGCAGAGGGTCGCCGCCGAGTGTCAAGGCCGTGGAGCTTTGAAGAAAGCCCCTGCCTTTCTCGAGGTCGACGCCGAGCTCCCGCACTTGTTCTCAGGAAAGACGATGCGGGCGTGGCTGGCAAGTGTCACCTCGTACATCGGTTGATGGGCTTGAAGAAGCCCAAACCGAGCGAGGGACGGGTGCCGAGCCCCCACACCGGGGAGAAAGCCAGTCGCAGGCGTAGCAGAGGGTCGCCGCCGAGTGTCAAGGCCGTGGAGCTTAGAAGAAAGCCCCTGCCTTGCTCGAGGTCGACGCCAAGCTCTCGCACTTGTTCTCAGGAAAGACGGTGCAGGCGTGGCTGGCGGGTGTCGCCTCGTGCATCGGTTGACGGGCTTGAAGAAGCCCAAACCGAGCGAGGGACGGGTGCTGAGCCCCCACACCGAGGAGAAAGCCAGTAGCAGGCGTAGCAGAGGGTCGCCGCCGAGCGTCAAGGCCGTGGAGCTTTGAAGAAAGCCCCTGCCTTGCTCAAGGTCGACGCCGAGCTCCCGCACTTGTTCTCAGAAAAGACGGTGCGGGCGTGGCTGGCGGATGTCACCTCGTGCATCGGTTGACGGGCTTGAAGAAGCCCAAACCGAGCGAGGGACGGGTGTTGAGCCCCCACACCGGGGAAAAAGCCAGTAGCAGGCGTAGCAGAGGGTCGCCGCTGAGCGTCAAGGCCGTGGAGATTTGAAGAAAGCCCCTGCCTTGCTCGAGGTCGACGTGCCTTTTCAGGCTCGCGCTGTCATCCGAGCGCCGAGCTCCTAAGCTTGTAAGAGAAGCTTTTCAGGCTCGCGCTGTTATCCGAGTGCCGAGCCCCAAGCTTGTAAGAGAAGCTTTTCAGGCTCGTGCTGTTATCCGAGCGCCGAGCCCCTAAGTTTGTAAGAGAAGCTTTTCAGGCTCGCGCTGTTATCCGAGCACTGAGCCCTAAGCTTGTAATAGAAGCTTTTCAGGCTCGCGCTGTTATCGAGTGCCGAGCCCTAAGCTTGTAAAAGAAGCTTTTCAGGCTCGCGCTGTTATCCGAGCGCCGAGCCCCTAAGCTTGTAAGAGAAGCTTTTCAGGCTCGCGCTGTTATCCGAGTGCCGAGCCCCTAAGCTTGTAGGAGAAGCTTTTCAGGCTCGCGCTGTTATCCGAGCGCCGAGCCCCAAGCTTGTAAAAGAGGCTCTTCAGGCTTGCACTGTTATCCGAGCGCCGAGCCCCCAAGCCTGTAGGAGAAGCTCTTCAGGCTCGCGCTGTTATCTGAGTGCCGAGCTCGAGAGGTCTTTTATTGAGAACAAAATATGCAGTCATAAACTTGTTTTAAGAAAGTTGGCATATTTACGTTACAAGGGATTTTTACAAAAACAAGGCACGTCATGCCGATTACATTCTTCATAATTTACATGGGATGGAGGCTAATCTCTTGCTAGGAACTTGATGAGGTGTTCGGCGTTCCAGGGCCTCTTGATGGTTTTTCCCTCTGAGTTGGTCAGGCGGTATGTCCCAGGGCGCACGACCTCCGACACTTTGTAAGGTCCCTCCCAGTTCGGGGCCAATTTTCTTTTCTGACCGGGATTTGATACTGCCAGTTTTCGGAGAACGAGGTCTCCGAGTTTGATGTCGGCAGGAACGCACCTTCTTGTTGTAGAACTTCTCAATCCTTTGTTGGTAGATGCTTCTTCTAATGGCAGACTTCTCCTTGACCTCGTCTACGAGGTCGAGGTCGGCTCGCAGCTGAGTGGAGTTGGTGGACTCGTCGAACGCCATGATTCGGGGTGAAGGGATCCCGATGTAGCGCCCCGATATCCATGTAACTGGAAAACCGTGACACATGCCAAGATCTTTTCTTCAATTAGTCACAATACACAGAAAAGTAGGGAAAATTTAAAACTTTTTATTCAACACAGAGTTATGACGCAAGAATTACAAATATCAATTTGTAATATCCAACCTGTAGTGCCTGCCCATTTTTTTTTCTTTTTGACTCCCAAACTCAATTCTTCCAATTTCTATATCACTTTAAATATAAACTAAGATAGTTGTATTTCACGAAAAATTTCGGCAGAGTCTCCCCGTGTAATTTCTACCCCGAAACACAAAAAAAGTTTACGGAATTCTGCTCTAAATTCCGTAGCTCACATCACAGGCAATAATGTCACGGGCTCCCTAGGCCAAAATGAGCATCATCACACAGGCAATATATATATATGCCATGGGGGCCAAACTCATGACGGTATATCAATTATGAATTAAAAACCATAAATTCCTTTGAAAACGTAGTAAGTTTTTAGAAAATAACTTGTAAAAACATACCACAACGCCCGGTACTCCACAACGAGATGGGTACGGGTCAAAACCATATCAGGCCACTCCACACTCTACTCATCATCATCATCCACATACTTATACATCAGAAACACAATTTAAAGCATAAAACCTTTACTATTTACAATTAAACCATAACAACAAATTTGTAAACTGGAGCTCCACTCCACAGAAACCTATACCTACACCTCACCTCTGCACTACTGAAGACCTGTAACAGTAGGGGACCTAGGGTAGTCCAGGGACTCCCTAACCCCCTAAACACTAAGGGGTTAGCCATTTCTGGTGTGAGTATAATTTATTAATTAAGTAAATAATTTAAACTTACGAGTAAAACATAACGAACTCACAATTACCAAGATAAACAAATCTTACTCGACATCTGAACATGTAAACCTCATAAATGGGATTTCATATCCAATACTCTCTGAGCCATCACCTGTATGTATACCCATACTCGCTCATAACATACATATCTTTAGTAATCATTTGAATAACCCCTCGCATAACCCAAATATTGATCTTATTGCATTATATCACGTATCACATCATAGACATATGCGTTCATTTGCATACTACCACATTCATTCATGTCCAACCTAACATCTCATTGCACATTACCATTTACATGCATTTCATCACCATATACTCCACATCCCAACCATAGTTTGGGCAATAACACATCACACCCCAAGGCCGATAGCTTGGGTAATAATCACCGCACCCCAAGCCGAACTTGGGTGATATCACATCACATCCCAAGCCCATAGCTTGGTTATTAATTTACTTCAACTATCACACTCGCAATTCATCTTGAAAGGAAAAGACACGTGCACATATAATTGATGTGCCAGTGTATGTTATGACTTAAACGCTAATGCAAGACTACCAATACAATGATGCTCCTATTCTAATGTCAGCAAGTCTCCGGAACAGTATGCATCCCATACTACATACGCCCCATCTCAAGCCGTTTCTCCATATATAGGGATTTGAACCCGCGTTATGAATTTCTAATTGTACACAACCTGTTCCTGACAGATACAACATGACTGATGAGGTTGCAGACGTGGTCAGTCCTACCAAGGCAGTACGCTCATGGTGTCTATGTTGCCACTACCACCCTGCTAACCGAACCTCACTCAAAAACCAGACGAACCCTCGAGGTTACCGCCAACAGGAGCGCCTCCTGCCGCCCCCTAGCCAGACCGTAGTCCATGGCCTGTTCGTATCCCCGGCATAGGACCTGACGGAGTTCCGGGATCCATCCCTAGCTCCGCCCACCTTATCATGGCACTTCAGGAATTAACAGTGCGAGATACGCAACCCGTGCTCCCAACTCGTGAGAAGCCACCGTACGTATCCCTTTGACGGGAAGGTACAAACCAATAACACCCCTAAGGTCGGCCCCAAAGAACGGGTTGGCCGTAAGGTGCCCCCTACTACCAACTCCTCTCTTTCTGGCAAATGGTTAAGTAAATGATCTTTATAAGTCACTACCCTGATGATGTCCCTAACCCTGAACAATCCTAGAAATGACAATATTATAAACACAACATGCTAGGCCTTAAATTAGACCTCGCAAGACAACTCTATTAGGCTGCTCAACCTAGACTTACCAGAACCCCTCAGGATCCGGAATCTGGCCCATCGATCCAAGACCCCGGCAATGCGAACATACATGCATGCCACTACCCTGAACTTGGATTCTGTCTATACTCCGGTCCTCGATCAACCTACACCGGTTAGGATCCGACGGTACCCAAGGAGTGACTCCTCCACAGTTCCTTAGGGTAAGAAAACATATGTCTTGATGGTCGATAGCCCCTAGGGTAATAACATTACCCTAGATGAGCTCAACAACTTGGTACTAGCTAACAAGCTATATATGAGTAAACGGAAACACATACGAGCCAACAAGCTACGTATGAAACTAACTACTACATACGAGCCAGGCAGGCTACGTATGAGACAACAATATACATACTAGCCAAATAAGCTGCGTATGAGACCAACAGCTACATACGGCCCAGTCGAGCCACGTACGAGCAAATCACATACCAACAACCATACAGGTAATCAAACCTGAAAGCAACCAACCGTGCTTACTAGCAAACTTGATCTTCTATAATTAGAAGCAACAAAAGAATCTACTAACAGTCTAAAACAAGCCTTCTATCAATGAGAAGCCAAAAGCGACATCCAACTTCTATCGAGCTAACGGTTGTTAGTGACCTTCCTAACCCTCATTACCCATGAAAATGAGTAATGTTCGCATGATAAGGTCCAACCTTATCTAGGGTCTCATACAACTAGAATCCGTGGTTTTCCTTCCCAATTGAACTGGAACTACATGCACTAGATTCTTGGGTTCTTTCTTCAAGTTTGAGCTAGGATCACCTAGGACTAAAAGCATGGGTTCTCTCATCAATTAGGCTAGAACTACCATAGTGCTAGTTTCATGGGTTCTTTTAATCTTTCATTATAATCATAATACAATGCCAGGGTGGTTCCTTGAATCTAGAACTACTATGCGACTTGAGTATTGCAACTATAACACGATGGCTTTTCACTAACACTACCACCACAACATGATAGTTCTGTTACTTAAGCACGAACCTATAATGTCCTTAAGCATGGTGTATAACTTAACATCAACCTACAACAACTAATCGTGGTATATGACATAACCATCAACCCACAATAATCTAATCATGGTATATAACATAACCATCAACCCACCACACTCTTAAGTATGAATACGATTAAGCATGCACTTATAACAATCTTAAGCATGAATAATCACTAAAATCTAAACATGAAGCTTTACTACAATTTAAGCATGAGCTATACCTAAGCATGGATGGTTACTACAACTTAAGCATGCATGTTAGCTTAACATGAATATCCACTTACTTACCATGGATATTTACCACAACTCTAAGCATGGTTCTTAACTTTCCTACAATAATCCAACAACACACCATGTACATAAACAAAGAGGTCGTACTTACATATTTCGATATTATTATCTATGTGTAACTCATCCCCATATACACATATATGTTATTCAAACATCTTTTAAAACATCAATACGTAAATAAATTTATACTCACGTAGTTCTCAACCCACAAAAACACATAAATAAATTAACTCACATATATCTTTAACCACAGAAATACGCCAATAAATTACACTCACATTTTTCTCAAACCACAAAATACATAATAAATCAATACTCACCATATGTTTTACAATCACAAAATACGTAATAAATCGATACTCACATATTCCTCAACCCGCAAAAATATATAAATAAATTAGTACTCACATAATTTTGCGAAGATCCATCGCGCCACCATGCCACCTCGCATCCAAAGTTGCAAATATATCCTATCATCAATTTCAAGCAATTAAAACTCAAATCATCCAAACCAATCATAAAAGCTAATAATACTATTCCAAATATCACACAAGCGTTTATTGAACACCCGGGATATACACGTGCGATGCACGTGATAATCTAGTGCCTATGATATTTTCATCCCCAAATAGTTACTAAAATCGCCCCAAAAATATTCTAATAGTCCAACTATAATTTCTATTACTATACGAGAATTAATTCATATCCATATAATTCTCTTTTACAAACCCAAAACCCTATTTTACTAACAACTTGCAATCTCTCTAAAATCCGCTAATTTCTCACATCTACCACTTCCAACATCTCCAAATCTCTCTACCCTAATATTCCTACTCAATAAGAATAAACCCAACTTAATTTTATACAATAAAATAGTTAGGGTTTATCTTTCCGAAATCCATTCGAAAATCCGACGCTACCACGATGTAGAGAACCCCTCTATTAGTCTACCCCACGATTTAATTTGAAATCCACGAAGAATCAGAGGGGATTTGAGGTGGGGAGAGAGAAGGCCGATGGTTCCTTTTGGCGTCGGGATGGAGAACGGGATTGGGAAAGAAGAAGAAGGAGGAAGGAGATGGAGGGGGTGTGGGTTTTCCATCGGCTGGAAGTGAACGGAGAAGGAGAAGGGGAAGGAGAGAAGGCCGGGGGTTTTCTTTTGGGTTCGGGATGGAGAAACGAACGGGAAGGAGAAGGAAAGAAATGAGAAGAAAGGAGAAGATGGGTAGGGTTTTTGTAAAAAGGGAAATAATAAATAAAGAGATAGATAAATATCTAAGGGAATATTACATATAAGCCCCCCAATTCTCAATACAATTCAAATAAAACCCAACTCTCTACTTTAATAATCCAAACCATACAAAATACATTTAAACCACTTCGTAATAATCCATATAAAATAATTTAGTTTTTGAAAATAATAATAATATAAATTAGACAATAACTGATATTTCTCAATTTAAATAATAGTAATCAGAAAAATACATACTCGCGTGCAATTTTCGATTGCGCACACATTACGATGCAAAAATAGCCATATGCTATTTTTCGGGTTGTTACACTCGATTTCCAAGGGAATGACGGCCTCCGTGCCGTACATCAGATTGAAGGGGGATTCTCCCGTGGGGATCCTCTTTGTTGTTCAGTGGGCCCAGAGAACGCTTGGCAACTCGTCGACCCATAGCCCCTTAGAAGAGTTATCGAGTCGTTTCTTGAGGCCGTCGAGGATTTGGCGGTTCGTATTCTCGGCCTGATCGTTAGACTAGGGGTGGCACACTGAGGAGAAGCGCTGCTAGATCCCGAGATCTTCGCAGAACTTGTAGAAATGCTTACCCGCGAATTGAGTCCCATTGTCTGTGATGAGCACCTGCGGAATCCCGAACCGACAGACGATGTGTTTTCAGAAAAACTGCTGGGTCTGTCACTCGGTGATCGTTGCTAATGGCTCGGCGAATGCAGGCAATTAGGGCGAATGCAGGCGATTAGGGCGGACTTGAGGTCGGGCGCGAGGGAGCAACTTACGCAGAAGTGCTTCAACGCATCCCCTGTCTCGAACGAGACATCTTCTAGCTCATCCGTCGGCTCTGGTTTGGGCTGGGTCCTCTCAGGCTCTAGCTCGACGGCGTCGAGGGAAAATACCCCGCTTCCGATTGCAGTCATGTAGCACAAACGTGCAGCTTCTTGATTCCCTCGGACAACTCCGACGCCAATGTTGGTAGGAAATTTTATTTTCTGATGGTAGGCCGAAGGAACCGCCTGGAGGGAGCAGAGCCCCGGACGGCCGAGGATGGCGTTGTAGGCTGCCTTGACATTCATAACCTTGAAATCCATGGACTCGGTCCTTCTGTTCGGGGTCGCACCCGCCGTGACGTCTAGGGTGACGATCCCCTCTATAGTCACAGGGACGCCGGAGAACCCGTGCAGGGTGTATCCGGCCGGCTTTAGTTTCTTACGGGAGAGCTTCAGGTTCTCGAACGCTTCTAGGAACAGAAAGTTGATCGAGCTCCCGTTGTCCACGAGGATTCGCTGGACCTCGAAGTTCACCATGCTGAGGCTGATGACAAGTGCGTCACAATGAGGGAGCCGGACCCCTTCCAGATCCTCTCCTGAGAAGGAGATAGGAAGTTGCTGGACCTGGGAGGAGAGAGGGCCCTGGACGGTGTTGACATCCCGGATGAAGGCCTTGCGGGAAGTGTTGGATTCCCCTCCCATGGGCCCTCCATGGACGCAATGCAGGATTGCCTGACCCTCAGGCTCCTCGGGCTCCGGATCCCGCTTGGGACGCCGTCGGTGTGCTCGAGGAGGAGGAGAATACCTCCTGTTTCTGTTGTCCCTCTGTTCCCGGGCGCCTTTCCTTTTGAATTCTCGATGGTACCCTCGCTGAATGAGAGCCTCAATTTCGTCCTTCAGGGCACGACAGTGATCTGTGTCGTGCCCGTTGTCCCGGTGGAAACGGCAGTAGAACTGCTGATCCCTCTTCTTGCTGGTGTTGTTGGACGGTCGAGGATGGTACTGGACGAGATCGTTGTCTTCAATCGCTAAGAGAATTGTCGACACGTTCTGCATCAAGGGAGTGTACCTCTTGAAGCGGGGGATCGGCAGGACCTTCTTCGCGGTGCCTCCGTCTCTCGGAGCTTTATTCGCTGGCTCAACCTCGTCGGCCTTGCGTTTCCCCTTCCCGGGAACTTCCTTCTGGTCCTCTGGATTAAGGGCTTCTTCGGCTCGGATATATTTTTCGACCCGGTTGAGGAGGTCGGGGAAGTCTATCGGCGGCTTCTTTGCTAGGGAGGCCTTCAGCTGTCCATGTCGGATGTTGTGCCTGAAGGCAGCCGAGGCAACCCCGGGGTCGAGGGACGAGACCGACCTCGCCTCGGCGGTGAACCTTCGGATGAACACCCGGAGTGACTCCCCCTCCTTTTGCCGGAGTCCAAGCAGGGACACACTCGTTCTTTCGGCCTTTCGGCTGGTTACAAAGTGGGCGAGGAAGCTGCCCTCTAGCTGGTCGAAAGAATAGATGGAGCCGGGGGTGAACTTGGAGAACCATTCCCGAGCCGAACCCCGAAGTGTGGCAGGGAAGGCTCGGCACAGGAGGGGATCCGATGCACTGTGAATCATCATGAGGGTTTTGAAGCCCTCCATGTGTTCAGCAGGATCGCCCTCGCCGTCATATGTCTCGAACTGAGGCGGACGGAAATTGCGGGGTATCTCCGCCTGTAGGATGAGGTCGGAGAAAGGAGGGCGAACCTGCCTATACCCCCGAGGGGTCCTTGGGTCGTCGTTGCCAAAGTGGTCGAGGCGATCCTCCATCTCTTGGAGGCGTTTCAAAATGTCGTCGTCCTGCTCTGGTTGGATTGTTAAGGGGCGAGATACGCTAGCCTCAGCATCCGACCGTGTGTGGCAACGGCGGGCGTTCTCATTGACGGGGACCCCTCGGATGGCCCCCAAGATTTCCCTCCGGAAGTCCTGGAACTCCTGGTGGGTAACCGGGGCCCGCTCGGCCCGGTTTGGTTGAGCGGGCTGTTGTCGACCGACACGGCTGAGCGCCGGTTTCCGCCCTTGGGACGGAGGTTTGGGGTGGTTTGGAGCCGAGTTGGAAGCGGCTCCTCCCCTGCTGCGGCCAGCCTGCCGATTCACGATCACCCCCCGTAGGTCGGGCGTGATCGGACGGGAGGCATTCGGCTGGGGCCCGTGGCTGATCCCTCTATTGTTCGATCCGTGAGCATTGGCAGTGATGCCTTGTGGTGGCACATCCTACCGACGTGCGGAGGTAACAGTTTTCGCGGCCTTGGGCGCCATGTGAGCTTGGGTTGACGAGGGTACCGTCGGAGACAGAGCTTGTGTCGGCATTTACAGGGGTACCGTCGGAGGCAGAGCTCGGGTTGGCGTCTACAATAGATAGTTTTCCACAGACGGCGCCATCCTGATGCGGTTTGTTTTTGGGAGGCGTGTGGATGCACCAGGCGTGAGTTCTTACTCGATTTGTATTTGAAGGAGGAGACTCCTATGCAGACGACCCTCGACTGGACGAACGGTACTGAGGTAGGTGGTAGTGAGGTGGAGGCTGATGCTCGGCTCGGATCTTTGAGGCTCGGATCCGATGGTCTCGTGTACCTGCAGACGGTCTCGGAACATCGGGATTGGTCCCGGTGGCAGACCCTCCGACGATCTAGTCAATCACTAAGAGAGAGTAACAGTAACTAGAGTTTTGGTGGGAAAAGATTGATTACCTTGAGAAGGAGTAGGGGTCTGGTATTTATAGAAGATGCCAACCGGGTCTGGACCCGTTTGGGGGCCGGGTCTGGACCCGGTTGCCCGTGAAGCTGAAGCGATGGAAATCCGGGCGGTTTAGGGCTGACGTGGCAGCTGCCCGGGTGGTTTCCAGGCTGACGTGGCAGTGGCCCGGGCGGTTTTCCGATACCGACGTAGCGGATCCGGAGGATCAGGAGATGCGCGCATCCTGACAGAATCCTGTGTTCCAGGACGGGTCACGTCATTCCTATCCCATATCAACCTATAACCCCACCTCAAACAAAATCCATAACAAGGATTTGACACAAACACTATTAGATCCTAAATGGCCCAAACATAAGCTAGGCCCAAAGAGATGTGTTGGCCTAATATAATTATTCTATTTTTTATGTGCATAGCAAACAAGAAATAGAAAAGAAGCAAGGATTATGTACGAGTATCTTCTTGACTTGGGTCCCAACAAGGTCCAGTATTTTATCTTGTACTTTTCCTACTTTGGGAAGGAACATTTGAGTCGAACTTCCAACTCAATTTGGCTGATCTGAATATACAAATTTTAACCAGACATAGGGACACAATCTCACTGCAGACCTAAGCAGTCTATGCCTTGACTCTTAACATTTCAAGTTAGGTGTGGATTTGACAGTCCCTTTCAAACACGACTCGGTTCCTACTCTAAATGATCCTATACTTAAACCCAAATCCTAGCACACAAACCACGAAGGTCAACACGAAAAAAGATGATGGAACATGATAGTGAATTTAAGCGAAGCAGGGATTTGAAATGAGAGGCGACAATCGATCACAACAAACAATTAAGCAACGTAGACAAAAATCAACCACACAAGTATACAATTTCGTTACAGTTTGGTGAACCTAATTCGGAAGAGAAATAACTGAAATTTTATTCAACTAAAGAATATACAAAAGTTACAATAGTCTATCCAAGAACCTATCTATTTTTCAAGCCCCACAAAAAGATACTCTGCTATTTACATTGGAAAACATTTAGCTGAAGTACTATCTCTCATGTAGGTCATTACATTGTTTTTAGAGATCCAGAAGAAACCCTAAGTTATAGTCTTTAAGAGAAAGCCACACGATAGGAGCCGTATGATCTAACTTGGAGAACAATGGACTCAAACAAATTCCCAAGGATCGGCCCAATATACTGTCTCCACTGCTTGCGGTCAACTGCTCAAAAGAGCAGTTGATTGCACTGCAAGTCGACTGCTTCCTACTGGGTTGTGGTCGACTGCTCAAAAGAGCATTTGATTGCACTGCAAGTCGAGTGCTTCCCGCTTTTGCGGTCGACTGCACTTTATTGCAGTCAAATGTCACCTTCCCGATAGCCAGAAAACATCAACCTTCTTGTCTCCATCCTGTTCTCGCTTCGCCCTCTTATCTTCACATCAAACCTCGTATGCAAGATATACACCCAATAAAAGAAACAACAGACATAGAAGAGACCGGAGAGAATGATGAGTGCGTTGGATGTGAAGTTGCCAAAATCGGGACAAGGGCTCCAAGTACGGGTACAATCTGATCCATTTTCTTTTCCGAATACGAATATGAATACAAATTTGGATAGGTATTTTAATAATCATATTTGATAAACATACTCGAATATGGATACTAGGCAGATATATGAAGTAATATAAATGATTAATAAGCTAATGAGTGTATAAAAGAAAATTGATGTCTATAAAAAAATAAACTAATGAGTAAAAACTATTCCATTTTAATACAAATTCACACACGCATAATACTTGAAACTTTATTTTCTTCTTCTTCTTTTCTCAAGCAGAAGGTGGAGGGGAGACTAACTGCCCACCTCGAAATTAACACACACATACACATATATTAACATATATATTCCGCTTCATTCCGTTGTGCACTAGTCTCTCTCTCTCTCTCTCTCTCTCTCTCTCTCTCTCTCTCTCTCTCTCTCTCTCTCTATATATATATATATATATATATATATATATATATATTCCACTTCCGTTGTGCACTAGCCTCTGTGTTCACGTATCCTTTGGGTCTTCGTATCGACGTCCGAATCGTTTACATTGATTTACATGTATAAATTAGTCTAAATATGTAAAATCAAGTCATTTGAATTCCATTTGTCCACCCATTGAAGTGTTACAAAATTGTATGGCTGAATATCACTTTTTTAATTATAATGACATGATGGATGGACAAATAAAATTCAAATGACTATATATACACACACACTAATAATTTTAACTGTATATCATTGTGAACGGTTCAGATCTTTGATACAAATATCTGAAGGCCAAGTGCATAAGGAGTGCACATGGAAGCTAGTGCACAACGGAAGGGGACTCTCTCTATACACACACACACACACACACACACACACACACACACACACACAAATAATTTACACGTGCGATCCACATCTTAATAAATATATTTTTTTGAAAGTAAAAACTTCGACGTAGTCTGACCTTGAATCTGTGACCTCCTTTATATTAGTTATGCACGGGCGATGCACGAGTTTATTTGTCTATAAAATGTTTATTTTTCTACAAATTATAACCCCAACTCTCCCATTATAACAATAGATATTAGATATTGGAGATTATTTGATACCAATGTACTCAATAATTTGTATAATTTAAAAAGGGGCAAAAGTCATGAAACTCCTTTATGTTTACCTATTTAATTACTAAACTCTTAATTTTATTTTCAATCAAATCACCCCCTAACTGACGTTATACATATTTCAATGCTTTATTCAGTACCTGAAATTATCGTTATATCATTTATTTTTTTTATATAAAAACAAAAAAAAAAACAAAAAAAAAACAAAAAACAAAAGAGGCCCATCTCATCCCTATCTCCCTCTCTTTCTCCTTCCTCTAGCAACAAATCACTGCATCCTTAACACCGCCCACCCCCATCATCATCACTGACCCAACCCTCCCTCCCCTCTTCTCCTCCGCTTCATCAATTTCCTCTGCTTCCACCTTATCTTTCTGTCTCCTATTAGATATGAATCCAAGCATATAAGGTGTTTTTTCAAATTCTTGTACATAAAAATGAATGATAAAATGTATGAACACCTCACAAACTCCTTTATCAAATTCCACATAATTGAAGACAGGAGGGACTGATCGAAGTGAAGGTAAAGATGCAGGGAGTTGATAAGGCGGTCACATTGGAGGATGTGAATGAAGTGAAGGTGGAGATGGGAAGTCGAGGGTGGGTCAATGGTGGAGGTGGGTGGTGTTGGGGATTGGGTGTTTGGTTAGTCGAGGAAGGAGACAGAGGGAGAGAGAAGAATGAGTTGGGCTGATTTATATAATATAAATGGTATAGTGATAATTTCAGGTACCGAAAAAAATATTAAAATATATTATTATGTTTTGATCAAAAATAAACTTAAGAAAATTTGTAATTAAATATGTAAACATAAGGGGGTTTCATAACTTTTGACCTTTAAAAAAAAATCAAAATAAACCTATTATTGTATGTGTAAGACACTAATTGAAGCTGCTTTCAAGCTGCTGTATAATTTGTGATGGGGTTAACCATTTTTTCTAATGGATCGAGCAACCAATGGAGGGTACGGTGAGAAGATCTTACAGATACAATAAATTGAGGTGCACGACAGTAATCTAATACATTTTCTTTAAGCAGCAAGCTATCTCTAGCTCTTGTGCTCCATAAGTGTAGTACCCAATTAGGTTAACAACCCTATGTTGGTATGCAACTGAACCTCTAACTCTTTATATATATATTCAGCCATACAATTTTGTAACACTTCAATGGATGGACAAATGAAATTCAAATGACTTGATTTTATATATTTAGACTAATTTAGACGTGTAGATCAATGTGAACAGTTCGAATCGGCGATACGAAGGCCCAAAGGCCGAGTGCACACAAGGCTAGTGCACAACGGAAGAGGGCTATATATATATAACTTGATTTTATATATTTAGACTAATTTAGACGTGTAGATCAATGTGAACAGTTCACATCGTCGATACGAAGGCCCGAAGGCTGAGTGCACACGAGGCTAGTGCACAACGGAAGGGGGCTATATATATATATATATATATATATATATATATATATATATATGGGTAAAAGGGATATGAGCAACTTGCTCATTTAGTAAATGAGCAATTGATTATGTGGCATGCATGTGATACATTGGACAACTAACCCTTTTAAGGATTTTCCAATCACATGTATACCACATCATCAATTGCTCATTTACTAAATGAGCAAGTTGCTTATACCCCTTTTTCCATATATATATATATATATATATATATATATATATATATATATATATATATATATATGCGAATGGATTGGTGCAAACTGCGTCCGAACGAGATCTATTGCCGCTATCCCTAATAGCGGCATCAACATAATTTGAACTATTGCCGCTATTAGGGATAGCGGCAACAGTTCTCATTCACACGTGGTTCGCACTATCCAGTCGCAACTGAAAATTTCATATATATATATATATATATATATATATATATATATAGGCAAATGCTCCATTGAAAGCGGATTTGTTTTCACGGGTTGGAAAACAGCGATCTGAGCCATTGGATCACTCTTGATCGTGATCAGCGGCTCAGATCGCTTCCGCCCATCACCCAATATCACTTAAGTGGCGGAGGGTTATTTTGGAAATTTCGTCCCAAATAACTCTTCGTCTGATTCGCTCTAAAAAATTGATATAAGCTAGGCCGTTGTTGGAAACAACGACCTAGGTTATAAAAAATTGAATCATAGGCCGTTGTTCCATTGTTCTAAACTTTTATAACTTAGGCCGTTATTCCCAACAATGGAATAACGACCTAAGTTATAAAAATTTAAAACAATGGAACAACAGCCTATCATTCAATTTTTTATAACCTAGGACGTTGTTCCCAACAACGGTCTAGGTTAATTTATTTTTTTAGAATCCGTGAGGAGAAGAGTTATTTGGGACGAAATTCCAAAATAACCCTCCGCTGATCAATTGAAACTGGTGATGGGGGGCTCGATCTGAGCTGCTGATCACGATCATGAGCGATCCAACGGCTCAGATTGCTGTTTTCCAACTGTGAAAATTAGACCCATTTTCAATGGAGCATTTGCCATATAATAATAATAATAATAATAATAATAATAATAATAATATTATTATTATTAATATTATTATTATTATTATTATTATTATTATTATTATTGTCTATAACTATTATCTCTAGAGTTGGGGTTGTCATTTATTGACAACCTATAATTTGTAGACATTCAACCATCTAATCTCAACCATTCATTTTTAAGTGGTTCATTTACCCAACTGTTGTTAGTTACCATAATACCCTCAGAGTTCAAATTTATTTACGACATAATTATTTACAAAAGTGTCACTCATATAAAATAAAAGTTTGTGCCACTATGGGTAATTTGTAAAGAGACTGTGATGAGTAAAGGGAGGTCACAGGTTCGAGGCAAGATTATGTCTTATTACTTACTATATAAAAAGTTTTTAAATTAGAACATGCATTGTGGGTGTAGATTACTAGTAATGGGATAGTTGGAGTTGTCGTTTGTAAATCTACCAACTTACTCATATTGCCTGTACATAACTAATAAAAAGGAGGTCTCAAGTTCGATCTCAAGTTCGATGCCAGACTACGTCGGAATTTTTATTATATATATATATATATATATATATATATAAAGATATCAATCACACGTGTAAATTACTAGTTATTATAATGGGAGAGTTATAAAGATATCAATCACACGTGTAAATTACTAGTTATTATAATGGGAGAGTTAGGCGGTCATTTGTAGACAAACAACCCGTGCATCACTCGTGCATAAATAATATAAATGAGGTCTAAGATTCCAGGCCATACTACGTTGAAGTTTTTACTTAAAAAATATATATATTATTAAGCCGTGTAAAAAATATATAATTGTTAATGTGCATCACACGTGCAAATCTATATAATAAAACACAAAGAAAGCTATCAAGTGGCTCACATTCAATCCCCTCAAAATTAAAGGCCCAGATCTAACCTCATAAAATACATTTTCCCTCCCAAAATTTGAAATCTCAAATCCAAATTATCCCCCCAAAACTAAAAAACTCATCACTTTATTACTATCTCTCTTTTCTCTCTTCACTTTTTCATATTTCTCTCCCTATCTCTCTCTCCCATTCTTTTTTATTTACTTGGAAATTTAGATTTTAAGATTTCAGATTTGTAAATTTTTAGAATTTTTATGTTTTGTTATTGCACATGTTATACTGAAAATATTAAATATCTCTTCAACAGTTAAATTTCATCGTTTTCTACACTTAAAGGCTCTAAGAAGTTAGATTTTACACCCTCATTTATAATTATTTTGTAACATATACTAATGGAAATATGGACTTTTATTTACAACTAGTTATTGTCATACTATTCAAACTTGAGCTACATAATTGTTGTTTTACTGTTTACATGGCTTTTCGTGTTTTATATCGTTTCGAAGACGTGCCGTAGGCACGTGCCCACTGGCAAATCTAGTTACTAATAATTTCTAATATTATCATGGGAGAGTTGGAGTTGTCGTTTTTAAACATACCAACTTACATATATCGCATCTACATAACTAATATAAACAAAGTCTCAAGTTCGATGCCAGACTACATCGAAGTTTTTCTTTTAAAAAAATATTTATTAAGACGTGCATCACGCATATAATTTACTAGTAAAGTATAATGTTATAATAATAATAATAATAAAAATGTATATAATAATAATAATAATAATAATAATAATAATAATAATAATAATAATAATAATAATAATAATAATAATAATAATAATAATAATAATTATTATTATTATTATTATTATTATTATTATTATTATTATTATCTCTATCTCTAATATTGTAATTCGAGAGATGAGGTTGTCATTTGTAGACATTTAACCATCTAACCTCAACCAATCAATTTTAAGTGAGAGTTATATTAACCATTCATTTACTCAACTGTTATTTGTTACCATAATACCCTAAAAGTTCAAATTTAATTACAACATAATTATTTACAAAAGTATCACTCATATAAAATAAAAGTTTGTGCCACTAGGGGTAACTTGTAAAGTGTATATATGAGTAAAGGGAGGTCTCAGTTTCGATTCCAGATTACGTCTTATTATTTACTTTATATAATAAATTAAAATTTGATTAAAACATGCATCGCACATGTAGGTTACTAGTAATACTATAATGTGAGAATTGGGGTTGTGTAATTTATAGACAATCAATCATCTAATCTCAACTAATCATTTTTAAGTGGGGTTATGTTAACTATTCGTTTATTCAATTGTTGTTAGTTACCATAATACCCTTAAAATTCAAATTTACTTACGACGTAATTATTTACAAAAGTGCCAGTCATATAAAATAAAAGTTGATGCTACTAGGGATAATTTGTAAAGAGTATGTGATGAGTAAAATGAGGTCTCAGGTTCGAGGCCAGAATACGTCTTAGTATTTACTTTAAAAAATAATTTAGTAGGACGTGCATCGCACATGCAGATTACTAGTTTCTAATTAATTAGTCAGTTTCCATAATGTCTTCAAACTTCAAATGTATTTACGACATAATTAGTTACGAAAGTGTCATTCATATAAAATAAATTTTGGTGCCACTAAGGGTAATTTGTAAAGATTGTGATAAGGGTTTAGGATGAGTAAAAGGAAGTCTCAAGTTCGAGGTCCGACTACATCATAGTATTTACTTTAAAAATAAAATATTGTTAGGGCATGCATCACACGTACAAATTGATAGTTATTATTATGTGAGAGTTGAGGTTGTCATTTGTAGACAAACAAGCATGTGCATCGTCCATGCATAATTAATATAAAGAAGGTCTCAGGTTCGAGGTCAGACTACATCAGAGTTTTTACTTTTAAAATATATATTTATTAAGATGTGCATCATAAGTGTAAATTACTAGTAAAGTGGAGTATAATGTTAAAATGATTATGATCTGTGTATTTTACAATGTATTCTTCATATTCGAATATATATATTTAGTCAATTGGATAATCAATTTAGATATTTCGATTATTTAACAATATCCATATCTCTATGTGTATTTTAAACAGACGATAAGAGCATCCACTATCGTTGCTGTTAAAATAAGCATATTTGTAATTTAGCAAATAGCAATGAACGGGGAGTTCTGCTATCGTTTATAGAGCCAAATTTGGTAGATCGAAAATAATAAAATATTCAGACGGAAGATCATCCTCCATCTAACTCTTTCTTTTATTATTTTAATATTAAAAAATTGCAAGACGGAAGATCATCTTCCGTTTAAAATATATATTTTTAGTAACTTTTCTGCCTGACGGAAGAAGATCTTCCGTCCAAGCCCTTTTTTAAAAAATTTTAAATAATTGCATTTTCATAATTCTTTAATGGCAGTTTTGTAATTCTGAGAAATTTTTTTTCCACACAGTTCGAGTTTTTTTTAATGGAATTTTTGTAATTTTTTAATGACATTTTCATAATTTTGATTTTTTTTCTTTTCTTTTTTTAACCAATATTAAGTTGGCAGACAGAAGATCTTCTTCAGTCCGTCATCTTTTAATATTAAAAAATTCACAGACGGAACATCTTATTCCGTCTTCTATATTTTGGTAATTGCTAAAAGCGATGCTATATTTAGCAGTGCACTGTTCATCGAATTGCTAAAAAATCGGGTTTTAGAAAACGATAGTGGGGATAGGAATTGCCAAAAAATGCATATTTTGAGTTTTAGCAAACAATAGTGGATGCTATAATGATATCCATATTAGCCAAAATATGGATACGGAATGGTAGCAGAATTATCCATATCCATTTGTACCCCTAGTCCTAAGTGTTACTGTTCTTGTTGGAGGTGAAGGGAAGCTGAACAGATTGATACTGATGCTGCTTGTTTTCGGTGGGGGAGCAATAGGTTTGAGTTCTTGTAATTTGTAAAGTAGAAGGGATAGATCTCGACCTTGGCTCGGGTCGGCTCGAAAGAGAGGCTGGAAGCTCGAACGGCCAGAGTACAGGCCCTCCAACGATCAGAAGAAATTCCGGCGACAGGCCCTCCAACAATCTAGTCAGTCACTGAAAACGAGACTAGGCAGCTAGGGTTCAGATGGGGAAAAATTCATTACCATTGAAAGTGAGGAGGGGGCCTGGTATTTATAGGTAGGGGTAAACGAGTATCAGACTCTAATGGGCTGGGTCAGACCTATTTGCTTGTAGGGCCTGAACTAGAGAAGGCATGTTGGACCTGTTGACTTTAATGATCTGGGATAAGCAAAATCTTAGGGGATCGGATGGCCCTGATTAGGCCACGTCATCTATACCACATCATAAGTCCCCCACTCCTGGAGGGCTGTGTGAACCAGCTGTGGAGCAGTAGTTTGTCCTGGTGAGAAGAGTGGAGCGAAGAATTTTGCGAAGATGAGTTAGTGAGTCCATGGGGATTGTTTGGGGTTGGCGCCGAGCCGAGCGTAGTATATAGCCTGATCGAAGTCCTTGCCGAGCACCAAGCTCATTAGGTCGGTGCCGAGCTCCAAGCCAGGATAATCGAGCCTGAGCACACCGAGCTAGGTGCTTCATGAGATAGTGGCGGCAATGCTCGAAGTTCATACCGAGTTCCGAGCTTGGGTTCGGTGCTGAGTGCCTCGATTGAGGCATTTGTGAGCAGAAGTTGTGGCGATGCTCGAAGTTCATGCCAAGCTCCGAGCGCCTCGATGGAGGCATTTTGTGAGAGAAAGCCGTGGCAAGGCTCAAAGTTCATGCCGAGCTCCGAGTGCCTCGATGGAGGCATTTTGTGAGAGAAAGCTGCATCGATGCTCGAAATTCAGGCCGAGCTCCGAGCTTGGCGTCGGTGCCGAGTGCCTTAATAGAGGCATTTCATGAGAAAGCTGTATAGAGGCTCGGGGTTAATGCCGAGCTTTGAGCTTGTGGTCAGTGCTGAGTGCCTCGATTGAGGTATTGTATGAGATAAAGTTGTGGCGATGCTCAAAGTTTAGGCACCAAGCTCCTCACTTGAGGCATCTTGTGAGAGAAAGCTGCATCGATACTCGAGGTTCACGATGAGCTCAGAGCACCATGATAGAGGCATTTTGTGAGACAAAGTTGTGACGATGCTCGAGATCCATGCACAGCGTCGAGCCAGATGGACTTGCTTTTGAGGCAATCTTGTGGAAAAGTTAGGTTGATACTTGAGATCCATAACGAGTGTCCAGCCAAATGGCCTTGTGCTGTAAGACAATTTTGTTGAAAAGCTTGGTTGATGTCCGAGATCCATGCCGAGCGTCGAGCCATATGGACTTGTGCTGTGAGGCAATTTTGTGGAAAAGCTAGGTTGATGCTCGAGATCCATGCCGAGCGTTGAGCCAAATGGCCTTGATATGGATATTTTGTGAGACAAAGTTGTGGCGATGCTTGAGATCCATGCCGTGCATCGAGCCAAATGGCCTGTGCTGTGAGGCAATTTTGTTGAAAAGCTAGGTTGATGCTCGAGATGCATTCCAGCGTCGAGCCAGATGGCCTTATGCTATAACGCAATTTTATGGAAATGCTAGGTTGATGCTCGAGATCCATGCCGAGCGTCAAGCCATATGGACTTGTGTTGTGAGGCAATTTTGTAGAAAAGCTAGGTTGATGCTCGAGATTCATGCCGAGCGTCAAGCCATATGTACTTGTGTTGTGAGGCAATTTTGTGGAAAAGCTAGGTTGATGCTCGAGATTCATGCCGAGCGTCGAGCCATATGGACTTGTGTTGTGAGGCAATTTCGTGGAAAAGCTAGGTTGATGCCCGGGATCCATACCGAGCATCGAGCCATATGGACTTGTGTTGTAAGGCAATTTTGTGGAGACGCTACGTTGATACTCGAGATCCATGCCGAGCGTCGAGCCAGATGGTCTGTGTTGTGAGGCAATTTCATGGAAAAGCTAGGTTGATGCTCGAGATCCATGCCGAGCGTCGAGCCAGATGGCCTTATGCTGTGAGGTAATTTTGTGGAAAAGATAGGTTGATGCTTGAGATCCATGCTGAGCGTCGAGCCAGATGGCCTTGTGCTGTGAGGCAATTTTATAGAAAAGCTAGGTTGATGCTCGAGATCCATGCTGAGCGTCGAGCCAGATGGCCTGTGCTGTGAGGCAATTTCGTGGAAATGCTAGGTTGATGCTCGAGATCCATGCCGAGCGCCGAGCCAGATGGCCTTTTGCCGTAAGGCAATTTTGTGGAAAATTTAGGTTGATGCTCAAGATCCGTGCCGGGCGTCGAGCCATATGGACTTACTGTCCTGCCAAAGCTTTGCCTCGGTGTTTGGTGTGTCCGAGGTGCATGCCGAGACCCGAGCGTTTGGGACTTGGGGAGAAGTTGGCCTTGTGGAGAAATCGGGCCACATGTGGGCCACTAATGTGTTGACACGTGTAATGTTGACATCATGTTTTTGAGGATTTCGAGGACTCGCTGTTTTCACTATATATCCCCCACCCCGCTCCTCTTTTTTCACTTTTGCTTTCTTTCTCCAAGTTCACTAGTTCTCTCCTAGTGTAGTTCAGTCACTGGCGGCGAGTTTTTCCGATAACTTCCCAGCAATTCGAACAGGTTAGATTCTTTTCATTATGTCGAAGGCTCTGTATGGTTCGTCCACCACTACCTCGGGTCGGGATGATGACCCGCATCTCTTCGATTCAACGTCTTGGGAATTAGTGGAGAGGGTTTATGAAGTCACGCCGCTCCACAGAAGGAAGCCCTTCGTAGTAGAGTCGAGCGACTCAGAAGGGAATGTGCGCACGGCAGAGGGTGACGAGGAGGAGGTTGTTGGTAGTGTGGAGGAGAAAGAGCTGATTAAGGGAGCGGGGGATGACGAAGAGGTCAAAGTCATTGAGGGGGACGAGGAAGGAGGGGACGACGCATCGGTAGAGGAAGACAATCTAGGGCCCTTTGGCGACGCCTTCTCCTCCGAGGGGTCATTGTGTCTGACGGAGGAAGACGAAGTGGATCCTACTGAACAGCCCAGATGAGATGGCTCCTGAAGTCAGACTCAATGTCCCGTTCACCCTTCAGCCGCGCTCCATCAGAATGTACCCAGACGCTGTTGAGGAGTTGGTCTGATACGGAGGCAGCCGTGACGACGATGTGCAGCAATCCTTGCCCAGTAGACAGAAAATATCTATGGACAAAATGCCAACTGTACTGACCGTGGACAATCTTCCGGTTATCCGAGCCAGCTACTTTATTGGTCAGGAATACGAGCTATTGATCCCCATCCCTGGGCTCCGCCCCACGGACAACTTGGCTCCCTGCTTCTGCATGTTTCCGTTGGACGCTTTTTGCTCGGGCTTGCGATTGCCACTACACCCATTTATAAGGGAGGTTATGAACTGGGCGTCATTAAGTTCGATGCAATCCGGGCCCAACTCTTGGAAGCAGCTCGTGTGCTTCATGCTTCTTTGTGAGAAGAGGGGCATTCCCCTGAGGCTGAAATACTTTCACGCGATCTTGGGCATTAACTCATTTGGGGAGTATGAAGGGATCTACTACATCTCACCACGCCGAGGGAGGTGGCTTGTACACGGGCATCCGGACTCTATTAAAGAGTGGAAAGGAAAATATTTTATCCTTCGGAGCCTGACTCCCTGGGTGATACCCACGACTTAGAGATTTTATAAGCCCAACCTTAAGGGCCCGCAAGTCTGATTTGATGGCCGAGGAGTGGGCAGATGTTGAGCGGATATGTTCGGGAAACAGCACTGGTTGTCTAATTTTTCTTCAATTGTTTTCCTTCATCTTATGAGCTTCTCTTTTTTGTAGATATGGACGCCGCGGAGATCACTGAGAGGAGGGCGTTGCTAAAGAAGAGAAAGGCCGAGCAAGGGAGGCAGGGAAAGGTCCCCTTCGAGGGGGTTTCGGAGGAACCTCCCCACCAGGCGCCAAAAAAGCAGAAGGCCTCCAAGCGGGCCCGAGCTCCAGTAGCCAGAGGGTTACGGAAGTGGTGAAGAGCGGCCTCCCTCCCCCCCCATCGCTCCATCGGTCGAGGAGATCGTAGGCGAGGCGAGGCTTCAACCATGGGCCCCGGATTGGGCCGTTAGGGTCGGGGACACCTTGTCAGATGGTCCAGTGGCCATCGAGGTGGTCTAGAAGCACGGCCCACCTCGGGACCGGAAGGCCCGAGAGTGCGACACTGTCGAGTCCAGCTACATGAAGTGGGCTCTGGCGAGCGTGCATGTAACCTTCGTTCTATAGCAACTCTTTTGTAGCTTGTTTGTTGTGTTATATTTTTTGTATTTTGTCTAAGTCCAATTTTCTCGGCTATAGGCCTGCGTGGAGGGCGCTCAGCCGATGAAGCTGCACGAGCAGGAGCTGAGAAAGGAGGTGAGGAATGCTCAGCACTATGAGCGGGAGATGAAGAACCTCAAGCTAGTGCAGATGTCAATCGAGGGCCGCAACTAGGCTCTTCAGGCTGAGCTGGCTAACTTGGCCGACGCCCACATGAAGCAGATGGCTAACTTGAAGAAAGAGGTCGAGAGGCAAGTGAGGAGGTTAAGCAGGTCGGGATGGATAAAGTCATCAAGAACCAGGATGAAGTCTATGCCCTGGCAATCTGGCACGTTAAGTACTACCACCCGGAGGAGGATATGAGCAAGTTCCATTATGACATGGAGCTGCCTGAAAAATTGCTGACTCCCGGGGGTGGTGGTGACGATGACACTGCGGCGGCCAACCCCAATGCAGATCTACCTGTCGAGGAAGAGGTTGGCCAGCAGTAGTATTTGTTATTTTCTTTTCCTCATTTATGTTTTTTGTATTTTTGTAGTCGCCGAATGCGGACTGGCCACCGCATTTTTGTAAACATACTTTTTGAGTAATGAAAAGAGTTTTGGCCGAACCTCTTGAGTTGAATTTTGGGCGTGATTTTTTACCAAGTATATATGGCTCGGAATGATGTTTCTTTGTTTTCCTGTCAGATAGATGCGACCTTGGGAGTAGACCTCGGTCGTGCCGAGATGAGCCTGCTTAGGGGTAAGATTTTGGCCCTAGATTCCGCTCTGACCCAGTGCCGTAAAGAGGCTCGCGATCGAGAGGCGGCTTTCCAATACTTCATGGATAAGTCAAAGGGACTTAGCTTGGAGCTGGCGCTTTTCAAGAAACTGATAGCCGACCGTGACTTGGGAAGTGCGGAAGTTGTGTTTTCAATGGCTAGCACTTCCGCTCGGTGGCTGTTGTCTGAGTCTTTTCTTTGTGGGGTTATTGTGGAGAAGGAACTGGAGTTACAACGGTATAATATATATTACTCGGGATGTCAAGATCCCGTTCCGTCTCTTTTGGGAGCGCTTTCCCTGCCGCCTGGAGCTTCGTTGCTGACCTCGAGAATTGGGCCGGCGAGGCCTTGTGACGCACAGAGCTCGGTCGTAGGTGTGTCTACCTTGGCGGTACCGGGCGACCCAGTGGAGGATCCAACTCACTTGGTTGGCCTTGAACTTGCTCGTATCAACCTTGCGGCTCGATACAGGAGCCCTGAGCTAATTATGAACGATGTAATAAAGTCTCCCTTGGAACGATGTATTTTCTTTAGTTGAAATAATAATGAGAGAACATGATTGTATTGCTTTGATTGGTTCTTTTTCCGTGCGCTTACTTCCGATCTCCGAGGATAGGTCTTGGCATCCGAGCCAAGGGGGAAGTTCGAGCCGAAGGGTGATGACGAGATTTGAGGGATCCTAAATGCCTGGCATTGGAGGACGTTTCGTCTTCCAATGTCATAAATACCTATCAGATGTTTGAACTTTCCATGCCATAAATGCGCATTACTTGAGAGCTATATAACCCTCACTCCGCCCATCAGATCATTACTCACTTCACTGTGAGCTCTGGTCACTGGTGGCTCTCCTACCACCCTCTGACAATAAGGGGTAACAACGTTGAATGTTGTTTTATCCCAAGTTGCCAGCAGGTAAAAGGGGGGGTCGACTTAGAGTGCGAGGCTCGAGGCAGTCGCCGAAGGCGAGTGTCAAAAATAAAAATATTGTCTGAGGGATCCTGTGACTGGTGGCTCTCCTACTACCCTCAGACAGTTAGGGGTAGCGGCGATGATGGCTGTTCTACTCCTAGCAATCGACGGGTAAAGGGGGGGGAGGGGGGGGGGGGGGGGGGTTTGCTCGAAACATGGTGCTCGAGGCGCTTACCGCAGGCGATTGCCTAAAATGAAAATCTTGTTCGAGGGCTCCAGTGACCGGTGGCTCTCCTACCGCCCGCTGACAGTTAGTGGTAGCGGCGATGACAACTGCACTACCCCTAGTTATCAGCAGGTGAGAGGGGGTCAGCTCGGTGTACGGGGCTCAGAGGTCCTCGCTATGGGCGAGGATCGCAAATCAAACTGAAACTTTGGATAAGTGGTGAGTTGACGTCCATTCTGAGGGACGAGGATGTAGGTAGCCAAAGTCCGAGCAGAGGGGCTAGGACTTGAGGGATTGAAGAATCCCTTGTAGGTGGTCGAAGTTGTAACGTCCCGAATCCCAAATACAACTGAATTCGAGAGTTCTACAGGATCTTTCCACTTCATTTAGTACAATTTTACAAGGAAATTTGAACTTTTCACTTTACATCAGAGTTTATATAAAATTTTACACTTTACATTGCACAGCGGAAGTAAAATTTACAACACTTAAATAAATATACAACAACATTGAATAATCTTTAAGCATCCGTTCCTCTTTAATCTTTATCATGTCATTACCATGCATATAAAACTGTGGGTACGTCAGTTTATTCAACCAACGAACATTATACACGGCCATCCTCTCTATGCCGGAAATAGTATAACTTATTTTTCATATTTAACAAACACAAACTTGTCACATATCAAATTAAAGGGAATACCCTAATGATGTCGTGTTGTGATTGTGCACTTAGTCCTTAATACAGTTGTTTATATTACATGACACTAATGCGCACTTGTTCGGATTCTATGCATCCCATACTACATAGGTCCGAGGGCAAGCCCTTATTCGTTCTTCATCTTGTAGGGTTCAATCCCTCGTCATGTCTTAATCTACTACTGTAACTACGGTAAGTATCCTAGATGTTTTCTGACATACGAACTCTTGTCTAGGCGCCCTGGAGGGAATCCCAACACACTGACACATGACTCATCATGCAGGCATCCTGTGGTAATTCAGCTCCTACCATAGACATGACACCACCCGCAGTCGTCCAACACCCCACGAGCGTCGCCACCGGGACGGTACTCTGGAGCAGTATCCACGCCCTATCATGACTCATCATGGGACATCCTGGGATACGCTCTCGCCGCCAATCCAATGGCCCTCATACTCAATGTTTTTCTCTTACTTTCATCACATCTTCACTATGTAACTAATCCTTAATTCTAATGAAATCATGACCAAAATCAAAGCTCTAGAGCTAGCCCTCTCACTACTACCGGTCTTATTTCTTTTATTTCATAATGACCTAAACCTGGTCTTTTCAATGTCAAAAATCACAATTTATCATTTTTCGCTTGCCGGTGTGAGTTTGGCTATACTCTAATTTTCAATTTCAATTCATAAGTTCACATGTTGAGTTGTCATACTCAAAAAATATTTTTCTTTTCCAATCATGATTTCTAAATTGTTCAATAGTCCATAAGTATACATGAAATTCAACTATTCATCATGTACTCATGAAATATTACTTTCGCATTAAAGAAACCACATCACTAGTTATTCAATTAAAGATGAATATTCACTCTTCATAATTTGTCGCACTATTCTCCAATGAGAATAATTCACATCACTTCACATAATTCCTTTCTTATTCGTACTTCTTTTCTAACATTCCATTTTAAGTCTTTTGCAAAGTACAACTTTTATAAAAAATGCAAGTATAGAACTTATAGTTCTAAATTATACTTTTATTCTCTAAACATACTCCACGTCATGCAAATAATTCTCAAACTATTTTTCACAAGTCCCACATAATTTTAGGATAATAATCATATTTTTTTCATATTTTTTTAATCATTAAAACACCCAAAAAAATTTATTTTTTCCACAACATAATCAACAGCCGAGACCAAGAGTTGAACCAGCGACCACAGGGAAACCAACCGAAGGCACAGGCCACTAGGCCGAGTGCTGCACACGTTAGAAGAGAGGCTGAGAGCATTAAGTGCTCTCGGCCGAAACTAATTGTTTTAAAAGTTCGAAACAAAATATATGGTGTCAACGGGATTCGATCCCTCCACCTCGGAGAAACCCTCGCATATACTGTAGCAATTAAGAGCGATCTGACCACTCGAGCTATAGGCTCGGGTTGTCATAGTGTAATTCGAATTTCAAAATAAAACGACCCTCTCTGTTTAGTAAAACATTTCGATGTTCATCAAATTTTCATTTCAAATTGCTCTTTACTAACATACTGTAAAAATTCCAGATTAATCATTCCCATCATGAATTATACTCCAGTATATAAAAATAATCTTCTTAAATGATTAAATTTATTTTTCCCAATAATTAACACATATCTACCATACAATTTGGTTAATTTGATATACTACTATTAACACCTTTCTTTCCTTTTTTCAACATTCTAATTTCACTAATCTCTACACCAATTTCCTGCTTTTATTCATTTCACAAGCATAACAATTACATTCTAATTCATTCATTACAACGTCATAACGAAAAAAATCTATTTAAGCACATAAAGCGACATTGTCAATTTATTAATTCTTGCATATAATTTTTTAAGCTAATAACGAAGTCTTTTTTACACACTCCATAGCCATAATCATTTCGCACACAACTTGAATTTTAATAATAGAACCACATACATTTGCACATCAACATTTCAATCAATTTATAGATCATTTTTCCAATTAAATGTGTACTCTTATTAATATTTTTCATGCATCATTTTTTTCATTCAAATCTAGCATGCATTCTTACTTAGAAATATGGAAAATTTACCCACCTTAGTTGGAGAGAAAAACAACTAGCAACTCCTAAACGAATGTCCTTGCAAACGAGAGTGATCCTCCTCCTTGTCGACGCGCACAAAACCCCAAGCACACCAAAACCGAGAGCTCCTATGGATGAAAACTGGCCTCCCCTCTTCTTGATTGATGCAAGCACAATCCCCACACAATCTCTCAATCTTTTACTCACTTGAATACTACTAAATAATGTATTTTAGACTATAGGTTTGGAGGAAATAATAAGCACGAGAATAACTAGGCTAGGGGGGGGGGGGTATTTATGCTAAAAATCTAGGGAAATGGATGGCTAAGATTAACTTAGGAGTTAGGAACAAATGGCTAAGATTTAAGGAGGAGTAACACTAACCACCCATGATCAAGTAACCACCACCACCATGACTCAAGTTGAAAATTTTGATTTCCCTCCAAAGCTCCAAAACCGGCCATGCTTGGGAAGTGTACTTTGCACGTGTACGTGCAATGCCGTGCAAGCATTTGCCTCCAAAAATTGTACATTATATTTTTACAAAAGAAAAATCTTTAAAATGTATTCTACATTACAAGTTGTATTTAAAAATACATTAGCTCATGGGCTTTAGTTTTTGGGCCAAAATAATAATTTATAAAAGAAAATAAATTAATTCAATTTGGGCTTTTAAAAAGAAAGGCTTTTGTTTATTTGAAAAAGGGCTTTATATAAAAATAATTAAAGAGCACATATATAAATATCTATACTCATCATAATAGAAATAATTATAAAATTTAATTCTACCAAAAATATTGCACGTGTACACTACGTGCAAAATAAAATAATTTTCATTAAATGAAAATCGGGGCATTACAGAAGTCCATGCCGAGTAGCGAGGACATTAGTAGCGGAAGTCCGAGTCGAGGGGCTAGAACTTGAAGGATTGAAGAATCCCTTGTAGGTGATCGAAGTCCATGCCGAGTGGCGAGGATGTTAGTAGCCGAGGTATGAGCGGAGGGGCAAGGACGTGAGGGATTGAGAAATCCCTCGCAGATGGTCGAAGTCCAAGCCGATGGGCCGAGGACGTGAGTACTCGAGGACTTAGCCGAGGGGCAAGGACTTGATGGATTGAGAAATTCCTCAAAGGTGGTTGAAGTCCAAGCCGAGGGGCGAGGACGTGAGGGATTGAGAAATCCCCTGCAGTTGGTCAAAGTTCAAGTCGAGGGGTGAGGATGTTAGTACCCGAGGTCCGAGCCGAGGGGCAAGGACTTGAGGGATTGAGAAATCCTTCATAGGTGGTCGAAGTTCATGCCGAGCGGCGAGGATGTTAGTACCCGAGGTCCGAGCCGAGGGGAAAGGACTTCAGGGATTGAGAAATCCTACATAGGTGGTCGAAGTCAAGTCGAGGGGCAAGGACGTGAGGGATTGAGAAATCCCTCACAGGTGGTCGAAGTTCAAGTCAAGGGGCGAGGACGTGAGGGTTTGAGAAATCCCTCGTAGGTGGTCGAAGTCCAAGCCGAGGGGCGAGAACGTGAGGGATTGAGAAATTCCTCGTAGGTGGTCGAAGTCCAAGCCGAGCGGCGAGGACGTGAGGGATTGAGAAATCCCTAGTAGGTGGTTGAAGTCCATGTCGAGCGGTGAGGACGTTAGTATCTGTGGTCCAAGCCAAGGGGCAAGGACATGAGGGATTGAGAAATCCCTCATAAGTGGTCAAAGTCCATGTCGAGCGGCGAATTTAGTTCCGTTATTGGTGACTAGCACGTGCGGGATCCCGAACCGATGGATGATGTGCTTCCAGAAGAATTTTTGGGCTTGATGCTCCGTGATCGTGGCTAGGGGTTCCGCCTCGACCCACTTGGTAAAGTAGTCGACGACCACAATGAAGAATCGCCCTTGGCCGGTAGCCTGTGAAAAGGGGCTGACCGGATCCATCCCCCACGTGGCGAAGGGGGTAGGGCTGCCAAGCGACTTCAGTTTGGCTTGAGGCGAGCATCTAATGGGAGAGAACCTTTGGCACGGGCCGCACCCTTTTACTAGGTCCTGAGCGTCTTGCAGCATAGTAGGCCAGTAGTAGTCGTGGTTGAGTGCTTTTCAGGCCAGCGACCTGCTATCCATGTGACATTCCCCGATCCCTTCGTGTAGCTCCGCTAGGGCGTACTTAGCTCCGTCCGGTTTCAGACAGCGGAGATAGGGTCTCCTGTCAGCCTTGGTGTAGGAGAGCTTGAAGTGCACGTCCCTAATTAAGGTGAACCATTCGGACCGGATCCTTGTAGTCTGAGCCGCGACACGGTCCTATGGTAGCTCACCGTTGGTCAGGAATTTTTGTATAGGACCCATCCACGTTTTCTGCTGGATCACCAGAAGTGAGGCAAAGGACTTCAGGTTCTTCGATGCTGGGTTTGAGGAGGTCCTCGACTAGGATAGTGCGATCTAGTCCTCCGAGGGACGACGACACAAGTTCAGACAAGGAGTCGGCGTGACAGTTTTGTTCTCTTGGGATCTACCGGACCTCTGCCTGCTCGAAGAGCTCCGAGAGCTGTTTCGCGAGTGCTAAGTACTGGGTCATCCTAAGGTCGCGGGCTTCGTACTCCCCGATGATCTGATTGACCAAGTGCTAGGAATCAATGAAGACCCGTAAGACTCGTATTTTCCTTGCCCCTTCCCGTTAGGCCAGTGTAAGCCCAACAATCAGAGCTTCATATTCTTCCTCGTTGTTTATGGTTGGGAAATTGAGTCGAAGAGAATACTGGAGGACGAAGACCGGGTCTGCAGAGGATATCATTATAGGCTGCCTTGATATTGACCACCATGAAGTCCATCGCTTTGGTCCAAAGGGTTGGGGCGGTGCCAGCCGTCACGTCAAGTGTGACAATTCCCTCGATTTGGACGAGGATGCCAGAGAATCCATGAAGCGTGTATCCCGCTGGCTTCAACCTTTCGCGGGAGAGCTTGAGGCTTTCGAACGCAGTCAGACATAGAATATTGACCGAACTCCCGTTGTCCACAAGGATACGTCAGACCTCATGGTTCACCATGCCGAGGCTGATCACCTTGAGCATCACAATGGGGTAGTCGGATGCCTTCGATATCCGCATTGGAGAATGAGACTGCCAGCCTCTGGTCCACAGGGGGGTAGATAGTTATGGACCGAGTTCACTTCTCGAATGAAAGCTTTGAGGGAGTTGTTCGATTCTCCTCCCCATAGGCCTTGCCGTGGACAAAGTGAAGGATGGATGGCGCACCTGTATCCTCGAGCTCATGCTCGGGCTCGGGCCGCCTGCTGATCGTCTGAGGAGGAGGTGAAGGCCGTGGATCCCTTTGATCTCTGGGGGTGGTTCGAGTGAACTCCCTCAAGTATCCCCTCTAGATGGGGGCTTCGATCTCGTCTTTGAGGGCACGACAATTATCGGTATCATGCCCATTGTCCCGATGGAAGCGACAGTAGAACCTCCGGTCCTTCTTCTTGTTGCTGTTAGGTCGGGGAGGAAGGCGAACGATACCCTTGTCCTCGATCTCCAAGAGGATGGCCGACACGTTTTATGTCAGCGGTGTGTATCTCTCGAAATGGGGGACCGACGGTGTAACACCCCGTAAAATAGCATGTAACTATTTTGCATTATAATCCGTGTATAGTTTAGATTTGCATGCGATTATGTATTTTTCTAATAATAATTTTTATAAACATATTTTCTTATATAAATTCAATATATCTTATTTTAAGTATGTAGATAAAATATCTCTATATATATTGTATTATTAATTATTTTGCTTGATTTATATGAATATGAATGACTATGTTCATGAATGTGCACATGAATGAGAGAATTGATACTAATACATATACTAGTATATATGTATGATACATATGCAAATATCTAATTGTATGATACTACATTAAATATATTTTTCTTTCTGTCATGCACTCAAATCTAGCCATCCATCACATCTCCATCTTGATCAATGGCTAGAAATGAGCCATAGAACAAAATATCTCCAAACCATGAGTCAAGAGCATGGTTTCTCACAAAACCACCTTGACACATGGCAAAACCCTTCCCTCCTTGACCCCACTTTCCGGACACTCCCTAGTCACCCCCCCCCCCCCCCCCCCCTAATCTCTCCCTCACTTCATTTAAGCTTCTCCCTCAATCTCATTTCAGAAATTCTAAAATTTTCTAGAGAAAGAAAGAAAGAGAGAGTGAGAGAAAGAGAAAGAAGAAGGTGATCAAGAGAAATTCTTGGAGGAGAACAAGAGGGAGGATGCCAAGCTACACACATTCTCAACTTCATTGAAGGGTGGGGAGTTCTCTAAACTCTTGTTTCTTGTTTTCTAGTTTGATTCATGAGTACTGTTAGTGGTAGTAGTAATGAGGTTGATTGTTGGAGATAGATTGTTCCAAAATCTGAACTTGAAAACATAAAACACAAATTGTATGATGTATTCTAGAAATTCCAGAGAACAACGTAGATAAATCTGACCTCGAAATTTTTACAGCATGATCTTATGCATGTCTAGAGGCTACATGAAATATTTCAGATTTTTCTGACCTTATTTAGTATTTTAATAAAATAACTTTTGTTGACTGGATCGTAAGGCAGAGACTGGTTCTGTCTTTTACCAAACCTGAACTTGAAGGAATTTTTAGAATTTATTGATGCATTATTTATCTCTAAATTTTTACCTTAGTATCCTGTATGAATCTAGATCCTACAGAAAAAGATTGAAATTATTTTGATGATATTTGATACATGTTCAAAATTGTTTAAGCAAGAGTATTCATGATAGAGACTGGTAAACATTGGAACTTTTGTACATGACTGAAATGAGTAGAACTCATTGAATACTTGGAATCATGATGAGATATTTTGTGTATGATGTGCATGATGATGTCTAGTTTCTAAAAATACAAGTTTGATAATCATTGGTGATGCATGTGATTTATTGTAAAATGTTAAGTAAGTACTGTGCAGAACTTAGTCAGAATTGACACATTGATGAGATTGCAACTCTATGGCTCTGTATGAGCAAAAATTTGAGGAAATATATAACTAGGAAGTTATAGTAGACATCCTAAGCTTTCCAAGGAATTCCTGCAAGTAGAGTAATAGTTATGATTTTTACAAGATGGAAAAGAAACCAGTTTTTAGACTATAGGTTCTGGTTGTTAAGCACTTCATATACGGTTCTGTACACCTAAGGAAAATGAGTGTTTTATGGTAATAAAAAGAAATAATTTGGATTTGTGATCAACTAGAGAGTTGTAGCCTAGATTCTTAACTTTCCAGAATGGGCTAGAACACCCAATTCCGAATTGTATTTTGGAAGTTATGAGTTTTCTAAGTTCAGGAGTTGTGTTTATAGTCGATATAGAATTGAGTAAACCTTGTTTTGACACATCAGTTAACTTGTGGATTTCTGGAATTGTGTGATTGGCATTTGAGAAATGGTCAACTAGAAATTGAAGTAGGCATTCTTAGCTTTCCCCAAGGTATCAATTCATGCAATCCCAGTGCAAGGATTAGAAGTTATGGACTTATGAACTAGTAGCGTTGCTATACTCAAGATATTGATTTGATCACATTTTGAGTATGTTTGCTTATGTTTTATAGCCTTGATTTGTCAATAGTTTGGTGTCATGTTTGAAAGTATTGCCGGTAAAAGGCATTTCTTGGGCTCCGTTGTACCATTCGCTGAGGGTCACAGGCCGGAAATTTGGTTAAGGACCAACAGGAGTGTGGCAGCCAACAAGTGTTGACTCGCTGGGTTATTATTTTGACAGACCAGTCAGGAATCAATTGTTCGATAAAACTTTGTGCATAATTTTGGGTGACAAACATATTTTTGTAATTATTATTTAATTAAGTTTCCTTACTTTTCGCTTAAAAACCAAGTTGGTATTAGGGGTGATTTCCTATAATTTGACTTGTTCTAAGGGCCAGCACTAGGTGGTGATAACTAGGGTTGTCTCTTATTGTCGTAGGGATACGGGCTGTCTGCTCACTAGCTGAGCACACGGGAGCCGTATCTCACTCTGTTAATTCCTGAAGTGTCGTGGTAAGAACGGGAGGGTTCCTGTCGGTTAGGGGGCTTAGACCCGTGAGACCATCATGTTCTTATGTTGGTGGACACGAACGGACCATAGGGGTTGCGGTCTCATGGATCTTCGGTGCCATAGATACGCAGTCGGTTATTTGTAAGATCGTCACGGCATTTGGTGTGATCCAGAGACCGGATTGGGCCACTAGTGACAAACGGGAAAACCACTGTGTTTAGCAGTAATAACTGTAGGATTCACCAGCCACGTTGTATCTATCAGGAACATGTTGAGTACAGTAGTAGAATGTATTTGCATGGCGAGGGTTTGAAACCTTGAAATTGGAGAAGACGGCTTGATCGGGAACATATGTGGGATTCATACGTATCCAGAGTCTTGCTGACATTAGATTAAGTGCATCCATTTTTGTACTCTGTATTATGCATTAGACTTCAGGTCATGACATACACGAACACTAGGAAATTAGGATGCATGTTTCCTTTTCCATTCAAGATGGTTTGTGGGTGTGCGAGTTGGAGATCGCTGCTATTATCATCATTGCGTCAGTAGAATTACTGACGTGCTCACTCAATTAGGTGCTGGAAACCAGATCGGGATTGCGGGCATCCAAGTGGAGGAGCAGTGTACTTACCTACCATTCGAGCAGGTGCAGAAATATCAGAGTTGCGCAGCGGAAGACTCAAGACGAGGGGCACGTCCTAGGGAAGCAGACCGACCACTCAGTGGAGTTTTGGCAGTGATCAGTCGATTATCATTCTGGGAGTCAACTGATAGCTTTACAAGTGGAGTCTGTAAGTATTTTTGTAATAAGTTATAATAAGTTAATGTAATTTGCATTCCTTGTTCAAGAACAAGATAATGGTTGTAATTAATGATGTAATGATTTTATTTGGCAATGAAAAGCTTTTCTTCTAATTTCTGTGTCATTACTGTGTTGAGATGCATTTGAAGTCAAAGATTCTGGTTGTGTCACGGATGTCCGGTTATGGGGATCCGAGGCGTTGCAGGCGGGGAGCATTTCTAGGCAGACAAATCTTTTCTGGGCCTTCTTCATAGGTTCGGATTCTTCGGCCTTCCTCTTCCCCTTTCCTAGGGTTTCTTTCAGGCCTTCGAGATGCAGGACCTCCTTGGTCCGAATGTACTTTTCGACCCTGTTGAGAAGGTCGGGAAAGTCTAGGGGCGGTTTTTTGGCCAAAGAAGCCTTCAACTGGCCATGGCGAACATTGTGCCGAAAAGCAGCCGAAGCGACACTAGCATTGAGAGACGAGACCGCCCTGGCTTCGGTTGTGAACCTCTGCACAAACTCGCGGAGGGGTTCTCCTTCATTCTGCTTAAGGTACAGAAGGGATGCGCTCGTCTTCTCGACCGTTTGGGTGGTCACAAAGTGATCAAGAAAGTTTACTTCGAGTTGGTTGAATGAGAAAATCGATCTGGGGGCAAGCTTTGAGAACCATTCCTAAATTGGACCATGCAGGGTGGCAGGGAAGGTGCGGTATAGGAGAGGATCCAATGCGCTGTGAATCATCATAAGGGTTTTAAACCTTTCCATGTGATCAGCTGGATCACTCTCGCCATTCTAAGTCTCGAACTGAGGTGGTCTGAAATTCCTGGGATTCTCAGTGTCTAGAATTTGGGGGGATAACGGGGGTCGGTTTGGCTGATGCACGCAGACGATTTGTGGTCCTCTCTCGTTAATGCGGGTAAGGTGATTCTCCATCTCCTGGAGGCGGTGGAGGACGGCTTCGTTCTGCCGAGGTGTCTAGGACGAATCGTGAGACTTGGGACCCCAACCCTCTTCACGCCTTGGGCAGGCGGTTTGCTGTTCGGATCCAGGGCTGCCTCCGAGGGCTCGGAGGATCTCGAGCCTGAAGTCCCGGAACTCGGCTCTCGTGGCTGGAGCTTGTTCGCCCTACCTGGCGGAGGTGAACCACCCCTGGGGGAGCGGCTATGTTTGTGCTCCTTGCTTTGGGATGGGAGAATGCTATGAGTTGGAGCTGGGTCGGAAGGAACTGTCCGGCTCCTTAATCGGCCGAGTTGGAGCAAAAGGTCCACAAAGGGCTGCCGGTGGTTGATAACATGCCGTAAATCACTGGCGACTGAGCGTGAAGCACTCGAATCGGGTCTTGCTGCATCATTGACTGGAGGTCAGTTAGATCCCTGAGTGTTCACACGACTGTGAGAGGGATGAGGGTATGGATGGCGTCCAGCGGTGAAGGTTCTTCTGGCTTTGGGAGCCATGGGAGGGCTCGGCTTCAGGAGAGATCCGAGCTTAGGATCGAGTTAGTCGTTTCCCACGGACGGCGCCAACCTGTGCTGTTTGTTTTCGGTGGCGGAGCAACATGTGTGAGTTCTTGTAATTTGTAAAGTGGAAGGGACGGATCTCGACCTTGGCTCGGGTCGGCTCCTTTAGGTCGGCTCGGAAGAGAGGTTGGAAGCTCGGACGACCGATGTACCTGCAAAAGGCCTAAAAACACCGGGAGAAATCCCGACGATAGGCCCTTCGACGATCTAGTCAGTTACTTGTAAAGAAACTAGGCAGCTAGGGTTCATATGGGAAAAGATTCATTACCTTTGAAAGTGAGGAGGAGGCCTGGTATTTATAGGCAGGTATAATGGGTATCAGACCCTAATGGGCCATGTCAGGCCCGGTTGCTTGTGGGCCTGAACTAGAAGAAGGCCCGTTGGACCTGTTGACTTGATGATCTGGAATGAGCGAAATCTGAAGAGATCCAACGGCTCTGATTGGGCCACGTCATCTATTCCACATCAGATACCATTATATAATTAGATCAAATTAATCAGATCAAATGAGTTGACTCAAGAAATGAGAAATAGAGGCTTGGGAGATGGGAGAATGAGGAGCAAATTGGAAAATGGTTTTTAGTTATAGGGGCTGAGGACGAAGGTCTAGGAGAGGGATTTGAAGAAATTAACTAGGCAACATTATAAAAAAAAAAATACATATACATCAGAGTTAAGTGTTTCGATCAATGTGGTGTATACACAATAAACTTTACAACCAACATTTCCCGTCAACAAAAAGTTAAGAACTTTATTCATGCTCCATCACTTTCTCACAACATGTTTCTCTAGTTATTCTCTCATCTATCCTCTGCTTTTATTCCAATATAAATATTCAACATTGGACTGGCCACGGGCCAGACCCATATAAACCCGAGCCTGAGCCCGAGCCGATCCAAAGTTAAAACATGGACCCAACCCGGCCCAACTGTTCTCTAGGCTGAATTAGGCCTGAATTACTTATGAATGTTTGAATGTATAACTTTGCAAGAAAACAAATTTCATGGAGAATAATATTCGAAAAAAGGAATTCTACTGCAAATTTTTGTATAATTCATATCTAATTTGTTTATTTTAATTTTAATCATATATATAAGACACAATTTCTCTCTTATAAACTTTAATACTCATTTCAACTTATATACATGAATATTTTCTATAAAAAAACTCAAATAAATATACATGATATATAGATAAATATACACATGCATATACTGAAATTTAATTCAGATCCATCGGACCTAAGTATGTGAGCCCAGACCCGGCTTGAATTCCCCCCCGGCCTAAAAACTTGAGCCCGAGCCCCAGCTCGAGCCCGGCCCGAAATAAAAATTATTAGCCAAGCTCACTAATAATCGGGTTGGACCTAGGCAGGCCCGATCGGCTTCAGATCAATTGTTACCCTTAATTCAACATATCTAATTCTTAACGAACATCATAAATAAAACTAGAGAAAAGAAAAAATCATACAAAGTTACAAACCCTTCTAATTCCAAAAATTTAAAAATTCAAATAAGAAAAGGAGAAAACCCTTTAATTTTTTGTGGAAACAAATGTGTTTATCAGCCCAAGAGAAAATTAAGGCTAATCCCACTCCTCATCATCCTCTTGTTTAAACTGCTGTCATTCCCCCACTTTAGACCAGATCTCAACTTTTTAAGCCACTAAATTATCTGTTTACTTCAATCAAATATATTAAACAAGAAGG
This sequence comes from Hemerocallis citrina, assembly GCA_017893485.1. NCBI lineage: Eukaryota > Viridiplantae > Streptophyta > Magnoliopsida > Asparagales > Asphodelaceae > Hemerocallis > Hemerocallis citrina. The sequence goes on along the minus strand of CM030362.1, from coordinate 258,488,585 downwards.
AAAAAAAACCCCAATTCAAACAAATAAAAACAAAATTCTAAAGTTCACCCCAAACACCCTCTTCCTTAAAAAAACAAAAACCTACCACAATCACTTCTCATGGAGTTCTTCTTTCATAATCTATGATACCCAATTACCAACTATCAAATAAAGTACTATACTGAGAAGTTTGAAGGTTGATCAGGTCAGTCAATGTAATACCTCAATGGGCATTTTTTAAATGGTTTTTCCATGTGCTCTTCTAGGTATTATAGTTCTCAATGTAGTAGTCCTTTCTTCAATGTCAATGCTCATTTGTGTTCTAACATTTGAGCTGAACAAATGAGAAATGTTAGGGATCTCATACCTTTATTCATCAAGTATTTTTTGGTGTTGTGGACACTTGAAAATCTAGGTGTAAATTGGTATTTTGCGAAAGCTATCGAAGCCTTGTTTATTTATTATCAAGTGTGTTTGAGGTAGAAGGTACATAGACATTGCGCAACAAAGAGAGGTTTGACTTTCTTTATTGTTATTGTTACTTTTCATAGTTTTCGCTGTCTCTTTTGTTTTCGCTATCATGAGACTGCAATGAGAATATTAATTTAGGATTGCAATAGAATATATACAAACATTTGTCTATTCTATTGTTGATGATATTATCTAAGTCTAAGATTGTCTTTTCTAAACCAAGTTCTCTTCTTCATTACTGTAGATTTGATATCTTTAAATTTTGGCATTAGGAAGATTAGCAACCAATTTGATGAACCATATTGAGCCAAGTTCCTTTTAAAAACCCTTTTCTCTTGCTGACTACAATATTTTTTCCAAGTTCAAATGAAACATTAGACTCCTATCAAAATTCTTACCCTGTTCATTAACAAAGTTTAACCTCCTCTTGCTCCTATTGTTGTTCATGCTTTTGCATAGATCGATTAAGCAAGTACGGTTTGGTAGGTGCATCTTATTCTTCTCATCTTTCTTAGCAAAATGTTTCATTACTAATACTACAAGTTTTTGTTATTGTAGTAAAAATAGTGTGATATTTATTACTTTTTGGTTGCGGATCAGACACTCAAAGGAAATTGGCACTTGATTCTCAGAGTGCTCACTATAATTTTTGGTTTGGAAATCTCCATTGCACTACATATGGGGAGTTTCAAACCCATTATAAGTGCAAGAGAGTTCATACTGCATGAGCTTTCCTAAATTGGTTTGATATTTTTTTTTGGAAAGAAGGACGTTTTTCTTTATTTGATAACCCAGATTTTACCTATTTGCCTAACTGTTTGTTTGTTTGTTTCTTTCTTTTATTATCATTTCTATTTTATTGAAAGTTCTAATTTTTCTTGCATTCGAGAGCTCAGTGTTTGATAATTAAGACCATGGTGTTCTCTTGTTGTTTTTAGTGTTAATTTATATCATTTCAAGAGGTATCCTTCTCGTATATGTACTTGTATGCCCCCTTAACATATTTCTCTTTGTAATGGAAGCAGCCGTGTCCTCAATATGATACATCAATATTATGAATTCTTTAATCTCTCTCATTATAACAAGTATTCACAGATTGAGTTTTTTTTTTTAATAAGACAAATTTAACTTAAAGTGGATATCCTGTCTGGCTATTCAAATTTACAGAGTTCTTGTTCTAATTCTTTAACTGACGTTTCAGGTCGAATGGCCAAAGACCACCCCGACTCTCCTAAACTCTACCATTTGGAATCGAAAAGGCAACGTCTCACTTACATCTTTCTCGTAACTGGCCTCTGCGTCCTCTGCTACGTCCTCGGTTCTTGGCAAAATGCTGCCGTCCCCAAATCCTATGCGAACGCCAATTCATCCAACAAACTTAACTGCGAAAATTTGGCCGCCCAATCTAACCCCGAATCATCCACCTTTGATTCTACATCGTCTTCTGGATCTAACAATCTCGAATTTGAAGCCCACCACAAACTAGTCAATGATGAAGCACCAAACTCAATCCAAAAGTTCCCTGCTTGCGCGATGAACTTCAGTGAGTACACACCTTGCCAGGACAAAACAAGAGGAAGAACGTTCAGCAGGGAAATGTTGGTATACAGAGAGAGGCATTGCCCGCAAAAAGATGAACTCATAAAGTGCTTGATTCCAGCTCCTCCTAATTACAAAAGCCCATTCAAGTGGCCAATGAGTAGAGACTATGCTTGGTATGCTAACATCCCTCACAAGGAGCTCAGCATTGAGAAAGCTGTTCAAAATTGGATCCAAGTGGAGGGCGATAAGTTTCGGTTTCCTGGGGGCGGTACAGGGTTTCCCAGAGGTGCTGATGCTTACATTGATCAGATGAGCGAACTTATCCCTTTGACCGATGGGAGTATTAGAACAGCTATCGACACTGGGTGTGGGGTAAGAAGATTCTTCATATCTGATATTACCCTCAAACAAGTTTCCTGTATTTATATAGCCTCACAAAAAAACATAACTGATATAAAACTTTATGTTATATGATGTATCACCCAAAAAGGATACCGTCAGTTGATAGGTACTAGATACGGGTATTTTGCTCACTTTTGGTGTGTATCTCATCTAACTTTTACATCAAAATAACAAGTACCTTTTACGGTGATTTAAATTTTCAACTCATGATTATATGAGTACTTGAGAATCTAGACATAAAAGAATATGCGAGAAATTTGTTGATTCTGTCTATGAATGTTGTAAGGTTGCAAGCTGGGGAGCTTATCTGCTGAAGAGGGATGTCTTGACAATGTCGTTTGCACCAAGAGACACCCACGAGGCTCAAGTCCAGTTTGCCTTGGAGAGGGGAGTCCCAGCTATCATAGGTATTATGGCAACAAATAGGCTTCCATATCCAGCAAGAGCTTTTGATATGGCTCATTGCTCTCGGTGTCTGATTCCATGGTTTAAATTTGGTAAGCAGTCCATATATTTCCGAGACAATATATAATGACTCTAGAACTTTTTTCAGGTTATGTGAATTGAAATAACATTATGCTCATGTTTTGATCAGATGGTCTATATCTTACCGAAGTCGACAGAGTTTTGAGGCCTGGGGGATTTTGGATACTTTCGGGCCCCCCAATTAATTGGAAGAGATATTACAAAGGTTGGGAGAGAACCCAAGAAGATCTGAAACAAGAGCAAGATTCAATTGAGGATGTTGCAAAGAGACTATGTTGGAAGAAGTTTGTTGAGAGGGAGGATCTTTCTATTTGGCAAAAACCTCTCAACCACATGGAATGCAGTGTGAGTAGGAAGACTCTTAAGACGCCACCAATGTGCAAAAAGGGCAATGCTGATTCTGCGTGGTAAGCCAACTATTATATATTGCTACATTTCTTACTCTTTCGTAATATTTGAAGGGAATGAAAAAGAAACATTCAGGAACTAAATGACATTTCATTGATCGTACATTGGCGGTGAATTGCTTTTTGTATGCATATGACGTGGGATTTGAACCTGTGCAACTGATACCATGAGAAACCGTGACTACCGCCATAAATCAAGGGTCGAGCAATTCGTATTTATCCTTGTAACAAATTGATTTAGTAAACTTGACAATTTCCTCATTATGTTATCTAGGTACACGAAATTGGAACCCTGCATAACCCCGTTACCGGATGTAAGGGGTCAAAACGAAGTTGCTGGGGGTGCAACAAGCAAATGGCCCGCGAGGGCATTTGCTTTGCCGCCTAGAATAAGTATGGGTACAATTCCAGGAGTAGACGCCAAGAAGTTTCAAGACGACAACACTATGTGGAAAGAGAGACTCTCACTCTACCAGCGGGTTGTCTCGGGTCTAGCTCAATCTAAATACCGGAATGTGATGGACATGAATGCCAACTTGGGTGGGTTTGCTGCAGCTCTGATTGAGTTTCCTGTATGGGTGATGAATGTGGTTCTATCCACCTCAGAGCCGGAAACACTTGGTGTGATCTATGAACGAGGGTTTATTGGGACATACCAGGACTGGTGTGAGGCTTTCTCGACTTACCCAAGAACTTATGATCTCCTCCATGCCGATCGAATTTTCAGTATTTATCAAGACAGGTAAACGAGAAATACTTCCTTTGTTACTTCTCTTTATTCAATTTGAGTAAGACTGAGTAGTACTTGATGAATATATATCTACATCTTTCTTTCATGTAGATATGAATGTCAGTGTAGGTTTACATATAGTTCCCTAAGAACAAATTTAAGGATTTATAGTTTCCTATGAAAATTTTTAAGGGTATTCTCAACCTGATGAATTACCTCAAAGTTATGTTATGTGTTGAATCTGATGCAGGTGTGATACCACATACATTCTGCTCGAGATGGACCGAATTTTAAGGCCTGAAGGGACAGTAATCTTCCGAGACACTGCTGATGTACTTACTAAGGTTAAGGGGACAATCGAGGGGATGAGATGGACGGGCCATATTATTGATCATGAAAGTGGACCCTTCAACCCTGAGAAGATCCTTGTGGCTACTAAGACTTACTGGACCGGTGAAGAGCAATAACTTGATCACATTTTTGTATCACTTAAAAAATATTCCCCAAATTTTTCACTGTAGTATAAGATCTACAGAGTTTCTGTGCAGTTTTTGTAGAATTAGATTGTTGTTTTCGTCAGTTTTGTTCTATGTTACATTTTAAACAATGAATAGATGATGAGGTGCAGAAATTTTCGGGTTTTCCCTCATTGCAGGTAATGGAGATTAAGATGTATACTAATTCATATACCAGTTTTTTCAATCAATGAAAATTAATGTTCTTGTTCCTCAAAATCTCAAATATCTTGTCAAAGCTACAAATTTTGGGCCATTTGCACATGCAAATTTTTCATGTTCCTATATTCAAGTATGCACTTGTTACTTTTGAATACATGCTCAATGAAAATGATTTCATATCTTGTATTTCTTCCTCAAGTATATAACACTCGTGCACGATTGATATTTAAAAAGTTCTTCTTTGGTTGAATTAATTTAATTTCTTATATTTGTTTCTTTGACATCAACCTTTAGACAAGAAAGAGTGTGATATTTGAATTCTTAGAATCCCTTAATACTTTTTAAAAATAAGCTTTCCAAATTATTATATCTATATTCTAATTTTTTTAATTATAGAAAATTTTGTATTGAAAAGGAGAACTTCCTCATTTGTAGCTGTTAACAACTAATTCTTATAGGCTATGGGCTTCACTTTTATTTCTTGTTTCTTCTGTTTTTGGAATAGCCAACTGCAACTTGATACAAGTAAGATTTTGATGCGGAGCACATAAGTAGCAACAACAGTAGCGGCGGTCAACCGGTCGGTTGACCTCAAGAGCATCAAAACCCTCTGACTCAGATTGCGCATTGGCGGTCAACCACAGAACTCTCTTAACTCAGATTGGGTTATTGGTTGTCAACCGCGAGGTCTACTGCAAGCAAACCGCCACATTTAGTTTGGGCAGATTTAACATCTTTCGGGTGAATTATTGACATCTTTTTGTACCTGAAATATTATATATTTTATGCTTTCCTCGTTTAGGGATATTTTCGGTTATTTCTTTCCTTAAGGATTAGGTTTATTTATTTTTTTTCTTCGCAAGTTTAGTTTACCTACTTATTGGCATTAGGAGTTATCATGTATTATTATTATCTTTCATTATTAATTAAATTATAAAACGAGAGTTTTTCTTCAATTTATCTTTCTCGTGCGCAAGAAAACTCCTATTTTTTTAAGGCTCGGAAGCTTGTACGAGATCAAACAAACAATCTATCTTGGTATGAGAGCCCAAGAATCATTACTAGGGATGTCATGTGTCAACTACAGCCATGAAGACGATGGCCCTTTCAACGGTGATCGTGATGATCTCCGAAAGCCGTTAACAAGATGAGAGTTTCTGCGTAGCATGAGGGATCTGCAAAGAGGGATCAATGACAACTTTCGTAGGAATCTTATGGAGTTCAAAGCGCTGGAAGGCCATACTCGCGCAAAGTTTGACAACTTGTTTGCTTCAAGGCTTGATCAACCTTTATCTTGTCGACCACACGAAGAGCGAAGTGCACCATCCGATGGCTGGGATTTTGATAGACCTAATAACAACTCTATAGAATTCCCTAATGAAGAATATCCTCGCCATCAATATTCCATTCAACATCATACCCCTTATCCACCTTACCGCAATGACGACTACCGCATCAAAGTAGATATTCCGACGTTCCATAGCAGTGTAGACGTGGAAGGTTACTACGATTGGGAGTATGAAGTGGAGCAGTTCTTTGAACTGATGGGCGTGGTAGAGGAAAAGAATGTGAAGTTAGTTTCTTACAAGTTGAAGGAAGGCGCTCCGGCTTGGGGGTCTAACATACAGGGCTTAAGGCGATATCGTGGAGAGCCACCTGTTCATTTTTTGCGACACATGAAGGATCTTTTGCAGTAGAGGTTACTCCCTTTGAATCACTTGCAGATGATGTATCAAAAGTATCAGAATTGCACTCAAGGTAACCATTTCATCACCGATTATAGCAATGAATTCCTTAGATTCCAATCTCGCTGTAATATTTCAAAGACAGATGAGCAACTAGTAGAACGTTATACCAATGGGTTGAAGCATGCAATTCAAGACTGCATGGCACAACAGACTGTTTGGAACATCAACGAGGACATAATACAATTGCATCTTGAAAAGTTATTGAATCGGCAATCTAATTCTTTCTATAGTAACCGGGGAGATCAGGGCAAGGAAGATCAACAAGTATCAAGTTTAGCAAAGCAAAATAATCAACCCTCCAATAACACCACTGATGGAGACATGAGCAAAACGACAAGAAAACCGACGATAGATCCCCCACCTTGCCAACCTCCTAAAAATCCAAATCCATATGCCTGTCTGGCACCAGATAAATGTAACAGGTGTGGAGAAGCACATCATTGGTCGAACATGTGTCCCAAGAGGTATGCTAATATGGTCAATGGAGTAGATGGACCAGTATATGAGGACGTAGATGCATAGTTGGAGGTAGCATCAGAAGCTTTAGAAGAAGGATTCAGTGGTATAGTGTGATGCATGTTGTTTGCTCCAAAGCAAGAAGATTGTCAGAGACAAAACATCTTTCATTCACGTTGCTGAATCGGTGGTCATTTATGCAGTATTATTATCGATAATGGCTGCAATGAGAATATGGTATCCAACGATATTGTTGAATATCTGAAGTTAGAAATAGAACCTCATTCATCTCCATTTAGCATCGGCTGGATCAAGAAGGGGCGTGCAATTCAAGTCTCACAAATCTGTAAGGTCATTCTTTCTTTTGGTAAGCATTATAAAGCTGATATTTTATGCAATGTTGTGGAGATGGATGCATGTCTTTTTTTTTTTTTTTTGTGAAACGCCTTGGCAGGTTGATGTAGGGGTGAAGTATTTTTGCAAGGCGAATGCCTTCTTATTCACTTGGGATAGTTATAAGATATCCTCATATCCAAAGCTTCCTCTTAGTGATCAACCTAAAGCCGTGTTCATCAGGAAAGTCACTATTTACTATAGCAAATGTTCATGTCGACGTTACTAAGTTAAGGAAGTCTCTACTGGAGTTCAATGAGCCTTCATCCAGCCAAGATATGCTAATATACGATCTTTATGGTGACGAAGACAAAGTTACAGTTTCAGAGTTGCAAGGGATGAATATTTTTGAGAAAGTCAATGAGTGTTCCAGAAAAGGCCGGTTGATAAGAGCAACAAATTTCAGAAATTATGAATTGTAACCCCCACTCCCGACAATTAGTATTTTCTGTGTATTTTCTATAATTTGATTTTTTGTAAATTTACTTTTGTTTTAACTCGATTTGGACCTTCTATTAAAATCTTTTTCAAATAATAGTATAAATTAACTTTATTTTCTATTTTTAATTTATCGACAATTTATGTTATTAATTTAATAAAATTGTTAAACTCAGATCCTGTTTTGTTGCATATCATTATTTGTTAATATTATTAGTATTATTATTGTTATTATTATCAGTATTCTTATGATTACTTTTATTATTATTATTATTATTATTATTATTATTATTATTTTGTTTTAAGCCCGAACATGCTCAATTTTATATGCATTTCACTATTTGATTTAATATATATATCTATATAATAAAACACAAAGAAAGCTATCAAGTGGCTCTCCTTCAATCTCCCTAAAATCAAAGGTCCAGATCTAACCTCACAAAACACATTTTTCCCTCCAAAGTTTCCCTCTAAAACTCAAATTCAAATATCCCCCATCCAAAAAAACTCCTTCATTTATTTAATTCTCTCTCTCTCTCTCTCTCTCTCTCTCTCTCCCCTATTCAAAAATTAAGTAAATTAAAAATTTAAAAAATTTAAAATTAAAAAATTTAAAATACTAAAAAAACTTAAAAACTAAACAATTTAAAATTTTTTAAAATTTTAAAATAATTCAAAAAATTCAAAAACTTATAAAAATTTATAAAAATTATCAAGTGGCTCTCCTTCAATCTCCCTAAAATCAAAGGTCCAGATCTAACCTCACAAAACACATTTTTTCCTCCAAAAGTTTCCCTCTAAAACTCATATTCAAATCTCCCCCATCCAAAACAACTCCTTCATTTATTTAATTCTCTCTCTCTCTCTCTCTCCCCTATTCAAAAATTAAGTAAATTAAAAATTAAAAAAATTAAAAATTAAAAATTTTAAAATACTTAAAAAACTTAAAAACTAAACAATTTTAAAATTTAAAAAATTTTAAAATAATTCAAAAAATTCAAAAACTTATAAAAATTTATAAAAAATTTAAAAATTAATAAAATTAAAAAAATTAAAATTTAAAAATTTATTTCTCTCTCTCTCTCTCTTATATATATTTATATTTATGAAAATATGGACATTTATACCCCCAATTTATAATTATTTTTCAACATATACTATTAGAAACATTGACTTTTATTTATAACTAATTATTGTCATACTATTCAAACTTGGGCTACATAATTGTTGATTTACTGTTTACAAAGGTTTTCATATGTTGTATCATTCTGAAGACGTGCCGTAGGCACGTGCCCACGGGCAAATCTAGTATATATATATATATATATATATATATATATATATATATATATATATATATATATATATATATATATATGTATGTATGTATGTGTGTATGTATGTATGTATGTATATTTTAAATACCCTATTGTTCTTTCTGATTATTTTATTTTTGATTAAATTTGTTCATGGAAAATTTCCGTTCTTTTTGATTGAGATTTTCTTGTTAAACCTATTATCTTTTATTGAATGGTGGATATTTTTATTTAAACCCTACTGATTTTGATCTATCTCTTAATTGAATCCTAAATCGCAATTTCTTGTGTTCTTGACCCAAAACCGCTTTTATTTGACCCGTGTAGCATATAAATACAACTCTACTGTAAATCCTAAAAATTGCACAATTTTGAAACCCTGGCCGTCTATTCTCTTTCCTCTTTCCTCTCTCCTCCCGTTCTCTCTCTCCCAATCTATTTCCCGCCTAAGCCTTTCCCCATCTTCTCCAACCACCACCAACCCCCTCCGGTGACCTCCCCTCTCATTGCCGCCCTCATCTAGCACCGCCAGCACGCCCCCGAACCACCAGGTTGAACCCCAAACTCCCTCCTAAGTCTTGTCAACAGCCAAACACCCATCCCCATCTTCCGTTCTCTTCTCCGGACGTTTCTGGTGACCCCCCGTGCTTCGGAGACCCCCTCGTCGCCATCCCCTCTCGGCGCCGCCTCCTAGTACCACCACCAAAACCCCCAGTGACCCTCCTCCTCTTCAGCTCTCCTCGACATTAACAGGCACCCAAAACTCCAACCCGATCACCCCTGTCCTCCACTTCGTCGTCCAGCACCACAGGCACTGCCCTACATCCGTCGCACCGTCGCGCCGTTCACCGTCGACATCGGTGACGCTGTTCGTTGCCTTTGCCCGTTACTGCAGTCTTTTTATTTGTGTGCTCTGTTGCAGTGCTGCTATCTCTTTGTTTACTTAAGTCGCTGTTTGCACGTGTATTACACGTGTTCTTTTGTGTGTTTGTGGGTTCGTTGCTTCGGGATCCTTATCCCGTTATTCTTGGTATTCGTTTTTACCGTCTAACATGCAAGTCACCGTCCTCTTGAATTGTTAATTGTATCAAATTCAAGTTTTGTTGAAACTCTTGCAAGTAGATCTCTTTGTTATCGTATTATTCTTTGTTCATCTCTTCGTTGGGTCTATTGAGGGTTTACACGAGCTAACCTCAATATTCTTGACATCCTGCCACTTTTGACTCTAAAGATTGGATCTTTCATGCATTCATGTAGAATTAATAATAGGGTTAACTATATAATCATAACACAAATAAATTAATGTAGAAACAATTGTTTAGGTTGTATGATGTTTGATTGATTGATGGTTGATTGATGATAAATTAGTGTATGTGTGTGTAAGTGTTATAATTTTATTTATCATGTTTTGACACCATCATGCTGATTATATAATTTATTGACTAAAGAATCGATACCCATCATGTTTAATTAATTTATTTTCATGAAAAATACCCTAAAAACTGTATCTTGCTTGCTGCCTGAAATTTGTCTTTTATTTTTGAACTAGTAAAAGATCTTAAAATGAATTACTTTCTGAATAAGAGTTGTAGCCTTATCTTTCTAGTTTCCAGAACATCTTGAATTTTTGAATTCCGAGTTTTGTAGCAAAGGTTATGCCCGTTTTACTACAGCTGTGTTTTTATTTCCAGAATTATACTTTTCAGATTTTCTTCAATTAATTATTCCTATATCATTGTATTGCATGAATTAATGTATGTATGTGGTATTGTATGATCCCAATGACTTATTGTCATCTTTCTAATTGTCTTATTTCATGTTACCAACCTATTGTTCCACTATCGATACTATTTTTCACCGAATTGTCCGTTAATTGCATATTGTATTGTTGCATTGATAAATAATAAACTAGCCGGGGTTTAAGGGTTGATTTTAGGAGTGGACAATATAAGGACTGTACTCAGAGGAGGGGCCCGTGTTTCCCTATTTATTGGTCTATTGGTCTATTTTTTTCTATTGGTCATATCGATTATTGATTAATTGTAGATTACTGACTACAATATCTCGATTGATTCGGTCATCGGTCCTTATTGAATATCGTTGCCGAGTACATGAACTATAAAATCCACCACTTAAGTCTAAAATGAAATTGATTGTATGCATCAAGCCTGTAGTATGGGATGCAGTAGTACATGCATTAGTTAGGATTAAAATGATTAATAGACTTAAGAGTTGCATCATATCGACACTGCATATTGTTCCTCATTGTTCCTATTGATATTGAATTGATCATTGATTATTGTTACCGAATATTGAATTATTGTTTATAGCCATTGCATCGATTACCGTGATATTGATTATCGTGCCATGTTATTGATTCCTATTGATCCATTGACTTCATTGTTATACCATTATTCCATTGTTCCCTACTTTCTCTATTTGCTTTCCATGACTTGCTCTAAGGATAATTTTCTCCTCTTTTTAGATGTAATATTTACAGGTGTTGATGGAAAATTTCCTGATAGATTGGGAGAACAATATTGGTGAAGGAATTGATAGCATCACTGCTTAATAAATTATTGTTGCCATGAAGATTTAATTATTGAACTATTGTTATTTCATTGTATTGTGGGCTTTTAACCCGAATATTGCTATTTGTTTCCAGACGTTGGATTATTATTGTATTTGAATATTTTTATTGCTTCATTCCAAGTATTATTGTTAATGAGATTATTATTATTGTCTGCGCAGTATTGGTTATATTGTTGAGTTGATCAGGTAAACAGCTTATGGGTGACATTAGTCATTCGCTGGGCCAATGTTATATGCTCGTATTCCGTATTTTTGGGAAGCGGGGCATGACAAGGTTTTTAGTGGTATTAGAGTCCGGGCTTGGATAATATATCAGTCAAACGTGACTAACGAAAGAAAGTTAGCTTTGATTGATATAATCAGATTTGGGATCATATTGGTTTGACTCAACAGTATGAGTAATACAGGAATCGTATGAACAATTGATATCCAACTTATGATCTGGAAACTAGTCTCTTCTGATTTCTCTTTGATCCTTTCACATTCAGTTCTTTCATTCCTTGTTGTCTTTTGTCTCTTCTGTTCATTGATTCCTTATTGGGTATGATTTCATTCTTTTCGTACCCATAATCTTTTGATTCCGGTGTCATCTGTTCCTTTTCTTTCTGCTTGGCCTGTCAATCGGCATCGCTTGATCTGCAACGACTTGTCTACAGCTTGGAGCTTCACCATCAGAGTGGCGCAACGGAAGCGTGGTGGGCCCATAATCCACAGGTTCCAGGATTTTCTTGTTGCTTCTCTTTCTTGCATTGTTTACTTCCTTGATTCATTCATTTGCATTGTCATCATTCATTGAATCTCTATTTAACATCATTCTTGATCACTCCATTCCTATCCATGTTCTTTCTTATTCTGGTGTTGTCACCATTTTGTTTTTTCCTTCGAATTCCCTATTTTGTTACCGATAATTTTGTCTCTTTTCCTTTATTCTCTGTTTTATTATTTCACAAGTTTGCTTTTGCTTTGTCATATGTACCGCCTAAGCAAATTTCGAGGAACGAAATTTTGTTGTAAGGTTGGTAGGATTGTAACCCCTATTCCTGACAATTAGTATTTTATTTTCTATAATTTGATTTTTTGTAAATTTATTTTTGTTTTAACTCGATTTGGACCTTCTATTAAAATCTTTTTCAAGTAATAGTATAAATCAACTTTATTTTCTATTTTAAATTTATCGACTATTTATGTTATTAATTTTCGGACTTTTAATAAAATTGTTAAACTCAGATTCTATTTTGATGCATATCATTATTTGTGAGTATTATTAGTATTATTATTGTTATTATTGATGCTATTTGATTTTGGGGTGTGGGGGCAGCAGGTGTAAGTTCTTGTAATTTGTGAAATAGAAACCGTAGTACTGGCATCGGTCCGACCTCGGGGAGCGGGACCGGCTCAGGGGGTAGATCCGAGAGGTAGAGGTTGGTAGCTCGGCTCGGAAGTAGGAGCAGAGAGGTAGAGGCCGGATGCTCAGCTCGGATCCAGTAGCTCGGCTCGGCTCCAATAGCTCTATTCGGTCTTTTGTACCTGCACACTGCCTAGAAACACCGGGAGAAGTCCTGACGACAGGCCCTTCAACGATCTAGTCAGTCACTGAGAAAGAGACTGGGCAGCTAGGGTTCAGGTGGGGAGAGATTGATTACCTTGTGAAGTGAGGAGGGGGTCTGATATTTATAGGCAGAGGCAAACGGGTTTGGGACCTTAGTGGGCCGGGTCGGACCCGTTTGCCTGTGGGCCTGAGGTGGTAGGAGCCCATTGGACCTCTGTTGACCTGATGATCAGGGAAGAGTGAGATTTGAGGAGATCTGATGGCCCAAAAGGGGCCACAGTCATCTAACCCATATCAGGAGCCCCCACTCCTGGAGGGCTGGGTAATCTAGTTGTGGAGGAGTGATTTGTCTATGTAGGAAGAGCGGAGCGGCGAAAATGTAGTTTGTATCTTCTAGAGAGGACAGCAGGGTAGGATGAAGTGGATCCCTTAAAGATATGAGGGGCATCGAGAGCCGAGAATAGAGGGTTGTAAGCCAGGCGTCGAGCGTCGAGCTTCTATACGCTCGAATGCCGGGGCCTATTACCGAGCCGTCGAGCCCCGAGGCTCGTAGTGAGCTGGGCGGTGGCTCGAGGCTACCGCTGAGCGTCGAACCTTTTTGAGCTCGGATGTCGAGGCTTTCTGTCGGATGTCGAGCCCAGAAGCTCGTCTGTGAGAGCTAAGGGGTCGAGTCCCCCCAAAAAAGCTCTGGGGTGGCTCAAGGTCACTACCGAGCGCCGAGCCCCCTGCTTGTTAGAAAAGCATTGGGGTGGCTCGGAGTTGGTACAGACCGTCGAGTCCCAAGTTTGTTGTAAAAGTTAGGGGGTGGCCCGAGATCACTGCCGAGCACCGAGCCCCCATGCTTGTTGGAAAAGCACTGGGGTGTCTCAAAATTGCTACCAACCGTCGAGCCCCAAGCTTGCTGTAAAATCTAGGGGGTGGCTCGAGGTCACTACCGAGCGCCGAGTCCCCGTACTTGTTAGAAAAGCCCCGGGGTGGCTCGGAATCGCTACCGACCGTCGAGCCCCAAGCTTGCTGTAAAGGCTAGGGGGTGACTCGAGGTCACTACCGAGCACCGAGCCTCCATACTTGTTGGAAAAGCTCTGGGGTGGCTCGGAGTTACCACTGACCATTGAGCCCCAAGCTTGTTGTAAAAGCTACGGGGTGGCTCGGAGTTGCTACCGATCCGTCGAGCCCCAAGCTTGTTGTAGAAGCTAGGGGTTGGCTCGAGATCACTACCAAGCACCGAGCCCCCTATGCTTGTTGGAAAAGCACTGGGGTGGCTCGGAATCACTACCCTACCGTCGAGCCCCTGAAAAGCTAGGGGTGGCTCGAGGTCACTGCAGAGCGCCGTGCCTCCATGCTTGTTGGAAAAGTGCTAGGGGTGACTCAGAATCGCTACCTGACCTTCGAGCCCCAAGCTTGCTGTAAAAGCTAGGGGGTGGCTCGAGGTCATTGCCGAGCGTCCGAGCCTCCATACTTGGTGGAAAATCCCTAGGGGTGGCTCGGAATAGTACCAACCGTCGAGCCCCAAGCTTGCTGTAAAAGCTAAGGGGTGGCTCGAGGTCATTACCGAGCGCCGAACTCCCCATACTTGTTGAAAAAGCTCTGGGGTGGCTCGGAATTGCCACAGACTATTGAGCCCCAAGCTTGTTGTAAAAGCTAGGGGGTGGCATAGAGTTGCTACCAATCATCGAGCCCCAAGCTTATTGTAAAAGCTAGGGGTGGTTCGAGACCACTACCGAGCGCCGAACCCCCTATACTTGTTGCAAAAGCTCTGGAATGGCTTGGAATCGCTACCGACCATCGAGCCCCAAGCTTGCTGTAAAAGCTAGGGGTGGCTCGAGGTTACTGCCGAGCGTCGAGCCTCCATACTTGGTGGAAAATCCCTGGGGTGGCTCGAAATCGCTACCGACCGTCGAGCCCCAAGCTTGCTGTAAAAGATAGGGGGTGGCTCGAGGTCATTGCCGAGCGCCGAACCCCCCATACTTGTTGGAAAAGGCCCAGGGGTAGCTTGGAATTGCTACCAACCGTCGAGCCCCAATCTTGCTATAAAAGCTAGGGGGTGGCTCGAGGTCACTACCGAGCGCCGAGTCCCTATACTTGTTGGAAAAGCTCCGGGGTGGCTCGTAGTGAAGCGAGCTTCGACCCACCATGCCTACTGTGAAAGTTGTGAGTAAAAACTAGAAAATTTCATGTGATGCTGACATCACGGGTGTGGAATTCGAGGCGTTTGAAATGATAGTGGCCTTTAGATCTTGATGATCAAGATTGGACGGTGGGGATTTTGGCACTGGATTCGAAGCATCAATTCCACTATATAAATCCCCCTCCCTCCCTCATTTCTTCATTTTGCATTTTCTCTCTAAGACCAGGAGCTTCTCTCTCCACTCTGCCGGCGACGACTTTTACGGTGAACTCTCCGTCTAATAGTATTCAGATTAGTATTTTATTTTGCATTGTCTGGCACTCAGTCTGACTCCGAAGCGAGTTCCTCCATTCGGGGTGAAGATGATCGTGATTCGGACTCGTTGTCGTGGGACCTGGACGACCGACCTAATGTGGGAGAGGGACAGTCGGAGGGAAAGGGGCAGCCAGATTCCACGTCCTGCGATACAGATGATCGGGTCCTGGACGTGGCCCCTCTACAGATTCGCGAGTCGGAGATAGTAGAGTCCTCAGGCGAGTAGGTTGAGGAAGGAGAGTCTGAGGAAGGAGGCGAGGAGGAAGAAGGTGAGGAGGAAGGAGGCGAGGAAGGGGTTGAAGAGGAAGGAGGCGAGGGAGGAGGGGCTCTCCCCCCTCTCCCTTTTTGTCGACACCATGTCTGCCGAGGAAGCCTCGAACTCGTAGTAAGAAGAGGAAATGGCGAATGCCGGATAGTCCGAACTCGCCGGACGAGTTCGCACCGAAACCAGGATTTGACGTCCCCTTTTCCAAGAGGGCAGGGTCGATCAGGATGTATCCTAACGATGTGGAGAGCCTTGTTCAATTCCACATGGAGGTGCCTTCGACCAGCTGGCCTCAGATAAAGATGGACAACACATAGTGTGTGCTGAAGACCTATTTTCTGCTCATTATAAGGGCCAGTTACTTCATCCCCAAGGAGTACGAGTTGATGATTCCAAGCCCCGGTCTTCGCCCCACCACCGAGTTGGCCTCCGGCTTCTGCATGTTTCCTGAGGATGCTTTTGTCTCGGGACTAAGGTTGCTGCTGCATCCGTTCATCAAGAGGGTGCTGAGTGGGGGGAACTGAGACCGATGCAGTACAACCCTGATTCATGGAAGCATCTGATTTGCTTCATTTTGAAGTTTCAGGAGAAGACGGTCCCCCTTAAGTTGAAGTACTTCTGCACGGTCTTGGGGGTAAGCTAGCTCGGTGATATGGAGGGCATATTCTACATCTCGCCCCTCCCTCACAAGAGGGTGTTGCACGGTCACCCGAACTCCATAAAGGGGTGGAAGGAGAAGTACTTCGTTGTTGGGAGCAAAGTGCCTTGGGAAATCTCTACGGCCTGGAACTTCTTCAAGCCAAACTTCAAACTCCCGAGGCGTTGGGACTTGACTGAGGTAGAGTGGGATGATGTAGACAAAATCGTTGAGGGGCACAGCATCGGTTGGCCCCGCGTGACCGAGATACACCTTGCACAAGCCGGACTGAGCCCAACTGATCCCTGTACATTTTTTGTTTCATTCTTGTCTAACCTTCTGCTTTTGTATTAACATTTTTTCTCTTTATTGCAGTTATGGAACTAGCCAAGCTTGAGGCGAGGAAGGCCCTGTTGGCACTGGCCTAGAAGAAGAGGGCCCAGCAAGCAGCATCGGGGGCGGGGCCAGCCCAAGAGGCGGCGAAGGTCCCTTCGGAGCCGTCCCCCAAGAGGCTGAAAAAGAAGCACTCGTCCCGAGAGGCGAAGGAGTTGGGGCCGAGCATGAGTAGTCGAAAGGTTACTGAGGTCCTGAGGGCTGTGACCCCCGCCGTCCGTCCCGTCGCCAGGCAGATGGTTGGCGAGGGGGGGCTAAGGCCATATGCCCTAGACTAGTCGGTGAAGGAGGGAGACTCGCTAGCCGAGGGCCCGATCTCCATGGAGGTGGTCGCCAAGCTCGCCACAGTGCGCGATCGGAATGTTCTGGCGATCGAAACCACGGAGACGGCCCATATGAAGTGGGCTCAGGCTTAAGTGGTGCTAAGTGTTGGTTTTTTCTGTCTTGTTCATTTCTTTTGTACTGGGTAATCTTCTGAAATTCCCTTCTCGACCAGGCGTTGCTGACCGGGGACCAGATGAGGAGGTGCCTGGAGAAAGAGGTCCAAGCCGAGAAGCGGAACGCCGATCGATACATTCGAGAGGCGAAGGACGTCAAGCTCGAGCTGAAGGCTGCTCAAGGGAAGGTGCAGGTCCTCCAAGCCGAGCTCGCCTCTCAACAGGATGAGAATCTTCGTGAAATGGCCACGGCCCGAGGAAAGGCACAGGCGGAGTACGACGAGATGGCGATGGCAGTGGCGGAAGAGGTGATCAGTGCCCAAGATGAGGTGTATGATAGGGCGAAGGAGCACTTTCTGCTCCTTTACCCTGAAGCGAAGATCGAACACCTCAACTGTGGGTGGGTACCCCCCGTGCATCCGCCAACCCTCGGGGGCAAGGGCGATGAGGCTCCGAGGGACCCCGCCTTGGAGGAGGAGGAGGGGGGTGCGGCAGCGGACGAAGAGGTGCAGCTCCCCCCTCTGCAGTAGCTAAAATACTTTCTTCCCCTTTCCTCTTTTTTTGTTTCTTTTTGTATTGCCGAATGTGGACTGGCCACTGCTTTTTGTAATCAATTTTTGAATCAATACAACTAGATATTTGGGTTGACCTTCTATGACTTGTGTGGATTTTTAGTGAATTGTGATTTCCTTCTCTCTTGCCAGGTTAACGAGGCCCTGGGTGCCGACCTCAGTTCTGTCGAGGTCCGTCAACTTCGGGATAGACTAGAGTCCAAGGAGAGTGTCTTGATCAGCTATCGCAAGTAGGCTTGCGATCGAGAAGCTGCAGTAGGCTATTTTATGACCAAGTCCAAGAAGCTCATCTTAGAGGCGGCACACCTGAAGATGGCCATAGCCGATCGGGACTGGGGGAGTGCTGAGACAAACTGGTCCCTGTCTAATGCTTCTACCAGGCAGCTGACCTCCGAGTCCGTTCTTCATGGGGTTGTGGTTGAAAAGAAGCTGGAGATCCAGAGGTTGAAGGTCCTACTAGGCGCCAGACGGTCTCGGTTCGGCCGTCCAGAGCTGGGAGTCCCTTCTGTTTTGGATTCCTCGCCGACCCTATATTTGGAGATGGCGAGGCCCTCTAATGCGCAGAGCTCCGCTGTGGGGACGTCGACAATGGCTATGCCCAAGATGGGGGATGAGGCTGCCGGAGGGCGAACCCGTTCTGCAAGACTTGAGGCGGCTCTTGTGAGCCCGGAAGGTCTGGTGAGAGACCCTTAGGTAGAGGTAGAGGGATAATGCTGTAACATTTTTTAATTGTACCGTAGCCTTTGAGGGCGCTTATGAATAAGATTTGATTTGTCTGATCCTCTTTGAGTTGGAAAAACTAGGACGTTGATTGTTCCTCGAACCGGGCACCGAACCCCCTACTTTGTAGAAAACGAGGGAGTGACTCGAGACCCGTGTCAAATGCAGATTCACCCTGATTAGGGTAGTGACTCTGAGGGAGGATCTCTATTTTGCTCAGGAGCCGAGCTGTTTCGTCTTCCAATGTCGCTATATCTTCCGTTGTTTCTACTTCACAATGTCATAAATGTGCCTTTTTGGAGGGCTATATAACCCTCACCCCTTCATCAGTAATTCATCAGAAATCGTCTCACTTCACCGTGAGTTCTCATCGCTGGTGACTCTCTTGCCACCCTCTGACAATTGGGGGTAACGACTATGAGTGTTGTTTTATCCCCTGTTGTCAGTGGGTGAAAGGTGGGTCAGTCTCAGAGGCAGGGCTTGGGGCGCTTCCTGAAGGCGAGCGCCCCCAATGAAACTTTTGGCCGAGAGTCCCAGATCGGTGGCTGCCCTGCCACCCTCTGACAATTGGGGGTAACGGCTATGAGTGTTGTTTTTCCCCTATTGCCAACGGGTGAAAGGTGGGTCGATCCATGGTTCGGAGCTCGGGGTGCTTGTCGAAGGCGAGCGCCCTGAATCTTAATGAAAATTTTGGGTAGGGGGAGAGCTGAAATATCAACCAAAGGTTTAAGGCTTGGTTGCTTTGACGAAAACCCCTTGGGCACTCGGAGTGTTGAAGATCCCCTTAACATGTGAGAGTTGTCGGGCTGTGGCTCGAGGGTATTGCCGAGCGCGAAGCCCAGGTATCTTGAGAAATCTAGGGCGTGGCTTGAGGTCAATGCCGAAGGTAGAGCCCCCTTAACATGGAAGAGTTATCGGGTTGTGGCTCGGGGGTATTGCATAGCGCATAGCCCAGTTAGCTTGAGAAAACTAGGGCATGGCTCAAGGTCAATGACTAAGGTCGAGCCCCCTTAACATGGAAGAGTCATCGGGTTGTGGCTCGGAGGTATTGTCAAGCGCGTGGCCCAGTTAGCTTGAGAAAGCTAGGGCGTGGCTCGAGGTCAATGCTGAAGGTCGAGCCCCCTTAACATGGAAGAGTCGTCGAGTTGTGGCTCAGAGGCATGGTCGAGAGCATAGCCCAGTTAGCTTGAGAAAGCTAGGGTGTGGCTCGAGGTCAATGACGAAGGTCGAGCCCCCTTAACATGGAAGAGTCGTCGGGTTGTGGCTCGGAGGTATTGCCAAGCACGTGGCCCAGTTAGCTTGAGAAAGCTAGGGCGTGGCTCGAGGTCAATGCCGAAGGTCGAGCCCCCTTAACATGGAAGAGTCGTCGGGTTGTGGCTCAGAGGCATGGCGGAGAGCGTAGCCCAATTAGCTTGAGAAAGCTAGGGCGTGGCTCGAGGTCAATGCCGAAGGTCGAGCCCCCTTAACATGTGAGAGTTGTCGGGTTGTGACTCGGAGGTATTACCAAGCGTGTAGCCCAGTTAGCTTGAGAAAGCTAGGGAGTGGTTCGAGGTCAATGCCGAAGGTCGAGCCCCCTTAACATGGAAAAGTCACCGGGTTGTGGTTCAAAGGTATTACCGAGCGCGTAGCCCAGTTAGCTTGAGAAAGCTAGGGAGTGGCTCGAGGTTAATGCCGATGGTCGAGCCCCCTTAACAAGGAAGGGTCGTCGGGTTGTGGCTCGGAGGCATTGCCGAGCGCGTAACCCAATTAGCTTGAGAAAGTTAGGGCATGGCTCGAGGTCAATACCGATGATCGAGCTCCCTTAACATGGAAGAGTTGTCGGGTTGTGGCTCGGAGGCACAACCGAGCGCATAGCCCGGTTAGCTTGAGAAAGCTAGGGCATAGCTCGAGGTCAATGCAGAAGGTCGAGCCCCCTTAACATGGAAGAATCATCGGGTTATGGCTCAAAGGTATTGCCGAGCGTGTAGCCCAGTTAGCTTGAGAAAGCTAGGGCGTGGCTCAAGGTTAATACCGAAGGTCAAGCCCCTTAACATGGAAGAGTCATCGGGTTGTGGCTCGAAGGTATTGCCGAGCGCGTAGCCCAGTTAGCTTGAGAAAGCTAGGGCGTGGCTCGAGGTCAATGCCGAAGGTCGAGCCCCCTTAACATGGAAGAGTCGACGGGTTCTGGCTCGGAGGCATTGCCGAGTGCGTAGCCCAATTAGCTTAAGAAAGCTAGGGTGTGGCTCGAGGTCAATGCCAAAGGTCGTTCCCCCTTAACAGGGAAGAGTTGTCGGGTTGTGGCTCGGAGGCACTGCCGAGCGCGTAGCCCAGTTAGCTTGAGAAAGCTCAGGCATGGCTCGAGGTCAATGCCGAAGGTCGAGCCCCCTAAACATGGAAGGAAAAAATTAAAAAAATGTAGGAGGAAACAAAAATTACACTTTGTTATTTACAAAAAGGGGAAAACACGTAAGTGCCGACTACAATGGGTTGGTTACATAAGTTTAGCCCTCTCCTTCGAAGAACTTAATGAGGTGCTCCTCATTCCAGGGCCTCTTGATTATCCTGTCCCCCAGGTCTGCAAGTCGGTATGTGCCCGGGCGTACCACTTCGGAGACCTTGTAAGGGCCCTCCCAATTAGGCGACAGTTTCCGCTTTCCTCTGGGGTCGGATACCGCTAGCTTTCTGAGCACGAGGTCACTTTGCTTGATGTCCGCCGGGTGGACCTTCTTATTGTAGAATTTCTCGATCCTTTGTTGGTATATGCTCCTTCGAATGGCGGATCTTTCCCTGACCTCGTCTATGAGGTCCAGATTGGCTCTGAGGTCAGAAGAGTTGTCCTCTTTGTTGAAGGCCATGATCTTGAGTGTAACCCCTGTTTCCATTAATACGTATTTTTAAAGTATTTTTCCGCATTTAATTCCTTAGTATCTTATAACTATTTTTTTTTCCTAATTGATTTATTATTTAAACTATTTTTGAAACCCAATATACAAATTATTCTATTGTTTAATATTTAGTCCAAAGCCCAATTGTTTAATTGTTATTTTAAGCCCAAATTCCATATTCTAATTTTATTATTATATTTAATCTGAGCCCAAAAGATTAGCCCAAAATTCTAATTGTTTTATTTAAATACTTTGAGCCCCTTTTAAGCCCAAGCCCACTAAAGCAGAACTCATATAATTGTACAGACCCCCTACCCGTATACAAATTCTTCACACCCCCACTTTTTAGTCCCGTACTCTAACTCCCACTTTCAAATCCCGTACTTGCACACACTCTCCCATAACCTAGTAACTACCCCCACTCTCTGTCACCCCACTACTTCACTTCTTATTATATTATTATACAAATCCCCTTCCCCGTAATCCCTATCTCTCCCATTATCTCTCCTTCTCTGTCTCTCAACCGAAACAGAGAACCAAACAAAACCCGAACCCAACTCTCCCATCTTCTTCCTCCTCCATCTTCCACCTTTGTCACCCATTGGAGCTTCACCACCGCAGAGCCCGCACCTCCCCTCGACATTCTTCCAGTCGCGAGCGCCTCCCGCTCGCCTTCTCCATCGCATCCCCTCACCCTCACCGCTTCCCTCCTCCACAGTCGACAACCCCGCTCTCCTCGTCCCTGCTCTGAGATCCACCCCGACCCCTCCTCTGTTGACGCGCCATCCGCCGAGCATTCCCTCCACCCCGAGTTCCTGCCATCCCACCGAAGCTTTGCCAATGGCTTCCTCACCATTGCCGAACCTCAGTCGCCACCTCCTCCTTCGTCTCCCGTCGCCTCCGCCTGCCACCACAGTCGAACTCGCCTCGTCGACCCAATCGCGCCGCCCCGTCATCGTCCTCCATCGCCGCTTCACTCTGCTGCCCTCACCGCTCGCTCTTGCCCCCTGCTCCCTCGCTCGACAGCTCTGAGAACCCCCGAGTTCTCCCTCTGCCATTGCCATCGAGCTTCGAGCTCGTCGACAGCTCATCACCAGAGCACCCTAACCATAGCAACCGCCATTCGAAGTCCCATCATCTTCCCCCGTTCGAGCTCGCCTCTGCCATCTTCCCTCCCGGTCGTTGCCACTGTCTTCCTCACTCGAAGCCGCTTCACACTGCTCGCCATTGCCGAAGGCTCCGTCAAGCCGCTCCACCATCCCGCATTGCCTTCCCCATTCGTCCACCCAGTCGAAGCCCCTCCTCTGCTTGAATCCGCCACAGTCGACTTCCTCCTCGTCGAAGCCCGTCGCCACCCTGAGCGCATCACGCCGTCGCTCCGCAGTCACTGCCGCTTGAGCCTTCCCCTCGCCTCGCTGTCCCATCGCTGCTCCCTTTTCCCGCTCCCTCTCTCTCACTCTCACTCTCTGTCTGTGTTGAAGTGAAGAAGAAGAAAGAGGAGTTTTGGGATTGTTGCTGTCTGGATAGTTGCTGTTTTGGTTTTGTGGGGATTAGATAGTTGTATTGAAGTTGTATTAGTATTTGGTGTTGTGGAGTAGGAGATTGGAGTGGAGTGGTTACTGTTTTGGAGTTGTGAAGTTGAGTTGGGTTGGTTGTATCTCTGTTTGGAGTTGGTTTCTATTTGGAGTTTGCTTTGTGGAGTTACTGTTGCTGATTTGGCATGGCTGCCATATATCTTGCACATGTTCTACTATCCGAAATACTGATCCGTTATTCTTGTCTTCAATTTCATCGTCGTCAACTAACAGGCAAGTATCCCCTTGTACAAATTCGTTGGTCTAGTACAAGCACTTTTGCAAAATACCGCAAGTTATTCCTTGACTCTATTCGTATTATACATAACCTATTGATCCCGTATTCGTACAAGATCACGAATACTTTGTTTTCATATGCATTGCATGAACACAACACACATAAATACTCTTATAACTATACATGATATTGTGCATGAATTGCTTGTCTTATTACTAGGTTGCATGTTGTTATAATATCTTTTATTCTTAATTAAGTATTATACATGCCATTAGTCGCATCAATATGTTCTATAAGCCCTAAAATATGTTTCCATGCATTGCATAATTCTTGATTCTTGATCCTGTCATGTTACCCGTCCTTGTTGTTACATGTAGTTATTGTTCATGTTCAATTGTAATGAAAAGATAACAAGCCGGGGTATAAAGGGAAAAGATTTAGTAGTGGGCAATATAGAAGAGCGTACTCGGACGGGGCTCGTGGTTCTCCGATGCAAATTTGCAAGTTGCAAATTGCAAATTTGCAAATTTTATGTTCTATGTTTCACGCTATATGTTACACTATGTCCACATTGCACGTATCTCGATACAAGATACAATTGACTTGATATGTTTTCCGGGTACGTGACCTATAGAATCCACCACTAGTCTAAACTTTTACTTGATTGCAAGTGGCAACCATGTGGTATGGGACGCATGAAGTGCTACCTAGTTAGGTTAATAAAAGACATGACATTAACACATACACTTGCATGATCCGTTTACATGTTACATGGTTATGATGACTTGTTTACTTGTCTACATGTTACTCGTTTATGTTGACACGTTTACTTACTTACTCGTTCACATGTTACATGTTCCTATGGATTATTTAATTGTTTACATGCATGCTATTTGTTCCACGATGTCTTGTTCTTGATCATGTTGCATATTGTATTTGCTCTATTATATGATTCTTGATTCCTTGCTTTTCCTGCTTTTGTTTTATTCTATATTTGTCCCGTTAGCTTGTACCACTTGCGGCCCATGACTTGCATTAACAGGTGACTCTTTGTTTCTTCCTCCTCTTGTAATAATGTACTTGCAGGCCCAGATGGAGAATTACCTGAAGGTGTTGCTGAACAAAGATTTTAGTCATGTTTATTTTCATGTTATTTTAATTCATGTTTTATTCATGTAATCTTTATTGTAATCCGGGCGTGTTTGACCCGTAACTATGTTTCTTTTGCAGTTGTTGGTTTTGTCCTGTATTATGTCATGTAATATGTCATGTACTTTGTTATCCTATCGTGATTTTACATGCTTGCATGGTTGATATTGTTATCTTGTTGTTGAGTTAAATATACAGCTTATGAATGATGTATTCGCATCATTCGCTGGGCCTCAGTTACGTGCCTGTATTCCCGTATTCTAGGAAGTGGGGCGTGACAAGGTTTTTAGTTGTATCAGAGCCCAGGTTTTGGCTAATGTGTTAGTTTGACTAATACATTAGACAGGCTTGACTCATTCAGGTTATACTCTAATTATGTTAGAGTTTAGCCAGGTTAACTCAACAATACGAGCACCACGTTAATCACATGGATAATGAATAACCAACCTGGATACTCATCGACTTGATGGTTTTGCAGACTATGGCTGGTGAGGACAATTCGACTCCCCCGCCCAGGGACGAGACATCAGTGAATATCACTGCCACTCTCCAGGAGATGCGAAGAATGATGGAACTACAAAAGAACACAACGAGCTAATGAGAGCAAGTCTGGAAAGGATTCAGTAGTACGCAAAGCTCACTCGACTGAACATATTTGCGCAGCAACATCTCGACTTCGCCATCATGAAGCAGACCCATGAGAAGAAGAATCTGACGTGTAGCTATTGCCGCAAGATCGGTCACCTACACAAGGATTACTGGAAAGCCAATCGTCGATGTCTTGCATGCGGAGCGAAGGACCACAAGATTCAGAATTGCCGAAAGGTACGGAGAAGCACACCAACTGGAGGATCAGCTCTCAGTGGAGGACAAGATGAAGAGTGCAGTCAAGCCCCAGACCCGATTGCAGTGGAAGCAGAGACTGCCTGAGTGCGATTGCAGGTATTTTGTTATTTTGTCGCATTTCAATTCTTGGATCATTATTCTTCGGCACTTACATCCATCCTCATTGTTGATTCAATATTGAATATCATGCTAGTATTTCTTTCTTACCGTATTCCCTTAAAATTCAGGTATTGTCATCACTTTGTTCATTCCCTTTTTAATTCTCTATTCTGTTACCATATAGTTTGCTTTTTGCTCTGTCCTATATACCGCCTACGTAAATTTCGAGGACGAAATTTTGTTGTAAGGTGGGTAGGATTTGTAACCCCTGTTTCCATTAATACGTATTTTTAAAGTATTTTTCTGTATTTAATTCCTTAGTATCTGTTGCTGCTGATTTTGGTGTGGGAGCAAACAGATAGTATTTGTGGATTCTTGGAAAAACCTGAATAGCAAACCTGAACCTGTTCTGTTGGAGTCTGACCGCTGACTCCCGCCGTTCACCTGCAAAAAGTGCGAGACACCGGGATGGATCCTGGTGACGCACCCTCCGACGCTCTTGTCAGTAATCTGAATGATTAAGCAAGAACTTTAAACTGGAAAAGTATTGATTACCTCTTAATAGTGGTGGATGGGGGGTATTTATAGCCGCCTTTAGGGATCAGATTAGGAATGTAATTCCTGTGGTCTGATAAGGAGAAAAATCCTCGTAATCAGATTAGGAATGTAATCCCTTAATTCCCGGTGAGAGGATAGTTGCGAATGAGGCTCGTTGATTTGGTTCAATCAGAGACCCTAATTCTATCCTGTCGGACTGGGTTTGTATCGAGTTGGGACCCGTACCCAGTTGAGGTGGATCCGTTCGTGGGTTATTGGATCTGTGAGAAGGAGTCCCAGTACCCGTTTCGGACCCATTTATATGTGAAATTACCGTTTTACCCTTGAGCTTTAAGATTCGTGTCCGATGTGAACGGTCCCGATTTAATCCTATTTTTAGCTATATCACGAGCCCCCCACTCCTGAAGACTGAGTTTGATCAGCCTTTGAGGAGTAGTTTTACTGTTCTAATGGCGTACGGGATTTTATCGGTGTTCTTAAGGGAGTTTGGATCTTGCTCGGGGTGTAATGGTGTTATTATGGGCTTGTAAAATGCCCAAAAATATTCTCAGAATTTTCTGGATTTTTGGTGATTTTTCCAGATTTTTCTGAATTTTTCCTCATTTTTAAAATTTTTTTTATTCATTTTTCGAATTAAATAATTAATTATCTAAAATATTAATTAATTATTCTAATTAAATAATTATTTTTTTCAGAATTTAAAAATAATTTTTCTGAATTAATAATTATTTTCGGAATTTTTAATTAATTTTTTTCGATTTTTTAATTATTTTTTCGGATTTTTTAAATAAGTAAAACAAATAAATAAATAAATAAATAAATTAAATATTACCTGGACACGTGGCACGTTTCTGGACGTCGATCGTGATCAGACGGCACGCATCGCAAAGCAGATCATGCTCTGGACACGTGGCGCGTTTCTGAGCGTCGATGATGATCAGATGTGCGCGCATCGTAAGGCAGATCACGTTCTGGACACGTGGCACATTTCTGAGCATCGATCGTGTCGTGACGCGGTTTTTGAGAAGATCGGATGGATCGTGTGGGTCGGCGGGTTTTTTCTCCATATACGAGGGTCGGTTCTTCGGCTCCTCGGATCGGCACTTCGGCGCGGCGGCTTGGATCAGCGGACCTTCGAAATGATGCCACGTGGCAATGCCACGTGCCCCCCCTTTTTTTTCTTTTTCTTTTTCTTTTTCTTTATTCCCCCGCTGCTTCTTCTCCTCTGTTCTTCTTCGGCTGTGTTCTTCGCCTCTCCTTCTCTCTACCTCGTCTCTGCTTCTTCTCCTTCGGCGCCACCTTAACAGTGAGAGGAGCTCGCCGCTGGAGCTGGAGTTCGGTAGCGGAGGCGTGGAGGTGAAGCTCAGCCATGGAGGTGGCGAGCTCGCCTAGGAGAAGATTGACGATGGGGTCGCTCGAGCGTGGAGGTCGGTTGGCGAGTTGTCGAAAGAGAGGAGCTCAACGGCTGGGTTTGGAAGATGGCAAGGAGCTTGGAGCTCGATGAGTTGGCGAGGGGAGTGGCATGAGGAGAGCTCATCGGAGGTGGAGAGCGGAGCACGTCGAAGGGTTGTCGAGCGGCTTCGACGAGTTGGCTGGCGAAGAGCTTGGAGCTCGGCCATAGGGTCGATCTCAGGGACGAATTGTGTCGCTCGACGAAGAGGGGCTCGAGCACGGCCATGGAGCTTGACGAAGCTCGGCGGAGGTGGTGATGGCAAGGTCGGCGAGGCTATGAAGTAGCTCGGCGATGAGTTCTTGAGCTCGGTGGAGAGTGAATCCTGGTAGGGTCTTTGAAGGAGCTCGGCGAAGGAGTTCGGAGCTCCGGCATATTGAGGAGCTCAATGCGTCGGAGCTTTGTGAGCTCGGCGTTGGAGCTCGGTAATGCTGAGGCTATGGCGGATTCGACGAAGGAGATGGTCGGCGAGTGGAAGTGAGCTTGACGACGGAGGGAGCTTCGGATCTTTGTGAGCTCGGCACGAATGGAGCTCGCAACGTGGAGAGGAGGTCGGAGCTCGGGATTTTGGAGGTGTTGGGTTCGACGAACGGTTGCGAGGCCAAGGCGGAGCTCGATTGCCACACGAGTTCGGCGAGGTTGAGGGTGTCGTCGAACTCGGCGGGAGTTGGAGCTCGAAGGCGACGAAGAAAAGTTTGGGTTTCTCTTCTTTGGTTGGTTTTGTTTGGTTTCTGGCGCCAGTTTAGTTGAAGTAGAGGAAGGGGAGGAGAGGCGGTATGAGTTCGGGTTTGCGACCCTAACGGGTCCCGACCCTAAATTTTTTTTTTCTCTACTCCCCTGCTTCTCTCCTCTGCTTCTTGTTCGGAAAATCTGAGCACGGATTTTGAGGAGCATTTTTCACCACTTTCCCGCTCGGTAGATCGGTAGCTCGTATTTCAGATCCGAGCTACGTGGCTCCATCGGACGGTTGATCACGATCGTGGTGCGAATCACGAGACAAGAGACACGAGTTTCGAGAAAACGTTATCTTGTCGTTTTGTGGTGACATGGTGCGATCTGATCCATCCATCACGCTTGAGTGCGAATTTTGAGATGATCTAACGGTGAGATCGGGTTGGCGGTATTTTTCTCCATATGTGGAGGTGGTACCTCGGCACCTCGGCTCGGTGGCTCGGCCATGTCAGAGCTCGGCCCTGAGAAGAAAGAAGAAGGGGAGGAGAGGCGTTCGGGTGCTCTCCTCTGCCTTGTTCTTTCGCACAGTGAAGAAGAGGAGAAGTGTTGGGTACTTTTGGCGAGAAGATTGAAGAAGAAGGAGAAGAATGAAGGAGCTAAGAAGGGTATGGGTCGGACCGTGGGTATCGGATCCGACCCTGACCCGTTAGCCTCTTTTTCTTTCTTCCGCTTCATCTGCTTTGCTGCTCGGCAGATGCATCTTGTTCGGTAGATCCGAGCACGGATTTTGAGGCACATTTTTGCCACTTTGCAGTTCGGTAGATCAGATTTCAGATCCGAGCAATGTGGCTCCATCTGGACGGTTGATCACGATCGTGGCGCGAATCACAAGACAAGAGGCTCAAATTTCGAGAAAACATTATCTTGTCATTTTGTGGAGACGTGGCACGATCTGAGCCGTTCATCGTGTTCTAGCACGAATTCTGAGACGATCCGACGGTGAGATAGGATCGGCAGAATTTTTCTCGATATGTGGAGGTCGGTACCTCGTCCCTTCGTCTCGGTGACTCGGTAGTTCACCCTCTACCCGTAGTAGTTCGGTGTAGTGGAGCTCGGAGTTCAGACGGCTCGAGCGTGAGGAGAAGCTCGGCGAGTTGATGAAGGGGATGGGTCGGCATATGGAAGAGGGGATGCTCTGTTTGGTTTTGGAGATTTTTGAAGAGGAGCTCCACTTCCAGGGGTGGAGAAGACGTGCTAGGAAGATCCTCTTAAGAGCCATGGGAAGACCCATTCTTTGAAGAGAGTGTAAGGAGCAACTCTATGGGAGAGTTTTGAGCTCCGAACTCGCTTAGAAGAGGCCCGCTTTGGAAGCAAGCGGAGTGAAGAGCTCGACTCTAGGAGAGAGCCATCTAGAAGACGAGTTTTGCGGAGCAACTCTAGGAGAGAGTTATGAGCTCCGAACTTGTTGAGAAGAGGTCCGCTTTGGAGGTGAGCGGAGCGAAGAGCTCGGCTCTAGGAGAGAGCCATCTGGAAGACGAGTTTGAGGAGCAACTCTAGGAGAGAGTTGTGAGCTTCGAACTCGTTGAGAAGAGGTCCGCTTCGAAGGCGAGCGGAGTGAAGAGCCATTTGGAAGACGAGTTTTGAGGAGCAATTCAAGGGGAGAGTTGTGAGCTCTGAACTCGTTGAGAAGAGGTCCGCTTAAGAGGGAGCGGAGTGAAGATCTCGGCTCTAGGAGGGCCGTCTGGCAGACGAGTTTGAGGAGCAACTCTAGGAGAGAGTTGTGCTCCGAACTTGTTTGAGAAGATCTCCGCTTTGGAGGCGAGCGGAGTGAAGAGCTCGGCATTAGAAGAGCAATTTGAGAGACAGGTTTGAGGAGGAACTCTAGGAGAGAGTTGTGCTCCGACCTTGTTTGAGAAGATCTCCGCTTTGGAGGCGGGCGGAGTGAAGAGATCGGCATTTGAAGAGCCATTTGAGAGACAGGTTTGAGGAGGAACTCTAGGAGAGAGTTGTGCTCCGACCTTGTTTGAGAAGATCTCCACTTTGGAGGCGAGCGGAGTGAAGAGCTCGGCATTTGAAGAGCCATTTGAGAGACAGGTTTGAGGAGGAACTCTAGGAGAGAGTTGTGCTCCGACCTTGTTTGAGAAGATCTCTGCTTTGGAGGCGAGCGGAGTGAGAGCTCGGCATTGGAAGAGCCATTTAAGAGGCAGGTTTGAGGAGGAACTCTAGGAGAGAGTTGTGCTCCAACCTTGTTTGAGAAGATCTCCGCTTTGGAGGTGAGCGGAGTGAAGAGCTCGGCATTTGAAGAGCCATTTGAGAGACAGGTTTGAGGAGGAACTCTAGGAGAGAGTTGTGCTCCGACCTTGTTTGAGAAGATCTCCGCTTTGGAGGCGAGCGGAGTGAAGAGTTCGGTTCTGGGAGAGAGCGATCTGGAAGACGAGTGGAGGAGCAACTCTAGGAGAAAGTTTTAGCTCCGAACTCGTTTGAGAAGAGGTCCGCCTTGGAGGTGAGCGGAGCAAAGAGCTCGGCTCTGGGAGAGAGCCATTTGGAAGACGAGTTTGAGGAGCAACACTAGGGGAGAGTTGTGAGCTCCGAACTCGTTGAGAAGAGGTCTGCTTTAGAGGGAGCGGAGTGAAGAGCACGGCTCTGGGAGAGAGCGATCTGGAAGACGAGTTTGAGGAACAACTCTAGGAGAGAGTTTTAGCTCCGAACTCGAGAAGAGCTCTGCTTTGGAGGCGAGTGGAGTGAAGAGCTCGGCTTTAGGAGAGCCATTTGGAAGATGAGTTTTGAGGAGCAACTCTAGGGGAGAGTTGTGCTCCGAACTCGTTTGAAAAGATCTCCACTTTGGAGGCGAGCGGAGTGAAGAGCTCGGCATTAGAAGAGCCATTTGAGAGACAAGTTTGAGGAGGAACTCTAGGAGAGAGTTGTGCTCCGAACTCGTCGAGAAGAGCTCCGCTTTGGAGGCGAGCAGAGTGAAGAGCTTGGCTTTAGGAGAGCCATTTGGAAGACGAGTTTTGAGGAGCAACTCTAGGGGAGAGTTGGGCTCCGAACTCGTTGAGAAGAGCTCTGCTTTGGAGGCGAGCGGAGCGCAGAGCTCGGCCTTAGGAGAGCCATTTGAGAGACAAGTTTGAGGAGGAACTCTAGGAGAGAGTTGTGCTCCGAACTCGTCGAGAAGTGCTCCGCTTTGGAGGCGAGCGGAGTGAAGATCTCGGCTTTAGGAGAGCCATTTGGAAGACGAGTTTTGAGGAGCAACTCTAGGGGAGAGTTGTGCTCTGAACTCGTTGAGAAGAGCTCCGCTTTGGAGGCGAGCGGAGCGAAGAGCTCGGCTCTGGGCGAGAGCGATCTAGAAGACGAGTTTGAGGAGCAACTCTAGGAGAGAGTTTTATCTCCGAACTCGTTTTAGAAGAGGTCCGCCTTGGAGGTAAGTGGAGCGAAGAGTTCGGCATTAGGAGAAAGCCATTTGGGAAGATGAGTTTTGAGGAGCAACTCTAGGGGAGAGTTGTGCTCCGAACTCGTTGAGAAGAGGTCCACTTCGGAAGCGAGCGGAGTGAAGAGCTCGGCTCTAGGAGAGCCATCTGACAGACGAGTTTGAGGAGGAACTCTAGGAGAGAGTTGTGATCCGATCTTGTTCGAGAAGATCTCCGCTTTGGAGGCGAGCGGAGTGAAGAGCTCGGCTCTGGGACAGAGCGATCTGGAAGACGAGTTTGAGGAGCAACTCTAGGAGAGAGTTTTAGCTCCGAACTCGTTTGAGAAGAGGTCCGCCTTGGAGGTGAGCGGAGCGAAGAGTTCGGCATTAGGAGAGAGCCATCTGGAAGACGAGTTTGAGGAGCAACTCTAGGAGAGAGTTTTAGCTCCGAACTCGTTTGAGAAGAGGTCCGCCTTGGAGGTGAGCGGAGCAAAGAGCTCGGCTCTGGGAGAGAGCCATTTGGAAGACGAGTTTTGAGGAGCAACTCTAGGGAAGAGTTGTGCTCCGAACTCGTTGAGAAGAGGTCCGCTTTGGAGGCGAGCGGAGGGAAGAGCTCGGCTCTGGGAGAGATCCATTCGTGAGACGAGTGTGAGGAGGAACTCTAGGAGAGAGTTGTGCTCCGAACTCGCTATTTAAATGACAGAATCAACGGTTGTGGGAGCAGTTCCGAATGGCGAACCACTTTTAA
Organism: Hemerocallis citrina; assembly: GCA_017893485.1. Classification (NCBI taxonomy): domain Eukaryota; kingdom Viridiplantae; phylum Streptophyta; class Magnoliopsida; order Asparagales; family Asphodelaceae; genus Hemerocallis; species Hemerocallis citrina. Next base: position 258,456,331 of record CM030362.1, on the reverse strand, counting down.
CCCGCTGAAGAGCAAGTTATTTGAAGAGGAATCGAGCCAAGTGTTGGACTCCGAACCATCGTTAGAGTTATTCAACGGTTGTGGGGCAATTCCGAATGGCGAACCACTTCTAACCCGCTGAAGAGCAAGTTATTTGAAGAGGAATCGAGCCAAGTGTTGGATTCCGAACCATCGTTAGAGTTATTCAACGGTTGTGGAAGAAATTCCGAATGGCGAACCACTTCTAACTCGCTGAAGAGCAAGTCATTTGAAGAGGAATCGAGCCAAGTGTTGGACTCCGAACTCGTTGTTAAAGGTTAGTAAGTTGCGGGAGCAGCCATGTAGAAGAAGCTGGACTTCGAACCCACCATTTAAGAGAGTCGTGACTCGGAGAGATAGAGAAGCAAGAGCAATAATTTTCAATGAAAAGATGTAAAGTTTGAAATAAACTAAGTGGCCGCTTCAATAGGGTGAGCCATTATTACATGCTATTGGCCGGGTTACAAGCATCGGCCTTATTGAAAATCAGGATCCTACTTCTATAATAAGGTGAAGACCTCTTGGGAGGAGCTGGGAGATTCTGAGTCTTGAAGCTCGGTGGGCCCTTCTGTTCGTTTGTAGGCTCCTCAGGGGGGAAACTCGGCCCCCTCTTTTTGGATGAACTTGGTCAGGTGTCCCCGCTGTATGAGTTCTTCGATCTCCTCCTTGAGAGCCCGACAATCATCTGTGTCGTGGCCGTGGTCCCTGTGAAAGCAGAACCACTTATCCTTGTTCCTCTTCTTGCCAGGTGTATTCATTCTACGGGGAAGCACGGAGTAGTCCTTCCTTGTCCACTTCCATAAGAACTTCTGATATATTGTCAATGAGGGGGGTGAACTTCTGAAACCGAGGAGTCGAGCGATGCTGTCCATTGCCGTCCTTCTGGAATTTTTGGGACCCCTCTTCGCTTGTGCTCTTCCGTTTGTTCCCGGAAGATGTCTCCTCAAAGCCCGGGAGATTCTCGACTTCTTCAGCCCGGATGTACTTCTCGCTCCTAAGAAGGAGGTCGGCAAAATTATGTGGGGGCCTCTTGGCAAGGGAGGAGCGAAGGCTAGAGTTGAGGACGTTCGATTGGAAGGCGGCCGCTACAACAGGCTGGTCAAGGGAAGCGATGGATCTCACTTCTGCAGTGAACCTCCTCACATAGTCTCTCAACTTCTCTCCCTTCTCCTAGTGGAGCTGGAGTAACGAGATGTTGGTCTTCTCCGTGCGTCTGCTACTCACAAAATGAGTGATGAAGAGGGTCTCGAATTGCTCGAAGGAGAATATGGAAGACGAGGCGAGGCGGGAGTACCATTCCTAAGCCGAACCCTTAAGAGTGGCGGGGAAGGTTTCGCACAGCAAAGCATCAGAAGCTTGGTGGATTAGCATGAGGGTCTTAAAGCTTTCGATGTGGTCCACGGGGTTTGACTCCCCCGAGTAAGTTTCGAACTGTGGGGGTTCGAAACCTCTTGGGATAGGAGCTCCCATGATGGTCCGAGAGAAAGGAGGTCTGCTCGGGCGGATGGTCCTTCCTCTTAACTCCTCATCCTTGTCTATTCGGCAGATGCGCCTCTCCATCTCATGGAGACGGCGGTAGAGAGCATCGTCCCTTCGACGATAGTCAAACGGGCCTCTGGACTCGTCTTCATAGGAAGGGGAGCGACGACGGTAGCTCTTGGAGCGGCGAGGGCTAGGCATGCACTGTTGGTTGCTAGCAGCCGGAGGAGGAGTTATGGACCGATGGCGAGGACTTTGGACCCATGGAGGGGTAGGAGCCCTCTGAGCATTGTTATTGTTGGGTCGGAGGTTGAGGGCTTGCAACACCATTGCTTGGAACTGCTGGAACTCGGCACGGTGATGGGTGCCTCATCGTTCCTCGGATGTTGTCGACCGGCAGGGGAATGAGGTCTTCTCCTATGGTGTTCGGGGGACTCTTTCATCCCTCTTCGGGTAGGGGACCTTCTATAGTCTCGGCGGTGAGGAGATCGCTCATCCAGACGCTGTTGGCGGGAGGCTCCCTCTCGGGCCCGCTTTTCGTCCAGACGGCGGTGAAGATCCTCATCCTTCTACCGATTGAGGATGGTATTGCAGAGGTCGGAAACTCGAGGATTGTGGGAGGCCATGGAATCCGAAGAGGCATTGTGTACCGAAATGCGGTCCTGATGGAGGGGTTGCTTCTGCGGGTTGGGACGCGAAGCCCCCGCACCGGCATTCTGAGGATCGGCGGGACCCTTAGGGGGTTGCTGATTCTGAAGAGGAGGCTGATCTTGTTGAAGAGGGTCTTCTGCTTGGAGAGGAAGTTGCCCCTGCTGCTGAGCGGGTTGGATGGGACTACCTCTTGCTGATCAACGGGATTGGATCCACGGTTGGACCCTCTGGATCTTACTTTCCTAGGAGGCATGGCTGGAGGAGATCTGACCAATGGGAAGAGGGGAGGCTGCTATTCGTATGTTTCCCACAGACGACGCCAATCTGTTGCTGCTGATTTTGGTGTGGGAGCAAACAGATAGTATTTGTGGATTCTTGGAAAAACCTGAATAGCAAACCTGAACCTGTTCTGTTGGAGTCTGACCGCTGACTCCCGCCGTTCACCTGCAAAAAGTGCGAGACACCGGGATGGATCCCGGCGATGCACCCTCCGACGCTCTTGTTAGTAATCTGAATGATTAAGCAAGAACTTTAAACTGGAAAAATATTGATTACCTCTTAATAGTGGTGGATGGGGGATATTTATAGCCACCTTTAGGGATCAGATTAGGAATGTAATTCCTGTGGTCTGATAAGGAGAAAAATCCTCGTAATCAGATTAGAAATGTAATTCCTTAATTCCCGGTGAGAGGATAGTCGCGAATCAGCCCTGTTGATTTGGTTCAATCAGAGACCCTAATTCTATCTTGTCGGACTGGGTTTGTATCAGGTCGGGACCCGTACCCAGTTGAGCTGAATCCGTTCGTAGGTTATTGGATCTGTGAGAAGGAGTCCCAGTACCCGTTTCGGACCCATTTGTATGTGAAATTACCGTTTTACCCCTGAGCTTTAAGATTCGTGTCCGATGTGAACGGTCCCGATTTAATCCTATTTTTAGCCATATCAGTATCTTATAACTATTTTTTTCCTAATTGATTTATTATTTAAACTATTTTTGAAACCCAATATACAAATTATTCTATTGTTTAATATTTAGTCCAAAGCCCAATTGTTTAATTGTTATTTTAAGCCCAAATTCCATATTCTAATTTTATTATTATATTTAATCTGAGCCCAAAAGATTAGCCCAAAATTCTAATTGTTTTATTTAAATACTTTGAGCCCCTTTTATGCCCAAGCCCACTAAACCAGAACTCATATAATTGTACAGACCCCCTACCCATATACAAATTCTTCACACCCCCACTTTTCAGTCCCGTACTCCAACTCCCCACTTTCTAATCTCGTACCTGCACACTCCCCCATAACCTAGTAACTACCCCCACTCTCTCTCACCCCACTACTTCACTTCTTATTATAATATTATACAAATCCCCTTCCCCACAATCCCTCTCTCTCCCATTATCTCTCATTCTCTGTCTCTCAACCAAAACAGAGAACCAAACAAAACCCGAACCCAACTCTCCCATCTTCTTCCTCCTCCATCTTCCACCTCCGTCACCCATTGGAGCTTCACCACCGCAGAGCCCGCACCTCCCCTCGACAATCCTCCAGTCGCGAGCACCTCCCGCTCACCTTCTCCATCGCATCCCCTCACCTTCACCGCTTCCCACCTCCACAGTCGACAACCCCACTTTCCTTGTCCCCGCTCCGAGATCCACCCCGACCACTCCTCTGTCGACGCGCCATTCGCCGAGCGTTCCCTCCAGCCTGAGTTCCTGCCATCCCGCCGAAGCTTCGCCAGCGGCTTCCTCACCATTGCCGAACCTCAGTCGCCGCCTCCTCCTTCGTCTCCCGTCACCTCCGCCTGCCACCACAGTCGAACTCGCCTCGTCGACCCAACTGCGCTGCCCCGTCATCGTCCTCCATTGCCGCTTCACTCCGCCACTCTCACCGCTCGCTCCTGCCCCCTGCTCCCTCGCTCGACAGCTCCGAAAACCCCCTAGTTCTCCCTCCGCCATTGCCATCGAGCTTCGAGCTCGTCGACAGCTCATCACCCGAGCGCCCCAACCACAGCAACCGCCGCTCGAAGTCCCGTCGTCTTCCCCCGTTTGAGCTCGCCTCTGCCATCTTCGCTCCCGTCCAGTCGTCGCCACTGTCTTCCTCACTCGAGGCCGCTTCACACTACTCGCCATTGCCGAAGGCTCCGTCAAGCCACTCCACCATCCCGCATCGTCTTCCCCATTCGTCCACCCAGTCGAAGCCCCTCCTCCGCTTGAATTCGCCCCAGTCGACTTCCTCCTTGTCGAAGCCCGTTGCCACCCTGAGCGCGCCGCACCGTCGCTCCGCAGTTGCCGCCGCTTGAGCCTTGCCCTCGCCTCGCTGTCCCCGTCGCCGTTCCCTTTTCCCGGTCCCTTTCTCTCACTCTCACTCTCTGTCTATGTTGAAGTGAAGAAGAAGGAGTTTTGGGATTGTTGTTGTCTGGATAGTTGCTGTTTTGGTGTTGTGGGGATTAGATAGTTGTATTGAAGTTGTATTGGTGTTTGGTGTTGTGGAGTAGGAGATTGGAGTAGAGTGGTTACTGTTTTGGAGTTGTGAAGTTGAGTTGGGTTGGTTGTATCTCTGTTTGAAGTTGGTTTCTATTTGGAGTTTGCTTTGTGGAGTTACTGTTGCTGATTTGGCATGGCTGCCATATATCTTGCACATGTTCTACTATCCGAAATACTGATCCGTTATTCTTGTCTTCAATTTCATCGTCGTCAACTAACAGGCAAGTATCCCCTTGTACAAATTCGTTGGTCTAGTACAAGCACTTTTGCAAAATACCGCAAGTTATTCCTTGACTCTATTCGTATTATACATAGCCTATTGATCCCGTATTCGTACAAGATCACGAATACTTTGTTGTCATATGCATTGCATGAACACGACACACATAAATACTCTTATAACTATACATGATATTTGCATGAAATGCTTGTCTTGTTACTAGGTTGCATGTTGTTATAATATCTTTTATTCTAAATTAAGTATTATACATGCCATTAGTCACATCAATATGTTCTATAAGCCCTAAAATATGTTTCCATGCATTGCATAAGTCTTGATTCTTGATCCTGTCATGTTACCCATCCTTGTTGTTACATGTAGTTATTGTTCATGTTCAATTGTAATGAAAAGATAACAAGCCGGGGTATAAAGGAAAAAGATTTAATAGTGGGCAATGTAGAAGAGCGTACTCGGACGGGGGCTCGTGGTTCTCCGATGCAAATTTGCAAGTTGCAAATTGCAAATTTGCGAATTTTATGTTCTATGTTTCACGCTATATGTTACACTATGTCCACATTGCACGTATCTCGATACAAGATACAATTGACTTGATATGTTTCCTGGGTACGTGACCTATAGAATCCACCACTAGTCTAAACGTTCACTTGATTGCGAGTGGCAACCATGTGGTATGGGACACATGAGTGTAGTTAGGTTAATAAAAGACATGACATTAACATGTACACTTGCATGATCCGTTTACATGTTACATGGTTATGATGACTTGTTTACTTTTCTATATGTTACTCGTTTATGTTGACACGTTTACTTGCTTATTCGTTCACATGTTACATGTTCCTATGGATTATTTAATTGTTTACATGCATGCTATTTGTTCCACGATGTCTTGTTCTTGATCCTGTTGCATGTTGTATTTGCTCTATTATATGATTCTTGATTCCTTGCTCTTTTCTTGCTTTTGATTTATTCTATATTTGTCCCGTTAGCTTGTACCACTTGCGGCCCGTGACTTGCATTAACGGGTACCTCTTTGTTTCTTCCTCCTCTTGTAATAATATATTTGCAGGCCCAGATGAAGAATTACCCGAGGGTGTTGCCAAACAAAGATTTTAGTCATGTTTATTTTCATGCTATTTTAATTCATGTTTTATTCATGTAATCTTTGTTGTAATCCGGACATGTTTGACCCGTAACTATGTCTCTTTTCCAGTTGTTGTTTATGTCCTGTATTATGTTATGTAATATGTCATATACTTTGTTATCCTATCGTAATTTTACATGCTTGCATGGTTGATGTTTTATCTTGTTGTTGAGTTAAATATACAGCTTATGAATGATGTATTCGCATCATTCGCTGGGCCTCAGTTACGTGCCTGTTTTCCCATATTCTGGGAAGCGGGGCGTGACATTGGGTGATGGGAGGCCGATTTCTTGCGGAATAACAACCTCGGTGCCATAAATGAGGTTGAATGGGGATTTGCCCATGGGGATCCTATTAGTTGTTCGGTGCGCCCAGAGTACGCTAGGTAGATCGTCGACCCATAGCCCCTTTGGCAAATTATCCAGCCGCTTCTTGAGGCCAACTAGGATCTGGCGTTTCACATTTTTAGCTTGTTCGTTTGATTGAGGGTGGCATACCGATGAGAAGCATTGATGAACGCCGATGTCTTCGCAGAACTTTCGAAAGTTTTTACCTGCGAACTGGGTCCCGTTGTCGGTGATGAGCACCTACGGGATCCTGAACCGGCAGATGATGTTCCTCCAGAAGAATTGTTGAGTTTGATGCTCAGTGATCGTTGCCAGAGGTTCTGCCTCGATCCACTTTGTGAGGTAGTCGATGGTCACCCCCAGAAATTTCCTTTGGCCTGTTGCTTGCGAGAAGGGGCCGACTAGGTCCATCTCCCACATAGCAATGGTAGTCGGGCTGAACAAGGATCGGAGGTTGGCCTAAGGGAGCCTCTTCACCGACGAGAATCTTTGGCATGGGCCGCATCTCTTGACGAAATCATAAGAGTCTTGCAGCATGGTAAGCCAGTAGTACCCGTGATTTAGAGCCTCTCGGGCGAGCGACCTGCTCCCCATGTAGCATCCACCGATCCCCTCGTGCAGTTTCTTCAGAGCGTACTTCACCTTGTCAGGGGCTAGGCAACGGAGGTAGGGCCGATCGTCGACTATCATGTATGAGCGCTTGAAGAGCATTCTGTCGATCAGGGTTAATCTTTCGGAGCGGACCCTGATCCTTCTTGCTTCGTCCCGGTCTGGAGGGAGCTCACCGTTCGAAATGAATTTTTGAATGGGCATCGTCCAGTCGTCTGGTTGGAGATCAGTGGTGAGGCAGGAGGCTTCAGGGAGGTCGTTGCTAGGCTTGAGGAGGACTTCGATCAGGACGGTGCGGTCGAGCCCCTCGAAGGATGACGAGGCGAGCTTCGATAATGAATCCTCCTGGGCATTCTGTTCCCTGGGGATCCGTTCCACGGAGTGGTATTCGAAAGATGCTAAGAGATGATGGACTACCGTCAGGTACTGCACCATTTGAGTCCCGGTGATCTGGTTGACCACGAGTTGGGAGTCGCTAAAGGCCTTGATGTGTCTGAATCCGGCCTTGTGTTCTAGGGTGAGCCCTGCAATCATAACTTCATACTCCACTTCGTTGTTCGAAGCCGGGAAATTCAGTCGGAGAGAATACTGAAGGACAAAATTATCGGGACCCTTCAGAATGTCACCCGCTCCGCTTCCTCCCTCGCAAGATGAGCCATCGACATAAACCTCCCACATCGGGTCGCTCTCTCGAATGTCGGATGGCTCAGAAATAGTGCATTCCGTGATGACTTTGGTGAGGGTCTATCCTTTGATGGCTGTCCTGGGTTGGTAGCTGATGTCGTACTGACTCAGCTCGATCGACCACTTGACCAAGCGGCCGGAAGTTTCGGGCTTGTGAAAGACGACTTTGAGAGGCCGGTCCGTGAGGACCTGAATGGAGTGGGCTTGGAAATAAGGGCAAAGCTTTCATGCGGCCATCACAAGTGCGTAGGCCACCTTCTCCATTTTAGCATACCTGGTCTCTACCGAAAGCAAGACTTTGCTCACGTAGTACAGAGGCTTCTAGACGCCGTCATCTCCCCGAACAAGAACAACATTGAGGGCACTTTCTGAGGCTGAGAGATACAGTTGTAGTGGTTCGCCCGGTTCGGGTTTACTCAGGAGTGGAGGGTTGGCGAGATAGGACTTCAGCTATTCGAATGCCTGTTGCTGGGTATCCCCCCATTCGAAGTCTTTGGCTCCACACAGAGCCTTGAAGAAGGGGAGTGACTTCTCCCCGAATTTCAAGAGAAAGCGGCCTATGGCCGCCAGCCTCCTCGTTAGGCGCTGAACGTCTTTAACATTTTTGGGAGGGGCCATGTCGATAATGGCCTGGATTTACTCGGGGTTCGCCTCTATGCCGCGCTGGCTGACGACGAACCCGAGGAATTTTTCGGAGGAGACGCTGAAGGTCTAATCCTCATGTCATGTGATCGGAGGACGCAAAATGCTTCTTCAAGGTCGTCCACATGGTCCTGACATTGCCGGCTTTTGACGAGCATGTCGTTGACGTATACCTCCATGTTGCGCCGATTTGATTTTTAAAAACCCAGTTGACAAGTCTCTGGTAGGTGGATCCGGCGTTCTTGAGCCCGAAGGGCATAACCCAGTAACAATACAGACCTTGGTCGGTTACGAAAGACGTTTTGGCGATGTCGTGGGGAAACATGTGGATTTGGTGTAACCCTCATTCCCGTAAATACGTATTTTCTGAATATTTTCTGTATTTCGATATTATAAATTCATTATTTGTTAAAATCATTTTGGATTTCATATTGAAGTGCTTTTCTAATAGAAAATTTATTCATTTCAAATAATGATGTGTTTTGATCTTATTTTCTAGATCTTATTGATCAACTATTTGTATTTGAGTCCAAATTATATATATATATATATATATATATATATATATATATATATATATATATAGGGTCATTTTAGTAAATTGTTAAACCCCGAATAATTATTTTATTGTATGATTTTATTATTTTTATAATTATAAATATTAATCGTTATTCCTTGATTATTTAATTAAAGTATATTTAACGAATTATTTTGTTTTCGTACTTGATCTGATTTTCGTGGTGAATTCTAATATAATTTCAAGCCAACCTATATTGTTTTCATTTGTATTATTTTTCTATTTATTTGGATTTCAATTTTTGTTCATGAAGTTCTTTGTTCTTTTGATTGAGCTTTTACTATTGATAATATTGCTCTCTTATTTATTGTGGGTGTTTTTATTTGAACCATATTGATTTTGATCTATCTCTTATTTGAACTCTAAAACCCAATTTTATTTGTTCTTGACCCAAATCCGCTTTTACTGGATCCTAAACCACTAACCCAAACCCTAATTGTACCCTATAATTACAACCCTAAAGCAAACCCAAAGAATTGCACAATTCTGAAACCCTAGCCGCCTATTCTCTCTCCTCTCTCCTCTTTCCCCCTGTTTCTCTCTCCCCGTCAGCCTATTCCCGCCCAAACCTAAATCCTCTGAACCCCTATTCTCCGATCATCTTCTCCGGTGACCCCCGTCGCCATCCCCCTCCTGAGCGCCGCCCACCTCCTCTTCGATGCCCAGCACACCAGAAATCCTCGTCCTCCTCCTCTTCTGCTCTCCTCGACATTCACAGCAGCACAAAACCCAAACCTTGTTCTTCCTCCTTCCTGTTCCGTCGCGATGCCACGGTGACCTCGTCGCTCGACCACCTGCCATCGCGCTGTCGCCACCTTATCGACGTCGACTCCAGTTGCCGCCCTCGGCCAGCGACGCCACCGGCCCCCTTGGCTGTGGTTGTAGCTGTTGCAGTAGATGTTGTTTCTTTGTGTGCTGAGTTGCTTTGTCTCTTTGGGTGCTGTGTTGATTTGGCTCTTTATTACACGTATATCGCACGTGCTATTTTGTGGAGTTGTTGGTTCGTGAGTTCGTTGCTTCGGGATCCTTATCCTGTTATTCTTGGTATTCAAACTCACCGTTTATAAGGCAAATAACTTGTATTAAATTCCTTTGCATACACAAGTACAAAATACCGCTTGTAGTGTAGTTAGATTCTAAAGACAATTCGTGTGTGAAACCCCTTATTGATATTGTCTCTATTGTGATGATTTGACCATAGTTGCCTCACGACATATATGACATGAATTAACCTAGGGTTGACCACTTTTGATGTATATATTCATGCTATCTTGAGATATCTGTGTTTGATGTGTTATTCATGTTATGCTTGTCGAATACTTGTAAAATACCCTATACCATGTTGCTTGAACATCTAGTACACCATATTCTAAGTTATTGTCCTATTGTTCTCCTATTGCTACTATTTTCCATTTAATGTCTCTAGATTGCATATTGTATTGTATTTTTACATCGGTAAAAATCGTTAACAAGCCGGGGTTTAAGGGTTGACCTAAGTAGTGGACAATATAGCGACTGTACTCGAAAGGAAGCTCGTGGTTTTCCTACAATTACTGAATGATTGAATGACTGAATAACTGGTTAACTGTACATTGTTCCATGGATACCGATAGTGAATAACTGAATGACTGAATGACTGAATAACTAAATACTGAAAAGAATTGTTTATACCGTTTTCCAAGTACATGAACTATAGAGCCCACCACTCAGTCTAAAGCGAAACTGTTTGAATGTAGCAACTAAGTAGTAAAAGGTTGGATGCATAAAGTTCTACCTAAATAGTAATAATACAAGACTTGAACATAATCACTTGACACTAGCTACTTGATACTTGTTACTTGTTACTTGATTCTTGACACTAGTTACCTGTACTTGATACTTGGTTACTTGACACTTGATATATGCCACTTACACTTGTTTATCTTGCCATGCTAGTTGTTATATTTTGTTATCATTCCTATTCCATGCTATTTGCTTATCCTTCCAATGTACTTGTATCCTGCACTACAAGCGGCCCGTAACTTGCATTGACGTGCGTTTTGTTTTCTTTTCCTCTTCCTGCAATTTATTAAATTGCAGATTTTGGAGAATAGTTGTCTGCTGGAGTCGGAGAACAAACAGTCTGAAGACTACTGCTTTCTAATTGCTTATTGCTTTAATATATTGAGACTTGTTATTATTTTGGATTGGATTATTATTGTATTGGGCTTATCACCCGAATATTGTTATTTGTTTCTAGACATTACATTATTATTGTACTTGGATATTTTATATTGCTTCAATTCAAGTATTATTGTTCATGAGATTGTTATTATTGATTGCGCAATTATTCTGTATTGATTATATTGTTGAGTTGATCGGATAATTAGCTTATGGGTGACGTTAGTCATTCGATGGGCCAATGTCACGTACTCGTATTCCGTATTTTTGGGAAGTGGGGCGTGACATTTGGTTATAGCCTGAAAAGGCATCCATGAATGTCAGCAACTCGTGACCCGATGTCGCGTCGATTAGGGCATCGAAGCTTGGGAGAGGGAAAGGGGCTTTTGGGCACACCCTGTTGAGGTCTGTGAAGTCTATGCAGATCCTCCAGCTTTTGCTGGCCTTCTTCACCATAACAACGTTGGCCAACCACTCCGGGTAGCTGACCTCCTGAATGAGCCGAGCGGACATTAGTTTGTCCACCTCAATCTTTAGGGCTTGTTGCCTGTGCGGGGCGAACTTGCGCTGCTTCTGATGAATGAGCTTGGAGCCCAGGGCGACGCTCAGTCGGTTCATGATCAGATCTTCTGAAATCCCAGGCATGTCGGACGGGGGTCCAGGCGAAGAGGTCAATGTTACGGCGGATGCAATCAACCAAGCCCGGCTTTAAGTCTGGGGACAGAGTGCAGCTCACACGAAAATATTTGGATTTTTCATCCTCCTCGAACGAGACTTCCTCCAGCTCATCTGCCGGTTCTGACTCCGGTTGGTCTCTCTCGGGAGGGAGCTCAATCGCGTTGAGGGAAAATACCCCGCCCCCAACCGCGGTCATGTAGCACGAACGTGCCGACTCCTGGTTGCCTCGAACGACCGTGACCCCGAGGTCAGTGGGGAACTTCAGTTTCAGATGTAGGCCAAGGGGACAGCCTGGAATGAACAGATCCCAGGTCGGCCGAGGATGGCATTGTATGCTGCCTTGACGTTGACCACCATGAAATCCATCGACTCGGTTCGGAGGATGGGGGTCATGCCTGCAGTTACATCTAGTGTCACAATCCCCTCAATTTGTACGGGGACGCACGAAAACCCGTGAATGGTGTAACCGGCTAGCTTGAGCTTTTCTCGGGGGAGTTTTAGGTTCTCAAATGCTTCCAAGAACAGGATATTAATTGAGCTGCCGTTGTCCACCAGGATACGGCCGACCTCAAAGTTGGCCATGACAAGGCTGATGACGAGGGCGTCGCAGTGCAGAAGTTAGATACCTTCGAGGTCTTCCCTAAAGAAGGAGACCGCCCGCTGCTGAATCCGAAGGGAGGGATGGTCCTGAACAGACTTGACCTCTCGGATGAAAGCCTTGCGAGAGGTATTGGATTCCCCTCCTATGGGTCCACTGTCTCCTCGGGTTTGGGGTACCGCTCGGGTCGCCGGCTGGTTTTTCGGGGAGGAGGCAAAGGCCTCGAGCTCCTCGGCTCTCTCTGGTCTTTGGGATTGGCCTGGGCAAACTCCTCAGGTACCCTCATTGGATGAGGGCATCGATCTCATCTTTGAGGGCTCCGCAATGATCTGTATTGTGCCTGGTGTCTCGGTGGAAGCGGCAGTAGAACCTTTGGTCTCGCTTCTTGCAATTGTTGCTCAGTCGGGGAGGGAATCTGACGACCCCTTTATCCTCGATCTCCATCAAGATTGCTGAGATGTTCTGAGTCAAGGGCGTATATCTCTCGAATCGGGAGACTGTGGGGACCCTCTTGAGACCAGCCGCTTCTTTCGCGGGTTTCTTGAAAGGCTCAGCATCACCGACCCTATGCTTCCCCTTAGCAGTGGCTTCTTTGGCGCCCTCGAGATTGAGGGCCTCCTCGGCTCGAATATACTTCTCGATCCTGTTGAGTAGGTCGGGGAAGTCCACGGGTGGCTTCTTGGCTAAGGAAGCCTTGAGCTGGCCGTGGTGGACATTGGGTCGGAAGGCTACGGAGGCGACCCCTGTGTTGAAGGAGGAGACTGACCTCGCCTCGGTGGTGAATCTCCGAACGAACTTGGGGAGGAATTCCCCATCCTTCTGTCTGAGATCCTTAAGGGAAGAGCTCATCTTCTCGACCTTCCTGCTAGTCACGAAGTGGGCTAGGAAGCCCGCCTCTAGTTGTTCGAAAGAGATGACGAGCTGGGGGTAAGTTTGGAGAACCATTCCCGAGCCGGACCACGTAGGGTAGCAGGGAAGGCGCGACAGAGAAGGGGATCCGCAATGCTGTGAATCATCATGAGGGTCTTAAACCCCTCCATGTGATCAGCGGGATCACCCTCACCATTGTAGGTCTCGAATTTAGGAGGCCTAAAATTCCGAGGGATCTCGGCTTCTAGGATTTGGGGGGAGAAAGGGGAGCCAGTCTACCGATGACCACGACCCTGGCACCGATCTGACCTCGCCGAGATGGGTGAGGCCGGTTCTCCATCTCCTCTAAACGACGAAGGATGGCGTCTGCCTGTTCTGGGGGCGGGCCGATCCTCGGGATTCACTGCATCCTGTTCCTGATCGTGGGTCAGAAATGTTGCGGACCTCGGTGGTCTGGCCGCCTCGGATGGCTTGGAGGATCTCATCCCAAAAATTTTGGAACTTAACCCTTGTGACGGGGGCTTGCCCCACCGGGTCTTGCGGGGGCGGAGGTCCACGGGGCGAGCGGCTGTGTTCTGGATCACGCGCCTGGGACGGCCATCGGGTGATGGTTTGAGATCAAGTTGGAAGCGGCCTCTCCCTAGTCCGGATGTCCTACCGATCTGAGATGACGCAGCGTAGATCAGTCACATTCGAAGGTGTGGCCGCGCCGTTGACCTGACGTTGGTTGGAACCCTGGGCATCCGTGCGGCTGTGATGTGGAGGGTCTGGATATCGTGCCGAGGTGACGGCCCTTCTGGCTTTGGGAGCCATGGAAGAGCTCGGACGCGCGGTGACTTTCCTGATCGGGCTCAGTCTGGCGACAGTACTAAGAGAAATGTTCCCACAGACGGCGCCAACGTGATGCTGTTTGTTTTTGGGTTGTGGGGATAGTAGGTGTGAGTTCTTCTAATTTGTGAAATGGAAACCGTAGTACTGGCGTCGGTCCAAACCCGGGGAGCGGGACCTGCTCGGGGGTAGGAGCTGAGAGGTAGAGGCCGGTAGCTCGACTCGGAAGCAGGAACAGAGAGGTAGAGGCCGGATGCTCGGCTCGAATCCAGTTGCTCGGCTCGGCTCCAATAGCTCTGCTCGGTCATCTGTACCTGCACACTGCCTAGAAACATCGGGAGAAGTTCCGGCGACAGGCCCTCTGATGATCTAGTCAGTCACTGAGAAAGAGACTGGGAATCTAGGGTTCAGGTGGGGAGAGATTGATTACCTTATGAAGTGAGGAGGGGATTTGGTATTTATAGGCAGAGGCAAATGGGTATGGGACCTTAGCGGGCCGGGTCAGATCCGTTTGCCTGTGGGCCTGAGGCGGTAGGAGCCCGTTGGACTTCTGTCGACTTGATGATCAAGGAAGAGCGGGATTTGAGGAAATCTGATGGCTCAGGAGGGGGCACGTCATCTAACCCATATCAATTATTATTATCAGTATTCATATTATTACTTTTATTATTATTATTATTATTATTATTATTATTATTATTATTATTATTATTATTATTATTATTATTATTATTATTATTATTATTATTATTATTACTATTTTGTTTTAAGCCCGAACATGCTCAATTTTATATGCATTTCACTATTTGATTTAATGTATATATATATATATATATATATATATATATATATATATATATATATATATATATATATATATGTAAATTTTAAATACTCTATTGTTCTTTCTGATTATTTTCTTTTTGATTAAATTTGTTCATGGAAAATTTTTGTTCTTCTTGATTGAAATTTTCTTGTTGAACCTATTATCTTTTATTGAATGATGGGCATTTTTATTTAAACTCTATTGATTTTGATTTATCTCTTAGTTGAACCATAAACCGCTTTTATTGGACCCTTGTACCCTATAAATACAACTCTGCTGCAAACCCTAAAAATTGAACAATTTTGAAACCCAAGTCGTTTATTCTCTCTCTACTCTCCTCCTGTTCTCTCTCCCCCGATTTGTTTCCCGCCCAAGCCTTTCCCCATCTTCTCCGACCACCACCAGCCCCCTCCGGCGACCTCCCCTCTCATCGCCGCCCTCATCCAGCACCGCCAACACGCCCCCGAACCACCAGGCAAAACCCCAAACTCCATCCCCAGTCTCGTCAACAGCCAAACACCCATCCCCATCTTCCGTTCTCTTCTCCGGCCATTTCTGGTGACCCCCCGTGCTCCGGCGACCCCCTCGTCACCATCCCCTCTCGGCGCCGCCTCCTAGCACCACCACACCGAAACCCCCCCAACGACCCTCCTCCTCTTCCACTCTCCTCGACATTAACAGGCACCCAAAACCCCAACCCGATCACCTCTGTCCTCCACTTCGTCGTCCAACACCACAGGCGCTGCCCTACCTCCGTCGTGCCATCGCGCCATTCGCCGTTGACGTCGGTGACGCCGTCCACCGCCCTTGCCCGTTGCTACTGTCTCTATTTGTGTGCTCTGTTGCAGTTGCTGCTGTCTTTTTGTTTACTTGAGTCACTGTTTGCACTTGTATTACACGTGTTCTTTTGTGTGTTCGTGAGTTCGTTGCTTCGGGATCCTTATCCCGTTATTCTTGGTATTCGTTTTCACCGTCTAAAAGGAAAATCACTATCCTCTTGAATTGTTAATTGTATCAAATTCAAGTTTTGTTTAAACTCTTGCAAGTGATCTCTTTATTATCGTATTATCCTTTGTTCATCTCTTCGTTGGGTCTATTGAGGGTTTACATGAGCTAACCCCAATATTCTTGATATCGTGCCACTTTTGACTCTAAAGATTGGATCTTTCATGCATTCATATAGAATTGATAATAGGGTTAACTGTATAATCATGACACAAATAAATTAATGTAGAGACAATTGTTAGGTTGTATGATATTTGATCGATTGATGGTTGATTGATGATAAATTAGTGTATGTGTGTAAGTGTTATAATTTTATTTATCATGTTTTGACACCATCATACTGATTATATAATTTATTGACTAAAGAATCGATACCCATCATGTTTAATTAATTTATTTTCATGAAAAATACCCTAATAACTGTATCTAGCTTGCTGCCTGAAATTTGTCTTCTATTTTTGAACCAGTAAACGATCTTAAAATGAATTACTTTCTGAATAAGAGTTGTAGCCTTATCTTTCTAGTTTCCAGAACATCTTATATTTCTAAATTCTGAGTTTTGTAGCAAAAGTTATGTTCGTTTTACTACAATTGTGTTTTTATTTCCAGAATTATACTTTTCAGATTTTCTTGATTAATTATTCCTATATCATTGTATTGCATCAATTAATGTATGTATGTGGTATTGATGATCCCAATGAGTTATTGTCATCTTTCTAATTGTCCTATTTCATGTTACCAACCTATTGTTCCACTATTGATACTATCGTTCACCGAATTCTCCGTTAATTGCATATTGAATTGATAAATAATTAACAAGCCTGGGTTTAAGGGTTGACTTTAGTAGTGGACAATATAAGGACTGTACTCAGAGGAGGAGCCCGTGTTTTCCTATTTATTGGTCTATTGGTCTATTGGTCATATCGGTCATCGATTAATTGTAGATTACTGACTACAATATCTCGATTGATTCGGTCATCGGTCATTATTGAATATCAGTTGCCGAGTACATGAACTATAAAACCCATCACTTAAGTCTAAAACGAAATTGATTGTATGCATCGAACTTGTAGTATGGATGCAGTAGTACATGCATTAGTTAGGATTAAAATGATTAATAGACTTAAGAGTTGCATCACATCGACACTGCATATTGTCCCTCATTGTTCCTATTGATATCGAATTGATCATTGATTATTGTTACCGAATATTGAACCATTTTTTATAGCCATTGCATCGATTACCGTGATATTGATTCCTATTGATCCATTGACTTCATTGTTATACCGTTATTCCATTATTTCCTGCTTTCTCTACTTGCTTTCCATGACTTGCTCTGAGGAAAATTTTTCTCCTCTTTTTAGATAAAGTGTTTACAGGTGTTGATGGAGAATTGCCTAATGGATTGGGAGAATAACATTGGTGAAAGAATTGATAGCATCGTCGCTTAATAAATTATTGTTGCCATGAAGATTTAATTATTGAACTATTGTTATTTCATTGTATTGTGAGCTTTTGACCCGAATATTGTTATTTCTTTCCAAACGTTGGATTATTATTGTATTTGGATATTTTTATTGCTTCATTCCAAGTATTATTGTTCATGAGATTATTATTATTGTCTGCGTAATTTTTCTGTATTGGTTATATTGTTGAGTTGCTCGGTTAAACAACTTATGGCGTTAGTCATTCACTGGGCCAATGTTACGTGCTCGTATTTCATATTTTTGGGAAGCGGGGCGTGACATGAATCCATATGTAGCCCTAACATTGTTGGCTCCAAAGAAGGAAGACATTTATGTAATCGAGAATTTTACAGTGTGCTATAGAGTTCTGATGTTGAAATTTGAAGACCCGTTTGACCCATTTCAAAAACTTCCGATATTTTCCAAAGTTGATCTACAAGGTGAGTACCATCAATTTCCTATCCGACACGGTGTTGAGTGGTTGACTAATTGAGGTGGAAACTAGAAGCATCCATTGAGAAGCATATGGTTGCAACCGAAAAAGCATCGTCAATCGGAGGTGTTTGATGTTGGAGATTATGTAGTGATGTTTCTGTGTAAAGAGATGATCCATATTGGTATTTATCATAGGTGGAAGGCAAAAATGTTGAAAGTTGAAGTTGAGGTCATGTTGATTTCTTGCAAATTGAGTCGTTCTACTTCATTCATAACTCGAGGATGAGTTATTTTTCAGGAGTGTATGATGCGGAGCACATAAGCAGCAACAGTAGTAATGACGGTCAACCGGTTGGTCGACTGCAAGAGTATCAAAACACCCTCTGACTCAGATTGCGCATTGGAAGTCAACTGGTAGTCGACCGCAAAACTCACTAACTCAGATTGGGTAATTGGCGGTCATCCGCACAATCGACCTCAAGCAAACCGTCACATTTAGTTTGGGCATATTTGGCATCTTTTCGGGCAAATTTATTGACATAGTTTATGCTCGAAATATTGTATCTTTTATGCTTTCCTAGTTTGGGATATTTTCAATTATTTCTTTCCTTCAAGATTAGGTTTGTTTATTTTCTTTCTACTCAAGTTTAGTTCGCCTATTTATTGACATTAGGAGTTTGTTAGGAATGTCTTGTATACTCGTGGTGCAGATTAGAAGAAGATACGATAAAGCATGGAGGTCGAAGCGTCGAAGAGAGTTGAAGAGAAACAACAACAGCAGCAACCAGGAAAGAAGACAGTCGACCGACCTTGTGGACGATCGATTGCACCCTATACAGGGCTTTTTTTCCCGAGAAGAGGACAGACGACAGCACTTGTGGTGCAATCGACCGATCGCGGCGATGTGTTATATTTTGGGCCTCGATTTTTTAGGTTGTTTCAGCCAAATTTTCAACTCCAAGTCAGTTCGTACGGCTGCTATTCAGTTACTTTTTTTACAGGATACATCAGACGACTGAGAATTAAGATTAATCTAGGGTTCTCTCTATTCTTCTTACATATATTGTAATCACCTCCTTTATGTGAGGTGAAGTACTTTTTGATATTTTCTCCACTGCAAAGAGAGGCTTGAGAGAGATAGTTCTTGGTAAGTGAGTTTAATTTCTTGTATTGAGTGAATCATTAACTTATTGTAATCTCTTCTAGTTGAATATTATATCTCCCTATATTTCTCATTCGGATTAAGCGAAAGCTAACCGGGATAAATCCTCATTGTGTTTGTGTTAGATTTGTGGATCTATTTGCTTGGGTGTTCAATTGATTCGTCTCATCTACTTCGCCATCCTCATTGCTCTAATCAATTCCGCTACGCCAGCGGGGTGTTCGTAGACACCTCATCCCAACAGAGTTATCATGTATTACGATCTTTTATTACTAATCCAATTATAAAATAAAAAAAATTCTTCAATTTATCTTTCTCGTGCAAGAAAAAAATCTATTTTATTCAAGGCAAGTAAGCTTGTAAGAGATCAAGCAAACAGTTTATCTTCTGTCCTGCATTAGGTTTGAACCTCAAGCTCTTATCCACTGCTAAAAAGTTTTACTATTGTACTATTACACTTGCATTGATTCACTGGTTTGGTTGCAATGACTTTTTCCGGAGTGAATTTCGGAATAAACTTTATATTGTTTCTTCTAACATTTGTAATGGCTTGATCTAATCGTATTCAATGCTTAGTTTTTCTGTTGGCCTCAAAACTTGGCTTAAAGAAAGAGATGCAAAGTAATGACACTAACCTAATTAATAGGAGACTGTAGTCTATCATTAAAATCATTAACCATAATGAGATCCTGAGGAAAATTCTTTGTTGCCAATCTTATCATTCTTTCTTTCTTTCCTTTTGTTTAATGAATAGTGGGCTGTCTCTTTTTTCTTTTATGGTGGAAAGGGAGAGGTTCAGACTTTAGAGTGTCCTTTTTCCCCAAACAAAAGTTGGTGTTTGTCACTTTGTTATCGAGCCTTTGCGTCCGAAACTCTTGGTGCTGGTCGTCACTCACCAAATTGTGTCGGTTGAGGGAGAGAGTTCATACCAACCATTGGATATGAGGACGGCCAGACGAGATTGATAGAGATAATAAATCGAGGCCCTGTCTATATTAACTTATTTGGCTTAGAAATAGTTGTAACTGTATCTGCAACTGTACGACATGCAACTTACTGTAATTATCTATATAATAAAACACAAAGAAAGTTATCAAGCGCTCCTTCAATCCCCCAAAAATTAAAGGCCCAGATTTAACTTCAGAAAACATATTTTTCCTTCCAAAAGTTTCCTCCCAAAACTCAAATTCAAATCTCCCAACCAAAACAACTCCTATATTTATTTAATTATTTCTCTCTCTCTCTCTCTCTCTCTCTTTCTCTCTCTCTCTTCCTCTTCTATTCAAAAAATTAAGAAAATAAAAAATTTTAAAATTTTAAAAAATTAAAAAACTAAAAAACTAAAAATTTTAAAGATTTATAAACTTTAAAAATAATTTTTAAAAATCAAAAAATCATATAATATGTTTTTTACTGGACCCCCAAAAATTTCTCATATAATATGTTTACTACTTCAGTTAATTTACTGGACCTCCAAAACTATTTTCCTATGAACAAACAAGGTGCACCGTTCCGAAGACGTGCCGTAGGCACGTGTCAACGGGCAAACCTAGTCTATATAATAAAACACAAAGAAAACTATCAAGTGGCTCACCTTCAATCCCCTCCAAAATCAAAGGCCCAGATTTAACCTTACAAAACACATTTTTCCTCCCAAAATTTCAAATCCCAAAATCAAAATTTCCCCCCCAAAACTAAAAAACTCATTACTTTATTACTATCTCTATCTTTTATCTTCACTTTTTCATATTTCTCTTTCTCTTTCTCTCCCATTCTTTCTTTATTTACTTAAAAATTTAGATTTTAAGATTTCATGTTTTTAAATTTCAGAATTTTTATATTTTTTTATTGCACATGTTATATTGAAAATCGCAAATATCTATTCAACAGTTAAATTTCATCATTTTCTACACTTTAAGTTCTAAAAAGTTAGATTTTACACCCTCATTTATAATTATTTTTTAACACACTAATGAAAACATGGACTTTTATTTACAACTAATTATTGTCATATTATTCAAACTTGAGATACATAATTGTTGTTTACTGTTTATAGGGTTTTTCATGTTTTGTATCGTTCCGAAGACGTGCCGTAGGTACGTGCCCACAGGCAAATCTAGTAATACAAAAAGTTTCAAATATTGTATTCGGGTCACTTACAAGATAATAGGTATAAATTGATGTAAATACAATCAACCAAACACCCATGAGAAATCCATAATCACCACTACAAAAAATTTGACATATATCAACGGATCATTACATAGGCGTGTTGTTATTCTTTGATTGAAGATATTCCTGAAGGCTTCCCAATTTCTACGGATCATTACATTTTATTCAACTCAACTTCCTGGTCCTAACTATCACTGCCAAGAGGTAACAGTCTTTATGAACAGTTTTTTCAATGAACTCATTGTTTGTATATAGCTCTTCCTATTTTAAGAACACACTTGTTGATATCATTCCATTTCAGGGCTCTAAGTTTACAACTTTGCCTCCCCCAAACAACATATTCAAAGTGCTTCTCTTAAATTGTAAGGATCGTTATGTAGATCTTACTTGTGAGGTGCATTGTTTAAAAATGCTTTAAAATGTTGAATGCTCATTTAGGTTGTTTTGTTTGCAGTTCCTAGAGGAATCCTATATGGTTGTGGTGATCTGATATTTTCATCCCACATGATATTCACTCTTGTCTTTGTGCGTACTTACCATAATCCCACATGATAATCCCATATTTTCATCTAATTTGGATGGGTTGTTAATTTTGAGGGTTGTTGATTTTAATCACTCGCCTTGTTCTCCAATCAGGTACACTGTAAATTAGGTGGTACAATTTGATGACAGAAAACTACCAGGTTTGTGCACTTAGTTTCTTATATTTTGCTTATGCCTTCATTTTTCAACTCTGAAGTCATATACAAGTATTATATGTGGCTTGCTCTCTAATCTTAGAGATGATCCTTCCAAACAATACATGAATTGCCTAGAAGAAGATTTTGTTTGTTCTTGCACTGATTATGGTGAGGTGATACTGATCAGCTAGGAAGAAGTAATTCTAGTTCTCCATTATTAACAATTTTGCACAATGCGAAAACTCCGTACTTTGTAATTTAGTAATAGATAATAGATAATAGATGTCCATAATATATTGAAAATTGCCATCCAGTACCTGTATGTAGCACGAATGTTTCAACTAGGATTGTACTTTTTTATTCAGTTTCCTTTTGAAAAAGTTTTCATTTGTTTGTATCAATGCAAAAATTATTGGTCACTTTATGCATGCTGAAGATGTCAGTCTAACATCTCTCTAATTTCTAAATCTTTTTTTTTTCTTCTAAACTGAGCAGGCTATCCTCTACCGGAAGATGGGTGAGGAAACTTTGGTGCTCAAGATTTTGGCCTTGTAAGAATAATGCATAATGGAACACTTGTACCCTGTGAAATCAGAAATTGACTGTATTAGTGAAGTATATTCACAACGTTGCTAGTATATTTCGTATATTTATGTTTGGTTTTATGTTTTAAGGAAGCTGGAGGACAGTGATGCTGCGGAACAGTACTGTGCGGAGATTGGCAGAAGAGAAGCTTAAATGGAGTGAGTTCTTTTACACATTCATCGTATGGTTGTTTCCCCTAAAATGTCTTCTCCTAGATTCTTCTATAATCACATTCACTTAGGTTGCTGGGTATGTATTTGGATCCAAAAAATGGAAAGGAGCCAATGTATAAGACCGCTGTACGTCTTCTCCACAATCATGGAGAATCTCTGGATCCCTTGCAAGTGTTAGAGCATCCACAGTCGTTTGCTAAATACTCAAAAATTAGAAATAGATTTAGAAAAGAGACGTGCAATCGTTCGCTAAAAACTCAAAAATTAGAATAGGAATGTACAGTAAATTGCTAAAGTTAAAAGCCTGGATAGAAGATTGCAAAATATAGAAGACGGATGATGATACTCCGTTTGAGTATTGGGACGGATGAAGATCATCCGTCTATGAAAATAAAAAAATTAAAAAACAATAGACGGGTGAAGATACTCCGTTTATGGCGTTGGACGGATGAAGATCATCCGTATTTGATTTTTTTTTTTTGATTTTAAACAAAAAAAAAAGTCAGAAACTCACCAAACGGATGAAGATCATCCGTTTGGTCAGTTTCTCACTTTTTTTTTGATTTTTTTTGATTTTTTTTGATTTGTTTATAATTTTAAACCAAAAAAAAAATCAAAAAAAAGTTCAAAACCATCCAAACGGATGGTCTTCATCCGTTTGTGATGGGTTTGACTTTTTTTTTTGACCTTTTTTTTTTGTTTATTTTTTAAATCCCCGAATAACTATTATAAAAAAAAAAAAAAATTTCAAAGACGGATGATGTTCATCCGTCGTTTTTAATTTTAGGATTTGGACGACTACAGCGTTCTACTCCTATTGCTATTGCTAAATGATATATTTAGCAATGAGAATAGCAAACGACTGTGGATGCTCTTAAGAGGTACTAATGTTTCAAATTAAGTAATTAAGTTTGGCATTTTGACTATTTTTATCTTAGTGGTTATCACTGTAATTGAGGATTTCGGTGGGGGTGTGTTTTGCTCAGAATCTCAGCTCTAGTATCCATATTATCTATTAAAGAAGAATTGTTTTGTTAATTTTGCACAATTTTATTATCACTGTTGGATACAAAAAAGGAAAATCTGAACATGTTGAATACTGCACATGAAAACAATGCCAGTCATCAAGTAAATCAAGTATACTTCATATTTCAGTTGTTCAATGATAAAATTATTTCTCGTACAACTGACATATATATATATGATAAAACCTCCATTTTTATATATATAAACATATGCTGGTAATATCTGTTCATGGTTCCAATTTGTACTATCCAAAGTAAATGAATCCTAAACTTAATGTCTACCCATAGCATACTGTATAATTTTTAAAGAGAGCATCTATTCCACAATCATGTATATGAGTTGAAGCAATATAAGCTTAATGTATATATAGTTTATAAGCTTAATATCCTCTAACAGAAAGTTGATTTTTAAAGGGCAAAACCCCTTGTAAATACAAATACAACGATGAATTTTCTTGAGAAAAGGCCTTAGCCACATTACATTGTGATGAAGTTAAGGCAAATAGAACGTCTACAACATGAGAATAACACTGATATTTATGAACATCCCACACACCTTATACACTGTATGGAGTTGGAGAAGTGCAAAAGCTGCTAGGTTATCTTTTTCTTTTCCTTTTTTAGGCATTCAGCTGTTAGGTTTGTCGAAACACAAAAATTTCAGCTCACATGTTGCATTCTTGTATGAGAAATCCTTCTACTTCCATTAATAAAACAGATATTCTCCAAGGAATCTCATGAGATGACTCCAGTCTAAGCTCACAATTTCAGAGTGATCAGAGAAGAGTAGACATGTAGAAAGGAACCAGTTAGAATGTACTAGCCTGATATATTAAGATAGGTTAATAGATTATTGTTCATGTTTGAAATGTGTTTTTTGAAATACAATAACGTAGGTGTGTAGTTGCCTTCATTTTCAGCATTAGACACCGTAGCCTACAGTACATTAGTAATTTTTCTTTTTCGAGTGGCCAACAGTAATTTTTTAATTCTAAAAGTATTTTAGGTTTAATATAGGTGTTTGAATATTTGATCAAGTGTCTGCAAAATAAACTTCTTTCTCCAAAACTGTTGTGATTGTTGTAATTTTTTCTTCTGTAAAATAAACTTCTTTCGAATATTTGATCAATTTTTCTTCTCTGTTTGCAGGTTAGAGATGTCGTGGATGAACAGAAGATTTCGAGTTGTTTTGATGTTAGTCACTCAGGATTTTTTTGTTATCAGTTTTAAGTTTATTGTAAACAGATTTCTATGATGCTAGGTTTGGATATAGTTGTAAACAAATCTTGTAAACTTCTATACTTTCAATGATATATTGGCATTTTCTATATATCAACTTTCGTTCATATCAACTTTTTGTTTGCAAAACGCCGTCAAAAGGACAAGATTTTCTAAATGCTATGGAAAGGCATTTCTGTTGTAGTGTTTGGATGCGAAATCCATCACTAAAACCTATAGCAATGGAGTTTCAACCGTGGATATAGGAAAGCAAGATGTGTCGCTAAAACCTATACCAACGGATACGAAACCGTGGGTATAACACAAAGGTTTTGTCCAACTTGTAAAAAAACCGTCGCTATAGGCTATAGTGACGGCATTCTGCCGTGGGTATAGAGAATCATTGACTACATAAAAATATGTCCGTCGGTACAGGTTTTACGGGCTATACCTATGGTTTTTCACCTTTTACCCACGAATTTTTGCTGTCACTATATGTCAAATTCCTTGTAGTGCACGCAAAAGAAGACGACATATTAGATATTAAAATTAGTTAACTATTCGGAAAAATGAAGTCACTATAAAATTTTAAAACTCTTTCAGAGGGGAGGGGCACGTGGATCATTTACACAACATTTGTATGCGTTATTCTATAAGCGATGTGTATATACAACAACAATAGCAACAACAATAATAGAGCTTTTTTCCCAACTAGTTAGGGTCGGATGTTTTTTTCCAACTAGTTGGGGTTGGTTGCATGAATCCTGGTTTTCCATTCTGCTCAGTTTAGCGCAATATCTTCTGTAAGGTCATAAGCTATCATATCTTCTCTCACAGTTTCCTCCCAAGTTAGTTTAGGTCTTCACCTACCCCTAATTCTACCTACAATACTTATCAAATCACTCTTCTAATGGGGGCATTACTAGGTTTGCGTGTAACATGTCCAAACCACCTAAGACGGTTCTCTCTTAACTTATCTTTGATTGGAGCTACCTGTAGCATGTCTCGTATGTACTCATTTATAATTCTATCCTTCTTAGTTTACCACACATCCATCTTAGCATCATCATCTCCGCTAAGATTATTTTTTTTGACATGATGTTTCTTTGTTGTCCAATATTCTGCTCCTACATCATTACTGGTCTAACAGCCGTCCTATAAAATTTTCCCTTCAACTTCAAAGGCATACGTTTGTCACACAAAACACCACTGACACTTCTCCACTTAAGCCACTCTGCTTGGATCATATGTATAACATCTTCACAAATCTCTCCATCTCTTTATATAATAGAGCCTAAATATCGGAAATGGTTTTCCTTAAGTATCTCTTGACTATCAAGCTTCACTACTTCCTCAGTTGTGTTCCGAATATCACTAAAATTACACTCCATATACTCTATTTTAGTTCTGGTTATTCTAAAGCCTATTCTAAAGCCTCTACCTTCTAAAGTTTCTCTCCACAATTCTAATTTAGCATTGACTCCTACTCTAGTCTCATCCATTAAGACGATGTCATCGAAAAAAAAAGTACACACCAAGGCACCTCATCTTGTATTCCTCGTGTGAGTTCATCCATAACCAAAGCAAAGAGGTAGGGGATTAAAGCCGAATCTTAGTGTAAACCTACTGTAATAGAAAATCACTGGCCTCTCCAGTGGTTGTTCTAATTGTGGTCGTTGTCCCTTCATACATATCCTTAATTACTTCAATATACCGAATAGTAACTCTTTTATTATTTAACACCCACCATACTATGTCTCTAGGGACTTTATCATATGTTTTTTCAATATCTATAAACACCATATGTAGATCTTTCTTATTTTCTCTATATTTTTTCATAAGTCTCCTCAGTACATAAATTGCTTGCATTGTTGACCTCCCAAGCATAAATCAAAACTGATTCTCAAACACAGTAGTTTCTAGTCTCAGTTTATATTCGATAACTTTCTCCCAAATTTTCATCGTATGGCTCATTAATTCAATCCCTCGGTAGTTGGATCAACTTTGTATATCTCCTTTATTTTTATACATAGATACTAAAATACTCTTTCTCTATTCATCGGACATCTTCTTACTCCTCAAAATCTCATTAAATAATTGTGTTAGCAAAGCCACTCCTACATCCCCAAGACACTTCCAAAGATATACCATCCGGCCCTAAAACTTTTTTCTATTTTCATCTTTCCTAGAGCATTTCGAATCTCCGAGGTCCTAATTCTACGGAAAAATATATGCTCTCGACTCTCCCTCGAGTAGTCTATATTTAAGTTGCCCACAACCTTTTCATTTAATAACTTTTCAAAGTAGTTTCACCATCTTTCCTTAATTTCCTCATCTTTTGCTAAGAATCTTGAATCATCACTCTAAATACACCTAATTGTATCCAGATCTTTTGTTTTCCTATCCCGTTGTTTAGCAAGGTTATAAATGTTATTTTCTCATTCTTTTGTTTCTAGTGTATAAATCATTATAAGCTTTTTTCTTTTGTATCTCTTATCGCTTTCGTAACTTCTTTTCTAACTGTCTTACATCTCTTCAAATCCTCTTCATTTCTACTATTATGCCATATTTGAAGGTTGATCTTTTTTCTCTCACAATATTTTGGACTTCTTCTTACCACCATCATGTTTTTTTGGTTAGCAACCATCTACCTTTAGATTATCTAAGTACGTTTATCTTGTGCCTAGTTTTATTTTTGCTATACTATATATTATTATTTTCTCTAGGTTTAGACTATCATATATATATCTATATGTTGTTGTCTCTTGACTTTATGTGTTTTAATTCACAATACATATTTCCGAATCTCATTGCCCGTCTTTCTGGGATTAGTTTCTCAAATTCCTCAGCTTTGTATGGTATAATATTAGATGCTCCATAAATAACTTGGGTAGTCATTCTTTTTATAACATGTTCTGTTAAGATACAAAGAAATTGTTGAATACATTCTGACATATTTTTAAGGCATTTATGAGGCCAAAATAACTCTTGATTGCTTTATAAAATTTTCTTGGCAAGTGGATAAGTTCTTCTCATTCTCGGGATGGATAGATGCAATAAATAATTCCACTTTCGAACAATGCCCTAGTTGTTCTTGAATTAGCTCCTGGTAGGATGATGACCTTGTTCATATGTTGCTGTGATATGGTTTTGATGAACCGGTTCACCTCGGTTACTTGGCATAATTTTTCAATATATTGTAAAAATAATATTTTCTTTGTTACATTTGGAGGAGATTTCTCAGTAAGGAGTGTCTCCTTGTATGTGGTCTTGAAGATGTAATTGCATCTTCTTTTAGGGAATGAGTAGGTTCACCCATCTCACTCATTTTTTTCGCTAGCATTGTACACCATATTTTCTGTAGTTACATGCTGACTTACATGCTAGTAGAACAGACTTTGGATCCACATATTTGTAACCGTAATTGATTAAATGCTCATTTTATTTGCTTCATGGTTCTCTTGAGGAAAACTATATCATGTTTTATTTCCTGGACTCTAGTTGTTATGCCCTATAAATTTTAATACAATATTTTGAATTAATAAATATTTTTAAAATCAATTTATTTAATATTTTGAATTTTTGTAAAATTGAAATTTTTACACGGGCAAATATTTTTGAAGTGCAAATTTGTACTTTTTAATTTCTGAATAAATTCTCTTATTTATAATCGAGTATATTCTAATTTTGAGATTTTTCTGAATAAAGAAACCATTTTTGTAAATGCTTTGAAAGAAAATGGTTTTTGCGCAAAATGTCGTTTGGAGGTAAATTCGAATTAAAAATTTGGTCGGGCTGTTTTGGTAGGCCGTCTTCGACAGGAGAGATATATTTGTTGTTGGGGGGGGGGGGGGAATTTATCCCTCTAATTTGATTTGATTGAGTATATATATATATATTTATGCAATTTTGGAACTGTTGGGGACTTTATTGCAAATATTTTCTTTGACAGAAAATATATTTGAAAAATCTAATCTTTATTAGTAGATAATAATTCTATTTTTTTTTGCATTTTTATGAATGATTTATGGCATGTTTGCAAATATTTCAAAGTGAAGGACTTTTGTGTAAAATTGTCACTCAGAGGCATATTTCAAAATTTGAAACCTCTTGGCTGCATGTGGGCTGGCCAAGACAGGGTGATTCTGGGGATATAAAATCTTTCCTTATTTTATTGGATTAACTACTTGATTTGGAAGGTCTATATATATATATATGTAAATATTTTATTTTTTTGGGGGGGGGGGGGGGGATTTTGTAAAATGTTCGTAGACACCCTCAAAATAGATCCCGGCCTATATCTGTACAGCAGCAGCCATTTCTTTTTATTAATTCACAAAAATATTATTTTCTTTATCATTCTTGGAATTTTGGAGGTTTGGATCTTTGGATTTTCACAATGAGGAGGATGAGCTTTTCTTTCTTGTTATTTTTACTCTTCAATTGATCTTCTTTAAAGTGGGTGGTACTTCTTGTCTCTTGATGTGGTTTTTTTTTTTCTTTCTCATGAACAATATAGAATCATGCTAAGGTTTAGATTTTGTGAGATTATGATTATGTTAGCATGAACATGAAGTTTTGTTTATGAGATGATCGTAAAGATAGATTGTTAGATAAAAATTGTTTACTAATATGATAAAAATCAAATCTTGGTGGCATGATACTCTTATTTTGATTCTCTCTACTATGATGATTATTTTGTGCATAAAGGATCATGTTTTATTTGTGGAAAGTGATTTTATGAACCCATATATTATTGTGAATGATTAGAGTTGTCGTAGGTTCTAAATATTCATGTTGATATAAAATTTAGTTGTTCTTGAATAATGGAGTTTCTAGGCATGAAAGATTAATATGATGTTTAAAGAAATGGATCTAGTGAAAATATATGTGATTGTAGTTGTTGGAATCTTGGTGTTTAATTCAAGGAGCATGTATAAAATGATTAAAAGATTAATTTTTAATGTTTAATTTGTTGTTTTAAATGCAAATAAATTTTTTGATGATAAACCCTAAACATTTATGTATGCAAATGTGAATATTGAAAGAAATATATATGAAAAATACATGTTTGGGGGCTAGGGTTTCCATTTCTAAACCCGAGGGTTAGGATTGCTGGGTCTCGGGTGAACAATAACTGAGGGTTATTGTTCCAACCCGAGAGCTGCTGTTACTACGGTTTGGGCTTTTGTTTGGCCTTTTGGGGTGTTTTCGAGTGGATTTTGTGTGTGTCTTTGTGCGCTATGGTTGGGGAACCCTAGTATACATGTGGACGAGTATATATATGTGTCTAATCTAATATTTGGGTGAGATTTGATTGAGTTTTGATGGAGTTTCGAAGTTGTTAACTTTCATATTTTGGATAAATGATAGTTTTCAGAACTTGTCGAATTTACATCCTTTAAATTAATTTGTTTGAGTCCAGATTTTTATGGTGAGTTCTTTGAAATGTGCTAGATTTAAATTAATTTTTTCATAATTTAATATTAAATTTGGAGTGTACTATTTTGAAGAACAATATCGTGTAACTTTCAGATTTTGGATAAATGATAGTTTTAAGAACTTGTTGGATTTACACCCATCAAATTAATTTGTTTGAGTCCAGATTTTTATGGTGAATTCTTTGATATGTTCTAGATTTAAAATAGTTTTTTCCAGAATTTAATATTAAATTTGGAGTGTACTGTTTGGAAGAACAGATTCATATAACCTTCAGATTTGTGAAAATCTATATTTTCGTAGATGAAATGTGTTTCCGTATATGAAGGAGTTCTTATGGCAGTATTAGTTGATTAAAAAGGAATGTGATTAATGAAGAGTGTTTTGTATAATGAAACCAAGTTGGTTTTGATCTGAGGCTTAGGGTTATGATGTGGACCCAAGAAAGATTGTTGATGATATTCTGAGTTATGAAACTCTAGAGGTTGAGTGGGAACCTAGCATACTGGCAAATGAGATTTTGTGGAATTTGGCTAGTGGGGCTTTTGTTATTTATTTGGTAGAGTTAAGTCCGGTAGGGTACACCAACTCTAGGGGGACTGTGAATTTTATTTAATTAATAATAATAAACATAAGGACATGCACTAAGTTGGAAGTTGTGACGGAACCTGGGCAACGTAAGTATGAGCTCTATTGTAGTCGCACGGATGTATTACGAGGCTGTGCATTGTTGTGTCTCTCTAGTATTTCGCGCATTGAGGGTCAGCAGGCCTATTTGCAGAATGTCTAGAAATGAGACGAATTTGGTATGTTCACGTGTTGAGGGTCGGCAGGCCTATTCATGGAATGTACGGTATATTCGCACGTTGAGGGTCGGCAGGCCTATTCGCGGAATGTATGGTGTATCTGCGCGTTGATGGTCGGCAGGCCTATTCGCGGGGTACACGACAGCGAGGTGATTCTCCAGAGTTAAAGCGATGTTTACGGGGTACTGGCGTGTCTACACTTGTATAGTTTGGAGGGTTGCGTTCCGGAGCTGGGGTCCATTCACGGAGTATCTAATTTTGTTCCTGTCATCGTAGTAGGTTAGTTACATAACGAGGGATTTAACCCTATAAAGTGAAAAACGGTAAGGGCTTGCAACGGACCTATGTTGTATCACTCTGCAAAATTGAGTAATGACAATTTTGTCCTCATGTGTTACGCACGTGTATTTCGTATTGTTACGAGTAATATTCGTAACATATTTTTTATATAAATGTCATACGTATTTTATATTCCGATTATTTATATGTTTTTTGTTATCTCAAAATTTATTTAATCCTATTTTTAGCCAACTCGATTATTAATTTTAATCTTTGTGTTTTTACGTGTATTTCACGTGTTTTCAATACACGTGTCGATTACGTAAATTTCACCGTTACGCAAAATATCCGTAACATTATCAAAATAGATATTTTTCGTATGTTATCTTCCGATTATTTATGTGTTAATGGTTTCGTGAGTGGGTAATTATTTTGGATAATGGGTATTTATTTTGGGTAGTGGGTGTCCCTTCATTCACCCATTTAGCCTTATAAATACCTCTCTCATTCATGAACAATGTACACTAAAAAGAAACAAAAGAAAGAGAGAAAAGAAAGAAAGAGAGGAGCTTTTAGGTAGTGTTCTTTTTCTCCTATTATAAGTGATTTACCTCTTATAAGAGGTGGTCCACCTCTTACAAGAGTTTTTTTAGCGTTCTTTTTTTACCTCTTATAAGATATTTTTCTCAAAATCTCTTATAAGCCTAAAAGACTTCTAGTAGCCTCTTTCAAATTCTTATAAGACTTCTATCACTTAAAAAGTCTATATTACCCCAAAGTCTATATTATAATTGTTACTAATTAAACTAGTTTATATATTAGTCTATAGTAGCCCGGAATATGCTATCCTAGAAAAAGTGTAATCATATACGTTACTAATTATATATTATATTAACAATTGTCTGTTAATATAATAATTTTAATGATCCTTATGAACTAAATAATAATCAAGATACTGTTTCCGTTCTAATTTCTCAAAACTTTGCATGCTCCTGTAGGTTTGTCCGAGTATTCATATCAATGGTTCTATCCTTTTAGCTAATTAATGAATTGACTTCAAAGGCCTAATAATATGTGCTTAGGATATATATATATATATATATATATATATATATATATATATACAAACAATGTTCATCCAAAAAGATGAACTCCCAACCTTTCGTTCAATAGTTTTAAAAAAAAATTTGACCGCTAGACAATTGTTAATATAATATATAATTAGTAACGCCAATTCTTTGATAATCAAAATCATAATGCTATGGCTAGTTGATTTGTCCTGTTATGATGCCACCATGTTCAAATCCCGCAGCTGACCAGGTTTTTTTTAAAAATTTTTTATTACAGCTAAGGAAGAATTTATATTAGCCCATTGACCTTAATTTTTTTTAATCCAACTTCTTTGAAACAAATTATTTATATTTATACATACTAATTTTCATACTAATTAAATGTCTATAGTAGCCCAGAATTATAATTGATGATTTACACTGATTTGTGAATTTAATTTCCAATTAAACTAGTTTATATATTAGTAATTTGAACTTATCTTTTCTTGTCATTCATCTCACCATTTTTATACTTTAGGGTAATATAGACTTCGGGGTAATATAGGCTCTTGTAAGAGGTGAAAAAAGAACAAAATCTCTTATAAGAGGTTCTTATAAGAGGTTATTTTTTTATAAAAAGAACACCTCAAAAAGAGGCTCTTACAAGAGGCTCTTACTGTAAATCTCTTATAAGAGGTAACCTCTTATAAGAGCCAAAAAAAAGAACGGTACCTTAGTGTTGGCAAATTACTTGGAGGTGAAGGCTTGCTTGGTTAGAGCTTTGGAACAATCCCTATAGGAGTCTATTTCATTTTTCATTAAAAACAATGTGGGTGATTTATTTTGCTTTCTAGATATTGTAGTATGTATGCCTAATTGTTCCATGATTAAAAATGTGGCATGTGTTCTTTAAATTTCAAATTTGATATGTTGGATGTTGTATTGATGCATGCTAGTTGAAAGATATATTATAAAATTGTCATGATTAACAAATTAAAATCTTAGATTGAGTTGTTATAGTGGTATTGGGTGCATACTAATATATCATGTTTAGATTAAATGAATTGGGTATAAATTCATACACAAGGTTGTTAATTTATGCAAAGAAAGTTGATGTTTTAAGTTTTAGTTGCACTTAAGAAAATCATGTCTAATAAACTAGATAGAATTTAGAGCTAAAAGTTTTATAGGAACATCTCGTACATGTCAGGAACATCTCTTTAAAATGTCATAATTTTTTGTTGTCGTTTACTATTTTAATAAAATCCAAACTTAGGACTGGTTGGCAGTTGAGTAGTTGCTGGAAATTTGTACACGTTCCGGATTTTGATCATTTCAACATCTTAGATGAAGTCATTTGAGAAAAATCAAAACTGAGAACTTGAAGTAAACTCGTTAAACTTTTTGTAAAGTCTAATAAATCAAATTTTCACAAATAATTGAATTTATAATGAACTTTTCAAGACTAAACAAGTGGTAGTGTTTCAATATTTCGACCCTACTGTAGATTTCGGAAAATTCAGGGTTATAGATACAATATTATGGAGAAAATTATAACTAAGAAATTGTAGTAGACTTGTATACCTTTATTTTGATACAAATAACACACAGTTTTATGAAGTATATAATTTACTATGATTTTTACAAGTAGCATGAGCTGCAGTTTTTTGATTTTGAACTTACTGTTTTGTAAATGAAATTAGACGAAGTAATTGAGGATGATTCTAGGTGATCATAACTACAAAGATATAGTAGACTCTTTTATGAAACTAATAAATCTATCTTTTGAACAGAATTGAGATTTATAATTGAAATATAGATGAATATGAAAAGGGTTTATTTAATTGAAGAAACTTTGCAACTTATTTAAGTGAATTGTTGATTGTGTGTGTCCAACCAAGAAGTGTTACTTCATGATTGATATCTAAGAATAAATGAAGGAATTGAATGAAATATGAGATCGAAAATATGAATAATGAGGGCATGATTGACCTCAGTTGTTGAACATGAAAGATGTTAATCTAGAGGCTAGGCAAGACCCTAGTAACCGACATTGTAAATAATGGAAATTTGAGGAGTAACCAGTGTGGGTTGACTCTCTCTTTCAGAAGTAGCTAGTGTGGGCTGACTTTCTCTTATGTTTATTTAAGTCCGGTAGGGTAAGCTAGCTTTAAGTTGTGATGATTTTAAATTAAAACTTAAGGACAAGTACTAAGTGGAGATGTGAAGAAGTATGAGCAAAAATGAGTATGAGGGCCTTGATAGCGTGGTGGAAGGTTATCTTCAGAATTATCAGAGTTGCGGCTCACGGTGGGAGATATTCCTTAAAATTACTGGGTTCGAGACAACGCTCATGGGTATTTGTGTGATGAGGTATCAATGACAGCGCTGTGTGGGTTTCATCTCCAGAATTATCGGAGTGTGAGGCGTGATGGCCGTAAATCACTCGCGATGGCAGGACGACTCTCAAGAATTATCAGGGTCATAGCTCGCGGTGTGGGTATTCGACTCCAGAATTATCGGGGTGTGAGGCAGTGTGTCTAAAATCACTTGCGATGGGAGTGCGATACTCTAAGAATTTTCGAGGTGATACTAGATACTCACAGGATATCTAAAACATACATTAGTCACCGTAGTAGTAATTCATAGCAGGGGATTGAACCCTATATTGAGGAGTACGATAAAGGCTTGCCCTCGGACCTATATAGAATGATATGCATAGAATCCGAACAAGTATGCATTAGTGCATTGTATTATAACATCTGCATTAGGCATTAAGTCATATCATACACTGACGTGTTTAGGATATTCACTCTTTTACACTTTATTGTGCATTCAATTTTGTGGTTGCTAAAGTAAGAGAATTGTTATATTACGGCTTAGTGAAGTTCGTTGTTTTATAATATTGCATCGGTTGTAAGCAACTGGCGTGCCCACAATTTTTCCAGTGCAGGACTTGGATTAGCAAGAGGGCATGAAGAAGAATTGATGTTAAAGGCAATTTTTATGATTAAAGCTGTTGATGTTAAAAATTGTATATATATCATATTGTATTCTTTTTATTTCCACTACATTGATGTAAAGACCCATGTTGTATAATAAAAAGTTTTTAATTTCCTTGCAAAGTTGTACGAATTGAAGTAAAAGATCATGTTGTGTTACGAATTACATGTAAATGAAATTCGGGGTGTATCATATGTAGTATGGGATGCATAGAATTTGACAAGTATGCATTAGAAATCATCATATGCATTTGTGTTTCTTGACTTATTTTATGTATGCTTGTTTTCTGTTTTCATCTCATACACTTGACACTTAGCCTAGCTTCACTTGTTGTTTTGTGCTCCACTCATTGTTTTTCCATGTTCTATGTATTATTGTTTATGCATCATTTATTATTGCTATATTAATATGCATCAAGTTTGTGATTGTGAGATGTAGAAGTATCACTATTACTATAGTTGACGTCAGTTGCATTTAACTGACGTGCCCACTTTCAATAGACTTTTGCAGGTTTTTAGTTATGGGTAGCATTGATACAAATAAAGCTTGGGGTATAAATGCAAATTGAAGATTTTATGTGTTGTAAAGATTGTAATTAATGTATTTAATTCTGCTGTGTTTTTGTAAGAAGAAAATATGTAATTGATGCGGTTTGTTTTTGGGGGGTGTGGCTGCACCAGGTGTGAGTTCTTCTCGATTTGTATTTTCGGCAGAAGCTTTGGTCCGGACGGTGGTCCTGACCCTCAGCCGGGCTACGGCTAGGGAGTAGGCAGGAGTGAGGTGGAGACTTGATGCTCGGCTCGGATCTGGAGGCTCGGATTCAGGGGTCTCGTGTACCTGCACTCGATCTAGAAACACCGTGGTTGGTTTCGATGGCAGACCCTCTGACGATCTAGTCAGCTACTGAAAGAGTAACAGTAACTAGGGTTTAAGAGTGGAAAGATTGATTACCTTGTGAAGAGGTAGAGGGTCTGGTATTTATAGAAGAAGCCAACCGGGTCTGGACCCATTTGGGGCCGGGTATGGACCCGATTGCCCGTGGGCTTGGCGTGGTAGGAGCCTAAGCGGTATAGGGCTGACGTGGCACGGGCTCGGGGTGGTTTAGGGCTGATGTGGCAGAGGCCTGGGTGGTTTCCAGGCTGACGTTGCAGACCTGGATGATCCGGCGGTGAACACCCTTTGAGGGGATCCTGTGGGCCAGGAAGGGCCACGTCATCTGACCCATATTAGGAGCTTCCCACTCCTGGAGGGCTGGGTGACCCAGTCATGTAGGAGTGGTTCTTTGCCTCTGTAGGAAGAGGAGGGTGGTGCGTATGGCGAGAAATAGGATCTGTATCTTCCAGAAGAGGTCAGGAGGGTAAGGTGACGGGATCCCCTATTGGAATCATGCGGAGTACCGGGCACAGAAGAGTTGGAGCTCGGTTTGCCGAGCATCGAGGGTCGGTAGGCGAGCCCCTCACTTGTTGGAAAAGCAAGGGGACGCCGAGGTCTGCTGAGTGGGGGGTCTTCTTGCCGAGCGTCGAGGGTCGGTAGACGAGCCCCTCACTTGTTGGAAAAGCAAGGGGATGCCGCGATCTACTGAGTAGGGGGTCTTCTTGCCGAGCATCGAGGGTCGATAGACAAGCCCCTCACTTGTTGGAAAAGCAAGGGGACGCCGCGATCTGTTGAGTAGGGGGTCTTCTTGCCGAGCGTCGATGGTCTGTAGATGAGCCCCTTACTTGTTGAAAAAGCAAGGGGACGCCGTGATCTGCTGAGTAGAGGGTCTTCTTGCCGAGCATCAAGGGTTGGTAAATGAGCCCCTCACTTGTTGGAAAAGCAAGGGGACGCAGAGGTCTGCTGAGTAGGGGGTCTTCTTGTCGTGCATCGAGGGTCGATAGACGAGCCCCTCACATATTGGAAAAGCTAGGGGATGCCGCGATCTGTTGAGTAGGGGGTCTTCTTGCCGAGCGTTGAGGGTCGGTAAACGAGCCCCTCACTTGATGAAAAATCAAGGGGACGCCGAGGTCTACTGAGTAGGGGGTCTTCTTGCTGAGCATCGAGGGTCGGTAGACGAGCCCCTCACTTGTTGGAAAAGCAAGGGGACGCCGCTATCTGTTGAGTAGGGGGTCTTCTTACCGAGCATCGAGGGTTGGTAAACGAGCCCCTCACTTGTTTGGAAAGAGGAGGATTTCGGGGCTCGCGGTGCCGTCTGAGCTCCGAGCCTCTCGTTAGATAGAGGAGAATTTTGGGGCTCGCTGTGTCATCTGAGCTCCTAGCCTCGTGTTGAATAGAGGAGGATTTTGAGGCTCGTGGTGCCATCCGAGCTTCGAGACTCCTGTGAAAATAGAGGAGGATTTTGGGGCTCGCGATGCCATCCGAGCTCCGAGCCTCCTGTGAAATAGGGGATGATTTTGGGGCTCGAGGTGTCATCCAAGCGTCGATGCTCCTGACTGGTTGGAAAAGCCTGGGGAATTTTGGGGCTCGCGGTACCATCCGAGCTCCGAGCCTCCTGTGAAATAGAGGAGGATTTTGGGGCTCGCGGCGTTATCCGAGCGTCGACCCTTGTAATATCCCGGACGGATATTACCTCGTATAAATTACTATTTTATTATTATTCTGTTTTAATTCCAAAATCAAATTATTTTGGTGATTTTTCGCCGGTTTGTCCACAAACATTGTCTACATAACGGTCGGTGTACATCCGAAATACATCAAATTGGTAGCGCGATCCTCCGAATTGATAATAAAACTTATTTTATTATTATTTTCAAATTAAACTATTTTATGGGAATTATATGAGGATTTTTGTATACACATACATGTACACATACATACATTGTATTATACTTAGTACATTATACAATATATGTGGTATGTACTCTTGGACAATGTACTCATCTTGTCATGACAAATTAATTGGATGGTTAGGGTTTGATTAGGAGGCCTAAACTAGGGTTTTGTATGCATGAGAAGATTAAAACCCCTTCTAGAAACCCTCACATAACACCATACCTCACCTTACCTCCACCTCACCCCTACCCCCTACCATGGCATGGCCGGCCCCCAATTTACGGGAGGGCCAAAATGCAAATGTGTATGTGCAATTTTGCACTTTCCACCCTTCTCTCCTCCTATAAATACCCCCTCCTTCTCCACCTTGTCTCATTTTAGAAAGATCAAAAAGAAAGAAAGAAAGGAAAGGAAAAGAAAGAGAGAACCTCATACTAACAAGAGAGTTTTCTTGTAGGTCTTCCTAGGAGTTCTAAGAGCTAGGGGAAGGAGAAGTATAGCTAGCTAGTCCTTCCTACAAGTAGAACAAGGTGGGGGTTTCTCTATGTTTGTTTGCTTGTTTGTATTGTTGTTTTTGATGTCACTTCTTCTTCTTGCCTTCCTTGTTTTGTTTTCTTTGGTTTTTTGGAATGGGTTGTTGTGATAAATGTGGTTGTATGTGATTCTTACCTTGTATGTGGTAAATGTTAAAAGTAGTGATCACATAAAATGAAATGGAAACAAATGGACATAAAGAGTAAATCTTTATAGTGGTAGTTGTTGTTTGTGTTTGTTATTGGACTAAAATGACATATACATATGGACTTGTACATACAACCATTGTGGGGTTGTAGGACTTGAATATGGACTATACATAAAGCATATGAACATTTTATACAACCATGTTTGGTTGTAGGACTTGTATTGGACTTTGACTAAAAAGATAAGCATATGTTGGTTGAACCAAATAAAGGTTCTCACCTTATTTTTATTATTGTTGTTATCTTAAAAAGAACCTAATTAAATTAGATGTTATCTCTAATTTATGAAAAAGAAATTAATTTAAATCACTAGTTGTAGAATGAAAGAAAAAAGATCTCTTTTTAATCACTAGTGATAATAAATCAATACTAATAAAGAATAGTAGACATTTAAGTAGTAGTAGTATGTTGTTAAAATAAAAGTAGTATGTTGTTAAAATAAAGTAGTAGTAGTATGTTGTTAAAATAAAGTAGTAATGGTATGTTGTTAAAATAAAGAAGTAGTAGTAAGTGTTAAAAGAAGTAGTTGTAGATGTTTTATGTCCATAAAGTAGTAGTAGTAGATAGTTGTATGTTATGTTCTTGGTTAAAATGAAGTAGTAGTAGTAGTAGATAGTTGTATGTTATGTTCTTGGTTAAAATGAAGTAGTAGTAGTGGTAGATAATTGTATGTTATGTTCTTGGTTAAAATGAAGTAGTAGTAGTAGTAGAAAGTTGTAGATGTTTATTTTATGTTCATATTAAAATAAAGTAAATACCATGCTAAGTCTTCCTACATGCTTAGAATGTTGTAGGATCCATGATAAAATTACTTACCATGTTTAGGAACGTTATTTATGCTTAGAATGTTGTAGGATTCATTCTAAAATTATCTACCATGTTTAGGAAGGTTATTTATGCTTAGAATGTTGTAAGATTCATTCTAAAATTATCTACCATGTTTAGGAAGGTTATTTATGCTTAGAATGTTGTAGGATTCATTCTAAAATTATCTATCATGTTTAGGAAGGATATTTATGCTTGGAATGTTGTAGGATTTATTCTAAAAATACCTAGCATGTTTAATGATGCTTAGAATGTTGTAGGATTCATTCTAAAATTTCCTATCATGTTTAGGAAGGTTATTTATGCTTGGAATGTTGTAGGATTTATTCTAAAATAATCTACCATGCTAGGAATGTTGTGGATTAATTACTAAGTAAATACCATGCTAGCTAAATTTATCTATGCTTAGATAATAGTAGGAAAGTAGTATACCATGCTAGCTAAATTTGTCTATGCTTAGATGCTTATAAGAAAGTAGTATACCATGCTAGTTTCAATTATCTATGCCTAGATAGTTTTAGGGGAGTGGTATATCATGCTAGATTAAATTATCCATACTCACATGCTTATAGGTAAATTGTATACCATGCTAGATTAATGGTAGAAAAGTTGTATACCATGTTAGTTTAATTATAGGGAAGTTGTATACCATGCTAGATTAAATAAATATTCATGTTTACATGATACCCATGCTTTGATAAGTATTTGTTCATGCTATGTTAGTAGATGATCATGCTTAATCATTATCCATGCTAAGTAAATAGGTGTCATGCTAATTATTGGTTATGTTAAGTTAATGGTATCCATGCTAATGAGATTCATGCTTAAAATATAGTAGATACTCATGCTTAAATTAAGGGAACTACCCATGGTTAGTTGTAGTGATTTTTATGTTATATTCTATCTATGCTAGAATTGTTGTAGAAACTCATGCCATATTGTAGGTTGATACTTAACTAGTATACATGACTAAAATGTTACTAAAATGTATACCATGCTATGTGTTAATGTGAAAATAGCATACCATGTCTAGGAATGAGGTATACCATGCTAAGTTTAAATACATGCTTAGAATGTTGTAGGATTAATGTTAGAATACCTACCATGCCTTGGAATGTTGCATGTTCATACTAGTTATATACCCATGCTTGGGTTGTGGCGATTAATCAGGATAAGTAGTAAGCATTCGCGCTCAAGTTATAACCTATGCTTGACCGTAGTAGACTTCATGTCTAGATCATAGTGATTTTCATGCTAAGATTGATATAAGCACATGCTTTATCATATTCGTACTTAGGAGTATTATGGTGAGTGATTGTATTATATGATTAGATTGTCGTAGGAAGATGCTTGCAATTGTATACCATGCTTAAGGCGCTATAGGATGAAGTAATAAGGATCGGGAAGACCACTAGTAATAGTTAGTCTGATAAAGGCTGTTATGTCGCCTTCGGTCTTTCATTGGTAGAATACTGATCATAGACTATTGGTAGACCCTTCTGTTGCTTCTAATAATAGAAGATCAAGTTTGCTAGTAAGCACGTTTGGTTGCTTTTAAGATTGATTACTTGTATGGTTGTTTGCACATAGTTGTGCTCGTACGTGGCTCGACTGGCCCGTACGTAGCTGTGGGTCTCATACGTAGCTTATTTAGCTCGTATGTAGGTTGTTGTCTCGTACGCGGCTCGACCGGCCCGTGCGTAGCTGTTGGTCTCATACGCGGCTTATTTGGCTGGTATGCACGTTGTTGTCTCCTACGAGGCCCGCCTGGCTTGTAGGTAGTTATTGTTTCATACGTAGCTTATTAGCTCGTATGTGGTTGTTACTCGTGTATAGCTTGTTAGCTAGTACACAGTTCGTTGTGTTCGTCTAGGGTGATATTACCACCCTAAGGGCTATCGACCATCAAGACATATGTTTTCTTACCCTAAGGAACTGTGGAGGAGTCACTCATTGTGTACCGTCGAATCTTAACCAGGGTAGGTTGATCGAGGACCGGAGTATAGACGGAATCCAAGTCTAGGGTAGCGACATGCATGTATATTCGCACGGCCGAAGTCTTGGATCAATGAGCCACGAACCAGATCCTGAGGGGTTCTGGTGAGTCTAGGTTGAGCAGCCTAGTAGAGTTGTCTTGTAAAGCCTAATTTAAGGCCTAGCATGTTATGTT
Organism: Hemerocallis citrina; assembly: GCA_017893485.1. Classification (NCBI taxonomy): domain Eukaryota; kingdom Viridiplantae; phylum Streptophyta; class Magnoliopsida; order Asparagales; family Asphodelaceae; genus Hemerocallis; species Hemerocallis citrina. The sequence continues at coordinate 258,414,492 of CM030362.1, read as the reverse complement.
ATAATATTATCGTCCCTACGATTGTCGAGTCAGGGACATCATTAAGGTAGTGACTTATAAAGATCATTTTGCTCAGACCCTAGCCGAAGAGAGAGGAGTTGGTTGTAGGGGGCGCCTTACGACCAACTTGTCCCTTGAGGTAGGCCTTAGGTGGTGATAGTGGGTTGTACCTTCCCGTCAAAGGGATACGTACGGTGCTGTCTCACGAGTTGAGGACATGGGTTGCGTATCTCGCACTGTTAATTCCTGAAATACCGTGGCTGGGGTGCCACAGGATGCATGGTGCAGTCCCGCGCTTGCGAGACCCCAGAGGGTGCCACAGGGTAGGCTTCGAGCTACTCTGTGCTTGCGAGACCCTATGGTTTGATTTTGGAACGAGGCCCAAAACATTGGGATCGAGTGAGGTCCGGCGTGCCGGGTAGTAGTGGAAAACGGAGACACCATAAGCAGACTGCGTAGGGGGACTTGACCCCTTCTGCAACATCACAGAGTCATGGAGTATTGTCAGGAATAGGTTGTGTACAATTAGAATTCATAACGCGAGTTCAATCCCTATATATGGAGAAACGACTTGAGATGGGGTCGCATGTTGTATGGGCTGCATGTTGCTTCGAAGACTTGCTGACGTTAGAATAGGGAGCATCCTAGTTCTATTTAAATACCGCATTAGAGTCTAGTCATGGCACTCACGAACACTTAAACTACACCAACACCACTGCTATATTTTGTATGTTGTTTGGGAGATTCGCTGCTATATGATTAGCCTTTAAGCGTCAGTGAATACTGACGTCCCCACTTCCATAGGTACTGGATCGCCGAAGTACAAAGGCGAGATTCAGGAGGACTCAAGGCAAGGAAAGCAAGGAGTCAGTGTTATGTTTAGTTCCACTGCAGTTTATGTACTGATTATCTATTAGTTGAGAAGTACTCAAGTAAGAGTTACCAAGTGTTGTTCTTAATTCCTTGTACTCTGATGTAAGATGTTGAAGGTTGTAATACTTGGAAATGTAAAGGTAATATTGTAACTCTATTGTAATGTATTGCAATTGTATAATGTTCAGACTTGTAATACATTGGGTATTGAATAAAAAGTTTTAAATTCTCCTGTTTTTCTGTGTATTGTGACTAATTGAAGAAAAGGTCTTGGCTCGTGTCACGGTTTCCCAGTATTGGAAATCGGGGCGCTACAACCCTCCTGACTTGTTGGAAAAGCTTGGGGGTTTTTTAGCGGCTCCTGGTGCAATCCGAGCTCCGAGCCTCCTGTAAAATAGAGGAAGATTTTGGGGCTCGCGGTGCCATCCGAGTGTCGACCCTCCTGTTGAATAAAGGAGGATTTTGGGGCTTGCGGTGCCATCCGAGCTCCGAGCCTCCTGTTGAATAGGGGAGGATTTTGGGGCTCGCGGTGCCATCCGAGCTCCGAGCCTCCTGTGAAATTGAGGAGGATTTTGGGGCTCGCGGTGTTATCCGAGCATTGATCCTCCTAACTTGTTGGAAAAGCCTAGGGGTTTTTAGTGGCTCCTGTTACCATCCGAGCTCTGAGCCTCCTGTGAAATAGAGGAGGATTTTGGGGCTCGCGGTGCCAACGGAGCTCCGAGCCTCCTGTTAAATAGAGGAGGATTTTGGTGCTCACTGTGCCATCCGAGCTCTGAGCCTTTTATTGAATAGAGGAGGATTTTGGGGCTCGCGATGCCATCCGAGCTCCGAGCCTCCTGTTAAATAAAGGAGGATTTTGGGGCTTGCGATGCCATCTGAGCTCCGAGCCTCCTGTTGAATAGAGGAGGATTTTGGGGCTCGCAACGCCATCCGTGAGTCGAGCCCCCAAAACTTGTTGGAGCTTCTGTAGCGCCCCGAATTTCTAAATACGAAACTTTAGAAAATACGTGGCACTTTCCCAGCGATCCACTTCAATGTAACAACATACATAGCCAAAAACTCAAATCATTTTATTCCAAACCTTTATTACAATAATCTTTTCAAATTGCAGCGGAAATACAAACACCCTACATTACAATAATTCTTTTACAACACTATTCTTTACAAAATTACACATGGCTCTATCATCTCACTCATACTCTCTAAAGCTAACCCAAGCATCCAAGCCTCCAATTCTAAGCAATAACCTGCAACATGTGAGGCTAGAGTTGAACTCTAACCCCCAAAACTACGGGGTCAGCCATAAATGGTGTGAGTGATATAAACAACAACATAAATAAAAATAAACATAAACTCTCAAACAACATGTACTGAACAAAAATGCATAAACTGAACATGTAATATGAAACAAGAACGATAGGCCAGTACATGCATGAAGCCGAGTCGAGAAACAATACCAACGATCAATATCCTTCAATCAAATTACTCTCAAAATAGTACAGTTCACTGTACGGTACAGTCGACTGTCTTAGGAACCAGTCGACTGATCAGAACCAACAATAATCCTCACGTCTCTGATCATGCCCAATTGTCAATAAATCTCAGTACCACGATGTATGTCCAACAATCGATCACCAATAATGTCATAGATCAGATACCCATGTATCCATCCACAAAAACTAAAGATAGTATAGATCGAATACATACCCGGTATGCAATCACTAATAGTGACTCTTACACCGACGAACATATTCATCTACAAACAAGCTAAAGATGGTATAGATAGAATACATACCCGGCATGCAATCACCCATAGTGACTCTTACACCGACGAATATATTCATCTACAAACAAACTAAAGAGGGTATAGATAGAATACATACCCGGCATGCAATCACCCATAGTGACTCTTACACCGACGAATATATTCATCTACAAACAAACTAAAGAGGGTATAGATAGAATACATACCCGGCATGCAATCACCCATAGTGACTCTTACACCGACGAATATATTCATCTACAAACAAACTAAAGAGGGTATAGATAGAATACATACCCGGCATGCAATCACCCATAGTGACTCTTACACCGACGAATATATTCATCTACAAACGAACTAAAGATAACAAGAACACTCAAGATCATGAAAAACTAATCAGCTCCAGTCGACTTATACTGTAATAAGTCGACTTCCCCGAGAACCAATATTCAAGATTATAACAAGTGCAGTAAGTTGACTTATAAAAGCATAAATAGACTTATCAACAATATAAGATGACTTATAAAGATCATAAGTAGACTTATCAAAAGTATAAGATGACTTATAAAAATCATAAGTAGACTTATCAAAAGTATAAGATGACTTATAAAAATCATAAGTAGACTTATCAAAAGTATAAGATGACTTATAAAGATCATAAGTAGACTTATCAAAAGTATAAGATGACTTATAAAGATCATAAGTAGACTTATCAAAACATAAGTCGACTTAAAAGGGGACATAAGTCGACTTACAAGAACATAAGTCGACTTATAAAAACATAAGTCGACTTACCCGAGAGAAATTCTACGATAACTTTGAAAAATAAAATCTAAGTGTACCAGTCGACTGAGAAGGGTCTAAGTCGACTGTCCAGAACGGATTTTCGAGAAAAACTAAAGATACAGCAGCTGGGGTCGTACCAGTCGACTGAATAGTAGACCAGTCGACTGTCGGCCTACAGTTTGCATAAGTTAGGTCTGAATACAAAGATCAAAACTGGAGTTTTCTAAAGGTTCTTGTTCATGAAAATAATTCTTAATCATGTGAAATGTCAATCTCGAAGACTTCTTCATTGCAGATCCATTATTCAATCATTCAATAACTCAAAACTCAATTCTCTTGTTCTCAAATTCCTAAATCTTACATTAGGGTTTCCTTAATACTTAATTCTTCCACCAATAATAACCAAGATCTGATTATATACACAAGATCCAGATGTTCATACATCTGATCAAACCATACTTGAATCTTAACATGTTTTCGATCAATAAAGAATTTGTTAAACAAGATCTACTAAACATTCGTGGATTTTACATGCATATTACGAATAACAACCATGGCATCGATTTCATATAAGATACGAAAATATCAAACAAAACAGCATACAAACATACACATAAACAAACAAGTCCATATCACTCACCTTTAGATCAAGAAGAATCCACAAAAGCCTTCCTCTTGCTAGATCCAAGAACTTCTTCTTCAATCACCAAGAGAATAAGAAATATAATAAGATCTGAGTTGTGCAGCGAATGACGGCTGCAAACTCCCTTTATATAGGTCGGGATCAAGTATTAGGGTTTAGGAAATACATTTGCAAAACAATCCCTTCAAAATACAATTTTATATATATCTATCTACTCTTGGAAACTCATCCAAAATTCATTAAAATTAGGATTTAATAGAAAATATACTTCTAAATCTTAACCAATACTGTTTAAAACGTCCAGAATGCCAATTTTGCACTTTAGCCCTTAAAAATGTCAATTTTACAAAAAGGTCCTTCTTTTCTTAAAATTTGCAAATAGTATTAATTAAATTCAGAAAAATCCGGAAAATTACTACATAATTACAAAATAATAAATAATGATTTTTCATAAAGAAATCTTAATTTTTCAAACATCTCAAAAGTCATTTGCACGTGTTTTGCACGTGTACAAAAGATAAACCTTCTAGGAAAATATCAATTAAATCCTCAAAACTCATTTAAATTCATTTTCAAATAATTAAAATAATATTTGAAAATACGGTGTTCTACAGCTTCTAAGTGGTTTGTCGTCGGTGGGACGGTGTATTGGTAATGGCGGCTGAATGAAATCTAATGGTTTCATTTCATTTAATGCTTAGGGTATAGAAGCCTTTGTGGCTCACGGTGACATCCGAACGTCGAGCCTCAAGTTTGTAGGGGAAGCTTTTGTGGCTCGCGGTGTCATCCGATCATCGAGCCCAAAACTTGTAAGAGAAGTTTTCGTAGCTCGCGGCGACATCCGAGCACCGAGCCTCAAGCTTGTTGGAGAAGCTTTCGTGGCTCGCAGTGTTATCTAAGCGTCGACCCTCCTGACTTATTGGAAAAGCATGGGGGTTTTTAGCGGCTCCTGGTGCCATCCGAGCTCTGAGCCTTCTGTGAAACAGAGGAGGATTTTGGGGCTCGCGGTGCCATCCGAGCTTCGAGCCTCCTGTTGAATAGAGGAGGATTTTGTGGCTCGCGGTGCCAATCGAGCTCCGAGCCTCCCGACTTGTTGGAAAAGCCTGGTGGCTTTGGGAGTAATTTTGTGTCAACTGCTGACGTCACGTGTGCAAGAATCGAAGCGACTTTAGATCCTAGCGGCCGCTGGATCTTGATGATTAAGATCCAATGGCTAGGTCTTTTCACAAAAATCGAGGAGTCCCTTTCTCTGTTATAAATCCCCCCATCCCCCTTTTTCTTTCCTTCACTTCCTTGTGTTTTCCAACTTTCAAGAATAGGGGTTTTTTCTCACCTGCCGTCAGCGACATTTTTCCGGTGATCTACCTGTAAGCGCGATACTTCAGGTTAGTATTTCTGACTCGTAATGTCGTGCTCTCAGTCCAGCTCGGAGGCGAGCTCGTCAGGCCATTTCGAGAAGGAAGCTGAGTCCCCATTGACGTCTTGGTCCTTGGGCGACTATGGGATTAAAGAGGAGGTTCTGTCAGATCTAGGGTCAGACGACGGGAATGATGTAGTCTTCGTTGTGCAACCTTTGAGATCCCGTAGGCCGAGGAAGGAACCCGTAGATGAGGGCGAGGGGGAGGAGGAAGAGGAGGACAACGAAGAAGAGCAGGATCTCGAGGGAGAGGGGGACGTTGAGGACGAGGAGGGTGATGAGGAGGAGCAGGATCCCGAGGGAGAGGGGGACGTTGAGGATGAGGAAGACGACGAGAAAGGCTCCGAGGGGAATCAGGTGAGCCCGATCAGGGCGCCGGGAAAGACGATGTTCGAGGATATGCGGGGGAGGGCACCGTAGGAGGGGTAGCCGTGGGCAAGGGTGATCTTCCCCCTCTACCACCCTTGTCGACACCGTCTCCGGAGAGGAAGACTCGTCTTTGTAGGAGGAAGAGAAAGTTGATCCATCCGGATAGCCCCTCTTTGCCGGATAAATATGCTCCTTGACTGGGGTTCGAGTTCGCCCCTGTCACCTTCAAAAATCTGGGGTCGATTAGGATGTATCTTGACGATGTTAAAGATCTCGCTCCTCTCCCCTCCGTGCCGGGTGACGAGAGTCGGGTGAAGATCAGGATGGATGGCATCCAATGTGTCTTGAAGGTGGACTACCTGCACATCTTGAGGGCGGCCTACTTTATTCCAAGGGAGTTCGAACTTCTGATTCCGAGCCCCAGTATTCGTCCAACTACCACTATCGCACTGTGCTACTATGTTTTTCCCGAGGATGCCTTCATCTCGGGACTTAGGTTGTCGTTGCACCCTTTCATCAAGAGAGTCTTGAATTGGGCGAAGTTAAGCCCGATGCAGTACAACCCCAACTCTTGAAAACATCTGGTCTGCTTCATCTTGAAGTGCCAAGAGAAGGGGGTCAAGCCGAGGCTTACGTACTCCCGCGCTGTCATGGGGATGAGCTCGTTGGGTGACGCGGAGGGAATCTTCTACTTTTTGCCTAGGCATCATAAGAAGGTGATGCACGGCCATCCGGACTCCATTAAAGGATGGAAGGAGAAGTACTTTATAGTCCGGAGCGAGAAGCCTTGGGGGATTCCGACAGCTTGGAACTTTTTCATGCCAAACCATAAGCTTCCGAAACATAGCAAGTTGACGGAGAAAGAGTGGGCAAAGGTGGAGAAGATCGTTAGGGGGCACAGCATAGGGTGGCCCTGAGTGACGGAAATGCACCTGGATCGAGCCGGACTGAGTCCAGCTGACCCTAGTATGTTTTTTTATGAATTTTTCTATCTTTCTGCCTTAGTGTTAATGTTAGCTTCTCTCCTTATATTTAGCAGAGATGACGGCCAAGCAGCTCGACAATAGGCAGGCCTTGTTGGCCGTTGCTGCCCAGAGGAGGGTGGAGAAGGAGAAGAAGGCAAAGCAAGATACGGCGGCTGCTCAGGGCGCGGGTCCAGCAAGGGACCTACCTCGTTGGCCGTGGAGCCATCCCCAAAGAGATCCAAGAAGCATCACCACACGCCGAGGGCATCTAGGGAGGCGGGGGGAGGTTCGGGTAGCAAGAGGACTTCTGAGGTCCCGGAGCAGAGGCTTCCCCCACCTTGGCCCACAGCCGAGCAGATGGTTGGGCAACAGGGGCTTAGGCCACATGCCCCTAATTGGTCGGTTCTCGCAGGGGATTCCCTGCTTGAGGGCCCCATGGCCATTGAGGTGGTCAGGAACCTTGCCATGGAGCGGGATCGCATGGCACTGGCGGTGCAGACGTCTGAGATGGCCTTCATGCGGTGGTCTTAGGCGCAGCTCTCGGTGAGTGCTTGTACTCTTGCACTTAGTTAAGATTCTAGGATTTTTCTAACTTTTCCTTCCTTGGACAGGCGATGCTTCATGGGCAGCACTTTCAGAAGTGCTTGAAGAAGGAGGTCCTCATCGAAAGGAGGAATGCGGAGAAGTATCTCCGCAACTTGAACAAGGTGACGGACGAGCTAAAGGAGGCTCGGAGCATGGAGGCCGTCCACAAGGCCCAGATGTCCTCGATAGTCGATTACCATAAGAAGGATGTGGATCGCCTCAAGGAGAAGGCCCAGGAAGAAGCTGAGAAGGTGCAGAAGGCCATGGAGGAGGCAGAGATCACCATGGCAGATATCCTGATCCTTGTGCAGGACGAGGCCTATGATAAGGCTAAGGAGCACTTCCAGTTTATCTACCCGGACAAAAGGGTCGACCACCTCCACTACAACTGGTAGCCCGAGCATTCGATAACACCCGGCGGCAAGGAGATGGGGGATCCTCACCAAGAGGAGGTCAGGAGCGACCCTGCTGATGAAGAGGTGCCTCCCCCCCCCCCCCTCAAGCATAGTTTAGGTTTTTTCTTCTTTTTTGATTTTGTAAATGCCTTGTGCGGACTGGCCACCGCCTTTTGTAGCACAAAAAATTTGAAATTAATGAAAGATAATTTTTTGGCCAATGCTCCATGACTTGTGCTTCTTTAGTCTCTTTTGTGACTTGTTGCTTTTCTTGTCTTTTTGATAGACGCATGAGGTCCTCGGTGTGCCGACCATATTTTCACCGAGGCCTCCTTGGTCCGAGCTAGGCCGGAGGCCATGGAGGTGGCTCTGGCTTGCCAACAAAAGCAGGCTCGGGACCGAGCGACTGCAGTGAATTACTTCATGAACAAGTCTAGGGAGCTCGGCTTGGAGGTCGCTCGTCTGAGGAAAGTCATAGCCGACCAGGATTGGTGGGTAATCGAGACGAACTGGTCGATCTCGGATGCCTCTAGTGGGCGGTCGGCTTCGGAGTCTTTTCTTCGTGATCCCGTTGTTGAGGAAGAGTTGGAGATCCGTAGGTTGAAGCTGGTGCTAGGCACCGGTTTGATCGAGGAGGCAAGCAATTCGGTATTAGGACCATCTCCGACCTTTTTATTGGAGGGGGCCCAGCCTGATGATGCGGAAAGCTCAGTCGTGGGAGAGCCTTCCCCGGTCGGGTCGGCCAAGCGTGAGAAGGAAACCAAAGGAAGCACCGAATTTGAGTTTTAAGCCGAGCATGAGTGATTTGTAAGCTTTTCATTGTATTTGTGCCACTGTTACGGGCGTGCGATGAGTAATAAAAAAAACTCCCGACTTCTTTAAACTTGACAATTTTATTGAGTGAGGATTGTTGCCGGGCTCGGCCTTGCAAGGGGTCGCTACCGTGGGGGAAAGACCACACGGTGAATTTAGGCAGGTAATGCATAATTAGTGGCATTTCGCCTCCCGATAAGCATTAATAGGGACATTTCGCCATCCATCGTTTAGGCTTCCCAGATGCAATAACTGCGCTTTTGAGGGGGCTATATAACCCCCATCCCCTCCTTGTTGGTTGTCAGGAATTAGGATTGGCTTATCTGCCATACGATTCGGGTGCCTGCCTAAGGCGGGCGCCCTAGAATTAGAACTTTAGCCCGAGGGTTCCGGATTGGTGGCGCACCAATCACCCTCGAACAATTCGGGGTTTTGGCCTTGAGGGCCGTAAAACCCTGGGTTGTTCGTTGGTGATTGGTGGGCTGATCAATTGATTCGGAGGCTCGGAGAGAGCCCTAGGTCGGTGGCTCCTCTGCCGCCTTCGAACAATTCGGGGGTTTGGCTTTTGAAAGCTGCAAACCCCGAGTTGCTCGCGGGTGAGAGGAGGGTCAACCAAAGACTCGAAGCTCAGGGCATTTGCCGAAGGCGGGCGCCCTAAACCTTAATGAAAACTTTTTTTTTGAAATGGTCGTGGTTGAAGGTCATCGCTGAGCGTGATGGTCGAGTGGTTTTGAAGAAAGCCACGGCCTTGCTCGGGGTCGACGACGAGCCCCCACTCTTGTGCTTAGGATGATGGCAAGGGTGTAGCTGGCAGTTGCCGCCGTGCACATAGGTCGATGGGATTGAAGAAGCCTAAACCATGCTAGGGACAGATGCCGAGCCCCCATACTGGGGAGAAAGTCGGTAATGGGCGTAGCTGAAGGTCGTCGCCAAGCGTATCGGTCGAGTGGCTTTGAAGAAAGCCACGGCCTTGCTCGGGGTCGACGACGAGCCCCCACACTTGTTCTTAGGTAGACTGTACGGATGTAGCTGGCAATTGCCACCGTGCGCATAGGTTGATGGGCTTGAAGAAGCCCAAACCATGCAAGGGGCAGATGTCGAGCCCCCACACTGAGGAGAAAGCCGGTAATGGGCGTAGCTGAAGGTCGTCGCCGAGCATATCGGTCGAGTGGCTTTGAAGAAAGCCACGGCCTTGCTCGGGATCGACGACGAGCCCCCACACTTGTTCTTAGGTAGACGGTACAGGTGTAGCTAGCGGTTGCTGCCGTACGCATAGGTTGATGGGCTTGAAGAAGTCCAAACCATGCTAGGGGCAGATGCCGAGCCCCCACCCCGGAGAGAAAGCCGATAAAGGGCGTAGCTAAAGGTCGTCGCCGAGCGTACTGGTCGAGTGGCTTTGAAAAAAGCCACGGCCTTGCTCGGGGTTGACGACGAGCCCCCACACTTGCTCTCAGAAAGATGGCTATGGTGTAGTTCTTGCAGCTTGCGGTACCATCCGAACGCCGAGGAATAATCATGTAAGGGAAGCTTTTTGTGGCTCGCGGTACTATCCGGATGCCGAGCCTTGAGTTTGTAAGGGACGTTTTGTGTGGCTCGCGGTACCATCCGAATGCCGAGGAATAATCATATAAGGAAAGCTTTTTGTGGCTCGCGGTACTATCAGAATGCCGAGCCCTGAGTTTTTAAGGGACGTTTTGTGTGGCTCGCGGTACTATCCGAATGCCGAGCCCGAGACATGTTTTTTAATGAGAACTAATACGAAGCCAAAGCTTGTTTTAAGAAAGCTGGCATAATTACAACATACTTGATCTTTACAAAAAACAAGGCACGACGTGCCGATTACATCTCTCATAGTTTACATGGATGCTGTTGAGGCTAACCCTCCATTTCTAGGAATTTGATGAGGTTCTCTGCATTCCAGGGTCTCTTGACAGCCTTGCCATCCGGGTCGGTTGGTACGTGCCCGGGCGTATGACCCCAGATACCTTGTAAGGGCCCTCCCAGTTTGGGGCCAGTTTTCTCTTTTGGCCGGGGTTGGATACCGCCAGCTTCCGGAGGATGAGGTCTCCGAGCTTGATGTCGGTGGGATGCACTTTTTTATTGTAGAACCTTTCAATCCTCTGTTGGTAGGTGTTTCTTATAATGGCGGACTTCTCCCTGATCTCATTTATGAGATCCAGGTCAGCACGTAGCTGTGCAGAGTTGCTTGCTTCATCGAAGGCCATGATCCGGGGCAAAGGGATCCCGATCTCCAGGGGAATGACAGCCTCCGCGTCGTATGTCAGATTAAATGGCGACTCTCCCGTGAGGATTCTCTTTGTCGTTCGGTGGGCCCAGAGAACACTCGGCAACTCATCGATCCATAACCCCTTGGAAGAGTTATCGAGTCGTTTCTTGAGATCGTTAAGGATTTGGCGGTTCGCGTTTTCGGCCTGACCGTTTGACTCCGGGTGGCACACTGAAGAAAAACGCTGCTGGATCCCGAGATCATCGCAGAACCTTCGAAAATGTTTACCTGCGAATTGAGTCCCATTGTCTGTAATGAGCACCTGTGGGATCCCGAACCGGCAGACGATGTGTTTCCAGAAAAACTGTTGGGTCTGCTACTCGGTGATCGTGGCTAGCGGCTCGGCCTCGATCCACTTCATGAATTACTTGATTGCCACTATGAGAAACTTTCGTTGGCCTATTGCCTTCAGAAATGGGCCTACCACATCCATCCCCCATATCGCAAAGGGAGTCGGACTGACCATCGAACGGAGGTTCGCTTGTGGAGCCCTTTTCACAGGGGAGACCCGTTGATAGGGGCCACACTTCTTGACCAAGGCAAGGGCATCTTGCAGCATCGTGGGCCAGTAGTACCCGTAGTTCAAAGCCTTTCGCACTAGCGAGAGGCTTCCCATATGGCACCCGCCGATTCCCTCATGTAGCTCCTTGAGAACATACTTTGCTTCATCGGGGGTTAGACAACGGAGGTAGGGTCTTCCGTCCGTCATTGTGTATGACCTTTTGAAGAGGTTTGCGTTGATTACGGTGAACCTTTCTGAACGGACCTTGCCCCGTCTCGCTTCAGCTCGGTCTTCGGGGAGCTTTCCCTTGATTAGAAATTTATTGATATGAGTGGTCTAGTTGTCAGGAAGAGCTCTGTCTTCAATGCAGAGAGTCTCGAGAAAGTCAGTACTCAGTTTTAGGAGTACTTCGATCAGGACGGTGCGATCGAGTCCCTCGAAGGACGAGGAAGCTAACTTCGACAGAGCGTCGGCTTGGGCGTTCTGCTCCCTAGGGATTCTTAAGACCGCCGACTCTTCGAAGGACGTCAATAGCCGTTGGACTACGGCCAGGTACTTGATCATCCGATCTTCATGGTCCTCGTACTCTCCGGTGATCTGGTTGACCACGAGATGAGAGTCGCTGAAGGCCCTGATCTATCTGGCACCGGCCTGATGCGCCAGGGTAAACCCGGTGATCATGGCCTCGTACTCAGCCTCGTTGTTAGAGGTCGGAAAGTTGAGGTGAAGGCAATATTAAAGGAGGAAACCGTCGGGACCCCGCAGAATGATGCCCGCACCACTCCCCGCTTCATAGGAGGAACCATCAACGTAAACTTCCCACGTCTGATCAGCCTCCTTACTTTCGGGTTGCTCGGAGATGGTGCATTCCGTGATGAACTCGGCGAGGGCCTGCGCTTTGATGGCCATCCTTGGCTGATAGCCAATGTTGTATTGACTGAGCTCGATCGACCATTTGACTAATCATCCAGAGCTCTCGGGCTTATAGAGCACGGCCTTCAGAGGCTGGTCTGTGAGCACCTGGATTGAATGCGCCAGAAAATAGGGATGGAGCTTCCGCGCGGCCATGACCAAGACGTATGCTACCTTCTCCATTCTAGAATATCTGGTCTCGGTGGTGAGCAAAACCTTGCTCACATAGTATAGATGTTTTTGGACTCCTTCCTCTTCTCGAACGAGGACAGCGCTGAGCATGTTTTCCAAAGCTGAAAGGTAAAGCCAGAGTGGATCCCTTGGTTTGGGCTTACTGAGGAGAGGAGGATTGGCGAGGTACTCTTTCAATTGGGTGAACGCCTCTTGCTGCTGAGTACCCTACTCGAAGCCGCCGGTTCCGCGCAGAGCCTTAAAGAATTGGAAGGATTTCTCTCCGGACTTGGAGAGGAAACGGCCGATGGCCGCCAGTCTTCCCGTGAGCCTCTGGACTTCTTTGATGTTTCTGGGAGGGGCCATGTCTATTATGGCCTGAATTTTTTTGAGGAGATGCCGAATGCACACTTCGCTGGGTTGAGTCTCATATTGTGGGTCTGAAGGACCCCAAAGGCCTCTTTCAGGTCGGCGACGTGATCCTGTCCCTGTTGGCTCTTGACGAGCATGTCGTCGATGTACACCTCCATGTTGCGCCCAATTTGATCCTTGAAGACTCGGTTAACGAACCTCTGATAAGTAGCGCCAGCGTTCTTTAGCCCGAAGGGCATAACCCGGTAGCAGTAAAGACCTTGGTCCGTGACGGAAGACATATTGGCTATATCGGGAGGGAACATTTGGATCTGGCTATATCTTGAGAAGGCATCCATGAAGGAAAAGAGCTCATGACCCGATGTAGCGTCGATCAGAGCGTCGATGCTGGGGAGAAGGAACGGATCTTTGGAGCATGCCCTTTTGAGGTGTGTGAAGTCTATGCAGATCCTCCATCCCCTACTCGCCTTTTTGACCATCACGACGTTCACCAGCCACTCAAGGTAGCTGACCTCATGTATGAAACGGGCGGACAAGAGTTTGTCCACCTCCACTTTAACCATCTGCTGCCGCTCCAGGGTGAACTTATGTCGCTTCTGGATGATTGGCTTTGAGCCGGGGGTCATGCTGAGTTTGTGCATGATGAGGTCCTCAAAGATACCAGGCATATCGGAGGGCTTCCAGGCGAAGAGGTCGACATTGCGGCAAATACAGTCTATTAGGGCAGATTTGAGGTTGGGAGTGAGGGAGCAGCCCACTAGAATACACTTTGACGCATCCCCTGTCTCGAACAAGACTTCTTCTAACTCGTTTGCCGGCTCAGGTTCTGGCTGGGTTCTTTTAGGTTGCAGCTCGACAGCATCCAGGGGGAACACACCACCCCCGATTACCGTTATATAACACGATCGTACCGCTTCTTGGTTCCCTCGGACAACTCCGACACCTAACTTGGTAGGGAATTTCAGTTTTTGGTGGTAGTCCGAGGGAACCGCCTGGAGGGAGCTGGGAGCAGAGCCCGGGACGACCGAGGATGGCGTTGTAGGCTACCTTGACATTTACAATCATGAAGTCCATCGACTCGGTTCGCCTGTGAGGGGTCGTACCGGCGGTGACGTCTAAGGTCACGATCCCCTAGATTGGGACCGGGATGCCGGAGAATCCTTGCAAGGTGTACCCGGCCAGCTTCAGCTTATCCCGGTAGGGCTTTAGGTTCTCAAATGCCTCCAGGAAGAGGATGTTTACCGAGCTCCTATTATCCACGAGGATGCGACGGGCCTCGAAGTTCTCCATGCTGAGACTGATGAAGAGCACATCGCAGTGCGGGAGCCGAACTCCCTCCAGGTTTTCCCCAGAGAAGGAGACAGGGAGTTGCTGGACCTGAGGGGAGAGAGGGCCCTGGACGGCGTTGACCCCTCAGACGAATGCCTTGCGGGAAGTGTTGGACTCCCCTCCCATGGGCCCTCCATGGATGCAATGCAAGATGGATTGACCCTCGGGTTCTTCAGGCTCGGCATCCTGCTCGGGATGCTGTCTGAGTACTCGAGGAGGAGGGGAAGGCCTCCTGTTCCTCATGTCCCTCTGGTCCCGAGCGTCTTCCCGTTTGAACTCCCGGAGGTACCCACGTTGGATGAGGGCCTCGATCTCGTCCTTCAGGGTGCGGCAATGGTTGGTATCGTGTCCGTTGTCTCGATGGAAGCGGCAGTAGAACCGTTAATCCCTCTTTTTGTTGTTGTTGGTCAGACGAGGAGGGAATTGGATGAGGTCCCTGTCTTCAATCGCTAGGAGGACAGTTGATACGTTCTGCGTCAGTAGAGTGTACCTCTCGAAGCGGGGGACTGGAGGGACCCTTTTCGTGATGCCCCCGTCTTTTGTGACCTTCTTCACTGGTTCCACCTCATCGGCCTTTCGTTTCCCCTTTCCAGGAACTTCCTTGGAGTCCTCTGGATTCAGGGCCTCCTCGGCTCGGATGTACTTTTCGATCCGGTTGAGGAGGTCAGGGAAATTGATCGGAGGTTTCTTCACCAGGGATGCCTTCAGCTGGCCGTGCCGGACATTGTGGCGAAATGCTGCCGAGGCGACCCCTGGGTCGAGGGAGGAGACTGACCTTGCCTCCGTGGTGAACCTACGGACTAACTGCCGGAGCGACTCCCCTTCCTTCTGTCGGAGGCCCAGCAGGGATGTGCTCGTCTTCTCGGCCTTCCTGCTGGTCACGAAATCGGTGAGAAAGTTGGCCTCCAGTTGGTTGAAAGAGTATATGGAGCTGGGGGTGAGCTTGGAGAACCATTCCCGAGCCGGATCCCGGAGGGTGGCGGGGAAGGCGCGGCACAGGAGGGGATCCAATGCGCTGTGAAACATCATGAGGGTCTTGAAGCCCTCCATGTGATCAGTAGGATCACCCTCGCCGTCATAAGTCTCGAATTGCGGTGGGTGGAAAATGAATTGAGCTGGGGGTGACCTTCTTCACTGGTAACAACATGCTACTTTTATTTTAACAACATACTACTACTACTTAAATGTCTACTATTCTTTATTAGTATTGATTTATTACTAGTGATCATAAAAAGAGATCTTTTTATTCATTCTACAACTAGTGATTTAAATTAGTTTCTTTTTCATAAATTATAGATAACATCTAATTTAGGTTCTTTTTAAGATAACAACAATAATAAAAATAAGGTGAGAACCTTCATTTGGTTCAACCAACATATGCTTATCTTTTTAGTCAAAGTCCAATACAAGTCCTACAACTAAACATGGTTGTATAAAATGTTCATATGCTTTATGTATAAGTTCACATCAAGTCCTACAACCCCAAACGGTTGTATTGTATAAGTCCATATGCCTTATGTCATTTTAGTCCACAAAACAACCTACTACCACTATAAAGATTCAATCTTTAGGTGTATTTAGCACTACTATTTGTTCTTTTCTTTCATGTGGTTATCACTCTTAACATTTACAAACATACAAATAAGAATCCCATACAACCACATTACTAAAACAACCACACCAAAAAGAAAATAAAACAAGGAGGGTAAGAAGAAGAAGAACATCAAAACAACCATTCAAACAAACAAACAAACAAACAACCAAACAAAGAGAAACCCCCACCTTAATCTCTTTGTTGGAAGGACTTGCTAGCTTAACCTTCTCCTTCCCCTAGCTCTTAGAACTCCTAGAAAAAACCTACAAGAAAACTCTCTTGTTAGTATGAGGCTCTCTCTTTCTTTACCTTTCCTTTCTTTCTTTCTTTTTGATCTTTCTAAAATGAGACAAGGTGGGGAAGGAGGGGGTATTTATAGGAGGGGAGAATGGTGGAGAATGCAAAATTGCACTCAACAATATGCACAAAAACCCTTGGGAGGGTGAAGGCCGGCCATGCTTCTAGGGGGTAGGGGTGAGGTGGAGGTATGGTGAGGTATGGTGCTATGTGGTGGAGGTGTTATGTGAGGGTTTCTAGAAGGGGTTTAATCTTCTCATGCATACAAAACCCTAGTTTAGGCCTCCTAATCAAACCCTAACCATCCAATTAAGTTGTCATGACAAGATGAGTACATTGTCCAAGAGTACATGCTACATATTTTGTATAATGTACTAAGTATAATACAATGTATGTATGTGTACATGTATGTGTATACCAAAAAATCCTTACATAATCCCCATAAATAGTTTAATTTGAAAATAATAATAAAATAAATTTTATTATCAATTCGGAGGATCGTGCTACCAATTTGATGTATTTCGGATGTACCCCGACCGATATATGCACGTAGACAATGTTTGTGGACAAACCGGCGAAAAATCACCAAAATAATCTGATTTTGGAATTAAAACCAAATAATAATAAAATAATAATAAAATAGTAATTTATACGAGGTAATATCCATCCGGGATATTACATTACTCCCTCCTTAGAATAGTTATGTCCTCAGAACTACATTAAGTTAGGAAAATGAATCGACAGATACGAAATAGCATAGTCATGGAACAAGAGATGAACAGAAATTTTCCTTTGAACAACCATTGGATGGGTTACACCTATACATACATAAACCCCCTAGGTTACAAAATGTCATCTCTTCTTAAGCAATAACCTTCCTACCTATACATTACAAGAGTAGGAGTCAAGATCACAAAATAACAAAACGGTCTACATAACCCTCTTGGTCACAAAGTGTCACATTCTTTCCTAAGTGACATTCTTCCTACCTATACATCGCAGATGTAGGAGCCAAAATCACAAAATGTCAAAACAATTTCTGAGTGCCCGACCACCTAGTTGGTACTGCTGGCGCCCTCGGGTGGGTCCTGTCCAGTCAGTTGCGCTAGCAACTGTGCGATTTGAACCTAGAGGTCTGCGCATCGGCGTTCCAGGTGCTCGAACTGTGCCCTATAGCGATGGTTCAGGATCACCATTCAGCGCTGGGCCCTTGCATTGGCGCTCCTCAACCTCTCTACCTCCTTCGCATGGTGACATTTCACGAACTCGCACGAGTCCATCTTGTTCTCCAGATGGACGTGAGACTAGGTCAGCGTTGCTATGTCCTGGAAGATTTGCTGGAAGGCCTCCTCCACGGGGGTAAGCTGGGGAGGTGGCGGCACTGGAGCCTGACCCCCAAAAGGAAATGCCCCCGCTGTGGCAGCTGTGGGGGCCCCGCTGGCCAATCCGGCCTCCACTGGTGGCTAAACCTCCTCCAAGATAGGCTCGGTGTCCGAGTCTATCTCTATCACATCCCCCTGACCCCACCCACTCCCCGTGGGAAACGCTCCGTCCGTCATCCTGCAAGGAGTGGATACAGAAATTAGCATTGATATAGAAATATTATAAAACATAAGTTGAAAGAACAACAATATGAGTTATAATTGTCTACAACTAGCTAAAACCCAATCTCCTAAAGGCATCCAAGTTTAAATTTTCCTACTGTGTTGGACTGTAAATTGAAGTTAGCTCTGATACCACTCTGTAGCGCCCCGATTTCCAATACTGGGAAACCGTGACACGAGCCAAGACCTTTTCTTCAATTAGTCACAATACACAGAAAAACAGGAAAATTTAAAACTTTTCATTCAACACCCAATGTATTACAAGTCTGAATATTATACAACTGCAATACCTTACAATGGAGTTACAATATTACCTTTACATTTCCAAGTATTACAACCTTCAATATCTTACACCAGTGTACAAGGAATGAAGAACAACACTTGGTAACTCTCATTTGAGTACTTCTCAACTATTAGATAATCAATACATATACTGCAGCGGAACTAAACATAACACTGACTCCTTGCTTTTCTTGCCTTGAGTCCTCCTGAATCTTGCCCTTGCACTTCGGCGATCCAGTACCTATGGAAGTGGGGACGTCAGTATTCACTGACGCTTAAAGGCTGATCATATAGCAGCGAATCTCCCAAACAACATACAAAATACAGCAATGGTGTTGGTGTAGTTTAAGTGTTCGTGAGTGCTAGGACTAGACTCTAATGCGATATTTAAATAGAACTAGGATGCTCCCTATTCTAACGTCAGCAAGTCTCTGAAGCAACATGTAGCCCATACTACATGCGACCCCATCTCAAGCCGTTTCTCCATATATAGGGATTTGAACCCGCGTTATGAACTTCTAATTGTACACAACCTGTTCCTGACACCTACACGTGACTGATGAGGTTGCAGATGTGGTCATGTGCCACTGATGCAGTACGCCAGTGGTGTCTATGTTCGCCACTGCTACCCGGCCAACCGGACCTCACTCAAAACTAGACGAACCCAAAGCATCGGGCGTCATTTCAAAATCCAAATCATAGGGTCTCGCAAGCGCAGGGTAGCACAAAGCCTACCCTGTGGCACCCCCGGGGTCTCGCAAGCGCAGGACTGCCCAACGCATCCTGTGGCACCCCAAGCCACGGTACTTCAGGAATTAACAGCGCGAGATACGCAACCCGTGCTCCCAACTTGTGAGACGGCACCGTACGTATCCCTTTGACAGGAAGGCGCAATCCAATAACACCACCTAGTCTGCCTCCAGAGACGAGTGAGTCGTAAGGTGCCCCCTACGACCGACTCCTCTCTTCCGGCAAGGGTTTAAGTAATGATCTTTATAAGTCACTATCCTAATGATGTCCCTAACCCTAAACACTCCTAGGGAGGACAATATTATAACCACAACATGCTAGGCCTTCAATTAGGCTTTGCAAGACAACTCTACTAGGCTGCTCAACCTAGACTTACCGGAACCCCTCAGGATCTGGTTCGTGGCTCATCGATCCAAGACCTCGGCAATGCGAATATATGTGCATGACACTACCCTGAACTTAGATTCCGTCTATACTCCGGTCCTCGATCAACCGATCCTAGTTAAGATTCGACGGCACACAAGGAGTGACTCCTCCACAGTTCCTTAGGGTAAGAAAACATATGTCTTGATGGTCGACAGCCCTTAGGGGAACAATATCACCCTAGATGAGCACAACAACTGTGTACTAGCTAACATGCTATGTACGAGTAACTACCACATACGAGCTAATAAGCCACGTATGAAACATAGCTCCTACGAGCCAGGCGGGCCTCGTAGGAGATAACAACGTACATACCAGCCAAATAAGCCGTGTATGAGACCAACAGCTATGCACGGGCCGGTCGAGCCGCGTACGAGACAACAACCTACATACGAGCCAAATAAACTACGTATGAGACCCACAGCTACATACGGGCCAGTCGAGCCACGTACGAGCACAACCATATGCAAACAACCATATAGGTAATCAATCCTAGAAGCAACCAAACGTGCTTACTAGCAAACTTGATCTTCTATTATTAGAAGCAACAGAAGTATCTACTAATAGTCTATGATCGGTATTCTACCAATGAAAACCAAAGGCGACATAACAATCTTTATCAAACTAACTATTACTAGTGGTCTTCCAAATCCTTATTACTTCAACCTATAGTACTTTAAGCATGGCATACAATTGCAAGCATCTTCCTATGATGATCTAATTATAGTACGCAACATAACCACCAACCATAACACTCCTACAATGTTCTAAACATGGTAGGTTAATTAAACATCAATCCTACAACATTATAAGCATGTATAATGATTCCTGCTACAATCCAAGTATAGATAAATGAATCTAACATGGTATACAACTTTCCTACTAGCATGTAAGCATGGATAAATTAATCTAGCATTATATACCACTAATCTAAACATAGATAAATTAATCTAGCATGGTATATGCTTTCCTACAATCATCTAAGCGTAGATAAATTAATCTAGCATGGTATATGCTTTCCTACAATCATCTAAGCGTAGATAAATTAATCTAGCATGGTATATGCTTTCCTACAATCATCTAAGCCTAGATAAATTAATCTAGCATGGTATATGCTTTCCTACAATCATCTAAGCGTAGATAAATTAATCTAGCATGGTATATTACCTTCCTACTAGCATGAATCTTATTAAGCATGAATAACTACTAGCATGAATATCTTACTAAGCATGGATAACTACTAGTATGAATATACAACATTCCTAAGTATATATATATACTTCTAAACATGGTAGATTAATTAGCATCAATCCTACAACATGTATATCATTCCTACACATGATGGGTAATTTTAGAATAAATCCTACAACATTCTAAGCATGAATATCATCCCTAAACATGATAGAAAATTTTAGAACAAATCCTACAACATGTATATCACTCCTAAACATGGTAGATAATTTTAGAACAATCCTACAACATTCTAAGCATGAATATCATCCCTAAATATGATAGGAAATTTTAGAACAAATCCTACAACATTCTAGGCATGAATAAATTAATCTAACATGATAGGAAATTTTAGAATGAATCCTACAACATTCTAAGCATATTTATACTAATCTAAACATGATAGAAATTTTAGAATGAATCCTACAACATTCTAAGCATATTTATACTAATCTAAACATGATAGGAATTTTAGAATGAATCCTACAACATTCTAAGCATATTTATACTAATCTAAACATGACAGGAATTTTAGAATGAATCCTACAACATTCTAAGCATAAAAACATGATAGGTAATTTTAGAATGGATCCTACAACATTCTAAGCATATTTATACTAATCTAAACATGATAGGAATTTTAGAATGAATCCTACAACATTCTAAGCATAAAAACATGATAGGTAATTTTAGAATGGATCCTACAACATTCTAAGCATGTAGAAAAACTTAGCATGGTACACATCATCCCTAAACATGGTAAGTAATTTTATCATGGATCCTACAACATTCTAAGCATGTAGGAAGACTTAGCATGGTATTTACTTTATTTTAATATGAACATAAAATAAACATCTACAACTACTACTACTTCATTTTAACCAAGAACATAACATACAACTATCTACCACTACTACTACTTCATTTTAACCTAGAACATAACATACAACTATCTACTACTACTACTACTTCATTTTAACCAAGAACATAACATAAAGCATCTACAACTACTTCTTTTAATCATCTACTACTACTACTACTTTATTTTAATATGGACATAAAACATCTACAACTACTTCTTTTAACACTTACTACTACTTCTTTATTTTAACAACATACCACTACTACTTTATTTTAACAACATACTACTACTACTTTATTTTAACAACATGCTACTTTTATTTTAACAACATACTACTACTACTTAAATGTCCACTATTCTTTATTAGTATTGATTTATTACTAGTGATCATAAAAAGAGATCTTTTTATTCATTCTACAACTAGTGATTTAAATTAGTTTCTTTTTCATAAATTAGAGATAACATCTAATTTAGGTTCTTTTTAAGATAACAACAATAATAAAAATAAGGTGAGAACCTTCATTTGGTTCAACCAACATATGCTTATCTTTTTATTCAAAGTCCAATACAAGTCCTACAACCAAACATGGTCGTATAAAATGTTCATATGCTTTATGTATAAGTTCACATCAAGTCTTACAACCCCAAACGGTTGTATTGTATAAGTCCATATGCCTTATGTCATTTTAGTCCACAAAACAACCTACTACCACTATAAAGATTCAATCTTTAGGTGTATTTAGCACTACTATTTGTTCTTTTCTTTCATGTGGTTATTACTCTTAACATTTACAAACATACAAATAAGAATCCCAACAACCACATTACTAAAACAACCACACCAAAAAGAAAATAAAACAAGGAGGATAAGAAGAAGAAGAACATCAAAACAACCATTCAAACAAACAAACAAACAAACAACCAAACAAAGAGAAACCCCCACCTTAATCTCTTTGTTGGAAGGACTTGCTAGATTAACCTTCTCCTTCCCCTAGCTCTTAGAACTCCTAGGGAAAACCTACAAGAAAACTCTCTTGTTAGTATAATGCTCTCTCTTTCTTTTCCTTTCCTTTCTTTCTTTCTTTCTTTTTGATCTTTCTAAAATGAGACAAGGTGGGGAAGGAGGGGGTATTTATAGGAGGGGAGAATGGTGGAGAATGCAAAATTGCACTCAACAATATGCACAAAAACCCTTGGGAGGGTGAAGGCCGGCCATGCTTCTAGGGGGTAGGGGTGTGGTGGAGGTATGGTGAGGTATGGTGCTATGTGGTGGAGGTGTTATGTGAGGGTTTCTAGAAGGGGTTTAATCTTCTCATGCATACAAAACCCTAGTTTAGGCCTCCTGATCAAACCCTAACCATCCAATTAAGTTGTCATGACAAGATGAGTACATTGTCCAAGAGTACATGCTACATATTTTGTATAATGTACTAAGTATAATACAATGTATGTATGTGTACATGTATGTGTATACCAAAAAATCCTTAAATAATCCCCATAAATAGCTTAATTTGAAAATAATAATAAAATAAATTTTATTATCAATTCGGAGGATCGCGCTACCAATTTGATGTATTTCGGATGTACCCCGACCGATATATGCGCGTAGACAATGTTTGTGGACAAACCGGCAAAAAATCACCAAAATAATCTGATTTTGGAAGTAAAACCAAATAATAATAAAATAATAATAAAATAGTAATTTATACGAGGTAATATCCGTCCGGGATATTACAATGTGATCTCGGATGGACGGGATACCGTTGACGGCTGAGCTCGGGCCAGTGTCTACACTAAATTTTTCCACATACGGCACCAACCTGATGCGGTTTGTTTTTTGGGGGGTGTGGCTGCAGCAGGTGTGAGTTCTTCTCGATTTGTATTTTTGGCGGAAGCTTTGGTGCGGACGGTGGCCCCGACCCTCAGCCGGGCTACGGCTCGGGAGTAGGCGGGAGTGAGGTGGAGACTGGATTCTCGGCTCGGATCTAAAGGCTCTGCTCGGATCC
Source organism: Hemerocallis citrina (assembly GCA_017893485.1). Lineage (NCBI taxonomy): Eukaryota > Viridiplantae > Streptophyta > Magnoliopsida > Asparagales > Asphodelaceae > Hemerocallis > Hemerocallis citrina. The sequence goes on along the minus strand of CM030362.1, from coordinate 258,391,263 downwards.
GGAGGCTCGGATACAAGGATTTCGAGTACCTGCACTCGATTTAGAAACACCGGGGTTGGTCCCGGTGGCAGACCCTTCAACGATCTAGTCAGCTACTGAAAGAGTAACTGTAACTAGGGTTTGAGAGGGGAAAGATTAATTACCTTGTGAAGGGGTAGTGGGTCTGGTATTTATAGAAGAAGCCAACCGGGTTTGGACCCGTTTGGGGTTGGGTCTGGACCCGGTTGTCCATGGGCCTGGTGTGGCAGAAGCCCAAGCGGTATAGGGCTGACGTGGCACGGGCTCGGGGTGGTTTAGGGCTGATGTGGTGGAGGCCTGGGTGGTTTCCAGGATGACGTGGCAGACCCGGATGACCCGGCGGTGAACGCTCTTTGAGGGGATCTTGTGGCCCAGGAGGGGCCACGTCATCTGACCTATATCAGTAATAAAAAGTTTTAATTTTTCTTGTATTTGATACTGTGTTTATAATTGCAATTGAAATTGATTCTAGAAATTGTGCCACTTATTTCTAATTTTATTTATTGGAAATTCGGGGTGCTACACTAGTTTCCATTCTGTAATAAATGAAATTGTTAATTTCTTGATAGAGTGAAAATGTTATCTTTTCCTTTTATGTTTTCTCATGTATAATCATAATGTGCTTGTTTCATTTGCCATCTTATCAGTCTTCTATTGGCTATGGTTGGGTCTATTATTTTGTTTTTCCATTATTTTGCTTGGGTGTTATCTGTCCTTATAATGAATTTTGTATGTATTATAAATAATTCAAACTTTTTTATTACTTTTAAGATCGCTAATAATTCTTTTTCATTTATGTGTAGTTTTGTTAGGTCTATGTGAATGATCTGCTAGTATATCTAGCTAGTCTTTCCTCATTTTCATCTATTTCAATAAATTTTAACACTGCTCCCCAATTATCTTCATATGCATTTGTCTCTATTATCCATGTAAAACATTTAACAAGTAATCGTAACTTACTTAATTCTAAATTTTTTTTGTTTTAATATTTTAAGTTTTTCTTCATCTTCTGAGGTCCATTCCCATTTTTTGAACTTTTTCAGTTTTTGTAGTAGCCAATTGATTTTTGCTGACAAATTTGGTATGTATCCCCTTGTTTGATTTAGAAGTTCAATTATAGCTTGTACTTCTCTTTTTTCTTTTAAATATTTGGGAATGTCTTTATTTTTCTGCTATATGTGGTTGTAGTTCGATTCCTTCATGTGATAATTTTGTTCCTAAGAATTCTATCTCTGTTTTGAATAATTCCATTTTTTTAATATTATAATACCTGCATTTTTACTATTTCTATGAATTTTAGTAAATGCCCTCTATTTGTTCTCCGTTTTCTGATCCTAATAGAATATCATCTACATATACTAGTATAAAGTTGTATTTTTTCAAATATTTTATCCATATATTCTTGAAATATTCCTGAACTATTTTTATACCCAAATGGCAACAAGTTCCATTCGTAAAATTCTTGTGGTGTACTAAATGATGTTAACTGTTTTGACTCTTCCGTTAGTTTTACGTGGTAAAATCCTGATTTGCAATCATATTTAGAATATATTTTTCTTTTTTTTACTGTGTTTAGTAGTATCTGCATATCTGGTAGCGGATATCTAAATCTTTTAGTATTTTTATTTAATTCCTTATAATTTATTACCATTCTAGTTTTACCTCTTTTTTCTTCTGAGGGTTTTCTTACTATAAATGCTGGTGATGAATGGGGTCTTTGTGACTTTCTTATGTAATTGTTTCCCATTAGTTCTTTGATGTGCATTTTGAAATCTTCTAAATCTGTTCGAGTATGTCTAATAGTTTTAATTTTTATTATTTTATTTTTGTCTATTAATTCTATATGAGTTGTGCGTTTACTTAAATGTCATTTTGTTAAAGGATCTTCTACACATAGATCTTCTAATTGTTTTTTGTAAAATTTCTTGTGTATCCTAGTTTTATTTGGTAAATATTGGTATTGACCACGCTGGGTTGAAGAAACTCTGATGTGTGGTAAGTTCATCCTAGAATATGGTTGTGTTATTTAATTTCTATTGCTTGGTGTTTACAAGGTGCTGTAAATATAACCGATTTGTGTGATATAGTTATAGGATAATATTGTTGAAAAATGTCGTTTCCTAATAGATCATTATTCATATAATCAAATTGGTATATTATCGGTATTTTTAGGATGTAATTTTCTATTTGTATCGAGACATATTGTTGGTACTTGTCTAGTATAGCCGTTTGTCCTGTTAAATCAATTATTGTTTTTTAATTATATCCATCATGTTTCAATTTTGTTAGTATATTTTCACGACATAAACTGGTGACTGCTCCAGTGTCTATTAGACTATGATAGTTTCTTGAATTGTATTCTTCATATACAAATTCTGTTAGTATATATAATGTATTTTTTGTTGCTCTTAATGAATTCATTTGCACAATATTCTATGTATTATTATACTCTCATTATTTTCTGTTATTGTTAATGTTTTTCTTTTTATATTGAGTAAGGTTGTACTGATGTAAGGAAGTTGATTCGTAATAATATTTCATTAATTTTGTGTTCTGGGTCTACATGTAGATGTAATAACATTTTATTTCTACCATTTATCCTTAGTGGCAATATTATTTTATGGACAATTGGATGTCTATTGTTATAATAGTCTATATATTAATATGAGTTTTCTAGTGGTATTAATTCTGTTGTTTTTATATTTGTTTGTTTAATATGTGAATTAGTAGCTTCTGTATCTACAAGGGCTACTTGTTTATTTCATTTACCACTGTCATAATATTCTTTTTCTATTTTAAATTGATTATTATTTTGATTGTCTAATATATTTATTATTGGTATTAATTCCAATTCTTGTTGTTTATTTCTTATTGATAATGGTCTCTTTCTGAACATTATTTGTGGTGCTTTTTCTTTTTCAATATCTTTTGCTTTATTAAAATCAAATTCTATATAATTTGGTTTTGTCATTTCAGTGTTTTCTCTAACTGGTTTGTATCTTATAATTTCTTTGAATAATGGTTTTATCTTAAAATTACCTGTATTTCTGTTTTTTACTTCATGCTTACAAGTGAAAACATAAATATTTTTTATTTGTATACTCATAAACTTGATTTTTTCTATCATTTATATTCATGATAATCTATGATGCATGACTAGAATTTTGTTTTTATTTTCTTCTGCCATGCTTACAGAGAAATTAGATTTTATTGCAAGTTTTATTTCTGGTACATTAAATTTCCCTGTACTATTCCTATTAAAGCATCTTGTGTACTTAATATTATTCTATCATCCATTAAGTATATTTCTAAGTGTGTATTTATTCCTTCTTTAAAATAAGCTTTTATTGTTATTTGTACTGCTCCAAGATGTATGTGTTTTAATGTCTTTCTAGTTTTCTCACTTATTTTTTCTATTTCTTGTCTTATTATTCTTTCTGTTATCAATAAAATTATAGTTCTTCCTTGAGCTTGTTCTATGTCTATAGGTTGTTCATTATTTCTAGCAATTATTATGGTATTTATTTTTCTTTCAAATATTGGAAGTTTAAATATCTCTTTCAGGTTTATGTCCTAGTTTGATTGCTCTTATTTTATCGTATTTTTGTATGTCAAAACTCATTCTCACTCTTTCTTCATTATTTTCTTCTCATTCTAATTGTTCTCTTATTTCTGTTATTTATGTCATCATATTTATTTCACATTCTTTTGGTTTATATTTTAAATTATGAGAGATTTTTTAATCTCATTTTCTTAATTTTCTATGAAATATCCAATTTTTAAATAGGGTAGTGAGTTATGCAAATTTTTAGTTTTAATGTTGTGTAAATATGTTCAAAGGTAGGGTCTTTTTTTAGAAAATTACTTCCAACTGTCCTATTATTGTAAATAGTTTGGGGGGTATCCTATATTTGCAAATACTTTCTAAAAATATCCTATATATAAAATTGCCTCCTTTAACGCGATTTTCCAAGAGAAAAGTGCTTCCTCTGTATAAATATTAAGTAATAGCTTTGTTTAGTCTCGTATTGATATAATTAATAGTTCACCTCTTATTCTTTCCTATATATACGATGGCTTTGTGTAAAGTTATATTTATCTCAATAAAGTATCTTAAACTCATATGTAGAAACTTTACATCGTATTAGAGCAGAAAAATCGTAAGAAACCCTACTGATATGGGGTGGATGACGTGGCCCCATCTGGGCCATCAGATCTCCTTAGATTTTTGCTCCCCTGTGATCATCAGGTCAAACGGGTCTAACAGGCTTCCTCCAGCTCAGGCCCACTGGATAACGGGTTTGACCCGGCCCATCAGGGCCAGAGACCCATTAGCCCTTTTCTATAAATAGCAGACCCCTTCATTCCTTCAAAAGGTAATAAACTTTTCTCCACCTGAACCCTAGCTACTGTTGCTATCTCAGTGACTGACTAGATCGTCGGAGGGCCTGTCAGCGGGACTTCTCCCAGTGTTTCTAGGCAGTGTGCAGGTACACAAGGCCGAGCCAAGCAACTAGATCCGAGCCAAGCCACTTCATCTGAGCTGGGGTACTAGATCAGAGCTTAGCACCCAGCCTCTACCTCTCTTATGCTACCCCGAGCGGCCCAACAGCCGAGGATTGGATCGACGCCAATACTACATCTTCCGCTACACAAATTACAAGAACTCACACTTGTTTCCCCCACACCCCAAAAACAAACAACATCAGGTTGGCGCCGTCTGTCGGAATTTGTTAGGTACTGACGCCAGTCCGAACCCAGCCAGGGATATCATCTCAAGTCCGAGCTCCTTCATGGCTCCGAAAGCAAGGAGGGCCGTCACCTCCGGGCGTCGTTTTGATCCTCTTCCCCATAACAGCCACGCAGATGCCCAGGTCTCCAATCAACCACCGGTCAATGGCACAGCCGGACCCGAACCAGGCACTTCTCACTCAGTCGCCATTCCCTGGCGCTTCATCCAAAATCGGCAGGCCAATCGAACCAGGGGAGAGGTCGCTTCCAACTCGGTCCCGAACCATGGCAGGCAACCGACCCTAGAACGGGAGCCAGGACACAGCCGCTCGCCCCAAGTACCCCATACGTCGCCTAACCCAGTGGGACAAGCCCCAGTTACGAGGGTCGAGTTTTAGAATTTTAAGGACGAGGTCCTCCAGGAAATCTGGGGTGACCCTAGGACCGGGGCGGCAAATCCCATGGTTCGACCCACCCACTTGAACAGGATGACACCGTCCTCCGATGCCTCCGAGAGATGGAGAACCGACTTGCCCATCTCGGTGAGGGCGGACCGATGCCCGACCATGGTCATCGGCTGACCTGATCCCCCCCTTTTCTACTCAAATCTTGGAAGCCAAAATCACCAGAAATTTCAGGCCTCCCCAATTCGAGACATACAACGACGAAGGTGATCCCGCTGATCATATGGAGGGGTTTAAAACCCTCATGTTGATTCACAGCACCACGGATACCCTCCTATGTCGTGCTTTTCCTACCACCCTGCGAAGTCCGGCTCAGGAATGCTTCTCGAAGCTCGCCCCCGGCTCAGTCTTCTTGTTCGACCAGTTGGAAGCGAACTTCCTAGTCCACTTTGTGATCAGCAGAAAGGTCAAGAAGACGAGTGCATCCATTCTGGACCTCAGACAGAAGGAAGGGGAGTCACTCCGTGAATTTGTGCGGAGGTTCACCGCCGAGGCGAGATCTGTCTCCACTATCGACACAAGCGTGGCTTCAGCAGCTTTTCGACACAATGTTCGGCACCCTCAGCTTAAGGCTTCCTTGGCCAAAAATCCACCCGTCGACTTCCCCGACCTGCTCAACAGGGTCGAGAAGTACATTTGGGCGGAAGATTCCCTAAATCTTGAGGGCACAAAAGAAGCCACTGCTAGGGGAAAGTGGAAGGCAGACGACGTCGAGCCCGTCAAGAAGGTCACGAAAGAGGCCACCGGCCTCAAAACAATTCCTCCGGTCCTCTGATTTGAAAGGTATACACCGCTGACACAGAACGTATCGGCAATCCTGATGGAGATCAAGGATAAAGGGATCGTCCGACTCCCTCCACGACTAAGCAACAACAAGAAGCGGGACCAGAGGTTATACGGCCGCTTCCATCGAGACAACGGGCACAAGACGGACAACTGTCAGGCCCTCAAAGATGAGATCGAGGCCCTCATCCAATGAGGGTACCTGAGGGAGTTCACCCGGGATAACCTAAGAGATCGGCGGGATACAAGGAATTTGAGGCCTTCGCCTCCCCCTCGAACGATCAACCGGCGACCTGAGCAGGACCCCAAACCCGAGGAAACTGGAGGGCATGCCATCCTATACTGTGTCCATGGTGGACCCATGGGAGGGAAATCCAATACTTCCCTTAAGGCCTTCGTCCGAGAGGTTAACTCCATTCGAGACCATCCCTCCCCCCAGATTCAGCAACGACGAATCTCCTTCTCAGCACTGCAATGCCCTCTTCATCAGTCTCTTCATGGAAAATTTCGAAGTCTGCCGAATTCTCGTGGACAACGAAAGCTCAGTCAACATTCTCTTCTTAGAAGCATTTGAGAACCTCAAGCTCCCCCGAGATAAGCTAAAGTCGGACGGGTACACCCTGCACGGGTTCTCGGGCATCCCGGTGCAAATCGAAAGGATGGTGATGCTGGATGTAAGAGCCAGCACGACCCCTATTACGCAAACCGAATCAACGGACTTAATGGTGGTCAACGTCAAGGCGGCATACAACGCCATCCTCGGCCAACCCGACCTCTGCTCGTTTTAGGCCGTCCACTCGGCCTACCACTTAAAGTTGAAGTTCCCCACTGACCTCAAAGTCGGCATTGTCAGAGGGAATCAGGAGTTTGCACACTCATGCTACATGATCGCGGTCGGAGGCAGGGTGTTCCCCTTTGACGCGGTCGAGCTTCCGCCTGAAAGAAGCCAGTAAGAGTCGGAGCCTACGAACGAATTGGAGGAGGTCTCATTCGAGGCAGAAGATAAGTCTAAGTGGTTCCATGTGAGCCACACCCTTTCCCCCAACCTGAAGTCAGGTCTGATTGATTGCGTTCGCTGCAATATCGACCTCTTCGCTTGGACCGTGTCTGACATGCCCAGGATTTATGAGGACCTAATCATGCACAGGCTGAGCATCGCCCCGGGCTCCAAGCCGATCCATCAGAAGTGGCGCAAGTTCGCCCCGGAGAGGCAACAAGCTGTAAAAGCGGAAGTGGACAAACTGTTGTCCACCCGGTTCATTCAGAAGGTCAGCTACCACGAGTGACTGGCTAACGTCGTGATGGTCAAAAAGACCAGCATGAGCTGGAGGATTTACATAGACTTCATGGATCTCAACAGGGCCTGCCCCAAAGATCATTTCTCCCTCCCGAGCATCGACGCTCTGATCGACGCAACATCGGGTCACGAGCTCCTGACCTTCATGGACACCTTTTCAGGATATAATCAGATCCGGATATTCCCTCCGGACATCGCCAGAACATCCTTCGTTACCGACCAGGGTCTCTACTGTTACCGGGTCATGCCCTTCGGACTCAAGAACGTCGGGGCCACCTACTCGAGACTTGTCAACCGAGTTTTCAAAGATTAGATTAGTCGTATCTTGGAGGTATACATCGACGACATGCTCGTCAAGTGCCGACGAGGGCAGGATCATGTCGCCGACCATGAGGAAGCCTTTGGCATCCTTCGGTCCCCCAACATGAGGCTCAATCCCGCCATGTGTGCCTTCGGCATCTCCTCGGGAAAATTTCTTGGGTTCGTCGATAGCCCGCGCGGCATAGAAGCAAATCCAAGAAGATCTAGGCCATAATCGACATGGCTCCTCCCATAAACATTAAGGAGGTTCAGCGGCTCACGGGAAGACTGGCGGCCATCGGCCACTTCCTCTCCAAGTCTGGAGAGAAGTCCCTCCCCTTCTTCAAGGCCCTGCGAGGGGCGAAAGGCTTCAAATGGGGCGACCCCCAGAAATAGGCATTCGACTAGTTGAAGTCCTACCTTGCCAACCCCCCACTTCTGAGCAAACCTGAACCGGGCGAACCCCTCTTTCTGTACCTCTCAGCCTTGGAAAATGCACTCAGTTTCGTGCTCGTCCGGGAAGAAGAAGGTGTTCAGAAGCATCTCTACTATGTGAGCAAAGACTTACTCTCGGCCGAGATAAGATATGCAAAGATGGAAAAGGTGGCATACACCATGGTAATGGCCGCACAAAAGCTCCGTCCTCACTTCCAGGTCCACTCTATCTAGGTCCTTATGGACCAGCCTCTCAAGGTCGTCCTCCACAAGCCCGAAAGTTTCAGCTGCTTAGTCAAGTGGTCGATCGAACTAAGCTAGTACGACATCAGCTACAAGCCCAGGACAGCCATTAAGGGGCAAGCCCTCTTCGAATTTATTACGGAGTGCCCTATCTCCTAGCCATCCGAAATTCAAGAGGCAGATCCGATCTGGAAAGTTTATGTCGATAGCTCGTCTTGCGAAGTGGGAAGAGACACAGGCATCATCCTCAAAGGTCCCGACAACTTCATTCTCCAGTATTCCTTTTGCTTGAACTTCTCAGCCTCGAATAACGAGGCAAAATATGAGACTATGATCACCGGGCTCACCCTGGCGTGCAAGGCGGGGGCCAGACAAATTAGGGCCTTTAGCGACTCCCAGCTAGTGGTCAACCAGATTACCGGGGAGTACGAGACTCGCGATGCTCAAATGGTCCGTTATTTGGTGGTGGTCCAGCAGCTCTTGACGTCCTTCGATTACTCCTCGGTTGAATGAATCCCTATGGAGCAAAATGTCCAGGTTGAATCCTTGTCAAAACTTGCCTCATCGTCCTTCGAAGGGCTCGACAGCACCATCCTGATCGAAGTTATCCTTAATCCTAGCATCGACCTCCCCGAAGTCCTTTGCCTCATCACCGAACCTTGGCCAGACAACTGGATGACTCCCATCCGAAAGTTTCTGGCTGAGGACGAGCTTCCTCAAGACCGAGCCGAGGCTAGAAAGACCAGGGTCCGTTCAGAAAGGTTCATCATAATCAACAAGACACTCTTCAAGTGCTCGTACACAACAACAGATGGCAGACCCTACCTTCGTTGCCTGGCCCCCAATGAGGCTAAGTACGCTCTGAAAGAACTCCATGAAGGAATTGGGGGGGTGTCACATGGGGAGTAGTTCGCTCGCTAGAAAAACCCTAAACCACGGATACTATTGGTCGACCATGTTACAAGATGCCCAAGACCTCGTCAAAAGGTGTGGCCCTTTCCAAAGATTCTTCTTAGTGAAAAGGCTTCCATAAGCTAACCTCCACTCCCTGGCAAGTCCGACCCCCTTTGCTATGTAGGGGATGGACTTGGTCGGCCCCTGTCCACGATCACAGAGCCCCAAACTCAGCAATTTTTCTAGAAGCACATCATCTGCTGATTCGGGATCCCGCAGGTACTTATTACAGACAACGGGATCCAATTCGCAAGCAAGAACTTTCAAATGTTCTGCAAAGACATCGGTTTTCAGCAGCGCTTCTCATCAATATGTCACCCTCAGTCAAACGGCCAGGTCGAAAACGCAAACCGTCAAATTTTCAAAGGACTTAAGAAGTGGTTAGATAATTCATCCAAGGGTCTGTGGGTTGACGAGTTTCCAAGCATACTCTGGCCCCATTGGACGACAAAGAGAATCCCCACAGGCGAGTCACCGTTCAACCTAACCTACGGCACGGAGGCAGTTATCCCCCTAAAGATCGGGCTTCCTTCGCCCAGGATCATGGCCTTCGACGAAGAGAGCAACTCAACGGACTTCAGAGCCAACTTGGATTTAATCGACGAGGTCAGAGAAAAATCTGCCATCAGAAGAAGCATATACTAAAAATGGGTCGAAAGGTTTTATAACAAGAAGGTCCGCCCCACTGACATCAAGCTAGGTGACCTCGTGCTCAGGAAGCTAGCAGTATCCGACCCCAGCAAAAAGAAAAAGTTGGCCCCTAATTCGGAGGGCCCGTATAAGGTCTCCGAAATGATACACCCTGGCACGTACCATCTCGAAGACCTGGCGGCCAGGATAGTAAAGAGGCCCTGGAATGCGGAACACCTCATCAAGTTCCTCGAAGGGAAGGACTAAACTCCTTTTGTAACCAAAACTCATGTAACCAGCACCACGTGCTCCTCATTTTTGTGTAAATAAAAGTAATCTTGTTTCTTCCCTTCTTTTTTTATTTTTGGGCAAATTTCGATGCTTCCAGCTCGACATTCGGCATTGGCCTCGAGCCATACCCTAGCTTTCTCAAGCTTTATGGGCTAGGCGCTCTGTAGTGATCTCGAGCCACACCCTAACTTTTCTACAAAGCATGGGAGCTCGACATTCGGCATTGACCACGAGCCATACCCTAGCTTTCTCAAGCTTTATGGGCTAGGCGCTCGGCAATGACCTCGAGCCACATCCCAACTTTTCTACAAAGAATGGGAACTCGACATTCGGTATTGACCTCGAGCCATACCCTAGATTTCTCAAGCTTTATGGGCTAGGCGCTCGGCAATAACCTTGAGCCACACCCTAACTTTTGTACAAAGTATGGGAGCTCGACATTCGGCATCGACCTCGAGCCATACCCTAGCTTTCTCAAGCTTTATGGGCTAGGCGTTCGGCAATGAACTTGAGCCAAACCCTAACTTTTCTACAAAGCATGAAGCTCGATATTCGGCATTGACCTCGAGCTATACCCTAGCTTTCTCAAGCTTTATGGTCTAAGCACTCGGCAATGACCTCGAGCCACACCCTAACTATTCTACAAAGTATGGGAGCTCGACATTCGGCATTGACCTCGAGCCATACCCAAGCTTTCTCAAGCTTTATGGGCTAGACGCTCGGCAATGACCTCGAGCCACACCCTAACTTTTCAACAAAGCATGGGAGCTCGACATTCGGCATTGACCTCAAGCCATGCCCTAGATTTTTCAAGCTTTATGGGCTAAGCACTCGGCAATGACCTCGGGCCACACCCCAACTTTCTCACAAGACAGGGGGCTCGATACTCGGCTTGCGCTCCTCGCAGCGTCCTAAGTTGTATTGCAAAATAGGTGTAACACCCAGCAAAATTTAAATGACAATTTTGCCCTCGGGTGTTACGCACGTGCATTTTGTACTATTACGGATCATATCCATAACGCATTTTGATATGTATTTTGAATTCCAATTATTTATGCAATCCCGTATTCTTAAAATCACATTTGAGACAACTCAAATGCTAAATTTCAATCTTTGAGTTTTACGTGCTTTTTACGTATTATCGATGCACGTGTCGATTTTGGGTATTCCACCGTTACGTGCAAAGTTTGCAATGGATTTCAATTACTTATTTTTATAAACATGTTTAAATTCATTTTTATAGATAGAATTCAATTTTTGTCTATTTTTAGTTAAAATAAATTTTCTACGTGCAATACACGTGTTTTCTGTACGTTTAAGTATATTATCAAGTATGTATATTAAATATACTTTCTATTGCATTCCAATTGATTATAAATATTTTTCGGTTCATAAAATCAATTTTGTATTTTTGTGATTTTACGGGCGACGCACGTGTTTTGGTGCACGTGTTGTAAGCGCGTTCTTCCTTCAAAAATGAATTTTCATGAAATGTTTCTTTCCATTTTATTGTGCATAGAAAGTATAATTTAAAGTCAATTTTGTATATTTATTACAAATTTAAATAAGTTGTTTTAAAGGGATTAAATAAATAAATTGTTTTTGTACACAAAGCACGTGCACGTGCACACGTGCGATGTGCACACATTTTGGGGGGGGACCGGGCTGTTTATAGGAGAGGGAAATTCTGGAGTTTTAATTTTGAAACAAGAGGGAAAGTAAGTTACAAAATTTATAATGGGTTAGTGGTGTTCATGTGGAGGTAGTTATACTAACTACCCATTAGCTTTCTTATAAAAATGCACTCTTAGCCTCTCTTTCTCTCATCTCTTTCTTTTCTCTCCTGCTCATGCCGAAAGAAACCCACAAAAAACCAGCAAAGCTCTGTCCATTCTCCACCTAAATCATCATTCCACTTGCCTATATACATATACTAATGTATACATGTGTACATACATAGTATGTGTATATGAAAGAAGATGGGAGTTGTTCTTGATGTTGCCGACATGGAGTGGGGATGGAGATGCTCTTGATGATGGATGCTTGCCGATGTGGAGCTTGGAGGCTTGCTTTGGTGCGCGGATTTCGAGGAGTTGCAATTGGAAGCTTTCTTTAGGAGCTCCTAATTCTAGGAGTTCATTTTGGTATCAAATCTTCAATTTAGGTGGGTGTTTCTTAAATACTTTCTAATTTAAGAGTAGATATTGCATGATAGTTGATATATGATTCATTTGGTTGAAATTGAATTGATTGCATGCAAATTAATGTAGAAATGAATCGTTAAATTTTGATTGATGTGGTAGTTGCAAATTGCTATGCTTAAATTGATATGATTGCTAGCTGAAATGCTAGAATTGAAGTGATTGCATGAAATTGATGTATGTTGAGACAGTATTGGTCAAAAATAATGCAAATGTGTATAAAAGAAGTGTGGTTCTAACTTCAAAATATCTGTTTTGAGTATAGAGATTTTTATAAGTAATTTTTGATAAAAGACAACAGTTTATTTGGAAAATTGATTGGAAAATGTGTTTTGACGTATTATAAAGATTTCATTGAAAAATGAGGAACATGTCAGTTGATAACGATATTGTTTTAAAAGGAATATATTCTGGAAATGATCTATATTTTTATGGAAATATATGCAGACTGCAATTTGTGTGATCAATAGTCGACTGTTCACTTCCACAGTCGACTGGTAAGTATTAAAAAGTTGGTTTTCGTCAGCGGGACAGTCGACTGATGCTGTCATAAATTTGATGTTTGAGTTTTCAAAGTACTCACGGAACAGTCGACTGATACTGCCACCAGTCGACTGAACCGAACTATTTTCTGGTGTTGAGTTTGGATTTGATTTTGACAAATGAAAGTTAAATAAATTAAATACGAGATTTTATGATTATTAAGATTTGATGGAATTTTATTGTGGAATACACACAAGGTTATGAAAGATGAAATTGATAAAGAAATTAAATTAAATTGGAACACTGCGGAACAGCCGACTGCCGTGTGCAGCAGTCGACTCTCCCGAGTGGTTATGAAGAATGTGAATTGACTGAACAAGTCGACTGGAAGAGTTCCCAGTCGACTGTCCAGAGTGCTTTTTGATATATCTGAAATCTTGTGAATTGTTTGGGGTAAAGATTGTGAATCTGGATATTGGTAAACTCTATTTGCTGCTGCATAAATTTATATGAAATGAATTATAGTTGAATTGAGAATTTACATGAGATGAATCATAGATTTGAATTGAGAATTAAATGAATATGAAAGGCTAAGATCATGATGAGAAAGTCTGTGAGACTCTAAATTGAATTATGAGCTGAAGTGCTCAATTGGAAGTTGTGAATTGTAAATTGAAACAAAGAGTAGCTAAGTCTCCCCCGGCAATGGAATGAAATGAATTTGAAATGAAAGACCAAGGTGGGTCATGTTGAATAAATGAATAAGTCCGGTTGAGTGGAGAGGCTAACTCTAGAGCTTCAATTTTGTTCATGATTCTAATAAGGCTGTGATGTAAGTAAGAGAAAAACATAAGTATGGGAACCTCGAGTCTACGATGCAGATGTGATCCACAGAATGCATGCTTGATGAGTCAAGACATAGCGTGGGCAATACTCCAGAATGATCGGGATCTTGGCGATGCTTGTGGGATGTTTTGGTGACTGCAAGAGGATCGTGTTCAGGGAGGAGGCTGAATTATCGCAGAATGCATGCTTGATGAGTCAAGACATGGCGCGAGGTTTCCCTCCAGGGTCTTGGACACGTGCTTGTAATCATGGAACGTCTATGACACTTGCTGAAATTACAGATAGATACATAGTGGAGATGTAATGAAAGTGAGAGAAAATACGGGTATGAGAACTAGAGTTTACGGTACGAGTGTATGAGCCGCAGAATGCATGCTTGATGAGTCAAGACATGGCGCGGGCACAACTCAGAATGATCGGACTTTAGTCACGCTTGTGGGATGTTTTGGGTGATTGCAAGAGGATCGTGTTCAGGGAGGAGGCTGAATTACCGCAGAATGCATGCTTGATGAGTCAAGACATGGCACGGGATTCCCCTCCAGGGTCTTGGACACGTGCTTGTACTCACAGACCATCTAGGATACTCACCGTAGTTAGAAGAATAGATTATGTCATGGCGAGGGATTGAACCCTACAAAGATGAAGAACGATTAAGAGGCTTGCCCTCGGACCTATGTAGTATGGGATGCATAGAATCCGAACAAGTGTGCATTAGTGTCATATAATATAATAACTGTATTAAGGACTAAGTGCACCGCACAACACGACATCAACAGGATAGTCCCTTTGTAACTTTGTTTGTGATCAAGTTTGTGTTTGCTAAAGTATTTAAGAATCGTTATACTGTTTCCGGCATAGAGAGGATGGCCGTGTATAATATTTCGTCAGTTGTAAGCAACTGACGCGCCCACAGTTTTATATGCAGGAAATGGAGTTACATGAAGATATAAAGATGATTGATGATGCTGTTGATTACTTAAATATTAAAGTTGTAACAATTGTACATTCATTATTGTTGTACTTTATTAATTCCACTGCTTATTGATGTAAAAGACTCTGATGTAATTATTGTTGAAATAAAAGTTTTAAATTCCTTGTAAAATTGTACGAAAGAAGTGAAAAGATCCTGTATAACTCTCGAATTCAGTTGTTTTGGGATTCGGGGCGTTACAAGTGGTATCAGAGCCACGCTTCTAAGTAGTACAAATTTATAAGGAACGACACCCTAGAAGTGGACATTAGAGTGTGAGTTCAGTTTATGGAGATTTAAATGTAAGTGATTTACATTTGTGTTGCTCTATAGACTGATGTTTCCTTTCTCTATGGGATGGTCGGAGTCATGAATGGAAATTGTTATTGAATGTACATTCAAATTCATTCATGATGCTCTCCTCGTATACATTGATTTGAGATTGTATGCGAGCTCATTTTCCCTAGGTATCAGAGTGGCGCAGTGGAAGCGTGGTTGGTTTGAACCGTTGTTCATGATACCTTACACATGGACACACTTTCCCCATCAAATTATTCTGTGGTTTTTCATCATAGCACTGTTCAACATTTAATACTTTTCGAATAAATATTTTCCTATACTATTACATCATATTAATGCCTAGTATTTTGTCTATTTTCCTTAGTTTTTGTTGGACTTATTTTAATTGTGTCTCCATCTTAAAGTTTTGTCTTTCGTGTTTTATGTCACCTTATATTCATCCATCCATATGTGCTATTACTTTACGCATTTTGTTAAACTTATACTACAACCATTATCTTCATTTATTATTACATTTTGAATTTCGCTTGTGAATTTTTTGCTTATGTGTATTCATTTTGCATGATTTGATTTTGTGATACGATATTCTTTCGTTATCTCGTATTATCTTATATACTTCAATATATTTTAACAAGATTGAAATATTTTTATAAATATAACTTACTAATTTGATCTATTGTCTGCATTCGATATTATTGTTAGTACATATTGTCTACAAATTTGTTTGTTATGTTTATAAAATTTTGTAATTGACGTTTCTTTAATATAATGCATATACTCACTATTTACACTACCTTCTCCTCTAATTTTAAATTATCTTTACATTCTTGATTATTACATGTGTTTTCCATTGAATTTTTATGTATTTCAAGATACTTACTATACATATAATTTCACCCTCCTCAAATTACTATATTACTATTTTTATGTATAATTGTTTGTGTCTATAGCCCTAATTTGCTACATTACTTCATTAATGTTTTCATTTGTACTTCCAACATGTGCGTATATTTTTCATTATTTTAGTGTTATAAATAATTTTTTTCATTACTACTGATTAGTACCGTCTATGTTCGATATATCCTATACAACTATTTTGATATTTCGTTGGGTAAAATCTTTTTCTGTATCATTGATTTTCAAACATAACACCATGCTTTAATAAACACCCTATATCCAAGTATATAAGGAAGATTACATCATTCCATCTTCCGCTTTGGTGCAACTTAATGTCGAGAGGGCAAATATGCAACTAGACATCATTGGAGGCAAACTGCAACTGGAAGTCGGGGAGACAAAGTTTGCAACTGAATGTCCAGAAGGCAAACTGCAACTGGATGTCGGTGAGGCAAAGTTTGCAACCGAATGCCCAGAAGGCAAACTGCAACCGGATATCGTAGAAGCAATTATGCAACTTGAGATCAAGATAGGCAAGTCTGCTGTTGGATACCAGCGAGACGAACCTAAACCAAAATGAAATATTATACTTAGATAACCCCTACCCTGTTTTCTATAATATTCACTTATAACTATTTCATTTTGTACTAGCTTGAACCATTTTATAATATTTTGTAACCTAGCATTATACTGTTTATACTGATTTCATTATTTATCAAACTTGTGTATTTACCGCTTAATCTCAACTATCTTGCCATCTTTTCCTTATTTTGGATCTTTCTCATGAGTAAGTATTTCGTACCACTTTATTCTATTTTTGCTATTTTAAAATTTGGTGGCTACTCACCTAACAATTTTATTTATTATACTTCTGTTATAATTCATGATTCCCTTCTATATAATTAGTTTTGCATCGTTACTACCATAATATATTATTTTTTTCTCCTACACATCATTTATAAATTTTGTATCATGATATTGTTGTTTTGCCCTATAATTTCTGTCTATGTATATACATAATTTCATATGCTGATTTTCTTGGTCTAGTTGACAAATCGAAATTATTCGGATTTTTGCCTTTTCATTGTTATTGTATTTACTTTACAAATCACCTTGTGACATCAATTTACATACAAAATCGTTTTTCATTGTCTATACTTTTCTTTGTTATATAACTAGTTTTCGCACTACTTTCGATGGTATGTTTTACTATTGCGATGTCTTATTTTACTGTTACAATCATTTATAATTTCCATATCATGCTATTTATTTCATCTCTATAATTTTTCGTCTACGTGATTTCGTAAGTTGGTTTGCTCGCTTTACTGAATAATTCGAAAGTATTTCGATGTATACCTAATTTTCAAATTGTATGTATAATTATTAAAGTTACCTTACAAATTATTTGATACTAATTTATATACAGAATTATGTTATGTTGTCTATACTTTTACGATATTCCCTTCTTATACATTTCTCAAACTGTTAAATTGCTAGTTTTTGTCATATAGTATCAATTTGGTTTGCGACTTTTTATCATTTATTACATTAATGAATTTTTAGTATCGAATCTATTTATAAGGTACCCATTAACTATGTTTTCTTATTGCATTGTTTTCTGAAATTATTTCACAATTAATGACTAAGTTTATTTATCATTTCAGCTAATGGTTTACTTGATGGTATTTTGTATGAAAACTCCTTTCAAATTACACTATCCTCTATTGTCGTATTTTGTTTTCTTATGTTACTTCCCTAGTTTTCTTGTTTAGTTCTTGTAAAATTTTGATACTCATAAATTTCTTAAATAAATTTTTGTCTCATTTTTTCTACATTGCTTACTTTCATGCTATATGTATTTTCTTGATGTTTGTGATTTCTATATGTTACGATGATATATTCTTTGGTGTGTACAAAATACAGCCTTTACCATAGTGAGTTCCGGGGACAGAACTGTTCTAAGGGGAGGAGAGTGTAACACCCCGCAAAATTTAAATGACAATTTTGCCTTCGGGTGTTACGCACGTGCATTTTGTACTATTACGGATCATATCCATAATGCATTTTGATATGTATTTTGAATTCCAATTATTTATGCAATCCCGTATTCTTAAAATCACATTTGAGACAACTCAAATGCTATATTTCAATCTTTGAGTTTTACGTGCTTTTTACGTATTATCGATGCACGTGTCGATTTTGGGTATTCCACCGTTACGTGCAAAGTTTTCAATGGATTTCAATTACTTATTTTTATAAACATGTTTAAATTCATTTTTATAGATAGAATTTAATTTTTGTCTATTTTTAGTTAAAATAAATTTTCTACGTGCAATACACGTGTTTTCTGTACGTTTAAGTATATTATCAAGTATGTATATTAAATATACTTTCTATTGCATTACAATTGATTATAAATATTTTTCGGTTCATAAAATCAATTTTGTATTTTTGTGATTTTACGGGCGACGCACGTGTTTTGGTGCACGTGTTGTAAGCGCGTTCTTCCTTCAAAAATGAATTTTCATGAAATGTTTCTTTCCATTTTATTGTGCATAGAAAGTATAATTTAAAGTCAATTTTGTATATTTATTACAAATTTAAATAAGTTGTTTTAAAGGGATTAAATAAATAAATTGTTTTTGTACACAAAGCACGTGCACGTGCACACGTGCGATGTGCACACATTTTGGGGGGGGACCGGGCTGTTTATAGGAGAGGGAAATTCTGGAGTTTTAATTTTGAAACAAGAGGGAAAGTAAGTTACAAAATTTATAATGGGTTAGTGGTGTTCATGTGGAGGTAGTTATACTAACTACCCATTAGCTTTCTTATAAAAATGCACTCTTAGCCTCTCTTTCTCTCATCTCTTTCTTTTCTCTCCTGCCCATGCCGAAAGAAACCCACAAAAAACCAGCAAAGCTCTGTCCATTCTCCACCTAAATCATCATTCCACTTGCCTATATACATATACTAATGTATACATGTGTACATACATAGTATGTGTATATGAAAGAAGATGGGAGTTGTTCTTGATGTTGCCGACATGGAGTGGGGATGGAGATGCTCTTGATGATGGATGCTTGCCGATGTGGAGCTTGGAGGCTTGCTTTGGTGCGCGGATTTCGAGGAGTTGCAATTGGAAGCTTTCTTTAGGAGCTCCTAATTCTAGGAGTTCATTTTGGTATCAAATCTTCAATTTAGGTGGGTGTTTCTTAAATACTTTCTAATTTAAGAGTAGATATTGCATGATAGTTGATATATGATTCATTTGGTTGAAATTGAATTGATTGCATGCAAATTAATGTAGAAATGAATCGTTAAATTTTGATTGATGTGGTAGTTGCAAATTGCTATGCTTAAATTGATATGATTGCTAGTTGAAATGCTAGAATTGAAGTGATTGCATGAAATTGATGTATGTTGAGACAGTATTGGTCAAAATAATGCAAATGTGTATAAAAGAAGTGTGGTTCTAACTTCAAAATATCTGTTTTGAGTATAGAGATTTTTATAAGTAATTTTTGATAAAAGACAACAGTTTATTTGGAAAATTGATTGGAAAATGTGTTTTGACGTATTATAAAGATTTCATTGAAAAATGAGGAACATGTCAGTTGATAACGATATTGTTTTAAAAGGAATATATTCTTGAAATGATCTATATTTTTATGGAAATATATGCAGACTGCAGTTTGTGTGATCAACAGTCGACTGTTCACTTCCACAGTCGACTGGTATGTGTTAAAAAGTTGGTTTTCGTCAGCGGGACAGTCGACTGAATACTTTCACAGTCGACTGATGCTGTCATAAATTTGATGTTTGAGTTTTCAAAGTACTCACGGAACAGTCGACTGATACTGCCACCAGTCGACTGAACCGAACTATTTTCTGGTGTTGAGCTTGGATTTGATTTTGACAAATGAAAGTTAAATAAGTTAAATACGAGATTTTATGATTATTAAGATTTGATGGAATTTTATTGTGGAATACACACAAGGTTATGAAAGATGAAATTGACAAAGAAATTAAATTAAATTGGAACACTGCGGAACAGCCGACTGCCGTGTGCAGCAGTCGACTCTCCCGAGTGGTTATGAAGAATGTGAATTGACTGAACAAGTCGACTGGAAGAGTTCCCAGTCGACTGTCCAGAGTGCTTTTTGATATATCTGAAATCTTGTGAATTGTTTGTGGTAAAGATTGTGAATCTGGATATTGGTAAACTCTATTTGCTGCTGCATAAATTTATATGAAATGAATCATAGTTGAATTGAGAATTTACATGAGATGAATCATAGATTTGAATTGAGAATTAAATGAATATGAAAGGCTAAGATCATGATGAGAAAGTCTGTGAGACTCTAAATTGAATTATGAGCGGAAGTGCTCAATTGGAAGTTGTGAATTGTAAATTGAAACAAAGAGTAGCTAAGTCTCCCCCGGCAATGGAATGAAATGAATTTGAAATGAAAGACCAAGGTGGGTCATGTTGAATAAATGAATAAGTCCGGTTGAGTGGAGAGGCTAACTCTAGAGCTTCAATTTTGTTCATGATTCTAATAAGGCTGTGATGTAAGTAAGAGAAAAACATAAGTATGGGAGCCTCGAGTCTACGATGCGGATGTGATCCACAGAATGCATGCTTGATGAGTCAAGACATGGCGTGGGCAATACTCCAGAATGATCGGGATCTTGGCGACGCTTGTGGGATGTTTTGGTGACTGCAAGAGGATCGTGTTCAGGGAGGAGGCTGAATTATCGCAGAATGCATGCTTGATGAGTCAAGACATGGCGCGAGGTTCCCCTCCAGGGTCTTGGACACGTGCTTGTAATCATGGAACGTCTATGACACTTGCTGAAATTACAGATAGATACATAGTGGAGATGTAATGAAAGTGAGAGAAAACACGGGTATGAGAACTAGAGTTTACGGTGCGGGTGTGTGAGCCGCAGAATGCATGCTTGATGAGTCAAGACATGGTGCGGGCACAACTCAGAATGATTGGACTTTAGTCACGCTTGTGGGATGTTTTGGGTGATTGCAAGAGGATCGTGTTCAGGGAGGAGGCTGAATTACCGCAGAATGCATGCTTGATGAGTCAAGACATGGCGCGGGATTCCCCTCCAGGGTCTTGGACACGTGCTTGTACTCACAGACCATCTAGGATACTCACCGTAGTTACAAGAATAGATTATGTCATGGCGAGGGATTGAACCCTACAAAGATGAAGAACGATTAAGAGGCTTGCCCTCGGACCTATGTAGTATGGGATGCATAGAATCCGAACAAGTGTGCATTAGTGTCATATAATATAATAACTGCATTAAGGACTAAGTGCACCGCACAACACGACATCAACAGGATAGTCCCTTTATAGCTTTGTTTGTGATCAAGTTTGTGTTTGTTAAAGTATTTATGAATCGTTATATTGTTTCCGGCATAGAGAGGATGGCCGTGTATAATATTTCATCAGTTGTAAGCAACTGACGCGCCCACAGTTTTATATGCAGGAAATGGAGTTACATGAAGATATAAAGATGATTGATGATGCTGTTGATTACTTAAATATTAAAGTTGTAACAATTGTACATTCATTATTGTTGTACTTTATTAATTCCGCTGCTTATTGATGTAAAAGACTCTGATGTAATTATTGTTGAAATAAAAGTTTTAAATTCCTTGTAAAATTGTACGAAAGAAGTGAAAAGATCCTGTATAACTCTCGAATTCAGTTGTTTTGGGATTCGGGGCGTTACAATAGGGAGGGACAAAAAAATCAATTTTTATTCATCATAAACGCTTTGAATGGCCGTAGTAAAATAAGAATTATTAAAACGGTTCTATTGATCCCAACCTAAGTGTTTCTCGTGGGGCTTTTTCGGCTAACAGGGACCATCGCGAACCCCACCGAGCGGGTCCATCCTCTAGTGTGCTCGTCCGGCACCATCGGCATGCTAGTGTAGATGTCCCGGCAACAGAGCTCTGTGCATCAGAGGGCCTCGTCATCTCTAGATAGAGGGTCGGTGAGGAACCCAAGACGGAGGGGCCACTCCCCCAAGATAGCTGAACCGGGATCTGCCTGTGCCGAGCATGACTTTCAACCTCTGAATCTCCAGCTCCTTTTCTACCACGACCTCACGAAGAACGGACTCAGAGGTCGGTCTCCTGGTGGAGGCATCATACATTGACTAGTTCATCTCGGCACTCCTTTAGTCTCGGTCAGCTATAGCCTTCTTCAGGCGCGCCGCCTCTAAACTGAGCTCCTTGGACTTGTTCATGAAATATTTTACAACAGCTTCTTGATCACGGGCCTACTTGCGATAGCGGATCAAGACACTCTCCCTGGACTCTAGCCTATTCCGAAGCTGCTGGACCTCGGCAGAAGTGAGGTCGGTACCTAGGGTCTCGTTCATTTGACAAAAAGGAGGAGAAACAAAAATTCATTTCAAGCTTCCCAAAATTGCGCAAGTCACAGAGGGTCGGCCAAAAATATGATTATATAAATTCCAAAAACTAGTTACAAAAAGCGGTGGCCAGTCCGCGTTTGGAAAATACAAAAAGAAAATTAAAATTTAAACTACTTCTAAGGGGGGATCTGCA
Organism: Hemerocallis citrina; assembly: GCA_017893485.1. Taxonomy (NCBI): domain Eukaryota; kingdom Viridiplantae; phylum Streptophyta; class Magnoliopsida; order Asparagales; family Asphodelaceae; genus Hemerocallis; species Hemerocallis citrina. The sequence continues at coordinate 258,368,816 of CM030362.1, read as the reverse complement.
CCTCTTTATCGGTTGTCACTCCCCCCGCCTTTTTCACCAAGTGTGGGTCCCTCGGCGCCTCGTCTCCCTCGCCACTAAGGGTCAGCGGATGCACGGGGGGCTCCCATCCATAGTGGAGATGGTCGATTTTTACCTCGGGGTAAAGGAGTAGAAAGTGCTCCTCGGCCCGATCGTACGCCTCGTCTTGGGTAGCCATCAACTCCTCTGAAATTGCCATTGCCAGCTCCTCTTACTCCGCTGTTGCCTTCCCCCGAACCTCCCCCAAGGCACGAAGGTGCTGGTCCTGTTGAGAGGCGAGTTCGGCTTGGAAGGCCTGTGCCGCCCCCTGAGCTACCATCAACTTGACCTTTAGGTCCTTCGCTTCTCGAAGGTACCGATCGGCATTCTGCTTCTCGGCGTGGACCTCCTTCTCAAAGCACCTCTTAAGATGCGCCTGGGTCATTAACGTCTAGTTAAAGAGATAAGAGTCAGGAAAGAATGCGGAGTACAAAAAGATGAACAAACAACAAACCAGCACTTACCACCACTTGGGCTTGAGCCCACTTCATGTAGGCCTTGTCCACCATCTTGGTCGCCAGAATGGTCCAGTCACGGGCCATGGCGAGTTTATCTGCCTCCTCGATCGAGATCGGGCACTCGTCCAGCGAGTCTCCCTCCTTGACCGCCCAGTCCATGGCGAACGGCCTTTAGCCCTTCTTACCCACCATCTGTTAGGCGTCAGGCCGGACGGTGGGGGTCCCCGCCTTCAAGACCTCAGTAACCTTGTAGCTATTGGAGCTCGGCCCCAACTTGGGTGCCTCTCTAGAAGAGTGGGTTCTCTTCGACTTCTTCGAGGGCCGCTCCGAGGGGGCCTCGGAGCCCCCTAGACGGACCCCGCCTTTGACGCTGCCCTCTCGGACCTTTTCTTCTGGGCCAGTGCCTGCAGGTTCTTCCTCGCTTCGAGATTTGATGGGTCCATTGCTGCAGAGAGAAAGGGGGAATATTAACAGGAAAGCAGAAAATTAAACAAGAAGAAACAATAACATACAAGGTTCGGCTGGGCTTAGTTCGACTCGGGCCAAGTGTAACTCTGTTACATTCAGCCAACCGATGTTGTACCCCTCGACAATTCGGTCTACGTCAGCCCACTCTGCCTCAGTCAAGTCCCTCCGCCTCCGGGATTTGTGGTGGTTCGGCTTGTAGAAATTCTAGACCGTAGGAATTTTCCAAGGCACCTCGCTCCTAACTACGAAATACTTTTCCTTCCACCCCTTTATGGAATCTGGATGACCATGCACCACTTTCTTGTGGGGGGGGGGAGGCTATATGTAGAAGATGCCCTCTAGATCTCCAAGCAAGCTCACCCCTAAGAAAGCCCAGAAATATTTCAACTTTAGTGGCACCTTCTTCTCCTCGCACTTCAAAATGAAGCAAACCAGCTGCTTCCACGAATTGAGGTCGTACTGCATCGGGCATAGCTCCCCCACCTCAACACCCTCTTGATGAACAGGTGCAGCAGTAGCCTCGGTCCCAAGACAAAGGTATCCTCGGGGAACCTACAGAAGTCGGGGGCCAACTCGATGGTGGGACAAAGACCAGGGCTCGGAATCATCAGCTCCTACTCCCGAGGATTGAAGTAGCTGGCCCTTATCATGGGCAGATAGTCGGCCTTCAGCACACACTAGACGTTGTCAATCCGTTTATGGGTTCGGCCCGGCAAAGAAACCTCCACGCAAAATTGGAACAAGTTTTCGACATCGTTAGGATACATCCTAATCGACCGTGGGTTCTTGTAGTAGGGGACATCGATCCCGTGCGCTGGCTCGAAATCATCTCGTGTCCTCGGACTATCCGGCAGGTGCCACTTCCTCTTCTTCTTCCGGATGTGAGGCGGCTTCGGCGGTGATGGTGTCGCCAAAGGCAGGAAAGGGAGGAGAGCCTCCCCTTCCCCGCTACTTTCCTCATCTTCCTCTCCCTCAGCTCCTCCCTCACGACCTCCCTAATCCACCTCCCTGATCCACCTCCCCTTCCTCAACCTACTCACCTAATACCTCAACTTTTGGAAGCCGACTCTACCACCTCCGGCTTGCGGCTCTGGAGGGGCACCACATCCAAAACTTGGTCGTCCAGATCTCAGGACGTGGAGACCGACTCATGATCCCCTTCATCCCGACAAGAAGAACTCGCTTCAGAGCCAGACTGAGAACGCGACATTACAAAAGAAAATAATAACCTGAGTACCGTGAACGGAGAGATCAAAGAAAAAGTCATCGCCGATGGGTTGGAGAGAGAAGCTCATGTCTTTAGAGAGAGAAGGCAAAGTGAAGAAATGGAGAGGGGGGTGGAGGATTTATAGAGTGATAACGACGCCTCGAATTTCGCATTGAAATCCTAACCATTCAATCTTGATCATCAGGATCTAACAGCTGATGAGATTTCAAAGCCTCGAATTCTATGTTGGAGTCTTGATCGATTCAATCTTGATCATCAAGATCTAACAGCTGTCAAGATTTCAATGCCTCAAATTCCACCCCCATAATGTCAGCATTACATACAATGCCTAACTTTTACAGCAAGCTTTGGGGGCTCGACGCTCGGCAGTAACCTCGAGCCACCCCCTAGTTTATACAGCAAGCTGGGGGGCTCGATGCTCGGCAGTGACCTCGAGCCACCCCCTAGCTTTTACAGCTAGCTTTGGGGGTCCGACGCTCGGCAGTGACCTCGAGCCACCCCTAGATTTCACAACAAGCTTGGGGGCTTGACGCTCGACACTGACCTTGAGGCATCCCCTAGCTTTTACAGCAAGCTGGGGGGCTCAATGCTCGGCAGTGACCTCGAGCCACCCCCTAGCTTTTACAGCAAGGTTGGGGCTCGACACGCGGTAGTGACCTCGAGCCATCCCCTAGCTTTCACAGCAAGATTGGGGGCTCAACGCTCAGCAGTGACCTCGAGCCACCCCGTAGCTTTTTCAGCAAGATGGGGGGTCGATGCTCGGTAGTGACCTTGACCCACTGCTAGCTTTTACAACAAGCTTGGGGGGGGCTCGACGCTCGGCAGTGATCTCAAGACACCCCCTAGCTTTCATAGCAAGCTTGGGGGCTCGACGCTTGGCAGTAATCAGCAATGACCTCGAGCCATCCCCTAGCTTATACAACAAGCTGGGGAGGCTCGACGCTCGGCACAGACCTTGAGCCATCCACTAGATTTTACAGCAAGCTGGGGGCTTGATGCTCGGTAGTGACCTCAAGCCATCCCCTAGCTTTCACAGCAAGCTTGGGGGCTCAACGCTCGACACTGACCTCGAGCCATCCCCTAGCTTTTACAGCAAGCTGAGGGGCTCGATGCTCAGCACTGACCTCGAGCCATCCCAGCAAGCTGAGGGGCTCGATGCTCAGCACTGACCTCGAGTCATCCCCTAGCTTCTACAGTAAGCAAGGGGGATCGACGCTCGGTAGTGACCTCCAGCCATCCCTAGCTTTTACAGAAAGCTGGGGGGCTCGATGCTTGGTAGTGACCTCGAGCCACCCCTAGCTTTGACAACAAGCTGGGGGGCTCGACACTCGACAGTGACCTCGAGCCACCCCTAGCTTTGACAACAAGCTGGGGGGCTCGACACTCGACAGTGACCTCGAGCCACCCCCTAATTTTTACAGCAAGCTGGGGGGCTCAACGCTCAGCAGTGACCTGGAGCCATCCCCTAGATTTCACAGCAAGCTGGGGGGCTCGACGCTCAGCACTGACCTCGAGCCATCCCCTAGCTTTTACATCAAGCTTGGGGGCTCGACGCTCAGCAGTAACCTCGAGCCACCCCTAGCTTTTATAGCATGTTGGGGGGCTCGATGCTTGGCAGTGAAATCGAGCCACCCCTTAGCTTTACAACAAGCAGGGGGGCTCGATGCTCGGCAGTGGTCTCAAGCCATCCCCTAGCTTTCACAGCAATCTTAGGGGCTCGACGTTCGGCAGTGATCTCGAGCCAACCCCTAGCTTTCACAGCATGCTTGGGGGCTCAATGCTCGGCAGTAATCGGCAATGACCTCGAGCAATCCCCTAGCTTATACGGCAAACTGGGGAGGCTCGATGCTCGGCAATAATCTCGAGCCATCCACTAGCTTTTACAGCAAGCTGGGGGACTCGATGCTCGGCAGTGACCTCGAGCCACCCCTAGCTTTTACAGCAGTTGAGGGTTCGATGCTCGGCAGTGACCTTAAGCCACCCCCTAGCTTTTATAGCAAGTTGGGGGGTTCGATGCTTGGCAATGACCTCGAGCCACCACTAGCTTTTACAATAAGCCGGGGGGCTTGACACTCGACAGTGACCTCGAGCCATCCCCCAGCTTTCATAGCAAGCTGGGGGGCTCGACGCTCGACACTTACCTTGAGCCATCCCCTAGCTTTTACAGCAAGATGGGTGGGGGGGGCTCGATGCTCGGCAGTGACCTCGAGCCACCCCCTAGCTTTTACAACAAGCTAGGGGGCTCGACGCTCGGCAGTGACCTCGAGCCATCCCCTATCTTTCACAGCAAACTTGAGGGCTCGATGCTCGGCATTGACCTCGAGCCATCCCATAGCTTTTACAGCAAGCTGGGGGGATCGATGCTCGGCAGTGACCTTGAGCCACCCCTAGCTTTTACAGCAAGCTGGGGGGGATCGACGCTCAGCAGTGACCTGGAGCCATCCCCTAGATTTTACAGCAAGCGAGGGGGCTCGACGCTTGGCAATGTCCTCGAGTCATCACCTAGCTTATACAACAAGGTGGGGGGCTCGACGCTCGGCAGTGACCTCGAGCCATCCTCTAGCTTTTATAGCAAGCTTGGGGGCTCGACACTCGGCAGTGACCTCGAGCCACCCCCAAGCTTTTACAGCAAGTTGGGGGCTCGACGCTCGGTGGTGACCTCGAGCCACCCCCACAGCTTTAACAGCCAGCGGGGGGGCTCGACGCTAGGTCATTCGCCTCGGCATCCGAGCGCTGGGGGGCTCAATGCTCGGTCATGAGCCTCGGCATATGAGCATGAAGGCTCGCCCACCGATGCTTGACCCTCGAAGCGACAGCCATGAGCTCCAAGCCAAATTCCTGGCTCTCACAGGCTCGGTTCGGTGCTCAACGTTCGGCTCCCGACCATCGGTCCTCGGCCCTCGATGCCTCTTTTATCTGGAGGATCTCTTTTGTCCTACCCCACTTACCACTCCAAGAAGCTACAAGTCATACCGTCCAGGCACACCACTCCACTCTTCCTACGGTGACAGACTACTCCTCCACGGCTGGCTTACGCAGCACTCTAGGAGTGGGGGGCTCCTGATATGTGGTGGATGATGTGGCCCCATCTGGGCCATCAGATCTCCTCAGATTTTGCTCCCCCTGTGATCATCAGGTCAAACGGGTCTAACAGGCTTCCGCCTGCTCAGGCCCACTGGGTAACGAGTCCGACCGGCCCATCAGGGTAAGAGAACCGTTAGCCCCTGCCTATAAATACCAGACCCCTTCCTTCCTTCAAGAGGTAATAAAATTTTCCCCACATGAACCCTAGCTACTGTTGCTTTCTTAGTGAATGACTAGATAGTCGGAGGGACTGTCGCCGGGACTTGTCCCGGTGTTTCTAGGTAGTGTGCAGGTACACAAGGCCGAGCCGAGCTACTAGATCCAAGCCGAGCCACTTCATCCGAGCTGGGCTACTAGATCCGAGCCGAGCACCCGGCCTCTACCTCTCTCCTGCTACCCCCGAGTCGGCCCTACATCCGAGGATCAGATCGATGCCAGTACGACATCTTCTGCTACACAAATTACAAGAACTCACACCTGTTGCCCCCACACCCCAAAAACAAACAGCATCACCTACTTTCTTTTTCTTTCTTTCCAAAAAATGAGTTATTGTTCATTCGCTCCAAATTCCATAGCCCAAACCCTAGCCACCACCTCCAAACCTCCTTTCCACTTCCGCTGCCTCCATCACCCAAATTCTAATGCCGCCATCACCAACCTCCTCCAGATTCGACCTCGCCACTGCCATCCCTCTTCATATTTGACCTCATCATCGGCTTTATATACCATTCCGACACTGCAATCACCCACTTCCTTCAAATTCGATGTCGCCATCACTTTCTACAGTCGTCGTCTTCGTCATTTTAAGATTCATGTTCCAAATCCGATTCAGATCTCATCCGATGTGATCTTCTCATGATTATTGTTCCGTAATGCGTGCATCCTCCTGATTTCCTTCGTCATCTCCTTCAAACTACTTCCATAACTGATTTCGATCTACTCCAGTATCGGCTGACTTAATGAAGATCTCCACTCATACACCTCCTCAAACTCCATCCACATTTTCTATCAGGATGAGTCTTTTTCTTCTAAGGTTATGCTTTCTGCTGATGAGTATTTTGCCTTAAAAAATTTGCTATCCAAATGTTCCTGGTAATTATGTCCAAACATGTGTGGCTTATCTTGTCTCATCTCATAGATGGATCATAAATTTGGATGCTTCTGAACACATGACTCCTTTACATGTTACATCCTTTATAAACTTAAAAGTTGCAAATCTTAATGTGCATGTTGTCGATGGCTCTCCAATCACTGTCGAAGGGATTTGAACTATCTCTGATACACTATCTTTTACTTTGCAGTAATTGCTTCATGTTCCTAACTTTCTTTCCAATCTTTTATCTATTAGAAAATTTCTACTAATTTACATTTCTTCGTACCATTTTTCCATCTCACTATGTGTTACAGGGTATTACGATGAGGAAAGTGGTTGGAGTGGGACGTGAACATGATGGACTTTATCATTTGTTATGGACGTCATATGTTGTATCGTTCTGAAGACGTGCCGTAGGCACGTGCCCACGGGCAAATCTAGTATATGAAAAGCCTACTGCACGTCTTCAGAACGATACAACATATGAAAAGCCTTGTAAACAGTAAATCAATAATTATGTAGCTCAAGTTTGAATAGTATGACAATAATTAGTTGTAAATAAAAGTCCATGTTTCCATTAGTATATGTTGAAAAATAATTATAAATGGGGTGTAAAATCCAATTTCTTAGAACATTGAGTATGGAAAATGATGAAATTTAACTGTTGATGAGATATTTGCTATTTTCAATGTAACATGAGCATTAAAAAATGCATAAAAAAACTGAAAATTTACAAACCTGAAATCTAAAAATATAAATTTCTGAGTAAATAAAGAGAGAATGAGAGAGAGAGAGAGAGAGAAAGAAAGAGAAAGAGAGAGAGAGAGAGAGAGAGAGATAAATAAATAAATAAATAAATGAGTTGTTTTGGGGATTTGAATTTGAGTTTTGGAGGGGGACTTTTGGGCGGAAAAATATGTTTTGTGATGTTAGATCTGGACTATTGATTTCAACCCTATTGAATGAGAGCCTTTTGATATCTTTCTTTGTATTTTATTATATAGATATATCCTTAAGTACGGAATGTTACACACTCCCCCTTAAGAACTCAGCGTCCTCGCTGAGCCCGGAGCTTGCAATCTAGCACGGGATCACCTTTCTAGCCGACATGGAGTGGAGTACCCTGATTCTGTTAGCAGTACAGCCCTACCTGGAACCTATACATCTGCTAGCTCCATCTCAGGTGTACATCTAACCCACTCTTACCCATGATCGGTGTTGAAAGTCGGCTCTGATACCATTTTGTAACACCCCGGACCCCGCTCAACTGTGCACGCGACTACACGTGTGCACACACAAACAAAACAAGTCCTAACAACAGCCCACCATAGGCTTGCCTCACAAAAGGTGCTATAGCTTTCAGGTACCTCTTGCTCCTTGGCAAATACTATATACACACTCTAATCCTATCTCTTATGGTCGATATGGGACCAAATTGAATCCCACACCAAGATGCATGGCTTGATCAAAGCCATCCTGGCCACACATCAACCACGTGCATCACACACACACACACACCCATTTTCTTTCTCTTCTTCAACATCAACAAGGAACTGGCCCAACCACCAAAGCAACCAACTCTACTTCTTCTCATTTCTTTTATGCTTGGCCAAATTCCATGCAACCACCCCATAGACTCATCTATAGGCCCACCTACCCATTCTTACTTATATATATATATATATATATATATATATATATATATATATATATATATATATTATTCCAAAAATATAATATTTTATATATACTCTTAAGTATGGAATGTTACAAGCTACTCCAATGGAAGCAAGTCACATACATTTGACTTGCGACGTCGATCTTGCACCATTGCCGACACCAACTAATGCAAGACCTTCAGGAAGGAAGGCTCAAAAAGTGGTTGCTCGAAAGAAATGGAAGGCTTTATTGGGCGAGAGTAGTAGAATTGCAGAGGCGATCAAACAATTAGTTGGATGTTCGAATAATGAGATGAAGAGAAAATTGACCTGGTTTCTAAGTTGATGCAATTGGAGAATGCAAAGCAGAGGAGACAGGAGTGAAGAGATGATTAAGCAAAAGAGGATCGAGTAATGATGTATGACACAACTCTAATAACCCCGGACAATGCCGCATTCTGGAAGGAAGAGCATCAAAAATATTTTATAATCGTATTCATTCGGATGGCAATAGCCGTCATGATAGCGATTATGACTATAACCAAAATGATTGATAAGAGGTTTATAGACCCCAGTTTCAGGACGGTTATGACACCCCTTAGTGTAAATAATTCATGTAATTAATTTAATTTTAGCTTATTTAATGACATGAAATTTAATTGTCTTAATATAATAATTTTTTATATCAAAATTTATATATCTTAATAATACTTTTTACAAAATATGTGTATGGTATAAAATACTTCGGTGGCGTTTGAAATATAACACAAAATATATATTCCAAAAGTAAAATGGCTTATGATGTACCAAGGATTGCCACTTTCTAATAAGTGAATCCCTTGTGACATGTCTTGCCTCCTCCTATTAGAAAAAAAATAATTTCTTGGTACGGTGGGAAGCCTTGTAACGTGCGACAAGTGACGTCACAAGCAGCCAAGCCATTAGACTTGCCCTTAAATGCTTTCTTCTATGGTAATCTCGTCTTTCTAAAGGTAACTTCTGTTACTCTCATTAATTAAAAAGAATGTTTACCTAAGCTGATATCTCATTCTTTGAAAATAAATCATTCTTTTCTACCTATGCTAAATATCTGGAAAACAATCACGTAGTTTACCACTGGTTGTTGATAGTGTGGATTTCTCTGCTGATATGCTAACTCCAGAGAAGCCCTTTAGGGTGTATGTCAGAAATAGAAAGCATGTTAATATTCTGACTCCTCCAACAGTTGACTCCATTTCGGGCACTCTAATACCACTTTCATCCTCAGGTAATGTCATTGACACTACTGATCTTCTAATTGCTCAAAGGAAATTCAAATGTACATGCATTATACACCCTATTGCTATATTTTCTTCTTCTGTTCATTTCACCTTTAAGTTTCAGATATTTACTTCCTCCCTTGATTCTATTTCAAATCCTCAAGGTGTTCAGCAAGCCCTTTAACACCATGGTTGGACAGCTACCATGAAGGACGAGATGAATGCTCTTCAGCAGAATCAGACCTGGAAGTTGGTTCATTTTCCTCCTAGTTGTAAGGAAGTGGGTTGTCGTTGGGTGTTCACAGTGAAGCACAACTCAGATGGCACGGTTGATCGCCTCAAAGCTCAATTAGTTGCTAAAGGCTTTTCTTAGGTCTATGGTATTGATTCAAAGATCTTCTCTCCTGTTGACAAGCTTACTTTGATTCATATTCTCATCTCTCTGACTTCCAATCAGTTTTGGCCCCTTCATCAGTTGGATGTCAAAAATGTGTTTCTAAATGGTGAACTTCACAAGATAGTTTATATGCCACAACCACCTAGTTTTGAGCGACATGGGAATGATCGTGTATGTTCTCTCAAAACGTTCTTGTATGGACTTAATCAGTCACCTCGTGCTTAGTTTGAGAAGTTTGGGAAAGTTATTTGCTCATCTGGGTTCGCTCATTATATGGCTGGTCCCTTTTTTTTTTAATAAGAACGGGACCAAAGGAATTGTGATTCTCTTAGTGTATGTGGATGAAATCATTATTAGGTAGTGATATTCAGGGCATTACCACCGTCAAACAACATCTATCACATGTTTTCTAGACAAAGGATCTTGGTCCTCTGCATTATTTCTTAGGTATTGAGGTTGCTCGATCAAAGGATGATATCTTCTTTTCAAAGCAAAGTATGTTCTTGATATTTTGACATAGTGATACATCAATTGTAACACCCTTGAATTTTAAATAATTTTTTGAGATTTATAAATGCATTAAAATAATTTTTGGTGATTTAATAAACATTTTTCTTAAATTTATCTTTTTACACGTGCAAAATACATGCAAATGTTTTCTTGGAAAACTCAAAGTCAGAAAATATTTTTGGGAAACCAAACATTTATTAATAGGTATTATTTATGAATTTTCTGAATTTTTCTAATATTTATTTGGCATATTTGCAAATATTACAACAAGAGGGGCTTTTGTGCAAAATTACCACATTGAGTGAAAAGTCCAGATTTTTGGTTTTATAGGATGAGAATGATGGCTAGCTAACTCAGAGGTAAAGATTTTAAATTTAGTTCTAATAGATTTGGTTTATTTCGCAAATTTGTTAAAGAATGGTTATTTTTCAAAATTGCCACCTAGAGGCAAAAAGTTACAAGATTTAATTTTGCTGATTAGATATGGATGCCGACCAGATCTGGAGAGTTACTTTTTATTTTTAATCCCAATTAAATTGGTTAATCTAATTTCCTAGAATAAAAATCTGTATATGTAAAGATACATTATAAAGGAATATTTTGTAAAATCTTCTCAAAACCCTAATACTCCAGAATTTCAGCTATATTAATAACACTACAGCCGTCCCCCTCCTTTGAAAAAAAACAAAAGATTATTTTACTATTGGCTTTCTTGGATTTTCGAAGCGAGGATCTTGGATTTTGCGGAAGGAAGGAGTTTTCTTATTCTTTATTATTTTCGGTTGAAAAGGTGAGTGACATATGTTTTGATTTTTTGTTGTTGTATGCATGTTATATATGATTATTTGTATATTAGAATGCATGAGAGATGCTTGTATGATGATATAATGAATTATTGATGGATGAAGGAATAAAAATAGAACTTTTTATGAAAACTATACAATTGATGAAAAAAACTCATATAGATGACTTGTGATTGTTAAGAACTTAATAGGAATCATGGGTATGTTGTTTTCTTCCATATTCTCACTTATTTGATTTTACATAATGAGTTGTATGATGCTTATTCCATAAAGTGAATAAAAGTGTGTATGTACATTGTTACCGCTAAATCTGGTGTGGGGGCAAACAGATAGTATTTGTGGATTCTTGGAAAACTTGAATAGCAAACCTGAACCTGTTCCGCTGGGGTTTGACTGCTGACTCTCGCCGTTCACCTGCAAGAAGTACGAGACACCGGGGTTGATCCCGGCGATGCACCCTCCGACGCTCAAGTCAGTAATCAAGAAGATTATGAAAGAGCGTAAATTGGCAAAAGACTGATTACCTCTTAATGGTGATGGATAAGGGGTATTTATAGTCGCCGTTGGGATCAGATTAGGAATGTAATCCCTGTGTTCAGATAAGGAATGTAATCCCTAATCCCCAGTGAAAGGATAGATGTGAATCAGGGCCGTTGATTAATCTTAATCAGAAACCCTAATTCTATCCTACTGGACCGGATTTGCAGTGGGTAAAAACCTGTACCTGGTTGAGGTGGATCCGTTCGTGGGTTATTGGATCTTTGGGGAGGAGATCCAGTATCCATTTCAGACCCGTTAGTAGGTGAAATTACCATTTTACCCCTAAGCTTTGAGATTCGTGCCCGATTTGGATGATCCCGATTTAACCCTATTTTTAGCCATATTACGAGCCCCCCACTCTCGAAGACTGGGTTTGATCAGCCTTTGAGGAGTATTTTTACTGTTTCCATGGCTTACGGGGTTGTATCGGAGTCCAACAGGGAGATTCGAATCTTTGTATGAGGCAGTATGGTAATTTTTCGAGTTGGATGTGCGCTCTGAGTTGTTCTGGACATTTGGTGATTTTTATCTACTTTTTTGGATTATTTATTTATTTTTGCGAAGTGTTAATCCGTCGTTCGGGGGCCTTAATGAACCGTTCTAGGTAAAAATTGTTCATTCAGGGGCTCGAAAATACACCCCCGAATTTATAATTATTTCCTAGAATTTTTAGTTAATTTTTCCGAATTTTTAACAATTTTTTCGCAATTTTTAGATAAATAAAACGATTAAAATAAATTAAAACTAGTTTTTAATACCGATTTATGGCGTGGCGCGATCTGGGCCCTCCATCAGCTTCGAGCACGATTTTCTAGGAGATCGGACGATCCAAGTTGCTCGGCAAGTAGTTTCTTCATATGAGAGGGTCGATGCCTCGGCACCTCGGCTCGGCTCTTCGGCAGCTCGGCTCGGAGCCTCAGAATCTGCCGAGCTACGTGGCACGATCCTGAGTGTCCATCACGGCGCGAATCACGAGGACGGGATTCAGATCACGAGAAAACATTATTTTGTTATTTTGTGGGCGTGGTGCGATCTGAGCCGTCCATCAAATTTTGACACAAATTTTGGAATGATCTGACGGTGAATTTGGCTCGGGAGATTTTTTCTCCATATGTGGAGGTCGGTTCCTCGGCACCTCGGCTCGGCTACTTCTGCAGCTCGGCCCGGAGCGTTGGTATCTGCCGAGCTACGTGGCACGATCCTGAGCGTCTATCGCGGCGCGAATCACGAGGATGGGGTTCAGATCACGAGAAAACGTTATCTTGTCGTTTTGTGGGCGTGGCGCGATCTGATCCGTCCGTCAAGTTTCGACACGAATTTTGGAACGATCCGACGGTGGTTCTGGCTCGGCAGAATTTTTCTCCATATGTGGAGGTCGGTTCCTCGGCACCTTGGCTCGGCTGTTCGGTGGCACGTCGAGGCGTTGATTGCCGAGGGGTGGAGTTAAGTGTTTTGAAGAGTCCTTGTCTTGAACCGTCGCCACCCTCTGACCCAGTAGCTCGGTTGCTTAGCCAAGCTGTTCGGTAGCTCAGCCATGCACACCGGTGGCCGGCAGCTCGGAAGGAACGCGTGGCTAGATCTGGAGCGATTTATCACGGTGTGAATCACGAGGACGGGGTTCAGATCATGAGAAAACGGTATCTTGTCGTTTTGTGAGCGTGTCGCTATCTGAACCGTCCATCAAGTTTCGACACGAATTTTGGAACGATCCGACGGTGAATTTGGTTCGGCAGAATATTTCTCCATATGTGGAGGTCGGTACCTCGGCCCGGTAGCTAGGCGAGGCCTACCATGGGTTCAGCGGATCATTCTTCCACCCAGTAGCTCGGTTTCATAGCCAGGCTGTTCGGTAGCACGTCGAGGCGTTGATCGCCGAGGGGTGGAGTTAAGTGTTTTGAAGAGTCCTTGTCTTGAACCGTCGCCACCCTCCGACCCAGTAGCTCGGTTGCTTAGCCAAGCTGTTTGGTAGCACGGCCATGCACACCGGTGGCCGGCAGCTCGAAAGGAATGCGTGGTTAGATCTGGAGCGATTATCACGGTGTGAATCACGAGGACGGGGTTCAGATCACGAGAAAATGGTATCTTGTCACTTTGTGAGCGTGTCGCTATCTGAACCGTTCATCAAGTTTCGACACGAATTTTGGAACGATCCGACAGAGAATTTGGTTCGGCAGAATATTTCTCCATATGTGGAGGTCAGTACCTCGGCACCTCGGCCCGGTAGCTAGGCGAGGCCTACCATGGGTTCGGCGGATCGTTCTTGTAGTGCCCCGATTTTCGATACTGGGAAAACCGAGACACGAGCCAAGACCTTTTCTTCAATTAGTCACAATACACAGAAAAACAGGAGAATTTAAAACTTTTTATTCAACACCCAATATATTACAAGTCTAAATATTATACAACTACAATACCTTACAATAGAGTTACAATATTACTTTTACATTCCCGAGTATTACAACCTTCAACATCTTACATCAGAGTACAAGGAATGAAGAACACACTTGGTAACTCTCACTTGAGTACTTCTCAACTAATAGATAATCAATACATATACTGCAGCGGAACTAAACATAACACTGACTCCTTGCTTTCCTCGCCTTGAGTCCTCCTGAATCTTGCCCTTGTACTTTGGTGATCCAGTACCTATGGAAGTGGGGACGTCAGTATTCACTAACGCTTAAAGGCTGATATCAAAGCAGCGAATCTCCCAAACAACATACAAAACATGGCAATGGTGTTGGTGTAGTTTAAGTGTTCGTGAGTGCTATAACTAGACTCTAATGCGATATTTAAATAGAACTAGGATGCTTCCTATTCTAATGTCAGCAAGTCTCTGAAAGCAACATGCAGCCCATACTACATGCGACCCCATCTCAAGCCGTTTCTCCATATATAGGGATTTGAACCCGCGTTATGAACTTCTAATTGTACACAACCTATTCCTGACACCTACACGTGACTGATGAGGTTGCAGACGTGGTCATGTCCCATTGATGCAGTACGCCAGTGGTGTCTATGTTCGCCACTGCTACCCGGCTAACCGGACCTCACTCAAAAAAACAGACGATCGTCATTCCAAAATCCAAATCATAGGGTTTCGCAAACGCAGGGTAGCGCGAAGCCTACCCTGTGGCACCCTCTGGGGTCTCGCAAGCGCAGGGTAGCGCGAAGCCTACCCTGTGGCACCCTCAGCCACGGCACTTCAGGAATTAACAGCACGAGATACGCAACCCGTGTCTTCAACTCGTGAGACGGCACCGTACGTATCCCTTTGACAGGAAGGTACAACCCACTATCACCACCGAAGGCCTGCCTCAAGGGACAAGTTGGTCGTAAGGCGCCCCCTACAACCAACTCCTCTCTTTTCGGCAAGGGTCTGAGCAAAATGATCTTTATAAGTCACTATCTTAATGATGTCCCTGACTCGACAATCCTAGGGATGATAATATTATAAACATAACATGCTAGGTCTTAAATTAGGCTTCGCAAGTCAACTCTACTAGGCTGCTCAACCTAGACTCACCAGAATCCTTCGGGATCCGGTTCCTGGCCCATCGATCCAAGACCTCGGCCGTGCGAATATACATGCATGCCGCTACCCTAAACTTGGATTCCGTCCATACTCCAGTCCTCGATCAACCTACCCTGGTTAAGATTCGACGGTACACAAGGAGTGACTCCTCCACAGTTTCTTAGGGTAAGAAAACATATGTCTTGATGGTCGATAGCCCTTAGGGTGGTAATATCACCCTAGACGAGCACAACGAACTGTGTACTAGCTAACAAGCTATACACGAGTAACAACTATATACGAGCCAATAAGCTACGTATGAAACAATAACTACCTACGAGCCAGGTGGGCCTCGTAGGAGATAACAACGTACATACCAGCCAAATAAGCCGCGTATGAGACCAACAGCTACGCACGGGCCGGTCGAGCCGCGTACGAGACAACAACCTACATACGAGCCAAATAAGCTACGTATGAGACCCACAGCTACGTACGGGCTAGTCGAGCCACGTACGAGCACAACCATATGCAATCAACCATACAGGTAATCAATCTTAAAAGCAACCAAACGTGCTTACTAGCAAACTTGATCTTCTATTATTAGAAGCAACAGAAGAATCTACTAATAGTCTATGATCGGTATTCTACTAAGGAAAAACCGAAGGTGACATAGCAACCATTATCAACTAACTATTACTAGTGGTCTTCCCAATCCTTATTACTTTAACCTATAGTGCCTTAAACATGGCATACAGTTGCAAGCATCTTCCTACGACAATCTAATTATATAACATAACCGCTCACCACAATAGTCCTAAGTACGAATATGATTAAGCATGTACTTATATCAAGCTTAAGCATGAAAATCACTATGATCTAGACATGAAGTCCACTATGGTCAAGCATAGGTTATAACTTGAGCGTGAATGCTTACTACTTATCATGACTAATCACCACAACCCAAGCATGGATATATAACTAGTATGAACATGCAACATTCCAAGGCATGGTAGGTATTCTAATATTAATCCTACAACATTCTAAGCATGTATTTAAACTTTAGCATGGTATGCCTTATTCCTAAACATGGTATGCTACTTTAACACTAACATATGGCATGGTGTACATATTAGTAACATTCTAGTCATATATACTAGTTAAGTATCAACCTACAACATAACATGAGTTTCTACAACAATTCTAGCATGGATAGAACATAACATAAAAATCACCACAACTAACCATGGATAGTTACTTTAATCTAAACATGAATATCATTAGTATGGATACCATTAACTTAATATAAACAATAAGTAGCATGACACCTATTTACTTAGCATGAATAATGATTAAGCATGATCATCTACTAACATAGCATGAACATATACTTATCTAAGCATGGGTATCATGCAAGCATGAATATTTATTTAGTCTAGCATGGTATACAATTTTCCTACCATTAATGTAGCATGGTATACAACTTACCTACAATTAAACTAGCATGACATACAACTTTCCTACCATTAATCTAGCATGGTATACAACTTACCTACGATTAAACTATCATGGCATACAACTTTCCTACCATTAATCTAGCATGGTATATTCTTAGTAATTAACCTACAACATTCTTAGCATGGTAGATTAATTAAGCATCAATCCTACAACTAGTATAACATTCCTAAACATGATAGGTAATTTTAGAATGAATCCTACAATATTCTAAGCATAAATATCATTCCTAAATATGGTAGATAATTTTTAGAATGAATCCTACAATATTCTAAGCATAAATATCATTCCTAAATATGGTAGATAGTTTTTAGAATGAATCCTACAACATTCTAAGCATAAATATGATTCCTAAACATGGTAGGTAATTTTAGCATTAATCCTACAACAATATGAGAATGGTATTTACTTAGTAATTAACCTACAACATTCCTAGCATGGTAGATTAATTAAGCATCAATCCTACAACATGTGAGCATGGTATTTACTTAGTAATTAACCTACAACATACCTAGCATGGTAGATTAATTAAGCATCAATCCTACAACATGTGAGCATGGTATTTACTTAGTAATTAACCTACAATATTCTTAGCATGGTAGATTAATTAAGCATCAATCCTACAACAAGTATAACATTCCTAAACATGATAGGTAATTTTAGAATGAATCCTACAACATTCTAAGCATAAATAACATTCCTAAAACATGATAGGTAATTTTAGAATGAATCCTACAACATTCTAAGCATAAATATTATTCCTAAACATGGTAGGTAATTTTAGCATTAATCCTACAACATGTATATCATTCCTACATATGATAGGTAGATTTAGAATTTATCCTACAACGTGTATATCATTTCTACACATGGTAGATAATTTTAGAATGAATCCTACAACATTCTAAGCATGAATATAACATAAGCATCTACAACTATCTACTACTACTACTACTACTACTTTATTTTAACATAACATAAAGCATCTACAACTACTTCTTTTTATCATCTACTACTACTACTACTACTTTATGTTAACCATGAATATAACATAAACACCTACAACTATCTACTACTACTACTACTTTATTTAAACATACTACTACTATTTTATTTAATCATACTACTACTACTTTATTTAATCATACTACTACTACTTTATTTTAACATACTACTACTACTTTATTTAAACATGAACATAAACATCTACACTACTTCTTTTAATCATCTACTACTACAACTACTACTTTATTTTAATATGAACATAAAACATCTACAATTAAATTACTTACTAAAAATCTTTACTAGCATATGTTTCTTATTATTACTAGTGGACATAAAAGAGATCTTTTTAATCCTTTTACAACTAGTGATTAGGTTAGTTCCTTTTTCATAATCAAAACTAACATCTAATTTATGTTCTTTTTACTTAAGAAAACAACAATAATGAAAATAAGGTAAGAACCTTCATTTGGTTCAACCGATATATGCTTATCTTTTTAGTCCAAGTTCAATACAAGTCCTACAACCAAAAATGGTTGTATAAAAATGGTTCATATGCTTTATGTATAAGTCCATATTCAAGTCCTACAATCCCAAAATGGTTGTATGTACAAGTCCATATGTATATGTCATTTTAGTCCACAAAACAACCACTACTACTACAAAGATTCAATCTTTATGTGTATTTAGCACTATCATTTGTTTCTTTTCTTTTCATATGGTTATTACCTTTAACATTTACAACATACAAAATAAGAATCACATACAACAACATTTATCACAACAACCCATTCCAAAAACCAAAGAAAACAAAACAAGGAAGGCAAGAAGAAGAAGAAACACCAAAAACAACAATACAAACAAACAAACAAACAAAGAGAAACCCCCACCTTGTTTCTTTTCTTTGATGGAAGAACTAGACTAACTCTCCTCCTTAGCTCCTAGGAATCCTTATGAACCTACAATGGGAAAACTCTCAAGTTAGTATGGTGTTCTCTCTTTCTTTTCCTTTCTTTCTTTCTTTTTGATCTTTCTAAAATGAGACAAGGTGGAGAAGGAGGGGGTATTTATAGGAGGGGAGAGGAGGGGGAGAGTGTAAATGTGCACTCAAATTTGCACAAAAACCCCAAGAAGAAGGTGAGGCCGGCCATGCTCCTAGGGTGGTAGGGATGAGGTGGAGGTATGGTGCTATGGTGCTATGTGGTGGAGGTGTTATGTGAGGGTTTCTAGAAGGGTTCCCTTAATCTCTTCATGCATACTTGACCTAGGTTAAATACTTATAAACCCTAACAATTTAATAGGTTTTGTCATAACAAATACAAGTGTTGTCCAAAAATAAACAACACACAATTTGTATAATGTACTAATCGATATACTACACGTATGTGCGCATATATGTCTGTATACCGAAAATCTTTGCATACTCTGTATAAAAATAATTTAATCTCGGAAATAATAATAAAATAAATTCTATTATTAGTTCGGAAGATCACGGTACTAATTTGATACAATACGGATATATACTGACCGGTATATGGGTACAGATAATGTCTATGAATAAACCGGGTGAAAATCACCAAAATATTCTAATTTTGGGATTAAAACAAAATTATAATAAAATAATAATAAAATAATAATTTATACACTGTAATATCCGTCCGGAATATTACAGTTCTTCCACCCAGTAGCTCGGTTGCATAGCCAGGCTGTTCGGTAGCTCGGCTAGGCACTCCAATGGCCGAGTCATGGACTTAAGCGATTTGAAGAGTCTTTGTTTTGAAACGTCGCAACTCTCTGTTTTGGCATTTTGCCTTCTCTTAGTGGGACTTTAAATGCCCAAGGAAACCAAACGTCACTTTGAGGTTATAAATTATCACCTCCCTTCACCCCTTGGCTCATGCCCACTTTTACTTCCTAGTTTTTACTTTTACTCTCAGTTTGCTCTGCTAGCGGTGATTTGTGCTCTAAGGTGGTTGCGCTAGCTGTCGCGAGGACCAGGCAATTTTCGGTGATCTAATTCCGGCCGTGAATGTCACCTCAAGGATACGTCACCTCAAGGTTAGTGTATTTGCCTTGTACTTTTTTAGAGGTGTCAAGGGTAATCTCGGGAAGTGAGGCCTCTTCCTCGGACGATAGTGGTGCCGAGGCGAGGAGGCAAGTGGCGAGCCGGAGAAAGGGGAAGGAGATGGTAGGACCTTCCGTGGCCGAGGAGAAGAGGAAGAAGGTAGTGGCCCGGTCTCCTGTAGTCGAGGAGATCGTGGAGACTGAGAGGT
Organism: Hemerocallis citrina; assembly: GCA_017893485.1. Taxonomy (NCBI): domain Eukaryota; kingdom Viridiplantae; phylum Streptophyta; class Magnoliopsida; order Asparagales; family Asphodelaceae; genus Hemerocallis; species Hemerocallis citrina. The sequence continues at coordinate 258,348,960 of CM030362.1, read as the reverse complement.
GAGCCTCTAAGTCCGGCCAGTACCCTAGTGTGCTGTCCGGCCACGCCAGAATTAGGCGGTACGAGGGTGATCTTCTGAAGAAAGCGATCGTTGGTAGGTCGGCAGTTTACGAGGAAAACAACCCGAGAGAGACTACCGAGGTGGACGAAATTGCCTCGATATTATCTGAGAAGGACCTGCTTCGGATTAGAATGGGGTTCGCCATCCCTCTGGAGTACGAGCTGATCCTCCTCGGCCCTGGGATGTGGGCGAACTCCGAACTATCGCCGGATATGTGTGCATTTGACTTCGACTCTTTGAGTGCCAGCTTGAGCTTCCCCCTACATCCCTTCGTGTTAGAGGTACTTCAGTGGTATTGCTTGGCGCCGACCCAGTTTATGCTGAACTCCTGGCACCACGTGCTCGTCTTCTTGTTGCAGTGCTGCATAGCTGAGGTTGAGCCTGACTTGGTGGTCCTCTGTAGCCTGTATCGAATCCACCGGATGAATAAGACCGAGCCTCGGTACTACCTGTCACCTTGAAAAGGCGTTAGGCTCATAGAGAATCCGGATTCGATAAAAGGTTGGAAGGAGAAGTTTTTTCTGTTGAAGGGGCCCTCGACGCTGGACTTTCCGAAACGGTGGAAGGTAGAGGTGCCGAAGTTCACAAGGGTCGACCCGGTGCTGACTGCGGCCGAGGCGGAGGTGGCAGCGAAGCTCATTGCCCTCCCAATGTTGAGTTGGAGAGAAATGACCGAGGAGGTGCTACACGGGTCGGGCCTTAGTCCGATCGACCCGAGTATGCCCCTGCCATCTTGTCGCTAAATTTTTTTTTTCCTTTAAGTTTCTTGTTCATTTTTCTAACTTGTTGTTTGTTTGGTTGTTCGAAATAGAAACGCCGAAGATGGATTTCCTGGGGATGATGAATGAGCGAGGCAAGGTGGCCGACGGTAGGAAGAGGAAAAGGCCGGGCACGGGTCCTTCGTCCGGCCACCCTACCAAGGCTCCCTCAGTAGTCGCCGATCCCGCCCCTGCTACTCAAGCTCCATCGTTGGTGGTGACTGTTCCTGCTGACCCCTCGGCCCCTGCTTTGTCTGCCGTGGCCGGTGAGACCTTCTCCGTTTTGGCGGCGCTGTCGCTCGAGGCCCCTCCCCTGATGACTCAGGCCGAGGAGATTCTGACCGAGCAGCACAAGAAGTTGTTCGTCCCCGACTGGCTGGTGAAGAAACATGACGGCTTCCTCGGCGACTCGCAGATGTGTATGCAGGCCGTGAAGCATCTCGCGACCCACAAGGATCGAGCTGCCCTGAAGGCGGGGACGACCGGCGATGATACCTACGAGGTTGCCCGGTCACTTATGTCGGTAAGTCTTGACTTTTCTCTTTTTAAGAATTTCGCCTAAGTTCGCAGCTCGGCTCTAACTCCTTCTTGCCACAGGCCGCCTGTCACTTCGGCCATTTGATTCAAGAGTTCGCCGAGCAGGAAAGGGAACTGAAGGCCGCCTGTGACAAGGACAGGGCAGAGAAGGCGAGGGCAGTTAGGCAGCTCGAGGCGGAGCAAAGTCGCTCGGATGGCTTGGTGGTTCGAGTTGCCGACCTCGAGGTGGATTTGGAGCGAACGAAGCAGCAGCTCGCCGCGGAGGTGGCCAAAGTTGCTAAGGCTACCGAGGAGTTGGCGGAGTCGGCGAAGGCCCTGGAGGCGGCGAAGGCGGAGAAGGACGCCGTGGCGGCAGTAATAAGGGCGGAGGTCGAAGCCGAGGCGAAGAAGCATATGGCTGGGAATATGGAGAATTCCTATGCCAGGGTGCTCGACCATGTCCAGGCTCGGGTCCACGGCTTTCAGAGAGTTGGGTATCGGCTGTGGCCTGTCGCCGAGGATGAAGGCGAAGAGGTCGAAAAAGACGACGATTGGGAAGAGGAGGATGAACCTCGGGATGGGAAGGCGCCAGCCGACCCCAAGACCGCGTCGGCCGATCCTCGAACCGAGGTGTCGAGGGGCGAAGGGCCATCTGGCTAGGTGCCGGTATCTGAGCTGCCGCCCCAGGTGGACCCCTGATTCTTTTGTTTTTGTAGTTTTTTCTTTTTGTGTAAGCCTTATAGCGGACTGGCCACCGCTCTTTTGATGTGAATGAAAAGGCTTCTTCTCGAAAATTTTGTTTTGAATTTGTCTCAGTGTCTGGCTCGGCTATAGTCTTTCAATGTGATGCCTTCTTCTTTCAGATCGTCGAGCTTGATTCGGACACCGTAGCAGCTCGGCATTGTGCGGAACTGTTCAAGCGGTCTCGCGAAGCTCATCTCGAGGGTGAGATCGACTTGATCCGAAGAGTGCTGTTCCATGTGGAGAAGAAGAACAGTGAATTACTGGCCGAGGTGCATCACTTGCGGATAGTCGAGGAAGAACTCTCGGCTAAAGAAGAAGAGTTGGCCTCGGCGCTGGCCAAGCGAGACAAGCTCGCAACAAAGGTCGAGCAGTTGCAGAGGGTTACAGTCGACAAGAGCATCGAGGTGACCAATTTGCGTCGTATCATATCTGATAGTGCTGAGTACCCAGGCTCGGCAAAACTTTCTCGGCTCAAGATATCGGTGAAGGACGACACCTTGAAAGATAGGATCGTCGAGCTCGAGGAGGAGGTCGCTCGTCTAAAGCCTCAGCCCGTGAGGATTAACGTCCGCAGCACCTCGTGTACCCGCAAGGAGTGCGAGCGAGGGATATCCTTCTACGAGCTTGCGACTCGTCCTCCTGTCACAGGTCAGACAATGGCCGATGCCCAAAGTGGCGTAGCAGTTTCCTCGAGCGGAGCCTCAGTCGGAGCCACCGTTAAAGTTAGTGGCGAAGAGGCGTCTCGGTTCGTGGCCTAGAGACGAGCTCGGAGGTTAAGCGACGCCGACCCCGAGTGTCTCTGAATAGGAATGTCCCCGTTCCAAAGAGGCGTTGATAAAGTTGTACTGGGCTTTCGAGTTTTTGTAACGCCTTTTTGTAGTAACCTTGCCTTGTAAAATCATTAAGTTGTTTTAATAAAATTGGAGTTCGTCTGCTCGTTGTTGTGCCATAGTTACTTACTTTTGAAACGAACCATAAGAACCAATAGTTAGCTCCTTTCATTCGTTCTAGCTGTAGAATTTTCGTTTTTGCTTGGGGTGTGCCGAGGTCTCTTTGCATTTCGATAGGTAGCTTGGATTTATGGCCAAGCTACGTGGGTTAATCTAGCGGTGGATCATGATCATGGCGCAAATCACGAGATAAGAGGCTCAAATTTTGAGAAAATATTATCTTGTCGTTTCGTGGGGACATGGCGCGATCTGAGCCGTTCATCACGTTCTAGCACAAATTTTGAGACAATCAGACGGTGAAGCTGGCTCGGCGGCTTTTTTCTCCATATGTGGAGGTCGGTACCTCATCCGCTCAGTTCGGCGACTTGGTAGTTCCGCGTCTGTCCATAGAAGCTCGGTAGCTCAGTGTGCTCAACGAAGCGGAGTCGAACCAAGTGTTGGACCCGAACTTGTCGTTAGCATTGTTCAACGGTTGTAGGAGCAATTTCGAATGGCGAACCACTTCTAGCTCGCTTAAGAGCGAGCTTGCGAAGCAGAGTCGAGCCAAGTGTTGGACTCCGAACTCGTCGTTAGAGTTTGTTCAACGGTTGTGGGAGGAATTCTGAATAGCGAACCTCTTCTAGCCCGCTTAAGAGCGAGCTTGCAAAGCAGAGTCGAGCCAAGTGTTGGACTCTGAACTTGTCGTTAGAGTTTGTTCAACGGTTGTGGGAGCAATTCCGAATGGCGAACCACATCTAGCTCGCTTAAGAGCGAGCTTGCGAAGAGGAGTCGAGCCAAGTGTTGGACTCCAAACTCGTCGTTAGAGTTTGTTCAACGGTTGTGGGAGCAATTCCGAATGGCGAAGCACTTCTAGCTCGCTTAAGAGCGAGCTTGTGAAGAGGAGTCGAGCCAAGTGTTGGACTCCGAACTCGTCGTTAGAGTTTGTTCGACGGTTGTAGGAGCAATTCCGAATGGCGAACCCCTTCTAGCCCGCTTAAGAGCGAGCTTGCGAAGCAGAGTCGAGCCAAGTGTTGGACTCTGAACTCATCGTTAGAGTTTGTTCAACGGTTGTGGGAGCAATTTCGAATGGCAAACTACTTCTAGCTTGCTTAAGAGCGAGCTTGCAAAGAGGAGTCGAGCCAAGTGTTGGACTCCGAACTCATCGTTAGAGTTTGTTCAACGGTTGTGGGAGAAATTCCGAATGGCGAACCCCTTCTAGCCCGCTTAAGAGTGAGCTTGGGAAGCAGAGTCGAGCCAAGTGTTGGACTCCGAACTCGTCGTTAGAGTTTGTTCAACGGTTGTGGGAGCAATTCCGAATGGCGAACCCCTTCTTGCCCGCTTAAAAGCGAGCTTGCGAAGAGGAGTCGAGCCAAGTGTTGGACTCCAAAATCGTCGTTAGAGTTTGTTCAACGATTGTGGGAACAATTCCGAATAGCGAACCACTTCTAGTTCGCTTAAGAGCGAACTTGCGAAGAGGAGTCGAGCCAAGTGTTGGACTCCGAACTCGTCGTTAGAGTTTGTTCAACGGTTGTGGGAGCAATTCCGAATGGCGAACCACTTCTAGCTCGCTTAAGAGCGAGCTTGCGAAGAGGAGTCGAGCCAAGTGTTGGACTCCAAACTCGTCGTTAGAGTTTGTTCGACTATTGTCGGAGCAATTCCGATTGGCGAACCCCTTCTAGCCTGCTTAAGAGCGAGCTTGCGAAGCAGAGTCGAGCCAAGTGTTGGACTCCGAACTCGTCGTTAGAGTTTGTTCAACGGTTGTGGGAGCAATTTCGAATGGCGAACCACTTCTAGCCCGCTTAAGGGCGAGCTTGCAAAGCAGAGTCGAGCCAAGTGTTGGACTCCGAACTCGTCGTTAGAGTTTGTTCAACGGTTGTGGGAGCAATTCCGAATGGCGAACCACTTCTAGCTCGCTTAAGAGCGAGCTTGCGAAGCAGAGTCGAGCCAAGTGTTGGACTCCGAACTCGTTGTTAGAGTTTGTTCAACGGTTGTGGGAGCAATTCTGAATGGCGAACCCCTTCTAGCCCGCTTAAGAGCGAGCTTGCGAAGCAGAGTCGAGCCAAGTGTTGGACTCTGAACTCGTCGTTAGAGTTTGTTCAGCGGATGTGGGAGCAATTCCGAATGGCGAACCACTTCTAGCTCGCTTAAGAGCGAGCTTGCAAAGAGAAGTCGAGCCAAGTGTTGGACTCCGAACTCATCGTTAGAGTTTGTTCAACGGTTGTGGGAGCAATTCTGAATGGCGAACCCCTTCTAGCCCGCTTAAGAGCGAGCTTGCGAAGCAGAGTCGAGCCAAGTGTTGGACTCCGAACTCGTCGTTAGAGTTTGTTCAACGGTTGTGGGAGCAATTCCGAATGGCGAACCCCTTCTTGCCCGCTTAAGAGCGAGCTTGCGAAGAGGAGTCGAGCCAAGTGTTGGACTCCGAACTCGTCGTTAGGGTGAAGAGTAAAAGTTGAGAGATACAAGTAATTTTACAAGTAAAATATGAAAAACTTTCTTTATTGATAACTTATAGTTGGCTGCTTCTAAGTTGTGAGCCGTTATTACATAAGAGAAATGAAGAAAAAAATACAAATAAAAGGAGAGGAACGATTCGACATCCCAGAATACTTAGAGAGGCGTTAATGCTCTCTCTTGGTATTTCGAAAGATGGTCGACATTCTAAGTCCTGGGGATCTCTCTGCCTTTGAGGTCTTCTAGACGATATGTCCCGGGCCGAACTACTTTGGTGATCTTGTAGGGTCCCTCCCAAATTGGAGCTAGTTTACTCTTCTGACCAGGAAAAGAGATTGCTAAATTTCTCAGGACCAAGTCCCCTTCTATGAGGTCGATAGGACGGACTCTCTTATTGTACGCCAACTCGATCCTCCCCCGATAACTCTGTTGGCGGATTGACGCTCTTTCCTGTAGCTCGTCGACCAAGTCTAAGTTTGCCCGAAGTTCTCTGGCATTATGTTCTTCTTCGTAGGCAAGAAGGCGAGGAGAAGGTATGCCGACTTCCAATGGGATCACAGCCTCGGACCCATACGTGAGGTTGAATGGCGACTCTTCCGTGGGGGTCCGTTTCGTGGTGCGGTAGTTCTACAGCACGTTAGGGAGCTGATCGACCCGTAAGCCTGTAGAGTACTTATTCAGCCTCTTCTTAATACCGGAGAGGATCTGTCGGTTAGCATTCTCCACTTGACCATTCGACTGTGGATGGGAGATGGAGGAGAAACGTTTTTGGATAGTGAGGTCTTCACATAGAGCTCGGAAGGCTGCCCCGGTAAACTGAGTTCTGTTGTCTGTTATGAGGACTCGAGGGACACCGAATCGGTAGATAACGTTCTTCCAGAAGAACTGAAGTACTTTGTTCTCGGTGATTGTGGCCAAGGGCTCAGCCTCTATCCACTTCGAGAAAGTAGTCGATTGCCATGACTAAGAATTTGATCTGGCCGGAGCTGGTGGGAATGGCCCTAGTAAATCCATCACCCACATTGCGAAAGGGATAGGACTTGATAGGGAGGTGAATGGAGCTTGTGGGAGGCGACGGACGTTGGAGTATTTCTGACAAGAGCTGCATTGCCAAACATGTAGTTCGGCGTCTTGAAGGAGAGTGGGCCAGAAATATCCGTAATTCAACACTTTCCGGGCTAGGGATCTGGACCCTGAATGTGCCCCGTTGATGCCTTCATAGAGCTCTTGCAGGGCGTAATCGGCTTGTTCCGAGGAGAGGCATCTCAAATAAGGCCTGCCGTCTACTTGTTTGAAGGAGCGGTTGTATAGGATGCCCTCGATAAGTGTGTATCGCTCTGCTCGGGTTCTCACTCGGCAAGCTTCTTTAGGGTCTTCGGGGAGGAGCCCATCCCTTAGGAATTCTACCAGGGGATTCATCCAGTTATCTTGAAGCAGGACAGGTAGCGACTCCATCGAGTCGGAAGTTTCATCCTTTATACTTGGCTTCAGGAGCACCTCGATCAAGACGGTCTGCTCTAGACCTTGGAGGGAGGAGGAGGCTAGCTTGGAGAGGGCATCGGCTTAGGAATTCTCTTCTCGGGGGATTCACTGGATGAGAGCTTCTTCAAATAGGGCCATGAGATTCTTGACCTTGGCTAGGTACTTAGCCATTCGGTCATCTCGTGCCTCGTACTCGCCTAGGACCTGATTTACGACCAGCTGTGAGTCGCTAAAGATCCGGAGGCGCTGCGCCCCTGCATTGCGAGCTATTCTAAGGCCGGCTATGAGTGCTTCATATTCTGCTTCGTTGTTAGAGGCCTTGAAGTTGATTTGGAGGGAGTATTGGAGGATGAAATCATCTAGGCCGGCCAGAATGACCCCGGCTCCGCTTCCCTCATTACAAGAGGATCCATCTACATAAACTGACCAGACAGGCGGTCCCTTCATTGCTTGGCTGACCTCGGGGATGGTACTTTCGACTATGAATTCAGCTAAGGCCTGAGCCTTGATCGCGGTCCGAGGCTGATACGTTATATCATGCTGGCTCAGCTCGATAGACCACTTCATGAGGCGACCGGAGGTCTCTGGTTTGTGGAGAACTTGCTTCAGCGGTTGGTCGGTAAGAACGACCACCGAATAGGATTGGAAATATGGGCGAAGCTTTCTTGCGGCCATGACTAAGGCGTATGCCATCTTCTCTATCCTCGGGTAGCGGAGCTCGGCATCCCGAAGTACCTTGCTCACGAATAAATGGGCTTTTGAGTCCTATCTTCTTCCCTCACGAGGACGGCACTGAGGGTCTGCTTGGAGGCTGCTAAGTAGAGGTAGAGGGTTTCCCCGGGAACAGGTTTGCTGAGGAGAGGAGGGTTGACTAGGTAAGCCTTCAGCTGATCGGATGAGTTTTGTTGCTGCTGACCCCACTCGAAGCCTTTAGCCCCCCTGTGAGCCTTGAAGAAGGGAAGACACTTCTCCCCTGACTTGGAAAGGAAGCGCCCTATGGCTGCCAGGCGACCCGTTAGCTTCTGAACCTCTTTAACATTCTTCGGCGGAGCCATGTCCAATATGGCTTTAATCTTCTCGGGGTTGGCCTCGATTCCTCTTTGGCTGACCATGAAGCCTAGGAATTTCCCCGACAAGACTCTGAACGCACACTTGTTCGGATTGAGCCTCATATCGTGCTTTCTGAGTACATCGAACGCCTCCTGCAGATTGGCCACATGATCGGCCCCGTGGATGCTCTTCACAAGCATATCGTCAACATACACCTCCATATTTCGGCCGATTTGTGCTTGAAAAACCTTGTTAACGAGGCGTTGATAAGTGGCAGCTGCATTCTTTAAACCGAAGGGCATTACCCTGTAGCAGTAGAGGCCCTGATCGGTTACAAAGGAGGTCTTCAGGATATCCGGGGGAAACATACGAATCTGATTGTAGCCTGAGAAGGCGTCCATGAAACTGAGGAGTTCATGGCCCGAAGTGGCGTCAATCAAAGTATTGATACATGGAAGTGGGAATGGATCTTTGGGGCATGCCTTGTTGAGGTCGGTAAAGTCGATAAAAATCCTCCAGGTCCCATTGGAATTCTTCACCATCACTACATTCGAGAGCCATTCGGGATAATTGACCTCTTGTATGAACCGAGCCTTCAAGAGTTTGTCCACCTCCTCTTTTATAACTTGCTGGCATTCGGGAGCGAACTTGCGCCTCTTCTGTTGGACCGGTTTGGACCCCGGAGCGACGCTGAGGTGGTGGACTAAAAGCTCTTCGAAAATTCCGGGCATGTCTGCGGGGACCAAGCAAAGAGGTTGCGGTTCCTACGGATGTACTGGACTATGTCGGAGCATAGGGCAGGTCTTGCTAACAAAGAACTTTCGGCTCGGATCCTGTTCAGAGAAGAGCACTTCCTCCAACTCATCCACCGGCTCGGACGTTGGTCGGACAACATCATGGGTGATTTCGAGTGTTTCGAGGGAGAGGACTGGACCCATAGTAGAGGTCATGTAGCATCTGCGGGCCGTTTCCTGATTGCCTTTTACTTCCCCTACTCCTGCCCTGGTGGAAAATTTCATCTTGAGGTGATAAGCAGAGGGGATGGCTTCGAGAGCGGCTAAGCCGGGCCGACCCAAAATGACATTGTAAGCTGCAGGGACATCCACGACCATGAAGTCCATCGACTCCGTTTGGGTAGTAAGAATTTTGCCAGTAGTTACGTCGAGGGTGATAGCCCCTCCAATAGTCAATGGCACTCCCGTGAACCCATGGAGTGTGTAGCCGGTGAGCTTAAGTCTGTCCCGGGATAGTTTGAGGCCTTTGAAAGCGGCGAGGAAGAGGATGTTAACGGAACTGCCATTGTCCACTAGGATCCTTTCCAATTTAAAGTTTGTCATATGGAGGTTGATGACGAGTGCGTCACAATGGGGGGTTCGGACACCCTCAAGGTCTTCATCTGAGAATGTGACGGGCACTCCGAGGCCTTTAGGAGGAGGTGTGGCACGGACCGAATTAACTTCCCTAATAAACGCCTTTCGAGAGGAGTTGGAGGAGCCCCCCATTGGGCCCCCATGAATGAGGTGCAGGACACGCTCCTCTTCGAATTCGGGCGTTTCATCGCGTTCAGGACGCTTGTTAGCCCCCCGAGGCAGGGGAGGAAGATCGGATTGGTCCTTTCTAACGAACTTGGTTAGCTGACCCCTCTGGATGAGGGCTTCTATCTCGTTTTTCAGGGCCCGAAAATTATTGGTATCGTGGCCATGGTCCCGGTGATAGCGGCACCACTTCTCTTTATCCCTCTTCTTGCCGGGGGTGTTCATTTTTGGCACAGGAGGTATCACCCCTTCCGTCTCAACTTCCATGAGAATTGTGGAGATGTTGGCGTTAAGAGGAGTAAACTTTTCAAATCTGGGGGAGGTCGGCGCTGCCCACCATTATCCTTCTGGAGCTTCTTGGCCCCTTCCTCTTCTATTCCCTTTGTCTTGGACCCGGAGGAAGGCCCCTCCAAGTTGGGGCGGTGCTCAGCTTCCTCGGCCCGAATATACTTTTCGCTTCGGAGGAGGAGGTCAGAGAAGTTCTGCGGGGGCTTCTTGGCGAGGGAGGAGCTGAAGCTGGAGTTGAGGACATTGGATTGGAATGCTGCTGCAGCGACCGACTGGTCGAGGGATGCTATGGACCTGGCTTCCACTGTGAACCTTTTCACATAGTCTCTCAGCTTCTCACCCTTCTTCTGGTTGAGATAGAGTAGCGAAATGCTGGTCTTCTCAGTTCGGCGGCTACTCAAGAAGTGGGTGACGAAGAGGGTCTCAAATTGCTCGAAGGAGAATATTGAGGATGGGGCAAGGCGAGAGTACCATTCTCGAGCCGGACCCTTGAGAGTAGCGGGGAAGGTCTTGCACAGCAGAGTATCAGAAGCTTGATGGTTGAGCATGAGGGTCTTAAAGCTTTCGATGTGATCGACGGGGTCAAACTCCCCGGAATAAGTCTCGAATTGAGGAGGTTTAAAGCCAATTGTTACGGGTGCCTCCATTATGGTTCGGGAAAAAGGAGGTCGACTCGGGCGAAGGGTCCTTCCTCTAAGCTCTTCTTCTTTGTCTAACTGACCCAAGCACCTCTCCATTTCGTGGAGATGGTGGTAGACAGCGTCATCTCTTCGACGGTAATCAACCGAGCCTCTAGACTCTCTTCGTACGAGGGAGAGCGGTAGCTACGACGACGATAGCTCCTGGAGCGGCGAGGACTAGGAATGTGCTGGGGGTTGCTAGGAGCTGGGGGAGGAGTTAAGGACCGTCAGCGAGGACTTCGGACCGGAGGAGGAGTGGAAATCCTTGGAGCATTGGTGTTGTTGGGTCAAAGATTGAGAGCTTGTAGGATGGTTTCTTGGAATTGCTGGAACTCGGCACGAGTGATGGGTGCCTCATCGTTCCTTGGATGCTGCCGACCGGCTGGGGAATGAGGTCTTCTCCGGTGATGCTCGGGGGACTCTCTTCGCCCTCTTCGGGTGGGGGACTTTCTGTTGTAGTGCCCCGATTTCCATACACTGGGAAACCGTGACACTAGCCAAGACCTTTTCTTCAATTAGTCACAATACACAGAAAAACAGGAGAATTCAAAACTTTTATTTTCAACACCGAATGTATTACAAGTCTGAATATCATACAACTGCAATACATTACAATAGTGTTACAATAATACCTTTACAATCCCAAGTATTACAACCTTCAACAAATTACATCAGAGTACAAGGAATGAAGAACAACACTTGGTAACTCTCACTTGAGTACTTCTCAACTAATAGATAATCAATACATATACTGCGGCGGAACTAAACATAACACTGACTCCTTACTTCCCTCGCCTTGAGTCCTCCTGAATCTCGCCCTTGTACTTCGGCGATCCAGTACCTATGGAAGTGGGGACGTCAGTATTCACTGACGCTTAAAGGCTGATATCAAAGCAGCGAATCTCCCAAACAACATACAAAACATAGCAATGGTGTTGGTGTAGTTTAAGTGTTCGTGAGTGCTATGACTAGACTCTAATGCAATATTTAAATAGAACTAGGATGCTTCCTATTCTAATGTCAGTGAGTCTCCGAAGCAACATGCAGCCCATACTACATGCGACCCCATCTCAAGCCGTTTCTCCATATATAGGGATTTGAACCCACGTTATGAACTTCTAATTGTACACAACCTGTTCCTGACACCTACACGTGACCGATGAGGTTGCAGATGTGGTCATGTCCCACTGATGCAGTACGCCAGTGGTGTCTATGTTCGCCACTGCTACCCGGCTAACCGGACCTTACTCAAAAACAGACGAACCCAATGTATCGGGCATCATTCCAAAATCCAAATCATGGGGTTTCGCAAACGCAGGGTAGCGCGAAGCCTACCCTGTGGCACCCTCTGGGGTCTCGCAAGCGCAGGGTAGCGCGAAGCCTACCCTGTGGCACCCTCAGCCACGGCACTTCAGGAATTAACAGCGCGAGATACGCAACTCGTGTCCTCAACTCGTGAGACGGCACCGTACATATCCCTTTGACGGGAAGGTACAACCCACTATCACCACCTAAGGCCTGCCTCAAAGGACAAGTTGGTCGTAAGGCGCCCCCTACAACCAACTCCTCTCTTTTCGGCAAGGGTCTGAGCAAAATGATCTTTATAAATCACTACCTTAATGATGTCCCTGACTCGACAATCCTAGGGACGATAATATTATAAACATAACATGCTAGGCCTTAAATTAGGCTTCGCGAGACAACTCTACTAGGCTGCTCAACCTAGACTCACCAGAATCCTTCGGGATCCGGTTCCTGGCCCATCGATCCAAGACCTCGGCCGTGCGAATATACATACATGCCGCTACCCTAAACTTGGATTCCGTCTATACTCCGGTCATCGATCAACCTACCCTGGTTAAGATTCGACGGCACACAAGGAGTGACTCCTCCACAGTTCCTTAGGGTAAGAAAACATATGTCTTGATGGTCGATAGCCCTTAGGGTGGTAATATCACCCTAGACGAGCACAACAACTGTGTACTAGCTAACAAGCTATGTACGAGTAACTACCACATACGAGCTAATAAGCTACGTATGAAACCATAGCTACCTACGAGCCAGGCGGGCCTCGTAGGAGATAACCACGTACATACCAGCCAAATAAGCCGCGTATGAGACCAACAGCTACGCACGGGCCGGTCGAGCCGCGTACGAGACAACAACCTACATACGAGCCAATTAAATTACGTATGAGACCCACAGCTACATACGGGCCAGTCGAGCCACGTACGAGCACAACCATATGCAAACAACCATACAGGTAATCAATCCTAGAAGCAACCAAAAGTGCTTACTAGCAAACTCGATCTTCTATTATTAGAAGCAACTAAAGAATCTACTAATAGTCTATGATCGATATTCTACCAATGAAAAATCGAAGGCGACATAACAACCATTATCAACTGACTACTACTAGTGGTCTTCCCAATCCTTATTACTTCAACCGATAGTGCCTTAAGTATGGCATACAATTGCAAGCATCTTCCTACGACAATCTAATTATATAACATAACCGCTCACCACAATAGTCCTAAGTACGAATATGATTAAGCATGTACTTATATCAAGCTTAAGCATGAAAATCACTATGATCTAGACATGAAGTCCACTATGGTCAAGCATAGGTTATAACCTGAGCGTGAATGCTTACTACTTATCATGATTAATCACCACAACCCAAGCATGAATATATAACTAGTCTGAACATACAACATTCCAAGGCGTGGTAGGTATTCTAACATTAATCCTACAACATTCTAAGCATGTATTTAAACCGTAGCATGGTATGCCTCATTCCTAGACATGGTATGCTACTTTAACATTAACATATGGCATGGTGTACATTTTAGTAACATTCTAGTCATGTATACTAGTTAAGTATCAACCTACAACATAGCATGAGTTTCTACAACAATCCTAGCATGGATAGAACATAACATAAAAATCACTACAACTAACTATGGATAGTTCCCTTAATTTAAGCATGAGTATCTACTATATTTTAAGCATGAATATCATTAGTATAGATACCATTAACTTAACATAAATAATAATTAGCATGACACCTATTTACTTAGCATGAATAATGATTAAGCATGATCATCTACTAACATAGCATGAACATATACTTATCTAAGCATGGGTATCATGTAAGCATGAATATTTCTTTAATCTAGCATGGTATACAACTTTCCTACCATTAATCTAGCATGGTATACAACTTACCTATAATTAAACTAACATGGTATACAACTTTTCTACCATTAATCTAGCATGGTATACAACCTTCCTACTAGCATGAATCTTATTAAGCATGAATAACTACTAGCATGAATATCTCACTAAGCATGGATAACTACTAGTATGAACATACAACATTCCTAAGTATATATATATATATATATATATATATATATATATATATATATATATATATATATATATATATATATACTTCTAAACATGGTAAGTAATTTTAGCATTTATCCTACAACATGTATATCACTCCTAAACATGGTAGATAATTTTAGAATAAATCCTACAACATTCTAAGAATGAATAAATTAATCTAACATGATAGGAAATTTTAGAATAAATCCTACAACATTCTAAGCATAAATATCCTTCCTAAACATGATAGGAAATTTTAGAATAAATCCTACAACATTCTGAGCATAAATATCCTTCCTAAACATGATAGGTAATTTTTAGAATAAATCCTACAACATTCTAAGTATGAATAAATTAATCTAACATGATAGGAATTTTTAGAATGAATCCTACAATATTCTAAGCATAAATATCCTTCCTAAACATGATGGGTAATTTTAGAATCAATCCTACAACATTCTAAGCATGAATAAATTAATCTAACATGATAGAAAATTTTAGAATGAATCCTACAACATTCTAAGCATGTATGTCTACTAACCAAGCATGAACAACAATCTAACATGGTGCATGATTTTTCCTACAACTATCTAGGCATGATATTTACCTCAAAACATCCAATTAATGCTCATATGCATCTACTACAATTTAATAAAACACAACATCTACTACAACATAACATCTACTACCACTTCCATCAAAACATAAACCTTTTCTATACTTTATGTAGACATCTACTACAACCATTTTATTTGGAACATATACATCTACTACTACTACTTTATTTTAACCACAAGTGTCTATCAAAAATGTACATAACATCTATAACTACTTCATTTTAACATCTACTATTACTACACTTAACCATAATACCACTACTTTATTTCAACATACTACTACTACTTTATTTAAGCATAATACTACTACTTTATTTCAACATACTACTACTACTTTACTTTAATATACTACTACTTAAATGTCTACTAGTCTTTATTAGCACATGTTTCTTATTATTACTAGTGGACATAAAAGAGATCTTTTTAATCCTTTTACAACTAGTGATTAGAAAAAAGATCTTTTTTTTATTCTATAACTAGTGATTTCTTTTTCATAATTAGAACTAACATCTAATTTAGGTTCTTTTTACTTAAGATTATTAAAGAAAATAACAACAATAAAATAAGGTAAGAACCTTCATTTGGTTCAACCAACCATTTGCTTATCTTTTTAGTCCAAGTTCAATACAAGTCCTACAACCGAAAATGGTTGTATAAAAAGGTTCATATGCTTTGTCCATGAGTTCACATTCAAGTCCTACAACCAAAGATGGTTGTATATACAAGTCTATATGCATATGTTTAATCTAGTCCCATTTCATAACACAAAACAACAACTACAACTATAAAGATTTGATCTTTATGTTTATTACTACTACTATTCATTTCTTTTCTTTTCATGTGGTTATTATCTTTAACATACACACACATACAAAATAGAGACCACATACAACAATACTATCATATTATCCACTCCAAAAGAACCAAAGAAAACAAAACAAGAAGGATAAGAAGAAGAAGAACATCAAAACAACAATACAAACAAACAAACAAACAAACAAAGAGAAACGCCCACCTTGTTCTACTTGTAGGAGGGACTAGCTAGCTAAAACTTCTCCTTTCCCTAGCTCCTAGAACTCTTATGGAACCTACAAGAAAACTCTCTTGTTAGTTTCTTCTCTTTCTTTTCCTTTCCTTTCTTTCTTTGTGTTTTCTAAAATGAGACAAGGTGGAGAAGGAGGGGGTATTTATAGGAGGGGAGAGGAGGGGGAGAGTTTAAATGTGCACTCACATTTGCACAAAAACCCCAAGAAGAAAGTGAGGCCGGCCATGCTTGGTAGGGGGTAGGGGTGAGGTGTAGGGTATAGTCCTAGGTATGAGTTGGAAGCATGGTGAAGGGATAGGGTTTCTAGAAGGGGTTTTAATCTTCTCATGCATACAACCCTAGATTAAGCCTCCTAATCAAACCCTAACCATCTAATTAAGTTGTCATGACAAGATGAGTACATTGTCCAAGAGTACAAGCTACATATTTTGTATAATGTACTAAGTATAATACAATGTATGTATGTGTACATGTATGTGCATACCAAAAATCCTCATATAATCCCCATAAATAGTTTAATTTGAAAATAATAATAGAATAAGTCTTATTATCAATTCGGAGAATCGCGCTACCAATTTGATGTATTTCGGATGTACACCGACCGATATATGCACGTAGACAATGTTTGTGGACAAACCAGCGAAAAATCACGAAAATAATCTGATTTTGGAATTAAAACAAAATAATAATAAAATAATAATAAAATAGTAATTTATACGAGGTAATATCCGTTCGGGATATTACATCTGTAGTCTCGGCGGTGAGGAGATCGCTCATCTGGATGTTGGCGGGAGGCTCCCTCTCGAGCCCGTTTCTCATCCAGACGGCGGCGAAGATCCTCATCCTTCTGCCGATTGAGGATGGTATTGCGAAGGTCGAAAGCTCGGGAACTGTGGGAGGCCATAGAATCCGTAGAGGCATTGTGTATTGAGACGTGGTCATGATGGAGAGGTTGCTTCCGCGGGTTGGGACGCGAGACCCCTGCACCGGCATTTTGAGGAATGGGGGGACCCTTAGGAGGTTGCTGATTCTGAAGAGGAGGCTGGTCCTGTTAGAGAAGGTCCTCTGCTTGAGGAGGAAGTTGCCCCTGCTGCTGAGCGGGTTGGATGGGGACTTCCTGTTGCTGATCGACGGGGTTGGGTCCACGGTTGGACCCTCTGGATCTTACTTTCCTAGGAGGCATGGCTGGAGAAGATCTGACCAACGGGAAGAGGGGAGGCTGCTATTTGTTTGATTCCCACAGATGGCGCCAATTTGTTACCACTAAATCTGGTATGGGGGCAAACAGATAGTATTTGTGGATTCTTGGAAAACTTAAATAGCAAACCTGAACCTGTTCCGCTGGAGTTTGACTGCTGATTCCTGCCGTTCACCTGCAAGAAGTGCGAGACACCGGGGTTGATCCCGGCGACGCACCCTCCGACGCTCAAGTTAGTAATCAGAAAGATTATAAAAGAGCGTAAATTGGCAAAAGATTGATTACCTCTTAATGGTGATGGATGAGGGGTATTTATAGTCACCGTTGGGATCAGATTAGGAATGTGATCCCTGTGTTCAGATAAGGAATGTAATCCCTAATCCCCAGTGAAAGGATAGATGTGAATCGGGAACGTTGATTAATCTTAATCAGAAACCCTAATTCTACCCTGCTGGACCGGGTTTGCAGCGGGTAAAAATCCGTACCCGGTTGAGGTGGATCCGTTCGTGGGTTATTGGATCTTTGGGGAGGAGATCCAGTACCCATTTCAGACCCGTTAGTAGGTGAAATTACCATTTTACCCCTAAACTTTGAGATTCGTGCTCGATTTGGACGATCCCGATTTAACCCTATTTTTAGCCATATCATACATACATAGGGTCTGTTATGGTATTTTTGATGAGTAAAACTTGAAAATTGTTGTAGATGCTTATAATCATGGACAAACTAATGTACCTAGTTGTAGTTGTGTTTTTATCAAGTTGCAAGAAGGATTTTAGAATTAAAAGATCAAGCCTTAATGAGATGAAGTGGATTTTTATATTTCAGGTCTGACTTTGTTCAGCCAAAATTTGATTTTGATGTTTTTGTGAGATTTTCGATTAGATCTTGACTCACATTGATGCTGGGATTGAATTGGATCATATAGTACTTATAATAAGTGATTTCTCGACACTTTAACTGCTGCATACACCTATATATATACACACATACAAACACATTTTACTGCTTTGAAGAAGTTTGAGGAAAATTTGATATTTTAAGAATTTAATGAGATTTTGATTAGATTTATAAACTCCATTATATTAGACAAGTTGTATTTGATTATCTCAGGGTTTTAAATTTACAAATTCATGTTTTAAAGATGTTAATCGATGTATCAGCCGAAATGTGCACAAGTTTTGAAAATGGCTGAGTAGCAGCTAATAGTCGACCGACCACATTTTGAACTAAAAGTGGCAGTCAACCGTCGTTCTTTATTTTTGGGAATTTCAGCATGACAGCCGACCGTCTCCATTTGAACTAGGATGTGCGGTCGACCGTCACTTGAGAATGTGTGGACTTTTGGCTTGTGCTGTCGACCGTCGCTATTTTGAACTGTTTTTGACAGTCGACCGACACCTGCTGTTTGGATTGTTTTGTTGAGTTTTCTTGTTGATTTCATGTATGATTATTTCTTCAAACTTATGAATTATTGATCTAATGTTTTAGATGAAGTTTTTCTACAGATTACTATATTTTACAGAGAATTATACTTTGATTATAGTAGAGTTTAACTTGCATTTCTATGACTTTAAGAAGTGATATATATGTATGGATTTCAAGATATTGATGTTTTGTGATTCTCTATGACTTCAAAACATAAAACTCGGTTATTTAATGGATTTAATATCTTATTTCAGTTCTGAAAATTTGTGGGTATTCGGATGGGTTTGAATTTGTTGATTTTTAAGAAATTTTCTTAATATGAGCAAATTGATAATGAAATTAAGAGTTTAAATGAAAGAATTTGTGTTGGTAGTTGAGTTGTGAGTCTCTAGAGGGTGAGTGGGACCCTAGTACTCCGGCAGTTGAGATTTTTTTGGTTTGGTCAGTTGTGGCCTTGTTATTGATCAGTTGAGCTAAGTCCGGTAGGGTACACCAACTCTAGGAGACGTGTAATTAATTAATTAACTTAATAAGATAAGGACAGGAACTAGATGGTGATGTGATGAAATGAGTGCAAATATGGGTTATGGACCTCAGTATGATCTGCGGTGTGAGATAATCCCCGAAATTATCGAGGTGAGAGTGAAATAGTCTCCGAAATTACCTGCGGTGTGAGATTGATCTCCAGAATTATTGGGGCCGAGGCGATGCTCATGGGGTATTCGTGTGATGAGGTGCCATAGCTTGCGGTGTGGGGTATTCTCGAAAATTCTCAGGTGTGAGTAAAATAGTCTCTGGAATTATCTGTGGATAGAGATTGACCTCCGGAATTATTGAGGCATGGGCTAGATACTCACAGTTTATCTAAATCTCGTAGTATTCATCGTAGTAGGATTAGTTGCATAACGAGGGATTTAACCTTATAAAGTGGAGAACGATAAGGGCTTGCACCGGATCTATGTAGAGTGGGGAGCATAGATTCGACAAGTATGCATTAGAGAGTCATCATACTGTATTTGTATTTCTTGACTGGTATTATGCATGATATTTTCTATTTTTCCTACACTTGACACTTAGTCTAGTTTCACTTGATGTTTTATGCTTTATTTATCATCTTTCCATATCTCATTTGTTACTACTATGGAAATGTATTGATTATGATTTTATTCTTTATGCTTTATTTAAATAGTATTTTCTTTTAATGTCACTCACATCGTTATGGCTGACCCATGTAGTTTTGGGAGTTAGGGTTATCTTTAGCCTCATATTTTACAGGTAGGTACCGTTAGCTTGGGATTGGATGCATGTGGCTTATGCAAACTGTAAAGAATGATAATATGGCTTATGCAAATTGTAAAGAATGTGTTGTAAAAGAAAGAAATTGTAATTCAAGGTGTTTAGTTTTTCGGTGTGCAATGTAAAGAATCGATGTAGTAAAAGTTGAAAAATTATTCTGTGTTTGGCTATGTTTACTATTACATTGAGGTAGATGCTGGAAATTGTGCCACGTATTTCTGAGATATTATATTGAAAATTCGGGGCACTATACCAACGAATCCCAATATCAAGTTATCTGCCTTCACAAGTGATAAACTTGTACGTGATCCTAGTAGATATCGACGGTTAGTAGTAAAAATCATCTATCTTGCCATTAGCAAACCTGATATATTGTATGTAGTGAGCTCTGCCAGTCAGTTTATGCTGGCCCCTTCAATTACTCATTAAGAAGCAGTCCTTTGTATACATAGATATCTCAAGAAGACTCATGAACAATGACTACTCTTTAGACCTAAAAATTCTCTCACTCTACAGGGCTTCTTAGATAATGATTGGGCTGGATCAGTGGATGATAGAAAATTTACCAGCGGCTATTGTGTTTCCTTTGGCGGCAATCTAGTCTTTTGGAAGAGCATGAAATAATCCGTTATTGCTCGTTCCCGTGCTAATGCAGAGTATCGAGCTTACCGAGCTTTAGGATATCTTATTTCAAAAATCATTTGGCTTCGCTCTTTTCTTCGTGATTTAGGCATTCACTATCCCTGACCAGTTCTTGTTCATTATGATAACCAAGCTGCTATTTATATTTCAGAAAATCCAGTGTTTCATGACCACCAAACATATAAGTTGATTGTCATTTTGTCAGAAATGAATGCAGAAGAAAGTCATCTCTTTCACATATGTTCGTTCATCAGATAAAGTGGCTGCTATTCTCAGCAAAGCTTTGCCACCCTAATCTTTTCAGAGCTTCTTTAACAAGCTTGACTTCGACAATATCTAGTTCCAGCTTGCGGGAGAGTGTTAAAGTAGTAGCTTAGTTCAGTCCCATACCGGTAAAATTAATAGTTCACCTTTTATTATCTTCTCTATATAGGAGAGCTTTGTATCAAGTTATATTTATCTTAATCAAGTATACTTCCCTCGTACCTAGAAACTTCAAATATAAAATAAACTAATAAATAGGAGAACATTATGAGTCATCCCAAAGAATTTCTTAATATGATACAAGGTACTAATTAGATCTAATCAGAAAATTTTACCATATGCTGAATAATATCAATCCAACCCTTATCATGAACAAAATAAGGCCATTTAACCAAATTATAAAAATAAAAATAAAAAATAAAAAAAACTTAACAATAAGGGAGGGGAGGGAGTAAAAATAGAAACTAATACTACAACAAAATTAGTCTACCCTCGTGTTTCTACCCCGGCGTTCGGGTAGAAAGGCTAGAATAACACCCAGGCAAAAAATAAGAAATTAAACATCACCACCTACTCTGGCGTTTCTCGACATCGTCGGGGTAGCGGGATCTATACCGGTGTTTTTTTTCTACAAACACCAGTACTGGTCGATTAAATATACATTTCACCAATTTTCATTTCTCAAATTTAATTTCCCCCAATTTATTTTCACTCTCTCTTTCGCTCTCCCCCACTCACGAACCCAACCCTCCCTCGCCATCGCCTGCCCTCGCTGTCGTCGACCCCTCCACATCACTATGCCCCCGACCATCATAGCCCCCACGTCTCCCTCTCTCACAAACCCTAGCCAGACGATCGTTGTCGTCCCCACATTGTTGTTGCCATCGCCGTTGTCGTTCCCTCGCCGTCACTCCGATCACCATCATCTTCCCCCCACTCTCAAACCCTAGGTATGAATTTGAGAATTTTAGAATAGATTAATTTGTAAATTTTAGAATTTGGGATTGTGAGAAGAATAATTAGGGTTTGTATAATTGTGGAAAAATTATTAAAAATTATGATTTTTTTTCAATTCAAGTGCCATCATGTCAGAGAGTGGAGAGAATGCCCCAATGTGGTCAAAATTAGGGTCAGCTATGGAGTGACAAGCAGAATAATTGCATGTGAAGTACTTCTTAGTGGGAGTGTTGGCTGTTCAAATATATGGCGTTGTTTCTTTCTTTAAATTGTATTTAATGAGTTTATGTATTTTCATATATAGCTGAATGCAAAAACTCTACCTACACTATTACTTATTAGCATTCATCAATAATAAATTTGCCGCTATCTAATTGCCATGTTGATCGTTGTTCATTGACATTATAGGATGCAGAGTCAACTTGTATGCAATGGGTGTAGGAATGTTCTTCTTTACCCTAGAGGTGCTACTAATGTATGTTGTGCAATATGCAATACAATAACCCCTGTGCCCCCTGCAGGTATATCTTTCATTTAATCTAAACAGAGAATGTCAGATGTATCATATATGAAATTTAGATAATCTAATATTTGTTATTTCAGTACTAGTAAGCATTTACAAAAAGAGAATTTGCAGTTCTCTTTTTTTTTTCTTTCAATTTTTAATTAAGGAATAGACTAGTAACACATCCGCGCTATTTTTTTTGTTCTTTTTTTCTTTTGGGATGATGGTGTCCATGCTTTGTAAATGCTCACTGTTTTTTAAATTTGTAGGCTTTTCTTGCTAGTGTATGCCTGATCTGATTTGATTTCCTGGTTGGATGTCGACATGAATGTAAAATAGGCCTTGTCCATTTCTAGACATGATTGTGTAATTTAAGAATATGCCTTTCTAATAACTTGGCGACCTTGAATACAAGAGCATCTTCTAGCATGTCTTCTTTTTTAAATAAATACTTTCGAATTAAGGCGTGGAAGCAATTTTCCCTCACTATTTATACTATGGTATTTAGTAAGTTTTTTTAAAATAGAATTTCTTCCATGGAAATTATGCCACGAATTCTCGGTGACATTATGTTTAGCTTTCAGTCCTCGAGAAACTGTATGCGATAATGTCATGCTAATTTAGAATTGAATGTAAATCGTAGATATTTTATATTGAATATGTTTTAGTAAAAGAGTTAAGTACTTAATTTAGGAATCTATATTATCATGAAACCATGCATCTCGCAGGTGTCTTGTTTATATGGAAATAAATCTATATATTGACAAATAAAGTGGAAGGGAGTTATAGGAATCAAAATTGTTTGACAGAATCGAGGGATATTTTCCCTGAATCTTTACATTATATGGTGGTGGTAGTAGCAGTAGTAGTATACTAGTATCAATTTTGGTGTCCTCCAGCTTGTCCTTACTTGCAAATGGGAAAAAGATTTGTAACCTAAGGCCAAGGTTTCTCCTACGACTTTGTTGAGTGTCACAAATTTGTAGTGAAGGGTCCAAAAGAAGGCGCCTACATTAACATCGATGTGGGAGTTGATATTTTCGTTGCTGCATTGACAAATAACATGGCATCAACTCATAGTGGTTGAGTTGATACTTAATAGATAACCATACGAATTCTGTCTATACTGTATGGAGAGCTCCCCATGGCCTACTCCATTTCAATGATATAAACTTTGCCATGCGTATGTAAGATATATACTTTTGGGATGACTTAAGCTTTCTATTAGGACATATTTATTGTGATGTAGCTATAGAGAAATTACCATTATTCTGAAGCAGCAAGCGGTTATGCTTATGATTTATTGTGTTTTACAAAAGTCATAACATTGTCGGTTTTCACCGCAGTTGCAATCTCCAATGCCGTCACAAACCTCTTTGGTACATATATGTTTTTCCTATTCTAATTTAATTTAATTACACTCGTGAACTTTTATGCTTGACATATCAGTAATCAGTTCTGCTTATAGTTCAATAGATTAATCGTTAATATAGTAATGAATTATATAACTATCTATATAAAAACAATAATTTTAGTTTGTAGTGTGTTATTATGGCATGATTAATTATGAATAGGCTTGTGCATATATTTATATGCAGACTGATACATTAAAATTCTTGTGCATGCATTTATATGCAGACTAATATAGGCTTGTGCATACATTAAATTATGAATAGGCATGTGTTATTGGATATATTAAATTTCTTCAAGCATTTGGGACTATTGTTCTATCCCAACCTCGAAGATGAAACTTCTCTAATTGTTTATCTATCGTTACTTATACATGTGAACTATTATTCTATTTGGGACTATTGTTCTATTTGGGACTATTATTCTACGATACAAATTGCTCTATTCTTTATGTTGAGATTGAAAGATTATTACTTGGCCACGATGGTTGGTGCTATCGATTGTTGTGCAATATCTGTATATGAAGAAGAGAACTGTTAATTTTGGGAAATGCTATATTTTTGGATGTGGATATTTTGAAATGGTTTACTATTGTGTGTTATTCATTATTTGCTGGTGAAATATGTATAAGTCATTGAAGGAAGTATATATGTATGGTTTACTATTGGTTTTAGGAAAGAGTGATTGGTGTTATCTCTCTTTCATTATTTATTTTGCTTTCAGAATTTCAATTTTTTAAAAATATATATATACCTATCCCGACGTTTTTAAAATTTTTGGGGTAGATTTTATAAATTTTTGAAACCCTATGCCGGCATTTTAAAAACGCCCGGGTAGGTGTTGTATGAAAAAAAACCCAAATGAAAATACCCTTATGGCGGGGTTTTGAAACCGCTGGGGTAGGTTTGCACCTATACCGGCATTTGCACAAAATGATGGTATAGACCCCCACTCTACTGCGACGCCCTCTACCTAGGCATTCATACCAGCATTTTCAAAAACGCCGGTATGTTCTACACCGGCGTTTATAAACGCCAGAGAATTCAAAAAAAAACCCGCCGGGGAAGACGATTCGTGGTGTAGTGTAAGTTATTTTAAGGGCATTTTCCTCTTGAAAAATAAAAATCAAATTGAAGATTATTGCAACCACAAGTTAGGCAAAAAAGAAGATATATAATTGCCACAAATGCACATTATGACAATAATTATTTGAATCGTCATTTAAAGGCAACTCTCTCCAACAGCTACCGAGCACCAACCAAAATCATTCACCGCAATTAAAGCTTTCTATTTATATTTTCTTGATCAGCATTGTGCCTTTCTCTATACTAGTAATCTGTATGCGTGTGATTCATGCTCTAATATTTTTTTAAAATTTTTAAATAAAGACTACGATTGTTAAAAAAAAGTGTGATAAAATACATGCACGTACATGATTACAGCTCTTACAGAACTACAATCATCATAATTATCATATTGTTTTGTGAAACAACTCAGACAGTATGATGGTGACAGTTAGCCATTTAAAATCTCATGTTCTCCAATGCACAAATTCATCATATAATCCTCGTCCCTTGTTTTCAAGTGTAGTTAAGCATTAGATACATGCATCACCTAAAACTAAAGCAGCCAAGTCATTGGTTAGATAGGTAAAGGGAACAAATGGTCTTCCATAAACGAAAATCTAACCATATTTTTAGGGGGAAACATTGTCAACGTCGAGTTGAAATATGACTCCAGCATAAATACAAGCAATTGGGCCAAAGAGGTGTCACCACACAAAATCACCAAGGTGAATGACACCAGTTGAAATACGGTTAAAAGTTGCTATAATGATGAAACATTTCATGGTGTGTTCGAGAATGATATTAAGTTATGATGATAACTCGAGTTTTTGGGGTGTTATCTCACATAGTGTAAACCATGTTCCCGCAAATACATATTCCTGAGTATTTTCCATATTTTGATTATTTATAAATTCATTTTGTTTTAAATTCATTTATGGAAGCTCTATCAAAGTCTTTTCTAATCGACAATTATATTTATTTCGAAGGATGATACATTTTAACTTTATTTTCTATTTCTATTTGATCGACTATTTATATTTTAGCCCAAATCAAATATATTATTACTATTTAGATTTTAATAAATTTGTTTAACTCAAATCCTATTTTGACATATATATATATATATATATATATATATATATATATAAAAGATCTATAGGCTTCCACAATAATAAATAACAAAAGATGAATTTTATTGTATATATATATATATATATATATATATATATATATATAAGATCTATATATATAAGATCTTATATATATATATAAGATCTATATATATATATATATTTTAGCCCAAATCTTATATATATAAGATCTATAGGCTTCCACAATAATAAATAACATAAGATGAATTTTAGCAAACAATTAAAAGTAATAATAATATATATATATTATTATTACTTTTAATTGTTTGCTAAAATTCATCTTTTGTTATTTATTATTGTGGAAGCCTATAGATCTTAATCTATATTTTATTATTATTGTAGTATGGATTTTAAATATACTATTTAATTTAATTAATTAATATGTACTACTATATTGTTATATTTTTGCCAAACCAAATCCAATCTTATTTACTTTGTGAATCCATACATTCTATTGTATTTATTAGCAGTTGGGTATTAATGCAATACATATTAATTGATTTGATTGTTATATTATATTACTATTGTTTTATTTGTTCAATTTTTAATCTAAATCCTATTCTTTTTCCCTATTGGATTTAAACCCGTTAACCCTATAGCCCATTCTTAGTGGATCTTAACCCATTGCCCAAACCCACCTACCCTAATCCCCAAAAATCTTTCCACGCTCACATCCCCTACTAATCTCCTGATAATCAGAAACTAACCCAACCCCCATAATCTACCCCAATTTCTCTAACTAATTCCCTTTTCCTTATTAATCAATCTCAAACCCTTCAACGCCCCTACTGTTCAAACCCAATCCTTCACCCCCATTACTGTGCAACCCCGCCTCTTCCCTGTGCAACTAGGGCTGCAAACGAATCGAACTATTTGCGAGCTATTCGGCTCGAGCTCGGTCAAAGCTCGGCTTGAACCGAGCTCGAGCTCAAATCCGAGCTCGTTTCGTAAACGAGCCGAGCTCGAGCTTGATTTTTTTTTTTAGGCTAAGCTCGCATGCTATTCGGCTCGAATATGGTCAAAGCTCGGTCAAAGCTCGGCTCGAACCTAGCTCGAGCTCAAAATTGAGCTCGTTTCGTAAACGAGCCGAGCTCGAGCCTGAAGGTATTTGGCTCGGCTCGGCTCGATTGCAACCCTATGTGCAACCTACCGACCTGCCTTCCTTCTTCCTCCTGCTCGACTCACCCCTCGCCCTTGTCTCCCGCACCCCGTCAACCGAACGCCATCGTCATCTTCATCGCAACCCACGACCTTCTCTTTCCCCTCCGTTGTTTCTCCCGAGACCCAACCTCCCACCATCTTCCCCAGTCACCAACCCTATCACTGTCATTAGCCTCATCGACCAGAGCCCACGACCGCTGCCTCTTCGTCATCCTCACCAGTCTCGTCCATCCAGAACCCATCTCCTCGAAGCCTTGGCCCTTCTACCACCCCGAGCTCGACCACCATCACTGCAACCCATCGTCGACTGCACCATCGCCTGAACCCATCCACCATCGAGCCACCACCACCTCAACCCCTTGCAGCCATGCCAGCGATCACCACCCATGTACATTGCCGTCGAAGCCAAAGCCGAAGTCCCCCCATTGCTTATCATACTGTATGCTGTTTTGAAATCCGGTGTTTGCTATTTTGGCCGGGATTGTTGTTTGGCTGTTTGGCTATTTGCTATTGCTGCAATTGTTGTTCACTGTTTTGTGCTCTGCCCATTGCTTGTACGTGCATCGTTGCCGTCAGGATCCTAATCCCGTTATTCTATTATCTCGGATTAATCGTATAAGGAAAGTCACTTCCCTTTTGAATTGCATATTGTGTCAAATTCAAGGTTTTTATTGAAACTCCATAGGTAGATCATGAATTATTTATCGTATTGTTATATCGTTTATCTTCCGTCGAGTATATTGAGGGTTTACACGAGCTAACCCAAGAAATTCTTGACTTCGTGCCATTATTGACTCTAAAATATCGAATCGTTCATGTATTCATGTAGTATTGATAATAGAAGTTATTCATGCATAACAACGCACAAATAAACTATTGTAGAATCGATTATTAGGTTGTTGTACTTGAATGATTGATTGATGTCTCGTTGATGTTAAACTAGTGTATGGATGTATTCTTCATTGTGCTTACCGTGTTATTGTGTTACCAAGCTGAATGCAAGATTTGTTAACTATGGAGTTGAAGTTCATCATGTTTAGATCACTTATATTTTATGAGATATGTCGAACCCTGATTTTCACTGTCTTCCTGAAACTTGTGAGACATTTTTGACTCAGTATTTGACATAAAAAATTATAGCCTTCTAAAAATAATTGTAGCCCTGTGTTTCTAGTTTTCAGAACATCTAAAAAATTTGAATTCCAAGTTTTATTGCAAAAGTTATGGTATTTTTACTACTGCTGCCTTTTTACTTTCAGAATTCCTGATTCACGTATTTCTTCATATTTAAGCTATTAAAAAGCTAAGTTAATGTTAGAATATTGCCCTAATAAATTCCATATTATTAGTTAATATGAATAGGAACTTAATGGATATTTTTGATGATTTAAAGATTGGATTTTTACTGGTTTTACTAATGCAACAACTAAATGTCAATTTTCAATCAAAACTTATAATCTGTAAAGAATGAAGTAATTAACCAATCTATTGTTATTGGATTTCAAATTTTAAATATGTGTTGGAACCGGGAAGGAGTCTACTTTCTAGACCTTCTGACGGATCTAGTTTTGGATTACTGTGGCAGCGGGAAACTTGATTTTGGTATAGTAACCTATTGCTATCCAGAATTGTGTTTCCATATCTTCTTATTATAATTGTATATATATATCGTTATATTGAATGGACTGAAGTGTATAAATTACATTGCATTATCCTAATGTACTATTTTCACCATTCTAATTGTTCGATTCTAATTGATCGTCCAATTGTTACTCCTATTGATACCATCGTTTGATCAAATTTCTCTAAATTGCATAATGTATGGATTGCATTGATAAAATGTTTAACAAGCCTGGGTTTAAGGGTTGACTTAAGTGACAATATAGAGACTGTACTCGGGAGAGGGGGGCCGTGTTTCCCCAAAATATTGTGTCGGATAGTGTTTATCGATTGATTGTTGGATTATTGACCACAGTATCTCCATTCATCGTGTAGTGTTTATCGTGTCGACTAGTATTTATCGTTTAACGTGCAACGGAGTTGCTATCGTTATTTAGTGTTATCGTGCCGAGTACATGAACTATAGAGCCCACCACCAGAGTCTAAACGACATTGATTGTATGCATCGAACCTGTGGTAGGGGATACAGTAGTACATGCATTAGTTAGGCTAAATCTAATAGACTTAAGAATTGACACAATATTGACACTACATGTTGAACATCGTCATTGCTATTGATATTGAACATTGTTATTGATATTGACATCGACCACTGAGCATTGATATCAAATATTGAAATATCATCTATTATTATGCCCATCGCATTGTTACCATTGATATTGATTATTGCTAACATCCATTGTTATTGATTCCTATTGTTTTACTGAATTCATTGTTATACCATATTTTCATTATTCATTGCTTTCTCTACTTATTGTCCATGACTTGCTCTAAGGACAATTTTCTCTTTTTTAGATGAGGTATTCACAGGTGATCACAGAGAATTACCTGCAGGACTTGGAGAGCAATCTTTCTGAGAATTTATTGCTTTCTAGATTGATCGTTATTTTATTGGACTTCTTGTATTAAGATTTATTAACATTGTATAATGGGCTTTTGACCCGGAGATTGTTACTTTATTTTCAGACATTGGATTATCGTATTTGGTTATTTCATGTTTTATTCCAAGTATTGTTATTCATGTGATTATTCTTATTGCATGTGTGGTTGTATCTATCTTGTTATATTGTTGAGTTGAACAATAACAGCTTATGGATGACGCAAGTCATTCGCTGGGCCAATGTCACGCGCTTGTGTTCCGTGTGGAAAGCGGAGCGTGACACATAGCTTCATTTACCATAGAGGTGCTTTTAGGAGTTGAGATAACTATAAAATCTCAAAGATATTGTGATTTCTTGATAACTATAAAATCTCAAAGATATTGAGATTTCTTTAAACTCTATTCAAACCTGAGTTGACTATGAGCAACTACACACTTTGTTAAGAGATAGCTAAAGTTTTTAAATTGGATGCAGAGGTAAGAAAACTAGATTTAGCATATATACACTTCCGCTTTAAAAAAAACTATGGATGTCCTAAATGTCACGCCCCGCTTCCCAAGAAATATGGAATACGAGCACATAACAAAAGCCCAGTGAATGATTTTCATCATCCATAAGCTATTCAAGAATCTTACAACATCTCACGAAATAATCAGAGTCGGAAGCAAAAGTATCAATCAACATGCACATATGAACCAAAATACCAATAAGAATACTTGAAACCAAATATATTAATCTCAAATAGTCATGATCTGAACAAGTCAAATATCCTGGGTCACATCGCCCAAATACAAGATAAATATCCAAGTTCTTAAGTACATCTTATTCAAGTTCAAGCAACAAATAATAATAATAATAAAGCAGAAAACCAAGCACTAATACATCATCTCGCCAATACCATCTGGCAGCTAACTATCCTGATCTACAATAAGTAATTTGCAGGAGAAGGAAAAAGAAAATAAGTAACCGTCAATTGCAAGTTACGGGCCACTTATAATGTAGGATACAAGTACATAGGGAAAACTAAATGAATCTAAATAATAGCAGGAACAGATATAGCATGGTATAGCAGAATCAACTAGCATGGTATACTAACATGTGTTAAGTGTCAAAGTCAAAAAGGCATGCAGACAGATATACAGATAGTGTCAATTAATGGTGTCAAGTGATAATGTCAAACAGATAACAGGTAATCAGATAATCAGTTAGCAGGTAATCAGATACATATAAAAGATTCAGATTCAGATTCAGATTCAGATACAGATACAGATGTCATGTTCTTATAAGTCTTATGTGATTACTATCTAGCTAGCACTTCATGCGCCCCAAAAAATATAACACATGGTTGCTACAATAAACAATTTCGCTTTAGATTTCGTAGGGGATCATATAGGGCCATGTACTCAGGGTTTAGACAGACAGATATCAGATAACAGACGATCATGCAACATATAGGACTCAGTCCCCTCCAAGTACACCCTCCCGTAGGAAATATGTAGTTGGGTAACAGATGGGCATCACGGGCCCCCTTCTGAGTACACCCTTCCATAAGGAAGTATGTAGTCAGGAATCAGATAACCAAAATCATCCATGATCTCATAACAGATAACAGATAATCAGATGGAAAACATGGGTCCCCTTCTAAGTACACATTTCTATGCTTTCCCACTACTAGATCTTTCCCATAAACCCAGGCTTGATTACTTTTATTATGGTTATCAACAGACATGATAGTACATGAAATAGTGTCGAACTAACATGGTATAATCAGCTTAGGCTCAGGAAAACAAATAAACATACATAGATGATATACAGTCACATAAACGAGCAAAATAGTGTATGTTCATATTCAGGACAACATGACAGTGTTGTACTAAAACAGAGAATTCCATTGCTACAGAAATACAAATCTGGATCCGTCGAAGAATCTGGAAAATAGACTCCCAACCGAATCCAGAGAATATAAATAAGTCATATCGTATTTCACAAAATCATAACTCAAAACTGATTTGAATCCAGAAAAACATGTTTAGTCAGAAATCAGTAGAACAAATTCTCAGTCAGAAAAACAGAACTAAAACTTCTCAAATAAATCCAGGAAAAATTTGGGGTAATCCCCCATATCTCTAATATCAAAATACAAAGTTTCATAATATTCCAGTAAAATTAGTTTATTCAACAAAAATCATAAAACATCAAGAAACGATAGTTTGGCAAATCTGGAATTCCCAATACGGCTGTACAAAAATTGTAATATCTCGCAAACCATGAAACAAAATCCAGATTCATCAAAGGGGGATGAAAATAGACAAAATTATTTAACTTTCATGTCTTGTAAGGATTTTTCATACAGTAAGAGGAATTAGGGTGAAAATACAATTCTTTATGAAACAGCGAGTAAAAATCCAGCAGGTATAACTTTTATAAACACGCATGAAACGGCCTATAAACTCATCAATAAAATCCACCAAAATTCTGAATAATCCCTAGATAGATATAGAAATACTAACCAAAGTTTCAGATCAAAATAAGATGGGTAGCACAAGTATCAAAATAATTTAGTCATCAAGATCATCAAGAAATGAAATCTGGAATTTATTGACAACTCTATAGTAAAACAGTCATATCTCACACATACGAAAACAAAATCGAGTAAGGCCAGAGGGGTTGGAAAGAAGACGAACTCCTCTAAAACTAATGTTTTATACTGAAATTAAGATACGGATCCTAACATAGTCTAAATTACTTATCAAGACAGAATATCGGCAAAACACAGAACTTGCTCAAAAACCAAAATCAACATAGCAAAGAAACTTGATCCAAACACACCCAAACATGAAATCGAGTCTACCAAGTGTCCAAACATCATGAAATAGGGTAATTAACATATCTAAAATAAGTATCACATGGTTCTCAACAAATACCCAAATTCTCACAAGAAGTCTCGCATACATGATCTGT
The DNA here is from genome assembly GCA_017893485.1 of Hemerocallis citrina. Classification (NCBI taxonomy): domain Eukaryota; kingdom Viridiplantae; phylum Streptophyta; class Magnoliopsida; order Asparagales; family Asphodelaceae; genus Hemerocallis; species Hemerocallis citrina. Next base: position 258,316,811 of record CM030362.1, on the reverse strand, counting down.
CACGCCCCGCTTCCCAAAATACAGAATACGAGTGCATGACGAAGCCCAGCGAATGATCTTAACATCATTCATAAGCTGTAGGATCGACTCAGCATCAGAACAAGAATATAACAAGAGAGATATATATAACCAAGCATGCATGAATAATTTATTAGCAACAGAAACAACTGAAATATAATAAAACATCCAAATAGTTTCAAGTCTGGATCAAGTTAAAACTCGAGAACATCAGCCCGTTACAAGTTCTCAAATTTGCAAGAAATAATAATCCAAGAAAACAAATAATGCAGGAAATAAATATTCTAATCAAGTTCTTTCTCCACTTGAAGGCCAGAACCTTTGCTCACCAATTCCAGCGGGTAGCCCGTCTCCAAAGTCTGCTTAATAAATATAAAAGGAAAAACAAGGAAAAACAAGAGAAAATACCTTTAGTGCAAGCTAGGGCCACAAATAATGAAAGCAAGTACAAGTATGGGGAACAGAAACTGGAATCAAGAATGTAACATGGTTATAACAAGTAGTGGAAAAACCATGAACTAGCTAGCAAGAGGAAACATCCTAGTAAACAGGCTAGTTAACAACTGCTAATGGTAAAACATATAACAAGCGAACCTGTAGGGGTAACTAACATCAAGTATCATGTTTCATGTGTCAAGTTTCACGTATCAAGTTTCATGTATCTTATCATCAAATATCAAGTAACATGTGTCATGTTCAGGTTCATGTTCAAATCTTGTAGTTATTACTATCTAGGTAGCACGACATGTATCCATCTTTTTACTACATGGTTGCTACAGTCAAAATAATTTCGTTTAGACCTAGTAATGGAGTCTATAGGGCAGCGTACTCAGGTTTCAGGTATCAAGTATCATGTATCAGGCAGGCACGGTTCATGAATACGAAATTAAATAACAGGTTCACGAAATGAGTTCGTGAATACTAACAGGTTCAAGGACCACACAGTGGGTCCATGAATACAACAGGTTCATGAGCTAAGTAACTGGCTCCATGAATACATCAAGTGCAACATGTTCATGAACCGAGTATTGGGAAAAACGGGCCCCCTTCTGAGTACACTTACCAATATTGTCCACTACTATGGTCTTTCCCTTAAACCCCGACTTGTTACATTTATTATTTTATCAAGAAAGCATACATGTGTGCGAAACAAGTCAAGAAATCAGGGTCATGTGCATGGGATGAGCTTAGGGTAATTATATGGCATAATCGAGGGTCAACATGAATAAATTATCCAGCTAAAATGTTTAGGCAGAATTTGTGTATATGTATTCATACATATGAAATAGTGTTGAAATAATGTAAATTAATTCTAAGAAAAATTGAGGATGTCCTATAGGGTATCCAAAAACTACATATAAAATTTCAAGTCCAACCCTTGTTGTTTACATAGCTAACTTAATTCGCACGGTAAATGTGTGCAGCAGTTTTACGAATCTGCGTCTACCGACACAGCTGCAGTAAAACTGTAATAACTCCTAGACCGTAACTCCAAATTCAAAAATTTCAGAGGCTATCGATATCTAGACATCCAGATCTACATTTTCTATTCATAGATAGGATTCAGATTCTAATGTTAAAAGGATCAAAACAGCGAAGCAAGATTCAGGACAGCAACATGAGGGAATATCTTACTAGTATAGATTACATGGAATTTGTCATTAGGCGTCTAAGTTATTGAGTGATATGAAATACAGGATAATGGTGGTCAAAGCAGCAAGTAATAATTGTTTTTCAAGTCAATTGGTTGCAAGTTCATCAAATACTAGATATAACATGTGTCTACAAATTCAGGTCTCCTTAATCTCATGTGTTCATGTGTTCAAGGGGTAAAAGAGTCCATGTAATTATAATTTAATACAATGAAATTTTTGTGACTCTTAGAATTATAAAATTTTGGAGGATTGATATTGATCAACAACGATAGTCAAGGAGGAGTCACAATTTTAACTATTTGTAGTATTTTTCAAGGGATGCTTGTACTCGAACAAATAAATTGTACAATGGATACTTGCCTTAATTGACGACGCTTAGATTCACTTGCTGAAGAAAGTTGGATCGAAAAATCCCGGAAGAAGTCTCCTAAAAGCACGTGCGAAGATCCAATAGAAGAGCCAAAAATCCCCACACCAGATCGCCAAAACAGCGAACAGCGCCTCAGGATTCGCTGCGCCAAAACAGCAAACACCAGATCCGCCCAATCAGAATTCTCCCACGCAGCGGATCAAGCCAGAACACGGAACAGCGGATTGGATTTGCTGTGGGCGGAATACGGGACAGCGATCAGAAGGCACGAATCTTGGCACGATCCTATGGTCGAGATTTGATCCCGCCTTAATCTGCTGTTCTTCTTCTTCTTCGTTCACTTCCTCGACGAACAGCGAGCGAGAGAGAGTGAAGGTGCGGAGGCGACCGGCGATGGCTTCGACGATGACGACGCGACGGATTTACTGTGGTGTGACGAGCAGCGCACGATGGCAATGAGGACGACGGCGCGCGGCGACTCTTTTGTGGGTTCAAAACAGGGGTGGAGCGAAGGAGCGGGTGTTCGAAGTGGACGGAGGTCGAGAGGTGGTCGAGGGAATGAGTCGGAGGTGGCGAGGTGATGGTGCAGTGGTCGGAGATGGCGAAATAGGTTCCGGAGTTTGGTAATGGCGATGGGCATATGGATGGGGACGATGGTGAATGGATTTCGAGTGAGGTTTGGGGACGAGGAAGTGGGGAGGAAGGGAATGGAGGTGAGGTGGAGATGATGGAAAAGGTAAGGAGGTGGTGGTCTGAGTTGGGCGACGGGAATGGGAAGTGGAGTTGGGTTGTTTTCGGGTGGAGGCAAGAACGGGGAAGGAGAATTGTGCGGGGGGGAGGGGGTAGTTGTGGGTTTGTTTGGGAAACAGGAGAGGGAGAGAGAACTGGAGAGAGAGAGAGAGAGTGGGTTTGATAGAGTAGTTCTGATTTGTGGGGAAATGAGGAAGTTTTTAATATAATAAAATAAGAGAAGATCATGGGGAGTTGGAGAAACGTGGGATTGAGGGGAGAAAGAGTTTGGGTCTTAGTTAGGGGGAGTGGGTTTGGGTAGATTAAGTCTTGGATCCAATATCCAATAAGGGTATGGGTTGGGCTTGAATGTAGTTGGGCCAAAATACGATAAATAATTGGAATTAGTGAGCCCACAATATGACAAGGCCCAAATACAATAAATTAGGGAAAAAAGACATCAACATAAATACAAGGATAATAACCCGTACAATCGGAAACAGGGATTACAAATCCTACCCACCTTACAAGAAGAATTTCGTCCTCGACATTCAAATCGGTGGATCGTAGGTACCCCGAGAAAAGAAGGAAAACAAACAACCAAGACAACATACAACTACTCAAAGAGATGAGGGAATTTCTTCTGAATTTCTTCTTCCAATTCCCAAGTCGACTTACCCGGCGAGTGAGGATTCCATGCAACTCGAACCAGCTTTATAACTTTATTCTTCAATACCTTCTCACGCCTGTCCAAGATAGTAACCGGCGGAATCTCACATGATAAGTCTGGTTGTACTGACAACTCCGAGTAGTCAATCACATGACTCTCATCCCTGATGTATCTCTTGAGCTGGGAGACATGAAAGACATCATGCACTCCAGATAGAGCCGGCGGCAATGCGAGTCGATAGGCCACCTTACCTACTCGCTCCACAATGTCGAAAGGCCCGATGAACCTGGGACTTAGCTTACCTCCACCTCCAAATCGGATAATGCCTCTCCACGGCGATACCTTGAGGAACACATGGTCTCCTACCTCAAATTCCAATGGTCTCTTGTGGACGTCTGCCCACTTTCTCTGCCTGTCCTGAGCTGCTATAAGGTGCTTCCTAATGTGGGCCACTGCGTCGACTGTCTTGATAATCAAATCTGGCCCCAACAATTTCCTCTTGCCAATGTCATCCCAGCACACTGGCGACCTACACTTCCGACCATACAATGCTTCGTACGGTGCAGCTTTAAGACTGGCTTGATAGCTGTTGTTGTACGAGAACTCGACCAAGTGTAAGTGATCTTCCCAAGATCCTCCAACTGAAGCACGCATAACCTCAACATATCTTCCAAGGTCTGAATGGTCCTCTCTAATTGCCCGTCTGTCTGAGGATGGAATGCTATACTGTACTTCAGCTTGCTCCCAAGACTGTTCTGCAAGCTTTCCCAAAACTGAGATCGAAACCTGGTATCCCTGTCGGATACGATGCTGACCGGAACCCCATGGAGTTTGACAATCTCCTACATGTATCCCTCTGCTAGACTCTCAGTAGATTGTCCAACTCTGAAGGGGATGAAATGAGCGCTCTTCGTCAGTCTGTTGACAATCACCCAAATGGCATTGTGACCCTTAGTACTCCTTGGCAAGGCGGTCACAAAATCGATGGTGATGTGCTCCCACTTCCACTCTAGAATGGGAAGAGGCTGGAGAAGTCCGGTGGTCCTCTGATGTTCTGCCTTCACCTGCTGGCAGATCAAGTACTGTAACACAAATCTGGCTACTGCCCTCTTCATGCCATGCCACCAGAATTGGAGCTTCAAATCCCGATACATCTTGGTACCACCGGGATGAATAGAGTATGCTGACTGGTGGGCCTCCTCGAGCAGTTTCTGCCTGACTTCACCCTTTGGGACACACAGCCATGCTCCAAAGCGAAGTGATCCATCGGGGTGAATGATCACATCGGTCCTCAAACCTGCCTCGACTTCTACCCTGAACTTCTGCAACTGCTCATCACCTGCCTGAGCTTCCTTGATCTGCTCCACCAAAGATGACTGCAACTAAAGCATCATGCAACTGCGATCGGTGCTCGGCAAAATCACATTCAGATCTAACCTCCCTATCTGCTCGATAAGTTCCTTCTGTTGGGTCAAACACATGACGGCTGGTCTCCTGCTCAACGCATCTGGTACCATATTCACCTTACCATGGTGATACTGCAAACTGATGTCGTAGTCAGCCATCAACTCTAACCAGCGCCTCTGCCTCATATTCAGCTCTTTCTGAGTGAAGACATACTTGAGACTCTTGTGGTCAGTAAAAATTTCCACTCGGTCTCCAAGCAAGTAGTGTCTCCACAACTTCAGAGCATAAATCACTGCTACCAACTCCAAGTCATGAGTAGGGTAGTTCTTCTCGTACGGCCTCAACTGCCTGAACGCATAAGCAACCACCCGACCCTTCTGCATCAGCACTGCACCTAGACCTCTGCCTGAAGCATCGCAGTGAATATCGAAGCCACCCGAACTATCTGGTATAGTTAACACGGGCGCTGAAGTTAACCTGTTCTTCAACTCGGTGAAGGCTTCACTGCAAGCCTCATTCCACTCAAACCTCTGATCTTTCCCTGTCAGTTTAGTCAATGGCCCAGCAATCTTCGAGAAGTCCTGCACAAACTTCCTGTAATACCCTGCTAGCCCGAGGAAACTCCTCACCTCAAAAACCGTCTTTGGCACTGGTCAATCCTTCACTGCAGCAATCTTGGACGGATCAACTGAGACTCCCTCGCCCGAGATAATATGTCCCAAGAATGGAACTCGATCAAGCCAGAACTCACACTTTCTGAGCTTCCCATGGAGCTTGTTCTCCCTTAGAGTCTGCAAGACTATTCTCAGATGTTCTGCGTGCTCTTCCCGATTCCGCGAATACACCAAGATATTGTCTATAAAGACCATTACGAATCTGTCAAGGAATTGGGAGAAGACTCTGTTCATCAAGCTCATAAACACTGCTGGGGCATTCGTAACACCGAAGGGCATCACTAAGAACTCATAATGGCTGTACCTGGTCCTGAACGCAGTCTTTAGCACATCTGCTGCCTTCACTTTCACCTGATGGTATCCCGAGCGAAGATCCAACTTCGAAAACACTGCAGCACTACCCAACTGATCAAACAGATCATCAATCCTGGGTAGTGGATACCGATTCTTCACAGTGACACTGTTCAGCTCCCGGTAATCCCTGTACAACCTACAGCTTCCGTCCTTCTTATTGACGAATAGCACAGGAGCTCCCCATGATGACACACTGGGCCTGATGAAATCCAAATCCAATAGACCTTGGATCTGCACCTTCAACTCTGCAAGCTCGATTGGCGCCATTCTGTACGGGCTCTTCGATATTGGCACTGTACCTGGCTGAACCTCGATACTGAACTCCACCTCTCGGTCTGGAGGTAACCCGGACAATTCCTCTGGGAACACATCCAGAAATTCCTGCACTACAAGAGGCGCAGCCTCACAACCTGTGTGCAATTCCATTGCACAATCTTCCTTATTTGCCACCTTCTTATCACGCCTAAGAGGTGTTTCCCCAGCATGGAATTCAAACTCATCACGCTCTGGAATCCTGAATACAACCTTCTTCACCCGGCAATCGATAACAGCATGAGATTCCCTCAGCCAATCCATGCCGAGTATCACATCGAAACCTGAATTGCCAATCATGATCAGGTCTGCCTTGAAATCTTTGCCCCCAATAATCAAAGGGCTCTGTTTGCACTCCTTGGAGCAAACGACAACACTGCCACCGGTGGTGATATTCCAAGATGTCTGCATATCATTGCACTCCAACTGATGCTGATCCACAAAGCGAGAGGAAACGAAGGAGTGGGTCGCCCCGGAATCAAATAGGACATGGGCAGGAAAGGAATGGACTAGGATGATACCTATGATAGAGTCAAAATATGGGAAGAGATAAATATGCAGGTATCTAAGGGATAGCAAATACTGATGTGAAAAGATTTACACAAGGTATGATGCAAGATGAACAATAAAGCATAAAATAAATAACAAACAATAAAATACATTTATACCTGCAACGACCTCCTCCGCGGTCTCAGCTTCCTCTGCAGTCAGGTTGAAGGCCTGACCACTCCTCGGGGCAGCGGTCCTCTGACCGACGATCTGATGCTGAGGGGGAAGTGGCGGCCTGGCCTGACCCTGAGCTGGCGCACCAGCGGGTGGCGCAGTCCTCCTCTGCGGACAGTCCCGAACAGTGTGATCACCAACACCACACCCGAAACAGCGACCGTTGGCCCGTCTGCAATCCTTGCGCATATGTCCTGTAATCTGACAAAAGTCGCAGTAACCCTCTCTCCGTGGAGCAACAGAAGGGTAGGGAGCAGCCCTGGCAGGGTGGGCTAGAACTGGCCTCCTAATTGGCCCTCCAGAGGGCCTACCAGCAACAGGGTGCGGGGCGGACCGCTGAATGGCACGCTTACGCCGGCTGGTCTGTTCCTGGCTCCTGGCAGCCTCCAGGATATCAGCGTAGGAACGAAGCCTCAAAGCTGCCAGGCGATCCTGGATATCGATATCCAAGCCCAGCAAGAAGCGATGGCCTTTGTCCTCATCATTAGCCACCATAGACGTTGCAAAGCGGCTCAAACGGGTAAACTCCGCGACATACTCGTCTATGGTCCGATTTCCCTGATTCAAGACAGTGTCTTAGTTAAGCATCGACATATCATAAATTGACAAATGAAATTTTGCATATAAAACACTATCTGACGAACCTGGGTGAGCGCGACAAACTGTCGCTCCATCTCGTTCCTGGTGACATCAGGGAAGAACTTTGTGAGGAAGCTCTCCCTGAAAAGGGCCCAGGCGACGGGGCGCTCAAGTCTCTCCATCTCAGCTCGCCACCAGATGTGGGCGAGATCCACTAGCTAGATGCTTACGACATCCACTCGGTCCACATCGGCTATCCTGGCAGTGACCAACAACAGCTCCGTCCTAATGAGCCACTGCTCAGCCTCCAATGGACCTTCAGCACCTGTAAACTTATCAGGGTGTAGCCTCATGAAATTAGCTACATTGCCCGGTCTAGGCGGCAACACCCCAGGCGCAAGTGCAAGAGGCTCTCTGTTGGCAGTTCCTAAGGCTGCCTTCATCATCTCAGCATGCTCTCTCTACATTTGCATCATCTGCTGCATGTGCCGCTCATTTTGTTCTTGCTGCATCTGCAATAGCTGTATAATGGCGGGCTGGTCTGTCTGATCACCCCAAGACTGGGAGGACGAAGCGTTCCTTCGAGCCATGTCCTGCACAAACCCAAAACAATTAGGATCCAGATCAAGTTGATAATAGAATTTTTCATGCAATTTCATGGCCTGTCAAATGCTGAGTTAACCTTGACTGAGTCAGGCTTGTCTAATGTATTAGTTAACTAACACGTTAGTCAAACCTGGCTCTGATACCACTAAAAACCTTGTCACGCCCTGCTTTCCAAAATACGAAATACGAGTGCATGACGAAGCCCAACGAATGATCTTAACATCATTCATAAGCTGTAGGATCGACTCAGCATCAGAACAGGAATATAACAAGAGAGATATATATAACCAAGTATGCATGAATAATTAGTTAGTAATAGAAACAACTGAAATATAATAATACATCCAAATAGTTTCAAGTCTGGATCAAGTTAAAACTCGGGAACATCAGTCCGTTACAAGTTCTCAAATTTGCAAGAAATAATAATCCAAGAAAACAAATAATGCAGGAAATAAATATTCTAATCAAGTTCTTTCTCCACTTGAAGGCTAGAACCTTTGCTCACCAATTCCAGTGGGTAGCTCATCTCCAAAGTCTGCTTAATAAATATAAAAGGAAAAACAGGGAAAAACAAGATAAAATACCCTTAGTGCAAGCTAGGGCCACAAATAGTGAAAGCAAGTGAAGTATGGGGAACAGGAACTGGAATCAAGAATGTAACAGGGTTATAACAAGTAGTGGAAAAACCAAGAACTAGCTAGCAAGAGGGAACATCCTAGTAAATAGGCTAGTTAACAACTGCTAATGGTAAAACATATAACAGACGAAACTGTAGGAGTAACTAACATCAAGTATCATGTTTCATGTGTCAAGTTTCACGTATCAAGTTTCAAGTATCATATCATCAAATATCAAGGAACATGTGTCATGTTCAGGTTCATGTTCAAGTCTTATAGTTATTACTATCTAGGTAGCACGACATGCATCCATCTTTTTACTACATGGTTGCTACAGTCAAAACAATTTCGTTTAGACCTAGTAATGGAGTCTATAGGGCGGCGTACTCAGGTTTCAGGTATCAAGTATCAGGTATTAGGCAGGCACGGTTCATGAATACGAAATTAAATAACAGGTTCACGAAATGAGTTCGTGAATACTAACAGGTTCAAGGACCACACAGTGGGTCCATGAATACAACAGGTTCATGAGCCAAGTAACTGGCTCCATGAATACATCAAGTGTAACAGGTTCATGAACCGAGTACTGGGAAACACGGGCCCCCTTCTGAGTACACTTACCTATATTGTCCACTACTATGGTCTTTCCCTTAAACCCCGGCTTGTTACATTTATTATTTTATCAAGCAAGCATACATGTGTGCGAAACAAGTCAAGAAATCAGGGTCATGTGCATGGGATGAGCTTAGGGTAATTATATGGCATAATCGAGTGTCGACATGAATAAATTATCCAGCTGAAATATTCAGGCAGAATTTGTGTATATGTATTCATACATTTGAAATAGTGTTGAAATAATGTAAATTAATTCTAAGAAGAATTGAGGATGTCCTATAGGGTGTCCAGAAACTACATATAAAATTTCAAGTCCAACCCTTGCTGTTTACATAGCTAACTTAATTCGCAAGGTAAATGTGTGCAGCAGTTTTACGAATCTGCGTCTACCGACACAGCTGCAGTAAAACTGCAATAATTCCTAGACCGTAACTCCGAATTTGAAACTTTCAGAGGCTATCGATATCTAGACATCCAGATCTACATTTTCTATTCAGGACTTGGGTTCAGATTCTAATGTTAAAAGGATCAAAACAGCGAAGCAAGATTCAGGACAGCAACATGAGGGAATATCTTACTAGTATAGATTACATGGAATTTGTCATTAGGCGTCTAAGTTATTGAGTGATATGAAATACAGGATAATGGTGGTCAAAGCAGCAAGTAATAATTGTTTTTCAAGTCAATTGGTTGCAAGTTCATCAAATACTAGATATAACATGTGTCTACAAATTCAGGTCTCCTTAATCTCATGTGTTCATGTGTTCAAGGGGTAAAAGAGTCCATGTAATTATAATTTAATACAATGAAATTTTTGTGACTCTTAGAATTATAAAATTTTGGAGGATTGATATTGATCAACAACGATAGTCAAGGAGGAGTCACAATTTTAACTATTTGTAGTATTTTTCAAGGGATGCTTGTACTCGAACAAATAAATTGTACAATGGATACTTGCCTTAATTGACGACGCTTAGATTCACTTGCTGAAGAAAGTTGGATCGAAAAATCCCGGAAGAAGTCTCCTAAAAGCACGTGCGAAGATCCAATAGAAGAGCCAAAAATCCCCACACCAGATCGCCAAAACAGCGAACAGCGCCTCAGGATTCGCTGCGCCAAAACAGCAAACACCAGATCCGCCCAATCAGAATTCTCCCACGCAGCGGATCAAGCCAGAACACGGAACAGCGGATTGGATTTGCTGTGGGCGGAATACGGGACAGCGATCAGAAGGCACGAATCTTGGCACGATCCTATGGTCGAGATTTGATCCCGCCTTAATCTGCTGTTCTTCTTCTTCTTCGTTCACTTCCTCGACGAACAGCGAGCGAGAGAGAGTGAAGGTGCGGAGGCGACCGGCGATGGCTTCGACGGTGACGACGCGACGGATTGACTGTGGTGTGACGAGCAGCGCGCGATGGCAATGAGGACGACGGCGCGCGGCGACTCTTTTGTGGGTTCAAAACAGTGGTGGAGCGAAGGAGCGGGTGTTCGAAGTGGACGGAGGTCGAGAGGTGGTCGAGGGAATGAGTCGGAGGTGGCGAGGTGATGGTGCAGTGGTCGGAGATGGCGAAATAGGTTCCGGAGTTTGGTAATGGCGATGGGTATATGGATGGGGACGATGGTGAATGGGTTTCGAGCGACGTTTGGCGACGAGGAAGTGGGGAGGAAGGGAATGGAGGTGAGGTGGAGATGATGGAAAAGGTAAGGAGGTGGTGGTCTGAGTTGGGCGATGGGAATGCGAAGTGGAGTTGGGTTGTTTTCGGGTGGAGGCAAGAACGGGGAAGGAGAAGTGTGCAGGGGGGGGGGGTAGTTGTGGGTTTGTTTGGGAAATAGGAGAGGGAGAGAGAACTGGAGAGAGAGAGAGAGAGTGGGTTTGATAGAGTAGTTCTGATTTGTGGGGAAATGGGGAAGTTTTTAATATAATAAAATAAGAGAAGATCATGGGGAGTTGGAGAAACGTGGGATTGAGGGGAGAAAGAGTTTGGGTCTTAGTTAGGGGCAGTGGGTTCGGGGAGATTAAGTCTTAGATCCAATATCCAATAAGGGTATGGGTTGGGCTTGAATGTAGTTGGGCCAAAATACAATAAATAATTGGAATTAGTGAGCTCACGATATGACAAGGCCCAAATACAATAAATTAGGAGAAAAAGACATCAATAGAAATACAAGAATAATAACCCGTACAATCGAAAATAGGAATTACATGATCAAATCAAGAACAGGAAAAACCTAAGTTAATTCATGTCATTATTGTGTCATGAGGCAACTATGGTCAAGTTTTCACAATAGAGACAAAACCCATCAAAGATAACACATACGCGAGTTGTCTCTAAAACCCAACTACACTATAGGTAGTATTTTTGACTTGTATCAAACAAAGAAATTGGAGTACAAGTAAGTTGCCTGAGAGATGACGAATTCAACAGAGAGAAAGAGAATAACGGGAACGGATCCCGAGCACGAATCCAATGAACGAATCACGGATCACGAACAAGATGAAGACGATCGAGATCACGAACACAATCGTGCGACTGAGATCGAAGATCAAGATCAAGATCAAGATGATGGTCACGATCGCGATGATCAAGGGAGATCCGATGGTCGAGATCAAGTATCTTAATGATGATGATGATGATCGGATCATATCGACGATCGGACGGTCCATAATCAAAGAGATCAAGATGAGATGTGATGAAGATGATCGGACGGCCCACAATGCACTCAAACATGATCAAAAACCCACATGATCAAGAACAGCACATCTGTGGCTTTGGGCTCAGGCAGCGCCATGGACAACTGCTATCGGTCGCTATTTTGGTGGCAGAGGGGCATCACACGGTCTACGGCAAAAGCGGCGCTGTAGTCGGGACGAGCACAGCACAGGGAACGTTGGGACCGATGTGCTAGCTGCATCAGGTTGCTGCTACTAGTCGGAGACAGCACAGAACAGCATACCAGAGGCAGGCACGGCGAAGTCAGGGGCTGACGCTGGTTGCTGCTTCGCTGCTCTGGTGGCGCGACAGCAAACAGGGAGGGGACCAGGGCAGCTGCGTCTGGACACTGTGGCTGCATCGCTAAGGTCGTTTGCAGTGGTGAGTAGAGAAGCGATCGGGAGAGGGTGCACAGGGAGCACGGGGTTCAAGGATGAACAGGTTTTGGAAGGAGAACGGAAGTGGGTTAGGAGGATGAAGAAACAGAAGAGGCGGCTAGGGGTTTTTGCAGGGGAGAGGAACAATTGGGTCTGCATATATATAGGCTGTAGAAGTATTAGGGTTAAGTGGAATAGGTAGGGTTGTTTTAATCGATAATGGGTATTAGGTTAGTTATTGGGTATTTAAACAGGTAGGGTTTTGTGGTTTAGGTTAATGGATTTAATCTAATGGATTTTGGGTTTAAATACTAATAGGAAAATAATTTACCAGTAAAATATAATTTACAGAAAAATGTAATTTACACTACGATATAGAATTTATTTAAAATAACTACAATACAATTAGTACATAGAAGTGAATTTTCAATAACCAGTCAAAATTAATAATAATAATAACAATAATAACAGTAATAATAATAAGAGAAATAATAACAAAAATAGGAATAGTATTTCAATATAAAATCATAGAAAATAGTTACAATGAAAATTATTGATCGAAAACAGATTTTAATAGGAGATCCAAGAATACATTTTGACAAAAGAATTTGAAAACAGAAAAACTAATTTAGAAAAATTTTAAACAGAGAAATACACTGGAAATACGAATTTAGGGAAAACAGGGGTTACACTAAATCTTCTAGATTTCTTGTCATCTCTCCAAGCTCTTCACTTCCCTCCATTCATCCAGATCATTCACCGTAATTTCAACTCAACTTTTTTCTCATTGGCATTCCATCAAACACCTTATCTCCATATCTCTATGTACAGAACTCTGAAACATTTTTCACATTGGCATTCTATCAAACACCTTGACCCGACAAAAATGCAAACCACTTCTACATCAATTTTCGCACTGAAATTTAATCAAACACATTGACTTCATAATCAAACCGCCATGAATATTTAGACATTATACGAAAATGCATCAAAATGTGTGCTAAAGTCATATTAAGAAGAATCTTTCATTGCATACCGCAAAGCCTTTACCGGCGTTCCAGCGTTTGATGAAACACCAAGATAGTTGCGTGGGAGTTTTATTTTTTTTAAAATCTACTCTCTATCCCGGCATTTAGTGTAAACGCCAGTATAGAGTAGCGCTATAACGGCATTTTTGGGTAATACGCCAGGATTACCCTCCTATATCTCAGTCCGCGGCTAGTTTAATTTTTTAAAAATAAATTAAATATCAATCCCGGCGTTTCCTATAATAAACGTCGGGATAGGTCTACACTATAATGGCATTTTTGCATGAACGTCGGGATATCCCTCCTATATTGCGAGGATGGCTATTTTATTTCTTTTAAAATAAATTACGTATCAATCCCGGCGTTTCCTATAATAAACGTCCGGATAGGTCTGCACTATAATGGCATTTTTGCATGAACGTCGGGATATCCCTCCTATATTGCGAGGATGGCAATTTTATTTCTTTTAAAATAAATTACGTATCTATCCTGGCATTTCCTTGTATAAATGACAAGATAGGTTTGTAAAATATTTTTTACATATTTTTTATAAATGGATTTTTTTTTATAATGAATATTTTAATATTTAATATATTCTAACATGGGTTTTAACCAGAATATTTTAATATATTCTTTTTACAATATTTTATATGTAGATAGCACGAAATTTGGTTATCAAAGAATGAAAACTATTTTTATTTTATATTAAGTTAATTAACACTAAAGAATAGGATTATCGGTACTATACATCTATAAGACATTATTTATCAAATATCTATTCTTCCCTTCTGATTAAATATTTTATATCATATCTCATTACTGATATAAACTGTGTTATACATACATTTATCATATCTCATTATGTAATTGTACTTTTTTACAATCAGTAGTCTTTATGATAGTGTTGCTTATCAAATAGGAGAATAAGCTTGGTATATATTGCGATAGGTTGGGATTCACCATACATAAGCTAACGCAAATTGTAGAAGTGAGTTTTAACTCGCAATTTGCAAGAGACGGTCATGTATCACTTGAAACTCGATATTTGGAATATTATAACTAAGAGAGCGACACGATTAAAAACACACAATCGACATTTAAAAATTATGAAACTTTGTGCTAGGCTAGAATTCACCACACACAACATAATGCAACTTGTACAAGAGAGTTTTGAGTCTCAGTTTGCAGGACACAGTCATGTATCACATCCAAACGTTTAATTTTTATTTTATAACTAAAATAGAGCGAAACGAATGAAAAGCGCATAAACAACCATCCTAGTCCGACGTCCATGGTTTTAAATCTCGGATTTCGGACTCGTCTAGGCAAGGGGTGTTTTGTCTCGGATCGGAGATATGGAAGGATATCTCAGGGAATTGTGATCATATCGGATGTTCATTTCCTATACTTAATAAATATATTTTTTTGTTACTGAATAAGATATTATATTTCCTACATGTCATTTATCATATAACATACTGTATAATGTAACTAATGACATGAATCAATTACGCTACATTTTCGCATAATTTAACAATAATATAGAAGAGAATGTAATGTAAGAATATAAATAAATTGAATTTCAATTGATTTGAAAAAATGTATTAGTTAATCAACTTACTTGACTTTGCATATATACAAACAATAGCGATACGAAATCCTCACATTATTTTAGCTTAAGGTCTTATATTGAAAAACATGTAAAAAGTAAAACAAAATTTTAAAATATATTTACAATAACATTTGTGTCTATTTCAGCTGATATTTCACCAATTTCGGTATTATTTGGGCCGATATTTTGGTAATTTCAGCTGAAATCTACACTTTTTGGTCCAAAACGATGTAGAGTATAAAATATGTGATTTTGTATCGGCAAGCTAGCCGAAACGAAATTTCGGCTGTATCGGAGGAAATTTAAAACAGAGCCCACGTCTCTCATTCTCATAAACCCAAGCCCTGAAGACCGACCATCATTCCCCTACGTTACCATTGCCTTCATTATCACCGTTTCTGTGTCGTCACGATGGTGATAATCTTCTTCTCTTTGTTAAACTCTATGTAAAAATGAATTTGAGAATTAGTTAATTTTCAAAATTTTAAATTTAGGATTGTGAGAAGAATAATTAAAGATTATAGAATTCTATAGATTTTCAAAATATTGTGGTTTGTTCGATTGTAAAATTAGACTTATTAATGAGTAGAAACGATATAAGATAGTCCGACATTTAAAATAATAATACACCTACACCGGCTTTTTTATTAGAAGTGTTAGGATAGGGTGAAGATATTTTTTTCCTAACCCCCCCTGCCCCTTTTCTCCCAAAATTTTTATTTCCTCTTTCTATACTCCCCTCCCCCCCCCCCACCCCAACCCCCCACCCCCACCAATTAAATTTTAATTTACCCTTTTTCTCCTCCCCCTCCTCGCCGACGACTCTCTCTCCTCACCAACCGCCGCCGCACCTCCCTCGCTGCCGCGCCTCCCTCGCCGCCACTCCTCCTTACCTTTGCCAATCCCTCGCCCCACTCTCTCCTTGCCGATGACTCTATTTCCCTCACCATTCGCCGCCGCACCTCCTCACCTTTGCTAACCTCTATCTGATCCTCCTTTGCCTCCTCTCATCCATCGTTGCCATCCTCACTCGTGTTGAATCACTTCCCTCTTCGTCTTCGTCATCGTCATTGTAACACCCCGCAAAATTTAAATGACAATTTTACCCTCGGGTGTTACGCACGTGCATTTTGTACTGTTATTGATTATATCCATAACGCATTTTGATATGTATTTTGAATTCCAATTATTTATGAAATCCATTATTCTTAAAAATCCCATTTGAGACAACTCAAATGCAAAATTTTAATCTTTGAGTTTTTACGTGCTTTCTACGTATTATCGATGCACGTGTCGATTTTGGGTATTCCACCGTTACGTGCAAAGTTTTCAATGGATTTCAATTACTTATTTTTATAAATATGTTTAAATTCATTTTTATAGATAGAATTCAATTTTTGTCTATTTTTAGTTAAAATAAATTTTCTACGTGCAATACACGTGTTTTCTGTACGTTTGAGTATATTATCAAATATGTATATTAAATATACTTTCTATTGCATTCCAATTGATTATAAATATTTTTCGGTTCATAAAGTCAATTTTTGTATTTTTGAGATTTTACGGGCGACGCACGTGTTTTGGTGCACGTGTTGTAAGCGCGTTCTTCCTTCAAAATAAATTTTCATGAAATGTTTCTTTCCATTTTACTGTGCATGAAAAGTATAATTTTTAAAGTTAATTTTATATATTTATTACATATATAGATAATTATTTTAAAATGATTAAATAAATAAATTGTTTTTGTACACAAAGCACGTGCACGTGCACACGTGCGATGTGCACACAATTTGGGTACCGGGCTGCTCATGAGGAGAGGGAAAATCTGAACATTTGATTTTGAAATGGGAGGGAAAACAAGTTACAAATTTTAATCATGGGGTGAGTGGTGTTCATGTGGGGTGGTTGCCATAACTACCTATTAGTTAAATCTATAAAAGTGCACCCTTAATCTCTCTTTCTCTCATCTCTTTTCTTCCTTCTCTCCTGCCCATGCCGAGAAGAAAACCAACCAAAAACCAGCAAGCTCTGTCCATTCTCCACCTAGATCACCATTCCACTTGCCTATATACATATACTAATGTATATATATGTACATACATAGTATGTGTACATGAAAGAAGATGGGAGTTGTTCTTGATGTTGCCAAAATGGAGTGGGGATGGAGATGCTCTTGATGAGGTATGCTTGCCGATGTGGAGCTTGGAGGCTTGCCTTGGTGCGCGGATTTCGAGGAGTTGCAATTGGAAGCTTTCTTTAGGAGCTCCTAATTCTAGGAGTTCATTTGGATCCTCAATTTAGGTGGGTGTTTCTTAAATGCTTTCTAATTTAGGAGTAGAAAATGCATGATAGATGAGATAGTTGTTGGAATCTAGAGGCTGGGCGAGACCCTAGTGACCGGCATTATTATTTATGATTTGAGAGCTAACCGTTGAGGGTTGAGCATCTCTTGAGAAGTAGCCAGGTAAGCTGACTGTCTCTATTGTTGATTTAAGTCCGGTAGGGTAAGCTAGCTCTAGGTTGTGATGATTTTCTTTAAAATAAACCTTGTAAGGCTGTGATGGAAGTAAGAGAAAAACATAAGTATGGGAGCCTCGAGTCTACGATGCGGATGTGATCCATAGAATGCATGCTTGATGAGTCAAGAAATGGCATGGGCAATACTCCAGAATGATCGGGATCTTGGCGATGCTTGTGGGATGTTTAGTGACTGCAAGAGGATCGTGTTCAGGGAGGAGGCTGAATTATCGCAGAACGCATTCTTGATGAGTCAAGACATGGCGCGAGGTTCCCCTCCAGGGTCTTGGACACGTGCTTGTAATCATGGAACGTCTATGACACTTGCTGAAATTACAGATAGATACATAGTGGAGATGTAATGAAAGTGAGAGAAAACACGGGTATGAGAACTGGAGTTTACGGTGCGGGTGTGTGAGCCGCAGAATGCATGCTTGATGAGTCAAGACATGGCGCGGGCACAACTCAGAATGATCGGACTTTAGTCATGCTTGTGGGATGTTTTGGTGACTGCAAGAGGATCATGTTCAGGGAGGAGGCTGAATTACCGCAGAATGCATGCTTAATGAGTCAAGACATGGCGCGGGATTCCCCTCCAGGGTCCAGGATACGTGCTTGTACTCATAGACCATCTAGAATACTCACCGTAGTTACAGGAGTAGATTAAGTCATGGCGAAGGATTGAACCCTACAAAAATGAAGAACGATTAAGGGGCTTGCCCTCGGACCTATGTAGTATGGGATGCATAGAATCTGAACAAGTGCACATTAGTGTCATGTAATATAAATCACTGCATTAAGGATTAAGTGCACCGCACCACACGACATCAACAGGATAGTCCCTTTGTAGCTTTGTTTGTGATCAAGTTTGTGTTTGCTAAAGTATTTAAGAATCGTTATACTGTTTCCGGCATAGAGAGGATAGCCGTGTATAATATTTCGTCAGTTGTAAGCAACTGACGCGCCCACAGTTTATATGCAGGTTATGGAGTTACATGAAGATATAAAGATGATTTGATGCTGTTGATTACTTAAATGTTAAAGTTGTAACAATTGTACTTTTATTATTGTTGTATTTTATTAATTCCGCTGCTTATTGATGTAAAAGACTCTGATGTAATTATTGTTGAAATAAAAGTTTTAAATTCCTTGTAAAATTGTACGAAAGAAGTGAAAAGATCCTGTAGAACTCTCGAATTCAGTTGTTTTGGGATTCAGGGTGTTACAAGTGGTATCAGAGCCACGCTTCTAAGTAGTACAAATTTATAAGGAACGACACCCTAGAGGTGGACATTAGAGTGTGAGTTTAGTTTATGGAGATTTAAATGTAAGTAATTTACATTTGTGTTGCTCTATAGACTGATGTTTCCTTTCCCTATTGGATGGTCGGAGTCATGAATGGAAATTGTTATTGAATTTACATTCAAATTCATTCATGATGCTCTCCTCGTATACATTGATTTGAGATTGTATGCGAGCTCATTTTCCCTGGGTATCAGAGTGGCGCAGTGGAAGCGTGGTTGGTTTGAACCGTTGTTCATGATACCTTACACATGGACCCACTTTCCCCATCAAATTATTCTGTGGTTTTTCATCATAGTACTGTTCAACATTTAATACTTTTCGAATAAATATTTTCCTATACTATTAAATTATATTAATGCCTAGTATTTTGTCTATTTTCCTTAGTCTTGATTTTGTTGAACTTATTGCCTCTCACAGTTTTGTCTTTCGTGTTTTATGTCACCTTATGCTCATCCGTTCATATGTGCTATTACTTTACGTATTTTGTTAACTTTATATTACAACCATTATTTTCATTTATTATTACATTTTTGACTTTTGCTTGTGAATTTTGCTTATGTGTATTCATTTTACATAATTTGATTTTGTGATACGATATTCTTTCAGTATCTTATAATTCCCCATATACTTTAGTGTATTTTAACAAGATTGAAATATTTTTATCCGTATAAATACAACATACTAATTTGATTTATTGTCCGCATTCGATATTATCGTTATTACATATTGTCTACTAATTTGTTTTGTTATATTTATAAAGGTTGCAATTTATGTTTCCTTAATATAATGCATATAGTCGCTATTCATACTTTACTTTATCCTCTAATTTTAAATTGTCTTTACATTCTTGATTACTATATATATATATTTTCCATTGATTTCTATATGTGTCATGTATTTCAAAATTTTTACTATACATATAATTTCACCATCCTCCAGTTATTACATTACTATTTTTATGTATAATTATTTATGTCAAATGTCCTAAATTGCTACACTACCTCATTATTGTTTTCAATCTTATTTCCGACACGTGCATATATTCTACGTTATTTATTTTGGTGTTTTAAATAATTTTTTCATAACTATTGATTAGTACCATCTATGTTTGATACATTCTATACACCTATTTTGATATTTCATTGTGTAAAATCTTTTTCTGTATCATTGATTTTTAAAACATAAACACCATACTCTAATAAACATCCCATATCTAAGTATACATGGAAGATTACATCTTCCCATCTTCCGCCTTGGTGCAACTTAATGTCGAGAGGGCAAATATGCAACTAGACATCATTGGAGGCAAACTGCAACTGGAAGTCGGGGAGGCAAAGTTTGCAACTGAATGTCCAGAAGGCAAACTGCAACTGGATGCCGGTGAGGTAAAGTATGCAACCGAATGCCCAGAAGGCAAATTGCAACCGGATATCGTAGAAGCAATTATGTAACTTGAGATCAAGATAGGCAAGTCTGCTGTTGGATACCAGTGAGACGAACCTACACTAGAAGGAAATATTATACTTAGATGACCCCTACCTTGTTTCCTATAATATTCACTTATAACTATTTCATTTTGTACTAGCTTGAACTATTTTGCAACCTAGCATTATGCTGTTTATACTGATTGCTATATATTTGCCGCTTAATCTCAACTATCTTGCCGTCTTCTTCGTAGTACTTTGTATTTTATGTGAGTTAGTATTTCATACAACTTATTTGTATTTTGCTATTTTAAATTTGGTGGCTACTCACCTAATAGTTTTTATATTTCTGTTATAATTCATGATTCCCTTCTATATACTTAGTTTTGCATTGTTACTACCATAATGTATTATTTTTCTCCTACACATCATTTATGAATTTTGTATCATGATATTGTTGTTTTGCCCTATAATTTCCGTCTATGTATATACATAATTTTATATGCTAATTTTCTTGGTCTACTTGACAAATTGAAATTATTGGGATTTTTGCCTTTTTCATTGTTATCATACATATATGATTATTGTATTTACTTTACAAATTACCTTATGACATCAATTTATATACAAAATCAAATTTTATATTGTCTATACTTTCTTGGATTCATAATTTATTTTTATAACTAGTTTTCGCACTACTTTCAATCGTACGTTTTACTACTACGATATCTTGTTTTACTGCTACAAATCATTTATAATTTTATATATCATGCTATTATTTCATCCCTATAAGTTTTTCGCCTATGCGAGTATGTGATTTTTGTAAGTTGGTTTTCTCACTCTACCGAATAATTCGAAAGTATTCCGATGTATGCCTAATTTTCAAAATTGTATATATATAATTATCTTACAAATTATTTTATGATATTAATTGGTATACAGGATCATTTTATGTCTTCTATACTTTTACTATATTTCCTTCCTATACATTTCTCAAACTGTTAAATTACAAGGTTTTGTCATATAGTACCAATTGGGTTTGCAATTATTTTTCTATCCTTTATTACATTTATGAATTTGGAGTATTAAATCTATTTATAAAGTACCCATTAACTATGTTTTCTTTATTGCATTGTTTTTCTGAAATTATTCCACAATTAATGACAAGTTTATTCATCATTTTGGTTTATTTGATAATATTTTTGTACGTAAACTCTTTTCAAAATACACTATCCTCTACTGTCGTATTTGTTTTCTTATGCTACTTTCCTAGTTTTCTAGTTTAGTTCTTGTAAAATTTTGATAAACATAAATTTCTTAAATAGATTTCTGTCTCATTTTTCCACATTGCTTACTTTTATGCTATATGTATTTTCTTGATGTTTGTGATTTCTATATGTTATACTGATACTTTCTTTGGTGCGTACAAAATATTGCCTTTACCATAGTGAGTTCCGGAGACGGAACTGATCTAAGGGGGGGAGAGTGTAACACCCCGCAAAATTTAAATGACAATTTTGCCCTCGGGTGTTACGCACGTGCATTTTGTACTGTTATTGATTATATCCATAACGCATTTTGATATGTATTTTGAATTCCAATTATTTATGCAATCCCTTATTCTTAAAAATCCCATTTGAGACAACTCAAATGCAAAATTTCAATCTTTGAGTTTTTACGTGCTTTCTACGTATTATCGATGCACGTGTCGATTTTGGGTATTCCACCGTTACGTGCAAAGTTTTCAATGGATTTCAATTACTTATTTTTATAAACATGTTTAAATTCATTTTTATAGATAGAATTCAATTTTTGTCTATTTTTAGTTAAAATAAATTTTCTACGTGCAATACACGTGTTTTCTGTACGTTTGAGTATATTATCAAATATGTATATTAAATATACTTTCTATTGCATTCCAATTGATTATAAATATTTTTCGGTTCATAAAGTCAATTTTTGTATTTTTGAGATTTTACGGGCGACGCACGTGTTTTGGTGCACGTGTTGTAAGCGCGTTCTTCCTTCAAAATAAATTTTCATGAAATGTTTCTTTCCATTTTACTGTGCATGAAAAGTATAATTTTTAAAGTTAATTTTATATATTTATTACATATATAGATAATTATTTTAAAATGATTAAATAAATAAATTGTTTTTGCACACAAAGCACGTGCACGTGCACACGTGCGATGTGCACACAATTTGGGGACCGGGCTGCTCATGAGGAGAGGGAAAATCTGAACATTTGATTTTGAAATGGGAGGAAAAACAAGTTACAAATTTTAATCATGGGGTGAGTGGTGTTCATGTGGGGTGGTTGCCATAACTACCTATTAGTTAAATCTATAAAAGTGCACCCTTAATCTCTCTTTCTCTCATCTCTTTTCTACCTTCTCTCCTGCCCATGCCGAGAAGAAAACCAACCAAAAACCAGCAAGCTCTTTCCATTCTCCACCTAGATCACCATTCCACTTGCCTATATACATATACTAATGTATATATATGTACATATATAGTATGTGTACATGAAAGAAGATGGGAGTTGTTCTTGATGTTGCCGAAATGGAGTGGGAATTAAGATGCTCTTGATGAGGGATGCTTGCCGATGTGGAGCTTGGAGGCTTGCCTTTGTGCGCGGATTTCGAGGAGTTGCAATTGGAAGCTTTCTTTAGGAGCTCCTAATTCTAGGAGTTCATTTGGATCCTCAATTTAGGTGGGTGTTTCTTAAATGCTGTCTAATTTAGGAGTAGAAAATGCATGATAGATGAGATAGTTGTTGGGATCTAGAGGCTGGGCGAGACCCTAGTGACCGGCATTATTATTTATGATTTGAGAGCTAACTGTTGAGGGTTGAGCGTCTCTTGAGAAGTAGCCAGGTAGGCTGACTGTCTCTGTTGTTGATTTAAGTCCGGTAGGGTAAGCTAGCTCTAGGTTGTGATGATTTTCTTTAAAATAAACCTTGTAAGGCTGTGATGGAAGTAAGAGAAAAACATAAGTATGGGAGCCTCGAGTCGACGATGCGGATGTGATCCACAGAATGCATGCTTGATGAGTCAAGAAATGGCGTGGGCAATACTCCAGAATGATCGGGATCTTGGCGACGCTTGTGGGATTTTTAGTGACTGCAAGAGGATCGTGTTCAGGGAGGAGGCTGAATTATCGCAGAATGCATGCTTGATGAGTCAAGACATGGCGCGAGGTTCCCCTCCAGGGTCTTGGACACGTGCTTGTAATCATGGAATGTCTATGACACTTGCTGAAATTACAGATAGATACATAGTGAAGATGTAATGAAAGTGAGAGAAAACACGGGTATGAGAACTGGAGTTTACGGTGCGGTGTGTGAGCCGCAGAATGCATGCTTGATGAGTCAAGACATGGCGCGGGCACAACTCAGAATGATCGGACTTTAGTCACGCTTGTGGGATGTTTTGGTGACTGCAAGAGGATCGTGTTCAGGGAGGATGCTGAATTACCGCAGAATGCATGCTTGATGAGTCAAGACATGGCGCGGGATTCCCCTCCAGGGTCCAGGATACGTGCTTGTACTCATAGACCATCTAGGATACTCACCGTAGTTACAGGAGTAGATTAAGTCATGGCGAGGGATTGAACCCTACAAAAATGAAGAACGATTAAGGGGCTTGCCCTCGGACCTATGTAGTATGGGATGCATAGAATCCGAATAAGTGCGCATTAGTGTCATGTAATATAAATCACTGCATTAAGGATTAAGTGCACCGCACCACACGACATCAACAGGATAGTCCCTTTGTAGCTTTGTTTGTGATCAAGTTTGTGTTTGCTAAAGTATTTAAGAATCGTTATACTGTTTCCGGCATAGAGATGATGGCCGTGTATAATATTTCGTCAGTTGTAAGCAACTGACGCGCCCACAGTTTATATGCAGGTTATGGAGTTACATGAAGATATAAAGATGATTTGATGCTGTTGATTACTTAAATGTTAAAGTTGTAACAATTGTACTTTTATTATTGTTGTATTTTATTAATTCCGCTGCTTATTGATGTAAAAGACTCTGATGTAATTATTGTTGAAATAAAAGTTTTAAATTCCTTGTAAAATTGTACGAAAGAAGTGAAAAGATCCTGTAGAACTCTGGAATTCAGTTGTTTTGGGATTCGGGGTGTTACAGTCGTAGCTGACTAAACTTCTCTCTCTTGTGCTCTCGCCCTCAATCGGCACTCTTTTCCCTAATCGGCGAAATTCGGTAATTTATCATTCTTATTTATCATATTGCTAGGGTTTAGTAGTATCTCTAGAGTTTAATAATATTACGCCTGTGAGATTGGTTTTAAAACTTGAGTTTAGGGTTTTTGGTTTGGAGTTTGGATGAAGAAAATAAACTTAAGATTGTAGTTTGGAGTTTGATGGAGAAAAGAATGAACTTGATGTATGTTGTAGAATTTGAGTGTGAAATGCCCGCCAAGTGTTTGTGTTTATTTTGCACCCAATACCTCTATAACCTAAGTGTGCATTGTATGAGAGTCATGGTTAGTCAATTTATGATGCAAACTTAGGATCATGGCTAGTCAATTTATGATTGTCATGTTTGGCTTTCCGTTATAAGAAAACACGGGCACGTAACTGAGGCTCAGCGAATGATATAAGTATACTTTCTCATATCATCCATAAGTTGTACAATACCAGTAAGCTCAACAATATAATAATAATCACATGAATAAGAATATAATGCAATAACCAATATCTGAGATATAAGAACTTACAAAATACCAAGAATACACAATGCAATAGCAGTATGCCAAGTTCCTTCAATATCTCATTATTTGTACATGTATAAACAATAACTCTAAAAAAAGATGGAGAGTACCTGTTAGAGTAAGCTTCGGGCGACAAGTAGTAACAAGCAGTAAAATAATATGGTACAATATAATAATAAATAAGAAACTAGGACATATCAGAGGTCAATAAATGATAAACGATAACAAGATCAAAAGTCGATAATAAATTGTACAATAGTCGATAAATAATAGTCAATAATCTATAAAATAATAATCAATAAACGATGGTTAATAATAGAATCATCATTCAATAGTCAATGCTGCATTGGTCAATAATCAATGATCGATAAACAATGGTCGATAAACAATAATCGATAAGGCCAATTGTCGATAGTCAGTAATCAATAAATTAACAATATTCGATAAAGAATAATCACGATAAACAATAATCAATATTCAATAAATCATTAGTTATTGTTTAGTACCAATCTTTAGGTCTATCAATCTTTTATTAACTTATCTAATACACGCAATCCTGCGTCCTATACCATAGGTTCGGGTGCATACAATCAAGTGAACGTTTAGACTATAGTGATGAACTTTACAGATCATGTACTTGGCAACGATAATCAATAATCAATAACCAACAATCAACGATCAATAACGAGAATTGGTCCACGATACAATACATGATACAATCGGGATACTGTAGCAATAGTCCATAATCAAACGATACAACCATAACCGATAACAATAAACAATATAGAGAAATATGAGCCCCTCATCCGAGTACAGTCTCCGATTGTTCACTACCAAGTCACCCTTATTATCCCGGCTTGTTATTATTTTTTACAATCAGTTATGAACATGCAATCAATATGATCAATGAAAACGGTGGTATCAAGAATTATGTAATGCGTACAATCAATGAGAACTGTAGTATTAATACAATATCAAGAAGATATCAAGGCTATGAAATACATGAAATATACATAGTTTAATTCATTAAATATGAAAAATTACGGGTTTATATGCAAAAACATAACAATGCAAGTTCTGGACAGTAGCACCTATTGAACTCAAATTCACTTTTCCGCTGCTACACGAATGAAAACCCGATTCCGTCAGAGATTCTAGAAAATAAATTTTCTTCTGGTTCCAACGCTTGTTTACATGATACATTATAGTTATAGTATCTAGGTCGATCAATTAATCCTTTACGGGTTTTGTGCACAGTATCGGTTCTGGAAATCATAACATGACAGTACTAAAACTGTAATAACTTATAATCTATAAATCGGATTGAGAATCCATAAGATGTTCTGGATTCAAGACTCAGTGTGCTACAATTTCTATGTACAAATTTTTAAATTTCAGAGTCAAGAACTGGGTCTAAATCTCAGTACAAGATCAAGCAATTTATAGGGCAGCAAGTTGAATGTTCAACAATAAGATAAATGAACAGTTCAAGATTTAAATTAATAATAATGGTACGATAAGAAGACTATGAATCAAAAATATAATACGATAAGGAAAATAATGAATCAATAATGGAATTCAATTAGATATGACATTCAAATCAATAACTACTTGCCGGATATCAAGAAAAATACTTGCACAGGAACAATTAAATGTGTACAAGAGATGTTTGCCTTTTACGTGACGATTATGAATGTAAACTATCAACGGGAAGAAGAGAATCCCAATAGCACGACACCGATAGCAATCCACGACAACGAACGGTAACAATGCAACAAGAAGAGCAAATAATGGTGATGCCAATAAGCACAACAACAAGGAAACAACAACAAGAGGTGAAAACAGCGAGGCAGCGAACACAGCGACACAAGACAACACGAGTTGCGACAACAACGGGCAAATGTGACATGACAATGTGAAGGCAGCAAGGAATGGCGGCTTCGGGGCTCGACAGTGATGTTGCGGTTAAGGGAGGCAGTGACGGTGGAAACGTTAGCCACCAATGGTGAGGTGGTGAGTCGAAATGATGATTACAGACTGCGGTGATAGGGATGCTGCGGTGGTGAGGCAGCAATCAGCGGCGTGAGGCATCGGGGAAAGGAGAAGCAGCAGGGTGATCGGGAGGCAAGGAGGAAGGAGGGGGGTTGCTGTGGTGACTGCGGTGGTGCTCGGGGGTGCTTGTGGTGGTGCTCGGAATGCAAGCCAGGAGTTCGCAGTGGCTAGGGCCTCATGTTGGTGATGGCGACGGGCAGCGGCGACCTCGAGTGGCGAGGGGGATGGCTGACGGGGGTGAGGTGCTGTCGGTGTGGTGCAGGTTGGTTGTGGTGGAGGGCTCGACTGCGGTGATCGGCGGCGGACAGCAGCATGGGCTGCTCGGGATGCTAGCGATGGTATGCGGACGGCAGCTCAGGAAGCGAGAGCGGTTGGCGGGGAGGTGGTGCTTGGGTGGTCGTCGAGGCGACTGCAATGGAGGCAGGGCTGAGGTGGAGGAGCATCGAGGTGCGAGGTAGGGGGCGACACTGGCGGAAGGGCAGCGAGAGGAAGGGAGGAAGCTTGTGGCGACTCGGGGCAGCGAGAGGAAATAGGAAGGAGGCGCTGCTCGGTGGAAGGGGAGCAGTGGGAGGAGGTGCCGGGGATGGTGTTGCGAGGTGAACAAGGAGGGGGACGGTTGCAGTGGGTTCGTGGTGATGAAGAAGAAGGAGAAGATGAAGGGGTTCGAGTTGTTAAGAGTGAAAAAGTGATTAGGGGATTTGTAATGGAGTAATTAGTGGGGAATTAGTTAGGAGATATTCAGGGTCAGTGGAGAAGATTAAGGAGGGGGGTGTAGGCTGTGCATACAGTTGAGAAAAATTTGGGTTTAAATTATGGAATTGGGTTTTGGGCTTACACAAATTTTTTTTTAATAATTATATAAGAAATTGGGATTTAAAATATGGGCTTAACACATACTAATAAGCAATCAAAGAAAGACCGATAATAATATTAATAATAATGAGATTATATAATAAAATAGGATTTGGGTTTAACATATATATTACTAAATAATCCAATAATAAAATTATAGAATCAGTTAAGTTAGGCTTGTATATTATTTAAATGACTAATAGCAAACATTAAATAATTAAATAAAACAAAATAAAGTATATGGTTTCACACTTAATAAATAGTCAAACATTGAAATTGGACTTGATATGGGCTAAAATATAAATAATTAATCAAATACGAAATGAAATAAACATATAAAATAGAATAAGATTTGTGTTAAAATATATAAAATCATTTGGAAAATACCTACAAATACAATTGTTGATTAGAAAAGACTTTAATAAGAGATCCAAAAATAAATTTAAAACAAAACGAATATAAGAAAACAGAAATTTTTATAAAAAATCGAAACACAGAAAATACACAGAAAGTTCATATAGGCGAAAACAGGGATTACAATGATGCAAACATAGGATCAAGTATAGTTGTTAATATATAGTCAATATTAGGATTTTTGTTTTAATTTAGGTTGAATGGGCTAATTGAATGGGCTAGTTGAATGAAAATACATTTTTTTTTGTATTCTTTGTTAAATCTAATGTGGGCAAGTGATGCAAACAATGCGGGAAAGGGGCGTGTGGAAATTTTTGTGGTTTTTATAATTAATGGTATATTGTGATAATTTGTGGTTTTTATAAATTTATTTCAAATGACTTGTCTCAATTTAATAATTTTATTGTACATATATACTTAAATATTCATTGTTTTCATGTATGTTTCCTTAAGTATTAATTTATGTCATTGTCTTTCATATGTTGATTTGGTGATGTAGTTATGATTTATCTTAATTTTCTATACACATGTGACATCAAGGCCGGCCCAAGGCCCAAGCGACAAAAGCAAGGGCTTTAGGCCTCTATTTTTTTATATAATTTATATAGTGAAAAGGCCTCTTAAAGTACTGGTTGTCTCTTTAATTTTCCAAAAATATTACCTTTTGATTTGCCAAAAGGCCTCTTACTCACTTAAAGTCTGCTATTTAATTCTCTAAAAGGCTTGTTAGAGAACCAAGAGCCTCTTTTACTGTTAGAGACTTTTGATTTCCCAACTGAATGATTATTATAAGCTTTCATTTCCAAAAAATATGCCTCTGACTCTCTCTCCCGACTTCCAACTTCCAAGCTCGTCTTTCTCTCTGAATCTCTCTCCTGACTTATTGTATTCTCGTCCTCGGCCTTCTCTCTTGACTCTTCTATTCCTCGCCCGCTCGCCGAGTCGCCGTCGAGCCCTCACCACATCGCCGTCGAGCCATCACCACATCACCGCTCGCCGAGTCGCCAGTGCCCTCCCACTGTCCTCACCCTCGCCCTCGCCCTCGCCCTCGCCACTCGCCTGCGCGGCTGCACCTTCGAGACCACTGTCCTCGCCAAGTTGCCAGACTCCAGTCAGTGTCTCCAACTAATTGTAAGCAAAAATAAGAAAAGATTATGCTAAAGAACTGTGCATGAAGAAACAGAAAATCCTTTTATTATCATCTCATTGTCATTAATGATCCTCTAAAAGCCAATCCCAACAAAGGCATTGCGTTCACTCAAACTCATTTCTACAGAATGCGGAAAGCAACATCATTGAGCCACATAGATCACTATCACACCATCCTTGACATCACTGTTTGTACATCGATCATTAATCGTATTTCTTCGCAAAATGCATTAGTGCAGAAAGTTTCTCGCAAAATGTTTTGAGATACAAGGGATTTTCTGAATTAACATTTTTCTCATGTAACTTGATGTCTCCAAATTGGATCATGGGATAATCAGACAAGCAAGAAATGGAATGTATAATTCTCCATAGTAGGGTCTGATCCAGCATTCTTATAATTAGGTAAGGTCGTGTTTGTTTAGTAATGAGATGGAGTATGAATTGAACAATGTGCACTACAAATTTTGTATCCATATTGTCCAATGTTTAAACCAACATCTAGTATATATCATGATAATTTTGTATCCATAATCCAGATCTATCATAAGCTTTTAAAAGGCCTTATTTCGGAGTTCGCTTTAGGCCTCAATAAGTATTGGGTCGGCCCTGTGTGACATATTGCGAGAACAAAGAGGAAGGTAGTCACTATTAGGCAGGAGGAGCTGGTAAATCTTCCTAGAACGGGACCTTTGACTGAGCGCTCTACCGGAGAAAATAGAGGTGTGACGCACACAGGTGCCACTACAGTCGACGTGGGTGAGGGTAGCACACCCACCACCATGAGGATGAGAGGACCGACCAAGATGAAGGAGATATGGAAGCTCCCGAATGATGAGAAGATTTTGGTGAACTTCAACAACATTGGTCAGCCGATTGGAGAAGCCGGGAGTAAGTTCACTAAATTCTGCGGTATAGTGGCAAGAAATCCTCTCATGCATCCCTTAATCTATGAGACTTTGTCAAAAGTTCCAAAAAAGACCAGGTGGAAGCCTTCTCTGCTATTAAGGTATAATACAAATAATATATCTCTACTATTTTAATGGGAGAGTTGGGATTTGTAACAAACAAACCCTAACTTTGTAACTATATAAACACGTGTACTGCATGTCCAAACAATATCTAACAAATATAAATGTGCACCGCACGTGTAGCCCAAATCAAAACACTCAAATATAAACTATTTTTTTTCTTATTCAATATATATTCATTTAATTTGTTGACTTCACTTTTTTAGACTTGCAACACACGTACATTATACTAGTATATTAATAATCTAGAAATAGTATCTAATGGTATATAAACATTTCATAAGAACTAATGTGCTATTTAGTGTAGCTTACTAAAAAAGACATGCATCTGTCTTGACATTCTATTGTATTTCACGAGTATTACAATAGGCGAGTCCAGAAAACCAGTGTCATACATAGTTATAATTTGCATATCATTCTACTTGAGCTACTTTGAGAATATAGGAAACATACTGCATTGAAATCAGAAGAAAAATAGATTGCTTAAGCTTTCTCTTCTTGCTGTCAGCAAATATCCAGAACCCTGTTTTCATTTCAGAGTATCTTATTAGCTGTATCCTTTAGTTCTTATCTGAAAACTGTACAAACCTTTTAGCATTTATAGTACATATTGTTGTTTTTGTATATGTGCAGGTATGGCATTTTAGAACTTCATCAAATCCTTTCATATCTTGTGTTTTTCATTCTCCAAAGCCTGATATAATTTACTGTTCCAAACCTGAGCTCATTTTGTTTTCATACATAAAATACTAAGAGAAACACTTAAATGATGATTATGATTCTTTTGAGACTTTCAACTGTGGTTCGGTTAAAAGCATGATTTTCATCCAATTTCGAGATAATATAAATGTGTCAAAATTTTAAACAATGCATTTGTATATTTGTATACTAATTCTTTCTATTTGAAGTAATCTGATGATTGTTAATACGCAACCTGAGTTTCAATTTGATACTTACCCTGTATCAGGGGTTAAATATCACACTAGTTTATATCTGCACTTGCTTTTCTATTTCTGCAGTGTGAATCATTTTATGATACATGTCTGTATTAGTCTTTTTGACAATCAATTATGGGTGCCTGGTTAATACCTTACTCTTATGCAGCTAGAAAGACGGACCCATTAATCACTTTTATGATTTAGCTATGTCTTAAGTTTAATGATATACAAACAAGTTTATTTAATATGCTCAGCCACGGTATGCTAATACTTTGCCTAGTATGGAGGTTGTTGCTGACAGAGTTATAGACCCCATTTGCAGAGGCAGCCTTCTTAATGTCCACTATTGATCATCATTGTTTCTTTGCAAGGCAGTACTTAGAAACCTTTACTTTCTAATTTTAGGTATAATGCAATATATTCTGGGTTGTTTAAAATACAATAACAGATCTGACATTTGAGAATCCTCGTGTATGGTTAAATTAGACCCAATATCCACTGAACATCTCTGGATCCATGAAACTAGTCAATAGGCCTACTGGTTAACTAAGCTAGGATAGGATGCAGTGAGTTTTTTTTTCTTTTTTTTTGAAGAAAAGGTGGAGTGAGGCCACCCTGTTTCATTAATAAGAGATTAATAAAACAAACTCAAAGTAGTGAGCTAAATACAAGGTCCTACAAAGAAATCAAAATACATACTTTCCACCCGAAACATGGGGGTAGGACAAAATAGGATCAGAATGGCCGCCATATACATGCGACTAAGAAAAATACATCATGCCCCCCCCAAAAAACCCTGTCAGTCGATCATCGAACCGGTCTCGACTTCCTTGTCGTCAAAATCCTCCACCTGAAACGCTCGCTACCCTCCCTCTGGGACCTGCTGCTGTCACATTAGCCCAAAATGAAATAAAATGCATAATGTGAGTCAAATTACCAGAGATATTATTACAGGTTCTACGAAAATAAAAATTATTTTTGTCTAGCCAAAGAACCCAGGTCGTCATGGCGATGGTGATGTACCACGCTTCTCTCATAGTTCTTCTCTCACTAGCAAATTTTGGACCACCCACAGGTCTTCGTATGCACTAGGGTCTTGGTTCGTCCCCAGGGTGGTGAGTACCTCAGCGACTACAGCTTTGCTCCTAGGATACTGTAGGAGGAGGTGATCTCTAGTTTCAAGGGTGGCGCTG
This sequence comes from Hemerocallis citrina, assembly GCA_017893485.1. Lineage (NCBI taxonomy): Eukaryota > Viridiplantae > Streptophyta > Magnoliopsida > Asparagales > Asphodelaceae > Hemerocallis > Hemerocallis citrina. Next base: position 258,284,134 of record CM030362.1, on the reverse strand, counting down.
TAGAACCCTCAACTAGAGTCCACATTCGGGTGGCGTTTAGAGAGACTTTCTCTAGTCAATATCGCATCGTTCAGCACTAGCCATAAGAACACTTTGATTTTCAACGGGGCTTTCGTCCTCCAAATGACACATGCCCACTTTGGGGTACATCCCCTAAAGTGAATTCGGTTATACAGGGAATGAACGGTGAACGTACCGTTCTTTTCCAAACCCCAGGATTTCTTATCTGGAACCTGGGTGCAGCTACTCCTAGTGTTGGTGATGTAGGTCTGAAGTTCAGTGAGTCTAATATGAGAGTCCAGATCGAGCGGTTGTTTAAAGGTTGGTTTCCACGTGCCTCTTTTCCAGGCTGCGTCCACCGTGTAGTGTGGTTGCGACGTAAGATCATATAGATCGGGAAACAGGTCTCTAAGTGTGTGATCACCACACCAATTATCCCACCAGAATCTGGTGAGTCTGCCGTTACCGATAACTGATGTCACACAGCTAATGAAGGGTTCATAGGCCTTAGCAATGCCTTTTTAGAACCAGGAGACTCGTGGGCCAACCCTGAAGCCCAAATTTCTCATACCATTCTCATGCAAATATCCCTAAACAAAGTCTTGCCACCCTTCTTCATTAGGGTGGAAAACTTTCCACCACCATTTACCCAGTAGTGCAAGATTCATATCCCGAAGATCAATAATACATAGTCCTCCATGTATCTTTTTCATGCATGCCTTCTCCCATCTGATAAGGTGATAGCCGGCTCGATCCGGGTTTGCCCCTTTCCATAAAAACCGTTTTCGGGTCCGGTCAATTCTCTGAATAACCCATCGTGACATTTCAAAGAAAGACAAATAATAAGCTGGGAGATTTGAGAGGACTGCATTAATAAGTGTAACTCTCCCTCCCAGTGATAGGGCTTTACCTATCCAACCTGCTAGACAGTTTTCTACCCGATCAATAATGGATAGCCAATCAGCCTTTTTTAGTTTCTTGGGCCTTAGTGGCAATCCCAGGTACTGAATGGGAAAACACTCTGTGGAGCAATTGAGAATTGTGGCGTGTTCTAGTGCTTCCTCTATTGTCAGGACAATGGGGATGAGAGCACTTTTGTGGAAGTTAACCCTGAGGCCAGACCAAGATTCAAAACTATATAACATTCCTTTGAAGACGATGGTTTCCCCGAGGTTGCCATTACCAAATAGGAGGATATCATCAGCATATTGGAGGATTGAGCAACCTTGGCGATTAACTCCCTTGGCCACCGGTACAGTCCACTTTGCTCTACTTCATTTAGTCATCATGGACCGAAGAACATCAGCCACAATGGTGAAGAGAAGGGGAGATAGCGGATCTCCTTATCTGAGGCCCCATTTACACAAAAACGGGTGGCCTGACACCCCATTTATCAAAATTGCCGTTCTGCTAGTGGAAAGACATGTGTGGATCCATCTGATCCATCTGTCCCCAAAACCTCTTCCAGCCAGCGCTTCTAGTAGGCAGTCCCATTCAACCGAGTCATAAGCTTTTTCGAAATCTAGCTTCAGGAGGTAGCTCTTAGTATTCGATGTGTGGCATTGGTGGATAGTTTCTTCAGCCGTAGCTATACTGTCTTGAATACATCGCCCTTTAATGAATCCTGTCTGATCGTGACTAATAAGACTATCCATCACCTTTTCGAGTCTATTAGCGAGAGTCTTGGTAATGATCTTGACCGAGCAGTTGAGGAGACTGATAGGGCGGAAGTCTCCCACACGACGGGAGTCTTCTTTCTTGAGAATCAGCACAACCTCCGCAGAATTAAATCTCCCTAGTTTGAGCTTATGGTCATAGAAGTCATCGAACACCTTCAGCAAATTGCCTTTGATTTTCTCCCAGAATATCTGATAGAAGATCATCGGGATACCATCTGGACCTAGGTCTTTGTCTTTCTCAAGTTGTTGGACTGCCTCAGACTTCCTTCTCATTGAAGGGTGCTTCTAGGGATTGCATCATAAGTTCGGAGTTGCCTGCCAAGTCCTGCCAGAACTCTTGGTGGAGAGGGACCCTCAGGTCCGCTTTGTGTCCAAAGAGAAGCTTGAAATGGGACTTGAATGCCATTCTGATGTCCTTGTCCCCTTAGATCATTCCAGAATCTGATTGGATCGAGTGAATGAGATTAGATCTATGCCGGACACTGGCTACTCAGTGGAAGAATGCTGTGTTTGCGTCTCCCTCTTTGAGCCACGAAATTCTGGATTGCTATTGCCATTTGATTTTCTCAAGCCTATAGAGTTGGTCAATTTCCTGTCTGGCTTGGAGCAACCTATTCCGCTCTTCCTGTAGCAGATCTCTAGTTTCTTCAGTCTTCTCAAGGACCTCAATACATTCAAGCAGGGAGTCTTTTGCCCTCCAAATCAGCGCGAATCTGGTCCAGTTCCATTTTCGGAGCTTGCTCCTAAGTCTTCTAATTTTTTCACACCATATTGCGATCACTTCAATCCCCATAGTGGGACAAGACCAATTCTCGTAAACCATGTGGTAGAAGCCTTGGATTTCCAACCATGCTTTCTGGAATCTAAACTTTGGTGATTTCCTGGGTTGATCTTTCCCGGAAGATAAGAAAATAGGAATGTGGTCCGTGGTGGGTTTAGGTAGTAATTTAGCCGAAGATAGAGGAAATTTGTTCTCCCCGTCAATGGAGACCAATATCCTATCTAGCTTAGCTAGAATTGGCGACGATTGCATGTTTGACCAAGTGAAGAGCCTATCAGAGATGGGAATGTCCAGCAGTTCCAGATCCGTGATAACCTAATTAAACGCTTCCCTATCAGAGTCACTAGATCCTCTGCCCCTGTGTTCTGAGGCGAACCTCGTGATGTTGAAATCGCCCCCCACCACCCAGGGGTGTGGCCAGTGCACTTGAATCGCTCTAAGCTCCGTCCAGAAAGCCATCCTAGCAGCAGAGGTGTGCGGACCAAAGACCACTGTAATTGATTGAGTCCACATGTCTGCTTTCCGTTGGAGCAAGACCAATAATGAAAATTTCCCGTAGAGCTCGTCCAGACAACAAAAAATGTCGGGGTTAAAACCAAGAGCGATACTCCCAGATGCCCCAATAGATGGAGACATCCTCCATTCAGAGATTTGATTTCCCCCCAACCAACTAAGTCTAGACATATGCGCTAGTTTGGTCTATTGAAGACCTACAATGTTGGCTTTAGATTTGGTGATGACCTCCTTAACCACTTTCCGTTTGCCCGGTCTACCGAGGCCTCTGACGTTCCTGAATAGAGCCTCCATTAACTATGGATGGAAACGAGATCGTTACTACTCGATTTGGACGTCGAGTTCGAAATAAGGCTAACCCTATCGCTCTCCCACTCCTACCCCCTAATTTTGTCAAGGAGAAATGCATTCCGATCGGTATCGCCTATCGCAAGACCACAAGTTTCGGCTAGACTAAAAATCTCATTATCAGTCATGAAATTAAAAATAGATGCTAGGAAGGAGCGCGTACCTACGTCGCTAGTCTTGACCGATTTTGCAGCTGCGACAATCTCCAAATAGTCATCTAAGGACTCCTCCATAGCCCTCTTAGCTACTTTCTGAACTCTAAAGCTTGTACTGCCCTGACTAGGCCCAGGTGCATATGTCTATGTAGTAGGGAAGGTGGATGGAACGAACTCAGGAGAAATGCCCGGGGACTCGTCTGCCAGCCCCTCAGAATCCAACGAATCTCCATCAGAGTACACATAGTCGTCTTCAAGATTAAGCCTATCCTCACAATCGTCCTCCTCGATAGTAATATTATAAGAGGCCACTTTACTCAGATTGTTGTTCAAAATCTGTTGCTCTTTGTGCAACTCCGCTACAATGGGCCCCTCTTTTGGTCCAAATACAATGTAATGCGCCATGGTCCCCTCTTTGGACCCATTAATGCATTCATTAAAACTCTCCTGTATGGGCTCATTAACGCCGAAGTTAAAGCCATCCTCTCCCTGGCGATTCAGCAAATCTGTAACGACCCGAAAAATAGCATATGGCTATTTTGCATCGAAATGTGTGCGCGATTGAGAATTTCGCGTGATTATGTATTTTCTGATAATAATTATTTTGATTGAGAAATATAAGATATATTGTCTACCTTATTTATTATTATTTTTGAAAATGAAATTATTTTATACGGTTTTTCAACGAAGTAGTTTTAATGTATTTTGTATTGTTTGGATTATTAAAGTAGAGAGTTGGGTTTTATTTGAAATGTATTAAAGCTAAGGGGCTTATACGAAACATTCCCCTAGATATTTATCTATCTATTATTAATTACTCTCCTTTTTACAAAAAACCCCTTCTCTCTCTCTCCTTCCCTTCTCCTTCTTCTTCCTTCTCTTCTTCTTCCCGGTTTCAGTCCCAAACCGATGGAAACCCCGGCCTCCTCTCCTCTTCCCTTCCTCCTCCCGTTCGCTCCCAACGAAGAAACCCAACTCCTTTCTCCTTCGCCTTCCCTTCTTCCCCTTCCTGGTTCGATACCGAACCCAAAGAAGCCCCGACCTCTCCTCCCTTCCTCCCGTTCGTCCACGCCCAGCCAAATCGAAAAGAACCCCGACCCGCACCTTCCCTCTTCCTCCTTCTTCTCCTTCTTCTCTTTCCCATTCCCGTTTCCATTCCCGATAAAAACGAACCCAAAAGAAACCATCACCGATCGTTTTCCCCACCTCAATCTCCTCCGATTCTCCATGGATTCCAAATTAAAATTAGGAGTAGACTAATGGAGGGATTCTCTACATCTTAGTAGCGTCGGATTTCGATTGGATTTCGGAAGGTATAACCCTAACTATTTTATTGTATAAAATTTAGTTGGGTTAAATTTTATTGAGTAGGAATGTTAGGGTAGAGAGATTTAGAGATATTAGAAATTGTAGATGTGAGAAATTAGTGGATTTTTAGAGAGATTTCAAGTTGCTAGTAAATTAGGATTTTGGCTTTGTAAAAGAGAATTATAGGGATATGAATTAATTCTCGGATAGTAATAGAAATTGTAGTTGAGCTACTAGAATATTTTGGGGCGATTTTAGTAATTATCTGAGGATGAAAATACCATAGGCATTAGATTGTTACGTGCATCGCATGTGTATATCCCAAGCGTTCAAAAAACGCTTGTGTGATATTTGGAATAGCGTTATTAGCTTTTATGATTGGTTTGAATTATTTGAGTTTAATTGCTTGAAATTGATGATAGGATATATTGCGACCTTGGAGGCGAGGTGGCATGGCGCTTCGGATCTTCGCGGAATATGTGAGTTATACTATTTATATATTTTCATGGTTTAAAGATATATGTGAGTTATATTATTATATGTATTTTGTGATTATAAAAATATAGTGAGTTAGTATATTTATATATTTTGCGGTTTGATGAATATGTGAGTTGGTTTATTATATATTTGTGTGGTTTGGAGGATATGCGAATGTTAATTTATTAAACGTATTTTTGTGTGTTAAGAAATATAGTGGGTTTAATTTATTTATATATATTTTTGTGTTTTAAGAAATATAGTGAGTGTAATTATTTATATATTTTGGTAGTTGAAGAATATGTGGGTATAAAATTATTCACGTATTCTTACGTATTAAGGAATATGGTAAGCACCGATTTACTACGTATCTTGTGATTGTAAGAATATGGTGAGTATGATTTATTTATGAAGTGATGTTTAAGGGATGATTGAATAACATATATGTGTATATAGGGATGAGTTACAATCATATGAGGATATCAAGATATGGTGTATATGGTTCTATATACGTAATTGACATTTTAAAGAAGTTGGATGAACTGAAGAGGTGACATGATTTATGGATGAGGCGTATAGGGAAATTTACTATCCTTGAGTATATAAAACCTATATAATGGATTCGTTAGGTATGTGAGGATTCTCTACTTCTAAGTTAGTTGCTTGCTCTCCTTATCTACTTATGTATGTGTAGAAAGAACCATCCTTAGGGTACTGCTTGTGTAGGTGAAGAAAAGAACCCATTTGAGGGTTTAGTAAATTGTGGATGTTAAAAGAACCCATCTTTTGGGTATGAATTGTTAGAGGTTTAGAAAGAACCCATTTTGAGAGTTAAGTAAATTGTGGATGCTAAAAGAACCCAACTTGATGATTATGTTAGTTGTAGTATGATAAAGAAACAATCTTTGGATGTTGTCAGTGGTAGGGGGTTAAAAGATCACACCTTTTGTGGATTACGTGTTGTAGGTTGAGGAAGAACCCATTCCTAGGGCTATATTATTTGTGTATGCCAAAGAGAACCCATTTGAGTTGTTAGTAGTAGCGAGTAAAAGAACCCACCCTATGGATTTAGATTGTTGTAGAGAAAGAACCCACCCTTGTGGTATAGTAAGAATCCATGCTTGAATTGTTATAGAAAGAAACCCATGGTTCAGTTGTAGTAGAACACCATGCTTGAGTTGTGTGAAGGACCCATTCATGCCTATGTGACGTTCCAGTAAAACCTATCATGTTTGAGTCGATTTTAGAAAGAAACTCATGTTGAGTTGATTATAGTAGGTATGCCATGATGGGTTGATTGTAGAAGAAACCCATGCTAAGTTGATTTTAGTAGATTCTTCTGTTGCTTATAATTATAGAAGATAAAGTTTGCTAGTAAGCACGTTTGGTTGCTTCTAGGTTTGACTACCTTAATGGTTGTTGTATGTGGATTTGCTCATACGTGGTTCGACTGGCCCGTATGTAGCTGTGGGTCTCATACGCAGCTTATTTGGCTCGTATGTATGTTGTTGTCTCATACGCGGCTCGACTGGCCCGTATGTAGCTGTTGGTCTCATACAGGGCTTATTTGGCTCGTATGTATGTTGTTGTCTCATGCGCGGCTCGACTGGCCCGTATGTAGCTGTTGGTCCTATACGTAGCTGTTTAGCTCGTATGTGTTTTTGGTTACTCGTATGTAGCTTCTTAGCTAATACGCAGTTGTTGTGCTCATCTAGGGTGATATAATTACCCTAAGGGTCATCGACCATCAAGACCACATCCTACCCCCTTAGAGTAAAATGAATAGATCTCACATCGGGCGTCGACGGATCTTAACCAATGTAGGTTGACCGTAGGCAGAGAGTGTTGGTAGAATCTGAGTTAGGGGTAGGGATGAGTGAGAGAGATATTATTACCAGAGTCTTGGATCGAGGGACCACGAGTTGGACCATGATTGGAAACTATGCAAGATTGCATAGGAATAATAACCTCATTAGGATAGTGACTTATAAAATCATTACTTAACCTTTTGCCCGAAAGAAGGGGAGTTGGTAGTAGGGTGCACCGTACGACCAAACCTTTCTTTAGGGCCGATCTTAGGTGGTGTTATTGGGTTGTACCTTCCCGTCAAAGGGATACGTACGGTGTCGTCTCACAAGTTGAGGACACGGGTTGCGTATCTCGCGCTGTTAATTCCTGAAGTACCGTGGCTAGGAGTGCCACAGGATGCATTGTGCAGTCCTGCACTTGCGATACCCCAGAGGGTGCCACAGGGTAGGCTTCGCGCTACCCTGCGCTTGCGAAACCCTATAGTTTGATTTTGGAATGACGCCCGATACATTGGGTTCGTCTATTTTGAGTGAGGTCCGGTTAGCCGGGTCGCGGTGGCGAACATAGACACCACTGGTGAAATGCAACAATGGCACATGACCACATCTGCAGCCTCGCGAGTCACGTGTAGGTGTCAGGAACAGGTTGTGTACAATTAGAAGTTCATAACGCGGGTTAAATCCCTATATATGGAGAAATGGCTTGAGATGGGATTGCATGTAGTATGGGCTGCATGTTACTTTCGGAGACTTGCTGGCATTAGAATAAGAGCATCATTGTATTAGTAGTATTGCATTAGAATAAAGAGCATCATTGTATTGGTAATCTTGCATTAGAGTTAAGTCATAACATACACTGGCACATCAATTATATGTACACGTGTCTTTTCCATTCAAGTTGAATTGCGAGTGTGATATGTTATTTCCAAACCATGTTGGCGATGTAGAGTCTATTGTGATGGAATGCATATAAATGGTAATGTGCAATGAGACGTTAGATTAGACATGAATGAAGGTGGTAGTATGCAAATGAATGCATATGCCTATGATGTGATATGTGATATAAGGCAATAGGATCAATATTGTATTATGAGAGGGGTTATTCAAATGATTACTAAAGATAAGTATGTTGTGAGTGGGTATGGATATACATACAGGTGATGACTCAGGGAGTATTGGATGTGAATTCCCATTTATGAGGTTACACGTTCAGATGTCAAGTAAGATTTGTTGATCTTGATATTATGAGTTCGTTATGTTTTTACTTATAAAGTTTAATTTATTTGCTTATCTTAATAAATTATACTCACACTAGAAATGGCTAACCTCTTAGTATTTGGGGGTTAGGGAGTCCATGGACTACCCTAGGTCCCTACTGTTACAGGTCCTCAGCAGCGCAGAGGTGAGGTGTAGGTACAGGTTTCCGGTGGAGTGGAGCTTCACCTTACTATTGTTGTTATGATGTAATTGTAAATAGTAAAGATTTATGCTTTAAATTGTACTTTTGATGTATAAGTATGTGGATGATGATGAAGAGTATAAGGTGAGGCGGCAGGATATGATTTTGACCCGTAACCATTTCGTTGTGGAGTGTCGGGCGTCGTGGTAGGTTTCTACAGGTTATTTTCTAAAAACTTACTATGTTTTCAAAAGGATTTATGGTTTTTATTTGATAATTGTTATACCGTTATGAGTTTGGCCCCCAGAGCATATATATATTGCCTGTGTGATGATGCTCATTTTGGCCTGGGGAGCCCGTAATATTATTGCCTGTAATGTGAGCTATGGAATTTAGAGCGAAATTCCGTAAGCTTTTTCTGTTTTGGGGCAGAAATTACAGGGGAGACTCTGCCCAATTTTTCTTTGAAACATAACCATTTTAGTTTATGTTTAAAGTGATATAGAAATTGGAAGAATTGAGTTTGGAGTCAAAAAGGAAAAAGGGCAGGCACTACAGTTGGTATTACAAACAGATATTTGTAATTACTGCGTGGTAACTCTGTGTTGAATAAAAAGTGTTAAACTTCCAGTATTTTGTGTATCGTGACTAATTGAAGGAAAGATCTTGGTATGTGTCACGGTTTCCCATGTATATGGAAATCGGGGCGCTACAAAACCCCCCCTCATCTTCTGTGCCTACCGCCTTCGTTAGTGGGCCACGTGGTCCCCTTCTCGGTGGATGGCAAAACAAATGAGGGCGTTTGGATCAATGCGTTGCTTTCGTCTTCTTCCCCAATACGTCCCTTTCCCATTTCGCCCTTTTCCCAAGATTTCCTTCCTATCGTTTTCTCTTCCAAACCTCTAAGGGAGTTCGTCTTCTTCCCCAAAACGGCTTCTTCCCTCAGAGGCTCTTGTCCCCAAGCTTGTAGCTTTTCCCCTAACAACCCATTTTCATGTATAGAGGTCTGCTCCTTGTTACCCCCGTTCGACTTCTTCCCCAAAAAAGCTTTCCTTTTTCCACTGTCTCTCACCAAAAAGGGGTTGGCTCCTTCAGCTGATGGCTCTCGTCCACAAGATTGCAACTTTTTCACAAAGTTCCTACTTTCATCATTGGTTTCCTCGCCTCGAGGCACTAGCACCACCTTTTTAGGCGTCTCGCTATCCTCGTTGGACAAAAGGGGGGACTTTCCGCCTTCATCTCTTGCTCTTTATGTTTGACCTCCTAAAGCTTGCATTTTTTTTACCATTTCTGGCACCTGTGAGACCTGACTGTCCTCTCTGATCCGTTCTTCGCACCTTCTCAACAACTTCAAGGGGTTGACTGCCTCTTTGGGAAATCTTTTGGCCCTCCTTCCATGGCGTCCTTCTGACTTAGTAAAGCTAGCCAAATCTGGTAATGAATCTCGCTCCTCCATCGTCCTTCCATCCTGGCCGTTGGTACCCTTGGTCGAACCTCATTCTCGACCAGAGGTGAACGACACTGACTTTTGAGGACCTGATCCCCCCGCCGGAAGGTCCAACCCAAGGTCCTGGTGCACCTCCTCCCCTCTCGCCGCTTTGATGAGCTCTCGGTGCGCCCGTTCAATCTCATGAGCCCCATCTAAGGTAAGATCCCATGCCGGTGAGACAACCTATTTGTAGGAGCGACCGTATCTGAGGGATGGGGGAGGAGTGGGAGACATGATTGCTTGGGACTCCACCTCTGTCTTAGCTCGCTAGTCGAGTACAAATCGAATGAGGTAGGAATCCTCGAACGAGAAATTTTTGCACAACGGGGCATTAGCGAGATGTCGCCACTCCGGATCAGTATTCTAGCCGATACAATTTCTGAGCGGCGAATTGTCTTCTCGTCGTTATCTTTAATTGTACCAAAGTCATAGATTATCTCTTGTAGTTCCTTCTTCTTCCAGAAGTGCAATGGCATATTATGGATCCAAATCCAGTATCTGTCACCATGCAGCCTCTCTGCTCCAAAGCTTGGTGTCCACATGGAAAACTCCATCTTGAAGTGGCCAAAATCGACCGTGCCTAGGTCAGTGACCTCGACCATCTTCTCTGGTGATGGGAACGAAAACCAGAAATTGTAAGTGGCACATTTTTTTCACTACCCAATCTCTGTGAGCCCTCATTGGCCACTTAGTGTTCAACGCTTGGAGAAGATGAGTCTTCGACGGCCTACATGATCTCACTCTGGCCACTGCACACCATTGGCGTAGCCATTTCTTTTCGTTCTTGATAATATCCAGGCTTTTAGCTAGTCTGATCAGAGTGGGGTTGTTTGGTGATCTTCCTCTACTAATTGGACGTTCGTCGTCATTTTTGTTGTTGGCGACGTTCGTGCAGGTGTATGACATGTGTCCCCACTTCATGCATTTCAGACATCTTACTTCTTTTGTGCAATCCTTCCGGTAATGTCCCAATTCTCCACAGTTGAAGCATGACACCGGTTTGCATTTTCCTTTTCTCTGTTTTTTTCCTGATTTCCTGTTCGGTTGGTGGTGGGGTATTGAGTTTCTTTTTTCCTTTTCGGGCCTACTTCATGCCACCTCGCCAATGATTCCCCAATCGGAGCCAGTGCCTCACCCTTCTGGAGTCTCATCGTTTGGATCCCCTTCTTGGTCCCACACTACGATAGACTTGAGAGAGAAGAGGAACTCCTCTTTTGATTGTGCGGGCGATTGGTGGGGGTTTTGTGAAGATGAGGCCATTCGAGGGGTGTGGCGTTGTGTGGTGGGTTTGGTTGGGGGTGTAGTAGCACGAGGAGGATTGTGGTGATGTGTGGGCGATCTTGAAGTGGGTGGAATGAGTGAGGGGTCTTGGTTGTCATGGCTTAGGTGTCTGGTGTAGTTGTGAAGGTCTCTGTTATGGTGGGGGTGGTGAGTTTGCCTGTGGTAGACCCTGTATCTGGAATAGTTTTTGTGCGGTTGTTGCCCATGCCCATTGTGATGGCTGTCCCTGTGGTTGGTTCTGTGTTGCATAACTGGTTGGTAGTGACGACGGTGGTCGTATTCCCTCTGGTCACCATGTTCTCTCTAAGTGTGACGCTGGACCGCGGGGGGGGGGGGGGGGGGAGGGGGGTTCTTTTACGCCCATAGTGGCTAGTAGGAGAACCCCCTCTATGGGCCCTGTCCCCTCGGGAACAACTCCTCTTGATGGCGATGATGATCGTTGCTTCTCCCCTCCTGTCATTGATGCTGCACTACGGTGTGCCCGCTTGTAGGGAGAGAGCACGTTTGAGCCTAGGGGAATCCTCCTCAGGGGGATGTTCAGAAGCATATGGTTTGGGATAGGGATAGTAGGGGCAGCCACTGCAAGTGGGTCTGAGGTATGTGGGTGAGGCGGAGGGGGTGGATGCGGGGCATCAGAGGTTGGGGGGCAGAGGTAGGGAGGTTGAGGGTGTGGCGTGCCCTCTCATTGGGCCCCCATCCGCTCAACTCCAACTCCGAAAGCATGGTTTGTTGTTGCAGGTTTTTCTATTTGAAAATTATTGATGAGTTCTTTTGTTTTGTAGGTGGTTCAAAGTGTTGGGAGAAAGAAGAAGAAGTAAAGTGAGAAGACGAGGGAAAGGTTGTAGCTCAGAGAAAGTGGGAGAGGGGAGGTGAAGCTCCGGTGAAGGGGAGGGGGTTCAGGTGGGAGGGAGAGGGAGAGGGAGAGCTCACCATTGATCAGAATCTTTCTCAAATTTAACAACAAATAACATGTTTTAGGATGCAGTGAGTTGACATAACACATTAGCATTTTGTTGGGAAGAGTTTAAATTTGTAAGCAATTATAACATAAATAGATCACTGTAGAGACTCAAACTCACAGGTAACATATTTGATATCGTGAAAACACTAAAATTAACCAACTGTATTGGTTTATTAACCAGAGCCTTTGCCTGGCAGATGATCAAATAAATTACATTCTAAATACCTATAACTTGACGATCTAAAATAGATTACAATTGACTATACCTGACATTGTTAACAGATGAAATCCTCACTGCATCCTCACTGCATATTATACAATAGAATAATATAATTGGAAACTACAATCTCCGTTATAGTCTATTGTATCCGTATTTTAGTTTTCTGTTGTATTCGTATTTGTAACTATATATATCTTTAATTAATGTTATTTTGTAGCAAAAATTTCCTTACCCTGACATTATCGACGGATGGGTGACTAAATCGGTCTCTAAGAAATGGAAGGACCACAAGATCTTCCTAAAAGGGAAGTATTATATGCCGAAGAGGACCAAGGCCGAAAATGCAAGGGAGGTTCTCGTAGGTGTGACAGCACAAGATTGACAATTTCTTATCAATATTTGGAGAAGTGATATGGGAAAGGTATATACTAACGGCAACTTCTGGACTTTTTTATTTCTTTGATAATATATTTCATTGATGTTGCTAATTATAATCATTAATAGAGGAAAGTTGACATCGATATAAAAAATCAAAAGATGTTGAAACTGAAGCACACTACTAGGAGCTCCATCTTTGTGCTAGTACGAGATGAGCTGCTAAATTACACTTCATTTTATTTGAAGTATTTTATTATAGTTATATACATAGTCCAATATGAAGAACACCTCACAAAATATATACTTCAAGTTATTTCAAGTTATTTCTTTTATTATAAGTTATACTTAGGTATATAGACATCTATTTTAATTAGCGATAAGGATAATAAATTTCGATTTTATAACTAAGACATCTTTCCATTTTATTTGAAGTCTTTTATTATAGTTTTCAATACTGCATATTACTTATATATATGAAGTATCAAATGAGGGAGAGAGTGTAACACCCTCACAAAATTGAGTTATGACAATTTTGCCCACGAGTGTTACGCCCAAATATTTTTTACTGTTACGAGTAATATTCGTAACGTATTTTTATATAAATGTCATGTGTATTTTATATTCTGATTATTTATATGTTTTCCGTTCTCTCAAAATTCTTTTTTATCCTATTTTGAGCCAACTCAAATATTAATTTTAATCTTTGTGTTTTTACGTGTATTGCACGTGTTTTCAATACACGTGTCGATTACGTATGTTTTGCCGTTACGTGAAATATTCGTAACATTATTAATATACATGTTCTATGTATTTTATATTTTGACTGTTTTTCGTTGTCACAAATTTATTTTGTATTGATACGTGCAATGCACGTGTTTGAAATGCACATGTTGGTTCATAAAATTTTCTAGAGTCATGAATATTTTCCTTCTCATTTTTCTAGTCACAATTGTATGGTTTATTTTTAATTAAAACCCATTAGGCCTAAATCTATTTTGTAGCCCACTAGAATTAATTTAAAGCCCATGATTAATTTTGTGTTCACTAAAATATACATTTAAAATATAGCTAGTTTGGTACACTTACCATGTGTAACATACACATCTAACCTAAAAAAAATTAATAATAAAATTTGTATGAAGAGTTTGCACACACATTGACTACACGTGCACGTATTTCTTGCCATGGTTGAGAATGAGGGAGAGAGATGTGAGTTAGTGAGAAGTGGGGAGTTATTTTGGAAAGTGGAGAGATATTTTGATCACACAATTTTTCTATAATAGTCCATACTTTTGTCAGGAACAACACAACTCAAAACAAAAACAAAAGAGAGAAAGAGGGAGAAGATCTTGCGGGTTGTGCTAGGAAGAGGCCAGCCATTTTTAAAGGAGCTTGGAGCTTTGGAGCATTATTTTCTAGGAATTCTACTAGTTGGTGGGTATTTTTCCAACTTTCTAATATAGTTTTATTATTAGAATGCTATATATGTGTGAATTATTAGGTGCATGATAACTTATATAGATTGAACATTCATGTTTAAATTATTTGTTGTTGACTGAATGTGTGAAATTATGATGTGTTTGATTTGGAGGCATTTTCATAATGTTTTGTTTTGAGTTCTAATTGCACTTCAAAAAAATCATAAATATTAAACTAGATGGAATTTAGAGCTAAATATTTTATAGGAGAATCTCGTATATGTCAAGAACATCCCCTTAAAATTTCATAATATTTGGATGTGGTTTACTATTTTAATAAAATCTAAACTTAAGACTGGTTGGCAGTTGGCTAGTTGCTGAAAATTTGCACACATTTTGGATTTTGATCATTTCAACATCTTAGATGAAGTATTTTGAGAAAATTCAAAACTAAGAACTTGAAGTAGAGCTCGTTAATCTTTCTGCAAAGTCCAAGAAATTATTTTTTCATAGAGAATTGAATTTATAATGAATTTTATAAGATTGAAAAATGACAGTATTTTAACTGCTATATAACATTTCGATCCTACTGTAGTTTTCGAAGAATACAGGGTTATAGACACAATATTTTGGGCAAACTTATAACTAAGAAGTTATAGTGAACTTGTATGCCTTTATTTTGGTCTAAAGCACACAAATTTTCATGAAGTATATATTTTTTTATGATTTTTACAAGTAGCATCAGCTACAGTTTTCGGATTTTGAACCTACTGTTTTGCAAATAAATTTATACAGGGTAATTGAGGATGAATGTCACGCACCGCTTCCCAGAAAGGAATACCGAATACAGATACGCGACACAAGTCCAGCGAATGGCTTTCACCATTCATAAGCTGTAAGGATCTTTACAACATGTACAATAATAAACAAGAAATATACAGGAAAATAACCAACCACGCATGCAAGAATAAATCAACATAGTCAACAGGATTACTTGAAAACAAGAATACTTAATCTCAAATAATCAAGTCTGAAAACAAGACATAAATCTGGGACAAAAATGCCGAATACAAAATCCATGTAGCAATTACAATTTATTCAAAAACACGAAATAAACTCAAGCAAGAAACTCCAGTCGGCCTACAATACTTGGTCACTGTTGCCGCTGGATTCGGTGTGGAGGCAATCAGATGAATTTGTGGATTCGCAAGAACTCGAATGGGTCAAATCTGACCTCTTCCACTGCTGTTAGGCTAGGCTCCTTGGTGCTGCCGCTAACCTGCATGAAGTACGAAACACCAGGATCGATCCAGGCGACGCACCCTCCGAAGCTCTTGTCAATACTCAGAAAAAGAATATCAAAAGAACTTTAGGTAGGCAAAGAGTGATCACCTTGTAACGGTAGGAGGTAAGGGGATATTTATAGTCACCGTGGGGATCTGTTTCGAGATAAGAACGAATCTTTACTTCCCGGTGTGAATGGATAGAAGTGGTTAAAACCACCTCTAGTAGATAAGGACGAGCCAGGATTTCCTCATATCCTGTTGAACTGGTCCGTAACCAGTTGGGACTGGTTCTCAGTTGAACAGATCTGTTCACGGGTTACTGGGACCAAGAGAAGAGACCCGGTTCCCATTTCGGACCCGTCCGTAGGTGAAATTACCGTTTTTCCCCTGTGAACTTTAAGATTCGTACCCAATCTGAACAGTTCCGTTTTAACCCCATTTTTAGCCATATCACGAGCCCCCCAATCCCATACACTGTGTACTACAGCCTTTGGGGAGTAGTTTTGTTCTTCCATTGGCGTATAGAGCTTTATCGGAGTTCTTAAAGGGGGTTCGAATCCTGTTTGAGAGGTAACGGTGTTTTCCTGAGCTGGTAACATGCCCAAGTTTGCTCTTAGGCTCTTCTGGATTTTTGGTGATTTTTCTCGATTTTTACATTATTTTTCGACTCATTTATTCAATTTTGCAAAGCGATGATTTATTTTTCGGGAGCATTAATTAATTATTCTAACTAATAATTATTTACCCAGGGGTTCAAAAAGATTTTCCCAAATATATAATTCTTTTTAAGAATTTTTAATTATTTTTCCTGAATTTTTAATCATTTTTTGCAATTTTTAAATAAATAATTCGAATTAATAAATAAAAAAAATTTAATCCCCCTATTTATGACGTGGCACGATCTGAGGCGTCCAACAGTCTTTGGCGCAAATATCTGGATGATTAAATGGTGAACCATTCATCGGCGACGTGGCTGAATCTAATACGTTGATCAGATTGCCGCGCGTGTCTTGAGGTGATCTGATGGCTGGCATGGTACGAAGGAGTTTTCTCCCTCGTTTGGGGGTCGGTGGCAAGAATGCTCGACACCAGTTGCTGACCCCCTTTAGACACCTCGGTAGGCTGACACGTGTCTGGGTGGAGTCTG
Source organism: Hemerocallis citrina (assembly GCA_017893485.1). Lineage (NCBI taxonomy): Eukaryota > Viridiplantae > Streptophyta > Magnoliopsida > Asparagales > Asphodelaceae > Hemerocallis > Hemerocallis citrina. Next base: position 258,267,486 of record CM030362.1, on the reverse strand, counting down.
AGGTCCAGGGGGTTCGGCATACGTTGCCGAAGTCGAGTGGTACCTCGAGATGGCGACACGTGTCTAGGCTGAGGCCGAGGTCGAGGAGGTTCAGCGTGTGTTGCCGAAGTCCAAGAGACTTTTTTCTTGCATTTGGATGTCGGTGGCAAGAACGCTCGGCGAATGTTGCCGAAGTCTGAGAGAGATTTTCTCACATTTGGACGTTGGTGGCAAGAATGCTTGGCGAGGGTTGCCGAAGTCCAAGAGGGATTTTTTCTCACGTTAGGACGTCGGTGGCAAGAACGCTCGGTCAAGGTTGACGAAGTCCAAGAGAGACTTTTTCTCACGTTTGGACGTCAGTGGCAAAAATGCTCGGCGAAGGTTGCCGAAGTCCAAGAGAGACTTTTTTCTCACATATGGACGTCGGTGGCAAGAATGCTCCGCGAAGGTTGGCGAAGTCCAAGAGAGATTTTTTCTCACGTTTGGACGTCGGTGGCAAAAACGCTCGGTGAAGATTGCCGAAGTTCAAGAAAGATTTTTTTTCTCACGTTAGGACGTCGGTGGCAAGAACGCTCGATGAAGGTTGCCGAAGTCCAAGAGAGATTTTTTCTCACGTTTGGACGTCGGTGGCAAGAACGCTTGGCCAAGGTTGCCGAAGTCCAAGAGAGACTTTTTCTCACATTTGGACGTCGGTGGCAAGAACGCTCGGCGAAGGTTCTCGAAGTCCAATAGAGATTTTTTCTCACATTTGAATGTCGGTGGCAAGAACGCTCGGCGAAGGTTGCAGAAGTCCAAGAGAGATTTTTTCTCACGTTTGGATGCCTGTGGCAAGAACGCTCGGCGAAGGTTGCCAAAGTCCAAGAGAGATTTTTCTAACATTTGGACGTCGGTGGCAAGAACGCTCGGCGAATGTTGCCGAAGGCCAAGAGAGATTTTTTCTCACATTTGGGCTGTAGGTGGCAAGAACGCTCGGCGAACGTTGCCAAAGTCCAAGAGAGATTTTCTCACATTTGGGCGTCGGTGGCAAGAACGCTCGGCGAATGTTGCCGAAGTCCAAGAGAGATTTTTTTCTCACGTTTAGATGTCGGTGGCAAGAATGCTCGGCGCAGGTTGCCGAAGTCAAGAGAGTGAGTTTTTCTCGCATTTGGACGTCGGTGGCAAGAGCGCTCGGCACAGGTTACCGAAGTCCATGAGTGAGTTTTTCTCGCATTTGGACGTCGGTGACAAGAGCGCTCAGCGCAGGTTGCCGAAGTCCAAGAGAGTGGCGTGTGGCATGCTGATAATTGGACTGTTGACTAGCCAGAGACATGCGGCACTCTGACCGTTTGGCTGTTGACCAGTCAAAGGCCTGTTGAGTTTCTTGTCGTCTTGTGGTTGATGGGCCAGGCTTTTGAATTTTTGAAGCCCATTAGTCTCGATTTTTGTGCAGCTTCTATAAAACTTCACCCCCACCCCTCACTTGTTCATTTCTCAAGTTTTTACTCAGGCGAGATTTTACCAACTTCCGGTGATCTTTCTGACCGTCGCTGTCACTTCAAGGTAACTCAATACTTAGCTTATTTTTAGAAAATTTCTAGCTTTCCCCCGAGGACAGAGACCCCCCCTCTCTCGCTGTCTTCGAGCCAAATTCCTCCTATTGACAAAGGAAAAAGCATTGAAGGGCCTACTTCGGTTGTCGTGGAGACTGTAGTCGAGAACCCACGCAGGATGGGGGAGTTCGGGAGGTTTCCTGGGGTTCTGATCGAACTTCAGAGGGTTCGGGAACTGCCGGAGGAGCACGCCGAACGGATCGTGTACGGAAGGGGGCGGAGTTTTGAAGAGAATGCCGCGAGGGAGACTTCGGAAGTTGACGATACTATCTCCATTCTCAAAGAGGCCGACTTGGTATCAGTTCGAGAATTCTTTCTGATGCCCAAGGAGTTCGAGTTAATGTTGTCTGGGCCTGGAGTGAGGGCCAATTCACCGATGTCGGTGGATATGTGCTTCTGGCCAGTCGATGCCTTCATAGCTGGGGCGCGGCTGCCACTCCACCCATTTGCCGTCCAAGTTCTGCGGTGGGTCTGAATTAGCCCAATTTAGCTCAAGCCGAATGGGTGGAGGGTGATCAACGGGTTCATCCTCCACTGTCAGGCGGCGGAGATTGAGCCAGATCTGAGGGTGCTTCGGACGCTATACCAACTTCACCAGCTGCACAAGTTGGAGTTTAGGTTCTACCTAGCTCCGAGGCATGGGGCTCGGCTCATTAACTGTTCTGACTCGATAAAGCATTGGTGGGACAAGTATTTTATCATCTAGAGTCGACAGTCATGGTGCATTCCGACGGGCTGGGTCGAAGAAGTATCGAAAAGGGTGAAGGAGAGTCCGGTGCTTTACCCCAACGAAGAATACATGGTTTGGGTTCTCCTCAAATGACCGAAGCTCGACTGGAGGGACCTGACCGAGGAGGTGCTCTTCAGGGGGGGCTCTGCTGCATAAACCCCAGTATGCAGTTTACCGTTTTCTTTTTTGGTGTTCAGTTTTTACTTGCGTTTAATCACCGCTCCTTCTTGTGCAGCAACCATGGACTTCGATGCTGTGATGGCTCAACACGGTGCTCGTAGCAGCAAGGCTTTGAGGAAGAGGAAGAGGGTCATCACAAAGGTGACCTCTCTGAGACCCAAAATGGTTGCTACAGCGGTCGAGGAAGCAACGGCGTCGGCCACTGTGGTCCAGAGGGCGACGACCCCGGCAGCCACTTCGACCTTGGTGGAGGCGGGTGTGTTTCCCTTAGTAGCCGCTCTGGGAATGGAGGCGACTCCTCTGACGGTCGAGGCCGAAGGGTTCTTGACCGAGGAACACAAAAAGATCTTTGTCCCGGATTGGCAAGTTTGAAAGCTCGATGGGTTCCTCGGTGACTCGGCATCGAACATGCAAGCTGTTTAGCATCTCGTGACACCGAAGGATCGTGCCTCCATGGACGCTGGTGGAGTGGGGGACGATGCGCTCGAGATCGCCTGAGCAGCGGTATCAGTAAGTAGCATAGGTTTGATAGTTATGTACTTGTACTCTCTTGGTTGTCATGCAGCCTTATTTTTTTCTCGCAGATTACCTGCCACTTCCGTCATCTTATGGAAAGGATGACCGAACTCGAGAAAGAGTTGAAGCAGGAGACGGACAGGGCTCGGGCGGAGAAAGCTCGGATCGCCAATGAGCTCGAGAAGCTGAAGGTTGAGGCCGACGGGATGACGATCAGGATGGAGTACCTCGACGGTCTCGTGGCGAAGCTGGAGGCCGATGTTGCCATTCTGCTCTGGCAGAAGGAGTCAGCGGCGAAGGAAAGGGAGGAGGCCAATGAGGCTGCCAAGATTGTCGCCGCCAAAGAGGCCAAGACGGCGGCCATGGAGAGGGCTCAAGGTTCCTCGCGGTCAATATGGCGAAGGCCTATGCTGGTGCCATCGAGCAGGTGAAGGAGAGCTACCCCGAGGTGGATTGCTCCGGATGGCGACTCTTCCCTGGCCACGTCCCGGGATTCGACGATGCCTCAGAGGAAGGCGAAGAAGGGGATGACGACGTGGAAGTCGAGGCCGAGGATGCCGAGATAGAGCCCGGCTCGGAGGCCACGCCCTTGGCGATCGTCGCCGCACCGGATGGGTCGGATCTCACAGCGACCGGTAGCCACGACAAAGAGGTCCGGCCTTGACTTGTAGTTCATATTTTTGATAAGAAATGTATCGCCTAATCGCGGACTAGCCACCGCTTGTAACTTTTTGAATTTCAATGAAATGAAACTTTTTGAAATCTCTCTTTGGCTTAGTGTTCATTGTGATTTATTTGGTTTGCTTCCGAGTCTTGTAGTGGTTTCATTTGAACTTAGCACTTTGTCTGGGCTATTTCAGATCGTCAAGGTATCTCAGTTGGTCGAAGTATCTGACCTTGCTGAAGTGTCTCGCCTCTGGAATGGACTTGGGATCACAAAGTTGAGCCTTGCTCGGACTCGAGAGAGGTTGTTTAAAACCGATTCGGAGTTGAACTATCTCAAGCTGACGTTGACCCGTCGAACCTCTGAGCTGAAACGGCTGAAGGAGAAGACTCATGAAGTGCCCCCCAAAGGGGAGGAGACATGTCCTTTGATGGCCTTTAGTCAGGGGTTACGATTAAAATTCCTTCTTCAGTTCTCTGTTCGATGTCTGGGCTGAGAGAGATGGGCTGAAGAATGTGGTACTCGAGAAGGGCTTCGAGGCTGCAGAACTTCGGAGGACAATCACCGAGCCCTCACTTGTGGGTAGCTCAAGCCGAATGCCACATTTGAAGGTTAGAGTGACGGATGAGCTCCTGAAGGCACGGGTCGTAGAGCTAGAGGTCGAGAACCACCGGCTGCGACGACTTTCCGAGGGGAGCAACATCAGGAGCACTTCTTACCCCCGAGGTGAGTACGCCATAGGTAGGTCATTCCACGAGTTGGCGGTATGCTCACCCCCGTCATGGGTGCCCCGGTGATGCACATAGCGGAGCAGCTGGTTCTTCGAGCAGAGCGTCCATTGGGGTGACATTCAGACTCTCCGGTGCCGACGATGCAACTCGGCTCTCCGGTCTGGAGACTTTCGCAGGAGTAAGGCCCCAGCAACAAGATGTTCACCAGCTTCGTTTGTCATTTAAGAGAAGTATCCCGCTCCCTAGGAGGGGTTAAGGCAGATCCTTGTAATTTTGTAAACTTTTGCTTTCAATGAATTGTACCTTGATGTAAAGATGAGTCGTTGGTCTGTAGTCAGACTTGTACCTCAAAGTCTAATGAAATAGCGAACTCGTTTTCTGAACGTGTGTTTTGTTATTGTTTGCAAGCATGTCAAAAGTTGTGGAACCAGAACACTCAGCTCAAATAGCCGAAGTCCAAGAGATTGACTTTTCTCGTATTTGGATGCCGGTGGCCCGGATGCTCGGCACACGTCGCCGAAGTCCACGAGATTAATTTCTCGCGTTTGGACGTAGGTAACAAGAACGCTCGGCACACGTTGCCGAAGTCCACGAGATTGATTTCTTGCATTTGGACGTCGGTGACAAGAATGCTCGGCGAATGTTACCAAAGACCAAGAGAGTGATTTTTGCTTGTATTTGGATGTCGGTGGCAGGATCGCTCGGCACGTGTTGCCGAAGTCCGAGAGGTTAAATTTTCTCCCGTTTGGACGTCGGTGGGAAGAGCACTCGGCACATGTTGCCGAAGTCTGAGATATTGAATTTTCTCCCGTTTGGATGTCGGTGGCGGAAGTGCTTGGCACGGGTTGCCGAAGACCGAGCTTGTCGTTAGAGAATGCCAACAGCTTGTGGGAGCAGTTCCGAATGGTGAACCACTTTGTACTCGCTTTAAAGCAAGTAGTTGAAGTGGAATCGAACCAAGTGTTGGACTTTGAGCTTGTCGTTTAGGGAATGTCAACAGCTGTAGGAGCAATTCCGAATGGCGAACCACTTTGTAATCGCTTAAGAGCGAGTAGTTGAAGCGGAATCGAACCAAGTGTTGAACTCCAAGCATGTCGTTTAAAGAATATCAACAGCTGTGGGAGCAATTTTGAATGGTGAACCATTTCGTACTCGCTTAAAAGCAAGTAGTTGAAGCGGAATTGAGGACTCCGAGCGTGTCGTTTAATGTTTTTTTTGTAAGCGCCAAAGTAGTACTATTAGAATGCTCAAAATAGAGAACTTGCAGGGGTAGATTGCTTTTATTGAAAACAATTAGGCTGCCACTTCTAAGTTGCGAGCCGCTCTTACACTTTGATAAGGAGAATACAAAAAAAACTTTGACATGTTTTATGGAGTGCTCTTGGGAAAGTTGCTTGGAGCGGTGTTTAGACACCCTCTTGGTACTTCATCAAGTGCTCTGCGTTCCATGTCCTCGGTATTCTCCTGCCCCCCGGGTCTTCGAGTTGATACGCGCCTGAGTGAAAAACTCTGGAGATCCTATACGGTCCTTCCCAATTGGGTTCTAACTTGCCCTTTTTGCTCGGAATGGAGATCGACAGCTTTCGGAGTACTAGGTCCCCCTCTTTGAGATTAGCAGGGTGGACCTTTTTGTTGTAAGATTGCATTATCCTACGCCAGTAGGTCTGTTGTCGGATGGCAGCTCTTTCGCGGACCTCGTCTATGAGGTCCAAGCAGTTGCGAAGTTGGTTCACATTCTGCTATTCTCTGTAGGCGATCAATCTGGGCGAGGGTAAGCCGAACTCCAGGGGGATGATGGCTTCGGTGCCGTATGTGAGGTTGAAGGGAGACTCCCTTATTAGAGTCCTCTTGGTGGTGCGATATTTCCAAAGCACGTTGGGAAGCTGTTCGATCCACAACCCCTTTGTAGATTTATCGAGCCTCTTCTTTAGGCCGAGAGTATTTGTCGGTTAGCATTCTCTGCTTGGCCATTGGATAGAGGGTGGGCTACCGAGGAGAACCGCTGCTGGATGCCAAGGTCGACGCAGAAGTTGCGAAATGTTGCTCCTGCGAATTAAGTCCCGTTGTCGGTTACGAGGATACGGGGTATACCTGAACCGGCAAACAATGTTCTTCCAAAAGAACTTCTGGACCTTGTGCTTGATAATCGTTGCAAGGGGTTCGGCCTCGATCCACTTGGAGAAGTAGTCTATCGCCACGACCAAGAACTTCAGCTGGCCCCGCGATGGAGGGAAGGGTCTGAGCAAGTCCATCCCCCACATTGCAAAAGGGGTTAGACTTGCCAAGGAGGAGAGTTGGGCTTGCGGTAGGCGACGAATCGGAGAGAACCTCTAGCAGGAGTTGCATTGGCGAACGTACTCTTCGGAGTCACTTAGGAGTGTGGGCCAGAAGTAGCCATAATTTAGGAGTTTGCGGGCAAGGGATCTCGCTCCCAAGTGCGCACCACACATACCGTCATGGGCCTCCTTCAGGGCATAGTGCGCTTCCTCAAGGGAGAGACACCTCAGGTAGGGTCGGCCATCAATCTGAGTGTAGGAGCGTTTGTACATGACTCCATCAAGAAGTGTGTACCGCTATGCTCTGGTCCTTGATCCTTCTCGCCTCTTTTGGGTCTTCTGGAAGAACTCCATCTCTAAGGTACTCGAGTAAGGGCTTCATCCAATTCTCCCCAAGTGTGAGGGGCATGGCCTCCATTGGTTCCAAACTGTCTTCCTCCATACTCAGTTTCAGGAGTACCTCTATCATTGCGGTTCGCTCCAAATCCTGGAGGGAGGAGGAGGCGAGCCTTGAGAGGTCGTCGGCCTGTGCATTTTCCTCAAGGGGAACCCGTTGGAGTCGAGCATCTTCAAATAAGGCCAGTATTCCCTTTGCCTTCGCCAAGTACTTGGCCATGTGCTCATCTCTTGCTTCATACTCCCCGGACACCTGGTTCACGACCAGCTGCGAATCACTGGACTTGGATATGCTTGGCCCTGCTTTGCGGGCCATGTAGAGTCCCGCTATGAGTACCTCGTACTTGGCCTCGACACAGGAAAGTTTAGGCGGAGGGAGTACTGCAGGACGAAAGCATCTGGGCCAGTCAAGATGACACCTTCCCCACTTCCGTCGGTGCAAGAGGATCCATCAACATAAATAGTCCAGACCAGGGGGTCGGGAATGGTGCTCTCCACAATGAATTCTGCTAGAGCTTGGGCCTTGATGGTAGGTTCTGGGTTGGTAGCTGATGTCATGTTGGCTTAGCTCGATGGACCACTTCATAAGACACCCGGAGGTCTCGGGCTTGTGGAGAACTTCTTTGAGCGGCTAGTCGGTGAGAACGACCACCGAATGAGTCTGAAAGTAGGGGCGGAGCTTTCGGGCCGCAATAACCAAGGCAAGAGCCATCTTCTCTAGCTTCGGGTAACAGAGTTCAGTGCCCCGAAGGACCTTACTCACGTAGTAGATGGGCCTCTGCATCCTGTCCTCTTCTCTTACTAGGACTGCACTGAGGGTCTATTCCGAAGCGGCGAGGTATAGGTAGAGGACCTCCCTGGGCCTCGACTTGCTCAAGAGTGGGGGGCTTAGCTAAATATGCCTTGAGCCTGGTCGAAAGACTCTTGTTGCTGTAACACCCCGAATTCCAAAACAGACTGAATTCGAAGTTCCACAGGATCTTTACACTTCTCTTCGTACAATTTTACAAGAAAATAAAAACTTTTGTTACATCAGAGTTTACATTTATATTACATATTTACAGCGGAAACAATTTACAACAATTTACATGAATTGAAATGTACAACACTTGAATCATTCTTTAATCAACATGCATTCTTTAGTCGTGTTAATCACTTTACCCTGCATAAAAACTGTGGGCGCGTCAGTTACTTACAACCGACGAAATATTATATACGGCTATCCTCTCTATGCCGAACTGTATAACGATTCTCAAATACTTACACAAACCACAAGCTTGATCACAAACAGAACTACAAGGGACTATCCTATTGATGTCGTGTTTTGTGGTGCACTTAGTCCTTAATGCAGTCATGTATGTTACATGACACTAATGCGCACTTGTTCATATTCTATGCATTCCATACTACATAGGTCTGAGGGCAAGCCCTTAACCGTTCTTCATCTTGTAGGGTTCAATCCCTCGTCATGACTTAAACTAGTACTGTAACTACGATAAGTATCCTAGATGCTCTATGAGTTACGAGCTCATGTCCAGACATCCTGGAGGGGAATCTCACGTCATGTCACGATGCATCGTGAAGAGCCAATAGACAATTCAGCCTTTGTCATCGGACATGACACCACCTGCAGTCACCAAACACCCCACGAGCGTCGCCTGCGGTACGGACTCCTGGAGACATATCCACATCATGACACGACGCATCGTGTAGACAGCCTGTGAGTATTCTCACACCGTAGCTCCGAGGCCCTCATACTCGTGTTTTTCTCTTATTTTCATCACATTTTCACTACGTATCTAGTCCTTAGTTATTTGAATCATGAACAAAATCAATTCTCTAGAGTTAGCCCTTCCTCATACCTGTAACCCCTATTTTTCATTTTATGTATTTTGGAGTGTATTTTTCATTTTTGTGTATTTTTATATCCCTTGTATTTTTTGAAACCGTATATTGGGTTATTTTCAATATATATATTCTTTTCTTTCATTTTTGAACTCCGTGAGTTGTTGTTCGTCGTTTTTGTTCGTTTTCACCGTTTCAAGTTCTTTTTCTCATTTTTCTTGGCCTCGTTCATGATTATTATTTATTTTGGTGTTAAGATGGATTTTTGGGGGTGATTTAACCAAATTGTAATTTTTGACCCTTAAGGAGATTTTTAGGAGCCATAGGATTCATTATATATTGTATCCCTAATTGGAATCTACCCAATACCCATTACCCATTTGTATACCTATTAATTCATATTCATACCCACTACCTATTAACCCACAATTAACCCATATAACCTAACACCTCCTTAACCCTAACCCTATTCTCTTTTCCCTTTAATTGAGTCCCGTCCTCCCTCTCCCTACATACAAACCAGCTCTACCCCCCTTCCCCACATCCAGCCTGTGCTATCCAACCCCAAACCGAGCCCCCATTGCGTCAAACATCCCCTACATCCATCCATACTTCAATCTACTTCATCTCCACAACCCTAAACCACCCTCCTTGTTGGCCGGCCTCTCCCATCAGCACCACCATCATCCAAAACAGTGCAAGACCATCCCTTGGCTGTGTTTTTGAAGTGGGTATCATCCACTTTGGTTCGTGCATCAAGGAGGTTGATCGTAGGGCATTTTTGGTTCGTGGGTTCGCTAGAATTCGCGCTATGAGGGATTTTGTTCGTGGGTTTTGCACTTGGACTCGTTTGCATCATGTTTCACTCCATTAGAGGTAAGTAACTTGTACATAATTTTATTAGGTTGATACAAGTCAAAAAGTTCACACATAGGGTAGTTGAGACTAGAGACGGCCAAAAATTGTATTTTTATTTGTGAGTTTTGTCTCTATTATGTAAATCAGGCCATAGATGACTTAGGACATGAGAATTAATAAGTTGATGCTCTAGGTTTCACCCAAACTTGATTTTGATCGTGTATGAGACATATTGCATGCTATGTGTTTGACTGATTGTCCATGTGAGAATTATTAGGTTTGGACATGTTAGAAATCCTTAAATATGATATTTAGATGATTGGTAGGCTGCGTTTCAAATTTGGTTAAGTTTGGTTCATTATTGTGGAAGTTATGACGTTTTTAAGATGAAGTGTGAAATCTGGAAATTGCGGGCTGTGCTGTGTTGTTTGCTGTTTTCACCTATGCTAGGGTCCGAATCTCAACTTGGACATTTCAAAGTAAATTGTAGATAATTGTATCTATTTTCAAACCCCACATTTGGAGATCGTATGACTGAGATATGATAATTTTAGTACAGACGTGTTGGTAGTTTTCAAATTCAGTTTTGTGTCAATTTTGCTAACTATTTATTTTCAAGATCTAGGATATACATAATATCTTGCTATAATATTTTGTTCAGTGTTTCCTCATGATGTTAGGGACTTCCCAGATTTTTAGTGTATTTTAAAGATGAGATTTGTGTGGTGTTTCATACACTTTACTATAATCTACTATTGCTGTAAATTGCGTGCTGTTCAGTATAGAACCCTGTTTTCACCCTAATTCTTTATACTGTATGAAAATTATTTGTGAAATATAAAAGTTAGAAAATTTCATCTATTTTCATGTAGTTTTGGCAGAATTGGATTTCGAATCACTGATTGCGAGATATCCTAATTTTCGTACAGCAGTGTTGAGAATTCCAGATTCGTTAAAACTATATTCTTGTGTTACTTCTTATTTTTGATGGCTTATCTATACTTACTAGAATATTATGAAACTTGTTATTTTGAGTCTATACCTATAGGGGAATACCCCAGATTTTTTGTCGGAATTATTTGATATGTTTTCATGCTGTTTTCATGCTTTTGAAGTCGTTCCCCTGTTTTCTGGCTGAACATAAATCCTGTATTCAAATTAGTTTTGAGTTGAGATGTTGTGAACTAGTATGTGACTTATTTATATGTGTTGGAATCGTGTGGATGTCTAGTTTTCAGATCCATCGACGGATCTTGATTTACATGTCTTTAGCTCTCAGAATCTCGGTTTTAGTACTGATTGGTCTTGCTGACCTGATTATGAACATACCCATTTGTGCTCGTTTATGTGACTCCATATTAACTATACCTGCTGATGTGATCCCCTGAACCTAAACCTGATTATACCATGTTAGTTTGAAACCATTTAGCGCACATTTATGTCTATTTAATAACCATAATAAAAAGTAATCAAGCCGGGGTTTATGGGAAGGATCTAGTAGAGGGAAAGCATAGAATCGTGTACTTGGAGGCGGACCAATGGGTTCAGACTGTTCTGTTATTGATTACCTGATTACATGCTTCCCTATAGAAAGGTGTACTCGGAGGCGGACCACTAGGTTCGAACTGATACTGTTACTGTTACTGATTACCTGACTGCACACTTCCCTATAGGAAGGTGTACTCGGAGGCGGACCACTAGGTTCGAACTGTCACTGCTATTGTTACTGTTACTGATACCTAAGTACACTGCCCTATAATATCTCCTACGAAATCTACATACGCAACTGTTTTGACTGTAGCAATCATGTGATAAAAAGATGGCACATGAAGTGCTACCTAGTTAGTAATACCCATAAGACTGTAAGTGCATAAACTGATTACTGTTAGACTAAGAATGATATACTGAGACTGTACACTGATACTGACACACTGTTAACCTGAAACTGATATACTGTTATCCTGATTCACTGATATACTGAGATACTGTTACTAGAGACTGTTAGTTATCTTATGACACTGCCTTAGACATGAAACAACTGTACTGTTAGGATACCATGTTAGATATTACTGTCGATGCATTATGACCTGTTATTAGTTAGTTTTCCCATGTGCTTGTATCCTACTCTATTTGTGATCCGAACTTGTAATTAACGGGTACTTGTGTTTTCTCTTTTCCTCTTTCCTGCATTCGATGAATTGCAGATTATGGCGAACAGGTTCAAGATGGTATTGGAGACTTGAAGTATTAGTTGCTTTTGATTATTATTATTTCTTGTATCGTGCTAGAACAATATTTGTATTCGTGAGACTTGTATTATTCTGGTATTTTGAGACTTGGATATTATTTGTATTGGGTGATGTGACCCAGAATATTGTTTTTCTCCAGACTCTGTTTTATTTTGGAATATTGTATTTGATTTCAAATAAATTTTTGTTGGTAAATTGTTTCAAGTATTCGTGAATGGTTGTGACATTTTTTGCTTCCGACTCTGATAAATTCTGTGATGTGTTGCAAAGATTTCTGAAACAGCTTAAGGATGATGAAAATCATTCGCTGGGCTTTTGTTACGTACTTGTATTCCGTATTTTTGGGAAGCGGGGCGTGACAATACCGGTTTTAACCATTTATACAACATGACCCAAATTTTGGTCTTTTCATTTCAACATATTTCTTTTCAATGCCGATATGAGGCTTAGCTATACTCTAGTTTCTCAATTTCACTTCATAATCACAAAATTTGAGTCTTCATACTCATAAGTTCTTTTTCACAATTAATATGATTTCCATTCTTTTCTATGAATCAAATCTCATATATCAAGTTCACTTTCAATTCATGCATTTCATAGTCAAAATTTATTCCAGTAAACACATATGTTTTTCGCTTGTTATTTCTTTTCTTTACTTGATTCAAACTACAAGGTCGTATTTTTCATTCATATACAATACCCAAATTAGGCAATAAAAGTCCATAAATAACACACTTAAATTTTCTTCCATTCAAAATTCTCTTTTATAATTTAGTATAATCTTCTCATGAAAAATAATCGCTTTTCATATTTATACAAATGTCAACTTCATGCAACTCTACTTAATTTTCACTTCTAAATCACTTTTATTTTAGTCAAATCATGCAAAAATATTGTTCATAAGATCTACATATTTTAAGAATAATTATAGTATTTTGTTCGAATTTTTAAAAGCCAAATAATCAATTTAAAACCCAAAAAAATCAAAAAGTTTTAAACCTGCCGAAACCAGGAATCGAACCCAAGACCTGAGACTAGCCAACCGCCACCGAAAGCCAACTGGGCTAAGGCGCAACCATGATATGGCATGGGGTTTAATGGATAAGGGATTTTGGTTTCAATTTGGGGTTTTATTCAAAAACGAAAACAAAAGGGCAGAGCCCAATTTCGAACCCAAGACCATAGACACCCACAAGCTACAGTAAGCGCCCCACGCACCCATTAACCAAATGGTCTAAAAGACCAAACTGATATAGAGTGGGGTTTTTAGGGGTTTAAGTCTGAGACTTAGTTATTTCAAATTTTTACAAAAATGAATGTTTTTGAGTTCTCTTCTTCTCCAAATTTATTCAAAAACTCCAGATTTTATTGTTTATCTTATTACAGTATTTCAGTATAATAAAATTTGATTTTTGATACAAAAACATAATTTTGCTCTCTACTTGCATATTGTTTTTTCAATTTTCGAAACTTTGGGAAATGAGCATATTCTCTTTATAAAATGCACTTAAAATTTCCCCAATTCCCTTATAAATTTTTTTATTAATGTTATATGTTTATTTCAGTAATAAATTTTCTTTTTCATGTCATTTAACAATCAAGTAGTCAAATCACATTTTCCTATGGTTCTTATTTCAATTATTTAACATACAAGCATATCTTCTTAATTTAGCATATAACAAACAAATAAAGCATGGTAGCATGGTAAATTCTAAATTAACAATCACAAATTTTGCAATCAATTAACATACTTTAACATACAATCCTACAAATATCAAATTGTCTCATTTTCACATCACATGGCTAGATTAGTTATAGTTTCTTTTAATCTGATCAAACATACCATTTCATGATGGCTACTTATAAGTTTAAGAGAAACACCCACCTTTAATGGAGAGAAAACACACAAAATTTCCTAGGGATCTCCTAGAATGAACAAGGAAAGCCTTCTCCTCCTAGTTTGATCCACCAAGTTGCTTCTCCTACTAGTGCTAGGTAGAACCCGAGCCTCCCCTTCTTGATCCATGAAAATGCCGGCCTCCTCTCCTTGGTTGAAGAACACACTAGCACTCAATTTTTTTAACTCACAAACTTCTCAATTTTTTGTCTCACTAACTTGTATTTCTTTTCTCTCTTTCTTTTTCAACTTTAGGTGCAAGGATAACTTGTGTGTGTGTGTGGGGGGGGGAGGGGGGAGCGTATTTATACAAATTTTTAGGGTAAATGGAAGGCCAGGATGAGATCATATGGTTAAGGATCAAAGGCCAAGATGAAGTAGAGAGTTGTAATAACTTCCCATGATGAAAGTAACGACCCCACTATCTCATCCACTCTCCCTCCTTCCCATGCACAATCCGGCCTACAATAGATTGTGCACATTGCACGTGCCATTCTAGTGTCCCCCACTTGCAAATTTTTTCATGTGAAAAATTATAATTGTTCATGAAATGAGTCTACACTACAAGTTAGGCCATTTAAAAAAGGATTAAGTTAAATGGGCTCACTAATGGGCCAATTAACCATACGCTCTACCAACTAATTTAATTAATTAAATAAGAATGGGCTAAAAGAGACAAATAGGCCTAGAATTTAATTAGGCTTTTAAAAAAATAGTCTTTTGGAAAATAAAGAGAACAAATACTATATAAGAAATATTTTTATAAAAGAAATTATACAAATAAAATTATACGTGCAAAATACGTAAAATCACAAATTCTTCATAAATAAAATTTAGGGTGTTACAGTTGCTGTTGCCCCCATTCAAAGCCTTTAGCCCCCTAAGGGCCTTGAAGAACGAGAAGCACTTATCCCTAGATTTGGGGAGGAATCGCCCAATTGCCGCGAGGCGCCCAGTGAGCCTCTGTACATCTTTAACACTGAAAGGGGGAGCCATTTTGAGAATGGTATGGATCTTCTCAGGGTTGGCCTCTATGTCCCTCTGGCTTACCATGAACCCCAAGACCTTACCGGATGAAACTCCGAACGCACACTTGCTCGGATTCAGCCTCATGTTGTGTCTCCTCAACACCCTGAAGGCTTCCTGGAGGTCGAAGACATGCTCCTGCCCTCGGATGCTCTTAACCAATATGTCGTCTACATAGATTTCCATGTTCCGGCCAATCTGGTCTCGGAAAACCCTGTTCACTAGGCACTGGTATGTAGCTCCCGCGTTCTTCAAGCCGAACGGCATGACCCGGTAGCAATACAGGCCCTGATCAGTTACGAATGAGGTCTTCGGGATGTCGGGAGGGAACATCAGGATCTGGTTGTACCCCGAAAAGGCATCCATTAAACTGAGGAGCTCGTGTCCGTAGGTCGCATCGATCAGAGCGTTGATGCTCGGAAGGGGAAATGGATCCTTCGGACATGCCTTGTTGAGGTCGGTAAAATTGATGCATATCCTCCAGCTCCCGTTGGATTTTTTGACCATCACCACATTGGACAACCACTCGGGGTAGTTCACCTTCTGGATGAATCGGGCGTTCAGGAGCTTCTCGACCTCTTCCTTAATCGCCTGTTGGCGCTCGGGAGCAAACTTACGCCGCTTCTGCTAAGATGGCTTGACTACCGGGGCGACACTATGGTGGTGCATTATGAGCTCCTCTGAGATCCTTGGCATATCCGCCACGATCCAAGCGAAGAGATCGTAGTTCTCCCTGATGTATTTCTTAATGGAGGGGGAAAGTGCCTTGCTGGTCTGGAACGTCTTGGTGGCGTCTTCTTCTGAGAAGGCCACTTCCTCTAGCTCTCCCACTGGCGCAGAGATGGTCTGGCTACTTTTCAGTGAGAGATCGAAGGCTTCTAGGGAGAGGACCGAACCTCCCATCGAGGTCATATAACACTTGCGGGCCGCCTCCTGACTCCCTCTCACTTCTCCCACCCCTGAGGGAGTGGGGAACTTCATCGTCATGTGATAATCTGAAGGAATGGCCTAGAGTGCGGCGAGACCTGGTCGACCCAGGATGACATTATAGGCAGCTTTCACATCCACCACCATGAAGTCCATCAGCTCCGTGCGAGTGATCACGGTTTTGCCAACGGTGACGTCGAGGGTTATAACTCCCTCGATCGTCACCGGCACCCCAGGTGAACCCATGAAGAATGTAGCCAGCTGGCTTGAGCCGGTCCCTTGATAGCTGGAGGCCCTTGAACGCCTCCAAGAAGAGGATGTTAACCGAGCTGCCATTGTCCACCAAGACCCGACGTACATCGAAGTTGGTCATTCGGAGGTTAATGACGAGGGCGTCGCAATAGGGGGCTGCGAACACCCTCCAACTCTCTATCGGAGAACGTGACAGGGACTCTAAGGCCCTTGGGGGAAAGGATGGCTCTACACGGAGTTGACTTCCCTAACAAAAACTTTTCAGGAGGAGTTGGAATCTCCCCCCATTGGGCCTCCGTGTATAAGGTGCAAGATGGCCTCTACTTCGACGTCCAGAGTCTCCGGATGTTGTTCTGTTCGCCTGTTAGTCCCCCCTGGGAGGTGGAGGCAGATCGGCCCTGTCCCTCCTTATGAACCTAGCGAGCTGCCCCCTCTAAATGAAGGCCTCGATCTCGTCCTTCAGGGCCTGACAATCGTCTGTGTCGTGCCTGTGGTCCCTGTGGAAGCGGCACCACTTATCCTGGTTTCTCTTTTTTCCGAGGGTGTTCGTCTTTGGAGGTGGCAGTAGAATACCCTCGTTCCCAATTTCCATCAAGATGGCGGAAACACTAGCAATGAGCGAAGTGAACTTTTCGAAGCAGGGGAGAGGGCGCCGTTGACCTCCGTTGTCTTTTTGGAGTTTCTTAGCTCCTTCTTCCTCAGTAGTCTTTCGTTTGTTCCCAGAAGATGACCCCTCTAGAGTGGGGTGATTGAGAGCCTCTTCAGCTCGGATATACTTCTCGCTCCTGAAGAGGATCTCGGAGAAGTCCCGAGGAGGCTTCTTGTCCAGGGACGCCCTGAGATCAGGGTTGATGACATTGGATTGGAAAGCAGTCGAAGCTACTAACTGATACAGGGAGGCGATGGACCTGGCTTTTGCGGTGAACTGCTTGACATAATCCTTCAGTCGTTTGCCCTTCTTTTGGCTGAGGAAGAGCAATGAGGTGCTCGTCTTCTCGGAGCGGCGGCTGCTCACGAAATGTGTGAGGAAGAGGCCTTCGAACTGGTCAAAGGAGAAGATGGATGCTGGAGCAAGTCGGGAATACCACTCCCGAGCGGGCCCTTTGAGTGTGGTCGGAAAGGTCTTGCTTAAAAGGGCGTCGGAGACATGATGGATCATCATGAGAGTTTTGAAACTCTCAATGTGATCAGCAAGATCTGACTCCCCAGTGTAGGACTCGAAGTGTGGAGGCTTGAAGTTCTCAGGAACGGGTGCCTCAATGATAGTGCGGGAGAAAAGGGCCTGCTCAGGCGGAGGTTCCTTGCCCGTTGTTCTTCATCTCTGTCTAGCTGGCCAAGGCGCCTCTCTATCTCGTGGAGATGGCGGTTGTAACCCCTATTTTTCATTTTATGTATTTTGGAGTGTATTTTTTCATTTTTTTGTGTATTTTATATCTCTTGTATTTTCTGAACCGTATATTGGATTTGTTTTCAATATATATTCATTTTTATTTCATTTTGAGCTCCTTGTGTTTGATTGATTGTCTCTTTTGTCTCGTTTTTCATCATTTTGATCTTTTCCTCATTTTTGGTCTCGTTCCCTTTATTTTATTTTTCTCTTGGTGTTATGGTGGTATTTTGGTTGTATTTTTCTTTTTCCATTATTTTAACCCCTAATAAGATTTCCAAAGCCAAAAATCTCAATCCTAATTGTATTCCTATTGTTATTTGACCCAATATCCATTACCCAATTGTATACCTATTACTAGATACTAATACCCACAACCCATTAACCCACTTTAAACTCCTATATATAAACCCCTAATCCTAAAACCCTAAAACCTAACCCTAAATCTCTCTCTCCCTCTCCTAATCCTGGCCTCCCCTTCCTTTGTGTGCTCCCGACCTGCATCAACCCCCAAACCCGGCACCATCCCTCCCTAGGCTGAGCCCCATTGCCGGCCACCACACCCCCATCTCCGGCCATACACCCATCACCATACAAAACCCGACCACTCCATCTCCTTTGCCTTGCCGATCACCACCACCACCATCAACATCAACTCTTGCATCATCCTTTCTTATGGTGTTCTCAAAGTCGGGTGTTTACCATTTTGACCGTCGTTGCTTCAAGAGATCGTTCGTGGGTAGTTTTCGTTCGTTGGGCTTGGATTCGTTGCTTGTAGCGGATTTCGTTCGTGGGTTTTGCTTCTCTTTATATTTGCATCGTTCTGCATCTCCTAATTAAGGCAAGTAACTTGTACTCCAATTCATTTGTTTGATACAAGTCAAAAAGTTCACCTATAATGTAGTTGGGTCTAGAGACAATCAAAGATTGTGATTTTCTTGATGAGTTTTGTCTCTATTGTGATAATTTGGCCATAGATGACTCATGACATAAATCTTGATATGTGATAACCTAGGAATTGCCCAATTCTTGATTTTTAGTCATGTATGTGAATAATTGTGTGAATTTGTGTTTGGATTAAGACCCATGTGAATTAATAGGTGTGGACATGTTAATAACCCTAAATCATGATATTTAGATGCTTGGTAGGTTGTATTTCAAGTTTGGATGTGTTTGGATCAATATTCTTGAAGTTATGATGTTCTTGTTTTGAAGTGTGAAATTTGTATTTTCTGGATGTTCTGTTTTGTTTGCTGTTTTCGTCTATGTTACAGCCAGTATCTTGATTCCAGTATAAAATATGAATTTTAGATAATTTTGTCTATTTTCAAACCCCACTGATTTTGCTTGATTTGGATTTCGTATGACTGAGTTATAGGCTGTTTTCGTACAGAGGTGTAGATATATTTTAGATTCTGTTTTGGGTTAATTTTATTAACAAACTATTTTCAAGAACTATTCTATACATATTATCTTGATCCAATATTTTGATCAGTGTTTCTTATGAAGTTAGGGATTACCCAGAATTTTGATGAATTTTATTGATAAGTTTTATGTGACATTCCATGCTATTTTCTAAAATCTACTCGTGCTGTATTTTGTTTGCTGTTCTATAAAGAATCCTATTTTCACCATGATTCCTTATACTGTATGAAAATTATTTGTGAAATATGAAAGTTAGTAAATTCTATCTATTTTCATCTCTCTTTGGCGGAATTGGATTTAGATTCACTAATTGCGAGATATCTTAGTTTTCGTACAACAGTGTTGAGATTTCCAGATTTGCTAAACTATGTTTTTTTATGCTTTTGTATTTTTTATGACTGATCTATTCTTACTGGAATATTATGAAACTTTATATTTTGATTCTAAACATATAGGGGAATACCTCAGATTTTTCCTGGATTTAATTGATGAGTTTTGATGCTGTTTTCCGGACTGAGAATTCGTTTTCCTGATTTCTGACTGAACATTATTTCTGTTTTCGAACCTGTTTTGAGTTATGATGTTGTGAAGTACTATATGACTTATTTATATTCGTTGGTTTCGTGTGGATGTCTATTTTCCAGATCCTTCGACGGATCCATATTTGCATTTCTGTAGCGACAAGAATCACTGTTTTAACACTGTACTGTCATGCTGTCCTGAATATGAATATACACTGTTTTGCTCGTTTGTGTGACTGTATATCATCTATGATTGTTTATTTGTTTTCCTGAACCTAGTACTGATTATACCATGTTAGTTGGACACTATTTCATACACATTCATGCCTGTTTGATGACCATACTAAAAATAACCAAGTCGGAATTTCTTAAGGGAAGATCTAGTAGTGAAAAATATGGAAACGTGTACTTGGAAGGGAACTAGTGTTCCATACTGTTACTGTTACTAACCCTATCTACATTACTTCTCATAGGAAGGTGTAGAGTAGAAGAGAACCACTAAGGTTCTAACTGTTACTGTTACTACTACTGTTACTGATCCTGAGTACACTGCCCCATCATGGTCCACTATGAAATCTAAAAGTGAAACTGATTGTTATAGTAACCATGTGATATGATTTTGGGGCGCATGAAGTGCTACCTATCTAGTAATACACACAAGATTGTAAGAACATAAAACTGATACTGTTAGACTGTTACTGTTGGACTGATACTGTTATACTGTTATCCTGATTCACTGATATACTGAGCTTACTGTTACTAGACACTGTTGGTTGCCATATAACACTACATTTGACATAAACAACTGTACTGTTAGGATACAATTCTAGTTGACTGCCATGTTATTAGTTAGTTTCCCCATGTACTTGTATCCTACATTATTTGTGACCCGCGATTTGCAATTGATGGGTACTTGTTTTATTCTTTTCTCCTTCTCCTACAAATTTACTAATTGCAGATCAGGATGAACGACTGCCATATGGTATTGGCGAGATGATGTATTAATGCTGGAGATTCTGCTTTATTATTAGTATTTTATTATTGCTTGAACATTGAATAAAGTGTATTTGGTTTATTGGATATTCATTGTATTTGGGCGATGTGAACCAGGATAATGTTTTTCTCCAGACTCTGATTTATTTGAGAATATTGTATTTGGTTTCAAGTAAATTTCTGTTGGTGTTTTGTTTCAATTTTGCATGTTGGTTGATACTTTTGCTTCCGACTCTGATTATTTGTGTGAGATATTGTAAAGATTTTTGAACAGCTTATGGATGATGAAAATCATTCGCTGGGCTTTTATTACGTATCCATATTCCGTATTCTTTTTGTAAAACGGGGCATGACAGCGGTAGACCGAGTCCTCCCTACGGTCGTGCCTCGCTGAACCCTGAGACCCATCCTCGCACAGAGGAGGGCTGGGGCTGGGGCTGTGGCGACGATAGCTTTGAGTAGGTCATGGACTGATAGAACGACGGTGATAGCTCGGATACGGCCGAGGACTGCGAGAACGGCGGCGATGGTAAGGAGATGGGCGGCGATGGATGGGAGTCAGCCGAGGACTGGCAGCTCGTTGGGTGTTTGTGGGGGCGACGTTGAGTGCCCGAAGGACCGCCTCCAACAATTGTTGAAACTCCGCCCTCGTGACAGGGGCCTCCTACTCCCGTTGAGCTCGAGGTACGGGACGGCCAGCCGGGGAGCAGCTTATTCTCTAGTGATGTTAGGGCGATTCTCTCCGTCTCCTGGGAGAGTTGGACCCTCTGTGGTTTGTCCTGCGGGGGGACCAGTCCCTCTGATGCTCCTGGCGAGGGTTCCCTTCACGAGTCCACCTCTCATCCAAGTGTGTTCGAAGATCTGGATCGTTCTGCCAGTTGTTGAGAACCACCTACAAATCTCTCTAAGTTGGAGGGCTATGGGAGGCCATGGAGTCCGTGGAAGGGTTGTGCACGGAGATGCGGACCTAGTGCATGGGTTGCTTCTGCCGGATCCGTCGAGAGGTTTCCCCTATGACCACTTGGGGCCCTAGAGGCTGCTAAATGGATTGTGGAATGGGTTGTTCGAGCTGCGGGGTCGGTTGGACAGGCGGAGGGAGACCCTCTGGTGGAGGAGGGAGAGTGGAGGTTGTTCTACGGTTGGAGGTCACAGACTTCCTCTTAGGAGGCATAGCTATGAGTGGCTTTGGTTGAAGGAGGGTCGGATCTACTCAAGATTTCTTATAGACGGTGCCAATCTCTTGCCGCTGGATTCGGTGTGGGGGCAATCAGATGAATTTGTGGATCGCGAGAACTCGAATGGGTCAAATCTGACCTCTTCAATTGCTGTTAGTTGTCTCCTTGTTGCTTCCGCTAACATGCACGAAGTACGAAACACCAGGACGGATCCCGGCGACACACCCTCCGAAGCACTTGTCAATACTCAGAAAAAGAATATCAAAAGAACTTTAGGTAGGAAAAGAGTGATCACCTTGTAATGGTAGGAGGTACGGGGTATTTATAGTCACAGTGGGGATCTGTTTCGGGATAAGAACGAATCCCTACTTTCCGGTGTGAATGGATAGAAGTAGTTAAAACCACCTCCAGTAAATAAGGACGAGCCAGGATTTCCTTATATCCTGTTGAACTGGTCCTTAACGGGTTGGGACCCATTCTCAGTTGAACAGATCCGTTCACAGGTTATTGGGCCTAAGAGAAGAGACCCGGTTCCCATTTCGGACCCGTCCGTAGGTGAATTTACCGTTTTGCCCCCGTGAACTTTAAGATTCGTGCCCAATCTGAACGGTTCCGATTTAACCCTATTTTTAGCCATATCAGTCACTTACTCTTTCGGGCAGCTATCACCAAAGTCTGCAAGTTTAAAAAATTGCAGGAAGAGGAAAAAGAAACAAAACGCCCTTCAATGCAAGTTACGGGCCGCTTGTAATACAGGCAACAAGTACAGCCAAAAAATAGACATGTATAGAGTAACAGCGGAAGCAAGTACTGAATAAGCATGGAATGCAGATGACAGCAAAAACAGAATGACTAACACTAACCAGGAACAGAGTCAAGTAATGTGATGAGATAACAGGTACATGTAACATGTAACTGGTATCAGATAGCATGCAAGCAGGTAAACATATAACAGGTGATCATGTAGCATGTACATGTTGTAATGCCCCTGCCCCGAGCTCGGACAATTTATACAATTTATAAGACAAATTAGATACTATGTAGTACAACTGCCCACCACAGACTACCTCTCAAAAGTTGGTTAACCGATTAGGTGACTCTTGATCCTTGGCTATTACTATTTATATATTATTTTATTTATTTAAATTACCGATGTGGGACAATCATACTCAAACGCCTCTGTTCAAGCCGATGTCTTCAATAGCCATAGGAGTGGGCCCCACGTGAAAATTGCCACGTCAACTCTCTTGTATCTTGACCAAAGTCAACATCACACACATATTCTGTTTTTCCTCCTATGTGGGCCCCCCACCTACCATACAATTTCAACAATACACCATTATATTACCAAACAGCATATTTACTATACCATTCATTCATGCATTTTTTTTTAGAACATATATTTTTTTATACATATATATATATATATTTTTGAAAGTAACACGGGGTGTTACACTTGTAACAGGAATGTGTAGGTGATCATGTTATTCTCAAATCTTGTATCTAATCCTATCTAAGTAGCATTTTATGTGTCCCAAATTTTTATCACATGGTTGCTATATACATGCAAGTTACGTTTAGATCTAGTGGTGGATTTCTATAGGGTCGTGTACTCAGGCGTCATACATAGGTAACATGTAACAGGTTCATGAATCAAAGCATAAAGTAAAACATGCTCATGAATCAACATAAAGTAAAACATGTTCATGAATCAAACATAAAGTGGGAAACACGGGCCCCCTTCTGAGTACACATACCTATAATGTCCACCACTAAGGTCTTTTCCTTAACCCTGACTTGTTATTTGTTATTATCATCAAACAGGCTTATACATGCACAAAACATGGCAAGAATAAAATGGCAAGAACAAGAGGCAGGTTCAGGTCGGACAGAAACATGCACGGGTGACAAACAACTCATAAAAGGCTAGGTCGACGAGACTTTCAATTCTGGACAGTAAGACATGACTGCACCAAAACCAAGATTTCCGTTGCCACAAGAATGCAAACCTAGATCCATCAAAAAATCTAGAAAATAGACACTTGGTCGAATCCATCACATAATATAAGTCATATAATAGTTACAGAAACAGGGTTCAAAACAGCGTTATATTCATAAATCATGTTCAGCCAGAAATTGCAAGGTTATATTCATAAGAATGAAAATGGATTAAATCTAAGAAAATTCTGGGGTATTCCCTAATATGTCTAGTATCAGAAAATAAAATTTCATAATATTTCAATACAGATAGAATAGTTGAGTAAATTCGGAAAATAGCAAGATACCGTAGTTTATGAATCTAAACTTTTTGACATAGTGGTACTAAAACATCGATAGATCACAAAGTATAACTCAAAATCCAAGTCCGTCAAAAGGGTTGTAAAATAGATACAACATGCTACATTTTGTCTTCACAAAGTTTTAGTCAACAGCGACTGGAATCAGGTTGAAAATATGGTTCTTTACTGAACAACATGCAGTTTAGAAATATATTGGTTTGTTCACAAGCATAGAAATATTTATAAAAGTCACCAATTAAATTTACAAAAATTAGGGGTTAATCCAGTCATGTCTAGTCATACTCAGAAAAATATTGGATTTAAATCTTACCTTTAACATCAGTATTAAAATGAATAATTATACAAAAGTCACATAAAACAGAATCTGGAATTTTCAGCACATCTATAGCAAAACAGCAATAACTCACACCTTACAAATCGAAACTGAGATCTGTCCAAAATTCTGGAAAATAGACAATGGGTTCTATAATTTATATTCACAAATTAGTTTGATTTACTGATCTTAACAGGGTCTAAAATACTTAAATAAAACAGGGCAGCAGCAAAACGAAAACTCTTCTCATGCATTTAATCAAATAGTTCATATGCAATAAATCCAAATTAGAACAAAATACAAAGCATGGTATAATAGATGTTCAAAATAATATGGTATGAGTGTTTAACAAATCCACTACAAGATACTATAACCAACACATCAAGAATGCAAGAAGTATACAACATATCACGGATCACGAAACAATATACATACATGCATCAAGAGTCTAGTCAAATCTAAATTATTTTTATGTCGTGTGTGTGACAACTGTGACTATGGATGGATCAACAAATGGAGTCAAGATTTAACAGGAGATTTTCATGAGGACGAATCTAAAATTAAAAGCGAGACTACATGCAGTATTTCGTACTTGTATATACAACAAAAATTTATACAAGTTACTTGTCTTAGGATAGTCGACGAATCCGATGGAAAGATGAGAATAACGGGAATGGATTCCCAGTAACGAACACCATATTAACGATCATGAACAAGATGATCACAAACACAACGCTTGAGGGATCAACCGCTTGCACACAAAAATCAAGGTAGTCAGGGGGTGTGCTCTGCGATGGGAGGACGATGGCAGACAGGGGGCGACGATGATCGATGGGTGCTTGCATCGAAAGGAAACAGGCCGAGGGGAGGCGTCGTGGCTGTGGGTGCTATTGTCATCGCTGGCTTCGGGAGGAGAAGGAAGAGGTCGAGAGAGCGGCGCTGTCGTGGCGGCAGGGTAGCAGCGTCAGGGGGGGTCGCCGAGGGCGACGCTACAGTTAGCCAGCGGTCGGGTGGGGGTAGTGAGGGAGAGAGATGAGTGATTAGGGTTAGAGTTTAGGAGATAACAATTGTAGATAGCAGTAACAAATTTTGTTGGGGTTTTAAGAATGAGATTTAGGGTAAGTTGGGATTTGAAGAATCAAGAGAAGATAGGGGGAGGCATGATCTGCTGGTTAGGCAGATACAGAACGTGAAGAAATATCTGGGGAAGACTGGATAAAAGAAGAGGGTATTGGGTAGTGGGTTGGGATACAGTAGGACAAATAGAAGGGTTCAAATAGGGTATACTAGGTAAAAATCGGACCCAATAAGCTAGAAACAAATGAATAGGCAATTAGGATAAGAAATGAAATAAATTAGAATTAGCAAATCATTCAGAGGTAAAACAATTGGCAGACAAATGAATCACAACAATCAAATCACATATGACAAACAATAGATGAATTTATATTTTGGAAAAGAAGAACAAATACATGGTTCAAAAAAAATACAGAACAAAAATACAAGGAATGGAACACAGGAGTTACAATGAATGTAGATGATCTTAACTACAAAATTGTAGTAGACTCATTCATGATTCCTATTAAACTAATAGATCTATTTTTTGGAGTAGTATTGGGATTTATATGATTTTTACACTACCGTTGGGTTTATGTCTTTTATCTAGTTCTCCTAAAAAGTTTTACAACGTATAAAATTGGATTTAAAAATGGAATGTTAAGTAAGATGTACCCTATGAGTAATTAAGAGATAATTAAAGGATGAAGTTGGAATGTTAAACATGTGATGTTTGTAAGGGTTTTGCCTCATCAAATGTTATTGAATGTTGCTATAAGAAGTTGGTTACTCCATGATTGATAAATAAGCGAATGGATAAAAGAAGTTAAAAGATGTTTAATGAATGAAAATTTTAATAAGAGGTTAGATTTAACCTTTGTGATCTCTCTTTGAGATGGTTGTTGGAATCTAGAGGTTGGGAAAAACCCGTAGAGACTGGCAAGTTATGATTTGAGGAGTAGCCAGTGTGGGTTAACATTTTTCTCGTGTGTTGATTGAAGTCCGGTGGGGTAAGCTAGCTCTGGGTTATGATGATTATACTTAAACTTAAGGGTAGGCCCTAGAAGAAGATGTGACGATACCTGAGCAAACGTAAGTGGGGCGCGTCTATATAGGCTGACGGTGGATTCCTGGACTATAGACCCAGTCAGACGATGAATTCCTCGACTGTGGTTGCTTGCGGGGTGAGACGAGCCTCAATTATATCCGGAACTACGATTGATCTGACGGTGGATTCCAAGATCATGAATAGTCGGGCGGATGGGAGGCAGATCACCAATATATATGTATATGCCGGGGCTAGAGCAGCACTTGCGGGATGTTCGCACGACGAGGATTTTTGTATAGTCTGACGGTGGATTCCAGGACTGGAATCTGTACTCGTGGAATGTATAAATCTTTCTTTTGTTACCGTAGTATAATTTTCATAACAAGAGATTAAACCCTATAATGAGGAGTACGATAAGCGCTTGCCCCGGACCTACGTAGTATGGAATGCATAGAATCCAAACAAGTATGCATTAGTGTCATCATAGTATAATATCTGTATTAGGAATTAAGTCATATCATACATTGACACTACTAAGGTATGCACTTTTCCCGTTTGCATTCAAGTTTGTATTTGTTAAAGTAAAAGAATTGTTGTATTATAGCATTGCATCAGTTGTATGCAACTGACGTGCCCACAATTTTCTAGTTGCAAGATTGAACTTGGGATGGGCTTGAAGTCATTATGATGAGTTGTTACAAGATTGAAGAATTTTTATATTTGAAGATTGTATTGTATTCGTTTAATTCCGATGTGCAGTTGTAAAGAACATGTTGTAAATAAAAATTTTTAAATCCTTGTAAATTTGTACGAATTTGAAGTAAAAGATCATGTATTTGCTACAAATTACCTGTGTTTGGAATTCGGGGCGTTACAGGGTGGTATCACAGCCGACTTCAATAAGTAGTACAAAATTATAAGGATGACACATTAGGGTAGACATAGAGTGTGAGTGTCAGTTTGGAGTCATGAATGATGAAGTTATTGAACATGCATTCATGATACTCTCCCCATATACATTGATGTGATAATGTATGCGAGCACGTTTTTCTTTGTCATGAGTGCTATGGTTGATTTCAACCTACATTCATGATACCTTATATGTAGACTATGCTTTTCTCTTTTATTTTCTTCGTGTAATTTCCTCATAGTATTTTTCATCTTTAACCTTTAATTTTTTTTTCTTTCAATTCACTTTGATATCTACAACCCTTAGTCTTAATCTTTTAAGTTTGACTTACTCGTTTTCTTTCTTGATATTTTATCCTCTCTACTTTTATGCGCTTTTACGTTACTTATTTATTTTTGCTATTACTTTTACGTATTCTATTAAGTTTTGAATTACTACTTATTAAGTTATTATTAAGACTATCATTTTCCTTTGTTATTATTTCTATTAGACCTTGAATTTTGTTTTTTATATATTTACATTCACCTTACAAATACTTTGATTTCACGATATTATATTTTTCCATTATCATATATTGTCTTATATATTTTAGTATATTTTTAACAAGATTGTAATATTTTTACTTGTATAAATGAAATATACCTCTACATAATAAGATTCCCTTTTATTACTATGGTGTTATTACTTATTATTTTCTACTTTTTGTTATATTTACTTTTCACAATTAATAGCTACTTATTAATTTTGTAACTTTACACTTCTCTAATATAATACATACACTAACTAT
Organism: Hemerocallis citrina; assembly: GCA_017893485.1. Lineage (NCBI taxonomy): Eukaryota > Viridiplantae > Streptophyta > Magnoliopsida > Asparagales > Asphodelaceae > Hemerocallis > Hemerocallis citrina. The sequence continues at coordinate 258,239,456 of CM030362.1, read as the reverse complement.
TTATATTTTATCTTTATTTTAATTTTTATTATCTTTACATTCTTGGTTACTACATACTAGTGTTACCCTGTACAAATTGCACAGACTAAAATAATTTTGAGGGACTCATAAAATTATATATTACTTAAAAATTTAAAAATACCTCCTCTTTCAATCACAATATAATGAAAAGATGATAAATCTACAAATTAACTAATTCACAATTTCAAGCCAACCAACATCATTCTATATATCTATTCAATTAAAAGAAAATAAAAAAATAGTCGAATAATTACCAAAATTTAGATATGCTAAGATAGAGTCTTACAATATTGTCAGATTCCTCCATTCTAAAGCTTGCATGGAAATAATCATATTGTCTGCGAAGTTCCTCAATATTTGTGTAACCCCTGTTTTTTATTTTTCGTATTTTTGGTGTATTTTTCTTTCCTTGAGTATTTGCACTCTCTTGTTTTTTTTTTCTTGGACCGTATATTGAGTTGTTTCAATAAATTTTCATTTTCTTTTCTCATTCTTGATTTTTGCGAGTTATTTTCGATTTCTTGGTTGTTCTTGTTCATGGTTGTTGTTTTCGTTCTTTATTGTTTTCTCGTTCTCTTTATTTGTATTTTTTTTGGATGCTCTTGGTGATTTGGTGGTTTACCCCATTCCTAATCCTATTATTTTGATCCCTAATTGATTACCAAAGCCAAATTACCCAATCCTAGTTTGAATCCTATTCAATTTGATCCCCATTTGTCTTATTGGATTAATCCTATTACTACTCCTAATTACCTACAACCCAATTCTACATTAACCCTAATTCCCTTATATATATATTGCTAATCTCTCTCCCTAAACCCTAACCCTAATCTCCTAAACCTACCCCCTGGCCTCCCCTCCTTGGTTGCGCCGTGCACTCACCCGATGCCGCCATCTCTCGCTCCCTTGATCTCTCTCTCGCTTTGTAGAGTTTTGCTCGTGTGGTGATTTTGTACAAGTTTGCAAGGATTCGTTGATTCGTGGATTTTCGTTCCTGGGTTTTGTTCATTGTCGGGATCCACTCCTGTCACTCTTGATTTTCGTCGTTCTTCTTCTTCGGTTAAGGCAAGTAACTTGTACTCCAATTTCTTTGTTTGATAAAAGTTAAAAATACCGCTTGTAGTATAGTTGGGTTCTAGAGACAACTCGTGTGTGTGTTATATTTGATGGGTTTTGTCTCTATTGTGAAAACTTGACCATAGTTGCCTCACGACACAATATTGACATGAATTAACTTAGGTTTTACTCGTTCTTAATTTGATCATGTATGCGAGACTTCTCGTGAGAATTTGGATATTTGTGGAGAACCATGTGGTAGACTTGTTTTAGATATGTTAATTACCCTAATTCATGATGTTTGGACACTTGGTAGACTCGATTTCATGTTTGGTTGTGATTTGAACAAGTTTTGTATGATATATGTTGAGTTGTTGTTATAGGGAAAAATCTATATTTTGTCGCTGGTCTGTTTTGTTTGCTGTTTTGGACTGTCTTGAAGTCAGTAACTTAATTTTGGTATAAAACATGAGTTTTAGAGGATTTCATCTATTTTCCAACCCCTCTGACCTTGCTTGATTCCATTTTTGTATGAGTGACTTATGACTGTTTTACTACAGAGGTATTTTATGTTTCTAGATTTCGTTTCTCGACGATTTTATTGATTAAACTATTTTGATACTTGAGCTACACCTATTATTTTGATCTAAAACTTTGGTTAGTTTTTCTATACCTATCTAGGGATTAACTAGAATTTTTTTAGGTTTTATTGATGAGTTTTATATGTCGTTTCATGCATGTTTACAAAAGTCATACTTGCTGTATTTTGCTCGCTGTCCTATAAAGAATTTTGCTTTCACCCTGATTTCTTTTACTGTATAGAAAATATTTGTGAAATATGAAAGTTAATATATTTTATCTATTTTCATCCCCCTTTGGCGGATTTGGATTTCGTTTCATGGCTTGCGAGATATTCAGTTTTCGTACAGCAGTGTTAGGAATTCCAGATTGGCCAAACTACCGTTTCTTGATGTTTTCTTATTTTTGATGACTGAACTAATTTTGCTAGAATATTATGAACCTTTAAATTTTGATTTTATACATATAGGGGAATACCCCAGAGTTTTCCTGGATTTATTTGAGAGGTTTTGATGCTGTTTTTCGGACTGAGAATTCGTTTTACTGATTTCTAACTGAACATGTTTTCTGGATTCAAATCAGTTTTGAGTTATGATTTTGTGAATTACTCTGTGACTTATTTATATTCGCTGGATTCGGTTGGGAGTCTATTTTCCAGATTCTTTGACGGATCTAGATTTGGATTTCTGTAGTAACAGGAATCACTGTTTTAGTACTGTACTATCTTGCTGTCCTGGATATGAACATACACTGTTTTCCTCGTTTATGTGACTGTATATCATCTATGCATGCTTGATTGTTTTCCTCAGCCTAATAGTGATTATACCATATTAGTTTGACATTATTTCATGCACCATCATGTCTGTTTGATGACCATAATAAAAGTAACCAAGCCGGAATTTCTTAAAGAAATATATAGTAGTGGAAAATATGGAAACGTGTACTTGGAAGGGAACTAGTGTTCCGTTCTGCTACTATTACTGTTACTTTCCTGCTACTACTACTGTTACTATTACTTTACTGCTACTGCTACTATTACTGCTACCTGAGTACATTGCCCCATTATGTCCACTATGAAATCTAAAAGTGAAACTGTTTGTTGTAGCAACAATGTAGTAAAAACCGGAATGCATGAAGTGCTACCTAGCTAGTAATACACACAAGACTGTAAGAACATAAGACCGATACTGTTAGACTAAGACTGTTGGACTGATACTGTTACGCTGATATACTGAGATTACTGTTACTGGATACTGTTAGTTGCCATATGACACTGTTATTAACACATTCATTTGTACTGTTAGTATACCATGCTAGTTGACTTTGTTTTATTGATTCATGCTAGTTATCACTGTTGATGCATTATTCCATGCTATTTGTTAGTTTTTCAATGTGCTTGTATCCTACATTATAAGTGGCCTGTAACTTACAATTGACAGGTACTTGTTTTCTCTTTCCTTCTCCTACAATTATTAATTGCAGATCGGGATGGTCAGCTGCCCGATGGTATTGGCGAAGTGAGATATTAGTGCTGTATTTCTTGTTTATTAGTATTATTATTATTGTTGTTTTGGAACAATGTATTTTGAGTACTTGAATATTTATTTTGTATTTAGGCGACGTGACCCAGGATATTTGACTTGTCCAGATTCTGATTTATTTGAGAATATTATATATTGTTTCAAGTAAATTCTGTTGGTTTATTAATTCCGTTATGCATGTGTGGTTGACTCTTTTGCTTCCGACTATGATTATTTTGTGAGATATTGTAAAGATTTTTGAACAGCTTATGGATGATGAAAATCATTCACTGGGCTTTTGTTGCGTATCTGTACACCATATTCTTTTTGGGAAGCGGGGCGTGAAAATTTGCCTCCAACTTTTCTATATTACTCCTTAGTTGTGTCTGTATAAAATGATCAAACTATAAAACACACATACAGTACTATAATTCACCAAAACTTTTCAAACAAAAAAAAATATGTAGAAAAGATACCACTATTTGCATGTTGTTTTCCTTCTGATTCCAACATATTCTGAAGCTTCTCTTGCTTCATCAAATTTTCATCTTCTCATTTCATCAACCATTTGATGGAAGTCCTTACCTTTCTTATATATTCACTCATTTGTTCACTTTTACCCTAAGAAAATAAAATTAATAAAATATAATGATGATAAAATTGACCAAACTATTCAACTTTCATGCTTTTTACCATCATCTACAATCCATCATTCTTTGTAATTGAAAATTTAATGATAATATTACCTTAAATGCAAAAGTTCAAATGAAAACATATATCAATTACAAGAAAAAGCCCCCATATGCAAGTCAATTCGTTCCAATTTCACACTTGACGATCCCCTTGCTTCAAATTTGAAACCTTACATTATTAGGTTTGCATCTGATCCTGAATCTCAAAACTTGACCATATTATCGTAAAAAAGCAGAAAAATACTCAAACACAAACAAATTAAATATTACCCGAAAAAGGATATAAAAACTAAAACAACAATTCTAATTGAAGAAAGATTGCTAAAATAATTATGAGAGATTGCTAAAAATAAATGAAAAACTCAAGAACTTTAACAAAAGTAATTTTTCATGAGAAATAATTATAAGAAGTAGTGAACACAATTACCATCAAATTGAAGAATAATAGTTGATCTTTAGATAACCTACATCTGGGTTAATTGCAGCGACAGCATGACATACATGCCTAATTGCCATCTCCGTCATCTCTAGGAGTACACATTGGAGAGAATAGTGTAAATTAGTGAATAAACAAAAACAAACATATAATCACTTACATTACCTTTTACTTTCCCATAGTTTATTCTTTCCTTCATCTCTTCACCTTCCAAAATCTCAATTTCTACCATAGCCTCTAAAATCTAATTTATTTGGATCTGAAGAAACAAAGAATCAAGAACAGAACATCAGTAAGGATTTGGTTTTAAAATAACCAATCTTTATTTTTGAATCCATACTTAGGGTTTGTATTTTAAAATTTTAAGAATTGAAACGCCCTAATTAGAAATCATGAGTAAAAGCGGGTGGTAAATTAGGGTTTCATGAATACAATATTACAAAAAAAATTAGGAATTCAAAAACCCTAATTCATAGGAGAATTCTACCGGCGGTGTCATCACCCATGGCAGGCACATGTAGGCACTAGGTTGTGATGAATATACTTAAACTTAAGGGTAGGCACTAGAAGAAGATGTGACGAGACCTGAGCAAATGTAAGTGGGGCGTGTCTATATAGTCTGACGGTAGATTCCTAGACTATAGACCCAGTCAGACGGTGAATTCCTCGACTGTGGTTGCTTGCGGGTGAGACGAGCCTCAATTATATCCGGGACTACGATTGATCTGACGGTGGATTCCAAGATCATGAATAGTCGTGCGAATGGGAGGCAGATCACCAATATATATTTATATACCGGGGCTAGAGCGGCACTTAAGAGATGTTCGCACGATGAGAATTTCCATATAGTCTGACGATGGATTCCAGTGCTGGAATCCATACTCATGAAATTTCTAAACCTTGCATTTGTTACCGTAGTAGAATTTTCATAACGAGAGATTGAACCCTACAATGAGGAGTACGATAGGGGCTTGCCCTCAGATCTATGTAGTATGGATGCATAGAATCCTACAAGTATGCATTAGTGTCATCATAGTGTAATATCTGTATTAGGCATTAAGTCATATCATACACTGACACTACTAGGGTAGTCAGTTTTCCCGTTTGTATTCAAATTTGTGTTTGTTAAAGTAGAAGAATCACTGTATTATAGCATTGCGTCAGTTGTACGCAACTGACGTGCCCACAGTTTCCTAGTTGCAAGATTGGACTTGGCATGAGCTTGAAGTCACTATGATGAGTTGTTATAAGATTGAAGAATTTTCATATTTGAAGATTGCATTGTATTCTTTTAATTCCGATGTGCTATTGTAAAGAACATGTTGTAAATAAAAAAATTTAAATACCATGTAAATTTGTACGAATTTGAAGTAAAAGATTTTTGTATTTGCTACGAATTACCTGTGTTTGATATTCGGGGCGTTACAGAGAGCGTTGGCGACGTAGATTTTTTTGAAACTACCCATACGGGCAATGATGGAAAATTTAGGGATGACATTGCAGCCGAGATAGTGGTAAATATGAAGCTTTCAAATTAAATTTAATTCGATATTTAATTTTTTTCACTAAAATAATTTTTAAAATTAAATTTGTCTTTGACATCTTTTGCAGAGGGATGCCAGAGCGAAGATTGTGGAGAGGTCATTTTCTTTTTTCGCAAATCCATTGACGCTCCAATGTGAAGTTCTCTCTGAATTGAGGGGGAGTGAGTGTCCCGGTCGTGTGCGTGGAATGGGTCTAGGACCGACACTCATTGGCATCTTCGGTTCTTGTGCATGTTCTTTCAGTGCGGCCACAAAAGACGACGTGGATCAGTTGAAAGAAACAGTGGCACTTCTGCAGTCCTAAATGGTCGAAATGGAAATGTTAATTAGGCAATAGTCACGAAGAATTCTAACTCAACCACTGATTATTATTGTACAACTCAATACCTACTTTTAACTTATTTTAATTAAATAGATTCAAAGGTCTTTTGGCTAGCAGAGTATGGGCCCTTTAGAGCATCTGTAGTCGTCGAGAGCCAAAATTTGGGTATTTGGCAAATGGAAATGGAAAAAATGACTTTGCGCTGTAGTCGTCGAAAGCCAAAATTCGAATGGACGGGGAATGATTTCCCGTCCGTCTTATTTTTAAAAAAAATTTAAAAACTTTAAATCATAATTAATTCCTTAATTAATGTTAAATTATTCCCGATTATTTCTTAATTATTAGTTAATTAACTTTTAAACCTAAGTTTAACCTATAGAAATCATTATGGAGTTTTTCTATACAAATTTTAAAGAAAGAAAAGTGTGGGACGGGGCTTCCCACTTCATTTCTGATTTTTTTAAAAATGGAACGGACATGGATTCATCTCCCGTCCGACCATTTTTAATTAAAAAAAATGTAGGGACGATGTATTATTTTCCGTCCGAGCATGTGTCAAGCAAAAAAGTATAGGGACGATGTATTATTTTCCGTCTGAGCTCTCCGACGAAAGATAATTTTCGTACGATCAATCAGACGATAAATTATCTGTCGTTAGATATATTTTTGTAATTGTCATTTTGTCTCCCAAATATAGTCAGCGACTGTTCATTCGAAACCCAAATTTTGGGTAAATGGCCAACGACTACAATGCAACTTTTTCTAAATTTTGAAAATTTTGGCAAAATGGCCAACAACTACAGATGCTCGACTACAGATGCTCTTAATAGTCAAAAGCAGTGTCAAATTTATTGTTATGTCTACATAAGCTTGATCAACTAGATGTGCTTCAACTGAGAATTAACTAAGAAAGCAAAGATGGAGATAGTTTGTGCATGAGACACATATACAGACCAATAACTGCATCAACTAGGAATATAGCTACATAATTGTAGTTAATATGAAAGTTATATATTTGACAGAGGAGATGACTCTTATTTATAAAGCTAAACCGAGAAGAATGATTACTTTGGCTTGTTAAGTAACGAATAAGATTGCGGTTAATTATAATATAAAAAAATGTAACATGCTCAAAAGCTTGAAGATGCCAAATTTATGTGGTTCAGACGGTTGGGTTTATGTCTTGCATACTATATTGGATAAGAAGACGATGAGATGAATTAGGAATCAAGACGATCAGAGACGGACTGGAAACAAGGGAAATAGTTAGCAGCAGCAGTAGCAGCAGGTGGAGTAACGGTCGACCGCACTTGGGGCCGATCGACCGCTCTGACTGCACAGAGTTCCCGAGAGGGGACAGTCGACCGACCTTGAGGTGCGGTCGACCGAACACCGTGCTGATGAATTTTTTGGGTCGGGTCTTGGTGATTCGTCAAAAGCCCAACGTGTTCTTCAAGTCAGATCTTACGGCTCTTATCGTAGGGTTATCTCTTCAGGTATATCCAATGGTTATTGTATCAAGATATCAAACTAGGGTTTCTCTAGATCTCTATATATTGTTGTTATTGGCCTCCATTGAGAGCCAAGAGAAAGGGTACTTCATTGAAGGAGAGATTGAGTGATTCTCTAAATGTAAACAACTAGTACTTGCTGGTGAGGCTTGAGAGAGAGTCGTGGTGAGAATTATAATATTCTTGTATCTTCTGTAGTTGAATAACATTTTGGGTTTCTTTTCCCCCGGATTAAGGCGAAAACCCCAACCGGGACAAATTTGTGTGTACTTTCATGTGTTTTGTATGATTTCATATGTGCTTGGTAGTTTGTGTTGATTGCATCGAATAACTCAACAAGATCCTAAAGGGGATTTTCGGTAGAAATCCCTAAAAATTGGTATCAGAGCTTCGGGTTCAAGGGTTTGTTAGAGTTCCTTGGAGAAGATGGTAGTTCAGATTACGAAGATCAAGCGATTAAAGGCAAGATCAACTTCGATCTCTTGAAGGTGGACATGCATGAAGCATCAATTCAACAGGACTTGGATCCAGTCCTATAAGGAGATAAAGGGAGACCAATTGGCACAAAGCAGGAAAAGTGAAAGAAGATATGTTCAGAAGCCTTGGGTTTAATCCGGTTGTCATCAACGAGTGAAGTCAGGTATAGGAGAAGCACGGTGAGTCTTTGGGCAAGATTCAGAACTGACTACTCGGGTTCGTCATCACAGGGTTGGTACCAATGAAGAAAGTTGTGGGATTTCTCAATGAAGGAAAGTACCACTCTTCTAAATCATATAGTGGAGTTCAATATGGAGTTATCTGAACTGAGAGCGTTCAACGCAGATGACCTAAAGGTTTCCAATGCGATATATTCACTACCATATCTATCCAACCTGATAACCGTGCTAGATAAGAAATCTACCAAGGAGAAGTTTTTTATAGCAGGTAGGATCAAGGGGTTGGAGGAGGATGCACTTAGGAAGGAGAGTCAGAATTCGGCGTCAACTTTTGTGAGTTGCTTGGAGGTGGATTGTACTTTGATTGGAAGGAAAAGTGTATGTAGGGGTAAGGTCCGTGGTGTATTGCCCCGATTTTTCATTTAATGAAAAATTATTTATTTTGCACGTAGTGTACACGTGCAATAATTTTTGTAATTATTTTCATCATGATGAGTATAGATATTTAAATATGTGCTTTTAATTACTTCTATATAAAAGCCGTCTTTCAATTAAACAAAAAGCTTTTTTCTTAAAGCCCAAAATTTAATTCATTTATTTTATTTTAAAATTATTATTTTGGCCCATAAACTAAAGCCCATGAGTTAATTTATTTTTAAATACAACTTGTAATATAGAATACAATTTAAAGTTTATTTTTATATAAAATGTAATGTACAATTTTTTTGGGAGACCAAGTTGCATGTACGTGCATTGCATCACTAGCATGGCCGGTTGTGAAGTTTGGAGGGAAATCAAATTTTTGAGTGGAGTCATGGGGTGATGGTTATTTAATCATGGGTAGTTAGTGTAACTCCTCCTTAAAACTAAGCCATTTGTTCCTAACTCCTACTTCAATCTTAGCCATCCATTTTCCTAGATTTTTAGTATAAATACCCCCCCCCCCCTTTGGCTAGTATTCTTGTGCAAATTAATTCTTCCAAACCTATAGTTAAAATACATTATCTAGTAGTTTATTTAGTGAGTAAAAGATTGAGAGATTGTGTAAGATTGTGCTTGCATCAACAAGAAGAAGGAGAGGCCAGCTATCAAAGGGAGTGCTTTCGGTTTGGTGTGCTCGGGTTGGCTTGTGCGCGCGTGTCCAAGGAGGAGGATCGTTCGTTTGCAAGGACATTCGTTTAGGAGGTTGCTAGTTGTATATTTCTCTCCATTTAAGGTGGGTAAATTTTCCATGTTTCTAATTAGGAATGCATGCTAGATTAAATTGAATGAATGAAGCATGAAAAGATTAATAAGAGTACACATTTAATTGGAAAACGACTTATTGATTGATTGATATATGGATGTGCAATTGTATGTGGTTCTATTAGTAAACGCAAAATTGTGTGTGAATTGATTATAGCCATAAATTATTGAAGAAAGTTTCATTATCTACATCACAAATTTTGTACACAAAAGTTAGTAGATTAACAATGCTACTTTATGCGTTAAATGAATCGTTGTGTTTTATTGAAATGAATGAATTAAAATATAGATTTGTATGTTTGGTAAACGATTAAAAACAGAAATTAATATGAAGAATTGCTAGTAAAGAGATTTAAGATGTTAATTGTAAAGAAATGTCGAAAGAAGAAATGTGGTAGTTATAATGTAGGATCCGAATTAATTGTATGAAAAAATATATTTTAATTGTTAAAAAAATTATTTTTTTTCATACTGGTATGTAAATTATGTGAGGAAGAATCAATCTGGAATTTTACAGTAATTTTTTTAAAAAGCGAAGTGAAATGAGGACTAGTTGAACATCGAAACGTTTTAAAAACAGAGAGAATTAGTTTAAATAAATTTTGTTTTGCATTATTGACAACCTTAGCGCGTAGCTCAAGTGGTCAGGATGGCTTAAATCGCTACAGTGGGCTTTCGGTCTGAGGTCGCTGGTTCGAATCCCCTGGGCAACACACTTTTGTTTCATGAATTTTTAAAATAAAGGATATCAGCGGCCGAGAACATTTAATGCTCTCAGCCCCTCATCCTAATGCAAATAGCGTTCGGCCTAGTGGTTGTGCCTTCGGTTGGTTTCCCTGTGGTTCCGGGTTCGAATCTCGGCTTTGGCAAGTTTGGAAAAAATATTTTTTTTGACAGTTTGGTTGATTGAAAAATTATGGAAAAAATATGTTTATTCTTCTAAAAATATATGGGACTTATGAAAAATAATTTGGGAATTATTTACATAAAATAAAATATGATTTGAGAACAAATGTGTAAATAGAACTATGGTTCCACATTGATATTTTTTTGTGAAATTATATCTTGCAAAAAGAACTTGAAATGAAGGATTAGAAAATTAATATAGCAAAGAAAGAAATTATATTGTGTGATGGATGTGAATTATTCTCATTGGAGAATAGGGTGAAAAATATGAAATGTGAATATTCATTTAGTGATGTGATTTCAGTGTGAAATTGATATTTGATGAAGTATAAAATTCCATGTATGATTATGGACTATTGAACAATTTAGAGATCATGCTATTGAGAAATCTGTTATGATTATGAAAATGAATTTATGAGTTGGAAATGCTCAATTTGGAAATTGTGAATTGAAATTGAAACAAAAGAGTAGCTAAGTCTCCTCGGCAATTGGAAAGAAATGAAATGAAATTTGAAATGAAAGACCAAGGTTGGTCATGTTTGAATAAATGAATAAGTCCGGTTTAGTGGAGAGGTTAACTCTAGAGCTTTGATTTTGTTCATGATTCTAATAAAAACTAAGGATTAGTGCATAGTGAAGACGTGATGAAAGTGAGAGAAAAACACAAGTATGAGAGTTAGAGTTTACGGTGCAGGTGTGTGAGCCACAGAATGCATGCTTGATGAGTCAAGACATGGCGTGGGCACAACTCAGTAATGATCGGACTTTAGCAACGCTTGTGGGATGTTTGGTGACTGCAAGAGGATCGTGTGCCATGAAGGAGGCTGAATTGCCACAGAATGCATGCTTGATGAGTCAAGACATGGCGTGGGGTTCCCCTCCTGGTTTTCTGTATACGTGCTTGTACTCATAGATCATCTAGGATACTCACTATAGTTACAGTAGTAGATTAAGTCCTAGTGAGGAATTGAACCCTACAAAGATGAAGAACGATTAAGAGGCTTGCCCTCGGACCTATGTAGTATGGGATGCATAGAATCCGAATAAGTGCGCATTAGTATCATATAATATAAATAACTGCATTAAGGACTAAGTGCACAATCACAACACGACATCCGTAGGGTAGTCCCTTTAGTTTGATATGTGACAAGTTTGTGTTTGTTAAATATGGAAAATAAGTTATACTGTTTCCGGCATAGAGAGGATGGCTGTGTATAATGTTCGTCGGTTGAATAAACTGACGTACCCACAGTCTTATATGCAGGTAAGTGACATGATAAAGATTAAAGAGGAACGGATGCTTAAAGATTATTCAATGTTGTTGTACATTTATTTAAATGTTGTAATTTTTACTTCCGCTGTGTAGTGTAAATTGTAATGTTTTACTTGTAACTCTGATGTAAAGTGAAAATTTCAAATTCCCTTGTAAAATTGTACTAAATGAAGTGGAAAGATCTTGTAGAACTCTCGAATTCAGTTGTATTTGGGATTCAGGGCATTACAGAGTGGTATCAGAGCCACGCTTCATACTTGTACAAATTTATAAGGAACGACACCCTAGAAGTGGACATTAGAGTGTGTGTTTGAGTCTAGAGATTTAAATGTAAGTGACTTACATTTGTGTTGCTCTATGACTTATGCTTCTTCCTCCCTATTTCTAAGATGGCTAATCACTTCGACCCTGCTGGAGACGACGACTGGCATATCATCGAGGAAGAGTACTACCCTGGATAAGCAGATTCTGACGGAGAAGAATGGCCTGAATCCCGAAAGATCACCCCACCTCCGGATTCATTTGAGGACTCTTCTGACGAAGAAGAAGAACCAGTTCCAAATAGTCTTGTGATATCTCTTCAGAGGCAGGTAGAAACACTGCGAGAGAGAGAGTCGGATTATTGGAGGCTCAATTGGCAAAGCTTAAGGACGACTTTTCTGTTCTCAGTCATCGGGTATGAGAACTCGAGAAGAGGAAGAATCTGACCGATGTGCTGAAGGATGAAGTTGATGAACTACGGGGAGAACTTCGAGAAGTGAAGAGGAACCGTAGGAGTTAGACTGTTGTAGCTTCTACTATTTCCATTCTGATGTCAAGATGTTTTTCAATTCGAATGTATAAAGTTTGGAATTCAATGAAATGCAAGTTGATTTAAAATTCATGTCTTATACTTCGAATTTAATGGATCTTTTGCATCAGAATATGTCTAGAAGAGGAGCTAGAAATGGTGAAGGTCTGGATCTGAAAAAGGAACTTGCGAGGGTCTATCAGACGCTCAACGCCGTGGCTATGAATCAGAACCAAGGAAGGGGACCTGGGAAACCGATGCCCGAAGTGATTAAACTAGTGGAATCGTTCAAACGAATGAAACCACCTGTATTCGAGGGGAAGTCAGACCCTGATGCGGCTGACAACTGGATTCGTCAAGTGGAGACAATCTTTGAAGTACTGGAGACCCCTGAAGGCAGTAAGGTGAAGTTGGCAACTCTGCAACTTAAGAAGGACGCGGCTGTGTGGTGGCAGTCGATGAAGAGGACAATGGGAGGCATAGTTCTCGGCTGGGAGGAATTTCTAGAAGAATTCCGAGTCACTATTTTCCCTCCGATGTTCAAGAGAAGAAGGCTATGGAGTTTCTGTCGCTACAGCAAGGTAGCATGTCAGTGAGAGAGTACGAGACCAAATTTACTCAGCTTTCTAGGTATGCTCCTGAATTAGTGATGGATGAAGCTAAGAAGGCTCGTAAGTTCGAGCATGGATTGAGGCCGAGCTTGAGGTCCCGGATGATACCTCTTGGTATCAGAAGATTCGACAAGCTGGTCAAGAGAGCAGCAGCGACGGAAGCAGACATGGAGCAGTTTCATGTGGTTTAGAACCGGAGGAACAACTGGCAGTCTGGAAAGAGGCCTGCACATTCTGGGAGTTTCAAGGGACAACAATCTGCACAAAGGTTCAAACCGACAGGGGCGAACGCTATTAGTGTGGCTGGAAGACCTGGGAACAATGTGGTAAGACCTCCTGCGGTAACTTGCTTCAACTGTGGTGAAACGGAACATTACCAATCTCAATGTCTCAAACCACAGAATGGTAATCGCAATGTACCAACGCAGCAGACTGGGAAGAGACCATACCAACCAGGGCGAGTATTTGCCTTGACGGAAGCTGATGCTGATGGAGTAGATCATGTCATCACTGGTACGAGGGCAGATGTTTAGAGGTTTTTGTCATTTGTTTTCCCGTTTATTAAGTGAACTGTTGCATAATGAGTGTGTATTATGTAACAGGAGAACTTTATCTTAATGGAATGAAAGCTGTTGTGTTGTTCGATACTGGATCCTCTCATACTTTTGTGTCTCCTAAATTTGCTAAAGTGTTGGGAGTTGAACCGAAGATTTTTTCAGGCAAGATCTTAGCAGTAGCTACTCCATCAGGGGAAACTTTAACCACTGATCGGTACTATGCTGATTGTGAGATTGTGATTGGAGATAGAATCTTTGGGATTGATCTGATCGAGCTGACTATCTTGAGAGTCGATGTTGGCATTGATTGGATGTCGGTGTACGGTGCAAGCATCGAGTGCAAGACCAAGACAGTAACAGTGAAGGCTCCAGGTGGACCTGAAGTCACTTTCCAAGGGAAGAAGAAGTGTTCTAGGCTGGTGGCAGCTATCCGCAAGGAAGAGATTCCTGTGGAAGTGCAAGGGATTCCTGTGGTTCGGGACTATCCGACTGTGTTCTTGGATGATTTTTCTGGGTTACTCCCGCATCGTGATGTAGAGTTCAGCATCACTGTTCAACCGGGAAGTGCACTCATTTCTAAGGCACCGTATAGGATGGCTCCAGTGGAACAAAATGAGGTAAAACGGCAGATTGAGGAACTGTTGGAGAAAGTCTTTATTCAACCTAATGTGTCACCTTGGAAAGCACCAGTGCTTTTGGTGAAGAAGAAGGATGGATCGATGAGAATGTGTATCGATTACCGGGAGCTGAATAAGGTCACTGTTCAGAATAAGTATCCTATTCCCCGAATTGATGACTTGTTCGATCGTCTACAAGGGGTAGCTGTTTTCTCCAAAATAGATCTTCGATCAGGATATCACCAAGTTCGAGTGAAAGCTGAAGATATGCACAAAACTGCATTTAGAACTCGACATGGGCATTACGAATTCTTAGTTATGCCATTTGGAGTGACGAATGCACCCGCAATCTTCATAGATTTGATGAACAGAGTTCTGAGGCCGTTCATTGATTCTTTCGTCGTGGTGTTTATCGACGATATTCTCGTGTACTCCAAGTCAGAAGAGGAGCACACCGAGCATCTGGCAGCAGTTTTGAAGAAGCTGGAAGAGCAGGAGTTGTATGCCAAGCTATCCATATGTGATTTCTGGAAATCTGAAGTGGCATTCCTAGGTCACATCCTTTCTAAGGAGGGAGTGGCAACTGACCCTCAGAAGATAGAGGCAGTAAGAGATTGGGCAAGGCATACTACAGTGAAGGAAGTCAGAAGCTTTCTTAGAATGACTGGATACTACAGGAGATTCATTCGAGATTATGCTCAGATAGCCGTACCGCTTACTGGTCTGACCAAGAAGAATGTGAACTTCAAGTGGACTGAGCAATGTGAGGCAAGCTTTCAGGAGTTGAAAGAGAAGCTGACTACTGCACCTATTTTGGCTTTGCCTAGAGCAGGTGTTGAGTATGATGCTTATAACGATGCTTCACATCGTGGGCTTGGTTGTGTCTTAATGCAAGACGGATGAGTAATCGCTTATGGGTCCAGGCAACTACGACAGCATGAGAAGAATTATCCGACTCATGATCTGGAGTTGGCTGTGATTATCTTTGCCCAGAAGCAATGGAGACACTATGTGTACGGTGAGAAATTGAACATGTACACGGACCACAAGAGTTTGAAGTACATATATCAGCAGAAGGATCTGAATTTGAGGCAGCGGAGATGGTTGGAAGTGCTTGAGGACATGCGACCTGAGATCAAGTATCATCCTGGGAAAGCTAATTTTGTTGCTGATGCACTTAGTTGCAAGAGCAGTTTAGCCAGTTTGATTACAACTCAGAAGCATCTGATTGAGGAATTGGACCGAGCCGGTATTGAAGTTGTCTTGCAAGGATTGGGAGCATCTTTAGCTCAGTTGAGGCTTCAGCCTACTTTGAATGCAAGGATCATTGCAAGTCAGGAGGTTGATGTTGATATCTTGGAGATGAAGGAGCAGGTTGGTGTTGGCAGGTTGCCCGAATTTCAAATCAGGGATGGAGTGTTGTGGTTTGGAGAAAGGCTGTGCGTTCCAAATCAGGCGGACCTGAAAGAGAGTATTCTTCAGGAGGCGCATGCTACTCTTTTGTCGGTACATCCTGGAAGTACTAAGATGTACAGGAACATCAAACCGCATTTCTGGTGGTCAAGTTTGAAGCGGGATGTGGCTGAATTTGTGGCAAAGTGTGAGGTTTGTCAGCAAGTCAAAGCCGAAAATTAGAGACCCGGAGGTCTATTACAGCCGTTACTTATTCCGGAATGGAAGTGGGATAGCATCAGTATGGATTTCATTACGGGATTGCCTAAGATTCCTAAAGGCAATGATGTGATTTGGGTTATAGTCGATCGACTAACCAAGTCCGCTCACTTTTTGGCGATGAAACTCACTGCTTCGATGGACAAGTTAGCTGAGTTGTATGTTGGTGAGATCGTCCGACTTCATGGTGTTCCGTCAACTATTGTGTCTGATCGAGATGCGCGGTTTACTTCGCATTTTTGGAGGAGTCTTCAGACAGCTTTGGATACCAAGACGGATTTCAGCACTGCTTTTCATCCGCAAACCGATGGGCAGACCGAGAGAGTCAACCGTATTCTTGAGGATATGCTTCGGTGTTGTATACTAGACTTTGGAGGCAGTTGGGAAAGGCATTTACCTTTGGTAGAGTTTGCCTACAACAACAGTTTTCAGGCTAGCATTGGGATGGCGCCGTACGAAGCTCTGTATGGCAGGAAGTGCAGAACACCTGTTTGTTGGTTTGAAGTTGGGGAGCGTCAGTTGTTTGGTCCTGAGCTTGTACAGCAAACCTCTGAGAAGATTGATCTGATCAGGAAAAGGTTGGTAGAGGCTCAGAGCAGGCAGAAAAGCTATGCAGACAACCGGAAAAGGGACCTTGAATTTGAGATCGGTGACTTCGTCTTTCTGAAAGTATCACCCAGTAAAGGTGTGATTCGATTTGGCAAAGGCGGGAAGTTAGCCCCGAGGTTTATAGGCCCGTACAAGATATTGAAAAGGATCGGAAAAACTGCTTACCGGCTTGAATTACCGGAAGAGTTATCTCAGGTGCACAATGTCTTTCATTTGTCTATGCTGAGAGGGTATATTCCAGATCCGAGTCATCATTTGCCTGAAGTGCCGGAAGGTTTACAGTTGGATCTGAGTTACATTGAGTCTCCTATCGAGATTGTTGATCGTCGAGAAAAGGTCTTGAGGAATAAGATAATACCGATGGTCAAGGTAGTCTGGAGAAACCATTTGGTTGAAGAGGCTACTTGGGAGTCTGAGGAGAGGATGTTGAAGGACTATCCTGAGCTTTTTGCTTGATTTGTATTTTGTATTTTTCTTGTGCTTGTTGTGAGTGTTTGTTTCTCGCTCTTGACTGTAGTTCCGGGGATGGAACTATTCTAAGGAGGGAGTGTTGTAATGCCCCGATTTTTCATTTAATGAAAAATTATTTATTTTGCACGTAGTGTGCACGTGCAATAATTTTTGTAATTATTTTCATCATGATGAGTATAGATATTTAAATATGTGCTTTTAATTACTTCTATATAGCCTTCTTTCAATTAAACAAAAAGCCTTTTTCTTAAAGCCCAAAATTTAATTCATTTATTTTATTTTAAAATTATTATTTTGGCCCATAAACTAAAGCCCATGAGTTAATTTATTTTTAAATACAACTTGTAATATAGAATACAATTTAAAGTTTATTTTTATATAAAATGTAATGTACAAATTTTTTGGGAGACCAAGTTGCATGCACGTGCATTGCATCACTAGCATGGCCGGTTGTGAAGTTTGGAGGGAAATCAAATTTTTTAGTGGAGTCATGGGGTGATGGTTATTTGATCATGGGTAGTTAGTGTAACTCCTCCTTAAATCTAAGTCATTTGTTCCTAACTCCTACTTCAATCTTAGCCATCCATTTCCCTAGATTTTTAGTATAAATACCCTCCCCCCTTTGGCTAGTATTCTTGTGCAAATTAATTCTTCCAAACCTATAGTTAAAATACATTATCTAGTAGTTTACTAGTATAATGCACGTGCGATGCACGTCTATAAAAAATTTGGTCATTAAATTAAATGAACTTGTATATCGTATAAGAAAAGAAATAGTAAAACATTTAACTTGGAAAATAGCAAGCTTCAATAATAGAATATAAGTGTGAACGATTATATAATCAAACTTCAATAATACATTATACGATATACAAAATTCAAAATGCATTGAAAAGTGCATAGAAGAGTATGTAGTACCAACCATAACAAAACTATAACTGAGCTTTCTAATTGAATAACACTTCTTTGTAGACAACATTTCTTATGTATGTTCCATCTTGTCCGGACAATTTTCCTTCACGAATAGCTATCTTGGTGGAGTTCATTGAAACTCCTCTTGACAAAGCCACATAAAGTTGCCCACAACTGAAAATATGATCTTTTAAATAAATCCTCGCGAACGGTATAGTTTGTCTCTGTGCTTTATTTATGGTCATAGCGAAACACAGACACACAGGAAATTGTTTCCTAATTAGTTTGAACGGCAAGCTTATGCTTTCTGAAGGTTTTAGTGGTATTCTAGGAAGGAAAACTCGTGTTCCTGCTGAAATTCCAGTAACAATTTCTGCATCGATCAAGTACTGATAAAAACCTCGACACAATAATCTTGTCCCATTGCAAAGACCTGCTTTTGGGTCAATATTTCGTAGAAGAATTATTGGTGCCCCGTATTTCAAAATTAGCTTATGTGGTGGCAATCCTCCTGGAGAAATCTTATTCAAAAATTCTTGTTGGTATAGATTCCTCTCGTCATCCTCTACACTGTCGAAAGAATAATATACTTTCTCATCACCTGACAATGGTATAGTTTAAATTTATGTTAGTAGAGATGGATGCATAGGAAAATCTTTATTTATTTTTATAAATAGTCAAAGCCTTTACATAGAAGAGATTAAAACTAATTTAGATTTTCAATCACCTGGAAAAGTACTGACGGTAGTGTTGTTTATACTATCCACGGACTCATTAGTTGGTGCCATTATAGCTCTTTCTACCATGTAGCTTTTGTCATTCACATTCACACAAAGATTTGGATAAATAGTGTTGACTAAATGAGTTATGGTATCATCACCTGTCCATGGTATAACCATTTCATCCGGAATTCTTACCATTTCATTTTCATATGTAGTCGCTACCCCGTCTCCGATATCTTTCAAAATGCTTGTGAAGTTAGGATCAGTTCTTGATCGCATATTTTCTGTAAGATGGATAACATTTACACTTTCCCAAATTGCAGACTTGACAATACATGCATCTACAGTTTGCGATTTTGTACCATTCTGTACTACTGGTAGCACTTGTCTAAAATCACCTCCAAGTATAACAATTTTACCTCCAAAAGGGACGTCCTTTTCTGTCAAATCTCTTAAGGTTATGTCAAATGCTTCAAAAGCATACCGATGTACCATTGTTGCCTCGTCCCAAAGTATAACACTGCTACTTCGTAAGAGATCGGTCGTGTCGTCCTGTTTACTAATATAGCAAGTTGATTTAGGCCCAATTTTAATAGGAATTTTGAACCTAGAGTGAGCAGTTCTTCCCCCCGGTAATATCGTGGCTGCGATTCCGGACAATGCTATGCTAATGCAATATGTCCTTCTTTTCTAAGGTATGCCAACACCGCTCTATACAAAAAAGACTTGCCAGTACCACCTGGACCGTCAATGAAGAATACCATCTCTTTTTTCGAATTAACAGCTTCGATGATCACATCAAAAGCATGCTTCTGGCCCGAATTCAACAAATTTATACAGCTTAAATCATCATCCGTAACAATAATGGATCTCTCATATTCAATCATTTGTCATGTAGATCCACTTGTAAAATCATCAAATGTGGATACAGGGAGACCATAATCTGCATTACATTTATCATACTGTTGAAGTATGCTGTTCAGATCACGTAATAGACGATTCATGCTTGAATTCACATTCACGGTACTCGTTGAAGAGTAATCTTCCATCATATATGGGTGGAACTCAGTCCACAACTGCAGCACACCAGTAAGTTGACAATACAACAAAAGTGTAGCAAACAATCTCCGGAGCGCTGATGGCATATGTGTACTTGCCGGTTCTATTAAACATTCTCGTACGCTGTTGTCATTTTCTAAGAACCCCATCTTTTCAGCTGATTCCTTAAAAGTGGAGCAGGGTACCCCATCTACTGTAAGAAGATCATCAAATGAGACTGGTCCCCTAACATGATTCAGTAGGATGTGCAAATAATATCGGTCTCCTTCATTTGGCGAAACCGTGTAAAGTCTACCGATAGCTCGTTGCGTAGTTGCTCTCTTTTGCCATTTTTTATCTCCAGATACCCACCAATATTTTTCTGGAAATTCTCGATATAATAAATTTCTTGCTTCAGGATCTTCTGAATTCTTTTGAAAAAACTCAGTCAACATTGTCTTTGAAGTTTGCACATCATTGAGAACATCATCGAGCAGTTGATCGGCATTATATGTCAATTGCTGCATATTTGGAAGATGTATATGAAGAGCTATCACACTTGGATATATTTTGTGCACCGGAAACTTAAAAGTCCTCCACAATGCTTCATGTGGGCAAACCCAACGTGCATCTAGAAACTGTGAGATCTCATCATTATGATCGATTTCTCTATGTATCTGAAAATAGATTCGGTCTGGTCCCTTGTATACGTACTTGTATAAATACTTCACGGCCGTGATACTGGAGCATATTTCAACATTGATATGACAATTATATTTTTTCAAAAGCCAAGGATTATATGGAACCACCCATCGATTATCCAAGGAGATGCCGTGTTTCTCTATACTAATCCCATTATCACATCTTCTATATAATGGATACAAATCATCTCCTTGTACTGTGTGCTCCGCAAATTGGAGCGGATATCCCTTTTTGCACTTGTTTTCCCTCATGCAAGGAGAATTTGGTTTCACTATACCACATGGTCCATGTAGCATATGCTTTTTAACTATCTCATATAGTTCAGGTTCAACATTTGGGTCTGGAATCTCTGCCCGTACAATGTGGTCGTACTCGTCAGGATTATTCAGCTTGTCTTGTTCGTTCAGAATGACCAACATATGAACATGGGGCAATCCACGTTTTTGGAACTCGACTACATGGACATGAGCTGCAACATAACCTAAAACTTCGCTGGTAAGATATCTTTTTTTAGTTCTTCTAGCTTTGCTTTGAAAACCCTTGCTATCAAGTCAGGCCTATCTTGAGGGTTTTGTCCCAAGAACAATTCATTTGTTATTTCATCCCATGATGGATTACATGTCATTGTAATAAATAAATCTGGTTTTCCATACCTCTGAACTAAAGCCATGGCATCTTGATACCGATTATACATGTCTCTCGGGCTACCAACATACGAAGAGGGAAGTATAATTTTTCTTCCGGTTGAACCTATAAATACAGTGGAAAAGTATTTTTCTATTAGCTTCCCATTCACTGTAAAATACAGGCAGAAAAGGAAAAAATAATAAGGTTTTTCAATCTACTAATTACATACTTGCATTTCGTACTCCCGCATTGAATAAATCTTGTAACCCTTGGTACAACTCCGCTCTAATAGTTTTTTGATTGGCCCGCAAAAATCGTAACCTTTGCATCTCAATTTTCACTTAAGTGTCAACAATAAATTGTTGTAGTAATCTGTCGGCACGAAGTAGTATTGATGTATCATTTGCTTTAATATGTAATTGTAACAAAAACATTATTTATCAGTCAAGTAAGAAAGAGAAATATATATAGTTCATATCAGCACATTACCTGAAGCATATACGAATAAAATTCCTTGCAGGTAACTTGATGTCCATTTAAACAATGGGTGTTGACATCCCATCCATAGTTCCCATTCGGAAGTAAAAGTGGGTACTGGAGAGGATCATAATAACCGACCGTGTCTGGAATCAACTGTAAGTTGCCTTCCATTGTTTCCACAATAGTCTCCCGGGGTCCAACGTTTGTTAGATCTTCACCTTCGACTATAATTGCTGCAACTTGAGATGCTGTAGGAAGATTGTACTGGTGACCTCCCAAGGATTGGTCTTTAAGCAACAATCTACAATTTGGTAAGTACTCTCTCACAGCCATTCGCCTAAATTGATGCACGAAATGGTGATTTAAGATCGTCTTCAGTTTTTCAACTATGTGTGTCTGCATCCCAGTATTTTCCCTCATTCTATTTTCAATTTCATGCTCAATATCATATATCTACAATTGTAGATATCTTGGCCTAGGGGGTCCAGCAGGTTGTAGACTACCTATCCAATTAGGGCGTTGAACAGGTTGTAGACTTCCTATCCTATGGTATTTCTCCCCTTGGGCTCTAAAAGTATAGATTCCGTCACATCCATTGGCGAGACTTGCATCGTAATGAACTACCATCGAAGTGAAGGCAAACATATGATGGTACGTCCGAATGTTATGTCTGAAATGCTTCCCCTCCTCACTCTGATTAGTACATAACATCTTCAATTTGATAGGCATTGTAAGTTGCGGCAGTGAGATTTTTCCATTCCTGCAACATATCTCTTTTGTTTCAGATTAAAACAACTTAGCACCACATTTTTCACAGAATTTGGGTTCTGGTAACATGTGTACTGGCATCATGTTTATGTCGACATAATTTCTAGCACAATTATGGCGTCTCCTTGCTGGATGAACTGTCGTCGAATTATGTCTGCCATGATGAACTGTTGAAAGGTGCATATTAATTAGAACATCATTGACAATGATTTTAATTTATAAAAGAATATTAGTTTTGGGAGGATACCTTCTTGATTATTAGATACCACATGATATGGGGATGCATATCTTGCTTGTCTCTTAATATCACTCAAACGGGCATTTGTTGGCATCTTCTCAGTAGGGATTTTGTATGAGAAACAAACAGTGTGAGCTAATTATTAAAACCCCTGAGCGGAAGCCTATGTATGAGAAACAAATAGTGTGAGCTGATTATTTCAAAGTAAGAACCAGATTTTTACGAAATAACATATCATTAATTATGTAGAAAATTTTGAGGTTTTCTATCTCATAAATTCACACTGACCTTAGCACAGAAATCACGTAACTTAGTTACGTGCATGACCGTTCAAGAATTATTTTTGCTTAGAAAAATGGATCTAATCTATATTAATAGAAATTAATATAAGTGGACACTTTAATGTATTTTGTAATGGAAGGAACTAAAAGCGGGCTTTAACTTTATCCCTGAAACATAAAGACCAGGTAATTACTGGGGTTTTCACAAAATTATGATCTCAGATGATGACAGTAATAATAAGTGGATGAATAGATGAGTCAAAGAAATATATATAAAAGTACCTAAAGAACTTTACTATTATGAGATGCAGCCCATTCTCTAACTGCTGACATGGTTATCTGCAGATGAAATCCCCACAAACGCATGTAAGCAATAGATTTACATTTTATTTTGTACTTATAAATATACACATCACTTGTTTTCAGTTGATTGTCAAGCAGTTAAAAGCACATGTTATATGTAAATGAATGATAGCAAATAAGTAAGCAGCCAAGTGTACTCATGATGTACCAGTAGCTGGAAATAAAAAAAAGAAATAATATCCAAAAATAATCACACCTTAACATTGAAACCAAGGCTATCCATGTCCAGCATAAGAGCATAGTCTACCTGGAAACATTTCCCGTAAATCAGAAACTGAATTAGAGTGCTGTACTATTGCTTTTGTTTCTTCCCCATGATCCTTGTTCATGTGGGACTGTAAAATTTATCAAAATTAGAAACAAATGCATGTATAATAAGAGAAACATAAGGTATAATAGATCATGATCATACTGCAATTGGAACTGAAAACTGAGAAATCGGATCAACTTTTGCGGCCTTGTACTCTTCAACCTCAAACACTACCCAAAAAAAAACAATACAATCAACAAACATATATAACCTAAGATATGATAAAGAAGATCCACATGTCAGTAGCTAAACTTATACAACAGAAGTATAAAGAATTGTCTGTACAATCAAAAGCCACGCTACATGCAAAGTGTGCACATCAGACACAAATAAAAAATGAAGTATTTTATCAAAACTCAAACATCATTGAGCTAAAATAGTAAGATATATATAGTTTGAAGTGCTAAAAACTGTAGAAAATAAGCTACATACCTTCTGATCATAATAGAGCTGTAGCAACTCTAGATACATATCGTACACATTTTGGTTTAATACGGACGAAACTGAAGTCGCCAAACTCTAGATGGGTCTGACTCTTTGCGCATACAGAAACTGAATTAGAATAAATCAATTAGATCAAATCAATTCAAATTAATTTAAATTCGCCCAGCATATTTGACATCACTCACATGTATTCAGTTTCTCTGTTGCTACAGTCAGTGGATGGAAAAATCTTCTGTTAATAAAGGGGTTGAATGGGTATGAATGGGTATGAATGAATTTTAAGCACCTTCTAGTAATCACCCATTACTAATTAAAGTCATGCAACCATTCATTCATGCACAATTTAATTAAAACGTGCATGATGGAGTGGGCCCAGAACCAGGAGCCTGCTTCTTCTTAATGCCACTCACAATGTCATCAATTCTCAACAGCATGCAAGCAGCTTCAATTTGCATGACTTAAATGTTTGAGCCTTCACACTGTATGAGTCCCAAATCTGGAGGGGTGATTAAGGTTAGAGGGCATTAGAAAAATTTAACAATAAATTGTGCATGCACAATTTAATTTATTAGTCATGCAAATGTAATTTGCATGACTTAAATGTTTAAGCCTTCACACTGTATGAGGGCATTAGAAAAATTGAACAATAAATTGTGCATGCAAAATTTAGTTTATTAGTCATGCAAATTACATTTTTAACCCTAGATATTTTTTTAGCCTTTTATGTTGATTGGGGTATAATAGTAAAATGCTGCCAAAATGGGGCTTTGCTTAATAATAGTATAGATATGAGGGCATTAGAAAAATTGAACAATAAATTGTGCATGCACAATTTAATTTATTAGTCATGCAAATTACATTTTTTAACCCTAGATATTTTTTTAGCCTTTTATGTTGATGGGGGTATAATAGTAAAATGCTGCCAAAATGGGGCTTTGCTTAATAATAGTATAGATTTAGTGAGTAAAAGATTGAGAGATTGTGCGGGATTGTGCTTGCATCAACAAGAAGAAGGAGAGGCCGGCTATCAAAGGGAGTGCTCTTGGTTTGGTGTGCTCGGATTGGCTTGTGCGCGCGTGTCCAAGGAGGAGGATCGTTCGTTTGCAAGGACATTCGTTTAGGAGGTTGCTAGTTGTATATTTCTCTCCATTTAAGGTGGGTAAATTTTTCATGTTTCTAATTAGGAATGCATGCTAGATTAAATTGAATGAATGAAGCATGAAAAAGATTAATAAGAGTACACATTTAATTGGAAAATGACTTATTGATTGATTGACATATGGATGTGCAATTGTATGTCGTTCTATTAGTAAAGGCAAAATTGTGTGTGAATTGATTATAGCCATAAATTATTGAAGAAAGTTTCATTATCTACATCACAAATTATGTACGCAAAAGTTAGTAGATTAACAATGCTACTTTATGCGTTAAATGAATCTTTGTGTTTTATTGAAATGAATGAATTAAAATATAGATTTGTATGTTTGGTAAATGATTAAAAACAGAAATTAATATGAAGAATTGCTAGTAAAGAGATTTGAGATGTTAATTGTTAAGAAATGTCGAAAAAAGAAATGTGGTAGTTATAATGTAGGATCCGAATTAATTGTATGAAAAAATATGTTTTAATTGTTAAAAAAATTATTTTTTTCATACTGGTATGTAAATTATGTGAGGAAGAATCAATCTGGAATATTACAGTAATTTTTTTTAAAAGCGAAGTGAAATGAGGACTAGTTGAACATCGAAATATTTTAATAACAGAGAGAATTGGTTTAAATAAATTTTGTTTTGCATTATTGACAACCTGAGCGCGTAGCTCAAGTGGTCGGGATGGCTTAAATCACTACAGTGGGCTTTTGGTCTGAGGTCGCTGGTTCGAATCGCCTGGGCAACACACTTTTGTTCCATGAATTTTTAAAATAAAGGATAAAAGCGGCCGAGAACATTTAATGCTCTCAGCCCCTCATCCTAATGCAAATAGCGTTCGGCCTAGTGGTTGTGCCTTTGGTCGGTTTCCCTGTGGTTCTGGGTTCGAATCTCGGCTTTGGCAAGTTTGGAAAAAATATTTTTTTTGAATGTTTGGTTGATTGAAAAATTATGGAAAAAATATGTTTATTCTTCTAAAAATATATGGGACTTATGAAAAATAATTTGGGAATTATTTACATAAAATAAAATATGATTTGAGAACAAATGTGTAAATAGAACTATGGTTCCACATTGATATTTTTTTGTGAAATTATATCTTGCAAAAAGAACTTGAAATGAAGGATTAGAAAATTAATATAGCAAAGAAAGAAATTATATTGTGTGATGGATGTGAATTATTCTCATTGGAGAATAGGGTGAAAAATATGAAATGTGAATATTCATTTAGTGATGTGATTTCAGTGTGAAATTGATATTTGATGAAGTATAAAATTCCATGTATGATTATGGACTATTGAACAATTTAGAGATCATGCTATTGAAAAAGAAACCTGTTATGATTATGAACATAAATTTATGAGTTGGAAATGCTCAATTTGAAAATTGTGAATTGAAATTGTAACAAAAGAGTAGCTAAGTCTCCCCGGCAATTGGAAAGAAATGAAATAAAATTTGAAATGAAAGACCAAGGTTGGTCATGTTTGAATAAATAAGTCCGGTTTAGTAGAGAGGCTAACTCTAGAGCTTTGATTTTGTTCATGATTCTAATAAAAACTAAGGATTAGTGCATAGTGAAGACGTGATGAAAGTGAGAGAAAAACACAAGTATGAGAGTTAGAGTTTACGGTGCGGGTGTGTGAGCCACAGAATGCATGCTTGATGAGTCAAGACATGGCGTGGGCACAACTCAGTAATGATCGGACTTTAGCAATGCTTGTGGGATGTTTGGTGACTGCAAGAGGATCGTGTGCCATGAAGGATGCTGAATTGCCACAGAATGCATGCTTGACGAGTCAAGACATGGCGTGGGGTCTCCCTCTAGGTTTTCTGTACACGTGCTTGTACTCATAGATCATCTAGGATACTCACCGTAGTTACCTTAGTAGATTAAGTCATGGCGAGGGATTGAACCCTACAAAGATGAAGAACGATTAAGAGGCTTGCCCTCGGACCTATATAGTATGGGATGCATAGAATCCGAACAAGTCCGCATTAGTGTCATATAATATAAATAACTGTATTAAGGACTAAGTGCACAATCACAACACGACATCAATAGGGTAGTCCCTTTAGTTTGATATGTGACAAGTTTGTGTTTGTTAAGTATGGAAAATAAGTTATACTATTTTCGGCATAGAGAGGATGGCCGTATATAATGTTCGTCGGTTGAATAAACTGACATACCCACAGTCTTATATGCAGGTAAGTGACATGATAAAGATTAAAGAGGAATAGATGCTTAAAGATTATTTAATGTTGTTGTACATTTATTTAAATGTTGTAATTTTTACTTTCGCTGTGCTGTGTAAATTGTAACGTTTTACTTGTAACTCTGATGTAAAGTGAAAAGTTCAAATTTCCTTGTAAAATTGTACTAAATGAAGTGGAAAGATCCTGTAGAACTCTCGAATTCAGTTGTATTTGGGATTTGGGCGTTACACGTGGCCACCTGTGCAAAGGGATTGAACATTACATGAGAGATTGTTGTAAACGGTTGATTCAGAGGGACGATAAATCCAGTGTCGCTGAATCAGGTGATGGCTTAAACAGTGTTTTTGTTTCAAGTTCTTTAGATGTGAATTCTGGTTGTTTTTTTGATTCGGTTAGTTCTTCTCAAGTTTGCTCCGAGTGGGAGATGGTTTCTGCTTGCAAATTTGCATCATATCGTTTTGTGGGAACGAAGGTTGATAAGATTTGTGAAGTAATGGTTTCTACTTACAAGTTTGCCTCATGTCGTTGTATGGGAACAAAGATTGACAAGACTTGTGAAGTAAGGGGTAAGAAAACTAATGAGTCGAAGATGATAAACGGAAGGGGACAGACTCTAGGGGAGGGCATGTATATTCCTTTGATGAAGCAAAGCCTTATATTCATGAGAACTCTAGAAGCTCGGGACTGCATGTACACAGATCCAAGTGGAGTTCGTTCAGTTTGAGAAAGTTATCGCAAGGTGATGAAGGGTGAGAGGGGGATTGAGCAGGGTCATCATAACCTCTACTAGCTTTGGAGGAACATGAAACCTTGGCCAAGTGGTTTGAAGTCCATTGTTCCTAAAGCATTATCTAGTTTGTCGTCACTAGAATCATCCGAGCGAGACTGCAACGTTTGAATATCGTCGGAAGGTGGAGAAAGCCATGAGGTAGTTGGGGTTCGTGTGGAGGGTGGCACCTCCATGATTACATCTATTGGGGTTTGCCCTTGAGGGGGGCATACAGCGGAAGAAAAACAGGTGGAGATAAATTCAACTAGCAGAGAAAGCCATCGAAACGAGTTGTTTGCAAGAAGAGAAGGAAAAGAGTCTAGAAGGTTTTAAATCACACAGGTGTGGATTCATGAGTATGCAATCCAAGGTGGATATTGTTGGGTTTATCTCTTGCATACTATGTTGGATAAGAAGATGATAAGACGATGGAGAAATCGAGACGATCGGAGACGGAGTGGAAGCAAGGGAAACAGTCAGCAGCAGCAGCAGGTGGAGTTGCGGGCGACCGCACTTGGGGTCGGTCGACCGCTCTGACTGCACAGAGTTCCCGAGAGGGGGATAGTTGACCGACCTTGAGGTACGGTCGACCGAATGCGGTGCTGATGGATTATTTGGCTCGGATCTTGGTGATTCGTGAGAAGCCCAACTTGCTCTTCAAGTCAGATCTTACGGCTCTTATCATAGGGTTATCTCTTCAGGTATATCCAATGGTTATTGTATCAAGATATTAAACTATAATTTCTCTAGATCTCTATATATTGTTGTTATTGGCCTTCATTGAGAGCCAAGAGAGATAGTGCTTCATTGAATGAGAAATTGAGTGATTCTGTAATTGTAAACAACTAGTAATTGCTGGTGAGGCTTGAGAGATGTTCGTGGTAAGAATTGTAATATTCTTGTATCTTCTCTAGTTGAATAACATCTTGGGTTTGTTCTCCCCCGGATTAAGGCGAAAGCCCCAACCGGGATAAATTTGTGTATGCTTTGATGTGTTTGGTATGATCTCATATGTGCTTGCTAGTTTGTTTTGATTGCATTGAATAACTCACCAAGATTCTAAAGGGAGTTTTCGGTAGAAATTCCCAACACAGACTACATGACTTAAATCCACTAAAAACACACTAAGTTACAAATTTCAGTCTATACTACTCTATCTCTCAACCAAAATTAGAAGAATGCATTTGAATATAAACTCAAATTAATAATTTGGGACCAAGTCATGTGCACTCTTTCATAGATTCACATTCCAGTCTTGAAGGCCTGAGATTAGTTTTGCACCACACAAAATCGTAACTGACATTAAAAACTAGAATTAAATCTTTGTTCATATCATTAATTGGAAGAGTCAATGAGAATAAACTGAGCACCTTAATTTAGCGGTGGTATTCCTGCAGGTTGGCATTGTGTCATTAATACGTTTTCGAGTAAATTAGCCTGCACCATTGCTGATAGCCATCAACCAGGGGTATTTCGATACTCTTGCTGTGTATATGCATCTGATTTCAAACCATGACTACTGACCCATTTGATTTCTTGCATATAACACCTACATACTTTAGATTTGGTTCATTTTATGTGGATTATTTGTCAGAGAAGCGTTATTCGATTACAAAGCTATATATTAATTGATAGAACTTCTTTCAGATGTATTTTTTATTTTCTGTACTCATGTACTTGTAAATCACCCTTGGCTGGGGTGAATAGGATGATTGTGCAGAAATTAAATAATTAAAATTAAGTTACAAAGTAAATGAGAAAAGATTGAGAAAGCAAACACAGCAAGCACAAATGACACAACGATAAAACGTGTTATTACGTCCACACCACCTACTTGTAGTAATTCTCTGCCACAAGCTTTCCACTATACTCAAACCCTTGTACAGTGATTCTCGGATTCAGGCTGAGAAATCTATTACACCCACAGGATTTCTAAAATAAGCCCCGTCAATCTCACCGAAGTGGAAGAAAGGAAAAACTCAAAACCTTTAATGATCCTAACTGAAGATAACAAATAAGTATCACACACTCGGATTGATTGTTTAATTGATTATTTTAGAAGATTTTCTGAGAGGAATAGGTGAGAATTATGCAGTGGGTTCGTCCAAATATATAGACGGAAAAGTTTATCTCTCAAAAATAGAAATGATACATTCCAAAAGAGCAATCAGCGCAAGGTACGGTCGACCGCAAATAAGGACAGTCGACCGTTCATCTTTTAATTGAAATTCGAAAGATGAATGGTCGACTGTCTCATCATTTTAATAGCGATGAGCGATCAACTGTGGTGTGGTCACCCGACAATGTGGTACAGTCGACCGCAATCGTGTTGATTGTGACGAAACCACTTTATATTCTTACCATAAACTAATCAATCAAGAATCAATCAATTACATATAAAATCCTTACATATACGAAAAGAAAGAAGTTGATCTTGCTGGCTTTCTTGGCCACTAATCAACATATGCTCTTTTGAATAACTTCTTCTTTTATTTGATTTTGCAATTTTTCTTTATTACTTTCCTTCTTTTGTTCGATACTCAATCTTGGTAGCTTCATTTTTATTTATTTATTCCTAAAAATCTAATCATCTCAACTGAAACTTATTAGTATTTGTAAGCACGTTATGTGCATACCAAACTAAGAGTTAACAATCTTCCCCTTTTAGTGTGAACAAAACATACCTTTTAATGTTTAAAATAAAGCATATAAATGCTCCCCCTTAATCCAATACTTCCCGTACCAAAAAATTTCATAAGAGATATATAGTATAGATGAAGAAAGAAGATGTAGACTAAAACATTCAAGAGAGATTTTCAGCATTTATTTTCAGTAATTTTCAGTTAAAACATTCAAAAAAAAATCTCCCCCTTTTTGGAACTCACCAAGAGGGGACTAGAAATGATAAATAATGTATAAACAAAGTATATAACATACTCCCCCAAAATTTAGTACTCACCCTAAATTCATGCATGAAAAATATAGATGAACATACAATAAAAAAGTGAGTGAAGAACAAACATGAGAATAAGCGATTTTTGGGGAATATTACATTTTTGAAAAACAGAAGGAAAACCTACTTACATGATACCGTTGATCGTGAGACTCTTTGATATACAGTGAGAGCTCTTCATGGTATCATAGATTTGAGATTTTCCCAATGCAAACGAGAGACATAGAGCAAAAGATAAAAAAATAAATTTTAAGAAATTAGAAACCATAGAAGAGCTGTAAATAGATTTTCCTTACACACCAAAAGTAAGAAAAAAACAAGCCAGAGTTTTAAAAAACAGGGGCGAGACTGGTCGACAAAGAATCTAAAAATCCACTTGAACAAATAGTGAGAGAACCGGTCGACCGAACGGTCGACCGCAAAGAATTTCAAAACCCAGTTGTCGATTAAACAAAAACAGAGAGGCAACCGGTCGACCACACGGTCGACCGCAAATCCAATAAAAACTTTTTTGGCGAATGTGGAAAGACAGGGTCGAGACCGGTCGACTACCCAGTCGACTGTACGCCTTTGCAAGCGAACAGTCGACCGAAAGCACAAATTAAGCAGAAATATCAATCACGTTTAATTCACCTTTCAAAAAATTAAATCGTTTTTCATCTAATGGTTTAATAAAAATATCAGCAAGTTGAGAATCAGTGGAAACATAATCAAGAATAATATCTCCATTTTGAAAATGATCATTAAAGTGATACCGAATTTCTATGTGCTTTGTGCGACAATGTTCATCAGAATTTTTGGTCATGTGAACATTGCTAGTATTATCGCATCTAATCAGAATATGATCAAGAAATACCTTGTAGTCTTCTAAAGTGTGTTTCATCCATAATACCTGCGCACAGCAGGATCCGATTGCGATATATTCTGCTTCAGTAGTAGAGAGAGTCACAGAATTCTGTTACTTAGATGCCCATGAGACTGTAGAAAGACAGGGTGTTGATCTTCCATAGCATCAATTTGTTGTGTATGCATGTCGTCTATCAATGAGTTGGTGCCACTTTGATTAATGGATGTGTGTTCATCTTGATGTGATACATTGTTTTGAGATTCTATATTTGATCCCTTTTCAACATGTACATGTTTCTGTTCAACGCGAACACCTGTCTCATCATCATCAATAACATGTAATATTTCTTTTGAAAATGGATTAGTTTCATCAAATATAATATCAATGTATTCTTGAATTGTGCATCTTCTTTTATTAAATACACGATATGCCTTGCTACTTAGGGAATATCCTAAGAATAGACCTTCGTCACTTTTATGATCAAATTTACTCAAGTTATCTAGAGTATTTAGGATAAACACTTTACACTCAAAAACACGAAAAATAACTTAAGTTTGGAATTTTCCATAATATAGTTCAAAAGGCGTTTTCTCAAGATATTTCCTGATGATTACTTGGTTAATAGTATAACATGCTGTGTTGACAGCTTCGGCCCAAAACGACTTTGGTAAATCATTTTCACTAAGTATAGTTCGGGCCATTTTTTGAAGAGTTCGATTTTTCCTTTCAACAACCTCATTTTGTTGGGGATTGCGAGGACAAGAGAACTCATGTTTTATTCCCTTTTATCACAAAATGATGTAAAGAGTTCATTTTGAAATTCCCCACCATGATCACTACGAATAGTTACAATGGTGAGGCTTTTCTCATTTTCTACTCTATGACAGAATTTTTGAAAAATATATAATCTGTCATCCTTTTGTGACAAAATGCCACCCAAGTAAATCTGCTATAGTCATCTACAATTACAAAAGCATATTGTGTGCCTCCATTACTACGTGTTCGTGATGGTCCAAACAGATCCATGTGCAAGAGTTCAAGAGGTCTAGAGGTTGATACAATTTTCTTGGGCTTGTGAGAACTTTTAGTTTGCTTACCGAACTGACATGAGTTACAAGGTTTATCTTTCTCAAATTTAATTTTGGGAATCCTCCTTACAAGCTCCTTAGTGACAAGTTTGTTGAGATTTTCCATGGCAATGTGTCCAAGTCGCCGATGCCATAGCCAGCCATCCTCGTTTCTAGCAACAAAGCATCTCACATTTTCCTATGCTAATTCATTTGAATTTATAACATATACATTATTATATTTGTTAGCAAGAAGTAAACATGATTTATTGCTATCTAGTACAGTGCATATATTTTTATCAAAAGTAACAATATAACCTTTATCACATAGTTGGCTGACGCTAAGTAAATTGTGCTCCAAACCTCTTACCAATAGAACATCCTCAATGAAGCATGAAGAACCAAAGTTTATTTTACCTTTACCAATGGATTGGCCGGTGCTATTATCTCCAAAGATGATGTCATTCCCTCTTTCCCTTGATAGTATGCAAATTATCTATTATCACATGTCATATGGTTTAAGCATCTACTATCAAGGTATCACCAATCTTTAGTCCTGATACGTTGAGGTATCTACATCAAAATTAGTACGTATAATTTTGGGTGCCTAAGTTTATTTTGAGCCCGCATTTACATTCTTTCTTACCCAAAAAAAAATAGTATTCCTTTTTAAAGAGCAATTATAAGAAATATGCCCTAATCTACAGCAGTAGTGACATGTGATACGATTATGCCTTGGGTCATGGACACTTGCATAGTTTTGTGTTGATTTGTGATTATGTTGGTGACTATGCATATGTGTATGACATGATGACTTAGATTTTTGATGGTGTATTGGCTCTTCGTAACCAAGTCCTCGATTATCATGATAAGATCTTGAATTCTTTACAATAAGGTAACTGGGCCCTTCATATTTTTCAACAATTTTCTCGGGCTCAATTACTCTTTTAAAAAATCTTTTCCTAGTCATTTCATCATCTTTTGTGTTCCAACGAAGAGTATCTAGGGTAGATCAGGTATTCTATTTGTTCAAGGGCTTCATTACAACCTTCCACTACCTCATCAAAAAAAATTTGCATTCATTTAAATCATCAGTGAGTTTAGCAATATAAACAGATTTCTCATGAATTTCTCTTAGGTTTTCATCATGTGTTGCTGAGGATTCTGGAATTTGTTGTTTTAAATCCATTACACATGTAACACCCTAGATTTTTAAATAATATTTTTGAGATTAATAAATTAATTAAAATAATTTATGTGACTTAATAAATATTTTTCTGAATTTTATCTTTTGACACATGCAAAACACGTGGAAATATTTTCTTGGGAAGTTCAAAGTCAGAAATTATTTCGGGAAAACCTAATATTTATTAGTAGGTATTATTTATGAACTTTCTGGATTTTATTATATTTATTTGGCATATTTGCAAATATTACAAAAGAGGGGCTTTTGTGCATTGGAGTAAAAACTCCATAATTTCGTTTTTCTGGGCTTAGCATGATTGCTAACAAACTCAGGGGTAAAGATTTTACCTTTTATTCTAATGGATTTGATTTATTTCACAAAAATATGTTAAAAAATGTTCTTTTTGCAAAATTGCCACTTAGAGACAGAAATTTTTTTAATTGTTTTTTTGGGTTTGAAAACAGTGCTGGCCAGATCAGGTTGGTTATTTTTTATTTAAATCTAAATTGAATTGGTTATTCTAATTTCCTAGAATAAAGATTTATATATGTAAAGATATATTTAAAATGAACATTTTACAAAACCTACTCAAAACCTTAATACTCTAATTTCCGGCCTAATATAAGAGAGGTGCAACCATCTCTTTGCTGCACTAAAACAAAGGGTTTTCTTTATTATTGATTTCTTGGAGTTTCAAACTGAGCATCTTGGATTTCTTGCGAAACGAATGACTTTTCTTATTCTCTTTATTATTTCGGTTGATTTTTCAATAAGGAGAGTGACATATGTTTGTTTTCTTATTGTTCTATGCATATTGTATGTGATGTTTTGTCTATTAGAAAGCATGCTAGAGGATTGTATGTTGATATAATGAATTTTTGATGGATAGATGAATAAATATTGAATCTTTTCATGAAAACTGTGCTAGTGATGACTAAAACCCTATATAGATCACTTGAGATTGTTAAGAACCTAATAAAAATCATGGGTATGATGTTTTCTTTCCTATTCTTGCTGTTTTGATTGGCTATTATGAGTTGTATGATGTATATGACATAAAGTGAACAAAAATTGAATCTTACTGTGTGTGATTATAGGTATACTCTGTTTTGATATTTTGAAGAAGTAAAACTTGATTAATTACATGTTGTGATTGTATATATTCATGAGTGAACTAATGTAATCAGTGGGGTTTTTGTTTAATCAAGTTGTGGAAGGATTTTGGATCAAAAGATCAAGTTTCAATGTTTTGAAAAGGGATTGATTTGGGTCTGATGGATTTCAGCCAAAAGTTGATTTTTTGGATTTTGTGAATTTTGATTGAATCTTGATGCTGTTTTGGATACTGAGATTGATTTGAACCATATACTACATATATACGATGTTTCTTGACGTTTTACTGACGCTTTAACACACATACACACACACACACAGATATATATATATATATATCTGTGTGTGTGTGTGTGTGTGTGTGTGTGTGTGTGTGTGTTCACTGTTTCGAAGAGTTTTGTCGAAAATTGCTCTTTTATGAATTTGAAGTGGTTGATTTGTTTTATAAACTCCAGTATGTTAGATAAGTTGTATTTGATTATCTCAGAATTTTTTTTTTTCAAATTTATGATGTTACGAAGATTAAACGAAGTATCAGTCGAAATGTGCACAAAGTTTAAAGCTGTAGATTTTCGAATTTGACGATCGACCGCACGAAATAACACATGAAATGTCGGTCGACTTGCAGTTCTTGGATGTTTGGATTTAGGCTTGACAGTCGATCACCTATTTTTGAATAGTTTTGACAGTCGACTGTCAGAAGTTCTACTGAATGTTTTAATTGAGTTTTTCGTCATTTTTCTTGAACGATTATTTCTTCGAACTTATGGATTATTGAACTACTATTTTAGATGATGTTTTTGATACAGATTACAGTATTTTACAAAGAGTTACATTTTGATTATAACAGAATTTAAACTTTTATTTCTATGACTTTATAAAGTGAAATATATACGGTTCTCGAAGGAATTGATATTTTGTGATTTTCTACGACTTCAAAATATGATTCCCAGTTATTTAATGGATTTAATATTTTCTTTCAATTTTGGAATTTATGAGTATGCTGAATGAATTTGGATTTTTGTTGATTAAAGAAGTTTTCTTGACATAAACATTTTGATGATGGAACTAAGAGTTTTAATGAAAGATTTTGTGTTGATATTCGGTTTGTGAATATCTAGGAGTTGAGTGGGATTCCTGTGAACTGATAGTTGAGATTTTGTGGATATTGACCAGTTGGGATCTTAGGGTTGTTTGTGGAATTAAGTCCGGTAGGATACACTACTCTAGAGAGGAGGAATTTATGTTTTATTAATAATAATCAACTTAAGGACAGGCACTAGTGGAGATGTGATGGAACTTGAAAAACGTAAGTATATGCTCTAAGGGTCTAGTCCAACTGATGCGTTCCAGGACTGTGTGTTGTTCTGTCTCGAGAGGACATTGGTATGTTCGTGTGTCGAGGGTCTACAGACCTATTCACGGAACATACAGGTGCATTCGCGTGTCGAGGGTTGACCGATCTATTCACGGGATGTATTAGTGTATCTTCACGTCAAGGGTCGGCAGGCCTATTCTTACATGATGCTTGCGCGTCTAGGATTGTTAGGCCTATTCGCGGTGTATTCTGGATCTTGTTTCTATAACGAGGGATCTAACCCTATAAAGTGGAGAATGATAAGGGCTTGCACCAGACCTATGTACTATGGAATGCATAGAATCCGACAAGTGTGCATTAGAGAGTCATCATACTGTATTTGTGTTTTCTTGACTTGGTTCTATGCATGTTTGTTTTCTGTTTTCCTACACTCGACGTTTTCATGCTTTATTTATTGTTATTTCATATTCCAATCGTTAGTACTGTTGGTATGTGTTGATTATGATTTTATTTCTTTATATTTATTTATGTTGTATTTCTTTTGATGTCACTCACACTATTATGGATAACCCCGTAGTTTTTGGGGTTAGGGTTATCTCTAGCCTCATGTTTTACAGGTAGGTACATGTAGCTTGGAATTTGGATGCATGTGGTAGAATGATAATTTGGCTTATGCAAATTGTAAAAGAATATGTTGTAAAAGAAAGAAATTGTAATTCAAGGTGTTTATTTTCCGCTGTGCTTTGTAAAGAATTAGTGTAATAAAAGTTGAAAATTTTTCTGTGTTTGGCTATGTTTATTATTACATTGAGGTAGATGCTGAAAATTGTGCCACGTATTTCTGAGATATCATATTGGAAATTCGAGGCGCTACAACACATGCCTACTAAATCATCGTAAGTGGGTTCTTCGATTATCTCTTCTTGAGATGATGATTGCACCTTACCATTCCCAAGAGTCATGAAACCAACATTATTGTGATCTTGCTCTTCCTCACTGGATTCTGAGTATAGCCATGTTGCCTTTAACGCCTTCTTTTTCAATCATGGATTGGAGTGGTAGTAGTCCTTGCTTCTGTCCTGTGAGAACGGATAGTTTGCGCGAATGTGTCCAGACTTCTTGCATTTGTAGCATACGACGTCTTTGTCCTTCTCTCTTTCTCCTTGATACCTGCCATATTTTTTATGTTTAAGATACTTACAAAATTGCTTTGTCAACAATGCTATGTCTTCATCTGACTCTTCCCGATCTGACTCTGTTTTTGATGGTCGAGATTTTTCTACTTTCAGTGCAATGGTCTTTTCTTCTGTTTTAGGTTCAATCTTGATGTTTTGCCTGTATCTCTTGGTTTCGGTCATCTCCATCTCATATGTTTTCAGTTTTCCTTGGAAGGTGTAGTGGTCGAACCCCTTTTCCTCAAAAGTGTCCCTTATTGCGGTAGCCTTCACATCCCATTCTGGCGTGAGACAGCTTATGAGTTTTCCGATCTTTCGGTCATCATCCAACTCCTTACCTAAGCTCTCAAGCTCGTGTGCGGTAATGTCGAAACGGGCAAGCATTTCATCTACGTTCTCTCTTGGCAACATACGAAAAATATCAAACTTATAAAATCATAAATTAACTTTTGCTTTTACCTCAGTGTTGTTCCAAATTTCGTACGCCGTCTTGCAATTTCGCCCACATCGCATCAATTCTTCATTATTTAAGCCTGCATAAAGAGCTGCCATAGCTTTGGAGTTTGCAATTTTTAGGTCTAGTTCGGCTTTTGTGAAGGCTCTCTTTCTATCGTTGACAGGAATATCTGTTTTGTTTATGAAAATGTTCCATACTTCTTCTCCAAGCATCTGCAAGAAATGAGACATACGAACTTTCCAACCATCATAGCATTTTCCATCAAAATATGGTGAACATGTTACACTCTAGATGAATGGCTACGATGAGTACAAGTTTACGGGAGGCGGAATTTCGGCCATTGGACCTTTTTCTTAAGCTTTTAAGCTCTTAGTAAGCACCTCGCTCTGATACCACTGTAAATTACCCTGGGGGGGTGAATAGGGTGATTGTGCAGAAATTAAAAAAATTAAAATTAAGTTGTAAAGTAAATGAGAAAAGATAGAGAAAGCAAACACAGCAAGCATAACTGATACAAAGATATAACGTGGTTCGACCCCCAGGTCAACGTCCACACCACCTACTTATAGCAATTCTCCGCCACAAGCGTTCCACTATACTCAAACCCTTGTACAATGATTTTCGGATTCAGTACGACAGACCTATTACACCCACAGGACTTCTAAGACAAGCCCGATCAATCTCACCGAAGTAGAAGAAAGGAAAAACTCAAGATCTTTAATGATCCTGACTGAAGAAAACAAATAAGTATCACATACTTGGATTGATTGTTGAATTGATTAGTTCAGAAGATTTTTCTCAGAGGAATAGGTGAGGAATATGCAGTGGGTTCGTCCAAATATATAGACGGAAAAGTGTATCTCTCAAAAATAGAAACGATACATTCCAAAAGAGTAATCAGCACGAGGTACGGTCGACCGCAAATAAGGAAAGTTGACCGTTCATCTTTTAATCAAAATTCAAAAGATGAATGGTCAACTGTCTCATTATTTTAACAGCGATGAGCGGTCGACTGTGGTGTGGTCGACCGATAATGTGGTACGGGCGACCGATAATGTGGTACAGTCGACCGCAATCGTGCTAATTGTGACGAAACCACTTTTATTCTTACCATAAACTAATTAATCAAGAATCAATCAATTGCATGTAAAATCCTCATATATATACGGAAAGAAAGAAGCTGATCTTGCTGGCTTTCTTGGGCACTAATCAACATGTGCTCTTTTTGAATAACTTCTTCTTTTGCCTGATTTTGCAATTCTTCTTTATTACTTTCCTTCTTTTTCTTGATACTCAATCTTGGTCGCTTCATATTGATTTATTTATTCCTGAAAATCTGAACATCTCAACTGAAACTTATTAGTATTTGTAAGCACGTTTTGTGCACACCAAACTAAGAGTCAACAATATTGTCCATGTATAGTAGGAAAACTTGTATAATTTTCTTTTAATCTTGTCCAATCGCTTAGATAAAATTTTGCATCATTCCTTGGATTCATGGATCAAATTTGGTTAAATAGTATTCAAATTAAGGAACTATATGCCTTTCAAATTTTTACTCTATTTGGGTTTTATTCTATGATTGTGGATTTTTCTCGGACACACACTAGTGTCAAACATATATATGCACTTATCTTTTAGATTATGAGACCTACTGCGAGACACCGAGGATTTTCTTCTCTATGTTTTGATTGTAAATCCAATGTGTTTTCTACTTTCGTTTGACAAATTGAAGATGAAACATCTATGTTTTTCTACAGGGTCAACGAATTCCATCAGTTTTCAGTCATGCACATACACTAAGGAAAAATACCGATGAGATTGGAAGCAACACCAGGGCCACACCAGGAGACTCCCCCGCCCTAGGTTGTTGCATTTGGATTTTCTTTTGTTTATGTTTTGTCGAAATTATATCTATATTTTGTAATAACTATGTGTCGTACAACTTGTACAACTGTAACTCTTTGTATGATAGTTTAAACGTGTTAGATATTTTATTTTCTATTGAGTTGTTGTTTATTGTGATATGCTAATTTTTGTTGTCTATTATTCTGTTATTATTGATTTGAAGATTTAAGCATTTAAATTTGAAGTATATTTGTAATATTCGATTAATTACAGGTTTTTTTTTAATTTGAAAATTAGAAAAGAAATGGAATATATATATATATATATATATATATATATATATATATATATATATATATATACATAAATCTATCACAGCGTTTGTGTAAAAACCGTCGGGATAGATATCCAACCTAAATTGCTACAAAAATGTAAAAAAAAATATTTTAGCCTACCATGACGTTTATGAAACGCCAGTTGATGTTATGCTTGTTGTGAATCAAGAATTCACAAATTTTCTCTCCATGGGGAGGCACAGTGGGGGTGTAGTGGGGAGGCGCGGCGGTGGCGACAGAGCGGCGGGGAGAGATAATGTTAGTAGTGTAAGAGAGAAGAAGAGGGATAGTGAGGGAGAGGAATAGACAAGGAGGCATGAGGGAAAGAAAAAGGAAGATGAATAAACGCATTTGAATGTTTTGATTTGGGTGACATGTGTGATGCACGTGTATATTTGTTGAATTTGGTTTGGAAGTGTATTGCACAGTTTTGTTTGGTTATAAAGTTAGATTTTGTTTGATTTCAAACCCCAACTCTCCCATTAAAATAATGTTACCCTGAATCTGGTGTGGGGGTAAACAGATGAGATTTGTGAGTTCGTAGAAAAACCTGAATAGCGGATCCAAGCCTGTTCATCAGAATTGGGCTGCTGACTCCCGCCGCTCACTTGCAAGGAAGTGTGATACACCGGGGTTGATCCCGGCGATGCACCCTCCGACGCTCTTGTTAGTATCCAGTGATGATTAAGAAAGAGCTTAAGTTTGCAAAAGAGTGATTACCTGGTCACAGTGGTAGGTAGGAGGTATTTATAGTCGCCATGGGAGTCTGATTAGGGACCTGATTTCCTGTGAAACCGTTAGGAGTAAAATCCTTATAATTAGTTTAGGAAACTGATCCCTGATTCCCGGTGAGAGAATAACTGCAAATCAGACCCGTTGATTTAGTCAAATCAGTGACCCTGATCTTCTCTTGCTGGTCTGGGTTTGTCTTGGGTCGGGACCCGTACCCAGCTGGAGTGGATCCGTTTCGCGGGTTATTGGATCTGTGAAGGGGAGATCCAGTGCCCGCTTCGGGTCCATCTATATGCGAAATTACCGTTTTACCCCTAAGCTTCAAGATTCGTTCCCAATCTGCACGGTTCCGATTTAACCCAATTTTTAGCCATATCATGAGCCCCCCACTCCTAAAGACTGAGTGTGATCAGCCTTTGAGGAGTAGTTTGACTGTTTCAATGGCTAGTGGAGTTGTATCGGAGTCCGAATGGAGGGTTTTGAATCTCGAAGGGGGTAGTGAGGTGATTTTTGAAACTGTAAGCTGTTCCGAAGCCTTGTTTAATATTCGATGGTTTTTATCTATTTTTTCGGATTATTTATTTAATTTTGCGATGTGTTAACCAATCGTTCGGGGGCCTTAACAGTACATTCTAGGCAATAATTGTTCGTTCAGGGGCTCAAAAATATTCCCCCGAATTTATAATTTTTTTCTAGAATTTTTAGTTAATTTTCCCGAATTTTTAGTAATTTTTTCGCAATTTTTAAATAAATAAAATGATTAAAATAAATAAAAGCTGATTTTTAATACCTATTTATGGCATGGCTTGATCTGGGCCCTTGATCTCACGCGAGCGCGAATATCTGAAAGATTTGGCGGTTGTAGTCACTCGGTAGTCATTTTCTCGCTTTTGGAGCTCGGATGGGCACTTGCTTGGTTAGCCAATCGGGGGTATAAGGGTTCGGCTGTCCGAGCGATGTAGCACGATCTGAGCCGTTGGATGGTGGCACGAATCTCGAGGCAGGCTCAGTTC
The DNA here is from genome assembly GCA_017893485.1 of Hemerocallis citrina. Classification (NCBI taxonomy): domain Eukaryota; kingdom Viridiplantae; phylum Streptophyta; class Magnoliopsida; order Asparagales; family Asphodelaceae; genus Hemerocallis; species Hemerocallis citrina. The sequence goes on along the minus strand of CM030362.1, from coordinate 258,197,308 downwards.
CCAAGAAAATGCTATCTTGTCGTTTAGCGCACGTGGCATAATCTGGACCGTTCATCATCAGAAGCACGAATTTCTGGAAGATCCAACGGTCGTGGGCGTTCGGCAGCTTTTTTCTCTGTTTTGGAGCTCGGATGGGCACTTGCTCGGTTAACCGACCGGGGGTGTAAGGGTTCGGCTGTCCGAGCGACGTGGCGCAATTTGAGCCGTTGGATGCTGGCTCGAATCTCGAGACGGTCTCAGTTCTCAAGAAAACGCTATCTTGTTGTTTAGCACACGTGGCACGATCTGGACCGTTCATCACCAGAAGCACGAATTTCTGGAAGATCCAACGATCGTGGTTGTTCGGCGGCTTTTTTCTCTATTTTGGAGCTCGGATGGGCACTTGCTCGGTTAGCCGACCGGGGGTATAAGGGTTCGGTTGTTCGAGTGACGTGGCGCGATCTGAGCCGTTGGATGGTGGCACGAATCTCGAGAAGGGACCAGTTCCCAAGAAAACGCTATCTTGTCGTTTAGCGTCGCTAGCAAGATCTGGGCCGTCTGATCGAGATCTTACACGAATGTTGAGGAGAAAGTGAATTTTCTCCGTTTTGGGGCTCGGATGGGTACTTGCTCAGTTAGCCGACCGGAGGTCTAAGGGTTCGGCTATTCGAGCGACGTGGCGCGATCTGAGCCGTTGGATGATGGTACGAGTCTCGAGACGGGCCCAGTTCCCAAGAAAACGCCATCTTGTCGTTTAGCGACGCTGGCAAGATCTGAGCGGTTGGATGGTGGCACGAATCTCGAGACGAGACCAATTCTCAAGAAAATGCTATCTTGTCGTTTAGCGTCGCTGGCAAGATCTGAGCCGTCTGATCGAGATCTTACACGAGTGTTGAGGAGAAAGTGAATTTTCTCCGTTTTGGGGCTCGGATGGGCACTTGCTCAGTTAGCCGACCGGAGGTCTAAGGGTTCGGCAGTCCGAGCGTGGTGGCACGATCTGGGCCGTTGGATGGCAGAACGAATCTTGAGACGGTTCAGTTCCCAAGAGCATTAATGGCGCCCTAGGATTTGTGCGGCGTTCCAACTTCCCGGGGTCATTAAGAGTGGTGTCCTCTAATTAATGCGTGGCATTTCAGCTCCCTAGGCGTGACCGCTGGGCTTCCGTCGCTTGGCCTCCCGAGGGTCATAATGGCTGGTCCTTGGGGGGAGGTTATAAATACCCCACTCCCCTTATAGTTTCAGTTACAGTAATGTTGATTTTTAGCCATCGGAGGTGTCTGCCTTGGGCGGATGCCTGTTTTTTGAAAAATTCTAACCCTAAGAGCGCCGGATGGGTGGTCATTCTTCCGCCATGATCTTCTCCTGATTCTGACGGCCCCGATGCGAATGTCAGGGTCAGGGGAGATCAGGGCAGAAGAGGTGACGACCGGAGTCCGGACCCAGGGGACAAGGTGCCTCGGATGGATGGGTCTTCTCCATCTCTGTCTTCCTTCCGGGCAGACAGCTTCCGATGGTTGTCAGCCCGAAGGAGCTAGAGATTGGAGGTGGGCCGATCTGCCTTCTGACTGGGCCTCACTCGATGGTGGTTTTTCTCTCACCCCTAAACGATTCGTGGTTTCGGCTTCCGAGGCCGTAAGCCTCAAGTTTCTCACGAGCGAGAGGGGAACCGACCGAGTCGTGGGGCCCGGGGCACTCGCCGAGGGCGAGTGCCTTAAAACTTTTAATCCAAATATTTTTTCTTGCTTCCTGGGACAGATGCGGGGTGTCCGGGTCCGAAGTGCTTCATCCGGGCGACGTGGCGCGATCTGACCCGTTGGTTGGTGGCACGAATCTCGAGACGGCTCAGTTCCCAAGAAAACAGTATCTTGTCGTTTAGCGATGCTGGCATGATCTGAGCCGTTGGATCGAGATCTTACACGAATGTTGAGGAGAAAGTGAATTTTATCCGTTTTGGGGCTCGGATTGGTACTTGCTCGGTTAGCCGACCGGGCCCTTTGATGTTGGGGTCGGATTGCACGTCGCTCGGATTTTGATCCCGTGTGTGCCGAGCTACTTGACTTGTATAGAAACGTTTTGTCTTTTCGCCAACAGTTGCTGCTTGGTCACAAAGTCGTTTGGGCTTTCGTAACGTTTCAAGAGCAGGCCAAGTGTCGCGCCCTTACGTTAGGAAGCCCAAGAGACTTTTTCTTTTACTATAAATCTCATTATTCACTTTTACTTTCTCTCTCAAGTTTTTACTTTTCACCATCGAAGTTTTTAGCTCCTGGGTGGCGCTGCTAGCTGTCGCGGCAAGGCGTTTCTTTGCTCCGGCGAACTTTTCCATCCGTAACAGTCACTTCAAGGTCAGTCTCTCTCCTTTCTCTCTAGAAAAAATGGTTAAGATTACTTCTTCGGATGAGACCCCCGCCTCGGACCAAGTCGTCAGCCGAGCGGGTAAAGGAAAGGAGGTGGTGGAGCCGACCGAGCAGACTGTTGTTCGGCCGAGCAAGAGTGGCGAGGCCACCGAGCCACTCCAGGAGGTTGTGGCGAAGTCCCAGAAGGGTAAGGGAGTGGTCACGATCATTGAGCAGCCGAAGACGGCAGGGGAGTTCGGTCGGCAGCCGATCGTTCTGTCGAGCGTGGGGGGTGTTCGGAGCTATTCCGAAGAGATGCTGGAGAAGGTGACCCAGGGCACCGCCAAGTCGGTAGAGGAGAACGAGCCGAGAGAGTTGTCCGAGGTGGACCATATCACTTCGGTTCTTACGGAGGCTGATTTGCATCGGATCCGGACTGGATTCCAGATCCCTGCCGAATATGGGCTGCTTCTCCCAGGGCCTGGTTTCCGAGCCTGCACGTCGTCTTCGGCCGACGCGTGCATTTTTCCGGTCGACTCCTTGGCCGCCGGGGTTTGCTTTCCACTGCATCCGTTCATTGCCGAGGTCCTCAATTGGTACGGCCTGTGCCCCGCCCAGCTGATGCCGAACACTTGGAGGCACGTTTTGGCGTTTGTTCTTCAGTGTCAAGAGATCGGCGCCGAGCCAAGTCTGTTCCTCCTTCGGAGCCTCTACCGCCCTTGTCAGTCGAACAGGAATGAGCAGAGGTTCCGCCTTTCGCCACGGACAGGCGTGAAGTTGATCGAGAACCCGGACTCGATCAAGCATTGGAAGGAGAAGTATTTCATTGTCCGAGCTCCCGCACCCTGGGCAATTCCGATAGCTTGATCGAGGGAAGGCCTGTCCAAGCGAGCGAAGAAGGAGCCGGTGCTGAGCGATGAGGAGACGGAAGTCCTCAAGAAACTCCTCGGCCTGCTGACGCTAAGTTGGAAAGACATTACCGAGGAGGCTTTGTTCCGAGGGGGTCTCAGTCCGATCGACCCCAGTACGCTTCTGGATTTTTACTTTTTGCTTGAAGTTCTTGAAAATTTTTCTAAGTTTTTTCATTCGGTTTGTGCAGAGTCTTCTAAGATGGACTATAGGGCACTGATGGCGAAGGCCAAGGTGGCTAGGGAGCAGGAGACGAGAAAGAAGGGACCCTCGACAGGGCCTCAGGGCGGCCGAGCACCGAAGATACCTTCGGTCCCAAAGACCGCCGACCTGCAGGGGGTCGTTGTTCTGGATGCCGATCCCAAGTCGGAGAAGGTCGCGGCCTCCGATCCTCCTGTCTCGGATGCGCCGACTCCAACGGCAAAGGCAGATGCTCCCGGCTCGTCGAGCGGCGCGTTCAACGTGAGCAAGGTGTTATCCCTCCAAGTTCCGCCCCTCACTGCCGAAGCGGAGAAGATTCTAACTGAGGAGCACAAGCAGATCTTCGTCCCCGACTGGCAAGTAATGAAGGTCGACGGTTTTTTGGGTGACAGCACCATTTGTATGCAGGCGGTGAAGCACCTGCGGACCCAAAGGACCGAGCGGCCCTTAGGTCCGGAGAGGTCGGGGATGCCACAATGCAGATTGCTCGGAACACGATGTCGGTAAGCAGACCGAACACTTTCTTCTTGAAGCATTTTTCCGAAATTTTCTAAGTTTCTAGGTCCGGACCTTAACAATTTGTTCTCTTTTCAGACCCTCTGCCACTTCAACTTCTTGCTCGAAGAGTTCGTGAGCAAAGAACAAGAGCTGACGGCGCAGTACGACCGGGAGAGGTCGGAGCGTGCAAAAGCTGTGAAGCTGCTCGATGCTGAGCAACTCCTCGCGGGAAAATGCGGTGCCGAAGTGGCAGGGTTGGAGGTGCAGCTGGCCGAAGCCATTCAGCGGTCGAAGGACGAGGCAGCCAAGCTCGAGGCCTCGGAGAAGGAGAATGCCGAGCTGAAGGAGGACCTGGCCAAGGCTCGGTCGGAGGCGGAGAAAGCACGGTCGGAATCGGAGAAAGCTCGGAAGAAGACCGAGAAGATCATGGCTGAGCACCAATTGAAGGTGGCGAAGGCGAAGAGGGCTGTCCAGCAAGAGGCCGAGCAGCACATGTTTAAGAACATGGAGGACGCGTATGGCCGAGCCCTGCTTCATATCGCCGCTCGGAACCCGGGGTTCGACACATCCTCTTACCACTTCTACGATCCCGTGGAGGGGGAGGAGGAGCTTCCCTCGGCGATACTCAGCCCCGAGGTACAGGCCGACGGTGTCGAAGGCACGGGCGAGACAGAGGCCGAGGGTGAGGAGGAGGAAGACTCCGAGGAGGAGGGCGAGGGCGAGGACAAGGACAAGGCCGAGGGCGAGGACAAGGCCGAGGGGTCGGCAAACCCGAGCGACTAAAAGGTCGACCCCTGACTTGTTTGCGTCTTTGGTCTCTCTTTTTTTTTGTAAGGCCTGACCGCGGACTGGCCACAGCTTTTGTAATGCTTTTTGAGTTTTGAATGAAAACGCTTTTTGTTTGGCCAAAAATTCTCCAAGTGTTAGGCATCGGATTTTGTGTTTGATTAGTCGTAAAATTTCTCCAAGTGTTGGGCGTCGGATTTATCTCTGGTTTTCAGGTGAAGTTTGGTCCGATCACAGAGGTTTCGTACCTTCGTAAGGAGCTGACTGTTGGTTGACGATTGATGATTCAGAGATTAAGTGATACTCTCAACTCCTTATTCCATCCTTTTTATAACTTCTTTTGCCCACATCTGCAGATTTCAATTCTATCTCTTTACACATCGAATATAGATCTGAGTCGATCTTCTCACTTGCCAATCCTAGTTCTCTAACTTGATTAATGAAGAGTTGTTATTCGCAGACGACCTGGGTTTGGATAACTTAATCTTGCTTCGGATTTGGATGAGGATGAATCTTAACCTGTTCTTATCTTCTAACTCTGCTGAATGCCAGTCGACTGCTTTTAGAGTAAGTCGACTGTGCTGAGACATCTGTAGATTCATAATTAATCAGTCAAGTGGACTGTCTTTGTAGTAAGTCGACTGTACTGAGCAGCTTCAACCTCTCTGTCCAGTCGCCTGTTTGAAGAACCAGTCGACTTATGCTCTGCAATGTCTGTGTATCATCCTCAAAATCCTGAATCTGGTTCGTTTTGCTGTTTTTAGGCTATTTCCTATGGACAAGAGAAAATAAGAGTAAAATACCACATATAGAGCATTTACATGTCCAATTGCAGTAAGATTATTGCTCCTAAATGTGAATATTATTGGGTTCATCAAATACCCCCAAACTTAGCTTTTGCTTGTCCTCAAGCAAAATTAAACTACAAGCATCTCTTGAACATCTTGACCCTTCCAACATTTACCTCAGAGAACTTGCTACTGTTAGTGTCAAGGTTAGAACAAGCATTAAGATAGGTCTAAAAAGTTGTAATTCAAATGTTAATCACTTATTCACACGAATACTCAACTTGAATATCAAATAGTAGTGTGGCCAGTGTCTAAGCAACATAATCATGATTAAGGTTAGCAAGCTCAACTATATTTCAACTCCAAATTCTCACCATGGCATACACTCACAAAAAATATAGCTCTCATTGACATGGGACATTCAAGTTAGATCTCGTGACAATTTATCATTACTTGGATGAAACCATATGCTTGATCTTGCTACTACATCTTCACACCATTGATTTGCATGTTACTTGGATCAAAAGGTCTTTTATAGGTTGTAATGGGGCCATGGATGAGGGTTTAAACAATTGAAGGGAAAAGGAATACAAAATTCTAAAGGATTAGTAGAGCAACTTGTATTGTTCTAAGAGAATTTTTTTTTTTTTTTTTTCACATCCTCCAAATTTTTAAGGCCATATATAACAGGCCTATACTTTATTTCTACCAACACCTTTCCCCCATCCATAACTCAGCAATTTACAACTTTTCATTTTTTCTTATGACAAATCCTCCAACTCTTCTTTATATTTTCATCCCCTTCATCTTGACATACCACATCTCTTTTACAATTCTTGCTCTACTAACTCAATAGATATAGGTAAGGTGACCTATTCATCTAGTCTTTGGTTAAGGATGATGTGTCTTACAAAAATAAGGCTTTTATAGGCTTCAAAGGGGTAACTAGTGAATAATTGATGTTGGGTAGGCTATTTGTCTTTGGTGATAGAATCTTAGGTGCCTTAATCATTTCCAAGTTTTTATGCAAAAACCAAAAATAAGTTTCGAAAAGTAGCAAAAACAAGTTCTAGATCATCTCAAGAATGCAGTCAACTGAGATCTTCAAGTGTATGACTCTCTCAACAGAAATAAATAAGACTCAAAAACTCACAATTTGTGTATTTAAGTTTACTCACAGTTGAACTTGCTATTCTGTTTCACAATTCGTTAAATTGACATAGCCAAATGAATGAAAGTTTCAAGTATGATCCATATGATAAGTTATTAACATTTTTAAAGATAAAGACCACACTTAATACTTGTTCTCCACTTTCTACCTAAAGTAACTGAGTTCATTTCTCATCATTGTTGTTAGAATCGACTCAACATCAAGAGACTCCAAATGTGAATAACTACCCCCAAACTTAGATGGAACATTGTCCTCAATGTCTGAAACAACTTAAGATAGGCATGTGTCACCATCTAATTTGAAGGAAAGAAACTGAAAATAAAAGATGAATAAAGAAATAAAAAGAAATAAAGAGAAAGTGTAAGTACTCCCCTGAAAATTGGGTTGCCTCCCAATAAGCACTGTGTTTCCTGTCTTCAGCTAGACTTGATGAGTTCATGCAATGTATTGAATGGTTTGAAGATTCACATCTTCCTCTTGCGGCTCAAAACTCATCTCAATATAAGGTTTCGCCCTATGCCCGTTCACCCTGAATGTTTGATTTTTCTCTTAGCTATGAACCTCCAATGCTCATGTGGGAAGAATTTTGTAACAATGTACGGGCCATACCATCGTGACATAAGCTTGCCTGGAAAGAGTCTTAATCTTGAGTTGTATATCAATACCTTCTGTCCTTCATAAAACTCCTTCCTTGCTAGCTGTTTATCATGGTATATCTTGGTCCTTTCTTTGTACAACTTTGCATTTTCATATGCGTCGTGCCTCAATTCTTCAAGCTCGTTCAGTTGCAATCTTCTTTTGTCACCTGCTTGTTTCATATCAAAATTGAACCTTTTAATGGCCCAATAAGCTTTATGTTCCAACTCCACTGGAAGGTGACAGGCTTTTCCAAAAACTAGACGGTATGGTGACATGCCAATGGGTGTCTTGTATGCGGTTCTGTAGGCCCATAATGCATCATTCAAGCGTAGCGACCAATCCCTTCTACTTGTATTTACTGTCTTTTCCAGAATGCTCTTGATCTCTCTGTTGCTAATCTCCACTTGCCCACTGGTTTGAGGATGATATGGAGTACCCACTCTATGTGTAATCCCATATTTCTTCATCAAAGAAGCAAATGGAAAATTATTGAAGTGGCTACCTCCATCACTAATTATTGCTCGTGGTGTACCGAACCTGGTGAAGATGTTTTCCTGTAAAAACTTGACAACAACTTTGTGATCATTAGTTTTTGAGGGGACAGCCTCGACCCATTTAGACACGTAATTCACACCCACAAGAATATATAAATAACCAAATGAGTTAGGAAAGGGACCCATGAAGTCAATTCCCCAAACATCAAAAAGCTCGATTACTTGGATGTTTTGCAGTGGCATTTGATTTCTAGAAGAGATGTTGCCTGTCCTTTGGCATTTATCACAAGTCCTACAAAAAGAAAAAGCATCTTTGAATACATTAGGCCAATAAAAAACAGATTGTAATACCTTAAGTGCTGTTCTTTTTGGTCCAAAGTGTCCTCCACATGCATATTGGTGGCAATGTTGTAGAATACTCATTTGCTCTTCTTCCGCCACACATCTTTTTATAATTTGATCAGGGCAGAATTTGAACAAATAAGGATCATCCCAATAATAGTGCTTGCACATGGCCACCAATCTCTTTCTTTCTTGACTTGTCTTACCTGGAGGGAAAATATGAGCAGTGAGATAATTTACAATATCTGCAAACCATGGAAGTTGTATATTTATTTCAAATAAATGTTCATCTGGGAAGTTTTCATTCAGTGGGGGCACAATTCTTTCTTCATCATGCAGTAATCTGGACAAGTGATCTGCCACAACATTGTCACTTCCTTTCTTGTCTCTAATCTCAAGGTCGAATTCTTGAAGCAACAACACCCATCTGATCAACCTAGGCTTAGCATCTTTTTAGCAAACAAATATCTCAAAGCAGCATGGTCAGTGAAAACAATGACTTTAGATCCAATCAAATATGATCTAAACTTCTCTACAGCAAAAATGACAGCTAACATTTCTTTTTCAGTAGTGGAATAATTAAGCTGTGCATCATTTAAAGTTCGAGAAGCATAGTAAATAGCATGGGGTACCTTATTTATTCTCTGACCTAAAACAGCTCCCAAAGCATAATCACTTGCATCACACATCAGCTCGAAAGGATGGTTCCAATCTGGTGCCATGATGATAGGTGCAGAAATGAGAAGATTTTTCAATGTATTGAAAGCATTTGTGCACTCTTCTGTCCATGCAAACTCAACATCCTTAGCTAACAATCCACAAAGGGGTCTGGAGATTTTGGAGAAATCTTTTATAAATCTTCTATAGAACCCTGCATGTCCAAGAAAACTCCTTACACCCTTGACTGTAGTAGGAGGGGTAGCTTTGATATGATGTCAATTTTTGCCTTATCCACCTCTATGCCACTTTTTGACACCACACGTCCCAAGACAATACCTTGTTGTACCATAAAATGGCACTTTTCTCAATGCAGCACTAAATTGCATTCTTCACATCTCTTAAGTACAAGCTGCAAATGGTTAAGGCATTCATCAAAATAAGACCCAAAAATACTGAAATCATCCATAAATACCTCGATGAACCTTTCCACCATGTCTGAAAATATACTCATCATGCATCTCTGAAATGTAGCTGGTGCGTTGCACAATCCAGAGGGCATCCTCCTGTATGCAAAAGTACCAAAAGGGCATGTAAAAGTAGTTTTTTCTTGATCTTCTGGGGCAATAGCAATTTGATTATAGCCACTATAACCATCTAAAAAACAATAATGACTATATCCTGCTAATCTTTCTAACATTTGATCAATAAAAGGAAGAGGGAAGTGATCTTTCCTGGTTTCGTTATTCAGCTTCCTGTAGTCAATGCATACCCTCCATCCTGTGGTCATTCTTGTAGGGATAAGTTCATTCTCTTCATTCTTCACCACTGTGACTCCACTTTTCTTAGGCACTACATGTATAGGACTCACCCATTTGCTATCTGAGATAGGGTAGATGATGCCAACATCTAGCATCTTCAGGACCTCTATTCTTACCACTTCCTTCATGTGTGGATTAAGCCTTCTCTGTTCTTCCCTGCTAGGTTTTGCATTGTCTTCAAGAAGTATTTTATGCATGCATTTGGATGGACTTATTCCCTTGATGTCTGCAATGGTCCATCCTATTGCACCCTTGTGTTCTCGCAGTACCCTCAGCAGCTTATCTTCTTCTTGCGCACTCAAGTTTGCAGCAACTATCACGGGTAGCGTCTTGTTTTCACCCAAATATGCATACTTCAAGTGTTCATGCAGCGGCTTAAGCTCCACGTCTGGTTTCCTGGTAATAGAAGAAACAAAAGTGTTATCAGACACAAGATTTTAAAATGCAGGTGCCAGCTTACCTGAATATAATTTTGGAGTTTCGAGGTAATGTACTGTCTATGCAATTCTCCATTCATCGTATTCCTGTTCAACATGAGACAATGTTAGAGATTGTGTAATTGCGGCTTGTAGTGGTTCAATGCTATGTACCTGAAATGTTTGATCAACAATCTCCTGTACCACATCAATATTATAATATTCATGATCATCATGTGGTAATTTTAATGCATCAAACATTTTAAATTCAACCTTTTCTCCATTTCTTTACATACTTATAGTACCCTTTTTAACACAAATTTTTATATCAGCCGTACTCATAAAGGACCTACCTAGAATGATCGGTAAAGAAGATGGCATTGAAGAGTCCTCCATATCCAACACAACAAAATCTGCAGGCAAAATGAAGTCGTTTACCTGAACTAGGACATCTTCCAAAATACCTCTAGGTCTCCTGATGCTGCGATCAGCCAACTGCAAAGTGATGGATGTTGGTTTGAGTTCCCCCAATCCTAGCTTTTCGTAAACAGAGTATGGAAGAAGATTTATGCTTGCCCCCAAGTCTAGCAGTGCCTTTTCAAAGAAGTGCTCACCAACCCTGTAAGGAATGGTAAAACTACCTGGGTCCTTCAATTTAGGAGGTAATTTCCTTAACAATACGGCGCTCACTTCCTCTGTCAAAGCCACATCCTCCCTAACCTGAAATGTTCTCTTGTGAGTACAGCATTCTTTCAAAATTTTGGCATAAGAAGGAATTTGTTTAATAGCATCAAGTAGGGGAATATTAATTTCTACCTTTCTGAGAGTTTCAAAGATATCAAATAAATGTTTTTCTTTCTTTTGCTTGACTAACCTTTGAGGAAATGGTGGCAATACTGCCCCTCTTTTTTCACTTACCTTGTTGGAACCCAAAGCTTTTGATGGTTGTGTATCTGATTCGTCTACGTGTGTTCCAACCTTGCTGTCAATTATCTTACCACTTCTTAAGGTTGTCACTGATTTGAGCTGTTCTTGGCCTCTAGGGTTTGGTATAGTTTGTGATGGGAGTTCTCCTGCCTTTCTTTCACTCAACTCTTTCACGATTTGACCGATTTGGGTTTCCAATTTCTGAATTGCCTGTCCTTGTTGGTTGCTTGTTTGATGTTGCTGTTGGAGCAATTGAAGAACGGTGGATTCAAAATCCAACTTCTTCTGTTCTTGAATTGGCCGATCAAACCCACTTCCCATCTGGAAGTTCCGTGCATGTCCTTGCGAAATTTGAGTGCCTTGATTATTTTGATTATTACTCCATGAGAAATTTGGACGGTTTCTCTACCCTGGGTTGTACGTGTTCGAGAAGGGGTTTTGTCCTACATAGTTTGCATGCTCCTGATCTGTGAAAGAAGACATGGGACACGTATCAGTCGTATGATCAAAATGAGAACAAATTGCACAAATTTCTTTTGTTTGGTTTTTTACACTACCCATCGTCGACATTGCATTAACAAGCATATCAATTTTTTTGTTCATGTTTACCATTTCTAATTGTATGTTATTACTACTAGAAATTTCGTAAACTCCCTGTTTTTTCGAAATGCCTCTTTCCCTTGTTGAGAATTGCTGTTAGTTCTCGCTGAGTTCTTCAAATAGTTCGATGGCCTCCTCACCACTTTTTCTCATCAAGATTCCGTTGCAAGCTGAATCCACAATTGCCTTATTAGTATCATTTAAACCCTCATAAAATGCTTGTACCTGATCATCTTTAGGCATGTTGTGCGTAAGACACTTGAGAAGCTTGTTCTTGAAGTCCTTCCATGCTTCGAAGAATAAATCTCCATCTTTTTGTTGGAAGAGTTGAATCTCCCTTTTTAGTTGTTTGGTTTTCTGAGCTGGAAAGAATTCTTTCAAGAACTTTATTGCCAATTGCTCCCATGATTGAATTGATCCTGGTTCCAAAGAATTATACCACAATTTAGCATTAAGTTTTAAAGAGAATGGAAACAAGATTAACCTGATTTGTTCAGGGGTAAGCCCTTGGACGCTTTGTGTTCTGCAAAGATCAAAGAAATCTTGCAGATGGAGATGAGGCTCTTCGTCTGGTTTGCCACTAAAGTGGGGAACCATGCTAAGTAATTGAGGAGATAGATGCATATTCCCTGTGACATTAGGTTGATAAGAAATGCAGGAAGGTTGCTCAATATTCTTAGGTGTGAATTTGTCCTGCATTGGTACTCGATTTGGTACTTCCTCACCCATTGTTGCTTGTGAATTGGGTCTCTGTGCAGTCGACTTATTCCTTGCAACAGTCGACTGGTTTGTTGCAGACAGCCGACCTAGTCTGTGCAGAGTGCGTTCTGTTTCTTCGTCAATAGGTAGTAGCTCGGGATGAAGTGATCGTCTCCCGTGCATTCACCAAAGTCCTGTAACCTAAAAGAAAAATATTTATTAATAAAAGAAAAAAAATGAAAAAGATTTTACTGATTTGTAAGTTAAAATACTAAACAATCCCCGGCAACGGCGCCAAAAACTTGTTGGTTGACGATTGATGATTCAGAGATTAAGTGATACTCTCAACTCCTTATTCTTGTCTTTTTATAACTTCTTTTGCCCACATCTGCAGATTTCAATTCTATCTCTTTACACATCGAATATAGTGAGTCGATCTTCTCACTTGCCAATCCTGGTTCTCTAACTTGATTAATGAAGAGTTGTTATTCGCAGACGACCTGGGTTTGGATAACTTAATCTTGCTTCGAATTTGGATAAGGATGAATCTTCAACTGTTCTTATCTTCTAACTCTGCTGAATTCCAGTCGACTGGTTTTGGAGTAAGTCGACTGTGCCGAGACATCTGTAGATTCTTAATTAATCAGTCAAGTCGACTATACTAAGCAGCTTCAACCTCTCTGTCCAGTTGCCTGTTTGAAGAACCAGTCGACTTATGCTCTGCAGTGTCTGTGTATCATCCTCAGAATCCTGAATCTGCTTCGTTTTGCTGTTTTTAGGCTGTTTCCTATGGAAAAGAGAAAATAAGAGTAAAATACCACATATAGAGCATTTACATGTCCAATTGCAGTAAGATTACTGCTCCTAAATGTGAATATTATTGGGTTCATCACTGACCAAAACGAAGCGAGAGCTTTCCCATAGCCGAGAGAGGCGGTTTTATATGTTCTTGAAGCTGGAGGAGATAAAGGCAGCTGCGAGGGGGTATTGTCGCGAGTTGAAGCAACTACGGAAGCAACCCCAAGCTCCTTGTCCCGAAGGTGAGGTTGAGCGGCTTCGTAGGGAGCTTTCTGTTGTCGAGCAAAAGAATAACGAGCTCTTGGCCGAGATCCGTCACTTGGAGTTAACAGAGAAAGAACACTCGGCGGAAGAAGAGAAGCTATCTTCCGAGTTGGAGAAGTTGTCATCCGAGCGCCAAAAGTTGTTGGCCGAGGTTGACAAGCTTAGGAGGATTACGATAGACACGGGGAGTTGTTGGCCGACGACTTGCGACCGATCTCGCCAATGTCTTGGGCTCGTCAAGACCTCCTCGTTTGAAGATGTCGACAAAGGATGATGATCTGAGAGATAGGATTATCGAGCTGGAGGAAGAGGTCGCGTCGCTCAAGCCTCTGCCTGAGAGGGCCAACGTTCGTAGTACGTCGTGTACTCGCGAAGAGAGCGAGAGAGGGATTACTTTCTACGAGCTTGCGACTCGTTTGCCTGCGGCAAGGCGGAGTCCTGCTGACGCTCAAAGTAGTGTAGCTGTCTCGTCTAGCAGTGTCTCGGTCGGCACCACAGTTGGAGTTAGCGGCGAAGGGGGATCTCGCTTCGCTGGTTTGGAATCGAGCTCGGAGGTTAAGCATCGCCGCCCCCGCGTTTCTTTGAACCGAAGCGTACCCCTTCCGAAGAGGCACTAAACAAGTTGTCTTATGTTCCTTTAAGCTATTGTAAAACTCTGTTGTAGCGTCGGTCTAGTTGTATGTAGAGATACTTTATTTGAATAAAAGTCTGAATGTTTGTTTTGAAAATTCTTGAAGTGTTGGACTTCGGCAATGTTTGAAATTTTGTTGTTCGTCTCTTCCTTTTTTCAGCTCGTGGTGGTAGCTCAAGACGCCGACCCCAATCGCTCGGATGACCACGCTCGAACCGAGGCTGGCTCGGGGGTGACGAGGTTGTGCTCGGCGAGGTGCCGAGAGCGGCTCTATGAAGTCGAGCTGGGATTGCACCGAGCCGAAAGCGAGCGGGACCACCTTCAGCTCATCCTAGGTCAGCGAGACGTCGAGATCCGGCGTCTGGAGAGCAGGATCGCCGAGATGACCCCTATAGGAGAGGACGAAGATTCGCCGACCGCTTTTAGCAACGCCCTTCGGATCCAGTGCGTTCGGCACAATTTGTCGAAAATAATAGCCGAAAGGGACGATCTGCTCTCTGAGATCCGTCACTTGCAGACTATAGAGGCGGAGCTTCGGAAGGAGGGAGAGGGACTGGCGGCCGAGGTTGCCAAACTGACGACCGAATGGGACAATGATGATTTTTTTTTTAAAAGCCAAGTGTAGTGAGTCGGCATTGTAACTTTTGTTCTTTAAGGCCTTGTAATCTTGTTGTATGGAAGAGTCGCTTTGTACCGTGTCCCAATTATTAATGATATTTCTTTCTCGAACTTGCATGTCCTTTGTAGCTTTGTGTAGTCATTTTGTTTGTGACTGTGTTCATCGCGCCGAGGTCCCCGAGTCGCCCCCTTTCTCGTTCGCGGTTCAGCACCGTGGCGCGATCCGAGCCGTTGGATTTTGGCATGAATCTCGAGACGGCTCAGTTCCCAAGAAAATGCTATCTTGTCGTTTAGCGACGCTGGCAAGATTTGGGCCGTCTGATCGAGATCTTACACGAATGTTGAGGGAAAAGTGACTTTTCTCCGTTTTTGGGCTCGGATGGGCACTTGCTCGGTTAGCCGACCGGAGGTCTAGGAGCTCGGCTGTTCGAGCGACGTGGCGTGCTCCGAGCCTGCCTCTTGCTCGTTCGCGTTTCGGCGACAAGACCGTTCGGCCAGTGGTGCCGAGCAGCGCTTCGGTCTCCTCTTCTTGCAAAGTTGCGAGATGAGTCGAGCCTTACCCAATGGTGGGCTCGCCGATCATCGTGAGAGTTCAACGGTCGTGGGAGCAATTCTGAATGGCGACCCACTCCTAACCCGCTTAGAAGAGAGCTTACGGAGCAAAATCGAGCCAAATGTTGGACTCCGGAACCATCGTTAGAGTTGAATGGTCGTGGGAGCAATTCCGAATGGCGATCCACTCCTAGCCCGCTTAGAAGCGAGCTTGCGGAGTAGAATCGAACCAAGTGTTGGACTCCGGAACCATCGTTAGAGTTCAACGGTCGTGGGAGCAATTCCGAATGGCGACCCACTCCTAGCCCGCTGAGAAGCAAGCTTGCGGAGTAGAATCGAACCAAGTGTTGGACTCCGGAGCCATCGTTAGAGTTCAACGGTCGTGGGAGCAATTCCGAATGGCGACCCACTCCTAGCCCGCTTAGAAGCGAGCTTGCGGAGTAGAATCGAGCCAAGTGTTGGACTCCGGGACCATCGTTAGGATTGTTCAACGATTGTGGGAGCAATTCCGAGCAGCGAACTACTTCTGGCTCGCTTAAGAGCGAGCTTGCGAAGTAGAGTCGAGCCAGGTATTGGACTCCGAACCATTGATTGAATAAAGAATAAAGGCAGAGAGACACAAGAAATTTTATAAGTATGAAAAGGCATTCTTTATTGATAATTGACGGCGAGCCGTTTTTACATATGACAACTTAAGAGAGGAATTACAAGTTAGAGGAGAGGAACGGTTCGACACCCTGTGATACTCAGAGAGGCGCCGGGGTGCTTTCTTGGTATTTTAAAAGGTGGTCGGCATTCCAGGTCCTCGGAATCTCTCTGCCCTCGAGGTCTTCCAGACGATAAGCTCCGGGCCGAACTACCCTTGCGATCTTGTAAGGTCCTTCCCAATTCGGGGCTAGTTTGCTCTTCTGACTGGGGAAGGAGATGGCTAGTTTTCTGAGGACTAAGTCCCCCTCCTTGAGATCGGTGGGTCGGACTCTCTTGTTGTACGCCAATTCGATCCTCCTCCGGTAGTTCTGTTGGCGGATCGACGCCTTTTCTCTCAGTTCGTCCACCAGGTCTAAGTTCGCCCGGAGGTCTCTAGCGTTCTATTCCTCGTTGTAGGCTGCGAGGCGAGGAGAACGTATTCCGACTTCGAAAGGTATCACTGCCTCGGACCCATAGGTGAGGTTGAACGGGGACTCGCCTGTGGGGGTCTGTTTGTTGGTGCGGTAGTTCTACAGCACGTTGGGAGTTGGTCGACCCATAAGCCTTTGGAACACTTGTCCAGTCTCTTCTTGATACCAGAGAGGATCTGCCGGTTAGCGTTCTCTGCCTGGCCATTCGACTGTGGGTGGGAGACGGAGGAGAAGCGCTGTTGGATGGCAAGGTCTTCACATAGAGCTCGGAACGCGGCCCCAGTAAACTGAGTTCCGTTGTCTGTTACGAGGACACGGGGGATGCCGAATCGGCAGATGACGCTCTTCCAGAAGAATTGAAGCACCTTGTTCTCGGTGATAGTGGCTAGGGGCTCGGCCTCAATCCACTTCGAAAAGTAGTCGATGGCTATGACCAAGAACTTGAACTGGCCCGGAGCTGGAGGGAATGGCCCTAGTAAATCCATCCCCCACAATGCGAAGGGGATAGGACTTGATAGGGAGGCGAGGTTAGCTTGGGGGAGGTGACGAATGTTGGAATGTCTCTGACAAGAGCCACATTGCCGAACGTGTCGCTCGGCGTCTTGGAGGAGAGTCGGCCAGAAGTATCCATAATTCAGAGCTTTCCGAGCCAAAGACCTAGACCCTGAATG
The DNA here is from genome assembly GCA_017893485.1 of Hemerocallis citrina. NCBI lineage: Eukaryota > Viridiplantae > Streptophyta > Magnoliopsida > Asparagales > Asphodelaceae > Hemerocallis > Hemerocallis citrina. Next base: position 258,180,396 of record CM030362.1, on the reverse strand, counting down.
TGCCCCGCCGATGCCTTCGTGGAGCTCCTGTAAGGCGTAGTCGGCCTGTTCTGGGGAAAGGCATCTCAGGTACGGTCGGCCGTCTATCTGCGAGAAGGAGCGTTTGCACAAGATCCCCTCGATCAGGATGTACCGCTTGGCCCTGGTTCTTACTCGGCGTGCTTCCTTAGGGTCCTCGGAGAGGAGTCCGTCCCTTAGGAATTCCACTAACGGTTTCATCCAATTATCTTGCAGTAGGACCGGCAATGACTCCACTGAGTCGAGGGTCTCGTCTTCTATACTCGGTTTTGAGAGGACCTCGATCAAGACGGTCTGCTCGAGACCTTGGAGGGAGGATGAGGCCTACTTGGAGAGGACGTCGGCCTGTGAATTTTCTTCTCGAGGGACTCGTTGGATGAGTGCCTTATAGAACCGGGCCATGAGGGTTCGGACTTTGGCGAGGTACTTCGCCATCCGTTCGTCTCGTGCCTCGTAATCGCCCAAGACTTGGTTCACAACCAGCTGAGAGTCACTATGGATTCGGAGGCGCTGCGCCCCGGCACTTCGGGCAAGTCCGAGGCCAGCGATTAGTGCCTCATACTCTGCTTCGTTGTTTGAGGCCTTGAAATTCATGCGAAGGGCATACTGGAGGACGAAGTCATCTGGGCCTGTCAGGATGATACCGGCGCCGCTTCCCTCGTTGCAGGAGGAACCGTCCACAAAAACCGTCCAAATAGGGGGTCCGTTTGGGACATGGCTGACTTCGGGAATGGTGGTCTCGACGATGAAGTCCGCGACGGCTTGAGCTTTGATCGCAGTCCGGGGCTGGTAGGAGATGTCATGTTGGCTCAGCTCGATGGACCATTTCATAAGCCAGCCTGAGATTTCCGGCTTGTGGTGGACCTGCTTCAGCGGTTGGTCGGTGAGGACCACAACCGAGTGGGACTGAAAGTATGGGCGGAGCTTCCTTGCCGCCATAACCAGGGCGTATGCCATCTTTTCTACCTTCGGGTAGCGGAGCTCGGCGTCCCAAGCACCTTGCTCACATAGTAAATGGGCCTCTAAGCCCAGTCTTCTTCCCTCACCAAGACGGCACTTAGGGTCTGCTCGGAAGCAGCTAAGTAGATGAAGAGGGTTTTCCCTGGAACAGGCTTGTTGAGCAGGGGAGGATTGACCAAGTAGGCTTTCAGCTATTTGAAAGACTCCTGTTGCAGTTCGCCCCACTCGAAACCCTTGGCCCCCTTGAGAGCCTTGAAGAAAGGGAGGCACTTTTCCCCAGACTTCGAAAGGAATCGCCCAATAGTGGCGAGGCGACCCGTAAGCTTCTGCACTTCCTTGACGTTCCGGGGTGGGGCCATGTCTAGTATGGCTTTAATTTTTTCAGGATTTGCTTCGATCCCTCGCTGGCTAACCATGAAGCCGAGGAACTTTCCTGACGAGACCCCGAACGCACACTTGTTCGGATTAAGTCTCATGTTGTGCCTTCTCAGTACGCTGAATGCCTCCTGGAGGTCGGCCACGTGGTCGGTACCTCGGATGCTCTTCACGAGCATGTCGTCGACGTATACTTCCATGTTGCGGCCTATTTGGCTTTGGAAGACTTTATTGACGAGGCGCTGGTAGGTGGCTCCAGCATTCTTCAATCCGAACGGCATAACTTTATAACAGTAGAGGCCCTGGTCGGTAATGAAGGAAGTCTTCGGAATGTCCGGGGGAATATTCGGATCTGGTTGTAGCCGGAGAAGGCGTCCATGAAGCTGAGGAGCTCATGGCCCGAGGTGGCATCAATGAGGGTGTCGATATTCGGGAGAGGGAACGGATCCTTCGGACACGCCTTATTCAAGTCTGTGAAGTCGATGCATATCCTCCAGGAACCATTGGACTTCTTAACCATGACGACATTGGAGAGCCACTCGGGGTAGTTCTGTAATATTCCGGATAGATATTACCTTATATAAATTATTAATTTATTATTATTTTATTATTATTTTGTTTTAATTCCAAAATTGAATTATTTTGGTGATTTTCACCCGGTTTATTCATAGACATTATCTGTACCCAGATACCGGTAAGTATACATCCGTAGTGTATCAAATTGATACCGCGATCTTCCGAACTAATAATAGAATTTATTTTATTATTATTTCCGAGATCAAATCATTTTTATACGGATTATGCAAAGATTTTCAGTATACGTATATATATACACACGTGTATGTAGTATGTCGATTAATACATTATACAAATTGTGTGTTGTGTATTTTTGGACAAACACTTGTCTTGTTTATGACAAACCTATTAGATTGTTAGGGTTTATAAGTGGTTAACCTAGGTTAAATGTGCATGAGAGAATTAGGAGGTAATCTTCTAGAAACTCCCTTCCCTCACATAACACCTCCCCCACACCATCACCTCCCTTAGGCAAAACCGGCCATGATTTGTGGAGGGATTTTTGTGCAATTGTGTATGTGCACATTTGCACTCTCCACCCTTCTCTCCACCTATAAATACCCCCTTCCTCCACCTTTGTCTCATTTTAGAAAGATCATAAAGAAAGAAAGAAAGAAAGGAAAAGAAAGAGAGAACACCATACTAACTTGAGAGTTTTCCCATTGTAGGTTCATAAGGATTCCTAGGAGCTAAGGAGGAGAGTTAGTCTAGTTCTTCCATCAAAGAAAAGAAACAAGGTGGGGGTTTCTCTTTTGTTTGTTTGTTTGTTTGTATTGTTGTTTTGATGTTCTTCTTCTTCTCATCCTCCTTGTTTTGTTTCTTTTGTTTGGGTGCTTCCTTGAGATATTATTGTGTGTTGTTTATGGTGTAAGTTGTAAATTTGGATGGTAAAAGAAATGTGATAAGTAGTAGTAAAGAACAAAAAGATGGAATTTTGTAGTAGTAGTTGTTGTTTTATGTTTACTAATTGGACTAAAATGACATAAGGCATATGGACTTGTACATACAACCATTTGGGGTTGTAGGACTTGATGTGAACTCATGCACAAAGCATATGAACCTTTTATACAACCATTTCTGGTTGTAGGACATGTATTGAACTTGGACTAAAAAGATAGCATATGTTGGTTGAACTAAAATAGAAGGTTCTTACCTTATTTCATTGTTGTTTGTTCTCTTTTATAGTCTTAAGAAAGAAAGAAACCCTTGTGGATGTTAATTCTATTAATAGAAAAGAAACTATCTAAATCACTAGTTGTAGAATGGTCAAAAAAGCTCTCTTTTTATGTTCAACTAGTGTTAATAAGAAATAAATACTAATAAAGATTTGGTAGAAATGTTAGTAGATGTTCATATTAAAATAAAGTAGTGGTAGTAGTAGTAGATAATTAAATGAAATAGTTGCAGATGTTTTATGTTCATAAAGTAGTAGTAGTAGTAGTAGATAATTAAAAGTAGTTATAGATGTTTTATGTTCATATTAAAATAAAGTAGTAGTAGTAGTAGTAGATAGTTGTAGATGCTTTATGTTATGTTCATGGTTAAAATAAAGTAGTAGTAGTAGTAGATAGTTGTAGATGTTTTATGTTATGTTCATGGTTAAAATAAAGTAGTAGTAGTAGTAGATAGTTGTAGATGTTTTATGTTATGTTCATGGTTAAAATAAAGTAGTAGTAGTAGTAAAATGTTGTAGGATTCATGCTAAAATTATCTATCATGTTTAGGAATGATATACATGCTTAGAATGTTGTAGGATTCATGCCAAAAGTATCTATCATGTTTAGGAATGATATACATGCTTAGAATGTTGTAGGATTCATGCCAAAATTATCTATCATGTTTAGGAATGATATACATGCTTAGGATGTTGTAGGATTCATGCCAAAATTATCTATCATGTTTAAGAATGACATACACGCTTAGAATGTTGTAGGATAAATGCTAAAATTACTTACCATGTTTAGAAGTATGTATATATATACTTAGGAATGCTGTATGTTCATACTAGTAGTTATCCATGCTTAGTAAGATATTCATGCTTAGTAGTTATTCATGATTAATAAGATTCATGCTTAGATGATAGTAGAAAAGTAGTATACCATGCTAGCTTAATTTGTCTATGCTTAGATGATTGTAGGAAAGTAGTATACCATGCTAGCTTAATTTTTCTATGATGATTGTAGGAAATTAGTATACCATGCTAGTTTAACTTATCTATGCTTAGATGATAGTAGGAAAGTGGTATATCATGCTAGATTAATTTATCCATGCTTACATGCTTATAGGAAAGTTATATACCATGCTAGATCAAATAAATATTCATGCTTACATGATATCCATGCATAGATAAGTATATGTTCATGCTATGTTAGTAGATGATCATGCTTAATCATTACTCATGCTAAGTTAGTAGATGTCATGCTAATTATTGTTTATGTTAAGTAGTAGATGACCATGCTAATGATTGTTTATGCTAAGATTAGTAGATGTCATGCTAATTATTGTTTATGTTAAGTAGTAGATGACCATGCTAATGATTGTTTATGCTAAGATTAGTAGATGTCATACTTAATGGTTGTTCATGCTAAGTATTGTTTATGCTAAGTTAGTAGATGATCATGCTTAGACATTAATCATGCTAAAGATGGTAGACATTCATGTTTAAATAATTGTAGGAACCATGCTTATGGCGTATGCCATGTTGTGGGTTTAATGTAGAAAGAAACCATGTTTAGGTTGTACATACATGGTAGGAATTATCATACTATGGTTAGAATGTTGTAGGTGTCTACTTGGAATACATATCATGCTTAGTCGTAGAAATTCTATGTTTATGTTCTACCCATACTAGATTGTAATAGTTGATGCTCCACTAAGTTGTCTTCGTGATTAGATCATAGTAATTAATCATGCTTAAAGTAATGAAGATCCATGTGTAAGGTGGTAGTAGAGATATATACCCTAAGTAGTAAGTATTCACACTCAAATTGTAGCTTATGCTTGACTATAGTAAACTTCATGTTTAGATCATAGTGATAATTCATGCTTAAGCTTGATATAAGCACATGCTAAATCATATTCGTACTTAGAAGTATTGTGGCGAGTGGTTATGTTATGTACCATAATTAGATTGTCGTGGATAGATGCTTGCAATTGTATGCCATGCTTAAAGTGCTATAGGTTGAAGTAATAAGGATTTGGGAGACCACTAGTAATAGTTAGTTTGATAAAGATTGTTATGTCGTCTTCGGTTTTTCATTGGTAGAATACCGATCATAGACTATTAGTAGATTCTTCTGTTGCTTCTAATAATAGAAGATCAAGTTTGCTAGTAAGCACGTTTGGTTGCTTCTAGGATTGATTACCTGTATGGTTGTTTGCATATGGTTATGCTCGTACGTGGCTCGACTGGCCCGTATGTAGCTGTGGGTCTTATACGTAGTTTATTTGGCTCGTATGTAGGTTGTTGTCTCGTACGCGGCTCGACCGGCCCGTGCGGAGCTGTTGGTCTCATACGCGGCTTATTTGGCTGGTATGGACGTTGTTATCTCCTACGAGGCCCGCCTGGCTCGTGGGTAGCTAGTGTTTCATACGTAGCTTATTAGCTCGTATGTTGTTGTTACTCATGTATAGCTTGTTAGCTAGTACACTATTCGTTGTGCTCGTCTAGGGTGATATTACCACCCTAGGGGCTATCGACCATCAAGACATATGTTTTCTACCCTAAGGAACTGTGGAGGAGTCACTCCTTGTGTACCGTCGAATCTTAACCAGTGTAGGTTGATCGAGGACCAGAGTATAGACGGAATCCAAGTTTAGGGTAGCGGCATGCATGTATGTTCGCACGGCTGAGGTCTTGGATCGATGGACCAGGAACCGGATCCCTAAGGGTTCTGGTAAGTCTAGGTTAAGTAGCCTAGTAGAGTTGTCTTGCAAAGTCTAAATTAAGGCCTAGCATGTTGTGGTTATAATATTGTCCTCCCTAGGAGTGTTCAGGGCTAGGGATATTATTACGGTAGTGACTTATAAAGATCATTACTTAAACCCTTTGCCGGAAGAGAGGAGTCGGTTGTAGGGGGCACCTTATGACTCACTCGTCTCTGGAGGCAGACTAGGTGGTGTATTGGGTTGCGCCTTCCTGTCAAAGGGATACATACGGTGCCGTCTCACAAGTTGGGAGCACGGGTTGCGTATCTCGTGCTGTTAATTCCTGAAGTACCGTGGCTTGGGGTGCCACAGGATGCATTGGGCAGTCCTGCGCTTGCGAGACCCCAGGAGTGCCACAGGGTAGGCTTCGCGCTACCCTGCGCTTGCGAGACCCTATGATTTTGGTTTTTGAAATGACGCCCGATACAATGGGTTCGTCTAGTTTTGAGTGAGGTCCGGTTAGCCGGGTAGCAGTGGCGAACATAGACACCACTGGCGGACTGCATTAGTGGGACTTGACCACGTCTGCAACCTCATCAGTCACGTGTAGGTTTCAGGAACAGGTTGTGTACAATTAGAATTCATAACGCGGGTTCAAATCCCTATATATGGAGAAACGGCTTGAGATGGGGTCGCATGTAGTATGGGCTGCATGTTGCTTCGGAGACTCGCTGACATTAGAATAGGAAGCATCATAGTTCTAGTTAAATTTTGCATTAGAGGCTAGTCCTAGCACACACGAACACTTAAACTACACCAACACCATTGCCATGTTTTGTATGTTGTTTGGGAGATTCGCTGCTTTGATATCAGCCTTTAAGCGTCAGTGAATACTGACGTCCCCACTTCCATAGGTACTGGATCGCCGAAGTACAAGGGCGAGATTCAGGAGGACTCAAGGCAAGGAAAGCAAGGAGTCAATGTCATGTTTAGTTCCGCTGTAATATGTGTATTAGTTGAAAAGTACTCTGATGTAAGATGTTGAAGGTTGTAATACTTGGAAATGTAAAGGTAATATTGTAACTCTATTGTAATGTATTGCAGTTGTATAATATTCAAACTTGTAATACATTGGGCGTTGAATAAAAAGTTTTAAATTCTCCTGTTTTCTGTGTATTGTGACTAATTGAAGAAAATGTCTTGGCTCGTGTCTCGGTTTTCCCAGTATTGGAGATCGGGGCGCTACAAGTTCACCTCCTGTATGAACCGAGCTTTTAGGAGCTTGTCCACCTCCTCCTTGATGGCTTGTTGTCGCTCGGGAGCGAATTTACGCCTCTTCTGCTGAACCGGTCTGCACCCCGGTTCGACGCTGAGGCGGTGCACTAGAAGATCCTCGGAAATCCCGGGCATATCCGCGGCGGACCAAGCAAATAGGTCACGATTCTTCTGGATGCACTGCACCAAGTCGGAACATAGGGCAGTCGGTAGGGACTTGCTGATGAGAAACTTTCAACTCGGGTCCTCGTCCGAGAAGAGCACTTCTTCCAATTCGTCCGCCGGCTCGGACGTGGGTCGGACGTTCGGCTCGGGGATCTCTAAAGTCTCAAGGGAGAGCACCGGACCCCCAGTGGAAGTCATGTAGCACTTCCGAGCCATCTCTTGGCTGCCCCTGACTTCTCCCACTCCCGCCCGGGTGGGGAACTTCATCTTGAGGTGGTCCGCCGAAGGAACGGCTTCCAGGGCAGCTAGGCCAGGTCGGCCCAAGATGACATTGTATGCAGCCGGGACATCGACGACCATAAAGTCCATCGGCTCTGTCCGGGTGGTAGGGGTCTTCCCAGCAGTTACGTCCAGGGTGATAACCCCTTCGATAGTTACTGGTACCCCCGTGAACCCGTGGAGCGTGTAGCCGGCCGGTTTGAGGCGATCCCGGGATAGTTGCAGCCCTCGGAAGGCCGAGAGGAAGAAGATGTTCACAGAGCTCCCGTTGTCTACAAGGATCCTCTGCACTTTGAAGTTCACCATACGGAGGTCGATAACAAGTGCGTCGCAGTGGGGAGTTCAGACCCCCTCGAGGTCTTCATCAGAGAAAGTTACTGGGACACTGAGGCCTTTGGGGGGAGGGGCACCATGAACTGAGTTGACCTCTCGGACGAAGGCCTTCCGAGAGGAGTTGGAAGAGCCCCCCATTGGACCCCCGTGGATAAGGTGCAGAACACGTTCCTCCTCGAACTCGGGGGTTTCATCTCGTCGCTCGGAGCACTTGTTAGCCCCCCGAGGCAGAGGAGTGGTGCGATCTCCCCGATCATTTGTCTTTACAAACTTAGCCAACTGCCCCCTCTGGATGAGGGCCTCTATTTCGTTCTTCAGCGCCCGGCAGTCGTTGGTGTCGTGGCCATGATCCTGGTGGTAACGGCACCACTTCTCCTTGTTCCTCCTCTTGGCCGGGGTGTTCATCCTCGGAGCGGGAGGTATAACTCCCTCCTTCTCGACTTCCATCAGGATGGTGGAGACGTTGGTAGTGAGAGGAGTAAATTTCTCGAACCTGGGAGGAGGACGGTGCTGACCGCTATTATCCTTCTGTAGCTTCTTGGCCCCTTCCTCTTCCGTTGTCTTTCTCTTCGACCCGGAAGCGGATCCTCCGAAGCCCGGGAAGCACTCGGCTTCCTCCGCCCGAATATATTTCTCGCATCTAAGGAGAAGGTCGGCGAAGTTGTGCGGAGCTTTTTGGCGAGGGACGACCGAAGGTTAGAGTTGAGGACGTTGGATTGGAATGCGACGGTCGCCACAGACTGGTCGAGGGAGGCGATGGACCTGACCTCCGCAGTGAATCTCCTCACATAGTCGCTCAACTTCTCTCCCCTCTCCTGTCAGAGGTGGAGTAGAGAGAGGCTGGACTTCTCCGTTCGTCTACTGCTCACAAAGTGGGTTATGAAGAGCGTTTCGAACTGCTCAAAAGAGAAGATGGAAGAGGGGGCAAACCGGGAGTACCATTCCCGCGCCGAACCCTTAAGAGTGGCGGGGAAGGTTTTGCAAAGCATGGCGTCGGAAGCTTGGTGGATTAGCATCAAGGTCTTGAAGCTCTCGACATGATCAACAGGGTCCGACTCCCTGAGTATGTTTCAAACTGCGGAGGCTTAAAACACCTCGGGATGGGAGCCTCCATGATAGTCCGAGAGAAGGGGGGTCTTCTGGGGCGGACGGTCCTTCCTCTCGACTCCTCCTCCTTGTCCATTCAACCGATGCGCCTCTCCATCTCGTGGAGACGACGGTAGAGGGCATCGTCCCTCCGGGGGTAGTCAAACGATCCCCTGGACTCGTCTTCATAGGAAGGGGAGCGGGGACTACGGCGTCAATAGTCCTGGGATCGGCGAGGACTATGAGGGTGTTGCTGGTGACTAGGAGCCGGGGGAGGACTTATGCATCGGTGGCGAGGACTTGGGACCCGTGGTGGTGTTGGAACCCTTTGGGCATTATTTTTGTTGTGGCGAAGGTTGAGGGCCTGCAACACCGTTGCCTGGAATTGTTGGAACTCGGCACGAGTGATGGGTGCCTCATCGTTCCTCGGATGATGTCGACCAGCAGGGGAATGTGGCCTCCTCCTACGACGCTCGGGAGATTCCCCCCGTCCTCTTCGGTCCGGAGACCTCCTGCCATCTCGGTGATGAGAAGATCGCTCACCTTGATGTTGGCGGGAGACTCCCTCTCGCTTCTCATCTAGGCAGTTGCGCAGGTCCTCATCCTTCTGCCGATTTAGGACGGTGTTGCGGAGGTCGAAAGCTTGGGGATTATGGGAGGCCATAGAATCTGAGGAGGCATTGTGTACTGACACATGGTCTGGGTGGAGAGGTTGCTTCTGCCTCCGCTGGTTCTGACCAGTGGGACCATTAGGGGGTTGTTGATTCAGAAGAGGGGGCTGGCCCTGTTGGAAATGGTCTTGGACCGGGGGAGGAAGTTGTTCGGGCTGCAGAGCAGGATGCACGGGGACTTCTTCTTGTTGATCGGTGGGATTGGGTCCACGGTTGGACCCCCTAGACCTGACCTTTCTGGGAGGCATATCTGGAGAAGAGCTAGTCGACGGGAAGAGGAGAGGCTGCTATTCGTATGGATTCCCACAGACTGTGCCAATCTGTTACCGCTGAATCTGGTGTGGGGGTAAACAGATGAGATTTGTGAGTTCGTGGAAAAACTTGAATAGCGGATCCAAGCCTGTTCGTCAGAATTGGGCTGCTGACTCCCGCCGCTCACCTGCAAGAAAGTGCAATACACCGGGGTTGATCCCAGCGACGCACCCTCCGACGCTCTTGTCAGTAACCAGTGATGATTAAGAAAGAGCTTAAGTTGGCAAAAGAGTGATTACCTGGTCACAGTGGTAGGTAGGAGGTATTTATAGTCGCCATGGGAGTCTGATTAGGGACCTGATTTCTTGTGAAACCGTTAGGAGTGAAATCCTCATAATTAGTTTAGGAAACTGATCCCTGATTCCCGGTGAGAGGATAACTGCAAATCAGGCCCGTTGATTTAGTCAAATCAGTGACCCTGATCTCCTCTTGCTGGTCTGGGTTTGTCTTGGGTCGGGACCCGTACCCAGCTGGAGTGGTTCCGTTTCGCGGGTTATTGGATCTGTGAAGGGGAGATCCAGTGCCCGCTTCGGGTCCATCTATATGCGAAATTACCGTTTTACCCCTGAGCTTCAAGATTCGTTCCCAATCTGGACGGTTCCGATTTAATCCCATTTTTAGCCATATCAAATAGTAACTAGTATAATGCACGTGCGATGCACAAAAAGCTTAGTCATTAAATTAAATAAATTGCTCATAAGAAAACATATAGTAAATTATTAAGAAAGATCAAATTTTATATAAGTTAAAGAAATTTTATATTGATAAATTAAGATGAAATAAGGAATATATGTTGAACTTTAGAATGAGTTTATAAGACATTTTGCTTTTAATTTTTTTTTTTACTTTTTTAAGGTCAAGCATCTTGCTTTTCAATATCTTCTGATAATTTCTTAATCGATATTTGTAAATTTAATGATAAATAAGAAAATGTGGTTTCTTAAAATTATTATTGGTGTTTCGGTGTTGATGATGGTAAAAATCATAGCAGATCAGAGCCGTACAATCCCTGCACGGATCTCAAAGCGTCTACAGGCAGATTAGTCATCACATACCTATTTTACAGGCCTAGGCCCATTCCGAGACCTGGTCTTCTCTCAATCACATAAAAAGTGACAGGCTAGGCCCACTAAGAGAGACACCCAGTCCATGTTGGCTAAGAGTCAAATCTTTTATCCCCTAACAGGGATATCTTATCTCTTCGGGGGGGAGACATGAAAGATCCAACGATCACGATTCGATCTCTAGAATGTCTCTCAGGCCTATAAATACCCCTCCCCCTCTTCAGTCGCCAGGTAATCAACAATTCACCAGTTTTCACTCTCTTACTCTCTCTCTCTTTCTGGTTCTGACTTGAACGTCGGAGGGTCTGTCGCCGCCCCCCCCCCCCCCCCCCCCCGGCCGGTGTTTTAGGCATTTTGCAGGTCCGTCGGCCGCATCATCCGTCGTCGAATTTAGATCACACGAGGTCAATCAATGACCCAGATTCATTCTCAGGAGCCCTAACAGTTTATAACGGCCAGGTCACAGGTTTGACTTTTAGTAGTGTCCTTCATTTATTAACTCACTATCTGCTTGCTTCCACACCAAAATAAGCAGCAAGAGATTGGCGCGGTCTGTGGGAAACTACACAAGTAAGACTTATCGCCATGCCACAAAGACTAAGAGGTAAAGGGGCAGCCTCCAGCCGTCGCACTACCACTCTTCGTCAACCGGCTCCTGACAAAACCATCCTGAATAATATCCTCAGTACGACCGCATCTCAGTCCATAATGCTTCAACTGGATCCCAAAAGAAGGACGACCAAGTCCTTCGCCGTATCCAAGAAGTAGAAGATTGCCTAGAACAGATGGAGAATGAGAGAAACTGCTCCCACAGGGCCTACCGCCCAAATCTACGTCCCTTCAGCAAAACCATCCTCGATGCACCCGTTCCAAGGAACTGCAAAGCTCCTCAATTCAAATCCTACAATGGGGAATCAGACCCGACAGACCACATCGAGAGCTTTAAAACACTTATGATGTTTTATAACACCACCGATGCACTCATGTGTCAGACATTTCCCGCTATACGAAAATGATCAGCTTGGGAATGGTATTCACGTCTGAAACCCAAATCCACATTTTCTTTTGATTATCTCGAGGAACTCTTCATTGCACACTTCGTTACTAGCCAGAGAACTGAAAAACCCAGTGTCTCCCTGCTAGAACTGAAGCAAGAAGATGGAGAGCTGCAAAAGGACTTCGTCAAGCATTTAACAACCAAAGCAAGGTTAATTTCTGCCTTGAACACTTCAGTCGCAACTGCAGCTCTTTCGCCACAACATCATTAACAAAGACCTGAAAGCCTCCCTCGCCAAAAAGCCACCCAAAAGTTTCACTGCGCTCCTGAAAAGGAGTGACAAGTATATCAGGGTCGAGGATGCTCTCTATCCTCAAGGCAAGAATGATTCATCTTCCGGGAACAAACGGAAGAACACAAGCGAGGAAGAACTCAGAAAGTTTTAGAAAAACGGTACAAGTTCACGCCATCCAACGCTAGCATCACGTTTCAACAAGTTAACTCCTCTTAATGCAAGCATATCAGCCATCCTCATGGAAGTGGAGAAGGACGGAATAATTCGCCTTCCCCCCACGATGTCAACGTCTAGCAGAAGAAGAGACAAAAATAAGTGGTCCACATTTCATAGAGTTCATGGACACACTACTGAAAACTGTCAAACCCTTAAAAAGGAACCGAAAGCCCTGATTCGCAGGGGCTATCTCTCCAACTTCCTTCAGAAAGACAACGACGCCGAAAATTCTCTGTCCCGGAGGGCTAATAAGCGTTAGCAGAGGTCATGCGAGTCGCAAGACTCTGAACACATGACCGTCCTCCACTCCATTCATGAAGACCCGATAGGGGGAGATTCCAACTCCTCCTGCAAAGCTTTCGTCAGCAAAGTCAACTCCATAGATAACATTTCGCCTGCCAAACGCACCGGGATCCCGATATCTTTCTCCGATAAGGACGTAGAAGGTGTCCAAACACCTCATTGAGACGCATTATTCATAAACCTTTGCATGCTAAATCATGAGGTACGCCGCATCCTGGTGGACAATGGAAGCTCAGTAAACATCCTCTTCATGGCCACATTTCAGGCTCTCAAGCTCTTTCAAGACCGACTCAAGCCATTCGGTTATACACTTCATGACTCCTCTGGTGCACCTGTCCAGGTCGAGGGAATTTTCGCGCTCGACGTAACAACAGGGAAAGCCCTTGCTATTCAAACAGAAGCACTAGACTTTACGGTAATCGATGTCAAAGCTGCATACAATGCTATATTCGGCCATCCCGGCCTAGCGGCATTCCATGCAGTTACCTCCGCATTTCACATGAAAATGAAGTTCCCAACAACTGCTAGCATAGGCCAAGCTATAGGAAGCCAACAAGCAGCACGAGCATGCTACACTGCTATAATGGGGGGCTCCATTCCCCCCTCGACGCCATAGAGTCACCGCCAAAAAGCAGTCATAATAATTCAAAAACTGTAAACGAGCTTGAAGCCTCTGCCATAACCAACTCTACCAAGAACTTCCAAACCTGACACCTCATCTTTCACCAGGTCCAAACTAGCTCTCATCATGACACAATAATAAACCTGAATCCCTCGCCCAAAGCCACTCCATTTATTCAACGGAGACAAATAGTCATGCCTAAACACATTGGTGCATCGGAAGATTTCTCTTTCACTATGAAAAACAATGGGAGGCTCCCTCCAAAACAGGCAAGTCCAGGAAAGGTTTACCAAGTTGTTCGCCTGACGGCTCATCAACTTGAAGACCCAGAGGGCAAGGAGATATCAGCAGGGACTTGGAAAGTAGAACACCTTGTGAAGTACAGAGTTGGGTGCCAAACTTGTACAAAAAAATGGCACCAAAATCATTAAATCTTCCTATGAGATGGGTTCGGAGCCCACATCCATAGTGCGAAGTTACTACAGCAATTTACAATGAAACAAGTTCAGAGTGCATTCGATCTGCTCCTGCAACCTATTAATTCATCAAAGCAAACAACAAGCTACACGCCCAACTTACATTTAAAGCGGTGCTAGGCACTCGTTACAAGCTTTCCTCAACGCAAGTTTGGAATCCAGAATTCGGGAGTATGCAGCGTGCAATCACGCATGCTTAGAACACAACTCACTGATCGATCTGTTCCTGTAACTAGTTGAACTTCCTTGGAGGCTCTAGAATAACGAGTTGAGTGCCATACTTAGACACTTAAGCAGCACCAAACACTCGTTACGAGTCTCCTCGTAAGACGAATTCGGAGTCCATACCCATCGCTCGATAGAGACTCTAACAACTTGCAATAATGCAAGTTCACGGTGCACTTCGCCATTCGATCTACTCCTGCAATCTGTTAGCGCCTCGATGACTAATTCGGAGTCCATGTTAATGGTTCAAAAAAGACTCTGTCAATTTGCAAAGAAGCAAGTTCAGAATGCGCTTTGCCATTCGAGCTGCTCCCGCAACCAGTTAATACTTAAACTAATAAGTTCGAAATCCATGTTCATGGTTCAGAGTTACTCTCGCAACATGTAATTACACACATTCAGAGTTTAACTTGTCATTCGATCTGTTCCAGCAACTAGTTAAATTTTCTCAACAACAGCTTAAGATGTCCAAAATAATGGATTGGAGTTACTCTAGCAACACTTGTAAAAAGCAACACTTGGAGTTCCACTCTTCATTCGATGTGACTCTCACAATCTGTTAGAGGCCCCATACAGAAAGTTTGGAAAATGAATCTTCTTCAGAGTTTTCCCTACAACTAGCTGGGTTCAAGACGGAACAATGCTAAACTCCATCATACACCATCGACAGCTCTCTAAGCTATACGCAACAGACCTGAGGCCCTGTTATTTAGCAACAGAGAACCTGTCGATGACACCTCAACCATGATAGCAAGGGTCAAGCATGAAACCCGTAAATCACAGAACCATCACCAACACATATGTTCAGATCCAATAGCACTACAGACGTTTGTAAATACAAAATGGCTAGTCCAAAGTCTAACTCTCCCAAGAGCAGCTCATACGACTAGCCAACCCCCAACACGATGTATCACAGGATAAGACACCGGCATGTAGAAGACTTCTCATTCCAAAAACTACAAGTCTTATTACAACAGCAAAGTTATAATGACTCCACGATTCACGTCTAAGAATTGCTACCGAAAGTCCCGCGAACACTGCACAACAAACTGTCATGAAAGCTGTTCTTCCAGCTATACACACTGGAGAGATGCTCTACCTAAGAGAAACCAAACTCCTCGCCAGCCTCCTACCAGCTAACAGCTCCATAGGGCTGCCTCGACTCCTGATGATAATATTCAAGACAAGTCTTCCTTAGACGAGCAAACTCCAGATGTATCCGACCACCTTCACTTGAGCAAGCTCCAACTCCATATCGCTTGAAGCGACTTGCAAAAGGGAGAGTTCCAACTCCATCAAGCACAGTGTACCACGAAGGAGAGCAAGCTCAGTGTCCCAGAGAACCTCGTTCGATGCACGCAACTACTTGTCAGTGAAGAGAAGAATGGAATCATCTCATCGTTGAATAAACATGAGTGACTTCACTTCCACACTAATAAGATTCAGAATACCCACAACTCATCCGCTCTAAAAATGAGTTTGGCGCTCCGCGCGCCACTTGAGTTCCTCCGGCCAACGACTCGTGAACATCAAGCAACAGGTCCAACACCCCGATCTCTGCTCGCCGCTTGAGCTCAATCAGTAACTCGTTGGTCCCAAACAACAAGTTCAGCGCTCTGCTCGCCGCTTGAGCTCCGTCAACAACTCGTTTGTCCCAAACAATGAGTTCAGTGCTCTGCTCGCCGCTTGAGCTCCATCAACAACTCGTTGGTCCCAAACAACGAGTTTAGCGCTCTGCTCACCGCTTAAGCTCCATCAATAACTCGTTTGTCCCAAACAACGAGTTTAGCGCTCTGCTCGTCGCTTGAGCTCCATCAACAACTCGTTGGTCCCAAACAACGAGTTCAGCGCTCTGCTCGCCACTTGAGCTCCATCAACAACTTGTTTGTCCCAAACAACGAGTTCAGTGCTCTGCTCGCCGCTTGAGCTACATCAACAACTCGTTTGTCCCAAACAACGAGTTCAACGCTCTGCTCGCCGCTTGAGCTCCATCAACAACTCGTTTGTCCCAAACAACGAGTTCAATGCTCTACTCGCCATTTGAGCTCCATCAACAACTTGTTGGTCCCGAACAACGAGTTCACCGCTCTGCTCACCACTTGAGTTCCATCAACAACTCGTTTGTCCCAAACAACGAGTTTAGCACTCTGCTCGCCGCTTGAGCTCTATCAACAACTCATTTGTCCCAAACAATGAGTTCAGCGCTCTACTCTCTGCTTGAGATCCATCAACAGCTCATTGGTCCCAAACAACGAATCCAGCGCTCTGCTCGTCACTTGAGCTCCATCAACAACTCGTTTGTTCCAAACAACGAGTTCAGTGCTCTGCACGCTGCTTGAGCTCCATCAACAACTCGTTTGTCCCAAACAACAAGTTCAGTGCTCTGC
Organism: Hemerocallis citrina; assembly: GCA_017893485.1. Taxonomy (NCBI): domain Eukaryota; kingdom Viridiplantae; phylum Streptophyta; class Magnoliopsida; order Asparagales; family Asphodelaceae; genus Hemerocallis; species Hemerocallis citrina. The sequence continues at coordinate 258,163,894 of CM030362.1, read as the reverse complement.
TCTCTGCTTGAGCTCCATCAACAACTCGTTTGTCCTAAACAAACAGTTCAGTACTCCACACTCTGCCCGAGCTCCATCAACAACTTTTTGGCTCCACGCAATGAGTCCAATATCGTGGTCTTCTCTCAAGCTCTACCAAATAGCTCGTTGGCTCCAAACAACAAGTTCGATGCCTTGCTCTATGCTTAAGCTCCGTCCATAACTCGTTGGCTCCAAACAATGAGTTCAATGTTCCATTCTACGCTCATTGGCTCCCCACAATGAGTCCAACACCTCAGTCTTCGCCCAAGCACCACTAACAACTTGTCGGGACCAAACAACAAGTTCAAGCTCAAGTGCATCTCATAGCTCTCACCACAAACTCGCCAGGATCAAATGATCGTTTCTACATCAACTCCATCACGGAGTCTCCTCTACAAACTCGCCGGGATCAAACAGCAGTTTCTGCATCAGCTCTATCTTAGATTTGTCTCCAAACTCGCCGGAGTCAAACGACAGTTTCTACACCAACTCAATCAAGGAGTTGTCTCTACACGCTTGCTGGGCACAAATAGCAGGTGCAATATCCAACCTCGTCATAGAGCCATCTCTAAGCTTTTTGGGAACAAACAACAAGTTCAACACACAGCTCCACCACGAGTTGCCTCTAAAAACTTGTCGGGATCAAACGACAGTTTCTACATCAGCTCTATCTCAGAGTTGTCTCTAAACTCGCCAGAGTCAAACGGCAGTTTCTGGACCAACTCAATCAAAGAGTTATCTCTACACGCTTGTTGGGCGCAAACAGCAAGTACAATGTCCAAACCGATCACAGAGTCCTCTACACGCTTTTTGGGTGCAAACAGCAAGTTCAGCACTTAATTCTACCATCGAGTTCTCTCCAAACTTGCTGGGAACAAACAGCAGGCTCTACGTCAACACAGTCAAAGAGTTGTCCCTCTAAACTTGCCGGGTGTAAACAATAAGCTTGAACGTTTAACTCTATCTCTGAGTCGTCTCTCAATGCTTGCTGGGAACAAACAGCAAGCTCTACATCAACTCGGTCAAAGAGTTGTCCCTCTAAACTTATCGGGCGCAAATGGCAAGCTTGAACGTTCAACTCTATCTCCGAGTTATCTCCAAACTCGCTAGTATCAAACGACAAGCTATACATCCGCACTATCTCAGAGTTGTCTCGAAACTCATCGGGGTCAAACGGCAGTTTCAATGTCAACCCTATCTCAGAGTTGTCTCTACACGCTTGTTGGGCGCAAACAGCAGGCGCAATGTCCAACTCCGTCGCCGAGTTCTCTACACGTTTGTCGGACGCAAACGACAAGCTCAGAACTTTCAACTCTGTCCCGGATATGCAACAACAACTTGTTGAGATCAAACAACAAGTCTATAACAGCTCTCCTAGCACAGCTATTGATATACATACAAGATCCACCAATCCACGGTGATGGAGTAAAAAGCTGGGTATACACAAATAAGTAATTATACATATATATATATATATATATATATATATATATATATATATATATATATATATATATATATATATATATATATATATGAGTCATTGCATATACACGACAATAAATATATGTATAAAAATTTATATGCACACCCAAGCCCAAAAAACTTCAAAAATCTCCAGAAATCTCCACAAATCTCCAAATGCTCAAAAAGTTGCAAATGCAAATGAGCATGTACAAAAACACTTACTGTATCATGAACAAAGGAGGTTGGATATTGGATAAATTCGGAATGGGTCGGGTTTGCAACCCAAACCCGCAAACTAACGCCAAAATCAACTAAGGGTGTTAACGGGTCGGATAAAAACCCAATATTGCACCCGCTCCGCTCCACTCCTTCTCCCTGTTCTCCTTCTTCTTCGAATTTTCCCACCAAAAGACCTGCTTCGAAAATCCAACAGCAAAACTAAAGCTCCTCTCCTACACCTCACTCCAACATCGACATCAAGCCCTCGTCTCGCCCAAACCCTCGCCCTCCGCTCCACCATCGAGATCCCTTAGACGAGCCTCGTCTCTGAGCTCAGTCCACCTCGTCAAAACCCACAACAGAGCTCGAATCCGAAAACAAGGCTCGAAAAAACTCTAAGTCCATAGCTCAGTGAAGTGCTCAAGGTCCATAGCTCGGCGAGAGCTCGAGCTTCATAGCTCGACGAAGCGGCAAGGTCAGAGCTCGACGAAACATCGACTTCGTAGCTTGGCGAGAGATTCCCCTATAGCTCAGTGAGCTCCGTAGCTTGAAAAATCCACCATAACTTCGCCTCGGTAAAAGTTTGAGCGAAACCATAGCTTGACAAAAACGAGCTACCATAGCTCGGCGAAAACAAGCTATCATGGCTCGGCGGACTTCTCCATGGCCATAGCTCGGCGAAGTACTCGAACGCCAAAGTTCAGCAAAAACGAGCTACCATAGCTCGGCGAAGACAGAGCTACCATAGCTCGGCAAAACAAGCTACCATAGCTCAAAGAGATCTCTAGACCCATAGTTTGGTAGTGGAGAGCTATCGCCATAGCTCGGCCACGGCTCCGCGAGCTCGACTTCGAGGTGATGAGTCGGCGAAGAAGTCCCTTGACGTCGTGATGGCTCGACGAACGCGAAATTCATAGCTCCACCAACGCACGAACCCCCAGAGTCATCACCGAGCTACGCAACGAAGAAAAAATAGCTTAGCGAAAGCATTCGCCGGGCTGAGGGGTAGAAGAAGACGGCCCAACGCCATCGAATCTCCAAAAATTTTGTGCTAGCTCATGATCAGCGCTGAGTTTATTTTGATCCCTTGATCTCGCGCCTCAGCCCTTCGATCTCCTCAGCGCGCGAGTCAAGCAAAGATCGATGCTTCACATCGCTCCAAATAGCGAGTCAGATCTGATAAATCCAGAAAATCATTTAAAAATCATCTTTAATTCGGAAAATTAATTAAAAAATTCAAAAATAATTATTTAAATTCAGTAAAATATTTTTAAAAATCCGAAAAAATAATTAAAATTGAATTTATTAATTATAAAATTCGAAATAGTGATTTTGAGATTGTAGAACATTCCATAAAATTCGGAGAAATCCGAAGAACTATGGAAAAATTCCCAGAAAATTCCAGAAAATTCGGAAAAGTCCGAAAAAATATGGAAAAATCCAGGAAAATATTCACTGCCTTCAAAAGCCACAGATCAGTTCCAAGTATCTCCGAACACTCCGACTGCTAAGATTATTCGCCAGATTCTAAAAATAAGATGTAATACTTCCCAAAAGTCAAGTAAATTACCTTCCGGGAGTGGGGGGATTATGATGATGGTAAAAACCATAGAAGATCAGAGCGTCTATAGGCAGATTAGCCATCACAGGCCTATTTTACAGGCCTGGGCCCACTCCGAGACATGGGGTTTTTTTTAAACCCATAAAAAGTGACAGACTAGGCCCACTAAGAGAGACACTCAGCCCATGTTAGCTAGGAGTCAAATCTCTTATCTCCTAATAGGGATATCTTATCTCTTCAGGGGGGAGACATGAAAGATCCAATGGTCACGATTCAATCTCCAGAATGTCTCTCAGGCCTATAAATACCCCTTCCCCTCTTCAGTCGCCAGGTAATCAACAATTCACCAGTTTTCACTCTCTTACTCTCTCTCTCTCTCTCTTTCTGGTTCCGACTTGAGCGTCGAAGGGTCTGTCGCTGGGCCACCCCCCAGTGTTTCAGGCATTTTGCAAGTCCGTCGACCACATCATCCACCGTCGAATTCAGATCGCAGGAGGTCAATCAACGATCCAGATTCATTCTCAGGAGCCCTAACAGTTTATAACGGTCAGGTCATAGGTTTGACTTTTAGTAGTGTCCTTCATATTAACTTACTATCTGTTTGCTCCCACACCAAAATAGGCAGCAACAGGTGTTGCTATGTAGAGCTCGAGGGATTTGTAAAAGATTGAGGCTACTAAATAATTTACTATGTCTTTTCTTATAGGCAATTTATTTAATTCAATGAATATACTTTTTGTAGGCATGCATCACTCGTGCATTATACATGCACATTGCCATTATAGGGCAAAGTTTGAACATCTTAAACTAAAAAAAATATGTATGTGTTTTATTCCTAGTTCTTTCGCGTAGGGTCATCAATTCAAAATTTCGATTATTGTGCACCTTGATTGAATTTTAATGTAATACACTAAGTGATGATTCAAGTCCAAAAAACATTTTCATGTTATGTGCATATTTTCAGTACCTTCTTTTTTTTTTAATTTGGGGAAAATGTTATTGAATTTTAATATAAAAAAAAAATTGTTATTATGTTTTATGAAAATTTAAAATAGTTAGTTATTTTTTAATGTTTAGTTATTTGGTCGTTATTTTTGAATAGTTTCTATTCGCGAAAGGTTGTGTTTATTCATCAAGAAGCTATGTCCTTTCTCAAAAGTTGTCTTTGATGATGAAAGGGTGTTTCGAAGAGTTGTTTTACTATATAAATTGGTGGTTGTTTTATCAATATATACACTAATTTTTTTCTCTCCTCTATTTTCTTGATACTTAAATAAGATCAATAAGTATTCTGATCGATTCTCCGCCAGTGCAAAGCGGCAAATTGAATACACAAAAGTGACGTGTTGTATCATAGAGGACGGGAGTATTGCAATAAAGATAGTGTGCATCTTTAATGTGCTTCAACCCACGAATTTTTGTTTATCTTATTTTGTCTTATTATTTATTATTCTATTTTCTACCATTGTTAAATTTTACATCAACAAAATTCAGTTTCACTTTTGAAAAATGATACGCACATTCACACTTAACACACAGTATGAACAGTTAACATTCTGAAAAGAAACACTGAAGAAAGGAAATATATCATTAAGAGTGTCATTGCCTGTGTCTGAATTTCTTCAGTTAGAAAGGCAGGTACATACAACAATCTAGATAATGGAATAAAATGCAATATGACCACATCAGTAATATGAAATATACTCTACTCCAACAAAACATCATATGGTTTCCATCAACCAACCACATGAAGGTTTCAATATCTTTAAAGGTTTAACATGAGATTTAAAATAGTAGAAAGTATAACAAAACATCATATGAGAACCACGTGAAATTTTTACACTAACATCAGTTGCAACCATTGCTAAAATACCACAGTCATCAATGGATTCATATTTTCTATTGTAATTATCCATATAAATAATTCAAAGTGGCTATTATGTAACATGCTTATTGATGTAAAACCAACCCTAAAATAGAGAATTTCCACAAATTTTATTGGGTTAATTTTACCAACATGAAAGTGCAGATCTAAGTTGGAAATTTTTTAACAGTTAACAGGTTCGATGGGTTTTCAAGAATTGAATAAGTGTAACAGTCCCAATTAATAAATCAACCTTACAATCAATTAAATCCCTACGTGTTTTAGCAAGTAATAAGTTCAATATTGATTCGTACTCTATTCAAGTATGTGGAACACTCAATCTCAGTTATTTTTGTGAACGACAGGCAAATCAAATAATATACTAGATGATAAGGCAGTAGAACAAAAATATGTAATAATGGAAAGAGTAAACCAAATGTGAAGAAACCAGCGTAGATCTCGGAGTGGGTCAGCAACTAAGATCGCAGCAATCACAGTGAGCAAGGCAGCAACGAAGCCAATGAGGGAGGCAGATCTTGCCGATGGTGAGGTGCGACGGCGCCGGCGGAGGCACACGGGGGCGCTGGTGGTCGGGGTATTTGGAGATGATCGGCTACGATCAACACCGTTGTGGGCAGAGTTGGTTGCGGTGCTGGTCGGTAGCGATGTGGGGTGGCTTCTGGAAGAAGACGGAGGTGGAGGGTTGCTTCGGGTGGTGCAGTTGAGGAAGAGAGAGGTTGTTCACAGGTGGGGATGATGAAGACAGCGAGACCGCGGCAATGGTGGGGGAAAAGCTTCGGGTTGCGATGGATTGGGGGTGCTCGGTAATGGAGGAGAAGCAGTCGATGGCGAAAGCTAGGTGGGTTCGGTTGATGGGGCTGCGGGATGACAGAGTTGGAGGGAGAAAGAGATGAAGAAGAAGTTGGGGATGACGGCAGTATTGGGAATTTGATTAGGGTTTTTTTGTTTTGGAGATTTGGGAAATTAGGGTTTGGGTAATTTGTAATTTGAGGGATTCTTAATTTGGGGATAGATTTTAGAATTAATCACTAACTCTAAAATTAGATTAGGATTTATCACAAACCCTAATTTGGATCTCAGTTGTATCACACAAAGGAGAGAGAGGAAGAGCAAAAACTCAACACAAATTTTTTTAATCAATAATGGCATATCTTCTCATTCATCTCAAGGCCTTTAAATAGGCTCAAAATACATCTTGATACACATCTCCCAAAATATTCTCAAAATCTAAAAAATACAAAAAGTTTACATATGGCTATAATTTCCAGAAATAAAAATGGTAATAAAATAAAAATCCTAAACTAAATAAAGCAGCTGATGAAGACGACACCTGTGCTGATAGAAACGCCCAATTTGTCTGGAACCGATGTCCTCATCATTCTCCCCGGGTGGGAGAGGGCTCGACCCAGTCGAGTCGAAACCAGTCCTCCTGTCATAGTGCTCCAAGAGGTCTGGATCCAAGCGCTGGAGCTCTCCACGGTCTATCCAAGTGTTCTCCGACTCCGGCTTGTTTTTCCAACTTATCAAATATCTATGAATACCACCATCTCTAGTAGAGATTATCTGATCATCTAAAATATTATCCAACTCTTCTATCGATGGGTAAGTAGTATCTGGTAGTAGGGGTAATGGGGGAATCTCACTATTAGGCTGCAGGGTAGGCTCATCTATAAGACGATTTCTATGGTTAAATTCTGGGCCTTCATAGGGTACTAGATCCTCAATATTGAAAGTTTGACTGATGCCAAAGCCTTCGGGGAGGTCAACAACATAGGCATTATCATTGATTTTATGAAGAATTTTAAATGGACCTGCAGCACGTGCATTCAATTTCTTAACGGATCCTACTGGGAACCGTTCCGGATGATTCCGAAACATCACTTCATCACCCACATTAAAAGTTTTAAACTTCCTTCTAATATCAGCTCTTAACTTGTAGTTAAAATTATTTTCATTAATTTTCTTGAAAATTTCTCTATGTAAGTCATGAATGCGGGATGCAAATGCAGATGTAGACTCGGAGACTCGGTGATGTTCTAACATGGGGGCGAGATCTATAGGCTGCCTAGGACGATAACCGTGTACAACTTCGTGTGGACTCATGCCAGTGATTCTATTCCTAGATGTGTTATTCGCAAATTCAGCAACCGTTAATTTTAAATCCCATGTTCCCAAGTTCTCTCCCACAAGAGTACGTAAGAGATTGCCAAGACTCCGATTGACAACCTCTGTCTGTCCATCTGTCTGCGGGTGGAACGCTGACGAAAACTTCAATTTTGTACCTAACTTGTGCCATAGGGTCTTCCAAAAATAACTCGTGAATTTTACATCCCTATCAGACACAATGGTTTTTGGCAACCCATGTAGCTTCACAATATTATCAAAGAAGATCTGAGCCACGCGGGATGCATCAAAAGTTTTCGAGCACGGGAGGAAGTGGGCCATTTTAGAAAAACGGTCCACGACGACAAGAATGGAGTCGTGTTTCTTTTGTGTTTTCGGTAAGCCTAACACGAAATCCATAATCACGTCTTCCCAAGGGCGGCTGGAAACATGTAATGGAGTATACAGGCCTGTGTTCTGTTTTTGTTGCTTGGCAAGTTGACAGGTGTGACATCTGTTAAAAAGTCTCACAACGTCTTTTTTTAGCTTCGGCCAGTAAAACCTATGTTCCACAGCATCAATGGTCTTGCTATGTCCAAAATGTCCAGCAAGGCCACCAGCGTGCAATTCCCAAACAAGATACTCTCGTAAAGATGTACTAGGAATGCACAGTTTGGAGCGATAGAATAGATAACCATCTTTCAAGAAATAATCATCTATCGCTCGAGTTATGCCCTCCTTCAAAGAAGTGTAGATCTCGTGAAAATCTGGGCAGGAGGCATACTTATCTCTCAATCTCTCAAAACCAATAATTTCGGTGCGCAGTGCAGATAAGATCATGTGACAACGACTTAGCGCATCCGCGGCCTTATTATTAATCCCTTTTGTGTGCCTAATGGTATATGAATATTCCTGTAAGAACTCTACCCATCTAGCATGTCTCGGATTTAACTTTTGTTGAGAATTAAGGAATCTTAAGGCCTCATGGTATGAGAAGATAACGAATTCTTGCGGCAGGAGATAATATCGCCAATAGCGAAGTGACTGAATGACCGCATAGAACTCCTTGTCATAGGTGGAGTATTTTTGTCTTGCTTCGTTCAGCTTTTCACTGAAATAAGCAACAGGATGACTCTCTTGACTGAGGACTCCACCTATACCAATACCAGAAGCATCACACATTACTTCGAAGACTTTAGTGAAATCAGGTAACCTCATGACAGGTGTCTGAGTCATTCTCTTCTTGATCTCTTCGAAGGCTTTCGTGGCTTCTTTCGACCAGACAAACTCACATTTCTTCAAACAGTCGGTTATCGAAGCCATGATCGTGCTAAATCCTTGCACAAACCGACGATAAAAGGTGGCAAGGCCATGAAAACTCCGCACATCACGAATACTCAGACCACTCTGTAATAGCTCGTATCTTTTCTGGGTCAGCAGATACTCCTCTGGCAGACACAATAAATCCCAGAAAGATAGTCTGATCGGAGAGGAAGGTACATTTGGTAGGATTAGCATAAAGTTGTTCCTTCCTCAAAACACCGCAGACCTGTCTCAAATAGTCAAGATGTTGCCCAACGGATCGGCTGTAAATGAGAATATCATCAAAGTACACCACAAGGAACTTGCCCATAAAAGGACAGAGTACTTGTATCATGATTCTCATAAACGTGCTTGGGGCATTTATCATTCCAAATGGCATGACCATCTATTCGTACATGCCATCCTTCGTCTTGAAGGCGGTCTTCCACTCATCACCAAGACGAACACGTATTTGGTGGTAGCCACTTTTAAGATCAATCTTGGAGAAGATTGTGGCACCAGACATCATGTCCAACATGTCATCCAAACGATGAATGGGAAAACGGTATTTCACCGTGATCTTGTTTTTGGCATGGCTGTCCACACACATACGCCAGGTTCCATCTTTCTTTGGCGTCAATAGAGCAGGAACAGCACAAGGACTTAAGCTTTCTCTGATGAAGCCTTTTGCCAATAACTCATCAACTTGCCTTTTCAACTCAGCATGCTCTGTCGGATTCATCCGATAATGTGGCAAGTTAGGAAGACTCGCTCCCGGAATCAGATCAATAGCGTGTTGAATGTCATGCAATGGGGGCAACTAGTTAGGAAGGTCAGCAGGAAACACATCTACGAATTCCTGTAGGACAGGAGTAACTTGGGGCAGGATGAGTGACTTAGGATCTTTAGGGACTTCTCTCGCTATGAGTAAAAGAATGGTAACCCCTTTTTCAATTTCTTTTGTAAGTTCCTTTTCACCCATATACGTTACCTTCTTGCCCTTTCTTAAGGGAGCCGGTGTTGTTTCAGCCGGACTAGTTTGTGGTCTCACGGGTATGAGCTTTATTTTTAGTCCATCGTGCTGGAACACACATTGGTTGGATCGACCAAATATGGTCACATCATGATCGTATAACCAAGGTCTCCCTAAAATGACTTGACCCACATCTATTTTGAGCACATCACACCAAATTTCCTCTTTGTAAGCTTTGAAGTCCACAGGGACTAAGCATCAATGTGTTACTTGGAGTGCTGTTGGATCAATCCAAAATACTTTGTATGGGCGTGGATGGGGTTCAGCCTTAAGTCCGGTCTTCGCTAAGACCGCAGAAGAGACAGCGTTGATGCAGCTCCCACTGTCAACAATCACCTTGCAGTTTTTGCCACCTATAATCGTAAAGGTGTGGAATATAGCAGTGCACTTCCAATCATCTTCCTCTTTTGGTTGGGACAAAGTACATCTGACTACATTCAAGTGAGGTGATTGGATAGACCGAATACAGTGGAGATACTGGTCATCCTCTTCTTCACCGAAGTCATTGCCTTCAATAGGCTCATAAAAAAACTCATTGTCAGAGTCGTCAGCAATGACAGCGGTACCCTCTACTATATTAATCCTACTGGGACTGGGACAGTTGCTAGCAATATGACCATATCCCTTACATTTATAGCACTTAGTGAGAGGGTCAATCTTACTGTAATCTCTTTCGGTGTTCTTACCCTTATGTTCATCTCTATGTGAATTAAAATTTGAATTAGGTTTGCTGGGATAAGATTTATTGGGGTGCTGAGAGGGAGGCTTAGGTCTAGGTGGGTCAGTAGAGGTCATTCTAGAGGAATGATCTCTCGAGTCGCTGGACCTAGAATGAGAACTAGCTTTAAGGGAATCCATATCGAGGACTAGGACGTAGGCTTCCGCTATTGAGTCCACGTTTCTATAGATTAGCTCGTTCCTAAGTTCAGCTCGTAGTCCAGCTCTGAACCTAGAGAGAGTTTGTTCTTCACTCTCTTTACCTAAAGCATTGCACCGAATAAAGAAGTCATCGAACTTATTAACATATTCTTGTATGGATTTACTTCCTTGATAAAGTTGGTTCCATGAATCTAGCAATCGGGTATGGAACGATAACGGTACATATCTCTTAGTGAGCTTCTCTTTCATAGCCTTCCAAGTGACTATGGGTGCCAGGCATCGGCTTCTGCGGGCATGTTCAAGATTGGTCTAGTGTTGTTGAGCTTTACCCGTTAATTTCATAGTGGCAAATTTAACTTTCAGTGCTTCGCTCATGTCAAACCACACAAAGTAGTGGTCCATAGCACGGATCCAATCGAGGTAAGCTTGGGGTTCCATGTGGCCTTCAAATTAGGGAAGGTCAGCCTTAACGTTCTTTTTATATTGTTCGTCAGGGTCACGTTCTTGACGTCGATCGTCATAAACATTTCCTTGAGGGATACGACGATGGGCATGAAGCTCAGGGACAATGCTTTGATTTAACTCCACTTTCTCAAGCCTCTGATTGATATTGGCAAGAGTTGCTTGGATGGCAGCTAGGGTAGCGGAGATATCAGGATTGTCCATTTCAGGTCTGGAAAGTCTAGGGTTCCTAATTGGGTGATTGGGAAGGGATAGGAAAGGCTCTTCAGCATCTGTGATGGTGCTGCGAAGACGCATTCACCAAAAGTGGAAACTATGGGTCGTGTGTGTCCTAAATTTTTTTTTTAATGAAATCGAAATAACCTAAAACAAAAGAAAGACAAAAATAAAATAAAAGACTAAACAATCCTAAATGAATGCAAAAATGATGCCTACGATGCAAGAACTAGGGTTTTAAGAACCTTCGCTCTGATACCAAAATGATGTAAAACCAACCCTAAAATAGAGAATTTTCAAGAATTTTAATGGGTTAATTTTACCAACATGAAAGTGCGGATCTAAGTTGGAAATTTTTTAACAGTTAACAGGTTCGATGGGTTTTCAAGAATTGAATAAGTGTAACAGTCCCAATTAATAAATCAACCTTACAATCAATTAAATCCCTAAGTGTTTTAGCAAGTAATAAGTTCAATATTGATTCGTACTCTATTCAAGCATGTGGAACACTCAATCTCAGTTATTTTTGTGAACGATAGGCAAATCAGATAATATACTAGATGATAAGGCAGTAGAACACAAATATGTAATAATGGAAAGAGTATATCGAATGTGAAGAAACCAGCGTAGATCTTGGAGTGGGACAGCAACTAAGATCGCAAAAATCACAGTGAGCAAGGCAGCAACGAAGCCAATGAGGGAGGCAGATCTGGCCGACGGTGAGGTGCGACGGCGCCGGCGGAGGCGCACAGGGGCGCTGGTGGTCAGGGGATTTGGAGATGATCGGCTACGATCAACGCCGTTGTGGGCAGAGTTGGTTGTGGTGTTGGTCGGTAGCGATGTGGGGTGGCTTCTGGAAGAAGACGGAGGTGGAGGGTTGCTTCGGGTGGTGCAGTTGGGGAAGAGAGAGGTTGTTTGCAGGTGGGGATGATGAAGACAGCGAGACCGCGGCAATGGTGGGGGAAAAGCTTCGGGTTGCGATGGATTGGGGGTGCTCGGCAATGGAGGAGAAGCAGTCAATGGCGAAAACTAGGTGGGTTCGGTTGATGGGGCTACGAGATGACAGAGTTGGAGGGAGAAAGAGATGAAGAAGAAGTTGGGGATGATGGCTGTATTGGGTGTTTGATTAGGGTTTTTTTGTTTTGGAGATTTGGAAAATTAGAGTTTGGGTAATTTCTAATTTGAGGGATTCTTAATTTGGGGATAGATTTTAGAATTAATCACTAACTCTAAAATTAGATTAGGATTTATCACAAACCCTAATTTGGATCTCAGTTGTATCACACAAAGAAGAGAGAGGAAAAGCAAAAACTCAACACAAATTTTTTTAATCAATAATGGCATATCTTCTCATTCATCTCAAGGCCTTTAAATAGGCTCAAAATACATCTTGATACACATCTCCCAAAATATTCTCAAAATCTATAAAATACAAAAAGATTACATATGGCTATAATTGCCAGAAACAAAAATGGTAATGAAATAAAAATCCTAAACTAAATAAAGCAGCTGATGAAGATGACGCCTGCGCTGATAGAAACGCACAAATCGTCTGGAACCAATGTCCTCATCACTTATACATTAACATACCTTCGAATTTCGACTGCCTCACTTAGAACCCTCAAATACAAGCTCCAATGCTCTTCTCAAACTTGAAAAAATTCCCACTTCCCACCTTTCCAGGTCTCTTCTCCTTCGAAGTCTTACATTGAACTCGAGCTACAAAATTAACCCCCCATGTAACACCTCGGATTATACGACACTTCTTTATGTGTGTGTGTGTGTGTGTGTGTGTGTGTGTGTGTGTGTGTGTGTGTGTGTGTGTGTGTGTGTGTGTATATATATATATATATATATATATATATATATATATATATATATAGTCTGTATGCGTGTATGTGATTGCAATGTTTTGTTTGAGTATATGAGTGTTGGAGTGGGTCCATGTTTGCGGGGTGGTTCGTAGAAAAATTGCATTCTAAAGGATGCACGAGACTGAGGAGGACCGATACTAGTATAAATACTAGTTTTCGGTAGAACGCCTATGCAAATATAATACTGTATGATACTACAGTGGATATATATTGCGTACGCTCGATAAATCTCTCGTCTCGCATTCGAAGGAACCCATTTAAACTTAAATTGGGCAGCCAACACATCAACCACAAAACTAGTGGCTAAAAGCCATGGTTTTGTTCAAAACCACCTACTACCCTACCCTACCCCCCCCCCCCCCCCCCCCCGCAAAACCTGCCCATATCCCCCCTCTCTTCTCCTTCATTTCTCCACTCTTTCCCACCTCCTTTGCTCTGGAATTTCAAGACTCCACCAAGAGAAAAAAAGAGAGGAAGAAGAGAGAGTGAAGAAGAAGACTCAATGAAGGATTCTCAAAAGTAGGGAGCTCAAGGAGATCAATTCCTCTACAGCAACCAAGGGTGGGGAGTTACTCTAAACCTTCCTTTATGTCTCTTAATTGATTTTCTTGCATGCATATATAATAGGAAGTGCTAGGATGATTATCTAAGAGATTGAAAGATGAAATCAGAACTGAAACTAGAAAACATGTTCAGAATGCTATTTTGTAGACTTTTTCAAAAGCAAACTACAAAGAATTAGACCATGATATTTTCAGAAATTGTTCATATATATGTGTAGATAGTTCATGCTTTATTTCAGATTTTTAGGAGGAGGTTTGATATTTTAATAAAATCAAATGATAAAACTGTATCGTAAGGCAGAATCAGCAGTTGATTAACAGGATGACTGATGTTGTTGGAATTTTCCTAATTTATTGGAGCATGTTCTTGACCAGAAATTTTTACCTTGTATTCCTACATGCATCTAGACTCTATAAAAAAATCAGAAAAATGTTTTGATGAATTTATAGGCTTGATAAAAATTGATTTATAATCAGTAACTGGAGTTGAACTAAAAAACATGATGACTTTCTGTGCTTAATTGAAATAGAGAGAACTCGCTGTATACTTGGAGTTTTGATATGAGATCTTTTGCATGTTGTTCACTATGATCTTTAGTTTCATCAATGTAAATTTTGTGTCATTTGGATGAGTATGGAATTTAATATGATTTTATTAGTATGCACCATACTGGTTTCAATCAATTTGGATACCCTGTAGAGATTGGACATTTGAGGCTCATTAAGAGCACAATTTGAGAACCTAATTCATTAGAGATTTGTAGTAGACATCCATATCTTTCCAACAAGACCAATTTGAGGCATTTCCAATAAAGGATTGATTTACAGTGATTTTTGTAATACAGGACAGAGACCTAGAATGGATCTGAGTGCTCTGATTTAAAAAGACCTAGTGTGTGACTTGGTGCATTGATGAGAGATGTGTGAGTTAGGGTGACCTATTGGTGAATTTTGGATTCATGACCAACTAGAGAGTTGTTGAGGACACCCACACTCTCCTATAGAACTTGGGTTTGTGACGTTCTGATGAACGAGTAGTGTTTTGTGCTACCGGTAAGGTGCAACCCGTATACAGGAAGTACACAGGTTGAGGCTTGAGAGGCTATTTTGAGGACCTAGATGAAGGAATTTGAGTTTATGATCAACTAGAAAGTTGTAACCTAGGATCTTACCTTTCCGAATTGGGCTCGTACACTCCAATCGGAGTTGTATCGAGGAAGTTATGACCTTTTTAAGATTCGGGCAGAAACCCCATAGGTCGCTTAGTCTGGAGTGTTGACTGGGTATTGTGAGGACATTTTCCTTGTGTACTATCAGAGTTGATAACTCTTGTCTAAGGATGGGTGATATCTGTTGTTGGTATTGTGGAATCCCATAATGGGTATGTGACTCGAGTTAGTCACTAAGGTAAGGGATACCCTGCACATGTCAACCCTACGTTATAAACTTCTGCCGAAGCGTAGGACATCCGAGCCGTGCTATTGAGATAAGTTCATAGCCCGGGTCAGGGGTGAACATACATTCACATTCGGGGTAGCGGCGAATGTAGGCCGTTATAATGGATAATTCCAAGCCGGAAAAGTGGTGAACCGGACCGGTATCGCTAGGGCTAGAGGTTGATAGGAAAGTGTGGAAGTAATTTTATCTTTTACCAAAAGTGATAGAGTAAGGCTGGGATTAGAATGACATATTAAGCGGTTTGGAAAATTGCATTAGTCCTAGCAGACCATAGTCGGTGTTGTACCTTTCAGTCGTAGGGATATGTTTTCGGCACTCATGAATGAGTTCTCGGCTCGTATCTCGATCTATTAATTCCCAAAGTTTTCCGGAGTAAGCAACGAAGGCTAGGAGGATTTGACCTCCCGAGGCGCTCATGTCCCTATGCACGTGGATTTTGTTGTTAAGGTATGGAGGCTAGGAGGATTTGACATCCCGAGGTGCTCACGTCCCTGTTAAGGTACGGAGGCTAGGAGAATTTGTCCACCCGAGGCGCTCACGTCCCTGTTAAGGTACGGAGACTAGGAGGATTTGACCTCCCGAGGCGCTCACGTCCCTTTGGTGTATATATATGTTCATAACCCGATCAGGGGTGAACACGCATGCGTCAGTCCATAGCTCGGGTAAGGGGTGGACATTGGAATCATACGGTCTTGCAACCAGATTCAACGCGGCTTTCTGAAGAGGTCTGTATGCCGGTACCAAGTGGCGGCTACGACCACCACTTAGGCATTGCAGTGGCAGAACTAGAAAGACCAGCTGCAACCTCCTCGGGCGACGGACAATCTATTGGGAACTGGATGAGTATAAGGGTAGGATGCATGGCGAGGGATTGAACCCTACAATCAGGAGAGGCGAACTCCTTGAAAAGTATGTAGTATGGGATGCATATGTTTCCTTCGAAGTGATTTTGGGAAAGTATGTAGTATGGAATGCATACGTTCCCAACTGAATTGTATTAGAGTAGGTGCATCGTGTGCATTCTTATTTTGTGCATTAGATTAGGCTATGCTTGGGTCTGGAACACATGTAGTATGGGATGCATGCGAATCCAGATTCCAAGCCTTTCTTGCTTTAGAATAGGCTTGTGATTGGTGCATTTAGTGGTTAGATCATGGTATACACGAGCACTATATAATTTAGGATTCTGCGTTTCTCTTTCCATTCAAGATGGTTTGTGATTGCCAGTTTGGAGGATCGCTATTATTATCAGTATTGCGTCAGTCGAAGTACTGACTTTCCCCACCTTTTAGATACCGGTTCTACCTCTCGAGCAGGTGCAAGAGACATCAGAGTCGCGTAGCAGAAGACTCAAGCCGAGGAGCAAGTCCCAGGGAAGCAGATTGACCGTTCAGCAGAGCTTCGGCAGTGAGTCGTCGACTGCCATTCTGAGAGAGAGAAGTTTTTAACTTTACAAAGGAGTGATGTATGTTGTAATAAGATCTACTAAGTTATGTAATTTGTGTTCTTGTCAAGAACAAGATATTGTTTGTAATCAATGATGTAATGACTTTATTTGGCAATAAAAAGTTTTTAAATTTCCGTGTTATTACTGTGTTGAGATGCATTTGAAGGCAAAGATTCTGGTGAGTGTCACGGATGTCCGGTAACGAGAATCCAGGGTGCCACAGAAGTGGTATCAGAGCCGACTTTAAATTCAGGCTACCACAGTAGGAAATTTGATTTAAAATGCCAAATAGCTGGATCTAGTTTCGATTGAAGAAAGGTCAAAATCATGATTGTTCACTTTCCTGCTTATGTGGTGATCTTCCCTACATCCCGAACTAACCCTGTGTGTTTTTTTTCCTTTGAAGGGTGTCCAGAAGAATCAGAAAAAATCACTGCGGAATGGCTGAGGGCGAAGGCAATAGGACCAACGGCACAAACTTCAACGTTGAAGTAGAGTTTACCCATGTGTACCAGATGATAGGAGCATTTGTGGAAGCTAGCATAAACCCAGCGCCGCCACAAGGAACACCAGGAGTCGCAGCACCAGCAGACCCAATAAAGATGGTGGAATCGTTCAAGAGGATGAAACCACCAGTTTTTGAAGGATAGGCCGAGCCCACAGCTGCTGACGACTGGATACGTCAGGTGGAGACGTTGTTTGAGGTACTGGTGACTCCAGAGGATAGCAAGGTTCGTTTGGCCACAATTCTGCTGGAGAAGAATGCCGAAGTTTGGTGGCAGTCCGTGAAGCGTGGTCTTGGAGGAGGCTAGATCACTTGGGAAGATTTTCTTGAGGAATTCCGACAACACTATTTTTCCACAGATGTGCAAGAAGAAAAGGCAATGGAGTTCCATAATTTGAAGCAGGAAAATAAGTCTATCAGGGAATATGAGACAAATTTTCTCAACTGTCACGGTATGCACCAGAGATGGTCCAGGAGGAAGCAAAGAAAGCCCAGAGGTTTGAGCAAGGGCTTAGGCCTGGACTGAGATCGAGGATGGTTCCGTTAGGCATTCGCCGATTCGACAAGCTAGTAAGGTGAGCTGCGGCAACAGAAATGGACATGAGACAAAGTCAAGGCGAGGCCGAGACGAAGAAGAAGAGGAAAAAGGGTATTCTCACCCATGAATATGACAAGAGGAATTCAACTCTCGAGTCCAGAAAGCTTAAAGAGCCTAGATGGATGGTAGTGTGTTACTTTTGTAAGGAACAAGGTCATTTCAAGAGTTAATGCCCAAAAAGAACCCAGACAAGCACCTGCTATAACTGCGGAGAAGCCGGGCACAAGAAATCGAATTGTCCACAACTGTAAGGGAACCCCAATGACCAGTTACTGAAGGTGGTCGATAAAGGGAAGAAGCCGGTTCGTCAGGGACGAACTTTAGCTTAACTGGAAGGAAGTGTGAAGTGGTACATGGTCTAAAATAGTAATATATTTTGTTAGCTGCGTTTCTGGCTAGCCATGAATGACAAACTTGTATTACGTTCTGTAGCAAGATATTATGAGTTTTTATAAAGCATGAAATTTTTCTTGGGCATTTGGTCATCTTGTGTATTGCGCTTATTTATTTGAGTGTTTGGGATAAGGAATAAAAATAAATTTTTGCCTTCTCCTTAGTAAGCCTCGTTTTCTTCTAAGGAGGAGTGGTCACCGACCCTCTAGCAGTGCAACTGAGAGCTAGATGATATTCTGAGAGCTTGAATTAGGCACTAGAAAGGAGATGTGATGAAGTAAGAACGATCGTGAGTAGAAGGGCTCCATAATGATCCACGGAGTGAGAAGTTCCTCAGTATTCCAGACGAGGGATGAAATATGCCCCAGAATGATCTGTGAAGTAGGAATTGGTCTCCAGTATTTCAAGGACGAGAGCGATACTCACGGGAAAGTCGTGCATGACGTTGGCTCTATGATGATCCACGGAGTGAGAAATTCCTCAGTATTCCAGATGAGGGATGAAATATGCCCCAGAATGATCTGTGGAGTAGGAATTGGTCTCCAGTATTCTGAGGACGAGAGCGATGCGCACGGAAAGGTCGTGTATGACGTTGACTCCAGAATGATCCATGGAGTAAGAAATTCCTCAGTATTCCAGACGAGGGATGAAATATGCTCCAGAATGATCTGTGGAGTAGGAATTGGTCTCCAATATTCTAGGGACGAGAGCAGCATACACAAATAGGTAAGTGGGACGTTGACTCCAGAACAATCCAAAGAGCGAGACATTCTTCAGTATTCCGGACGAGGGATGAAATATGCCCAGAATGATCTGTGGAGTAGGGATTGATCTCCAGTATTCCGAGGATGAGAGTAGTACCCACGAAGAAATTCAAGGATGAATAGGGGGCTCCAGAACAATCCGCGAAGAGAGATATTCCCCAGCATTCCAAACGAGGGACGAAATAGGCCCCAGAGTGTTCTGTGGAGTGGGAATGATCTCAAGTAGTTCGGGACGAGAGCAAACTTATGAGAAGTTTGTGTGGTGAGGGCTCCAGAATAATCCGTAGAGTGAGATATTCCCCAGTCTTTCCGGAATGTGGGACGCAATAGACCCCAGAAAGTTCGATGGAAAGGGATTGATCTCCAGTAGTCCTGGACGAGAGCAACACACCCCAATGTGATTCATCCCCAATACGGTGGATACAGGATGTGGTATGCCCCGAAATGATCCACATGATGAGTTTGATCTCCAGGATGGAAGAGTGCGTTGAGCACTTGAGACTTGGGAGCCGGTATTGAGCACTTTAAGAGTCAGTTTCGAGGGTGTTCCTCGAGAAATTGGAGATGGTCCAGAAAAGTATCTTCTGATCATTGATGAATGTCTTCTATTTGTGCCCCTAGCGTCGTTCTGGAGACAGAGCGATTCTAAGGAGGGAGTGATGTAACACCCCGGATTATACGATACTTCTTTATGTATATATATATATATATATATATATATATATATATATATTGTCTGTATGCATGCATGTGATTGCAATGTTTTGTTTGAGTATATGAGTGTCGGAGTGGGTCCATGTTTGCAGGGCAGTTCGTAAAAAAATTGCATTCTAAAAGATGCACGAGAACGAGGAGAACCGATACTAGTATAAACACTAGTTTTTGGTACGATGCCTATGCAAATATAACACTGTATGATACTGCAGTGGATATATATTACGTATGCTCGATAAACCTCTCGTCGCGCATTCGAAGGGACCCATTTAAACTTAAATTGGGCAGCCAACACATCAACCACAAAACTAGTGGCTAAAAGCCATGGTTTTGTTCAAAACCACCTACTACCCTACCCCCCCCCCCCCGAAAAGCCGACCCATATCCCCCCTCTCTTCTCTTTCATTTCTCCACTCTTTCCTAACTCCTTTGCTCTGAAATTTGAGGACTCCACCAAGAGAAAAAAAGAGATGAAGAAGAGAGAGTGAAGAAGAAGACTCAAGGAAGGATTCTCAAAGGAAGGGAGCTCAAGGAGATCAATTCCTCTACAGCAACCAAGGGTGGGGAGTTACTCTAAACCTTCCTTTATGTTTCTTAATTGATTTTCTTACATGCATGTATAATAGGAAGTGCTAGGATAATTATCTAAGAGTTTGAAAGATGAAATTTGAACTGAAACTAGAAAACTTGTTCAGAATGCTATTTTGTAGATTTTTCCGAGAACAAACTACAAAGAATTAGACCATGAAATTTTCAGAGATTGTTCATATATATGTGTAAATAGTTCATAATTTATTTCGGATTTGTCTGAGGAGGTTTGATATTTTAATAAAATAAAATGGTAGAAATGTGTCGTAAGGCAGAATCAGCAGTTGGTTAACAGGATGACTGATGTTGTTGGAATTTCTTAATTTATTGGAGCATGTTCTTGATCTGAAATTTTTACCCTGTATTCTTACATGCATCTAGACTCTATAAAAAAAATCAGAAAAATGTTTGGATGAATTTATGGGCTTGATAAAAATTGATCTTTAATCAGTAACTGGAGTTGAGCTGAAGAACATGATGACTTTCTGTGTTTAATTAAAATAGAGAAAACTCACTGTATACTTGGAGTTTTGACATGAGATCTTTTGCACATTGTTCACTATGATATCTAGTTTCACCACTGTAAATTTTGTGTCATTTGGATGAGTACGAAATTTAATATGATTTTATTAGCATGCACCATGCTGGTTTCAGTCTATTTGAATACCCTGTAGAGATTGGACATTTGAGGCTCATTAAGAGCACAATTTGAGAACCTGATTCATTAATTAGAGATTTGTAGTAGACATCCAGATCTTTCCAACAAGACCAATTTGAGGTATTTCCAGTAAAATGTTGAATTACTGTGATTTTTGTAATACAGGACAGAGACCTAGAATGGATCTGAGTGCTTTGATTTAGAAAGACCTAGTGTGTGACTTGGTGCATTGATGAGAGATGTGTGAGTTAGGGTGACCTATTGGTGAATTTTGGATTCATGACCAACTAAAGAGTTGTTGAGGACACCCACACTCTCCTTTAGAACTTGGGTTTGTGACGTTCTGATGAACGAGTAGTGTTTTGTGCTACCGGTAAGGTGCAACCCGTATATAGGAAGTACACAGGCTGAGGCTTGAAAGGCTATTTTGAGGACCTAGATGAAGGAATTTGAGTTTATAATCAACTAGAAAGTTGTAGCCTAGGATCTTATCTTTCTGAATTGGGCTCGTACACTCCAATCGGAGTTATATCGAGGAAGTTATGACCTTTTTAAGATTCGGGCAGAAACCCTATAGGTCGCTTAGTCTGGAGTGTTGACTGGGTATTGTGAGGACATTTTCCTTGTGTACTATCAGAGTTGATAACTCTTGTCTAAGGATGGGTGATATCTGTTGTTGGTATTGTGGACTCCCATGATGGACATGTGACTCGAGTTAGTCACTAGGGTAAGGGATACCCTGCACATGTCAGCCCTACGTTATAAACTTCCTCCGAAGCGTCGGACATCCGAGCCGTGCTATTGAGATAAGTTCATAGCCCGAGTCAAGGGTGAACATACATTCCAAGCCGGGGAAGTGGCGAACCGGACCGGTATCGCCAGGACCAGAGGTTGATAGGCAAGTGTGGAAGTAATTTTATCATTTACCCAAAGTGATAGAGTAAGTCTGGGATTAGAATGACATATTAAGGGGTTTGGAAAATTGCATTAGTCCTAGCAAACCATAGTCGGTGTTGTACCTTCCAGTCGTAGGGATACGTTTTCGGCATTCATGAATGAGTCTTCGGCTCGTATCTCGATCTGTTAATTCCCAAAGTTTTTTGGAGTAAGGAACGAAGGCTAGGAGGATTTGACCTCCCGAGGCGCTCACATCCCTATGCACGTGGGTTTTGTTGTTAAGGTACGGAGGTTAGGAGGATTTGACCTCCCGAGCCGCTCACGTCCCTGTTAAGGTACGGAGGCTAGGAAGATTTGACCTCCTGAGGCTCTCACGTCCCTATTAAGGTACGGAAGCTAGGAGGATTTGACCTCCTGAGGTGCTCACGTCCCTTTGGTGTATATATAAGTTCCTAACCTGATCAGGATTGAACACGCATGCGTCAGTCCATAGCCCGGGTAAAGGGTGGACATGGGAATCATACGGTCTTGTGACCGGATTCAACGTGGCTTTCTGAAGAGGTCCATACGCGGGTACAAAGTGGCTGCTACGACCACCGCTTAGGCACTGCAGTGGCGGGACTAGACCGACCAGCTGTAATCTCCTTGGGTGACGGACAATCTATTAGAAACTGGATGAGTACAAGGGTAGGATGCATGGCGAGGGATTGAACCCTACAATCAGGAGAGGCAAACTCCTTGGAAAGTTTGTATTATGGGATGCATGCATTTCCATCGAAGTAATTTTGGGAAAGTATGTAGTATGGGATGCATACGTTTCCAACTAAATTGCATTAGAGTAGGTGCATCGTGTGCATTCTTATTTTATGCATTAGATTAGGCTATGCTTGGGTCTGGAACGCATGTAGTATGGGATGCATGCGAATCTAGATTTCAAGTCTTGCTTGCTTTAGAATAGGCTTGTGATTGGTGCATTTAGTTGTTAGATCATGGCATATGCGAGCACTACATAATTTAGAATGCATGTTTCTCTTTCCATTCAAGAAGGTTTGTAATTGCCAGTTTGGAGGATCGCTGTTATTATGAGTATTGCGTCAGTCGAAGTACTGACGTTCCCCACCTTTTAGGTATCAGTTCTACCTCTCGATCAGTTGCAAGAGATGTCAGAGTCGCACAGCAGAAGACTCAAGTCGAGGAGCAAGTCCCAGGGAAGCAGATTGACCGTTCAGCAGAGCTTCGGCAGTGAGCCGTCGACTGCCATTCCGAGATAGAGAAGTTGTTAACTTTACAAAGGAGTGATGTATGTTGTAATAAGATGTACTAAGTTATGTAATTTATATTCTTGTCAAGAACAAGACATTGGTTGTAATCAATAATGTAATAACTTTATTTGGCAATAAAAAAAATTTAAATTTTTGTGTTATTACTGTGTTGAGATGCATTTGAAGGCAAAGATTCTGGTGAGTGTCACGGATGTCCGGTAACGGGGACCCGGGGTGCCACACCCCAAACCCTCACATTTGCAAAATCCCTCAAAATCAAAGTATTTGAAATGAGAAAAATGAGATGAAATTAGGATTTAGGAAGTTACCTCAAAATTGGAGATCAAAAAAGGGAGAGGGAGAGAGAAAGAGATAGGAGACTTCGTCAATGCCGAAGTTTGCCATTGCTGAGATTTGGGGATTTCGCCTAGGGTTGGGGGTTCACGATTTGGAAAGACTGGGGTTTCGATTTGGGGTTCAAGAAGGGTTTTCGATTTTGGTTTTGGTTTTTTGGTTCGTAGTTTGGTAGCACCAAAACCGAAAGTGATTTTATGAGCGGCGACGCAGTGGGGAGGCCCGCCAGGGCATGGTGGGGATGTAATACCCTGATTTTTCAAATATATGAGAAATTATTTATTTCTGCACGTAGTGTGTACATGTAATATTTTGGCTATTATTTTCAACATGATGAGTAAGAATAATTGTTTCTATAAAGTATTCTTTTTCCTAAAGTCCCAATGTTTGTTTACCTATTTTTATTATCTTGGCCCAATTAATTTAAGCCCATGAATTTAATCTTTTTCTTATTTTCTACAACTTGTAATGTGTGACATTTCTTTAAAAAAAAAAAAAGATTTGTTATTTGGGGTACAAATTATTGTAGGGTGGTTTGTGCTGCACGTGCACTCCGTGTACACGTGCATAAGCACACTATCTTGGCCGAATTTGGGTAGAGAAGTGGGTGTGAGTTGTGGGTGGTTATTTAGGGTGTGGGTGGTTTTTACAACTCCCTAGTGCATCCTAGCCTTTGATCCAATAACCATCTACTGAATCCTAGCCCTCCATCTCACTCCATTTGGTGTATAAATACCCCCCTCTCATCCATTGTTCCTTTACACTAAGTTCATTTTGTAAGAGAACTATTATTGGGAGAGAGTTGTGTGTGCTTTTCTGTGGAGACCGGGCATCATCCTCTGGAGATCTTCGGCAAGGAGCAAGGAGCAAGGAGCAAGGAAGGTGCGTTGCATTAAGGAGCTTTTCTGGATTTCGATTACTTCGTCAATAAGGTGGGTGTTTCTCAGGACTTCTAATGTAGGAAATATGCTATGATTATGATGATTGTTGCTATTGCTTATGAGAAGTAAATTCAACGTACGGGAATTGCTTGAGTATGTTTATGATGATAATTGTGGAGGACTAATATTGTAGTAATGGCACTGTAAATAAGGATGAATTGGGTCTGTACAGTCGACTGTCGTTTGGATAAGTCGACTGATACGAGACATCTGTTACATGTTTTGTTAGAAAGTTTCATTGACATATATGTGTACAATTAAAATGAAGTAGTAAGGCTAACTCATGATGTACATAACTGAGGAGACATGAACATGTGGAAAAAGAATTAGCGATGATTAATAAAACTAAGAGTGACCTGTGCAGTCGACTGATGTTATGAACAGTCGACCGATGCTTTGATTAAACTATGAATAATCCCGTAATTTCATGAAATGAAGTATTTTCCATTATGTTGTTCTAATGTAATAAACTGAGATTAATATTTCATCTCTGCAAGAAGGTTATGAACAAGTGTAAATGCATGTTTAACACTTCCTTGAAGAAAAGACAATATTAGTTATTTGAAATTCCATGATGTGATGTTGCTGAACAGTTAAGAAATTTCGTGTCTATGAAACATGAATGTATGTATATTGTGATCTGACACCATGATGCATGTACACACAAGAAAGATAATCCCTTAATTTGAAATATGAATCTGTCCAGTCGACTTAATGTGAGTATCAAGTCGACTGAGCTGAGCATGAATATGTACTGCTAAGACCCGGGACAGACGACTGATCTATTGACAGTCGACTGTCACGTGAATTACATTTTGAGTATAGAAAGTTGCAGAACAGCCGACTGGCCAGGTGCAGCAGTCGACTCTCCCGAGTGATTATGAAGAACATGAATCGACTGTACAAGTCGACTGGTGTTTTTCAAGTCGACTGTACAGAGTACGTTTGATATGTCAGAGATTTCATTTGACTGCTGTTAAAAGTTGTGAACCTTATGATTGATGTTGATAAACTCTATTTGTTGCTGCATGAATGTACATGAAATGAATCATAGTTTTTGTTGCCGCTAAATTCGGTGTGGGGGCAAACAGATGAATTTGTGAGTTCTTGGGGAAACTGAATAGAAAAACCTGTATACCTGTTCCGTCGAACTCTGATCGTTGCTCCCACCGTGCACCTGCAAAAAGTGCGAGACACCGGGGTTGTTCCCGGCGACGCACCCTCCAACGCTCAAGTCAGTAACCAGAATTGATTATGAAAGAGCGTTTAACTAGAGAAAGATTGATTACCTCTTAATGGAGATGGGTGAGGGGTATTTATAGGCGTCCTAGGGACTGGTTTTAGGAATGTAATCCCCGTGATTAGATAAGGAATATTCCTCGTAATCAGATAAGGCATGTAATCTGATAAGGTATATCCCCTATAATCAGTTAAGGAATTTAATCCCTAATCCCCAGTGAAAAGATAGATGTGAATCATGGCCGTTGATTTAGATCTAATCAGGGACCTTGATTGTATCTTGTCGGATTGGGTTGGTAGCGGGTTGAAACCCGTACCCAGCTGAGGTGGATCCATTTGCGGGTTATTGGATCTGTGAGAAGGAGACCCAGTACCCGCTTCGGACCCATTTGCATGTGAAATTACCGTTTTACCCCTGAGCTTTAAGATTCGAGTCCGATGTGAACGGTCCCGATTTAATCCTATTTTTAGCCATATCACGAGCCCCCCACTCCTAAAGACTGAGTGTAATCAGCCTTTGAGGAGTAGTTTAACTGTTCTAATGGCGTACGGGATTTTATCGGTGTTCTTAAGGGAGTTTGGAATCTTGCTCGGGGTGTAACAGTGTTATTATGGGCTTGTAAAATGCCCAAAAGTATTCTCAGAATTTTCTGGATTTTTGGTGATTTTTCCAGTTTTTTCTGAATTTTTTCTCATTTTTTTGAATTTTTTATTCATTTTCCGAATTAAATAATTAATTATCTAAAATATTAATTAATTATCCTAATTTAATAATTATTTTTTCAGAATTTAAAAATAATTTTTTCTGAATTAATAATTATTTTTAGAATTTTTAATTAATTTTTCCGATTTTTAAATATTTTTTTCGGATTTTTTAAATAAAAAAACAATTAAGTAAATAAATAAATAATTTGAATATTACCTGGACACGTGGCAGATTTCTGGCCGTTCATCATGACCAGATGAGCACGCATCGTGAGGCAGATCGCAATTGGACACGTGGCGCGTTTCTGGCTGCCCATTATGATCAGATCTGCGCGCATCGTGAGGCAGATCACGATCGGGACACGTGGCGCATTTCTGAGCGTCGATCGTGTCGCGACGCGAATTTTGAGACGATCGGACGGATCGTGTTGGTCGGTCCCTTTTTTTCTTCATTTACAGCCTCGGTGCTTCAGCACTTCGGTTCGGCGCCTTGACGAAGGCAACTCGGTTCGGCTAGATGCCACGTGGCAGTGCCAAGTCACTTTTTTTTTTTTTTTTTTTTTTCGCTGCTGCTTCTCTTCTTCCCCTCCATCTTTCTTCGCGTCCTTCTTCCCTTCCTCTCTTCTTTTTCGTCTCGGCGTCGCTCCTCCGACGTCGCCTTCGTTGGGGGTGAAGCTCGACGGAGGCGGCAGAGGCGGAGCTAGCGAGGGGGAAAGTTTGGTCGAGGGACCCTGGCAACGAAGGAGTTCGTCGTTGGAGCTCCACGGAGGTTCGATTTCGATCGGCGAGGAACTCGCGAGTTCGGCGAGCGAGGCGAGGGGCTCTTCGAACTGGAGGTGGGGTCGAACTCTTCGGAGGGCCACTCGAGCTCGGCAATGGCGTGAGTTGGCCATGGGGGGAGACGAACATGGAGTTCGGAAGCCGAAGGGAAGTCATTGCTCGGAGTTCGACTGAAGTGGGTCTGATGCTTGTGGAGTAGGAAACTCGCTAGCGCCATGGTGATGGGTTCAAGTTCGGAGCTCAATCGCGAGGGAAGCTCGGCGAGAGTGGGAGCTCGGCGAAGTGGGTCGGCATCTTGACGAGCTCGATGCTTCGGTGCTCGACGAAGAGAAGAGGCGAGCGAGGGGTTGAAGGAACTGTCGGCGCTGTGGGGAGCTCGACGGCGGTATTGGAGCTCGGCACGAATGAAGCTCGCGAAGGTGGTGCTCGGAGCTTGTTCGTGGAGCTTGGAGGAGGTGATGGGTTCGCCAGTTCGGAGCTTCGCTCGAGGGAGTCGAGCTCGGCTATAGGATCGGCAGTACGGAGGTCGACGACGTGCTCGGCAGCGCTGAGCTGGTAATTGGAGAAGAGCTCGGCATGGAGAGTCGACACTTCGGCGAGAGTGGGTGCTCGGAGTTGTGGCGGAGTTCCGATGGTGAGCTCGGCATGGTCGAGGAGTTGGGTTCTGAAGAAGATGGGTTCTTCTTCTTCTTTTTTCTTTTGGCGGGAGAGTGTAGGGGAGAAGGAGGAAGGGTTCGGGTTGGGACCCTAATGGGTCCGACCCGACCCTTCTTTCAATTTTTTTTTTTATTTTTTATTATTTTCTCTCTCTCTCTCTCTCTCTCTCTCTCTCTCTCTCTCTCTCTTCTTCCTTGTTGCTCGGCTAATGCACCCGGTTCGGCAGATCCGAGCACGGAATTTGAGGAGAATCTTTTCCCACTTTGCGGTTCGGTAGTTCGGTAGCTCGGATTTGAGATCCGAGCTACGTGGCTCAATCTGGATGGTTGATCACGATCGTTGCGCGAATCACGAGACAAGAGGCACGAGTTTCGAGAAAACGTTATCTTGTCGTTTTGTGGTGACGTGGCGAGATCTGAGCCGTTCATCATGTTTTAGCACAAATTTTGAGACGATCCGACGGTGAGATGAGTTCGGTCGAATTTTTCCCCATATACAGCGTCGGCAATTCGGCACCTCGGTTCGGCGCTTCGGCGAAGGCACCCCGGCTCGGCTATACGGCTCGGCCATACGGCTCGGCTGTACCTCCAAAGATGCCACGTGGCATGCCACGTGGCTTTGCTGCTTCTTTCTCCTGTCTTCTTCTTTTTCTTCGCTTCTCCTTCGACTCTCTCTCCCTCCTCGTTTCTTTCTCCACCGAACTCGCCCCACGCCCTCCTTCTTCTTCGTTTCTTTTTCGCCTCTCCCCGCTTTTCCTTCATCTTCGTCTCGAAGGAAGCGCCGACGAAGGAGCTCGGAGCTCGACGGTGAAGCTTGGAGAGGTGAAGGGTTCGGCTCAGCAACGGAGAGAGTTCGGCGAGAGTGGGAGCTCGGAGTCGGCGTTGCCCGGAGTGGAGGTGGCGAAGCACGAAGCCCGGCCGAGGAGTTGGGTTCGGCATGGAGAGGAGTTCGGAGCTCGGATTTGAGATCCGATCTACGTGGCTCAATCTGGACGGTTGATCACGATCGTGGCGCGAATCACGAGACAAGAGGCACGAGTTTCGAGAAAACGTTATCTTGTCGTTTTGCGGTGAAGTGGTACGATCTGATCCGTCCATCACGCTTGAGTGTGAATTTTGAGATGATCCGACGGTTAGATGGGGTCGGCCGAATTTTTTTCCATAAACGAGGGTCGGTACGGCAGCACTTCGGATCGGTAGCACTTCTAAGGAGAAAGAGGAAGGGGAGGAGAGGCATTTGGGTTCTCTCCTCTGCCTTGTTCTTCCGCGCGGTGGAGAAGAGGAGAAGATGAAGGGGAGGAGAGGCAGTTGGGTTCTCTCCTCTGCCTTGTTCTTCCGCACAGTGGAGAAGAGGAGATGTGCTGGGGAAGAAGGAGAAGAATGAAGGAGCTAAGATGGGTATGGGTCGGACCGTGGGTGTCGGATCCGACCCCGACCGTTAGCCTCTTTTTCTTTCTTCCTCTTCATCTGCTTGCTTTGTTCGGCGAATCCGAGCACGGATTTTGAGGCACATTTTCGCCGCTCCGCAGGTTGGTAGATTGGCAGATCCCGGCTACGCACCTCGATCTGGACGGTTGATCACGATCGTAGTGCGAATCACGAGACAAGAGGCACGAGCTTCGAGAAAACGTTATCTTGTCGTTTTGTGGTGACATGGCGCGATCTGATCCGTCCATCACGCTTGAGTGCGGATTTGGAGATGATCTAACGGTGAGATCGCCTCGGGACGATTTTTTGCCATATACGAGGGTCGGTACCCGGGCACCTCGGCTCGGAGGGTTAGTACGTTGGCCGAGGTGCTGAGTTGTCTGTTTTGAAGGAAGTGTTCCTTGAAGACTCGGTTGAGCTGTTCGGTAGCTCGGCTGTTCGGATGTCTCGAGCGTGAGGAGAAGCTTATTGAGTTGATGAAGGGGATAGGTCGATGAAGCTCTGCTCCTCGGCTCGGGAGGATGGGTCAGCATATGGGAGAGGTGAGGAGCTCTGAAGTTGTCTCTATTCTGTTTGGTTTTGGAGATTTTTGAAGAGGAGCTCCACTCCTAGGAGAAGAGGTGCTGGGAAGACCCATTCTCTGAAGTAAGTGCAAGGAGCAACTCCAGGGGAGGGTTGTGAGCCCCGAACTCGTTGGGAAGAGCTCCGCTTTGGAGGCGAGCGGAGTGAAGAGCTTGGCCTTGAGAAGAAAGAGGAAGGGGAGGAGAGGCATTCGGGTTCTCTCCCCTGCCTCGTTCCTTCGCACAGCGAAGAAGAGCAGAAGTGTTGGGTACCTTTGGCGGGAAGACTGAAGAAGCAGAAGAATGAAGGAGCTAAGAAGGGTATGGGTCGGACCGAGGGTATTGGATCCGACCCTGACCCGTTAGCCTTTTTTTCTTCTTGCTCTTCATCTGCTTAGCTGCTCGGTAGATGCATCTTGTTCGGCAGATCCGAGCATGGATTTTGGGGCACATTTTCCGCCACTTTGCTTCTCGGTAGATGGGTAGCTCGGCTCGGATGGTCGTGGGGGCAGTTCGGAATGGCCATCTTCCTCCGGCCCGTTTAAGGACGAGCCGGTGAAGTAAAGTCGAGCCATAGGACCCTGACCATCGTGAGGTTAGTTTGAGGGATGCAGGAGCAGTTTCGAATGGCGAGCTACTTCTAATCCGCTTAGGAGCGAACTTGCGAAGTAGAATCGAGCCAAGTGTTGGACTCCGATCCATTCAACGGCTGCAGGAGCAATTTCGAACGGCGATCTACTTCCGGCTCGCCTGTAGACGAGCCGAGGAAGAAGTGTCGAGCCGAGTGCTGGACTCCGAACCATCGTGTGGTTAGTTTAAGAGATGCAGGAGCAGTTTCGAATGGCGAGCTACTTCTAGTCCGCTTAGGAGCGGACTTGCGAAGCAAAATCGAGCCAAGTGTTGGACTCCGATCCATTCAACGGCTGCAGGAGCAATTTCGAACGGCGATCTACTCCCGGCCCGTCTGAAGACGAGCCGAGGAGGAAGAGTCGAGCCGAGTGCTGGACTCCGAACCATTGTGTGGTTAGTTTAAGGGATGCAGGAGCAGTTTCGAATGGCGAGCTACTTCTAGTCCGCTTAGGAGCGAACTTGCGAAGTAGAATCGAGCCAAGTTTTGGACTCCGATCCATTCAACGGCTGCAGGAGCAATTCCGAATGGCGAACCACTTCTAACCCGCTTAAGAGCGAGTTATTCGAAGCAGAATCGAACCAAGTGTTGGACTCCGGAGCCATCGTTAGAGTTTAGTGAGTTGCGGGAGGAGCCATGTAGAAGAAGCTGGACTCCGAACCCAGAGAGATAGAGGAGCAAGAGCAATAATTTTCAATGAAAAGATAAGTTTTATTGAAATAAACTAAGTGGCTGCTCCAATAGGGCGAGCCATTATTACATGCTGCTGGCCGAGTTACAAGCATCGGCCTTATTGAAAATCAGAATCCTACTTCTACAATAAGGTGAGGACCTCTTGGGAGGAGCTGAGTCTTGAAGCTCGGCGGGCCTTTCTGTTCGTTTGGAAGAGGTGGTGATCAGGTGAGGAGCTCGGCCCCCTCTTTTTGGACGAACTGGATCAGGTGCCCCCGCTGTATGAGTTCTTCGATCTCCTCCTTGAGAGCCCGACAATCATCCGTGTCGTGGCCATGGTCCCTGTGAAAGCGGCACCACTTATCCTTATTCCTCTTCTTGCCAGGTGTATTCATTCTCGGGGGAGCGCGGAGTAGCCCTTCGTTGTCCACCTCCATAAGGACTTCTGATATATTGGCAATGAGGGGGGTGAACTTCTCAAACCGAGGAGTCGGGCGACGCTGTCCATTGCTGTCCTTCTGGGATTTTTGGGAGCTCTCATCTTCTTCGGTCAGCTTTCGTTTCGTCCCTGAGGCTGACCCTCCGAAGCTTGGAGGGTAGGCGGCCTCTTCGGCACGAATGTACTTGTCACACCTGAGAAGGAGGTTGGCAAAGTTCTGTGGAGGCTTCTTAGCAAGAGAGGAGCGGAGGCTGGAATTGAAGACGTTGGATTGGAAGGCGGCTGTTGCGACGGATTGGTCGAGGGAGGCTATAGTCCTGGCTTCAGCTGTGAACCTCTTCACATAGTCTCTTAACTTCTCACCTTTCTCTTGCCTAAGCTGGAGGAGTGAAATGCTGGTCTTCTCCGTGCGCCTGCTACTCACGAAGTGGGTGATGAAGAGTGTCTCGAACTGCTCGAAGGAAAATATGGAAGACGGTGCGAGGCGGGAGTACCACTCTCGAGCTGGGCCCTTCAGTGTCGCGGGGAAGGTTTTGCAGAGGAGGGCATCGGAAGCTTGATGGAGGAGCATCAAAGTCTTAAAGCTTTCGATGTGATCGACTGGATCGGTCTCCCCGGTGTAAGTCTCAAATTGGGGAGGTTTGAAGCCGAACGGGACAGGTGCATCCACTATGGTTCGGGAGAAAGGGGGTTGGCTAGGACGTAGGGTCCTCCCCCTAAGCTCCTCTTCTCGGTTTATCCGACCCAGGCACCTTTCTACTTCATGAAGACGGCGGTACATGGCGTCATCCCTCCGACGGTGATCTGCCGAGCCTCGAGACTCATCTTCGTACGAAGGAGAACGAGGGCTGCGGCGATGGTAGCTTCGGGAGCGACGAGGACTTGGGGTACGCCGGGAGTTAGTAGGAGCAGGACGAGGAGAGGGGAACCGTCGGCGAGGGCTTCGGACCGGGGGAGGAGATGGAGCCTTGGGTGCATTGGTGAGAGCTTGTAGGATGGTCGCTTGGAACTGCTGGAACTCGGCACGGGTGATTGGTGCCTCCTCGTTCTTAGGCTGTTGCCGACCCACGGGGGAGCGGGGCCTTCTTCTGCGATGCTCGGGGGATTCCCTTCGCCCCCTACGGTTAGGAGACCTTCTATAATCCTGGTGACGGGGAGATCGTTCACCCGGACGATAGTGGCGGGAGGTTCCCTCTCGGGCCCGTTTTTCGTCCAGACGGTGACGAAGATCCACGTCCTTCTTCTGCCGATTCTGAGGATTGTGTGAAGCCATGGAATCCGTAGAGGCGTTGTGTATGGAGATGCGGTCTTGGTGGAGAGGTTGCTTTCTGCGGGAGCCCCCCGCACCAGCATTCTGAGGTCCGGTCGGACCCTTGGGGGGTTGCTGATTCTGAAGGGGCTGATCTTGCTGAAGGGGGTCTTCCGTCTGAAGCGGAGGTCGTTCCTGCTGCAGAACGGGTTGGTCAGGGACTGGCTCCTACTGATCGGCGGGATTGGGCCCACGGTTGGACCCCCTAGATTTGGCTTTTCTCGGAGGCATGGCTGGAGAAGATCTAGTCGACGGAAAGAGGAGGGGCTGCTATTCGTATGTTTCCCACAGACGGCGCCAATCTGTTGCCGCTAAATTCGGTGTGGGGGCAAACAGATGAATTTGTGAGTTCTTGGGAAAACTGAATAGGAGAACCTGTATACCTGTTCCGTCGAACTCTGATCGTTGCTCCCACCGTGCACCTGCAAAAAGTGCGAGACACCGGGGTTGTTCCCGGCGACGCACCCTCCGACGCTCAAGTCAGTAACCAGAATTGATTATGAAAGAGCGTTTAACTAGAGAAAGATTGATTACCTCTTAATGGAGATGGGTGAGGGGTATTTATAGGCGTCTTAGGGACTGGTTTTAGGAATGTAATCCCCGTGATTAGATAAGGAATATTCCTCGTAATCAGATAAGGCATGTAATCTGATAAGGTATATCCCCTATAATCAGTTAAGGAATTTAATCCCTAATCCCCAGTGAAAAGATAGATGTGAATCATGGCCGTTGATTTCGATCTAATCAGGGACCTTGATTGTATCTTGTCGGATCGGGTTGGTAGCGGGTTGAAACCCGTACCCAGCTGAGGTGGATCCGTTTGCGGGTTATTGGATCTGTGAGAAGGAGACCCAGTACCCGCTTCGGACCCATTTGCATGTGAAATTACCATTTTACCCCTGAGCTTTAAGATTCGAGTCCGATGTGAACGGTCCCGATTTAATCCTATTTTTAGCCATATCAGTTTTGAATTGAGGATTATATGAATATGAAAAGCTAAGATCATGATAAAGAAAGTTTGTGAGACTATTAATTGAATTCATGAGCTGAAAATGCTCAAATTGAAAATTGTGAATTAAAAATTGAAACCAAAGAGTAGCTAAGTCTCCCCCGGCATTGGTAATGAAATGAAATGAAATGAGAATTGAAAGACCAAGGTTGGTCATGTATTGAAATAAATGAATAGGTCCGGTTTAGTGGAGAGGCTAACTCTAGAGCTTTGATTTTTGTTTATGATTCTAATAAAAACTAAGGATTAGTGCATAGTGAAGATGTGATGAAAGTGAGAGAAAAACACGAGTATGAGAACTAGGGTTTACGGTGCGGGTGTGTGAGTCACAGAATGCATGCTTGATGAGTCAAGACATGGCGTGGGCACAACTCAGAATGATCGGACTCTAGTCACGCTTGTGGGATGTTTGGTGACTGCAAGAGGATCGTGTGCTATGAAGGAGGCTGAATTACCGCAGAATGCATGCTTGATGAGTCAAGACATGGAGCGGGATTTCCCTCCAGGTTTTTTGTACACGAGCTTGTACTCATAGATCATCTAGGATACTCACCATAGTTACAGTAGTAGATTAAGTCATGGCGAGGGATTGAACCCTACAAAGATGAAGAACGAATAAGAGGCTTGCCCTCGGACCTATGTAGTATGGAATGCATAGAATCCGAAAAAGTGCGCATTAGTGTCATGTAAATTAAATAATTGCATTAAGAATTAAGTGCACAATCACGACACGACATCATTAAGATTTTCTCCTTTACTTTATTTATCATGTGAATAAGTTTGTGATCTGTTAAGAAATGAGAATCGTTATACTGTTTCTGGCATAGAGAGGATGGCCATGTATAATTATCGTCGGTTGAATAAACTGACGTACCCACAGTTTTGTATGCAGGATAAACGATATGTTAAAGGTTAAAGAGAAATAGATGCATAAAGATTTTACCATGTTGTTGTATATTTATTCAAATGTTGTATATTTTACTTCCACTGTGCAAATGTAAATGCAATATATGATGTAAACTCTGATGTAAAGAGAAAAATTTAAATTCCTTGTAAAATTGTACTAAAGAAAGTGAAAAGATCCTGTAGAACATCTCGAATTCAGTGTATGTGGGATTCGGGGCGTTACAGGGGAGGCACGGCGGGGGCGAAGGAGATGCGGGGAGAGAGAATCAGCGGTTTATTGCCCTCCGAAGTCTTACTTCGAATTCGAGCTACAAAACCGACCCCCAAAACATTCACATTTGCTAAATTCTTCAAAATCAAATTGTTTGAAATGGGAAAATTTGAGATGATGTTAGGATTTAGGAAGTTACCTCAAAATTAGAGATCAAGAGATGGAGAGACTTCGTCGACGCCGAAGTTCGCCATTGCTGAGATTTGGGGATTTCGATTAGGGTTGGGATTCACAATTTAGGAAGACTGGGGTTTCGATGTGGGGTTCAATTAGGGTTTTCGATTTGGGGGTTTTGATTTTGGTTTTGGTTATTTGGTTCGTAGTTTGGTAGCACCAAAACCGAAAGTAAGTTTACGGAGGGCGGCGCGGAGGGGAGGCCCACCGGGGCATGGTGGGGAGGCGTGGCAGGGGCGACGGAGAGCGGAGAGAGAGAATCGGCGATCGGTACAAGAGAGATGGAGATAAAGCGTGAAGGAGAGGAATAGAAGCGGAGGGGAGAGGAAGAGACGCATTTGTTTATTTTGATTTGGGCTACACGTGCAGTGCGTGTATTTATTTGTTGGATAGAAATGTACTGCACGAGTTTATTTGGTTACAAAGTTTGGGTTTGTTATGTTACAAATTCCAACTCTCCTATTAAAATAGAGATAAAGATATATTTAAAAATATATCTGCACTTTTGTTATTATATTATAAACTAATTACAGGAATTCATTTAGACCAAATTCATGGGCAAAAAAGAAAACAGAACAGAAAAGCATAGTGCATTATTCCCTAAAAAAGGGAGAACTAAAACAAATCTCAATCCAAGTCTTTTGTTCCCAATAACCTAATAAAGCAAATCTTAAAAGAAATACAGCACTAACTAATTACATGAATCTTTAATAGTACTGCATCAAAATTATTGAACTGATCATGCTTTCAAACCACCAAAGCAACCAGCGAGATGAAAATGATGGTGATGGTGATGGTGGTGGTGGCCACGATGGTGAGCCGTGTCGTGGTTACTCCTCTCAATCTTTTCTTGAATCTTCCGAAAATACTCCACGTGACAAGGGATGCTGATCGCGCCCTTGTGATGAAATCCGTACTCCTTCTCGGCCTCCTTGAGCAACCCTACGAAGAGCGGGTGGTTGAGGTAGTCGAGTGGCACGACGAACCGCTGTTGCTCCTCTCCTTCTTGCCCTACCCTTATCCCTATGCACCCCTTCGGCGGCTCTTTGTTCCTTCCGAAACTCGGCAGATGCATCAGGTGGTGATGATTGTGATGACCCATGTATGTAGGAAGTTTAGTCAAGAAATCAAGAAGTAGGGTTTTGATGAGAGAGAGAGTTACACAGAGAAAGGCCAAGGATCAGAGCTTGAGATGATGAGGTGAAACAGGGTTAAAGAGGAGTCACAAAGAGACGTGGGAATATTGGACATGATATATATCAATCAAGAATTAGTGATCACATTAATTAGAGATAGACAGACAGAGCAAGAATAGGACTCTTTGATGGATTGAACGAATGACGAATGACGAATGAATATTGATCCAATCCTTAGGTATATATATAGGGTGGCAAAACGTGTACACAATAATTTATTTCTATTATAACACGTGGTAAAAAAGAAAAAGATAATGGCTTTTGGAGAAGTGTTGGGTAAAACCAATTGGAATTGATGAGTTGGTTTGAAAATTGACATTGAGACTCGGAATTTTGCCAACTTGATTGGAAGCCGGCCAATTGGAGGTTGACTTGTGGATTAAATTGTGAGGTCGGTTTGGGTCCACGTCTCTTGAGAGAATTTTTTCAAAGCGTGCTAAGTCAACTTGTTTAATGGCAAGAAAATAACGTTAATTTTCTTCTTTTTCCAAAAAAAATAATAAATTTTTTTAAAAAAAGGACTAGCTACTGGAAATTTCTTTCCCTTACTAGTCTCCTTATATATATTAAAGAGAGGGAGATGTTCCTATTCCAACAAGCAAGGCAAACCCTATGTGTGGGAACATAAATTAATTGAGATTTCGTATTGCAATATGAATACGGCCGGAGACCACTAAGTTGTAGGTGAGACGATGAAGAGTATGGAATGAATAGGGAATGATAGAAATCTGGACCGATCCTGAGGTATTTTAGGTCCTGGGCGAAAAATAAAATTGGGGCCCTTTATAGACATTCAAGGATTTTTTATATATATTAATAAAATAAAATATAATGGTGGGAAACATAAAAACAATATCCAGAAAAATAAAGATTACCTTTGTTTCACTTTATGACATCAAATACTTCATATTTTTCATTAAGCATAGTGACAACGACTCTTGCACATGCAACAAAAAATAAATAAATAAATAAATAAATAAAATAAATAAAATATCACATCTCATCTAAAATGTTTTCTTCTTGTATTTTTAGAAGCAAAATCATCAATTATATGTTAAACCTCAATATTTTTCAACATATTTTTTTCAATACTCAAAAT
The DNA here is from genome assembly GCA_017893485.1 of Hemerocallis citrina. Classification (NCBI taxonomy): domain Eukaryota; kingdom Viridiplantae; phylum Streptophyta; class Magnoliopsida; order Asparagales; family Asphodelaceae; genus Hemerocallis; species Hemerocallis citrina. Next base: position 258,126,659 of record CM030362.1, on the reverse strand, counting down.
TGCTAATCCATTTAACCGATCTTGTGTTATAGTTGTTCTTTGTGACTAGCATCAGGAGTGCAATCAAGAATCACAGAAAAATATTTGACCTCTTTAAATTTTTTAATAATTGCACTCCTGACACTTGATGCTAACATTGCTATCAATTCATTTTGTATTTTATGAATAAAATAATGATAATGAATATTTTATCTTGAATTAATCGAAAATGTTGCATCATTACGATATCAAACTCTGCCATTGATTCAAAAAAGCCTAAAAAATTTCCATTAGAATCTTCATAGATTTTTTCATTTGTTCCACGAAAAGCCAAATTATTCATAGCAAGACGTTTTACAACAGAAATGATTCTGACCATAACATGTTGTCAATGGTTTGTATCTTTCTTGATTTGCTCTTGTAATTCTTTATCAATTGTTTGATTTGTGTTCAATCTGACTCGCAGTTCAACTAAAGCTCTAAGGTTAATAAGGTGTTCATGACTATTTTCATGTTGTTTAAGCTTATCCCCAAGATGTTTCCAATCATTAATTCCTTCATCTGCTAATTTACTCCTAGTATAAACTTTTCTTACCACTTTACAACAAAAATAAAATACTCTATCCAAATCTTTTGAGTAAACAACCATTTTCTATCAGAAACTTCTCCATTTGTTAATTTTCAATAATAAAAATCATAAGAAAACCCCCTGTTTTGATTATCCTTAAGAAAATTAATATTGGTTTCTCTAATAGGACCTTTTTCTACAAGAAAATCTCTCATTTTTCCATCTAAACTATCCCAAACTCTAGGATCATATACATTCAAAGATGTTGTAACTTCTGAACATTCAAGCACATTGTTTATTTCTATATTATTTTCAATGTTCTCATTTTCAGTAATATTTGTTGTTTCTTCCATATTTTTGATTTGTTCATTTTCATTTTGAACCAAATCTTGAACTTCTTCGTTTACCTCATTTTCAGTTTCATCTAAATCTTGAACTCCTTCGTTTACCTCATTTTCAACTTGGTTTTCTAAAAAAATATTTATTTTCTTCAAAATTTTATCTAAAGAACCACTTTGAGCTTTTATAATATCTTCTTCCCTTTTCTTTCTTTTTCTTTTTTCATACCCAGAAGTGTGTTTCTTAGGAAAAATTCCTTTTAATCTAAAAATTAAAATAAAATTAATAAAGCATAAAAATATAGAACAATAGAATCTGGATAGTGAATGTAGACTTGCAATTCGAAAATTCTCAACTCTGCATTCAAATCAATCGGCAAATCTGAAAACTAAAATTCCCAAAATTAGACTTCTAAATTCTAAAACTTGTATAAATAAATAAATAAATAAAAGAGAAGGAGTAAAAAAAGAATAATGAAATTTATGTTACAACATCAACAAGGAAAAAAAAACCTGAAGGAATACATGATCATGAAAATTAACTAGGAAATTATCCATGATTACTCTAAGCACACAATTTTTTGCTACTACCTAACAGGAAAAACTTTTATTGATGTAGTTCTTGCAACCCCATAAAACAAATTTTTGGCTATGCCTACTATGCGCGGAAATGACTGGTAGGAGTGGGAAACTGGGGATTCCCAAAATCCCAAATAATCCAGCTTAGGCAGGACCAACCCAAAATAAGAGTATGAAGACATGGTTATGTTACATGATCTTGGCATAAAAGGCACAAGTCAGTGATTAAGTTGAATAAGAAACTGAATTAGAAAAGAACAGTAACATCAACTCTATTTATGTGAATTTGTGTGAGAACCAATTAAATTAATGGATTTTGGACTAGATAACAGAATATTATAATGAATTTTGATTGTTTATTATTTTCATTATGTTATTGTGAATTACTGGATGTAAAAAGATTTGTATACTGGATATACAGTTTTTAAAATAAAAAATTAAGGTTGAAAAATATAAAAATTATATACCTACCCCGACATGCACAAAAACCTTTCTCAAAAGTTATAGTAAAGATTTATGTGCATAATACAGTACAAATAAATTAATAGACTTGGATCATGGGGGAAAAAAAATTTAACTTAACCAAAACATGAATAGAAACTGATACTTAGAACATGACTTCAAGTCAGATAGTATGAGCTATAATCATCGAATAAGAAACAACACGTAACCATGCTAAAACTGTAACTTGAAACCATCTAAAGTTTAGATAGGATTGTTTCATCATTAGTCACTCCTCAAGAAAACCTGGTGTGCAACTTCAGAAAATAATACATCTCGTCATTACTTTACAAACTATGAGAACAAATAATGTCATTAGATCCATGCAAAATGCTACTAACTTATCTAACACTGATACTCCTCAAGAAATCATGCTATAACTGTTGCTTGAAACCATTTAAGGCTGAAATAGGATTGTTTCATCGTTACTCACACATGAAGAAACACACTCCTCCATAATAAACAATGCCATTGTCAAATTCAGGGAATTAGCAACTGAAGTAACTGAAACTAATACTCCTAAAGAAATTGAAGTGTGCAATCTATCACAAAATTAATCTCATTGTCAAATACAGTTAAAAAGAAGAGGAAAAAAAAACTTCACTGAAAATGACACTCCTAAAAAAATCAAAGTGTGCAACTGATAAACAAACTGATATTAAAACTTAGAAATTACCATATAAGTGATATATGTAGATAGGTTTGAATTAACTATGATCAAAACAATTTGTAATTTAACATTCTTCTCAGTTTGGATTTTATCCTCATTAGTCACTCCTCGATACATCATAGCGTGCTGAACATCCATATCACAATTTCGAAGTAGTAAAGCAAAACCATAAGAATCCTTTACTCAGAATGAAGAAATGAAACAGAAAAAAATAGACAAACAAGAATTCAAACCAACTCATCTCAAACATCATTTCTACCAAACTCATCTCAGTGAGAGAAAAACACCAACCTGAGATGCTATGGCAAGTTTCTACACACTACAGTAGTCAGTAGAGTTTAATTTGTCTTGTCAGAGTCATAATGTGTATGGTAAATTTGAATAGAATCAGATACAAGAAAGACCATGCATTTTAAAATTGTCTGATATTAGACAACAAACAGATATCTCCCAAAATTTGGTATTACTAAACTGTTTTATTGTGTTAAATTGTCAGATATTAGACAACAAACAAAAAAAGAAATCCACATTTTCTAATTCTGCAGAAACAAATGAAAGGATGGAAGAAACAAACATGAGCTCTAACATTTTAGTTTGCACCACAAATGCAACACTTACTCATCACGGATTCAACAAAAACATATATATAACATAATAACAAGTATAACTATTAAAAAAAAATATCAAAATAAAGTGCTAAGGCTTAAACCTTTTTAGTAATGCAATAGTAACTACAGAGCACCAAATTAATGATATTTACCATGTAAAACTCAGTGACTCACTGTCTTGCTTCAAAATCCACTGAAGATGAACTCAGTGACTCACAGTGAGTCAGGAATGATATAAAAAAAAAATTTGAAGAGGGGGAAGTGACGCCAAGGAGAGAGAAAGAGAGAGAGAGAGACTATTGTGTACACTTAAGAACTTGAAATGTATTAATTAAAAAAGGGGACCTTTAAAATTCCTAGTTCAAATATTAATTACAAACCTATTAATCTCTATCTTTATCTCTATCTCTTCAATTACTGACTGATGAGCTTAATTCAATTTTTTTCTTTTTTTTCCTTTTCAATTTTTTTCCAAAAATCCCCCACGTGCATTGCACGTGTAAAATACTAGTTTATATACTTACAAAAATTGAGCCCCTCCCCTGAATTGGCCCTGGGCGGTCGCCCAGCCCGCCCTGGGCCAAGGCCGGCCCTGATTGAAAGGTATATCAGGTTTGAGACCTTGCACCGTGTAACCCTATATATTTTTGAAAAATATGAATACGGGGTGTTATATTAGTATTTCTGGTTTTACAATTTTGTAATTATTATAATAAGGTTAATTTAGAGGAAAATATTTGTATCAGTGTATCTATGCTTTTCTTTGTAATGTATTTTAAACAAGTAAATATAACACTGTTGATATGGCTAAAAATGGGGTTAAATCGGAACCGTCCAAATCGGGCACGAATCTTGAGGCCCAGGGGTAAAACGGTAATTTCACCTACCAATGGGTCTGAAGCGGGTACTGGTTCTCCTCCTCGAAGACCCACTAACCCGCAAATGGATCCACCTCAACTGGGTGCGGGTTTCAACCCGCAGCAAACCCGATCCAGAAAGGAAAGAATTAGGGTTTCTGATTAATCCTAATCAACGGCCCTGATTCATATCTATCCTTTCACTGGGAATTAGGGATTACATTCCTTATCTAACCACAGGGATTACATTCCTAATCTGATCCCAGCGGCGCCTATAAATATCCCCCATCCATCTCCATTAAGAGGTAATCAATCTTTTGCCAGTTTTACGCTCTCTCATAATCACTTCTGATTACTGACTTGAGCGTCGGAGCGTGCGTCGCCGGGAACAACCCTGGTGTCTCGCACTTTTTGCAGGTGAACGGCGGGAGCAACGGTCAAACTCCGGCGGAACAGGTAACAGGTTTGTTATTCAAAGTTTCCCAAGAATCCACAAATACTATCTGTTTGCCCCCACACCAAATTCAGCGGCAACAGATTGGCGCTGTCTGTGCGAAAGAACGAATAGCAGCCTCCCCTCTTCCCGTTGGTCAGATCTTCTCCAGCCATGCCTCCTAGGAAAGCCAGATCCAGAGGGTCCAACTGAGGACCCAACCCCGATCAGCAACAGGAAGTCCCCCCTCAACCCGCTCAACAGCAGGGGCAACTTCCTCCTCAAACAGAGGACCCTCTCCAACAGGACCTCCCTCCTCCTCAGAATCAACAACCTCCCAAGGGTCCCAACCCGTAGAAATAACCTCTCCATCCGGACCACGTCTTCATCTACAATGCCTCTTCAGATTCTATGGCCTCTCACAATCCCCGAGCTTCCGACCTTCGCAACACCTTCCTCAATCGGCAGAAGGATGAGGATCTTCACCGCCGTCTGGATGAAAAGCGAGCCCGAGAGGGAGCCTCCCGCCAGCAACGTCCGGATGAGCGATCTCCTCACCGCCGAGACTACAGAAGGTCCCCTATCCGAAGGGGGCGGAGAGAGTCCCCCGTGTTGATTCTTGATTTTGATGATCACAACACACTGCACATGTATCTATGCTAAACTTACAGGTGCTATACACAAAGGACTTACTTCTATACAGCTGAACAAATGATCAAGCATAAAAGCTCCAGATAAAAGACAATGGCCAAAGCTTCACTCAAAGACTCAAGACTCAAGATTCAAGACTCAAGACTTCAAGCTCAAATGTGTCAAATTGTTGTGTCTTGTAAACATTGTATTTTTACTTTTGTTTGAGTCTTAGTCTGATTGTAAAGCCTTGTCACACACACATACACTCACTATTTCATAAATGTGTGTTTTTCAAATACAACAAAAGAGTCAAAACAGTTTGATATAATTTAACTGTTGAGTACCAGTCGACTGATACCTCTGGCAGTCGACTGACAGTATAAAACTGTTTAAATTTATTCAAACTCTGACCAGTCGACTCATATGGCAACCTAGTCGACTGTTCGAGTGCTTTTGACCATTTTCTGTTTTCAAAATTGATTTTTCAAAATCAAAAGCTATAAGATCCGTTGGTTGACAGTTGGAATAACTGTCCCCCAACGTCCAGGAGATCTCACTCTATAAATAGAGTTCAGATCTCACTGAAAAGATTTTACAACAACATACTTTTCTAAGATCCGAGCACTCTTTGAGATATTTTAAGTGAAAAGTGAGAAAAAGATTTCAAGTTCAAAATCTGTGGTTCTCTACACTCAGTCCAGTATAACAACGATTTCGTTCTGGACTGGGTATAGAAGTCGACCTTGTTTTAGCCACGTGCAACAACACAATACACCAACAAGGCTATAGGTTGACTGTAAAGTTTTTCTTGTTTCTTTTGCTCTCGGTTGGAGAGTGGTTTAGACTCTAGGTTGTAGAGTCGGTTTGTTTCACTCTTGGTAGTAGAGTGGGTCTGCTTTCTCTGGTTGAGAGAAAGGACTACGGGTTAGACAAGGTTGTTGTCTTAACGCCGTAGGGTATTCTTGTAAACTTGTTTTTTCAAGAATAGTGGAAATCTCAAGTGGGTTGCTTGGGGACTGGATATAGGTCGGGAGGACCGAACCAGAATATATCTTGTGTACTCTGTGATTGGTTTTCTTGATCTTGTATTTACTTTTGTTTACTTAAGTTCTGTAAAACTTGTCTGGACAGTCGACTCCTTGCACTATCAGTCGACTGGTCAGTCTCGTATAAGTTGTACTTTCATTGTGTCTTCAGTCGCCTGTCTCATCTATAAGTCGACTGCACAGAGTTGTTGTTTTTGCTTAAATTTGGTCATATCAGTCGGCTGGTTCACAACCAAGTCGACTGCACCGAAGAAAATTTCCGCAGTTTTTTATTAACACTATTCACCCCCCCTCTAGTGTTTGTTGTCTCGCCTACAGGATCCAACACTTGGTATCAGAGCGAGGTTACAGGCTATGGCAACTAATTCAAATACAAATCAGTACCATGAAGGCCAATCTACACAACGACCACCGCTATTCGATGGAACTAACTACAATTATTGGAAGTGCCGAATGAGAATCTACCTCCAATCAATCAACTACGAGATATGGCAAATGACAGAGACGGAATACACTGCTCCTACTATTCCATATACACAATGGAATGATGATCAAAAGAACCAAACGTTGAACAATGCCAAAGCAATGAATGCTTTATTTTGTGCACTTACAAAAGGAAGAATTCAACCGTGTATCCAATGCTACAACTGCACATCAAATCTGGCATACACTCGAGGTAACACATGAAGGGACAAATAAAGTTAAGGAGTCTAAAATTTCTGTTCTTGTGCACAGGTTTGAGATGTTCAGAATGAAGGACAATGAAACCGTATCCGAGATGATCACCAGATTTACTGATATCACAAACTCTCTTGTGGCACTTGGAAAGATTTACTCTCAAGCAGAGATGGTTAGAAAAGTCCTACGTGCACTCACTCCAAAATGGAAAAAGAAGACCACGGCAATAGAGGAAGCAAATGACTTGTCACAACTTTCTCTTGAGAATCTTGTGGGCAATCTCATGGCATTCGAGGTCCAACTTGAAGATCGAAAAAAGGATACAAAATCACACCAAGCAAAGAAGAAATCATTGGCTTTTAAAGCCATGACAGACTCAGAAGATGAGGAAGAAGATGAAGAGGAGATAGCAATGTTCACTCGAAGATTCAAAAAATTCTTGAAAAAGGGTAAGTTTAATTCTAAAAATAGAGATTCTAATGACCCTCCTACATGTTTCAGGTGCAATAAAACAGGACACATGAAGAAGGATTGTCCCCTTGAAAATGCAAAGAACAAAGGAAAAACATCCAACTTCAAAAAGGACAAATATTCAAAGAATAAGTTTGTCGAGAACAAGAAGGCCTATCAAGCTACATAGGATGATAGTGATTCGTCTTCCGAAGAAGAAACGGATGAAAACAATGAAGTGGCAAACATGTGCTTCATGGCTTCACAAGATCATGTAAGTAATGACTATGAATCAGAAGATTTACTTGATGCCTTTAATGAAATATTTCAAGAATTGAAAAAAGAAAAGATTAGAGTTAAGAGTCTAGAGAAAGTTAATCAAACACTTTCTCAAGAAAATCATAACCTTGATAAGGAAGTGAAATCTTTAAATTCTCGCATTGCAAATTTAGATACTGATCTTGAAACTCTCAAAAAGAATTATGAAGAGATATCAAAGAACGTATCTAAGTTTAACAAAGGCAAAGAGAATTTAAATGATGTCCTTCATCATCAAGTAAAATCTAGTCAAAAATATGGTCTTGGTTTTAAAAATTCTTCTGTAAAAGAATCTCCTGCTAAAAACACTAGTAGAGATAAATCAGCATCTATTTCTAGTGTTACACACAAGTTGTATGAATTTTTTGAAAAACCTAAGGTTGTAAATGTTAGTGATAAAAGCAAGCCTAATGTTCTGTTAAGTCGACTGAACCAATCTACCAGTCGTCTGTCCAGAGGAATTGAATCTTATTCAACGAGATCAAAACCTCATATAAGTCGACCTAGTGTACCATCAAGTCGACTGACTCACACTAGCAGTCGACTGAAGGACACTGTTAAGTCGACTGGACAGAACAAGTTTGTATGGGTTCCAGTCAGCTTAAATCAGAATGATAGAATTGCATATATTACTTCATATGTATTAACTGTGTGTAATTCTATTAATTATATTCCTGCTTATGGAGGAAGATCAAACTCTTCATGGGTTTGGTTTCCCCCAAACTAATGTGTTTTGGACCTAATAAAAAGGGTACCATATTTACCTTAAATTTTTTATAGGTACCCAAGAAAGAATGCTAGATACTAGACAACGGGTGTTCAAAACATATGACAGGACATGCCAACTTGCTATCCACCATTCAAAGCATAGATGGAGGAACTGTCACCTTTGGAGATGACAACAAAGGCAAAGTCATAGAAATTGGCATGGTCGGTAAAATTTCTAACCCAACCATAGAAAATGTATTATTAGTTAGTGGTTTAAAGCATAATCTTTTAAGCATTAGTCAATTATGTGATAAAGGGTATAAAATAGTTTTTGAAAAAGATGCATGTTTGATTTATGATTCTACTATGCAAAATGTTATTTTTCAAGATTTTCGTAAAAATAATATTTATGAATTGTGTTTAAATGCAATTGAATTTTCAAATGATTTTTGTTTAATAGCCTCTAACAATGAATCTTGGCTATGGCATAGAAGATTTGGACATGTGAACATGAAAAATCTCTCAAAATTATCTAAATATAACCTAGTTAAGGGACTGCCAAAACTATCCTTTAAAAAGGATAAGTTATGTGATGCATGTCAACTAGGAAAACAAATCAAATCCACTTTTAAAACAAAAGAAGTAATTTCTACTAGTAGACCGCTTGAATTAATCCATATGGATTTATTTGGCCCTGCTAGAGTTGCTTCTTTAAATAAAAGTAGATATGTATTTGTTTTAGTAGATGATTTTTCAAGATTCACTTGGACATTCTTTTTAAAACATAAAAATGATGCTTTTGATGAATTTGCACATTTTTGTAAACGTATTCAGAATCAAAGATCTCTAACCATAGTCACTATTAGAAGTGATCATGGTGGAGAATTTGAGAATGAGACATTTACAGAATATTGCAACAAGAATGGTATAACACATTCATTTGCATTTCCTAGAGCTTCACCACAAAATAGAGTGGTTGAAAGGAAGAATAGGACTTTGCAAGAATGCGCACGTACCATGCTTGTTGAAAGCAATTTACCAAAGTACTTTTGGGCTGAAGCTGTTGCTACAGCTTGTTATGTTTTAAATAGGATTCTTATAAGACCTAAGCTAAAGAAGACTTGTTATGAGTTGTTTTTTAACAAAATTCCTAAAGTCTCTTACTTTAAGACATTTGGTTGTAAGTGTTTTATTCTAAACACAAAAGATAATCTAGACAAATTTGATCCTAGATCTAATGAGGGTATCTTTTTAGGATACTCAAATAGGAGTAAAGCATATAGAATTTTCAATAAGTCTACAATGAATATTAAAGAATCAATGCATGTTACATTCGATGAATCTCTGCCTTCATCAACTTTAAATAAAGATGATGAAATTGATTTATCACCTTTAGATAATGTGATTAAATCTTTAGAACAAACTAATCTGACTGATAAGTCGACTGATAACGACTTTCAGTCGACTGAAGTGAAGCAGTCGACTGAAGAACCTGTCAAGTTGACTGATCCTATTGTGATATCTTCAACTTTATCAAAATCATTTGTTGAAGTTAAAGATCATCCTCATGACTTAATAATTGGTGACATCTCCCATGGTATTCAGACACGTTCACATGTTAATATGATTTTTCATGCAGCATTCTTGTCGGATTTTGAACCGAAAAATATACAAGAAGCTTGTGAGAATGAATATTGGATAAATGCCATGCAAGATGAACTAAACCAATTTATAAGGAATGATGTATGGGATTTAGTTCCACGACCTCCTGATCAGACTATTATTGGTACCAAATGGGTATTTAAAAATAAGTTAGATGAATCAGGACAAGTTGTTAGGAACAAGGCTAGATTAGTTACTCAAGGGTATAATCAAGAAGAAGGTATAGATTTTGATGAAACATATGCTCCTGTTGCTAGACTAGAATCTATTCGTATTTTATTATCTTTTGCTTGTTTCATGAATTTTATACTTTATCAAATGGGTGTTAAAAGTGCTTTCCTTAATGGGTTTATTAAAGAAAATATTTATGTTAAACAACCACCAGGTTTTGAACATGAACAATTTCCAGATCATGTTTATAAATTGAAAAAGGCTTTATACGGTCTTAAACAAGCACCTCGTGCTTGGTATGATCATTTGAAAACTTTTCTTTTAGAAACAGGATTTGAAATAGGTAAAGTAGACACTACATTGTTTATCAAAAGAGTTAAGAATGATATCTTAATCATACAAATATATGTTAATGATATAAATTTTGGATCTACTAATAATAATCTATGTCAAGAGTTTGCTAATACCATGAAAAACGAATTTGAGATGAGTCACATGGGTGAACTCAATTATTTCCTTGGACTTCAAATTAAACAGTCCTCAAGTGGCATATTTATCAATCAAGGAAAATATGCAAAGGAATTACTCAAACGTTTTAACATGGATAGTACTAGTAGTAAATCCACACCTATGGCTACTACTACTACTCTTGACAAAGATATATTAGGTAAGAGTGTTGATCAAAAACTCTATCGAGGTATGATTGGTTCACTCTTATATATTACTGCAAGTAGACCAGATATTATGTTCAGTGTATGTTTATGTGCTAGATATCAATCTATTCCTAAAGAGTCTCATTTAAAAGTAGTGAAACGAATTTTAAGATATATTAAAGGCACATCTGAATATGGTTTATTTTATCCACGCACCGATAATTTTCAACTTCTGTCATATAGCGATGCTGATTTTGCTGTAAGCAAAACTGATCGCAAGAGCACTAGTGGTACATGTCACTTTTTGGGACATTCCCTAGTCTCTTGGTGCAGTAAAAAGCAAAATTCCGTATCCCTATCAACCACAGAAGCTGAGTATATCGCTGCAAGTTTGGCATGTGCACAAATCTTATGGATGAAACAAACTTTATTAGATTATGGTATTTCATTTGAAAAACCATCAATTATGTGTGATAATACTAGTGCAATTAATCTATCTAAAAATCCGATTCAACATTCACGTACGAAATATATTGATATTCGACATCATTTTCTACGTGATCATGTTTTAAAAGGAGATATATCTTTAGACTTTATTTCTACTGATAAACAAGTAGCAGACATATTTACCAAACCCCTTAAAGAAGATACTTTCATTAACTTAAGGAGAGAACTAGGAATATGTGATTTTATTGATATTTGTTGAAAATTGTTTCTGTTAAGTCGACTGTGTTTTGAGTAAGTCGACTGTACTATATTTTAAAACATACCTATTTTGTTCTCTGACCAGTCGCCTGGTCCTTATACCAGTCGACTGATCAGCAGATATAAAAATTTAGTCTTGTCTCGACTAAGTCGACTGATATACCCTACCAGTCGACTGTCGCGAGTTCAAATGTCTTCAGCGACTATTCATCGCAGCTTTTGAGATACAAATCTCTTAACTTTTTACCCGTGACCTCAATCTCAGCCATCGATCTCTATTCTCTCCATCTCAGCCGTCCATCTTTGGTTAAAAACCCTTTTTCACTGCCCCCTTCTTCACAGCCTTCATCTTCCATCTTTTACTTTTACCCCAAATCTGAAACCCTAAGCCAGAGAAGAAGAAGAAGTCGACTGTTGCCCTGGTGTTTGATCGACTGCTGTCTGTTTTTCTCTCCAATTTTTTTGGTAAAATCCTTCTCTCACTTCTTTCCAATGGCACCTAAACGATCTAAGAGATCTCATGAGGGTAGCTCTTCTTCAGATTATTCTAAATTTCTATTGAGTCCCGATCTTCTTGAACGATGGTACATTATGTGTACCATTGTCATCTTCCCCGGGAGATATGTTAATTTTGATGATCTTGATCCATTTAATCTTGTTCCTCTATTTCAAAATAGTAGCCTTTATGAATATCTATCCTTAGTTAATCAACCTAACTATTATCCCCAACTCATCTATTTGTTTTACACTAATATGAGGGTTGTACAAAAGAAAGATGGGGATGTAGTTATCCGCTCATCTATTAAAAATGTTAAAATGACACTCACACCCGAGAGAATCAATCTCATAATGGGTAATGATGACGGAGAATTAGATCTAGGTGATATTATCCTTGATGATGCATCTATCTTATCTAAAATATTTTTGCCTAATCAAGGACCTCCAATGACTAGCAAAAATATTACTCCTATTGCTAAGCTTGTAGCCAGAATACTAGCCTATAACATCCTTCCCAAAAGAGGAAGTTATGACCACTACTCTCTGGAATTACAAAAAGCTGTTTATGCAATATTTGGTAAAATTGCTATAAATTGGGGTCGTGTCATCTTTTCAAAATTTGAACAAAACCACACCCACTTCTTACCTTTCGGAGGGCTTCTCACTCGTGTCTTTGAAGCTTTCGGTATTGATCTCGATTTCGAGACCAATATCGTTACGCACTATGAGTGTTTTGATCGTGCCAGTTTAGCACGTATGGAGCTTCTTGATCCTCCTCCTAGAACAACCCCTAGGTCTCCTCCACTCTCTCAAATTCCTTTGGCATCTACTTCTAGACCTTCTAGACCCTCTGCCTCTTCTAGTTCATCCCTCCTTCAAGCTAACTATGAGGATCCAGCTACTCTCTATGAATGTGTAAATTATCTTATGAAACATTCACAGACTGTTGATTCTCAGATTCACACCCTTGATTCCAAACTTGATCATCTAACTGATCTTTTCTCTTCCCAATTTCCACCTCCTTCTCATGCTGTTGATGAAGATTCAGACGAGGACAATTGAAGGCTTTTTAGCTATTATGTAATTTTCAATTTTATTTTGTCTTAATGAACTCATTTATGTATGAGAACATTTCTTAGTTTATTTCTATGTTTTTGTAATGCAAAAGACTGTTTATTTTGTGTTTTTGTTGATGACAAAGGGGGAGAGATATCCTCTTATTCAAATGTATGTATGTATTTACTGTGTTTGATTATATTTCTGTGTATTGAAGTATTTCTCTGGTCAGTCGACTGGCTCAAAGTCTATCAGTCGACTGATATTACTGCATCTGTGATTTTATTATGTATGTTTATTTTTGTCTGATCAGTTGCCTGATCTATTGTTAAAGTCGACTGATACATACTCTTTGATACATTTTTATGAATGCATGATGTGTTTTTAATAGGGGGAGCATATCATTACTATGCTTGTATATTATCTATTATTATCAGCTATTGTGTTATCATCATCAAAAGGGGGGAGAATGTTGATTCTTGATTTTGATGATCACAACACACTGCACATGTATCTATGCTAAACTTACAGGTGCTATACACAAAGGACTTACTTCTATACAGCTGAACAAATGATCAAGCATAAAAGCTCCAGATAAAAGACAATGGCCAAAGCTTCACTCAAAGACTCAAGACTCAAGATTCAAGACTCAAGACTTCAAGCTCAAATGTGTCAAACTGTTGTGTCTTGTAAACATTGTATTTTTACTTTTGTTTGAGCCTTAGTCTGATTGTAAAGCCTTGTCACATACACATACACTCACTATTTCATAAATGTGTGTTTTTCAAAAACAACAAAAGAGTCAAAACAGTTTGATATAATTTAACTGTTGAGTACCAGTCGACTGATACCTCTGGCAGTCGACTGACAGTACAAAACTGTTTAAATTTATTCAAACTCTGACCAGTCGACTCATATGGCAACCCAGTCGACTGTTCGAGTGCTTTTGACCGTTTTCTATTTTCAAAATTGATTTTTCAAAATCAAAAGCTATAAGATCCGTTGGTTGACAGTTGGAATAACTGTTCCCCAACGTCCAGGAGATCTCACTCTATAAATAGAGTTCAGATCTCACTGAAAAGATTTTACAACAACATACTTTTCTAAGATCCGAGCACTCTTTGAGATATTTTAAGTGAAAAGTGAGAAAAAGCTTTCAAGTTCAAAATCTGTGGTTCTCTACACTCAGTACAGTATAACAACGATTTCGTTCTGGACTGGGTATAGAAGTCGACCTTGTTTTAGCCACGTGCAACAACACAATACACCAACAAGGCTATAGATTGACTGTAAAGTTTTTCTTGTTTCTTTTGCTCTCGGTTGGAGAGTGGTTTAGACTCTAGGTTGTAGAGTCGGTTTGTTTCACTCTTGGTAGTAGAGTGGGTCTGCTTTCTCTGGTTGAGAGAAAGGACTACGGGTTAGACAAGGTTGTTGTCTTAATGCTGTAGGGTATTCTTGTAAACTTGTTTTTTCAAGAATAGTGGAAATCTCAAGTGGGTTGCTTGGGGACTGGATGTAGGTCGGGAGGACCGAACCAGGATATATCTTGTGTACTCTGTGATTGGTTTTCTTGATCTTGCATTTACTTTTGTTTACTTAAGTTCTGTAAAACTTGTCTGGACAGTCGACTCCTTGCACTATCAGTCGACTGGTCAGTCTCGTATAAGTTGTACTTTCATTGTGTCTTCAGTCGCCTGTCTCATCTATAAGTCGACTGCACAGAGTTGTTGTTTTTGCTTAAATTTGGTCATATCAGTCGACTGGTTCACAACCAAGTCGACTGCACCGAAGAAAATTTCCGCAGTTTTTTATTAACACTATTCACCCCCCCTCTAGTGTTTGTTGTCTCGCCTATAGGATCCAACACCCCGAGCATCACAGGAGAAGACCTCATTTCCCTATCGGTCGGCAACATCCTAGGAACGATGAGGCACCCATCACCCGTGCCGAGTTCCAGCAGTTCCAAGCAACCGTCCTACAAGTTCTCAATCTCCGTCCCAACAACACCAATGCTCCAAGGATTTCCTCTCCTCCTCCGGTCCGAAGTCCTCGCCGACGGTCCCTAACTCCTCCTCCAGC
The DNA here is from genome assembly GCA_017893485.1 of Hemerocallis citrina. Lineage (NCBI taxonomy): Eukaryota > Viridiplantae > Streptophyta > Magnoliopsida > Asparagales > Asphodelaceae > Hemerocallis > Hemerocallis citrina. Next base: position 258,111,469 of record CM030362.1, on the reverse strand, counting down.
TCCTAGCAATCCCCGGCACATGCCAAGTCCTCACCGCTCCAGGAGCTACCGTCGTCGTAGCCCCCGCTCTCCCTCGTACGAAGACGAGTCTAGAGGCTCGGCTGATTACCGTCGAAGGGATGATGCTGTCTACTGCCGTCTCCACAAAATGGAGAGGCGCTTGGGTCAGTTAGACCGAGAAGAAGAACTTAGAGGAAGGACCCTTCGTCCTAGTCGACCTCCTTTTTCCCGAACCATAATGGATGCACCCGTACCAATCGGCTTTAAGCCTCCTCAATTCGAGACTTATTCCGGGGAGACTGACCCCGTCGATCACATCGAAAGCTTCAAGACCCTCATGCTCATCCATCAAGCTTCCGATGCTCTGCTCTGCAAAACCTTCCCCGCAACTCTCAAGGGTCCGACTCGAGAATGGTACTCTCGCCTTGCCCCTTCCTCAATATTCTCCTTCGAGCAATTTGAGACACTCTTCGTCACCCACTTCGTGAGTAGCCGCAGAACTAAGAAGACCAGCATTTTGCTACTCTACCTCCACGAGAAGAAGGGTGAGAAGCTGAGAGACTATGTGAAAAGGTTCACAGATGAAGCCAGGTCCATAGCATCCCTCGACCAGTCGGTCGCTGCAGCAGTTTTCAATCCAACGTCCTCAACTCCAGCCTCCACTCCTCCCTCGCCAAGGAGCCCCCACAGAACTTCTCTGACCTCCTCCTCTGGAGCAAAAAGTATATTCCGGCCGAAGAAGCTGAGCACCGTCCCAACTTGGAGGGGTCTTCCTCCGGGTCTAAGAGAAAGGGAACAGAAGAGGAAGGAGCCAAGAAGCTCCAGAAGGATAATGGCGGCCAGCACCGACCTCCCCCCAGATTTGAAAAATTTACTCCCCTTAATGCCAACGTCTCCACCATTCTTATGGAAGTTGAGAAGGAGGGGGTGATACCTCCTGCACCAAAAATGAACACCCCCAGCAAGAAGAGGGATAAAGAGAAGTGGTGTCGTTATCACCAGGACCATGGCTACGACACCAAAGATTGTCGGGCCTTAAAGAATGAGATAGAAGCCCTCATCCAGAGGGGGCAGCTGACCAGGTTTGTGAGAAAGGACTGAGCCGACCTTCCTCCCCCGTCTCGGGGGACTAACAAGCGTCCTGAACGCGATGAAACACCCGACTTTGAAGAGGAGCGTGTCCTACACCTCATTCATGGGGGCCCAATGGGGGGCTCCTCGAACTCCTCTCGAAAGGCGTTCATAAGGAAAGTCAGTTCGGTTCACGCCACACCTCCTCCTAAAGGCTTCGGAGTGCCCGTCACATTCTCAGACAAAGACCTTGAGGGTGTCCGAACCCCCCATTGTGACGCACTCGTCATCAATCTTCATATGGCAAACTTTAAGGTGGAGAGGATCCTAGTGGACAATGGCAGCTCCGTTAACATCCTCTTCCTCGCCGCTTTCAAAGGCCTTAAGCTATCACGAGACAGACTCAAGCCCGCCGGCTACACGCTCCATAGGTTCACGGGAGTGCCAGCGACCGTTGAAGGCGTGATCACCCTCGACGTAACCACTGGCAAAACTCCTACTAACCGAACGGAGTCGATGGACTTTATGGTCGTGGATATCCCTGCAGCTTACAATGTCATTTTGGGTCGGCCCGGCCTAGCTGCCCTTGAAGTCGTCCCTTCCGCCTATCACCTCAAGATGAAATTCCCCACCCGGACAGGAGTAGGGAAAGTAAAAGGCAATCGGGAAATAGCCCGCAAGTGCTACATGACCTCGACTGGGGGTCCAGTCCTCTCCCTCAAAACTCTAGAGATCCCCCAGGAGAGTGTCCGACCAACGTCCGAAGACCTCGAAGGCAGAGAAATCCCAAGGACTTGGAATGCCGACCATCCTTCGAAATACCAAGAAAGCGCCCCAGCGCCTATCTAAGTATTCGGGGATGTCGAACCGTTCCTCTCTTTTCCCTTGTATTTTTCCTCTTCATTTTTCATATGTAATAACGGCTCGCAACTTAGAAGCAGCCGACCATCAGTCATCAGTAAAGAAAGCTTTTTCATATTTTACTTGTAAAATTGTTTACATCTCTCTTCCTATACTCTTCACTCTAACGACGGTTTCGGAGTCCAACACTTGGCTCGATTCTACTTCGCAAGCTCGCTCTTAAGCGGGTCAGGAGTGGGTCGCCCTTCGGAATTGCTCCCACAACCGTTGAACAACTCTAACGATGGTTCGGAGTCCAACACTTGGCTCGATTCAACTTTGCAAGTTCGCTTTTAAGCGAGCTAGAAGTAGTTCGCCATTCGGAATTGCTCCCACAACCGTTGAACAACTCTAACGATGGTTCGGAGTCCAACACTTGGCTCGATTCTACTTCGCAAGCTCGCTCTTAAAGCAAGCTAGAAGTAGTTTGCCATTCGGAATTGCTCCCACAACCGTTGAACAACTCTAACGATGGTTCGGAGTCCAACACTTGGCTCGATTCTACTTCGCAAGCACGCTCTTAAAGCAAGCTAGAAGTAGTTCGCCATTCGGAATTGCTCCCACAACCGTTGAATAACTCTAACGATGATTCGGAGTTCAACACTTGGTTCGAGTCTACTCCGCAAGCTCACTCTTAAGCGAGCTAGGAGTGGGTCACCATTCGGAATTGCTCCCACAACCGTTGAACAATTCTAACGATGGTTCGGAGTCCAACACTTGGCTCGATTCTACTTCGCAAGCTCGCTCTTAAAGCAAGCTAGAAGTAGTTTGCCATTCGGAATTGCTCCCACAACCGTTGAATAACTCTAACGATGGTTCGGAGTCCAACACTTGGCTCGATTCTACCTCGCAAGCTCGCTCTTAAGTAAGCTAGATGTAGTTCGCCATTCGGAATTGCTCCCACAACTGTTGAACAACTCCAGCGATAGTTCCCGGTCCAATACTTGGCTCGGCCTTGCTTCGCAAACTCGCTCTTAAGCAAGCGAGAAGAAAGGCCTCCGGGAGCAACAGGCAGAAGCAGAGGCTACCCGTCTGCCGCATAAAGCTCACTCATCTTACAAATTCGCTAGATTAAATGACCGAAGTAGAAGCTCGGCACCCCTTGCCGAACGCTCATAACGCCGACCCCCAAGCGAGCAGAAGATCAGCTCGGGGACCTCGGCACGATGAAGACAGTCACAAACAAAACAACCACACAGAGCCATTAAAAACGCGCAAGTCTAAGAAAGAAACATCATTAAGAGTGGGGACACAATACAAGACGACTCTTCCTTACAACCAGATTACAAGGCATTAAAAGCAAAGATTACAATGCTGGCTTGTCACGCTTAGACCAAATACAAAGGCCTCAAAAATAAGATCTTCAACACCTCCTCAGCACAGGGATGTTCCGCTTCAAGGACACTCGAGGGCAGCGACGTTTGCCTTCGGAACTTGACCCCAAACCGACGAATTGAGACGTGTTCTCGGCGCTACTCCTAATAGTCGCTCCGACGGATACTCTGCTCGATGAAATGGCAACCCCGCTTTGTGCATCCTCCAGACTAGGTTGGCCGATGGGCGAACGGGTCGCGAGCTCATAAAACGAAATGCCCCGCTCGCTCTCCGCACGAGTACACGAAGTGCTCCTAACATTGATCGGCCCCGAACGCGGTCTGAGGCGAGCCACCTCCGCCTCCAGCTTCGAGATCCGCTCCCTCAGAGAGTCATCTTTTACATCGACCTCGAAGCGAGGAGGAACTGCGGAGCTCGGGATGCCAGAGCGACTGGCGATAAAACGGCGGAGATGAGTGACTTCGATGCCCTTGTCCACCGTGGCTCTCTTCAGCACGTTGACCTCGACCGTCATTTTGTCACGTTCGAACGTCAGTTTGGCCACCTCTGCCGCCAATCCCTCTCCCTCCGTCCGAAGGTCCGTCTCTACCATTTGCAAGTGACGAATCTCAAAGAGCAGATCGTCCCTCTCCGCTGTTATTTTCGATAAAGTATGGCAGATGCACTTGAGCCGTAGGCCGTAACTAAAGGCGATCGACGAGCCATCATCCTCTCCTAAGGGGGCCATCTCGATGAGCCAGCTCTCCAGTCGCCGAATCTCAATGTCCCGCCGACCCAGGATGAGTTGCAGGTGGTTCCGCTCGCTTACAGCTCTGCGCAACCCCAGCTCGACTTCATAGAGCCACTTTCGGCACCTCGTCAAGCACAGCCTCGTCGCCCCTAAGCCAACCTCAGGACGAGTGCTTTCCCCCGAGCAAGTAGGCTCGACGATTTGAGTCACCTCCGCAAGCTGAAAAGAAATCGAAGCAAACAACAAATTTTCAACACTTAGCCGAATCCCTAAACTTAGCCAAATTTCAATAATTTTTTGGGGAATGTTATGACAGAGAGATGCGGAGTCGAGCCCAAAAGGATGTTCTCATTCATTACAAAAAAAGCGGTGGCCAGTCCGCGATTAGGCATTACACTTAATAACTCAAAAAGGCAAAAGAAAAAAAAAAGGAAAAGCAAGCGAAGTCCGGGCGCGACCTCTTTCCCGGGGCGGCGAGAGTGGGTGGTGGCCAGCGTCCTTGAAGGGGTCACCATTGCCAGCGGAGTGACCACAGACCCCTGGACCTCGCCGACGACCTCAACCTCAGGCTCGACTTCGTCGTCCCATTCTTCTTCTTCTTCTCCCTTCGACTCGAGGTCGAAGCCTTCGACGTGGCCCAGGAATAACCTCCATCCCGAATAGTCCACCTCGGGGTATGCCTTCGACACTCGGGCGAGGGCGTCGGCATAGGCTTTGGCCATGTTCTGGGTGAGAAAGCCTTGCACCTTCACCATAGTGGCCTCCTCGGCCTCCTTCACCGCGGCAGCCTTGGCTTCCGTCGCTTCGGCCAATTGTTTGGCCGCCTCCTCCTTCTGGCGAAGAAGGTCGCCCTCCAGCTTTGCGACCAGGCCCTCAAGGTACTCGACCTTTGTCGTCCTCCCTTCGAACTCGACCCTGAGCTTGTCGAGCTCGTTCCCCATGCGAGCTTTATCCGTCCGAGCTCGGTCGGACTCCTGCTTCAGCTCCTTCTCCAGAGCCGTCAACCTCTCCGAGAGGTGACCAAAGTGGACGATGATCTGCGACAGGAAACGAGGTGTTCAAAGAGTTAGAGAAATTAGACATAAGAAAAACTAATATCGGCAAAAGTTCAACACTTACCGAGACCGCCGAGCGAGCAATCTCGATGACATCGTCGCCTTCCTGCCCGGCCTCCATGGCGGCCCGATCCTTCGGTGTCGCCGGGTGCTTGATCACCTGCATGCTCGCCAAGGAGTTGCCCAGGAACCCGTCATGTTTCCGAACCTGCCAGTCCAGAACATGGATCTTCTTGTGCTCCTCGGTCATGAGTTCCTCGGCCGCCACTGTGAGTGGGGGCTTCGCCATCTTGAGGGCTACGGCGATCGGGAAGTCAGCGACCTCAGTTGACGCCGAGGCAACTCCTGTGGCCACGATCGGGCTCGCCACGGTCTCCACCTCCTCGACCACATCCGTGACCCTCGGAGCCTTTGCGGTCAGCAACTTGGTGGCCACCCTCTTGTGCTTCTTCGGCGCCTTGCTAGCAAGACCAGCCCTCAATGCCAGCACAGCCTCGTAGTCCATCGCCTCTGCATTAAAAACGAAGTTTGTTAGCGGAATACAAATCGTAAAAGATGAAGTATGAAAAATAAAGGACGAAAACATAGAAGAAGCCGCGTACTGGGATCTACGCAGCAGAGCCCTCCCCTGAATAGAACACCTCCGGTTAGCTCCCGCCAATCGTACTTCGGCCGATCAAGAAGTGTCTGAACTGCCTCTTCATCTTCGGGGCGAAGCTTTGGCAACGCCTTCAACCTCTTCGGCACCTCCTCCACCCAACTAGAGGGAATAGGCCAGGCCTCCGCACTCCGCACTATCAAAAACTTATCGTGCCAGTGCTTTATGGAGTCGGGGCATATAACGAGCCTACCGCCATGTCTCGGGGCCAAGTAATACCGAAACTCCGACCTGTTCGCTTGATGAAGCTGGTAGATTGTCCGAAGTACACTCAGCTCCGGCTCGATCCCAGCGGCTTGGCACTGAAGCACAAAACCATTGATGACTCTCCATGCATTCGGCATAAGCTGGATGGGGCTGACCCCGAACCACCTGAGAACAAGGGTCGCGAACGGATGGAGAGGTAGCCGAGCCCCGGCGATAAAGGCGTCAACCGGCCAGCAACATATAGTTACTGGCAGCGGCGAGTTATCCCTAACCCCGGGACCCGGCAGCATAAGTTTGTACTCCTCCGGAATGTGGAAACATTGCCGGATCACTGCCAAGTTTTCTTCGCTGAGGATCGACACCGTCTCGTCAGCCTCGGTCGTCTCCCTCGCCTCATTCTCATCAAAAGTCCTCCCCCTCCCGTGAACAATACGCTCGGCATGTTCCTCCGGAAGTTCTCGAACTCTATGAGGCCCAGTCAGCGGCCCCGACAACCTGCCAAACGGCCCCATGCGCTTCGGATCCTCCACGATCGTATCTCGACCAAACACCTTCTTGCCCTTATCTGGGCAACTCGGAGTGCGGGCTTCGGCAACTTGAGGGGAGGGCTCGGACCAAGAAGAAGACGACTCGGAGACAGAGGAAAGAGACATATTTATACTTGGAAAGAAACTAAGTATAAATTACCTTAAAGAAATATGCGGTCGGAAACTTCACCGAAAAACGGACGACGATCACCTGAAGCTCTCGCTAAGCACAAATCACCGCCTGAGTAAAAAAGTGGAGAAGTGAAAAATGAGGGGGGGTAAGGTTTTATAGAGCGAAGCGCGCAAAACGATGTTAATGGGCCCAGACTGCCAGCCCATTTACGCAAAGCGACAAAAACCATCTGAGCCATTGCCTTGTTTACCATGCCAAGCCGCACATCGCATTAATTACTGTCCCATCTGACAAGAGCTCAGAGGTCATCGCATTAAATAAGCATCACATCTGTCAGAGCTGTCAGAAGTTCAGAAGCCATCACATTTAATGGCTGCCACATCTGTCAGAAGCGCAGAAGCCGCCAACTCCGCTGGGCGTTCTCCGCCAAAAACGACAAGTCAGGACCTCGGCACACGCTGCCGAGCGTTCTTGCCACCGACCATGTTACATGGAAAGTTGGACCTCGGCACCAGCTGCCGAGCGTTCTTGACACCGACCATGTTACATGGAAAGTTGGACCTCGGCACATGCTGCCGAGCATTCTTGACACCGACCATGTTACATGGAAAGTTGAACTTCGGCACCAGCTGCCGAGCATTCTTGCCACCGAACATGTTACATGGAAAGTTGGACTTCGGTACCAGCTGCCGAGCGTTCTTGCCACCGACCATGTTACATGGAAAGTTGGACTTCGGCACCAGCTGCCGAGCGTTCTTGACATCGACCATGTTACATGGAAAGTTGGACTTCGGCACCAGCTGCCGAGCGTTCTTGACACCGACCATGTTACATGGAAATTTGGACTTCGGCACCAGCTGCCGAGCGTTCTTGCCACCGACCATGTCACATGAAAAGTTGGACTTCGGCACCAGCTGCCGAGCGTTCTTGCCACCGACCATGTTACATGGAAAGTTGAACCTCGGCACATGCTGCCGAGCGTTCTTGACACCGACCATGTTACATGGAAAATTTGGACCTCAGCACATGCTGCCGAGCGTTCTTGACACCGACCATGTTACATGAAAAATTTGGACCTCGGCGCATGCTGCCGAGCGTTCTTGACACCGACCATGTTACATGAAAAGTTGGACTTCAGCACAAGCTGTAGAGCGTTCTAGCCACCGACCAGGTTACATGGAAAGAACTACCCCGGACCTCGCCGAACTCCCTCTCCGCGCCCACAACCTGGCCGAGGTGCCTCTGCTCTTCGGCAGAGGGCGCCAAACTACCCATGAGCTTCGGCCTCCTTGGCAGCAAGCGTTCGAAGGGGTCGGCGGCGAGGTAAAAGCATGTAGGCCGCACAACGAAGGAAACAACCGAGCCGTTTGCCAAAAAATTGCGAAAAAACAATTAAAAATTCGGGAAAGTTAAGGAAAACTCCTGGAAAATAATTATAAAGTTGGGGAAACATTTTCAAATCCCCAAGCAACTAGTTATTGCCAAGGACAATCTATTAAGACTCCCGAACGACAGATCAACACTTCGCAAAGTTAAACGAATATTCCAGCGAAAACACCATATGACCAGAAGAGCTCAGGAGCAACTCAGAGTGCAACCAACTTAAAAAATCACCGCACTACCTCCTTCAAAGATTCAAACCCTTCCATTTGGACTCCGATACAACTCCACTAGCCATTAAAACAGTAAAACTCCTCCTCAAAGGCTGATCAAACTCAGTCTTCGGGAGTGGGGGGCTCGTGATATGGCTAAAAATGGGGTTAAATCGGAACCGTCCAAATCGGGCACGAATCTTGAGGCCCAGGGATAAAACGGTAATTTCACCTACCAATGGGTCTGAAGCGGGTACTGGTTCTCCTCCTCGAAGACCCACTAACCCACGAACGGATCCACCTCAACTGGGTGCGGATTTCAACCCGCAGCAAACCCGGTCCAAAAAGGATATAATTAGGGTTTCTGATTAATCCTAATCAACGGCCCTGATTCATATCTATCCTTTCACTGGGAATTAGGGATTACATTCCTTATCTAACCACATGGATTACATTCCTAATCTGATCCCAGCGGTGCCTATAAATACCCCCCATCCATCTCCATTAAAAGGTAATCAATCTTTTGCCAGTTTTACGCTCTCTCATAATCACTTCTGATTACTGACTTGAGCGTCGGAGGGTGCGTCGCCGGGAACAACCCCGGTGTCTCGCACTTTTTGCAGGTGAACGGAGGGAGCAACGGTCAAACTCCGGCGAAACAGGTAACAGGTTTGTTATTCAAAGTTTCCCAAGAATCCACAAATACTATCTGTTTGCCCCCACACCAGATTCAGCGGCAACAACTGTGTACTAATTAAAGAACAAATTCAAAACTAAGTTGGGTACTAACTTTCTGTATTCGGTATTGGTTTGCATGTAGTCCTACTAATTATAGTTACTAGTAACTAGTAATATACACGTACGATGCACTTATTAACTTTTAAAAAAAAAATTAAAGTCAGAACTCTGATTTACACGTGCAATGCATGTCTTAATAAATATGATTATATATTTTTAAAAGTTAACGTGAAGACTATAATGAGAGAGTTGGAGTTACACGAGTGTTGCAGGTAAGTAAGTAGATTTACAACTCCGCCTCTTCCATTATAATAGTTATCATATATTATATTATAGATAGATAGATAGATAGATAGATAGATAATAATTTGCAAGTGTGATGCACATTTAATATATATTACAAAAATAAAGTAAAAAATCTGATGGAGTGAGGACTCGAACCTAAGACTATTGGGTTTTTGCTCTACCATATTTCCAAAATCACAATGATCTAATATTTAATCTAATCTCAAATAAAATAATAAGAACAAAAATCAATAAGTTTTACCTTCGAGCTTTGATTTCTTATTTCTTTTCCTTCAATTCTAACTCTAGTTCATCATCTCCGTTTCTTCTATATCCTGGTGGGAGGCATAAGAGAAAGGGCTAGGTTTTACCCTCGCTCTCATATTTATATAGGAGATGAAAGGCTAGGGTTAGAAACTTTAGGAAATCCTAGTTGGGATAAAATTATAATATTGTCCACTATGTATTTGTATTTTGCTCCCCAACTAAAAATCTAAATTATTATTAGACTCATGTCACAATATAGTTATACAAGACACCTCTCCTTTACCGATATTCACAAACGCACCCTTGGAATTCCTAATACCACCTCCATGGGTCAATTTGTAATTTAAACCTTGCTTTCACATTTAATCTTTTATATAATCTGGCAATGACTCTAAAATTTGATTTTTACAAAAAAATAAAAAATTATATAAAATATTTTTTCTATAAAATATACCCATGGGGTTTTACTGTCAGATTATAACCTTCGTTAAATGAACAATAGAATATCTTCTGTTTTAGAGATAGAATTCTGTATTACATATACATGTTCTCATATTTCTAATAAGACGCATCCAATGCATTGAGGTATTGGTCTAGAAGGTCTCACTCTTTGATTTATCAAAATGCGCAATATTAAAAAATGAGTCACTATATGCTTAGAATTTAGAGGTCATGTTTATATTTCCTTTAACGATAATACTGTCTTGTGGTTATTTACAAGTGTAATCATTCTTTGTTCCATCAATTCGTACTAAAAGAACTAGCACAGCAAGTTCGAGTCAACCATCTCTCTTGTTGTGCTACAGTCTGCCAAATAGAATGCTCAGTTCTATTATAGACTGTGAATATGTTCTTTGTGCATAGACATAATTACTATGTATAATGGACTTTATTGATGCACAATATTGATACTTGTGAATAAACCAAAAATTTCTCTATTAATAAAATGACAAATAAATAAATTTATTTCTGTCTAATCATATAACCCTACAACTCCCACTTGCACTCACAGTTTAAAGATAAACTTTGAGGGCATACTAATAATCACTAAAAAAATAGCAATCTGATCCCTCTTAAGATCCATGCTGCCCTGATGAGACTCAAAACTCTTTTGCGGCAATGTCTTTGTAAAAGGATCTTCGACGTTATTAGCTGTTGGTATCTTAGTTATAGCAATTTCTCCAGTGTTGACAAAATCTCTGATGATGTAATACTTCCGCTTAATGTGTTTTTCCTTCTTGTGGTTTCTTGGTTCCTTGGATTGTGCAATTGCACCAGTGTTGTCACGATATAAAATCATAGGTGACAATGCCAATGGTACAACTCCAAGATCTGAAAGAAACTATCTGAGCCATACTGCTTCTTTAGCTGCTTCAGACGCAGCCACATACTCAGCTTTCATGGTGGAATCAGTATTACAAGATTGCTTCACACTCCTCCAACCAATGGCCCCTCCACCCAAGGTGAAAACATATCCAAAAGTAGACTTACTAGCATCTTTGTCTGATTGGAAATCAGAATCGGGGTAACCTCTTGGTGACAATTCGGAATTGTTGTATACTAACACATAATCTTTTGTAGCATTGAAATACTTCAATATGGGTTTAACAGCTAACCAATGTTCGAAGCATGGATCTGATTGATACCTGCTGACCATGCCAACTGCGTATCAGATGTCTGGTCATGTACAAAGCACAGCATACATAAGACTTCCTACTGCTGATGCATAAGGAACTGATCTCATTTTCTCTCTTTCCCCAGCTGTTTTTGGACATTGTTCCTTGGAAAGAGGTATTCCATGTCTAAAAGGTAAAAGACCTTTATTGAAATTTTGCATGCAAAAACGAACCAGTATCTAATCTATATACGCAGCTTGGGAAAGTCCAATTTTTCTTTTCTAGCGATCCCGAAAGAGCTTAATGCCAAGAATATGGCTTCTCCGAAGTCCTTCATATCAAACTATTTTGACAACCAAATCTTGATCGTTGTCATGACTCCTACATCATTACCAATGAGCAGAATGTCATCAACATAAAGAATTAAAAATACCACTACTTTGCCCACAATCTTTTTGTACACACAATGTTCATCTTCGTTTTGATCGAAACCATGGGACTTTATCTTTTGATCAAAGCACATGTTCCAACTCCTAGATGCTTGTTTTAGTCCATAAATGGATCTATCCAACTTGCATACTTTATCCTCTTGGCCCTTATCTATGAAACCATCTGCTTGAGACATGTAAATCTCTTCTTCAAGACGCTCATTTAAGAATGCAGTCTTGACATCCATTTGCTAAATTTCATAATCGAAATAAGCTGCAATTGATAAGAGAGTTCGAATAGATTTCAACATACCCACTGGTAAAAAGGTTTCTTCATAATCAATGTCTTCCTTTTGATTAAAACTCTTTGCCACTAATCGTGCCTTGAAGGTTTCAACCTTCCCATCTACTCCTCTCTTTCTCTTGTATACCCATTTGCATCCAATAGGTTTAATATTTGCAGGTGGTTCTACAAGATTCCAGACTTTGTTAGAGTACATATACTCCATTTTTTATTTCATGGCCTTTCGCCAGGATTCTAAGTCAACATCGTTAAGTGCCTCTTTGTAGTGTCTGGAATCTGAGTCATGCTCATAAGGGATGGGCCCGAAGGCTTCCCCCAAAAGTATGTATCTATCAAGAAGTCTGGTTTCTCTCCCACTACGACAAAGTATCAGTGCAATATTAGAATTTTCTGTGGTAACTAAAGTAGTATAAGGTAAATTTACATCTATACTATCAGTACTTGGTGTCGGATTATCTGACAACTCATGCAAAATCAAGTCACTTCTTGAAATATATTTCATCACATAGTCTTCCTCTAGATAAACAGCATGTGTTGAAACAAATACTTTCTGTTCACTAGGACTATAGAACATGCCTCCATGAGTTCCTTTTGGATACCCAATGAACAAACAAGCTTCTGATCTTGTTTCCAACTTATCTGGTTGTTGCTTCCGCATATATGCAGTACAACCACATATACGCAAATGTTGTATACTTGGTTGTCTCCCACTCCATAACTGAGTAGGTGTACTATCAACAGCCTTAGATGGAACCAAGTTCAAAAGATAAACTGCTGTATGTGGGGCATATCCCCAAAAAGATATAGGTAATGTAGCGTAACTCATCATAGATCTAACCATATCAAGTAAAGTCCTATTCCTCCTCTCAACCACACCATTCTGTTGGGGACAGTTAGGTACAGATAATTGTGGTACAATCCCACACTGCGTAAGATAATCCTGAAACTCACTAGAGAGGTACTCTCCTCCTCGATCTGATAGAAGAATCTTCAAGTGTTTACCTAGTTGCTTCTCACTTTCTATCTTAAACTCCTTGAATTTCTCAAAAGTTTCAGACTTGTGACACATTAGGTATACATAGCCATATTTAAGTAATCATCTGTGAAAGTCACAAAATACTCACAGGCTCCCCTTGCACTAGTGCTCATAGGTCCGCATACATCTGTGTGTACCAATTCTAAAGGTTCTTTGGCTCTATTTCATTTTCCAGAATACGATCTTCTAGTCATTTTTCCTTGCAAACAAGATTCGCAAACTGGCATAGGCTCCTCTACCAAGGGACCCAAAGATTCACTTTTCACCAATTTGTCAATCCTATCAGGGTTATAATGTCCTAAACGTAAGTGCCAAAAATCCTTAGAATTAATAGAAGGTGTTTTTCTTTTGTTTGATATAGTACTAGATAAGGCATTAGTTTCATTAATAGGCAGTTTAGAAGAAATAGTACGAAGAAAATATAATTCATCTTTTATTATACCAGAACAAATAAACTTGTCATTCTTACAAACTATGGCTTTATCCTCAAATAAAGTAAAATATTCATGTTTCCATAAGGATTTAACTGAAATTAAATTTATCCTCATATCTGAAACATAAAGAACATTATTCAAAACTAAAGATCTTCCATCACTAAACTGTAAATCAACTGATCCTACTGCTACAGCTTTAACTCGATGTTGCGATCCTAATGTCAACTTCGGCATCACTTAGTTCTCTTGTTGTCTTGAACCCCTGCATGGAATTACAAACATGTGCAGTGGCTCCTGAGTCAAAACACCAAGTGTCTATAGACTTCTCCACAAAACATGTTTCAACAACTAGTGATTCAGGCATACCTGAGTTGGCATTTTTCTTTGCCAGATACTTCATGCAATTCCCTTTCCAATGCCCTTTGATACCACAGTGGAAACATTTTCCCTTTGGTATATTCTTCTGATTCACAAGCTTTGTTGGTTTCCCATAACCATATTTACCATTAAAATTTTTGTCTTGCTTCTTCTTTCCTATCTTACCTTTTGGTTTGATAGAAGAAGTTTCACCAATGAAAACACTACTTTTTGGCTTAACGATATCTTCAACTGCAATCAACTCATTCATCAGTTCAGAAAGGGACAGATTCATTTTGCTCATATTGTAATTGAGCGTGAACTGATTGAATGGGTGTAGTGGCGTCTGAAGGATCATATCAACTTGGGTTTCCGTATCAATTACTTCACCAAGAATCTGAAGTTCATTAAAGAACCCCATCATTTTCAAGACATGCTCACGAACAGGAGTATCCTCAGCCATCTCAGCATTCATGATTGCTTTCATCGCAACTTGCCTTGCGGATCGCGATTGACTAGCAAACATCTCTTTTAAGCTAGTTATCATATCTGAAGCATGCAGCATTTCATTATGTTGGTGTTGAAGCACATTTGACATGGACGCCAAAATGTAACATTTAGCCATGTTATCAGCCTTAACCCATGCTTCATGATAATCAAAATCTTCCTGGGAAGTTTCATCCGTGGGCTTATCAGGTTTCTTTTATAGAATTACAAATTTGTAATTCTGATAGGTAAGGACAATGTCAAGATTGCATTTCCAATCAACATAATTAGGTCCTTCTAACTTATTGTCTTTAAGAATCATAAAGAGTGAGTTCAAGCCGGAAGACATCTGAAATAATTTTAAAAATAATATAAGAACTAGAGCAAAAATGGTTTAAACAAAACTTTTTAAATTCCCATCATAATCAATATGGGTTTCCTCAAACCATAGAGAAAAATCGGATCACTAGTCCTATGGTTACAAATTTCGTTGGAAAAATTTGCTTCCACTAACCATCCCCATTAATTTTCTTAGACTTGATATGTCAAATTAACATACGATTTCTTTGGCCTCCAATACTTAACGATAAACATCCGTTGGGGAGTTTACCATTATTTATTGGTCGAGTGTGTACCATTATCAAGAAACTAAAATTGATTGCATGAATTAACTCCTCGATGGGAGAATCCCTTTTCATGCTACCAATTCATATTATAACTTAAAGAAATTCACACTTATAGTCCATGTTAAGTACCCTCCGTTAGGGAGCTTCACAAAGGAAGATGAGGTACCGTTTCAATACTATTGTGAATAGATAATGGAAGGTCATGGGTAACATTAAGAACCCTCTCCCACTCGATATTTTTATATGAGGAAATTAAAGGACATAACTGTTTTAGCTCAATTAACATTCAATGTAATTTAAAACAGAAATAGCAACAAAAATAAATGCATTCATCTCCCAACCAAACACATGGTCAGAACAATATTTAGATGTATCCCTGCAATAGAGAACCTAGAGATCTAGTCTTCAGGTCCTCCTCCTCTGCTTTGTCATTGCTCCATCGATATTTACAAAATTTAAACTACCTCAACATAAGGAGGCTTACATTAAATTACAATAAAACTATCTCAACATAAGGAGGCTTACATTAAATTACAATAAAACTGCTCAACATAAAGAGACTTACATTAAATTAGGGGTGTCAAAAAATACCATATTACTGTACCATACCATTACCATACCAAAAAATACCGAAACTTGGTAATAGCGTACCAAATTTTTGGTATTGTACCATACCAATTTTTTATGGTACGGTATTGGTACAAAATGTTTATACCGTTGGTATACCGTACCGTAACGAATATATTTAATATATATTTAATCTAATATTTTTTATTTTAAAACCCAGGCCCAGAAAAGTTTCAGGCCCAGCCCAGTCTTTCTTTCATTTTTTTCTACCCTAGTCGGCTACTCTTCTCCAAACTCTTCATTGTGAATTCAATCAGATATCAAATTAGTAATTAGTAATTACCCAATCACCGACGCACCGAACAGATCTTCCTCTTCCCCTTTTTTAGTTTTTTTCTGCTTTGAACCTAGGGCTCACGCACGACGTCCGACGCACCGACTGAACGACTGATCGCTCCTCATTCACTTTTTGGTATTGATTTTGATTCTGATCGTCCCCTTTTTTAGTTAATTTTTGTTCTAGTTTCTTATTAGTATCCATGTTTTAATTTGTAACCACATATGTTTTGGACAGAATTGAGGTCATAAGGTAACCTAGGAATTACAAAATATTTTTCAATTTTAAAGGAACCGAGGTTACCATTCAATGAGAAAACCCGTGGGAGAGTCAAGAGACTAGTCTATTTGACCTTCAATAAAAATCAATATTTGATAGTTAATGCAAGTCTGTTAGTAGCTATATTCATTAAGCTAAGCAATATTTGGTACTATATGATAAAACTATGTGATTTGTATGCATAGGCTTTTCCGTTAAACAAAAATGTATATATCCTATAACTTATTAATCCATTTGGTTTGCTTTGAGATTCCTAAAGGAGTGCTTTTCTTTAATGAGTATTTTATGAAAATTTCTTAAGGTGGATTGAATTAACCAAAAAGTGAAGCTGTATGTTAATCTGAAAGCTTTCGCATTGGAAAGTTTGTAGTCGAGTTCATTAAATATTTTATGCAGTAGAAATATCCGGGCATACTTTGCTTTCTTTGTGTGCTATAATTATAATGTATAAACTAAGATTTGTTTATGTACCCCAAATTCCAACTACTATGCTTCAATGTACAAAAAACTTTCCATCTATTTGGATCCAGATCGAAGATAATTAGGATATATCAAATATCTACATTTAATTTTCCCTATAAAGTCCATTTATGCTCCTAGACAAACTCCAAGCACTAAATTCTTACACTATACCGAGCCACACTGCTATGGAAACTTTATATGGTCTAGTCAAAAATTAACCTGCTGCTGCCTGAAGTAATAGTTGTGTGAAGTATACTATTAAAAGACATTGTCTGCTAAAAGATTTGCTAAAAAAGTTGTGTGAAGTATACTATTAAAAGACATTGTCTGCTAAAAGATTTGCTAAAAAAGTTGTGTGAAGTATACTATTAAAAGAGTTGATTTACTTCTCTTCTCTTAATAACAAGTTTGATATACAAGTTTGATAAAAAAAAAATTTGCAAGTTTGATAAAAAAAGAGTTGATTTACTTCTCTAGCTAGCTGTAAACAACACCTAAGATATACAAGTTTGATATAAAAAAAATTGCACTAACTGTTATTTTTCTTAATTTATTGGAGGCAATATGGTATCTACGGCTACTAGTATGAATAGCAGTAGGTATATGTGTTGGGTTAATTGATAGTGCAACTCAATTAAAACATGCACACAAGAACTAGAATGAGTTAATAGCTCAATATACACAGTAACTAACTGAGTTTTACTATCAATTAAAACATGCACACAAGAACTAGAATGAGACACCTGTATGTGTATCATATAAAAGTTGAACTTGTATGTGCATACAGAAATGATACACCTGTATACACCTGTATAACTCATTTTTGTATAAAAGTTGACTCATTCTAGTTCTTGGGTGCATGTTTTAATTGATAGTGCAACTCAGTTAGTTACTGTGAGGTTTTTTACTTAATAGATTTTTTGATCTCAGATAGATTTTAATTGATAGATTTTTTGATCTCAGTTAGTTACTGTGAGGTTTTAATTGATAGATTTTTTGTATCCTATAACTCAGTTAGTTCTGTTAAAGTGGGCTATCCAGAAGGAATAACAGATGGAGGTGATCCTGTTGATCTCACCATCCTCTCACCATGCAGACCACTGCATATCTATAAAAAATACAGATTGCTGCATCTGAAGAAGCGCTTGCATATCCTCCTTTGTTTCAAGAAATTGAAACATATAAACAGTTTTGAGAGATAACAGAAATGATCAAACAATTTTAAGAGATAATAGAAATTGAAGAGTTCATACATTCATAACAGAAGAAAAGGAGTAGGATTATAATCCCTCCATTTTCCTACCTCAGTTTGTTCTATGTTTGGAAGTTGGTATTGGCAGTTTACAAAGATTGTTTGTCATCTTTACTGGATTATAAGTTTAAGGCCATAATTTGTCAAGTTTAACTCATATAACCTTAATGCATATATGAATGAGGTTATTTTTTGGCTTTTCTTCTATTATCTCTCACTGGTGATTTATCTATCTATTATTATTCAATCCTACTCCTTTGGCAGGAGCATTACGGGTAGCAATCTGTATATCTCTTCTGTTATGAATGTATGAACTCTTCAATTATGAATGTATGAACTCTTCAATTGAAGAGTTCATACATTCATAATTGAAGAGTTCATACATTCAAAACATATAAACAGTTTTGAGAGAAACAGAAATTGAAATAGCAAAGAACATAGTTTCAAAAATTGAAAGTATTCAATGACATTCTCCCAGTTCTCGGTGACAGCAAGGGACCAACAACAAAACTAGAATAAACATACCTAGGGTTCTTGATGTCCGGTACTACCATGGTACTACCATTACCATACCGATATTTCGGTATTACCGAACTTGGTAGTACCAAAATTTTGGTACGGTAATGGTAGAGAAATTTGTGTACCAAGTACTCCGGTATGGTAAACGGTAGAGTAATTTTTGTACGGTACGGTAGGGTATACCACCCCTACATTAAATTACAATAAAACTACCTCAACATAAGGAGGTTTATGTCAATGCACAACAAAACTAACTCAACATAAGGAGGTTTACATCAATGAACAAAATAAAAATCAACAAGTTCTGGCCATGGGGGTGATTCTCACAAACATATACATACATCCACATGCAGTATAATAATCCAAGGCAGCGGAAAATAAAATTGCACAATTCTATAATTATAACTGCTTCTACCAATATCATCTAAGATCTCAAAATATCATGTTAATGCCAATAAGTAAAAAAAAATCTAACAATCATATATAATTATTAGATCTAAACTTTTTTTTTAGAAATGAGATTTAGATTATTGGTGTAGTTAATAATTAAAAAAAATTATTAAAACAATTTAGATCCAAAAAAAAAAATTAATATGATGATTCCATCATCATCCCTTCTGAACAGGAAATAGAAAAGGAAAATGGATTTTTTTTTAAAAATGGAAACAATTTAGATCAGAAAAAGCTGGAAACAATGATTGATCCATCATTATAGGAGTTCACATGATGAATGTTCTGAATTGTCACCAATCATTTTAGAGCAGTGGCGGAGCCACACCAAGCCCAGGGTGAGCGGCCGCTCCCCCTGGGCTTGGGCAGCTCCCTTGTTAAAAAAACTATTTTAATTTTTTTAAAATGTAAGCCCATACAGCCCGCTCCCCCTGAGGCTCACACTCACACACTACCCGACCTAATCCGCTCCTTTTTTCTTTCGCTGGTCTCTTCTACATTTTAAGTTTTCTATTCTCGATCTCCCCCAAAACCTAGCTTCGAAACCCTCAATTCCTCTCTCAAATCCTCCTCCCCCAACCTCTCACTGCCATCTCCGTCGTCTCCTCAACGTCGTCATCATCATCTCCGAAGGCATTGAAGTCGAAAAGCCGCTCATCTTCGAAGGCGTTGACGTTCCTAAATCACTCATCTGCCAAGTGCCAAGGCGTCGTCTTCATTTTCGAAAAATCTCGCAAGGAGTTCGATCGTCATCTTCACAGTCAGAGTCAGGTATACTTCATATTTAAGAATATGAGATAATTATTTGAAATTTGATATTGTGATTTCGCTCCCGGTGGATGAAATCCTGGCTCCGCCACTGTTTTAGAGGTCATATCTCCCTTATGTTCACAATATAAAATCAACACAATGCGAATCTATACTGAACCATTTGCTTAATGCAAAACTTACTATCGACTTAATTCGTACTAGATAACCACAACAATTTATATCAGATTATACTGCTGATGCAAGGCCATTCATATGAATCCCTTTGGTTATACTGGTGTCGACAATCCACATAATTTTTATTTTTTTTTAGGTTAAAAAAAATTAAACTAATAAGAATGAATATGATGATTGATTAAAATTAGATCAAAGTGGCTATGATACCACTGTTGGGTTTTTGTTCTACCCTATTTCAAAGATCACAATTATCTAATATTTAATCTAACCTCAAATAAAATAATAAGAACAGAAATCAATAAGTTTTACCTTCAAACTTTGATTTCTTGTTTCTTCTCCTTCAATTCTAACTCTAGTTCTTCCTCTCCTTTTCTTCTATATCCTGGTGGGAGGCACAAGAGAGAGGGCTAGGTTTTACCCTCGCTCTCATTTTTATAGAAGAAATGAAAGCCTAGGGCTAGGAACTTTAAGAAACCCTAGTTGGGATAAATTTACAATACTGTTCACTATGTATTTGTATTTTGCTCCCCAACTAAAATCTAAATTATTATTAGACCCATGTCGTAATATAGTTCTACAAGATACTCCTCCTTTACCGATATTCACAAACGCACCATTGGAATTCATGATACCACCTCCATGGGTCAATTTGTAACTCAAACCTTGTCTTCACATTTAACCTTTTATACAATCTGACAATTACTCTAAAATTTAATTTTTACCAAAAAATAAAAATTTGTATAAAATATTTTTTTCGTAAAATATACTCATAGGATTTTATTGTCAGATTATAACTTCATTAAATGAACAAGGGAATATCTTCTCTTTTAGAGATAGGATTTCATATTACAAATACATGTTCTCATATTTCTAATAAGACACATCCAATGCATCGATGTATTGGTCTAGAAGGTCTCACTCTTTGATTTATCAAAATGCGCAATATTAAAAAATGAGTTCACTATATGCTCAGGATTTAGAGGTCATGTTTTATATTGCCTTTAACGATAACACTGTCTTGTGGTTATTTACAAGTGTAATCATTCTTTGTTATATCAATTCGTACTAAACTAACTAGCACAATAAGTTCGAATCAACCCTCTCACTTGTTGTGCTACAGTCTGCCAAATAGAATGCTCAGTTCTATTATAGACTGTGAATATATTCTTTGTGCATAAACATAATTACTATGCAGCATAGACTTTATTGATGCACAATATCAATATTTGTGAATAAACCAAAAATTGCTCTATTAATAAAATGACAAATAAATAAATTTATTTATGTCTAATCATATAACCCTACGGAGACCTCCTTCATATTAGTTGTGCATGTGCAATACACGCGTTAGTAGATTTACAAATTTATAAATGACACTAAGGCCTTCTCCCATTATAATATTAAAGATATGCATGTGCGATGTGCGTTCTAAGAGTATTCACAGTTATGAAAGGCAAAATGCATAAATAAATATAACAAAGTGAGATTTCACTGCAGTCGTCAAATGCTAAAACGTAGCAAAGTAGTTTAAATTTTGATCGAAACGACCGTTAAAAAATTTAAATAATTTATTGTTATTTGTATTTTATATTATATTTAATTAATATTTTAGAATTTCAAGGAAAAAAGAGACAAAAGCCGACGGGGCAAACGTTACGTGAACTTTGCTTCTTTTTTTTTATAAACCCAATTTTAACCACTAATTAACTAATTAAGTAATTAATTATATAACTAAACCTAATTATCTAACTATGAATTTAACTAATTATCTAATTAAACTAATTAAACAACTAAACACTTCCACCGAATCAAACATTTTTAGACGAAACATCAAGTTTCATGCGATACCTTAAAAATATTATAAAATATCTCCCGAGTTTTTTTTCCTTTTTTATTCACAAATTAGATCGGACAAAATTTCAAGTTTCGTTCGATCGCTTAAAAATATTATAAAATATATCTCCCGAGTTTTTTTATTCACAAATTAGATCGGAGCCGATCGCTTAAAAATATTATAAAATATATTGGACAAAACTCGAAGTTCCATCCGCTATAATATGCATATTGCTATTTCTTCTACCAAATAGCAGTCTATTGTAGCTCAAATGTCAAACTATGCATATATAGCACACGACTGCAGCGCGACGAAAGCGAAAATATGCATAAATTGGAAAAACACCACAACTATAGATGCTCTAATATTTTTTATTTTTTCAAAAGTAAATACTAAGACGTAATCTGGCATTGAACTTGAGACATCTCTTTCCTCATCATATACTCTTCACAAATTACTCCTAGTGACATCAACTTTTATTTTATATGAGTGTCACTTTTGTACAAATTATGTCGTAAATAAATTTGAACTTTGAGGGTATTATAGTAATTAACAATAGTTGAGTAAATGAATGGTTAATATTGTTGCTGCTGGATTCTGGTGTGGGAGAAAACAGATGAATTTGTGAATTCATGAAGGAAACAAGTAAGCACACCTGCTGACTTTCACCGGTGTGTTGACTGGTTTCTCGCTGCTGCCGTGAACCTGCACAAAGTTCAATACACTGGGATGGATCCCGGCAACGAACCCTCTGACGCTCTTATCAGTAATCAAAAAGATTATGAAAGGAGCTTTAGGTAGAAAAAGATTGATTACCTTGTTACGGCGGGAGGAGAGTGATATTTATAGTTGCCTTAGGAACCAATTTCGAGATATAGATAAATATCTAGTTCCGGATGTGTAAGGATAAGAAGAGAGTTTTACTCGTTTCGTAATAAGAGGAACTGTTTAAACTGTCTCTTAGGGATAACCACGAATTTGAAATGCTCTCTATCCATCTAGGTTAGTTTTTAACGGGTCGCTACCCATACCCAGTAAGACAGATCCATTTTTGGGCTATTGGGCTTTGAAGAAAAGACCTAGTCCTCAATTCGGACCCGTTTGTAAGTAAAATTATCATTTTGCCCCTGAGAGCTTTAAGATCCGTGCCCGATTCGAACGGCTCCGATTTAATCCTATTTTTAGCCATATCACGAGCCCCCCCCCTCCCCCCCCTCAAAGACTGAGTTTTACAGCCTTTGGGGAGTAGTTTTGTTGTTCTAATGGCGTACGGAATTTTATCGGAGCTCTTAAGGGAGTTTGGATCTTGCTCAAGGTGACGGTGTCAATTTGAGCTTGTAGAATGCCGAAAATTATTCATGGAATTTTCTGGATTTTTTTCTAATTTTTTTAATTATTTTTCGAATTATTTATTCAATTTTGCGAATTATCAATATATTTTCAAAAAGTTTTAATCAGTCCTTCCAATTAATAATTATTTATCCAAGAACTCCGAAATACTTATCCCGAATTCATAATTATTTTTTAGAATTTTTAATTAATTTTCTTGAATTTTAAATTATTTTTTGCAATTTTTAAATAATTAATTCGATTTAATAAATTAAAAAGAAGAATTAATCAAGTGAATATTGGCGTGGCGCGATCTGGAATGTTGATCAAGCTGTAGCACGGTTTTCGGAGCGATCGGACGGTCAATTAGGGATTCAAGATTCCCCGTATTTCGTTCGGGAACGCGTCTGTTCGGCGTGTAGCGGCGAACGCGGCGAACGTCGCGATGAACGTGGCAGACGATTCGTCAAACGACTGGCGAACGTTGCATCGAACGTGGTGAACGATGCGTTGAACATCTGGCAAATGTTGTGGCGAACATGATGAACAATGCGTCGAACGACAGGCGAACGTTACATCGAACGTGGTGAACGATACATCGAACAACTGGCGAACATTGCGTCGAACGTTGCATCAAACGTGGCGAACGATGCGTCGAACGACTGGAGAACGTTGCGTCGAACATGGCAAACGACGTGCTGAACGATGCATCGAATGACTGCAAACGTTGTGTCGAACGTGGCACAGGATGCGTCGAACAACAGGCAAACGTTGCATCGAACGTGGTGAACGATGCATTGAACGACTGACGAACGTTGTGTCGAACGTGGCGAACGACTGGTCAATGCCATTTTTCCTGTTTTTCGTTTAGGACATCGTATGTTCGGTGCGCAGCGACGAGCGTGGCGAACGAGTGTTGAACTTCAGGCAAGCAACACGTGGTCTTTTGAGCCGTTGACTGGTCAACGCCCTTTTGCATGTTTTTCGTCCGAGACATCATCTGTTCGGCGCGCAGCGGCGAGCGTGGCGAACGAGTGTCGTACGTCAGGCGAGCAACACATGGATTTTGAGCCGTTGACTGGTCAATGCCATTTTGCCTATTTTTCGTCCGGGACATCGTATGTTCGGCACGTAGTGGCGAGCGATGTGTCGAACGACAGGCGAGCGACATGTGGATTTTAACCCGTTGACTGGTCAACGCCATTTTTCCTATTTTTTGTTCGGTACATCATCTATTCGGTGCGCAGCAACGAACGTGGCGAGCGATGTGTTGAACGACAGGCGAGCGACACGTGGCTTTTAAGCCGTTGACTGGTCAATGCCATTTTGCCTGTTTTTCGTCCAGGACATCGTCTGTTCGGCGCACAGCGGCGATCGTGGCGAGCGATGCATCGAACGACAGGCGAGCGACACGTGGCTTTGAGCCGTTGATTGATCAACGCCATTTTGCCTGTTTTTCGTTCGGGACATCGCCTGTTCGGTGCGCTACAGCGAATGTGGTGAGCGATGTGTCGAACGAAAGGCGAGCGACACGTGGCTTCTGAGCCATTGACTGGTCAATGCCATTTTGCCTATTTTTTGTTTGGGACATCGTCTGTTCGGCGCGCAGCGGCGATCGTAGGAAGCGATGCGTCGAACAACAGGCGAGCGACACGTGGTTTTTGAGCCGTTGACTGGTCAACGCCATTTTGCCTAATTTTTATCCGGGACATCGTCTGTTCGACGCGCAGCGGCGAACGTAGCGAATGACAGGAGAGTGTGTGTCAAGCTTCAGATGAAAGGTGCATGGCTTGAAGTCTGTTGTGTGAGCATCTGACAAGTTTCTGGCGGTCCGACTTCTTGGACGGTTTCACTTCTGTCATTTTGCATTTTTGTCACTTAGGATTCTGCACCTTTTGGGCTTCCTAAGGGACCATCACGCTTTCGGCCCAAGCCCCCCAAGATTGGCTATAAATCCCCTCCTCCTCTTCTCATTTCACCTCACTCTCTTACTTTCACCTCATCTGAAAATTTCTTACTTCGGCGCTTGAGCGAGATTTCGCTGATCTTTTCCGTTCTCCGGCGAAGTTTCTGACCATGCACGTCATATCAGAAGGTAATTTATTTTTATTTTAAGAGATGTTTAGGGTATCTTCTGGTGAAGAGACCTCCCCCTTAGGTCGGGATGAAGTGCCATCACCAATCGCTTCTTCTAGGGTCGACAAAGAGTAGGGTGTTGTGGTTCAGCCTTCGCCGGTAATAGAGACAATTGTGGAGAGAGAGAGGAGGATGGACGAGTTCGGGAGGCATTCGACATCGTGTCTCGCTTGGGAGGGGTTTGACAATACAGCACCGAAAAACTGAGGCGTGTCGAGTAAGGCATGGGTCGGTACAATGAGGAGAACGAACCATGAGAGCACACCAAGGCAAATTATATTGTCTCCGTACTTACGGTGGTGGACCTTCGCACCATAAGAAAGTGCTTCATGATCCCTCCGAAGTTTGACCTCATTCTTCCTGGCTCCGGGGGTTAGATCCTGCACTTCTTTCTCCCCCGATCTATGCCTGTTTCCCTTCGACGCTTTAAACGAGGGTCTCCTCCTTCCCCTTCATCCGTTCGTAAGGGAAGTGTTGCGATGGTATGGTGTTGGCCTGATTCAGCTTATGCCGAACATGTGGAGACACGTTACGGGGTTCGTGCTGCATTGCCAGGCTGCGAGGATCGAGCCATGTCTCAACGGTCTTCGTCGGTTATATAACTCATCAGAAGACGGGACGGAGTATCAATTTTATCTCACCAATTCTATCTCACGTTACGGAGTATCGAGTCAAGTTAGTCGATATCCCCGACTCAGTGAAGTATTCGAAGGACAAGTATTTTCTAATATGGAGTAAGGAGTCGTGGGACATCCCAATGGTCTATAGGGAGGACGTACCAAAGAGAGCGAAGGCGGATCCGTCTCTTAGCCCCGAAGAAGATAGGATGGTCGGAATTCTTTTGGATCGATCGACACTGCACTGGAAAGAAATCTCAAAAGATAATCTCTTTGGGGGGGGGGGGGGTCTAAGCTTGATGAACCCTAGTATGAATTTTCTTTTTATTTGTCGTCATCCCTTAATTTGCACGAGTTCTTCAAATTTTTCAACACTTGTCTTTTTCTTGCAGGAGACCCAAGCATGGACTTTGACGACATCATGAGTAGGCATTCCGTCCTGAGTAATAAAGCGGGTCGATGAGAGAAAGAGGAAACGCACAGTCGTTCGACCGTCGGCATCGAAGGTGACAAGGGGCGTTAGCGGTGCTACTCCCATGGTGGATTTAGAGTTCGCGCCTGTGGCTCCGACCGTTTCATCAGTTGGAGATCTCCCCCTTTCGGTGAAGCTTGCTCTTGAAGCTCCCCCTCTCACTGAGGCGGCCGAAACGATCCTGACCGATGAGTTAAAGAGGATCTTTGACCCTGATTGGCAAGTGCGGAGGCACGATGGCTTCCTCGGGGACTCGATGAGCTGCATGGATGCTGTTTGTTACTTGGCTATGCCCAAGGACAAGGCCTCCATGGAGCACGGACTGTGGGCGACTCGGCTTTGGAGATTGCAAGGCGCAAATGACCGTAAGTGTTCAATGCTTTGCTTAGTCATAGGTCTTATTTTGCACACTTCCCTTAGTCGTTTGCGCGAGATTCTTGTTCCACTTGTTCTCAACCTTTGGTTCTTACTTTCTCACAGGCAATTTGCCACTTTAGCTACCTGCTGAGGCAAACGACGGAGCAAGAGCGGGAGTTGAAGGCCGTGCAAGACCGGGAGAAGATCGAGCGGTCGAGGGTGAAGAAAGAGTCTGAAGCGGCCGCTCTCTTGGCAGAGTCTCAAGATACTAAGATCACTCTGCTGGAGGCATCGCTGGCGATGGCGAAGGAGAGCGCCAAATTGGAGGAGGAAGTCGCTCGAGAAAGGGCTGCAGAGAGGGAAAAAGTAGCTCGGGAGAAGAAGGCAGCCATACGAGAGGTGGAGGCCGCGGCGGAGAAGAAGGTCATCGGATATTTGGAGAAGAACATGCGTAAAGCATATGCCAAGGCTTTGAACGACGTTGGCGAGCGCATCCCTGACTTTGATCGCTCGGGGTACCGCTTGTTTCCTGACAAGGAGGAAGATGGCGAGGAAGGGGAAGAGATAGACGGCGAGGAGGGGGAAGAGGATGCTGTGGCGGACCCCCAGACGGCCATAGTGATGGTGCCAGAGGTGGCCGAGGGGAGCGGCCACGCCCCAACACCCCTCGTAGATTCGTCCGCCGAGGTGGACACTTGACCTTCTTTGCAGCTTCTTTTATCTTATTTTTAGTCGTAGATTTCTCTTTGTGGTTTGATTGTAGTGATGCCTAATAGCGAACTGGCCACCGCTTTTGTATCTCTACTAAGTAATGCAAACTCTTTTTGTGCAAGAACACTTGTTACTTTTATTCAACATTGAACTTTTATTCAACAAAGAACTATCTTGTAGCCCTAGTTGGATATGGAGTCATGTTTTTAGATTTGTCCCGAGCTAAGATATTTTCGTCTCTTTTGTTGGATTTTCCAGGTCAGCGAGGTGCCACGTCTTCATTCTGAGCTTGGCATTGTCAAATTGGGGTTATCCCGGTCCTAAGAGATGCTTTATAAGGTCGAGCGAGAGGCAGGTCATTTACGGGTGACCCTAGCTCGTCGAGATATTGAGATGAAGTGCCTTGAGGAGATGACTCGTGAAGTGCCACCCGAAGGCAAGGATTCCTGCCCCTCGATGGCCGTCAGCCAAGGCTTGATACTCAAGTTCCTATGTCACTCTCTATTCGAGGTGAGATCCGAAAGGGACGAGTTGAAGAATGTGGTGCTCGAGAAGAGTCTGGAGGCGGCGCATCTTCGAAGGACTATCTTGGATGTTTCTCGTGGGGACAATTTGGGCAGGATGCCTTGCTTGAAGATTAAATTGACGGATGACTCATTGAACGAGCGGGTCGTCGAGCTAGAGGTAGAGAACCTTCGTCTGTGACGGCTTTCTGAGGGGAGTAACGTCAGAAGCACTTCATGCCCATGGGATGAGAATGCTCAAGGAAGGTCGTTCCACGAATTAGCACTTCGTTCATCTCCCGTCTTGCGACATCTTGGGGGCGCGCAAAGTGGAGTGGCCCGCTCGTCGAGTGGAGCGTCTATTGGGGCAACTGTTAGGCTCTTAGGAGCCGACGACCCTACTCGGCTCGCGGGGTTAGAGACCTCCGCAGAAATGAAGCGACAACACCATAGCGCTCGCCGGCTCCGCATGTCACTTAACCGAAGTATCCCGCTCCCTAAGAGGGGCTAGGGCAGAATTTTGTAATCTTGTAGTCTATGTTTCATATGAGTTGCATCTTGAATCTTGATGAAAATAATGTATGAGTTTTTGGTCTATAATTAGATTTGTATCCCAAATCTTGATGAAATAATATATTGCATCCTTTGATCTGGTAATGAGCTTTTTTGAAGAGTTTGTGTTTGGCTAACTTTCGGAAGAGGAGTTCAACAGTTGTAGGAGCAATTTCTAATGGTGAGCTACTTTGTACTCGCTCGTTCGCAAGTAGCAAATGTGGTATCGAACCAATTGTTGGACTCCGAACTTGTCATTTAGAGAGTATCAACAATTGTAAGAGCAATTCCGAATGGGGAGCTACTTTGTACTCGCTAGTTTGCAAGTAGCAAAAGTTGCATCGAACCAAGTGTTGGACTCCGGACTTGTTGTTTAGAGAGTATTAACAGTTGTAGGAGCAATTCTGAATGGTGAGCTACATTGTACTCACTCGTTAGCAAGTAGCAAAAGCGGCATCGAACCAAGTGTTGTACTCCGAACTTGTCGTTAAGAGAGTATGTGCTAGGTGAAATAACATTAAGACAATAGTTTTTTTTCTGAGAGAGAGAGAGAACTGCTTTTTATTAAAAATAACTACTAAGTGGCTGCTTCTGAGTTGCAAGCCACTATTACATTTGCAAAAAATAGACTAAGTAAGAAAGGAACGACTTAGAAATGTTTTAGAGCTAGCTAGAAGTTGCTTGGAGCGGTATTTTGACACCCTTTTGGTACTTTAATAAGTGCTCCACATTCCATGTCCTTGTCACTCTCTTGCCCCCCGAATCTTCAAGTTGATAGATGCCAGGTCGAACAACTTTGGAGATCCTGTATGGTTCTTCCCAATTAGGTGCTAATTTGCCTTTCTTGCTTGGAAAAGAAATTGACAACTTTCGGAGCACTAAATCTCCTTCTTTGACATTTGTTGGGCAGAATCTCTTGTTGTCAGATTGCTCGATTCTACGTCGATAAGTTTCTTGCCGAATGGATGATCTCTTGCGGATCTCATCGATTAGGTCCAAGTTGCCACGAAGCTCATTCGCATTTTGCTCTTCATTGTAGGCGATCAAGCGGGGGGGAGGTAGCCCGACCTCTAGTGGGATAATGACTTCGGAGCCGTAAGTGAGGTTGAAGGGAGATTCTCTCGTGGGGATCCTCTTCTTAGTGCGATAGCTCCAGAGCACATTGGGAAGCTTCTCTACCCATAAACCCTTAGCAGACTTGCTCAGTCTCTTTTTCAGATCGGGGAGAATTTACTGATTGGCATTCTCTGCCTGATCGTTGGACTGTGGGTGGAAGACCGAGAAGAATCGTTGCTAAATGCCCAGGTCTGTGCAAAAAAGTGCAAAAGGCTGCCCCCGTAAACTAAGTTCCATTGTCCGTTACCAAGATTCGAGGCACACCGAATCTGCAGACAATGTTTTTCCAATAAAAACGCTGCACTCTATTCTCCGTGATCGTCGCTAGGGGCTCAGCTTCGATCTACTTAGAGAAATAGTCGATTGCTACAACAAGGAACTTTAGTTGGCCCGGCACTGGAGGGAAAAGCCCGAGTAGGTCCATTCCCCACATTGCAAAAGAGATTGGACTGGATAGAGATGACAGCTGGACCTGAGGTAAGCGGCGGATTGTTGAGAACTTTTGGCAAGGGCCGCATTGGTGAACGTATTGTTCGGCATCGCTAAGGAGAGTGGACCAGAAGTATCCATAATTCAAGATTTTGCAAGCGAGGGACCTTGCTCCCAAGTAAGCGCCACACATTCCTTCATGGACTTTCTTCAAAGCATACTGGGCTTCTTCGGGGGAAAGACATTTCAAGTAGGGTCTGCCGTGTACTTGAGTGTAGGAGCGTTTGTACAGGACGCCCTCAATGAGTGTGTACCGCTCGGCTCTGGTCCGGATCTTTCGAGCCTCTTTAGGGTATAAGGGGAGGATCCCATATTTGAGGAACTCGAGTAGGGGCCTCATCCAATTCTCCCCGAGTTCTAAGGGAAGCGTCTCCATTGGCTCGGGATCTTCTTCCTCGATGCTGGGTCTCAGAAGAACTTCTATTTAGACAATTTGTTCAAGCCCTTAAAGAAAAAAGGAAGCTAGCTTCAAGAGGGCATCCGCCTGCGCATTCTCTTCTTAGGGATTTTGCTGGAGTTGCGCATCCTTGAAAGAGACCATCAGTTCTTTGACTTTGGCCAAGTACTTGGCCATGCGACCGTCTCGCGCTTCGTATTCCCCTGATACCTGGTTCACCACCAGCTGCGAGTCGCTAAATATCTTGACATGCTTGGCCCCAGCCTTGCAAGTCATACATAGGCCGGTTATAAGGGCTTCGTATTCGGCCTCGTTGTTGGACGCCCGGAAGTTGATACGGAGTGAGTATTGGAGGATGAAATCATCTGGGCCCGCTAGGATGACTCCTGCTCCACTCCCATCGGCGCACGAGGACCCATCAACATACAGTGTCCAGAACAGGGGTTCCTCTATTGCTTTACTGGTGTCGAGAATTGTGCTCTCTACTCTGAACTCCGCTAGGGCTTGGGCCTTGATGGCGGTTCGAGGCTGATAGCTGATATCATGCTGGCTCAACTCGATGGACCACTTCATAAGGCGCCCCGAGGTCTCGGGCTTGTAGAGAACTTGTTTGAGGGGCTGGTCAGTAAGAACGACCACCAAGTGAGACTCGAAGTAGGGGCGGAGCTTTCGGGCCGCCATGACCAACACATAGGCCAACTTCTCTAGCTTCGAATAATGAAGTTTAGTGTCCCTGAGGACCTTACTCACATAGTAGATAGGCTTCTGCGTCTTGTCATCTTCTCTCACTAGAACGACATTGAAGGTCTGCTCCGAAGCGGCGAGGTATATGTAGAAGATTTCCTCGGCTGTTGGGGGTTGACTAAGTAGGACTTGAGCTGATCAAAGGACTCTTGCTGCTGTTGTCCCCACTCAAAACCTTTAGCCCCCCTGAGGACCTTGAAGAACGGGAGGCATTTTTCTCTGAACTTGGAGAGTAAAGGCCCTATGGTAGTGAGGCGTCCGGTGAGTCTCTGAACATCTTTAACATTAGAGGGGGGAGCCATGTTGAGTATGACCTGAATCTTCTCGGGATGAGATGTCGAAAACACATTTGTTTGGCTTCAGTCTCATATTGTGTCTCCTTAACACGTTAAATGCCTCTAGGAGATCAGAGGCATGATTTGATTTGTGGACGCTCTTCACCAACATGTCATCTACATAGACTTCCATGTTCCTCCCTATCTATTCCTTAAAGACCTTGTTAACAAGGTGCTGATAGGTGGCACCGGTGTTGTTGAGCCCAAAGGGCATGATCCGGTAGCAATATAGACCCTGATCGGTGACGAAATAGGTCTTCGGAATGTCTGGAGGGAAAATTCTGAACTGATTGTACCCATAAAATGCATCCATGAAGCTTCAGAGTTCGTGCCCTGAGGTTGCATCAATCAGGGAAACGATGCTCAGGAGAGGGAACGGATCTTTGGGGCAGCTTTGTTTAGATCCATGATGTCAATGCAAATCCTACAGCTCCTGTTGGCTTTCTTGACCATCATGACATTGGACAGCCATTCGGGATAGTTGACTTCCTGTATGAACCGAGCCCTTAAGAGCTTCTCAACCTCTTCTTTGATAGTCTGATGGCACTCGGGGGCGAATTTGCGTTGCTTTTGCTAGACAGGTCTGGCTCTCGAAGCGACACAGAGGTGGTGCATGAGGAGCTCTTCGGAGATTCCCGGCATGTCAGTCGCTGTCCAGGCGAACAGATCGCGATTTCCCTTTATACGGTGGATAATGTCGGCTCTGACGGGAGGATGATGGTTGCTAATCTAGAACATCCTGGTCGGATCTCCCTCTGAGAAGGCCACCTCTTCCAGCTCATCGAACGGTTCTAATATAGGTTGGCTACTCCCTTGGGGGAGTTCAAGAGCTTCAAGGGAGAGGACCGGTCCTCCCATCGAGGCCATATAGCATTTGCGAGCCGCTTCCTGGCTCCCTCTGACTTCTCCCACGCCTGCTGTGGTGGGGAATTTCAGCTTCATGTGATAGGCCGAGGGTATGGCCTGGAAAGGAGCTAGGCCTGGTCGGCCCAGGATGACATTGTAAGCGGCCTTCACATCTACCACCATAAAATTCATCGGCTCGGTCCGGGTGGTTGGAGTTTTACCAGCAGTTACGTCGAGAGTTATGACACCCTCGATCATCACTGGCACCCATGTGAATCCATAGAGAGTGTAGCCGGCAGGCTTAAGTCGATCCCTGGATAGCTTAAGACCCTAAAAGGCCACAATAAAGAGTATGTTGACCGAACTCCCGTTGTCGATAAGGACCCGGTGCACATTAAAGTTGGCCAGGTGGAGGTTTATTACCAATGCATCACAATGAGGCATTCGGATGCCCTCTAGATCTCTATCTAAAAAAGTGATAGGGACCCCAAGGCCTCTGGGGAGAGGATGGTTTTGCACGACTCTAGGGAGAGGATGGTTTTGCACGAAATTTACTTCCCGGACGAAGGCTTTTCGGGAGGAGTTTGAATCCTCCCCTATTGGGCCTCCGTGTATGAGATGTAGTATAGCCTCAGCTTCAAAATCCGGGGTCTCGGCGTTCCGCTCGATTTGCTTATTAGCTCCCGTGGGGGGCGGAGGAGGATCTGCCCTGTCTTTTCTCATGAACCTGGAGAGTTGTCCTCTCTGAATAAGGGCCTCGATCTCGTCTTTTAGGGCCCGACAGTCATCCGCGTTGTGGCCGTGGTCCCTGTGGAAGTGGCACAACTTGTCCCTGTTCCTTTTTTTTCTCGGAGTGTTCATCATTGGAGGTGGTGGGAGAAGACCTTCTTTTCTTACCTCCATCAGGATAACTGAGACACTCGCATTGAGGGGAGTGAATTTCTCGAAGTAGGGAGGAGGGCAACGCTGGCCTCCATTGTCTTTCTGGAGCTTCTTAGCTCCTTTTTCTTCAGTGCCTTTCCGTTTGTTCCCGGAGGACGATCCCTTAAGAGCGGGGAGGGTGAGAGCCTCTTCCGCTTGGATGTATTTATCACTCCTAAGCAAGAGTTCTGAGAAATCCTGAGGAGGCTTCTTGGCAAGGGATGCTCTGAGGCTGTCGTTAGTGATGTTGGATTGGAAGGTGACAGAGGCCACGGACTGGTCCAGGGAGGTGATGGATCAGGCCTCTGCGGTGAAATGTTTAACATAGTTTCTTAGCCGCTCGCCCTTCCTTTGATGAAGCAATAGCAAAGAGGTGCTCGTCTTTTCAGCCTGACGGCTGCTTACGAAGTGAGTGAGGAAGAGCCCTTCGAGTTGGTCGAAGGAGAAGATGGAGGCCGGGGCTAGTTATGAGTACCAATCTCTTGCTAGCCCCTTCGGGGTGGCCGACAAATTTTTGTAGAGAAGCGCATCAGACGCCTGGTGTATCATCATAAAAGTTTTAAAACTCTCGATGTGGTCAGCGGGGTCGGACTCCCCGTTGTATGATTCGAAATGAACGGACTTGAAGTTCTCTAGGACTGGTGCTTCCATTATGGTTCGGGAGAATGGAGGCCTGCTGGGACGGAAATTCCTCACCCGTTGCTCTTCTTCTCTATCCAGTCGGCCAAGACGCCTCTCCATCTCGTGGAGACGGTTGTAGACCGAATCTTACCTTCGATCATACCTTCCTGAGGCCCGAGACTCGTCCTTACACAGAAGGGGACTGAGAGTGCGATGACGATAGCTCGGGGCAGGTTAAGGACTGGGAGTACGGTGTCGATAGCTCGGGGCAGGTTGAGGACTGGGCGCATGCAGATCGTGGTCAGGAACAACAATGAGGGCCCTCAAGACTGCCTCTTGAAATTGCTGGAACTCTGCCCTTGTAACAGGTGTCTCCCGCTCTCGGTGGTCCGATTGGACAGCGGCTTCTCCTTTGACGATGCTGGGGGGGACTCCCTTCGCCTCCTGGGAGAGTTGGACCTTCTGCGATCTGGACTGCGGGGGGATCGGGCTCTAGGGGATCAGATCGCTGGATCCCTTTGATGTTCTCGGTGGGGTATCCCGTCATGGGTCTGCCTCTCATCTAAGCTTGTAACACCCCATAATTTTCAAAATATATAATATAGCATATATAGTGATAATATATGGTGATTATATATATATGGCATAAAGTGTAAAAAATGTGAAATGATGATGGGGGGCCCACGACTATTGTAACAGCAAAGGAATGTTGTGCTTGCCCCTATGACGTGCTAACGTCATTCAGCTGATGGGGCCCACCATTTGAGAAGAAAAAATAGAGGATCTGCGCTCTGTTGCTCTGATGACGTGGCGCCCAAGGCTAGGACCCACGTTGACCTGTTGTGTGTTGCTCTCGGAGAGAGAACATGATATGTGAAGAGAAATAGTCCCATATCGGGATTGAACAAGAATATAATATTAATAAATAATAATGCCTATGATCAAGAGTCACCAATTTTATTAACCACCTTTTGAGAGGCAGCCTGTGGTGGGCAGTTGTACTGTACTATAAATAATTTCTCTTCTAAATTGTATAAATTGTCTGAGCTCGGGGTAGGGGTGTTACAAATGGTATCAGAGCCAACTTTCGATATCGAGTGTGGGTACTGAATGGTGGTTATGTCTGAGATGGAGCTAGCAGATGTACTGGTAGGTATGTCTGAGAGGGAGCGAGGTTGGGATAGGTCGCCGGGGTAGGGGACTGTACAATTAGCAGAATCATGCTACTGTACAGCTAGCAAAATCATGGTACACCATTTCCACATTAGCTAGAAAGGAGATCCTGCACTAGATTGTGCATGCCCCGTGCTCAGCGAGGATGCTGATTTCTGAAGGGGGTGTGTGTGTAACACCTCGTAATTTTCAAAATATATAATATAGTATATATGGTGATAATATATGGTGATTATCTATATATGGCATAAAGTGTAAAAAATGTGAAATAATGATGGGGGGCCCACGACTATTGTAACAGCAAAGGAATGTTGTGCTTGCCCCTATGACGTGCTGACGTCATTCAGCTGATGGGGCCCGCCATCTGAGAAGAAAAAACAGGGGAGTTGCGCTCTATTGATCTGATGACGTGGTGCCCAAGGCTGGGGCCCACGTTGACCTGTTGTGTGTTGCTCTCGGAGAGAGAACTTGATATGTGAAGAGAAATAGTCCCATATCGGGATTGAACAAGAATATAATATTAATAAATGATAATGCCTATGATCAAGAGTCACCAATACGGTTAACCACCTTTTCAGAGGCAGCCTGTGGTGGGCAGTTGTACTATACTATAAATAATTTATCTGAGCTCAGGTTAGGGGTGTTACAAAGCAGGTCCGAAGATCTATCACATGCTGCTTGTTGACAATGATGTGCCAGAGATCCTTTGGCATTGGGGGACTATGCGAGGCCATGGAGTCGGACGAGGGGTTGTGTATCGACACATGGTCATGAGGAGGAGGTTGCCCCTATCGACTTTGGCAGGAGGGTCCCGCAGCAGCCCTTTGTGGCCCTTAAGGAGACTGTTGGGGCTGAGGTTGCTGAGGAAGGGGCCGTCTAGGCTGCGATTGCTGGACAGATTGAGGGAGAGGCTGTCCAGGCTCCTGGACTTGTTGAGCGGTTTGAGAAGGAACCTCCTGGAGTGGAGGAGGAGAAGGAGGGGGAGTGGCTTTGCGGTTAGAGACCGTTGTCTTCCTCTTCTTGGAAGGCATAGCTTGAAACTATTTTGGCTGATGAAATAGGACTGGATTGCTTTTTCTGCCTTCGCACAGACGGCGCCAATCTGTTGCTGCTGGATTTTAGTGTGGGAGCAAACAGATGAATTTGTGGATTCTTGAAGGAAACAAGCAAGCAAACCTGCTGACTTTTACTGGCGTGTTGACTGGTTTCTCGCTGCTGCCGTGAACCTGCACAAAGTTCGATACATTGGGATGGATCCCAGTGACGAACCCTACAATGCTCTTGTCAATAATCAGAAAGATTATGAAAAGAGCTTTAGGTAGAAAAAGATTGATTACCTTGTCACGGTGGGGGGAGAGAGATATTTATAGTCTCCTTAGGAACCAGTTTCGAAATAAGGATAAATCTCTACTTCCGGATGTGTATGGATAAGAAGAGAATTTTACTCGTTTCGTTTTAAAATGGACTGTTTAAACTGTCTCTTAGGGATAACCACGAATTTGAATTGCTCTCTATCCATCTGGGTTGGTTTGTAACGGGTCGCTACCCATACCCAGTAAGACAGATCCATTTTTGGGCTATTGGGCTTTGAAGAAAAGAACTAGTTCCCAATTCGGACCCGTTTGTAGATGAAATTACCGTTTAGCCCCTGAAAGCTTTAATATTCGTGCCGATTCGAACGGCTCCGATTTAATCCTATTTTTAGCCATATCAAATACAAATCTCTCTTGAAAATGAATGGTTGAGATTAGATCCTTGATTGTCTACAAATTACAGATGGTCTACAAATTATACTATCATAACTCTCACATTATAGTATTAGAGATTAGAGATGTATATTTCTTTTGATAAAGATATCTAACAATTGTAAGTTTTAAGTTAATTTTTCTTCGTATCAAATTAACTATGGGGTATAATAAAGTATGAGAAATATCAATAATATATTTCTGTAGTTATTTTTAGCTAAAATTTGGTGTAACAACATGAAACATGTCTAGCTTATACATATGAAAAATTTAACAAGCAATAATGAACTGCTAAGAGCATCCACAGTCGTTTGCTATATATGCCAATTTGCCATTTTTTAGCAAACGAACGTCTGCAACGGTTTCTCATTTTGCCATTTTATAGCAAACTTTCTATTCTTGTTTCTCAAATATGAGAAACGAAATACCATTTCTCAAATTATAAAGGACGGGATATTATATCCTGTCGCTCCGATTTAATGATTATTTAATCGAGTGAGACGGAAGAACACATACCGTCTAAATAATTTTAATTAATTTTTTTAAAAAAAATGGTCGGATGGGGAAACATACCCCGTCCGGGATATGATACCCCGTCTCCCCACTTAATTTTTTTTTTTTTTTTTATGATTCCCTCAGACGGGGAAACATACCCCGGCCGGGGTATGAATCCCCGTCCCTCCCAATTTCTTTTTTTTTTTTTAAATATCCCCGTCCCTCCTCTGAGCAAGTTATCCAATGGCCATGGCTCACCTCTGAACCCAAACCCAAAGAAGAAGAAGAAGAAGAAGAAGAAGAAGAAGATATGCAAATCCACTCCTACTACCAACCGTTCTCCTCCTTCTTATCTTCTACTTCCTCCCACTTCATCCCTCCTCTTATTCATCATCTTCCCCATTTCAAACCCATATCCTATCACCTCTTCTTCAAGCTCAAAACCAAACCAAGACCCCATCACCTCCCTCTCTCTTCCCAATTTTGCAGTTGGGGTGGTTGTTTCCGGGAATGAGAACAAGTTGGATGTGAATGTTGGTGCGAATTTGTTGGCGACAATGTTGACGAAAGAGGTGATGCCGATGTACGAGAAGGAGGTGGAGTTTTTGTTGTGCGATATAAAAGATGTGGGTGAGAGACTAACTGAGAAGAAGAAGGGAGGGAGGATGGGGATTGTGAATGATGAGGAGGCATTTGAGGGGGAGAGGAGGGTCGGTAGGAGGCCGGTGGTGGAAGTGGGGACGGTGGTTTTTGCGGAGGTGTTGGGGAAGACGTTGAGTGGGAGGCCGTTGCTTTCGTCGAGGAGGATGTATCGAAGGGTGGCGTGGCATCGTGTGGTTTTTTTTTTTTTTAAATATCGTGTGAGGCCGTTGCTTTCTTTTTTTTTTGTTAAGGGTCTGTTTGGTTGGAGGGGAATGGAGGGAAGGGGAGGGGAGGGTAGGGTTTTTTATTACTTTTCTTGTTTGGTTCAATTTTTAGGAGGGGATGGGAGGGAAATGGGGGGGGTGCAACACCCCTCCTGAGCCAATTTTGGCTCCCCTCCAAAAGTGGGGGGATTTGGAGGGGAGAGAAAATAGGGCTAATTTTATAAAGTGTCATGACTAAATTGCCTTTTTTAAAAATTCTAAATCCTAAAAAACCACTCTTTCTCCCTACGACTGTTTCTCTCCCAGTCTCCCGCTCTCTCTTTCTCCCTATCCCGTGACTCCCGTCCGCCGTTCGCACGCCCCCTTCCGCCGTTCGCACGCCGCCGGCCACCGACCGCCGTCCGCCCCTTCATTCATCAAGGTATGTTGTTAACGATGTATTCTTGGTGGGTTTGGTGTTAGGTTTAGTTTGGTTTGGTTGGTATTTTCTTCATGATCTATGATTGAAATTTTTCAAGTGAATCAGATCTTCTGCTTTGAATTATTATTTGATGTATTCTCTCTTTCTCCTTACTTTGAATCAGATCTCATGAATCAGATCTTCAAGTGAAAATTTTTAGCATATGTAGAATGTTTGTTCTTAGTTGAGATTTTAATACATTGTTTCAATTACATAATAATTTTTTAGGCTCTGAACATACATTTTTAATACATTGTTTCAATTATATAAATTTTTTTTTAGCATCTGTAGAATGTTTGTTCAGATTGTAACTAGTTGTGTACAATGTTTCATTCTAATTTAATTTTATGAATGTTTCATTGTGTCAGATGGATAATCAAGATTGGAAAATATTACGCAATAGATAGTTTGATTTGCGCCGAAGAGCTGTAGCAACATTCATATGTGTTGTTGCTTATTACTATGTTAGGATGTCTCAGAAGAGAAAAATTAGTTATAGTATGAGTTCTGAGAGAGAAAGGGTACGTGAAGAAATAATGGGTCGAATTTGTAGCAGTGAAACTAGTAGAAATATATTAAGAATGGGTCCTCAAGCTTTCTTAACCTTGTGTGGTATGTTGGAAAATGAGGGTGGGTTACGACCCACACGATGGTCAAGTGTAGAAGAACAAGTTGCAAAAACAATTTACATATTAACACATAATGCTAAAAATCGTGAAGTGAACTTTTGGTTCCGTCGTTCTAGCGAGACGATTAGTCGTCATCTTCATCAAGTGTTGAGTGCTATCCTCCAATTGGAAGAAAAGTTCCTTGTACAACCCGATGGCTCAACAGTTCCTTCTGAAATAGATGGTAGCAGTAGATTTTATCCATATTTCACGGTAAACAGTTATTATTAAATTACTATACACTCAACCATTGTCATGATACATTAATATTTTATTAATCTAAAAATGTTGTCTCAGGATTGTGTTGGTGCCATAGACGGGACACATATACGTGTCAAAGTATCATCTAAAGATGCTCCCCGATATTATGGTAGGAAAGAGTACCCAACACAAAATGTGTTAGCAGCATGCACATTTGATTTAAGGTTCACTTATGTGCTCCCTGGATGGGAAGGCACTGCAACTGACTCAAGAATTATAAAGAATGCATTAAGACGAGAAGATAGGCTTAAAATTCCTCAAGGTAATTAAGACCTCATAATACACTGAAATTATTTATTTGTTTATTTTCAAACTATCACATTCATTATTTACTTTGGTTATAGGAAAATATTACCTTGTGGATTTTGGCTTCATGTTGACAAGTGGACTGATTACACCTTATAGAGGAGTTCGCTATCATTTGAAAGAATATTCAGCAAGAAATCCACCTCAAAATCATAGAGAATTATTTAATCTTCGTCATGCATCATTACGCAATGCAATTGAAAGAGCCTTTGGTGTATTAAAAAAAGATTCGAAATTTTATCAAATTCAACAGAGCCTACTTATGGAGTCAAAGCTCAAAAACTAATCATTATTGCATGTTGCATTCTCCATAATTATCTAATGAGCATAGACCCAGATGAAGATCTCATAGCTGAAGTAGATGCAAAACTTGCAAATGAAAATGTATCTCACGACAATTATCAAGCTCCAAGAGGCAATAATGAGGAGGTTGCTCAGGGTGAGCTTATTAGAGATAGTTTAGCAAATCAAATGTGGACAGATTATCAAAATGATTGTTTAGACTGAATTATGATGAGATTTTATGTTGTTGTTGTGGATTTTTCACATTGCTGTATGTTGTCTTTCCTTTAAGTCAGAAGTTTTAAATGTATGATTTAATATTGGTATGTTGTAATGCTGATTTTGTTTAAATGAGACATGAAGTTTTTATTATTACAATGTTAATTTTTTCCTTCTCTAAATTTATTAATTTTGTTTATGCTATATTTAATAAATATCACAGTATGGCACCAAGAAAACAATGATCGACAAACAATGGTAGGGAAAGCTTGACCTGGACAAGAGACATGGATGATGCTCTTATCGATGCTTTCATGCACGAGTGTGAAAAAGGTAACAAAGTTAGTGGTACCTTTACCACCACTGCGTACGATAACATTGTGAATGAGCTTAGTGTATTGTTTGGGAGGAAAATTGACAAAGATAAGGTGAAAAATCGTTGGAAAACATTGAAAAAAAAACTTTTCAGATGTCTACGATATTTTTAAAAATGGTATGAGTGGTTTTGCTTGGAATCCAACTACTCATTTATGGGATGCTGAGCCTGAAGTGTGGGATGCTCTGATACAGGTAAAGTTTCTTAAATCTTGTTTCTCACATTGAATATATCATTATTAAGTTAGTGGCTAACATGCAGTAAAATTTACATTTTTCTAGTCAAAACCTAAAGCATCATACTGGAAAAATACTCCAATTCTGAATTATGAGAAGATGGTGAAACTTTATGGGATTAATAGAGCTACTGGAAAAGAAGCTGAGACTGCATCTGAGATGAGAAAACGAGGATATTCAGCCACTGAACAAGACTTGTTTGAATCCATTGATGATCTTGATAATCGCATCACTCGGAATGAGGTTTTTTTGGAGAATATTGATGCTTTTGTTGATGATGGTAATGGTAACAGTTTCAATTTCTCAGCTCCTGAAATGCAATCACAAGAACCCTCACCAACAGCAAGTACTGGCAGCAAAAGGAAGAAATCCAAAGTGGCTACCAACAAAGAGAAAGATAGTGAAGCAAGTGAAATTACAGGGACAATGTATGCTGTTTAAGAGGCACTAAGAAAAGGCAATACCATAATGAAAGAAGGCAATGGCATAATGAGAGAACAACAAAACTACAAGCTGCCTCCAATTTCAGGAGAAGAAACTTGGAATTTAATCAAAGAATGTGGATATGATAGAAACTCATTAGCTCAAATTTTTTGCTCTCTAATGAAAGATGTTGACAAACTCAGGCCAATTCTTCAATTGTCATCTGAAGCACGCAAGGCAGTGATCATGCAAATGGTCTTTGGCTCATTGGATCCCCCATCATCTTAGGATGGGATGGAAGGAACTATTATTGTCTTATCTACTTTTTTATTGTCTATGTTTTGGGAGGATGTTTTTTTTGTCTCTTATCTACTTTTATTGTCTATGTTATGGAACTTAATCAAAGTTCATGAATTTAATCTACTTTTTGTGTTTATTTTGTGTGTAAATGTAGATTACTTGCTTTGTGCACTTTTTCATTTGATTGATGTTTGCGATTTCACACAAAATTGATTGATGTTTGCTACTTGATGGCAGTTCACACAAAATTTTGGAAATGAATTGGTTACATTTAAGTGATGTTCAAGTTAGATGATCCATTCTGATCTGCAATCTCTGTTTTGTAAATTTGGATGACATTGATGTGTATTGCCTGCCAAAGAATCCTTTCTCATTGGCTTTGCTATATGCTTTATAGGTTACATCAGCATTTGGTTTTGAGAGGTCCTTTTTCTGAATCTAATTAAGTTGCTTTGGCTAATTGCAAGAGGTTGACATCAATTTGGTACCATGATTTCGATTTGTCGAAGCTGAAACTGGTTATGCAGGTTATGTGAATAAATTGACAAAGTTTATTTAAAACAAACTGGAAGTGGTTGTTATTTACTTTTTCCATTTCATATTAGGATGAATGTTGGCAACTCATTCAGTAACACTTCTTCCTATTGTTCAGGTATATGTAATGCTTGTGGAAACTCTTTCATTTCATAAAAATAAATTGTTATGATTGCATTAAGAAGTAAAGAGAATTACTATAATATTTTTGCGTCGAGATTTTTTTTTTCTTCTTCTATCTGTAAGTAGTACATGATGATTGACTGAGTCTTTTATGAACAACTGCATGTGTTTCCTCCCATAACTTCTGAGCTTCTTTCTCATCACTTGCTAAACTTGAGCATCTACTTTCATTACAGTCTGCGAAATATCTTCCTGTGTTTCCTGTTATTTGGGGATTTAAGGCAACATAGCATGTAGTTGATGCACCCTGATATATTCAAAGATTAGAACGACGTGATTCAATTCAAAATTAAAGTATGCAGCATCAAATAAAAATTCAGATATGAAATAAAACAAACCTGAGATGTTGATTTGAGAAATATTGATGCAACGAATAATATTGAATCTGATCAAAATTAAACCAAATAGGTTACTGATCATGAAACGCCAACTGAGAGGCTCTTTCATTTCATAAAAATAAATTGTTATTATTGCATTAAGAAGCAAATGACATTTCCTATTGATTTGTCATGATGATGCTCGCATGCCTCTGGTTTCATGTACACCACATCTAAAGTTTCTTTGTGTGGTAAGCATCACAGAAGTGAATTTTGCGCCATCTTAAATAGTATATTCTAGTTATCTACAAATTCATATCAGATAATTCACTACTCATTTTGTTACTTACCTTTTGTTTTCTGCAGAATTTTTTAATTGCTATATATTAACTCAGTCATTTTGCTCAGCTAATAGTGCAGATGTATGCATATGCTGATAGTGCTAATAGTGCAGATGTATGCATATGCTAATAGTGCAGATGTATGCATATGCATTTTACAAAGAAGAAGAGAAGAATGACCCAGAGTTTGCAAAGAAGCTTGCATCTCTTGCTGAAACAGCCTCCTCATTTCAGCTTTTTTATTAGAAAGATTGGAATTACAGTCCACCATTACTTTATAAAAGTAATTTGCTAGTTTCATGTCAATGTATGAATTTCTTATTATATGCAAAAGGGTATAAAAGTAATTTTATTATAAAATTCATTCCCTCCCCTTGTGAACCAAATAAGAAAATTATTATTTTCCCTCCCCTCCCCTCCTTTGAACCAAACAGAGTTTTCATTAAATTCCTCCCCTCTCTTTCCCTCCCCTTCCCTCCCCTCCCCTCCCCTCCTTTGAACCAAACAGACCCTAAGAGACGGGGAATGATTCCCCGTTCGAAAGAACATATACCGTCCTACGCCTTTTTAAAATTAAAAAGCGAGGGACGGGATATCATATCCCGTCTCTAATCCAAATGAGAAAGATTTAGCAAAGCACCACTGCACGATCCTCATCCAATTGTTATTACTGTAGCTGCCATTTTATAGCATATGAGAAAAACGACCGTGGATACTCTAATAAGCAAATATGAACCACCGAATTGTAGTCTAGATTGTATAGAGTTAGGAATGGGTAAAGTGGGTCTCAGATTATAGACTAGACTATAACGTAGCCCTGTATTCAAAATGAACATATTTATATTACGTAAATATATTAGTAACAAATTGCAGTTGACTTGATAAAGGTTGAGATTAAACCTAAAACTGAACATAATTAGGAGGGAGGTGACTAGGTGAACAGAGTTGGGGATGTTGGGGTTTTTCCATTTTATTCTGGGACCTACCAAGAATGGGCTCACTTTGTGCTTTCACCATTTCTTTAGAATTTTTTTTTAAATTTATGCCCTTCTTTAAAATTATTTTTTTAAAAAAATCAAAGTTGTCAAAGCATTTATAATCGGAAACTCAACAATTAACTCGAGATTATATGAAACTTCCTAGAGGATGCAACAGCGCTTTTTCAAAAATTTACTAAGCCCAACAGAGAGTTTTCTTCTCTGTGAAATTTTATATAACATTGTCGTTCTCAACAACAAATCTATTATAAAGAACATTGCCGTCGGGAACAAAAAGTTTCTCGAAGAAAAAAAAAAAAAAAAAAACTAGGTGTGTTGTTCTCAACGCGAGCACGAAATAACTA
Organism: Hemerocallis citrina; assembly: GCA_017893485.1. NCBI lineage: Eukaryota > Viridiplantae > Streptophyta > Magnoliopsida > Asparagales > Asphodelaceae > Hemerocallis > Hemerocallis citrina. The sequence goes on along the minus strand of CM030362.1, from coordinate 258,067,366 downwards.
AGCTCGCCGTTTCCCGTTAGAAACGGCATGTTTAGTTGTTGAGTCCCTGAGCATAAATACTTTCGCAACTGTTTTTTTTTTTTTTTTTGGGGCAAATATTTCGAAAAAATTGCATATATTAAAAAAATTCATTTATTTAGTTCTACCGGAATGAATGAGAGTAGGACTTATTCAGCACGTTTTTTGCGCGTACCAATTGACTTTTATCATCACTTGAAATTTGAGGTGCATTGACACAAAGATGTTATGCATTTTTTTTTTTTTGGGTACAAGTCAATAAATACTAGTCATGGAATTTTTATTGAACAAAATATGAGTTTTGGTGTTTATGTAAACTCGATTTAACATGGTTCATATTTAATTATTCTTATTTTAATTTTACTTTTTTTGGAGTGTCATGTGTGAATAGTGGTAGCTGTAACTTCTAGAAGAAGAATCACATGCATAAAAGTATTGACAATCTTTTGGCTATATTTAGTTTCTGTTTGGTATTATTGTAAATAGAATATGCTTTTGTTGAAAAGTATTGTTCAAAAGAGATGTATATATCTAACTTTAAAATTTTCTTAGTAAGTAAAAAAGAAATATTTAGAATCTAAGAATTTGATTAAGCATACTATTATACCAAACACCTAGTATATTTTGATTAAGCATACTATTAATTAAAATTTTCCAACACCTAGTTTAAGTCCAGAATTGCTTCCAGAGCTAAATAGTTTATAAAAAATTTGCTCAACAGAGCTTGGTATTGCTTTCATAGAGTATAAAATAAATTTTTAGAATCTAAGAATGTTTTCTTGGTAGAAGTTTGTTGGAAGCAAAGTATCCACATGATGGTATTTCAAACTGTGATTGATATAGTTTTGGAAGAATTGTGTATGGCCCTAAAAATAAAAGAATAAAAATAAAAAATTAAGTCAAGATATGATTTAGGGAGAATATCTATAAACAGTCGACTAAATAGGGTAATACTTTAATGCTTTTTTTCTGATTGAATTATTTCTATGATTGTGGTCAACTAGATCAGAAACTTCAGTCTCACTTCAGTCTCATTAATTGGACTTTTTTTTTTCTTTATGCTGCGTTTATCACTATGCATCTCTACATGCAATAATGAATAAATTGTGTTTTCTCTGAATAGTTGGTTAGTGTGTAAATTAATAGGACAAAATTTTTATAAAAATATAATTAACCTAATGAAGTATAAAATGCTTTAAAATAAGAAACTGGACAATTAATTTGGGATTGCAAGAGTAATTACTTTAATAAAAATAGAAAATAAAAAAACAAAAAGAAGAAAAAATTGCCGGTGTTAAGTTTCTAAGAAATGCTACAAATAATAGAGAAAACTTACTGGAAATTTGTTAAACATGACAGGAGAAATTAATCTATGCATGAAAATTTATTACACCTAAAAAATGAAGCATAAACTAGCCAGTCATACATTTACTGTACCTATGTTTTTTTTTTGCTTAATTAATAAATATGACACTGCATTTATTTTCAATGACATTTGGAATCTGATATTGCATAGATTAATACATAAACAACAGTTTTAAAGCGATATATTAGAGCATCTGGAGTCGTGGAGAGCCCAATTTTGGGCATTTGGCAAATGGAAATGAAAAAAATGACTTTGCATTGCAGTCGTCGAAAGCTAAAAATTGAATTTTTGAACTTCTTAAAATCTAAGACGAAAGATTATTTTTCGTCCCACGCCCAAAAAAAAAAAATTGTACAAATAAATTAGAACGGTCGGTGGATTAAATATCGTCAGTTGGGGGGAAAAAAATTTTGAACTAAAATGACGGGACGGGAAATGAATTCCCGTCCGTCGATTTTTTTTTTTTTTTTGTTAATTTCGAACCGACGGGAAATCATATCCCGTCCGACAAAAGTATTTTTTTTTAAAATAATGTACCGGACGGTACATAATCCCTCGTCCGATCATTTAAAAAAAAAAGACAAAGGGACGGGAAATAATCCCTCGCCCGATAATTGCGCGTGAAAATTTTTTGAGCACAGACGAACTTTTGTTCACCGTCTTTTACAATAATTTTTTTTGATGAAACGGATAGAGTCTGAAGACTCCAGCCATATAAATCAATAGATAATAACGAGTCTATACAAAGGGGGTTTTACCAGGAGTAAAACAATAAAAGAGAAGAAACTCCCTAACAAAAACGTAGATGAAACTATTCACAAGAATTTACGTGATACCAAAAAACACACTAAGGGCGGCTAACTCTGCTGCATAGAAGAGAAGAGCAGCGACTGACGCCCGAGATGAGGACCAGAAGGAATCTGGAGGCCTCGCCAACGCCCAGGGGAGCAAGCGCTCGTCACACTATCCTAGCGCGGCTGCACTGAAGAGAGAACGAATCTGGCAAGCTAAGACGCGCTGGGCAAAGCGGGAAACATACCGCCGAAAGCAAACAGACAACACTAGCTGCCGATGGGGGTGGTTCCCGAACCAAAGTCACCTGAAACCACTCTCAGATAGCAGGGAGGCCAAGGAGACGGAGTCTTCGCCGATGCAAAGGCAAAACCCTGCCAACACAATCCAACACTAACGAAAAATAGAAGAAACAACACCAAACCGCGGGCTGCTAATACCTGCGGTTGATAGAAGGAACGGAAAGGGAAAAATGGGGCATGCAAGCCCCTAACACCAACAAAAGTCACAGTTCCAACCCAAACATCAGCGCTGCACATGAAAGAGCAGCGACACACTCGCCACGAAAAGAAAAAGGAGGACCTCAAAGGGTCAACAAGCAAACACAACCAGTCAGCCAGCAACTAAAGCTGCGTCCCCATAGAATAATAAGCAGCTCAATAAATGAAAGAAAGATCAGGCTTAAACCATAAAACCAACTCCGATATAAAGCCAAGACACTGGAAAGAAAACAGCAAGATGTAAACCATTAAGCATTGGAACAAAAACGGCTGAAGTCCAACCACAACAGGGGCAAGAGAGATGAAGGCATCAATCAGTTTAAGAGCCACCTGAAGATAAAAAGCCAACAGAGAAAGAGGGGAAGAGCCCTGAATATACAATCTTAGCAGGCAGTTAAACATGGGAACAAAAATACATCCCAAACAAAAGTAACTAAAGCAGAACAAAATAAACCATCCAAATAAACAGGGGTCTAGGGGCCCGAGAGTGGTGAATAGGCAGCCGCACAAAAGAGGAATACAAGCCAGAATTCCTTGCCGCTCCCTACCGGGGAGAAGAAACCTGCATCCAAACGATGGAGAGGAAAAGAAAAAAAGTGAGCTCAATAGAAAGTAAAAAAAAACCCGAGTTTATAAAGCTTGCAGATTGCTAAGACAGGTAACAGAGTCTATTAATTTTTGATAAGCTAGAGAAGCATTGGCTTTGAAATTTGGGTCTGCTGCCCAAAGCTTAAAGAGAAATAAAAGTTCATCAATCAAAGATGCGATCGATGATCTACGATGCTGGAACAACCTAGTGTTCCTTTCCTTCCAAATGATCCAAATGATGGTTTGGATAGACAAAATCCACGCACTACGATGCATGGCGTTAAAGGGCGGGTATTCCCAACAGGATGCTAAAATGGGAGGGATAGAAACGGTACCCCAGGCCAGGGAGCAAATCTTCCACAGAGGAAGAATGAGGGGGCACCGAATAAAGAGGTGGTTAACGTCTTCCGATTATTGATCGCACAAGATGCAGAGTTGCCCCCAAGCCAGGTTTCTTTTGTTAAGCACTTCAACGGTAAGTAATTTGTTGTGAAGCGCGAGCCAGAAATTGATTTTCACCTTCAGGGGAGCACAGGAGTCCCAGAGGTAATGAGCGATCGGCGACCGTACACCTTGAGAGTTAAGGAAACGATAAAAGGAGTTAACCGAGAAAACGCCGGTAGAAGACCACCGCCAAGTGATACCCTCAGAAGGGCTCCACTCGAAGTTATTGAGGGAGTGGATGAGAGTGTCAAGCTCGTCAAAGAGAGATGCGGGAAGGTCAATAATGAACGGAACTATCCAATGCTGAGCATTTTCAACGATAATAACAGAGTCTGCCACCGTTGCCAACGGGAGTGTAGCCAAACGAAATAAGGAAGGATACGCAGTGGAAAGTTTGGTGTTACCGATCCACAGATCAGTCCAGAATTTGGCTGTAGACCCGTCAGAACAGGAGCGAGAGACGCTACAGTGGAAAGCTGAAGAAGCCTTCCACACCCCTTTCCAAAAAGGGGAAGCGTGGCGGGGGACTGCCTGTGGAAATTCCCACCAATTAAAAGAAATGGATCGATAGTTCTTGATGCACTGAATCCAGGGTAAATGATCGAGATGATGAAATCTCCATAGTCATTTACCTAAGAGTGCAATATTATGATCCCTAAGATCCAGTACACCCAGACCTCCTTTCTCTTTCGAGGAGCAAATCAATTTCCAATTGGCAAGATGAGAGCCAGGTTTAAAAGAGGCAGATCCGCTCCAGAGAAAGTTACTCCTGATTTGATCAATCCTCTTAATGACCCAGGATGGGATAAAGTAGAAAGACATCAGGAAGAGAGGCATGGCCGAGATAACGGAGTTAATAAGGATCAGTCTGCCTCCCCGGGAGAGAAATTTACCAGACCATACATTGAGTCTATTCTCTACTTTATCAATAAGCGGGAACCAGTCAGATCGAAGCAATTTACCCCATCGAAGGGGAATGCCTAAGTAGGTAATCGGGAAGCTAGCGATAGGACAGTTAAAGAAGTTGGACACCTCAACCTGGCGGTTAGGGGATCCGCTCAGCCAGAGGACAGATGATTTTTGGAAATTGATAGTTAACCCCGACGCCATTTCGAAGCAGTAAAGGAGAAGTTTGAGGTTGCGAAGGGAGTGGACAGACGGTTTGGAGAAGATGATCGTGTCGTCTGCATATTGCAGGTTGAGGACCCCCTCAAAGTGGGGGGAAGATCCGAGGCCTTCGATCATTTGTAAATTCCAGGCATTTCGGAGGAGCTTGCTAAACACGTCAGCAACAAGTGAGAAAAGAAGAGAGGAAAGGGGATCTCCCTGACGGAGGCCACACTTAACTTTAAACATGTGACCTTCCGAGCCATTGATAAAGATGGAAGAGATACCAGAGTATAAACTGGATTTAATCCAGGCTATCCATTTCGGACCGAAACCCCGGAACAAAAGGATGTCGAGAAGAAAATCCCAGTTCACGTTATCGTAAGCTTTTTGGAAGTCAAGTTTGAGAAGAATGCCCTCGGAGTGAGATCTGTGACAATTAGAAATGATTTCCTGTGCAGAAGCAACGCTATCAAGAATAAAACGATCCTTGATGAAACCCGATTGGGCTGAATCGATCAGAGGGGAGATGATCGCACCCAGTCTAGACGAAAGGACTTTCATAATGATTTTGAAAGAGGTATTGATCAAGCTGATAGGTCTGAAATTGGTCAATAGGTGAGCTCCCGATATTTTTAGGATGAGGACAATATGCGCATAATTGATGCAATCAAAAGAGAAATATCCCTGGTGGAGATCCTGAAACATTTTGAGAAGATCGTCCTTAAGCCAATCCCAAAATTTTTGGAAGAAAAAGGCAGTAAAACCGTCAGGTCCCGGTGCCGAGTCGCTTTTTAAGGCGAAAACAGCCAACTTGATTTCTTCCATAGAGAAAGGAGCCTCAAGGGCAGAGAGATCGTGAGTTTGGGTTCCATAAAGCTGGACCCAATCGAGCTCGATAGCACGGTGATTCTGCGTACCAATCAGATTTTTATAGAACGACAGGAATTCACGATGGATGTCTCCGTCAGTGGTGACATCAATCCCTTGAACGGAGATAGAAGAGATTCGGTTGCAACGTTGCCTATGCGAGGCAAAGTTGTGAAAAAAGGCGGTATTGGCGTCGCCTTCTTTCAACCACTTAATACGAGCTCTTTGGGCCCATTTAGAATGGTCTTGTCGGAGGATTTCTGCGTAATCTTGCTTGCAAGACAGTCGTTCTGAACGACAAGAGTCCGATAAGGGGCCTAATTCTTCCATCTTATCGAAGGATTCGATGGATTGAAGAAGGAAATGTTTAAGGAAAGTTGTGTTATGCTGTCTCTCCGAATGCCCGATTTTGCATCCGTGCCGGATGGCATGAAGCTTGAGGAGGATGTTGCCCAGCCCAGACGAACCGGTGACTGAGGCCAGACATTCCTCGACAAGTCTGACGAACAGTTGGTCTTGTAACCAAAGTTTTTCAAAGCGAAATTTGTGCTGATGATTGAAATGAAATTTGGAGAAAAGAGCGATCGGCACGTGGTCAGAGGAAGGATTGGGAAGCGCCTGGGAGAATGATAGAGGGAAACGGGCAGTTTGGTTTGCAAGACAAGGAAACGATCTAGTTTCGCGAAAGTTGGAGGGGAACGCTGGTTGGACTAGGTGAACGTCCTACCAGAGATAGGGATATCAGATAATTGCAGTTCACGGATGCAATCATTAAAGAGGCAAGATTGGGTATTGGAGAAAACGGGGTTTGATCTTTCAGAGACAAAACGAGTGACGTTGAAATCACCGCACAAAACACAGAGGTCGTTGGTGAATTGCTGAAGCGAAAGGAATTCGCTCCAGAATAGGGGCCGTCTCTCATAGGATGAAGGACCGTATACCGATATAATGGTAATGGGGCAATTGAACTGAGTCCAAAAAAGTTGGACAATTAGAAAGAAGTTGAGACGTTGCACAGCGATAAGCGAGAAACTCGCTTCTTTGAATCCAAACAGGATTCCTCCCCTCGAGCCGATAGCGTCCAGGGAAATCCACTTGGAGATCATGGATCCACCACTAGTGTGCAAGATCGATTGCGAGGGAGAGTCCAATTTGGATTCTTGAATGGAGATCATATCACAGCGGGAAGAAGCAATAAGGTCAAAAATTGCCCGTTGTTTAGTCGGGCAGTTTAGACCACGAATGTTCCATGAGACACTAATCATGATGCTGACCGTGCTCCAAAACTCTACGACGTTCTAGCTCCCTAAGGGAGCGGAGAGGGGAGAACTCAGAGGGGTTGATAAGAAAACCCATGTCTTGTGCTAGCGCAGCTAGATTGGTATCCGACAGTGAGTCGAAAACAGGGGAGTATAGAGATCCTAACTGGTTAATGGAGTAAAGGGGTAGGAGGGTGACGATGAGGGCTGTAACTCTGGGCTCTCGGCCCTGATATTAGCAGTGGGACAAGGGCTGTCGAGAGCCAAGATACTTTTTATTTTTTTAGCTCTAAGCCGAGCGCTAGATCTGACGAAGTGATGTGGAGCCTGATAAGGAGGTTTGCGCTCTGAGTTAAGGCAATCCGACTCTAGCGAGGCAGGAGAAAGAGGAAGCGAGGTGTCGGGGGTGATTGGAGTCGAATATTGAAGGAGGGCCTTGATCGGCTGGGAAATGTCTGACTCGCAGATATCCAAAGACAGGGGAGGAGAAGGAGAAGGGGGTGTCAACAAACTCCGGATCTTTGTTGCGATGATTGGGGAACACCAACCTCGTCGCAAAGGTCCGAACTCATCGATCATAAGAGCCGGATGTATCCGGAGAGAAGCCGTAAAGGCGTGATAAAACGATTTTAAAAGCAAAAGATTAAAGACCCATTCAGCAATAAAACAACAAGCGAAAGAGGAGCACTTAGCGGAAAGTAATCCAAGTACCTGTTTCGGGATATTCTGACGAGAGAGATCAGCTTCCTCCTCTAACAGCAAAGGATCCTCATCAACCCAAGATGACACTTTGGAAGCAGGAGAAGGCTTCAGCTTGGAGGGGAAAAAGCTGGGTCGGAGTGCTTCGGAGTGGGGAAGTGAGCAAGCTGTTGGAATTGTTCCCAATCTGAAGCAAAGTTCGGATTAACCTCCCAAGCTGGCCAAGGCGAAGAAGACTGCTTACTCTTAGCCAGAGGAGTGGGCGACACCGCCACTTTAGAAGGACAAGACATGGCCAATTGCAGGGCCTTAGGGGGGACAGGAAAGGAGGCAGCGGTGAACACTGGGGTAGAGATTGCAGCAGAAGAGGCGCCCTTCGCTGCTTGCCGCTCAGGGTTGATCCACAGGAGGTTGGGAGCTTTAGATGGAGAGATCTTAGGAACGGAAGGGTGCGCTGCTGCCCTGAAATGAGTAGTGAACTTGCTGCGACTAGCACCCCCACGTTCCGCTTTCACCGCGGCACACTTGGGTTTAGCCGATGAAGTACCTCCAGGGTGAAAAGTAGAAGACAGATCGGAACCAAAGTTCGGGGAAGACGAAACAGGGGGAGGACGCGGAGGGAGCTCCGAAGCTGCAAAAGTGTCATGATAGTGAACAGAGACGGTAAAGGAGGAAATACCATCAGACAAACAGAAAGCCTCGATACGAGGAAGCCGTTTGGGGCAACGGAAGATAGCTTCGACCTGCAGACTTCCTGATGCTAGTCTAGCCTTAGACGAGATGCTGACTAAATCTCCGATGCACTTGGCCATGTCTCCGACCAAACGAATGGAGTCACAGAATGGAGGGAGACCAACGAGGAATACTTTAGACTCAGAAAGATCAGAGCCTTGCGGCAGCGGCGGAATTAACACCCATTGACGGACATAAAGTGAGATAGAGCCAATAGTCAGAGACTGATTCGCGATAAGGTCCTCTAATATCTTGGGAGATGGACAACTTATCACCATATCGCCATTGGAGCAGATGTAGAGAACCTAATCCCAATCTTTGATATTACAGAAGTTACAAAGAAAGGAGTTCAGGGTAAAAAAGGGTACCGTGCCCCCAATGAAGGAAATCGCCCCGTAGGTACCAAAGTACTTCAAGTGATCCGTCAGATCCGCTTTGGGGACAAAAACGTGGGTGACTGGCTGGTTGGGGTGGCAAAGGGAAGCACTGGCAGATACCGCAGAAGAAGGGGGAATGCTATCAGCTTCAGAGGTACGAAGCTCCGGAGATGGAGTGGGAAGCAGAGGGGAGTTGGACGATGAAGGCAACTTCTGAGAAGAGGAGGGTTTGGGAGTAGGTAATTTACCACGGAGGGAGGAGAGGTCCACAGCACCGAGCACCTGCTCGGAGATAGGCGCTCCCCTGGGAAGCCCTAGAATCTTTTGAAGGGCATAGCAGTGTTGCTGAGCGTGGCCAGATTTCCGACAAAAGATACACTTCATCTTGTTAGTGCAATCAATCTTGAAGTGGCCGCACTGTAAGCAACGGAAACAGGTAGGCCAGAAGCGGTGAGGGTGAGTGGAAGGAGGGGCGTCAGAGGATTGAGAAGAGGGGGGAGAAGAGCAGGAAGAATTAGACGAGAAATATAGAGGAAGCTTCGCGAGACTGGGCTTTGGGAGGACAGAGACTACAGGCCTAGCAGCATGAGAAAGCCCATAGGAAAAAAAGGGCGCATCTGCACCGCTCGAATTAAAAAAAAAAAAATTCTTTTCACCACCTCAACCCAAGATACAGCCATGGGCCGCCCAAACAGGAGGCCCACTGAAGGAGGGGACGTACTGAGAGGGGAAGAGAGGGGATGCTCTCCTGGAGAGAGAAGACGAGCACAACGGCGTCGAGACTCCCACTAGAAGGGGGAGTGAGAATAAGGAAAGAGCACCTTGCCAAATTCAAAGGGGAAACGCGATCCACTGAGTGGAGGTTGCGATCGCCGCTCAAAATGCGGAATGAGATAAGATATCAGAGTGAGGCGCAATACGCAATCCACTGAGTGGAGGTTGCGATCGCCGCTCAAAATGCGGAATGAGATAAGATATCAGAGTGAGGCGCAATACCTCCGAGGGGAAGGGAGAGAATACACACCGCCTTACACTGAGAAACAGAAGGGGGGCGAGGAACCCCAGAAGACGATACCACTAAGATAACGCTCAAAGTACGCCCAAAAGCCAGCGAAGAATAACACAATAGAACACACAGCAGAAAAAAATACACAATTAAAAGGGCTTGGAAATAACTTACAGCGGGGGGCTTGAAAAAAAGGTGGGAGGAAAGAAACACCTGAACCTGTGGGGGCGGATCTGAGCTGCTCGGGCGGGTTGGAACCAAGCGCTGGAAGAGCAACTCGAGGGGCAACGAGAAGAAATCAGGGTGCTTGCCAGCGAGACGGGGGCTGGGAGCTAGCCGGAGAAAAACGGGGAACAAGATCTGGGACTGGGGGCGAGAGGACGCTCAAAATCGCAATAGGGGGAGGGGAAGCGAATCCACTAAAATGACGCAGAGAGCCGCTGAAAGGAAAAGGGTTTGGAGAGGACGCCGAGATAAGCAACTTTGAAGAAAGAAGGAGGTGGGTTGGAGTGCCCACGGCGACGAATCTGCACGCTCAAGGAAGAGGGGAGAAAGGAAACTTTTTTTCCTAAGAATTGAGCGAATTTCCACTGCTTTGAAATACCAAAATAAATTTTACGATAATTTTTTTAAAAAAAGTTTTCTAAAGGCAAATGATTTTGCAGTTTGGATTATTTTCAAGACAAAAATACCCTCCTATTGATTGGGCTCCTCCTTATATATAGAGTTGTAGTTAATCTTCAAATCTGAACTTCAAACAACCGATAAACATAACATCACCTCTGTCCCACCTCTTTTTTCTTAATTCTACTTCAAATCCAACAAAAATAAATGTTGATTCGACATTTTATTGGTCAGCTCAAATCAAATGGTCAAGCTAGTTCTGATCATAGCAATAGAGACAAACAACCTGAATCGGATACTCAAAATGTGGATTTAAGCGATCCAACAATGTGGACACCGTTAGTCGACAACCGGCCTCATATCTGTAAGAATATTATTGAAATATATTGTGGTGGATTTTGTACATTTAGGGAAAGTTGGAATGGTCCAATCAAAGCTTACAAGATATGCTTTCGTATCCCAGTAGTGAAAGAAATAATTGATAATAGTAGTTGGCAGCGTTTTTTCACAATTGATACGGAGAAATCATCCCATAAGATTGTCGAAGCTTTGGTTGAGAGATGGTGGGACACTACCCACACATTTCATCTCCCGTGTGGAGAGTGGGGATTTACCCCTTTGGATTGGGCGATGTTATCGGGAATATCCATCGGAGTCGGCGATCAACCACCATGTAACGACGGGGAATATCCATTCGAATTAGTATAGGTCCGCTTCTTTCCTAAACTTACTTCTGATGATTGGAAGTCTCGGGGAATACCACTACAAATAATTACCTATTTCCCGTCGTGTTGTTTTCCTTTGCCAGGTGTTTAAAAATGCCGGGGATATACCCCATGACGTTTCCAAAAACGCCACCACAAACGCCGTCCATTACCCCACCAGGGTTGATTTATGGAAACCCCGACGCTTCCAAACGCCGGGCAATGTTCAGGAAACCCTGGCATTTTTTAGTTTTTAACCCGGTGCTTTAACGTCGGGGTTATGATATCAATTTTTTTTTTTTTTTTGGGAATTTTATAATCCCCGACGTTTTAGAAACGTCGGGGTATCTTCAATCCCGACATTTGGAAACGCCGGGGAAGGTTTGTGATTTTTTTTTCCCTATTTCAAAATTCAAAAAAACAAATTTAATATTTAAATACACAAAAAAACCTATACACAATTTATAATAATGATCAATACGATATATTTCATAATTAAGCAGTTCACCGAAGTCATTATATAACAAAATTCAAATTAACATTAGTTTGATAACATACATACGAAATTTGTTTCGTTGATCTTTAATCTCATACATATATAAATTCTGATTTCCATTGTTCTTAGGGTACAAATTTGAACGAATAAATAAGACATAAAACACCACAAAAGAAGAAAGAAAAGAAACAAAAACATTAATAATTAAATCATGCACACGTGAGATCCAAATCCTCAATGTACACCACCATCTCAAGCTACCCGGAATTTAATAAGATGCATATGGTTAGAATCTTCATATTGTTTACTAACCGATACAATTCTAAGCGATACAACTTGAGCTAATCTAGAAGCAAAAACTTCTAACTGATACAATTCGAGAACATAATCATCCCAATGCAAACTCCAAGCACTAAAAACAACGGAAAATGAATGAGCAACACGTCAAACTCATACATACATCCCAAAAGGAAAACTTGTGAGCTTGCTAATTTCAAGGCATCTGCTACATCAGGGTATAATTTGCATGTTCATCTCCTATGGCTTAGTTATAAATGCCAGTAAATATATTTGCAAATAAAGTCAAAACTAGAATGAAGGTTTTTATGTTGTATTTAGTATCGAAAAGTGCAGAATTCCGTCACATGATGTAACTATAGTTTGTGACAGATTCATGCATGGTTATAATGCCCCCACAGAGCATTAATAAGGATTAAATTCTCATAATGTCGATGGCTTTTTAAAGGATCTAAGTGTTAACATACTTTTCTGCACTATTTTGATTGATTTCTATGCACAATAACATTATCCCTAATAAGGTTGGCGTACATTTGTAGTATTTTAGCCTTCGGGTGCCTAATAAGTTCTGTTCTCAAAATACCTCCCTGTTCACGATATTAATGTTAAGGTTCGAGTGTTTTTCTGACCATATTTACCCTAAATTAAAATGCGTATCAACGCAGAGAGGAATGCCATTTGATGCAGGACATAAGACTGCCGACGCAGTAATTTAAAGAGAAATTCAGACACATCTTGATACTATCTGCCAAATAACTGCTACAATCCCTACTTGAAGTTCATAATTCAAATTCAAAGCAGGTGATCAGCATCCAAATAATGGTAGGTGGAGTTTTAGTTTTAGTGGGTTGCTTAATTATTCTACTCCAGAATTTATTTTAAAATTTTGAGAAACCTACAGTAATCCACCTGCGCACTTGTTAAAGATTTATAACTTGATTTGCCCGCAAAGATCCCAAGCATTGATTTCAAAACCTCTGTTGCTTTTGTTGCAAAGGGCTTCTCATCCACACTTCATGCTCATATATATATAAACGATAAAAGCATCTAAGTATTGAATGTACAATGACTCAGGTTAAACAATTGATTAACTTGTAACTAGCAATGTCGCTAAATAATCCAAACTTATATTTTAATTACTTTGTGATACCAAAATCTTCACCCAGTATATGTATGAGGTGACCAAGCCAAACAAAGAGAAGGGCCATGACTATTTGTCAAGTTACTAATATGCTCGATGAACTACAAAAGTTACTCGTCACTCAAGGACTACGAGAGTGAATAGGTAAGCAGCTAACAACAACACATTGAGGAAGAAAAGTATGAAGGAATAGGTAAGCAGCTAACAGCAACACATTGAGGGAATAAGTAAGCAGCTAACAGCAAAATGCAGAATTGAAGATAATGTTATTCTGTAGTTGTCACTCAAAATTGTGAGGAAGAAAAGTTAATTGACAGATGGTACCTGGCCAACCTTTTTAGATTTATATAAATTCACCATGGCTATCATCAAAATTTATACGAGCTCAACTAAATAAATTGAAACAAGCTTCAGTAAGCCCTAATTCCTATACAAGCATGAACATCCTAAACAAGCTCAGAGACAATTAGTCAAACATAGCCGGTAATATATAGCTTCTTTGGTTTTGGTATCCATTTTATTAGCAGGTAATATAATTAAGATGATATTAAACTAGTAAATATTCAATATAAAATCTATTCTCAAAAAACAAAAAAAAAAAAAAAAAAAATTCAAACTCATCAATTGAGGTACTGAGTTAAAGAAGTGAAGCTAATAAGATTGTAATACCTACAAGAAGAGAAAATCCCGCCTACCGTGCATGTCTAGCAATGCCGTTGATGGGATCACGTTCGCCGGCTCCCTCTTCATTCCCTTAAGTATAAAGCAAAAAAATATACATTAGGTTTCTAAGTTGAAAACAAAGATATTATTTTCCTAAGCAATATAAACATCAGAGAACATTCAGAAACTTTGAGTTAAAACTCCATGGTATGAAGACATAAACTAGAGAGGGAAAGAAATGAAGTTCATAACAAAAAAAATGTAAAATGCTTGCAATTGATACTTACAATTAGATAAGAACAATAATAACCAAACCACAATTTTACCACTCATATTATTTTATATGAATGCAACTCTATATTCAAGTGGCAACTGTATATAATTTCTAACCTGTCTCGGTATGTTATCGGGGTTTTGAACATTTGTTTCCTTCATTATATGTGCAACTGTTGCCTGAAGTTTTGCGAGCTGCGTCTCTAGAAAAGATATCTTCTCATCTCTAGGATCAGGCTGTGTTGATGAAGAAGCACGGGATCGAGAGGGTGTTGGTCCTAACCCCTTCCCACGCACACGACCATGGCACTCTGGGTCCATGTTTTCGACCATCGCCTGGTGTTGAAGCTGCACTATATCAACTGGTGATGTGTGGGAGTCGGCGGTGGAAGCGGATGAGAGTTCGGCATACCTATTTCTAGCAGCTCTCCATAAAAAAACAAATTCCAAAAACATGTGATATGTTATTCATTTTTAAGGCATATTACACATCAAATAAGCACATTTAAGATATGATACTATTAACGATATCGTCGCTGCCTTTGAGGACGGAAATATGCCTTGTGAGTTCATGTGGGTGGCGTCGAAGAAATCTAAATCGTCGTAACTGATCGGCACCTCCTCGCTCCACATCCTAAATATATTAGAATACGTAGGGAATTATAAAATCAATAACGTATATTATTCTAATGAAATCAAAACAATTAGATATACCATTATTGCGCAATGCCTTGCAAAGTTTGCTTGTACCTCCGAAAGTGTGCAACACGTCCTGTGCATCCCTACTTGCACGACCTTTTTCAGCTCTCTTCTGCACATAATAAAATAATTACAATCACAATAAGATTTAATAAGCCAAATATCATCTCAAAATATTATACATGATATATCAATTGTAATGACTATCGTCTTTGCTAAATATTTTATTTGATTACCTTCCCCTCAGGTGTACTCCAAAAATGACAAAGGAATTCCCAATCAGAACGCATGACATCTCCCGGGACTACTCTTGTGTTCTCAACGAGTTCTCATCATAATATTCCGCCTTAAGCCCAACCTTATAGTCTCTCCATTTTCTGGACATAGATTTATTTACCCAATCGGCATCAAAAACCGCTGGATAATCAAATTTTTGCTGCATATGAACAAGAAAAGGTACTCATGAGAGTTCTTCAAGTAAAATAAGGTAAACCAACAACGAAGAACTGTGTGTGTGACAGCATTCTCAAACTATTTACCAACCTTACTGTTAAAACCATCACTGGCACCAAAATGATTAATATAATTGAAGTAAGGAACCATCACTGGCACCAAAATGGTTAAACCATCACTGGCACCAAAATGACAGCATTCTCAAACTATTTCATTATCAATTGAAGTAAGGAACTATGGCACCAAAATGATTTAACCATCTGTATACACTACCACAAAAACTTAGATGCAATGTTCAACTCCTATTTATCAAATTCTTAGCTTCATTTTTTGTTCGAGCTCCAACTTCTTAGGTTATACTTACATTTTGATAGCAATCAACCTTTTTTTTAATTTCTAAGCAGCTGATGAACAAAAAGGATGCAGGAGTGATCGTTTTGGAGAGCTATCGCAGATAATGCACGATATGTTGTAGGAGTTTACTGTAGTGTTGAGAGAACCTGCAACTTTCTTTTCTTTTGGAAACTACTTATAACTTTTCGAATTAGTCTTTTTTTCTTTTTCATCACAGTAGCTTGGTAAATTAGTCTCAGAATGATATATAGAATGATATACAGTCTATATATCATTCTGATACTAATTTACCAGGCTTTAAGCCCCCAAAATTGAAAACTATATCATAACTACTGAACATAGGATCTGATTTAATATGCATTAAGGTTTTTACTGAAGACACATATGTAGACAGATCTCAGATAATGTTCCAAGTATAACAATGAAAGGGTTTGGAATGTCGTGTATCATATTTAAAGAAACAAATTAAATAATACCTTAAGAACTTCGACGGCTCTAGCCCTTGTCGCTAAGGGAATTTTTGTCCATCTATAGTAAGAAAGTGGAAGGTACTCTGAATTCCTCGCAATTAACCCTATGAACGATGCGAATGTTACGGCTTTTTCCTACGGGCTGATTATCCCCGTTCACCTCCACTTGAATTCTTTGACCCTCGGGTAGCTTCCAAACAACATTTAACTTCGTTGCTCCCCGTGTCTTTTTTTTTTTGGAACATAGGGTCTGATTTAATATGCATTAAGGTTTTTACTGAAGACACATATGTAGACAGATCTCAGATAACGTTCCAAGTATAACAATGAAAGGGTTTGGAATGTCGTGTATCATATTTAAATAAACAAATTAAATAATATCTTAAGAACTTCGACGGCTCTAGCCCTTGTCGCTAAGAAAATTTTTGTCCATCTATAGTAAGAAAGTGGAAGGTACTCTGCATTCCTCGCAATTAACCCTATGAACGATGCGAATGTTACGGCTTTTTCCTACGGGCTGACTATCCCCGTTCACCTCCACTTGAATTCTTTGACCCTCGGGTAGCTTCCAAACATCATTTAACTTCGTTGCTCTCCGGGCCTTTTTTTTTTGGTTGGGGGGGGGGGGGGGGGGGGGGGGGGGGGGGGGGGGGGGGGGGGGGGGGAGGGGGTCTGAGTGCTCCCCTCACCTGCCTCTAAGTGATTATCCTCCTCATTTAGAGACTCCTCGCCCCTTTGACTAGGCACTGCATTCCTTCGCGGTATAATTCACACCTATTGACAAAACCAAGAAAATATTATCAAAGACATAAACCAAGACTTCCTAGGAGAATAACATTTTCTTGTAGAAAGAGGACATAATTTCGGAGCTTCCACAAGGCCTAAGTATCGCAGTCGGAATGAATGTACTAAACAATCAAATTAACAACAAAAAGATTAGGAACAAATTAAAAGCAATGCAAAAAGCAATTCAAACCACAAACTGTGCATGCTTCCAATATTGTACTTCTGAGTTACTGAACATAATAATAATTTTGAATCGCATAAGCACACTCACTGAACTTAATCTATAAGGAATATATGCCGATCTTACTTAGCAGCTAAGGAGCTAGAATGTTCAGAGTATATTAAGAATATTAAGATGCTTTTAGCAAAATACCTCCCAACGTGATGCAATAATTATTCCTAGTAAACTCTAATGTCTAATCTATCTAAATAAACAAGAACAGGAACCATAAAAGGACCACAAACCCAACCAAAGGTTGGGGCTCCTTGTCACGGGACTGGGATTAGTCTGACCCAAAGAGGGGGATGGAACCCAGTATAATCAAAAAAAAAAAAAAAAAAACATCAGCATCTTTCAGATTTGCAGTTGGAATGAAAGTACTAGGCAATCAAATTAACAACAAAAAGATTAGGAACAAACTAAAAGCAATGCAGAGAGCAATTCAAACCATTTATTTACTATGGAAATTCTCATTTGCAGAAATTAAGCTCGATCTCTTAATTTTTTTTCCAGGAAATTAATACCATCAAAATGGGTCTATGATTGATGCTTAGAATTTGAGATAACTATAATAGGATTAGTTGTCTTCAGTAATTAGTAATATTGTATCAGTTCGGATGTTCAGATCATATGTATATACAAGTAACAACACACGAATTTCCAATTTAATTCATCAAACCAAACGAATGTCCCTAACCTAAATTAAAACATGAAACTAATTATTAATTTCTTTTTGCACAAAAAGCAATTGCGCAATTTACTTAAACCATGCACTAGTTTTATTTACACTCAAAACATTTAAAATTTTACAAAAACTTTATCCGTGACTGACTAAAATTCTATTTGCCCGATTTGGAGCATATATTTAGACCCAACCGCAGAAGTAATTACGCTGTCACCTGCAACCCTAGGGTTTCAGAAGTAATGAGCAAATCCATACCTAGGGTTTCAGAAGGAGAGAGGCGGTAGAGAACGACGATCAAGCAACGAGTGCGAGAGGGCGGCGACGGGAGCGAGAGCAAACGGCGGCGGCGGCGGAAGCAAGAGCGAAAGTTGTATAGAGCTCGAAAAGTAGAAAAGGGAGAGAAATTGGAGATTTTGGGAAAGTAGGGTTTCGGAGGGAAAACGATATCGACGCGGATTTAGAGCGAAGGGGGGATTCAGGAAATAGGGTTTGGCAGCGAAATTGAGCGCGAAGAGCGAAAGAAAGAGTGTCGTGGGGAATTTTTGGGGAGGGAGGGTATTTATTAACATACCCTATACCCGGCATTTCCAAACGCCGGGGTTGCATTAGCCCGCTGGCGTTTATTAAAAACGCCTGGGATGTCCCGACGAACCTACCCAAACGCCGGGGTGGATATGCCGGGTTTTCACAGATATTTTGTAGTGTACGTTGTTCGTTCCTGAAGAAATATTTTCACAACAGTGTGACTGAGGCTGCAAAAACTGACAAACGTTAAAGCCATGAGAGTTGCACGTGCATTTTTTTATACTTCTTGGGTGAATTTCTTTTCGCCAATGGTGCTTCCATTATTAGGTGTAGTTGGCTTGCAGCCCTTGGAGATCTGACTAAAGTTGACACATTTGATTGGGGTAGTCAAGCTTTGGCATTGTTATACATGTCTCTGGATTCTTGTTCCAGGAATAAAGTGAAAACATTCAACTGCCCATGGCAAGTACTGGAGGTAATTTTATTAATTAGAGTACTTATTTAAACTTTAAAATACTCATATATTCCATACTAATACATCTTTGTATTCTCAGTACTCGGCATATAAATACACACGTGTGTTCTAATCAGTGCAACAACGGAAAATGTTGCGACACATTGTGAGTCGCTGAAAAAAGGAAAAAAATTACACGTTGGAACAAAAGTGAATTGAAGTATCGAAGAACAGATCAGGTTAGATACAATATATCTATAGTCAGGTACCAATTGGAGATGCGGACTTCGGCATCTATTATATGACAATCGTATTTGGGATCTTCACATGAGGGTGAGCATGATATTATGCTCGCAAATATCATGTCTCGTCATCGAGTTGTTTTCCAGTTTTGCGAACAGGTAAAAGTGCATATTTGTAACTTTATCTTAGGTTATAATTTTGTGTCGTTTCACAAATGTTCAATTTTCTAAACTACTAATTATGTTGTAGGGTGTTTGGTATCTTGGTGATCCGTATTATCGTCAATTAACTGGGATTATAGTTAATTAGTTATACCGAAAGACTCACCGGTTGTTATGTTTAGAATACCAGTATAGATAAATGTCCACCTATTGACGCTTCTCATTTGGTTCAGCCTGTAACCCAACGTATATACCATAAGTATTGGGCCAAAGTATCAGTAGGTGCTATTATGAAGAAAATCTCGCATGCGGCAAATATTGATTTCATTGGATCAGCTAGCATTAGTGATCCGACTGCACAGTTACCCTTTCCTACTCTACCATTTTGGCCTCCTTCAGAGTACGTAACACAACCGTTTCAGGAACCGCCTGTGGACTACGGGGAGTGCATAGTGGAAATGTCATTGTATTCCGGGGGTACAGTTACGAGAAGTTACTCACACCTATTCATTTAGAACCACACGGTTCAAAATCTTATGTGAGTTTATTTACAACATTCATACCTTAGAAAAAAAATTCAATATGACTATATTTTACATATTAAATGTAACAGGAAGAAATGTACCAAGAACATGCTCAATCAACTAATACGGAGGCACAATTACAAAGGCTCATTCTATCAGAAACAGTATTAAGGTCCTCAATTCCTACTCAAGTTGTCGATCGTCGGAGATCGATATCAGGAGATCGCCCATCGCAGTTGGGTTGACGGGTCTTGCATAAGAATGTTGAATACAACAATACTTATTATGAGTCATCCATTCCAACACCGAATTTTGTGCCATCCACACAACCTGAGTATGATGATTAGATACGGTGTATTTCTACTGTGTAATGTACATATGAAAATGTGTCCGAATATTGTAATATGAATTGACAATATGCTGTGTTTTAGTGATGAGTCAAAGTTAAAATGAGATCTTTTATGCTAAAACTCAACTAGGGCTATTTTAGTCATTTGCTCGTACACAGGAAAGATAAAACCATTGAGATCAATTCATGGTTTTGCCCATACGTAAATGATTTTCTTAAAAGGGGAGAGAATAACACCAAAAGATGAAGATGTCATATCAAAATTTCATGTCACATCCTTTCATACACTATTGGTTTTGTCTCTACCCTTTTGTTTGTAACTTTTGGTCAAACAAAATGATGAATCTGATTGGTTATATAAACCAACCAAATTCCTACTAGCATACCCAAACCAAATCACCACTTCTCAAAATGCACCTAACAGCTCTTCTTCAAACTCCACTTCATCAGACGAGGAAAATGATATGCTTGCAATGATTATGAATAGTCGTATGAATGTATTGTCGTTAGTCGTTCAAGAAAATCAACATACAAACCACCGCTGGTATATTCGTCGTGAAAGAGAAGATGGTAATAGACGTCTTCACAGGGATAATTTTTCCGATAATCCTATTTACGGTGACACTCTTTTTCGACGTCATTTTCGTATGCGCCAAAATTTATTTAATCGGATACTCCAAGCTACTGTAAGTTATGATCAATATTTTCTTCAACGTCAAGATGCAACAAAAGCATTTTGCTTATCCCCGCATCAAAAATTTACTGCCGCAATACGCTATGTGGCATATGGAACTTCAGCCGATGCAATTGACGAGTACGTACGTATTGGAGAATGTACGGTTCTGAAGACATTGCGTCGATTTTGCGTAACAATTGTTAACATATTTGGCCCACAATATATGAGACATCCAACGACAGATAATGTGGGGAGGCTATTGGCAGAAAATTCATCTAGGGGTTTTTCCGGAATGTTAGGGAGTATTGATTGCATGCATTGGGCATGGAAAAATTATCCGGCAGCCTGGCATGGTCAATTCACCGGTCAAAGTCGTAAACCAACTATCGTTCTTGAAGCAGTGACCTCTTACGATCTCTGGTTTTGGCATTCATTCTTTGGAATGCCTGGGTGCAAATGATCTTAACGTACTCAACCATTCTCCACTATTCAACAACATTCTTGATAGTTGTGCACCACCGGTTGAATTTGTGATTAACAATCGTGTGTACAACATGAGGTATTATTTAGCTGATGGTATATACCCCCCATTGGCGACTATAGTAAAGACTTACTCAGCCCCAGGTATACCGAAAAAAATAAATTTTCCCAAATGCAAGAAGCAACACGAAAGGATGTTGAACGCGCTTTCGGGGTATTACAAGCATGATTTGCTATTGTTAAGAGGTCCAACCAGACTTTGGGATACTGATAGTATCTCATATATTATGAAAACGTGTATCATATTACACAATATGATTGTTGAGAATGAAAGTGAAGATGGGATTGGTGAATATGAATACAACCAACATGCTGACTCGACCTTCATCATACCTAATAGGTCTGGTCCAACTAAGCGTGCAATTCGAACGACACGTACTGTACAACTGCATGACAGACAAATGCATCATATACTTCATCTTGATTTGGTTGAACATATTTGGAATGAATATGAAGAGGATGAAGATTAAGCGAAGATGTGTTAGTGTTTATGATATGCTTTTCAAATCATTTTATTAATGTAATATTATTTCATTTCTGTCAATCCTCTAATTTTGTTTCGAAGTTTTTCCTTCTTCATTTTACAGCATAATAAAATATAACATCTTACTAATAACCATGAAATACAAGACAACTACATATTTTCCCAATTAAAAACAAATACATATTTGTAGGAGACGATACGAGAACAGATAACTAATAATGAAATACTACTTTATCCCGGGTGGTATCCTCTTTTATGCAAGATTTCATTCTATCGACACAGAAAATAATAACGCTAAGTTTCAGGTAAGCTACTCAAATCCATACACACTATACGATCTTCTTTCATTCTTTCTTTCAATTCGAAATCTTTTTGTTTCATCTCCAGCCTCTTTTCCTGCATCTCTCTATAAAAAAAGTTAAAAATTTTCGTCTCTTGAACCATTGTAGCAACATCAGAGCCTTCGGCGGTGAGCTTTCCTTTTTTTTTTTTTTGCTTCTTTCCTACTAGGTGGTCAGAGAGTGGAGTAGGTGCATTGATATCAACTGGTATAACAGAATCCCTGTCTACATTTGTGGGCGAACATGTTGAACTACCACCTTCGCCAGATTAAGAACTAGGGACTGATTTGAAAACATGAGTTGTACGCGTGGAAAATTTAGGTTGATCTTTAAAAATTTCGTAACACTTTTCAAATTTGAAGGGCTTCCCAGCTATTTGCATGTATTCCATTTGCGCATCGCGTACCTATCATAATTAATAAATGTTGATGACAATTAAGTAAACGGAATTTATTTTAATAAACGATACATACTAAATTAATGCACTTCATTAAAACAAAACACACCTTATTTGCCTCCGTAGTACCGCTTGCAGCTCTATTTGTCACACTGCTTAACTTCGCAATGAACAAAGAAACTTCCTTTGACATAGTAAAGAATCGACTGGAAAGGGAGTCAGCTATTCTATATGTTGTAGTGCCTAACAGATTGACAAATGTGAGATAAATCCAATCCCAAAATTGTGTCCCAGTTTGATCGCTACCGATCAATGGATCTTGGGTGATAGCAACCCAACTTTGAGCCAAAATAATATCTTCAAACCCGGAATATGCCCAGCCTCTAATTGGACGATTTGCCATGAAATCAAATTAAAACAATAATAGAGAAATAAGGAAATGGAGATAGAGCCAAATTGAGACTATAGAATTTTTTATTTTTTTTATTTCGCTACTAAATGAGAACAGAGAGTAAGAGGGAATTTTTTTTTTGTTTGACCTGTGGAATGAGAAGAACCGAGTGAGGGGTGGATAATTTATAGGAGAATTTTTTCCTAGCCGTTGTGCTACGTTTAAGAAAAAATAGCCGTTGAAAAAATAGAATATTAACGTTGGGAGAGTAGAAGGGTATATTGGTAATTCCCTAATTTAGGTTTTTTTTTTATAGAGGGACGAAATATTATCCCTCGTCCCAACCATTTTTTTAAATTTAGTGGGATGGGATATTAATTACCGTCATAACAATTTTTTTTTAATTAATATATATCAGAAGAAAAAAAAATCGGGACGGGGTATTATTTTCCGTCTGATAGGGTTTAATATAAAAAAATCTCTCCAACAAAAAATAATATTTCGTCCGATCAAAATGAATGATAAATCAGCTTTCGTTAGCTATATTTTGGCAATTGTCATTTCGTCTCCCAAATATAGCCGACTACTGTTCATACGAAACCCAAATTTTGGGTAATTGGCCAACTACTGCAGCACTACTTTTTTCAAAATTTAGAAATTTTGGCAAAATAGCCGACGACTACAGATGCTCTTACACAATATAATTATCCGAAAAGTATATTAGGCAGTATATAATAATCCAATTAACCTTCTTCAAGTTTGGGCGAATAGGCAGACCAAAGGCTTGACTTTTCCAAAGTTGACAGCAGAGGCCAGCCGACGAGGGTCTTAAGGTGGCAGGCTGAGCTATGTCAACACCCATCTGACAAAAGAGCTAGCCAGGTCAATCCAGCAGGACCCCTTTTCGCATCTCTATGTAATGTACTGCATACTTGATGCAAAACATGCTTATTCCAATGCCCACAACCACAACTGTGCCCAGCAGTACATGGGTTGTCTTTACCTGCCCCGTAGTTTAAGGTTGTTCGGAGCTTTTCATCATGAAAGAATGTCATATGTTGGCATTGCAGTGCTTGGTTCAAATTAATCATGATGCAATACCCTGACATATTCATGAAAAGAAAATAACCTTGACACATTCTTGCATTAAAAGTATGTAACATCGTGGTTTGTACAACATTGATAGCGCACTGTAAACATCTGATTATCCAGGGAAAAATCACATGGCCTCTTAGACTCACTTTTACAACATCCACATTAAGGGCAAAAGCAAAAAAATATTGCTTTCGAACAAACTGAAAAGTTAGTCTTGCCTGTAAATGCACTTTGTAGAGATCATTCCCTATAAGAAGCTGAAGACGTGGGGGAAAAAATGCCGGAGAAAAATAAATAAACTAATTTGTAAGCCCTGTGGTTAATGACATAAATTAAAACTTTAAAAAAAAATAATAATAATAATAACAACACGTACAGTAATTCAGATCCTACAGATGTCTTGTGTTTGCGCTGCGTGTTGTCACACCATGTAAAAATTTAGTATACCCGAGTAAACTTAGTTTCCCATCAGAAGGCCTGATCCAATCTCGAGCCATCTGATGTGCTTCTGGGGGAAGCTTCATTTCCTGCAGTAATGCAAGGTTTGTTTTAAGTAAAATATTTTCATATATATTACAAAAGTTGCACTACTAGACATAAGCATTTAGGGCCTATGCTAGGGCTGCAAACGATCCGAGCTACTCGGCTCGAGCTCGGTCAAAGCTCGACTCGAGACGAGCTCGAGCCGAGTTCGAGCTCGAAAATCGAGCTCGACAGCTTAACGAGCCGAGCTCGAGCTTGGGCGTTTTGTAATTATTAGGCTAAACTCGCGAGTACTCGGCTCGAACTCGGTCAAAGCTCGGTCAAAGCTCGGCTCGACTCGAGCTCGAGCCGAGCTCGAGCTTGAAACCGAGCTCGATTGATTAACGAGCCGAGCTCGAGCCTCACGAAACTCGGCTCGACTCGGCTCGTTTGCAGCCCTAGCCTACGCGAAGCTACTGTAGTAAATCATTTGTGGGGTCCATCTTATATTTCTTTTTGTTTGCTAATGTTTTTTGGATAGCCATAAAACACCTTTTCGACTCCCAATAACATACTAGGGTTAAATCCAGTTGTTTGGTAGACTTGGTAGAAGTTCATTACATCAAAGGCATATCTCAAATTGGGTTTCCCCTTTTCACAACCACACCTCAAAAGGTTCTTTTGCCCCTCAAGAATTGCTTTTTCCAAAAATATCTTAATTTAAAAAAATTTTGGGATAAATGCAGTAAACCCTCCTAACATTTTGTCAAAATACTAATAAGTGACCAATGAAGGCTTTTACGAAGTACCCCCCTTAAAGACGTAAAAGCATATGTCAATTTGGTCACTAAACCTCACTAAGTTAGTTTTACCTATCTTTCTCCACTTTCTTCTTCATCTTTAAACCAAATATCAACTGATTATTCACGAAACCAAGAATTCTCATACTGCCAAATTCATCGATAACGGGTTCTTTGTACCAAATAAAACGTCAGGGGGTACTTCGTATTTTGCACAAACCCTTACTCAAAAGAGTAACTAATTGATCCTTAGTAGTACTAAAGTTGCAGAGTTTCAATTCAGTATTGGTGATTGAAAGAATACGTGGGAGCCCATTGATACCTTAGCCAATTCCTGAAATGAGATCACTCGATTGCCCTCGTGCTCAAAATGCTCAAAAGCAGTGGTGGCAATCTGCTCCCATTCTTCCAAAGCCTCAAGTTGATAAGGGTTGACAGATGCAGCACAGAACTCGTCAAAGTCTAACCTCTTATATGCAAGTGGCTCCAACTGAAACATCGAACCAATCAGCTCTGTGTAAATTCTACTTTGATACAACAAAATTGATGACTGCTAGAAGAGAGATTGCATCATAAGCAGAAATAAAGTACGATAAAATAAAGATCAAGGAGGACGTATACGTTAGAATGCATGCTGCATGCGGAACTTTTATCGAAGCAAAAAAATAAACACCCGATGGTATATGAACTAATGAAAATACAGTAATAGCTTGCTGCAATGGAACAAAATATGACAGTAAATAGTATAATAACCATAATGTGCCCTAACAAGAAGAGAGATAAAATGTCAAATCAAGTTTCCTAGAGTATTAATATCGTACCGAACTCAAGATATCAGGAACCTTAGCAACCTTCATAGCATCAGTTGCATTTCGCAAGAGTGCCTGCATATTCAAATTAACATACTCTGAATACACAAGCATCAGCAATGCACGGCCAAAAGGGGAACATACAGCAATTCAAAATAGAAAGTCTCATTAATCCAGCCTTCTCTCCTTAATCTGAGAACTAAAGAATAAAGGAAAAAAGCGGACTTACCATCCGGAAGTTTTCCAGGGAAACATGTCCATCTCTATTTGGTCCCAATAAATCAAATTGCAACCTAAAATATATAAGCTCGTCCTCATTCAAAGCTCTAGATAAAGCCTGCACCAAAACAAAACTTCTTTACCAGATGTCTGTATACTATGTTTAACAAACTTGAAAAAGTACTACAATGATGAAAGAATGACAAAAATATACTTAGTTCAAAATCAACAACAGGGATGTGCTGTGTTAACAAAATAAGATACCATCCATTCAAGAATTAGAATGTTTTCTTCTAAATAATTCTCAAAAGCCAAAGCATGTTCTTAGTGATAAACTCATAGAAATTTGGTTTGGAGACGACATTTAAATAAAAAAAATCTCATCATTTAGGTAAGTAGTATGTTACAGAGATCTACCAATGGTTTGTATATGCAGATTTTTTTTATAAAAAATTTATTACTGAGAAGATTTACATACACAGATACATATGATAAAGAAGATTGGGCTCTTCAAAACATAGTTTTTCTTTGGAAACTTCTTAAGTTCTAATATACTAGTCATAATTATTAAATCTCTCAGTATCACCGATCAAGGATGATTGCATGAATAGTCACATCATTGTATCCTCAAATAATTTATATCTAAAGCTTCTCATCTTTTATCTACATAGGTTTTCAATTTGAGACAATTAAATTATAAGTATGAAAAGCGGAATGGAACTACAATTAGGTAGTAAGAGTATAGTCCTCTCTATTTCCAAAATAGCTCATTTATCTTTTGTATGCTAAATGGCAAACACAAAGTAACATCAGAAACCATATGAACAATCAAGCAATAAAAAGAGGATTTGTCTGTATGGCCGAAGGAATCAGTATAGACCAACAAGATGCAAACAAAAATTTCAATCAAACAGAGATTAGGATAAGAGTTCTCTGAGCCTATAAAGTAAAACTTTAAAGAGCAAAAGATACCATGAGTGCTGCACGCTTAAATGGAGTTGCACGAATGTATCCTTTGACTAATTTGTATATTAGTATATCTAGAGGAATTTGTTGCTGCTCATCTCGCAACCATGGGTGAGCTGTCATCATAAAAGCAGATTATTAGAGCAGATCAATTCAGCACTCAGAAAACAGGAATTCTAATTAAGAGTCAAATTGTTTGTGACTTATTATGAGTACTATTGAATGTACATGTTTTGGAATATTGTTTCAAGATTTTGCCACTTAGCCACAACAGTCTTTAAAAGGTTTAGTCTAATTACAGAAATGCCAAGATGCAAGTTGTAAACCTGTCCATAACTTCGACTTTTTTCTTCGAAACAAGTTTGAAATTAAACAAAAGTTTCATTTAATTTCCACTGTATTGGAAAAAGGACATGTTAAATATTTATTATAGGAAAATACAAGAATGTTCTCTTATGGGTAAAAATAACCAAAGTATTCCTTTGAAAGGCCTTTCCAGTACACCAAAACTCGAAAGTTGTGAGGATTTAGGGTTTTACGCACATTCTAAAACACCCGGCCGATTAAGCCCCCATCTTTGTGGGCTGAGTCCTGGACAGTGCATCACTGCAGCAATGTTTTTTTTTTCTTTCCCTACTCCGCATTAATATATGCAAGTAGTGATTCAATCCAAGGTTGTTCTGATACAAATCTGAAAGGCCCCGCCACTATACCAAAACTCCTAATTATGGGAAGGATCGAATTTTACACATAATCAAACACTCTAAAGTATAAATAGTATGTAAGAAATTAAAAAAGACAAATCAACTAATTACCGTAAATACTTTATTTATTATAGTTCTTGTTTATTTTTAGTAATATCTTAATTTTAAATGAAAACTTTTAAAAAATAATAATAATTGAATATAAATTATACACATGCTTTTCACTTTATAGTTACCATCAAAGAAAAAGTGTTCCCAAAGGTATTATGTCTTAAAGTAAACTTAGTTTAGTCTCCAATCGGGAAATAGATTTAGTTTACTCTTTATGCTCTCCTATATATAGGATGCATTGTATTCAGTTTTGATAACTCAATAAAGTATTCATTCTTTCTTTAAACTATACTTTGACATGGTATCAGAGTAGAAAAAGAATATACAAAAATTATCCACAAAAAGTTAGGGTTCTTAGTTCTTTTCTTTCTAAATAATAAATAATAAATAATAATGATAATAAATCAGAAAATCCTCATCTCCTTCCTCTCGTCGCCTCCTGTCTCCTCTCAAACCCTAACCCTAGTTCTTCTCTGCCCAACCACCACCACCTCCTCTCTCCTCAACCCTAACCCTAAGCCCTACCTCGCCACCTCCTGCCCTCCTTCTCCCTCAACCGCCGCCATAACCCTCTGCTCTGCCCCACTGCCACCACCTCTCACCCGATTCCTGCTCCTGCTCCTCCCGCCTCATTTTCTTCCTACCTCCACTCGCCGCCTGCACCTCATGACATCAACCGCAGCTGCCGTCAACCTCTCCTCTGACCGCAGCCCCCTCTGCACCTCCACTGGGTTCAACAGAAACCTAGTTCTACTCTTACTAGAATTCGGGTTCAAACCGAATTGAACACGATCCCACTTCGATGTGGACTTCATCTCCCTCGGCGACCCGATCGGCCACTTCCTCGCCTTCATCTCCCTGATCGCGATCTTCATCTCCCTCGGCGGCTTCGTCTTCCACTTCCTCTTCTGTCCCGACCTCCAGGTCATCTTCTTCTCCCTCGGCCTCCACATCATTCTCTCCATTCTCTCCAAGTTGTTCAACTTATCGACAAGTTGGTTCATTCTCTCCAATCCCCAACTTGAGGGAGTGTTAGATACGGAAATGAATTCACCTCCATAATTCTCTCATTTGCACATGGTAAATTGTTTGAATTTATTTCCATGATTTTATCTTCATATTTTGCACATGTAATAAATTGAATGATTTATATTCATTCCTATTAGGCTAGCTCGAATCAAGGAATGTATGATGAAAATTTTATATATAAGGAACATGGGAACATTGATCCTCATTTTCTCATCCATATAAAAAAAAAACAAAAAATCCTCATCTCCACTCGCTGCCGCCTGCCTCTCCTCCACTTGCCCCCACCTACAGCCCCCTTCCTTCCACTGATGTCGCTGCTGCCCACCGCTGCTGCCGTCTAATTCCATATCCAGATCCACCAAACACAAAAAAGGTCCGGAAAAATATTTCAAAAAAAAATCAGAAAAAATGCCTTGTGATACGTGCTACTCCGTAATACGCACCAGTTGTTGATCTCCTCTCCAATCACTATCTCTCCTTCAAATACGTCTTTACCATCAGATCTAATGTAGAAATGCTCCAATGACGACCTCCTCTACTCCTACGGCGACCGATCCTCCTTTTCTATTGAAGGGCAGATCTCTTAAGTATGAGATGTGTTGGAACTGTCTCGATTGTCCTTCTGCTGCTCATCAGTCTTCCACTGTGAAATCTTCTCCTTCTACTGTCGCTCCTACAAATGCGCCAACCTTCTGCCAATATACTCTTTTTACTTTAAAAGTACCATGCTCTTCGCACCATGACTCCTACCGGTAACTTTGTCCACTCCAGTAATGCTTGTCATATTTCCATCATGTATGTATTGCTGATGGCTCACATGTCCCTGTTGAAGGGGTGGGAGGTATCTCTTTCTCTAGACCTTCCTCTTAAATCGGTTTTGCGTGTTCCTATATTTCCTAATAGCTAATTATCAGTTCCTAAACTTTGCAAAGATTAACATTATTTAGTGACATTTTTTTTCTCATTGTGTGTTTCAGGATATTACAATGAGGAAGGTGATTGACACCAATCGTGAACGACGTGGGTTATACATCTTGGATTCTCCACTCTTGTCTTTTAACTCTTCTTATGATTCTGAATTGTAGCACCAACGATTGGGACATTCTTCCTCTACTACTTTCAAGCACTTAGTTTCCGATTGTAAGTCTTCTCTAAAGGTATCTTGTGAGTCCTGTGAATTAGGTAAACATCATAGAGTTTCCTACAAGGATGCATCAATAAACGTAGTGAACATTTGTTTGATTTAGTGCATTCCGATGTTTGGAGCCCTGTTGGTTTTCTCACGTTTAATAACTATCGTTATTTTGTTATGTTTATTAAAGATTTCTCTCGCATGACATGATTGTTTCTTTTGAAAAATCATTATGAAGTGCTTAAAGTTTTTAAAGAATTTCTCTTCGAGATGAAAACACAATTTGGCACGACTCTTAAATGTTTGCGTTCTGATAATGCTAAAAAATACATGAGTTCTGATTTTCTACGATTTGTTTCTCAATATAGAATAATACACCAAACTTCTTGCACCTACACTCAACAAAATGAAGTGGCAGAACGCAAAAATCAATATTTACTAAGCACTGCTCGCTCTCTAATGTTTGAAATGAAGGTCCCAAAATTTAAATGGAATTTTGCGCTTCTCATTGCCTATTTCTTATTAATCGTATGTCCACTCCTATTCTTCAAAATCAATCCCTATTCAAACTTGTATTTCCTTCTAAAGACTCATTTTTATTACCATTTCGTGTTTTTGGTTGCACATGTTTTATTCAAAATTTTAACCCAGGCACTGATAAACATGACCCACGTGCTACTAAATATGTATTTTTTGGATATTCACATTTTTTGAAAGGTTATCTTTATTATTGCCCTTCACAAAAAAAATGTTTACCTCAGCAGATATTTCATTTTTTTAACACAAACTTTTTTTAACAAACTCCTTCTAAAACTCCTGATTTACCAAAAGCTGTTGTAGAGTCTTGATTTTCCTTCACCATCACCACCCAATTTCGGTTTATATAAAGAAACGAAAGGTTGGTTCACACTCCATCATCCAAAATGTACCCGTTGTTGTTCAATCGGTGCCAACCACTTCTGTCGGCAATAATCTTAACATAGATGATTTACCTATTGGTCAACATAAGGCTCAACTTTCTTATGCTCACTATCTTATTGCCAAGTTTGTTTCTTGTTATAAACTGAACATATCTTTTCGAGCTTTTACCTCTTCTTTGGATTCCATCTCTATTCCTAAAAATATTTAGGAAGCACTCAAACACCCTGGTTAAACAATAATCATGAAAGAAAAAATGCAAGCTCTTCAGCAGAATAGTACTTGATAGTTGGTTTGTCTCCCTGTATGTGGTAAGATAGTTGATTGTAAGTGGATATTCACAGGCAAACATAATTCCGATGGTACAGTTGAACGGCTCAAAACTCGCATTGTCGCTAAAGGATATACATAGGAATTTGGGGTCAACTATGCAAATATTTTTTCTCCAATTGCAAAACTCACATCTGTTCGGATTCTTTTTGCATCAAATTATTCTTGGCTTATTCATCCGCTTGATGTCAAAAATGCATCCCTGAATAGAAACTTGAAAGAGGTGGTGTATATGCAGCAGCCTCCTGGTTTTGAGTGACAGAGAAATAATCTTGTATGTTTACTCAAAAATTCTCTTTATGGCCTCAAACAGTCTCATCAAGCTTAGTTTGAAAAGTTTAGCAAAGTTATGTGCTCTTATGAATTCTCTAGAAGGCAGATCATTCTCTCTTCACAAAGAAAGGAAGCAAATACAATGTTATCCTATTAGTCTATGTTGATATTATTATCACAGGCAGTGACTCGCAAGGTATTGCAGACATCAAACAGTAGTTAGCACAAATCTTTCAATCAAAGGATCTTGATCTGTTTTGATACTTCTTTGACATTGAGGTTGCACGCACAAAGGATGATTTCTTTCAAAAAGAAAGTATGTTTTTGATATTCTTACTGAGACAAGAATGTTAGAATGTCTTCTCGGTGACATATATGGCTCTCAATATTAAGTTGTCATCTTTCTCCAATGATGCATTGTTCTCTGATCTAGAACGATTTCGCACGCTGGTTGGCAAACTCATGTCTCTCGGTGACTAGACCAAATATTGCCTATGCAGTTGGTCGAATCGGCTAGTTTATGCATGCACCGACCATCACTCATTGGGAATGAATGGTTCACATTCTTCGCTATCTTAAGAAAGCCTCAAGGCAAGGACTTCTCTTCAAGCCTGGTGATTCTCTTTCTTTATGAAATTATTCTAATGCTGACTGGATATGATCGGTTGATGATAGGTGCTCAACTAGTTGGTACTTTGTATTCTTTGGAGAAAATCTGATATCTTGAAAAAGTAAGAAGCAGTCTATTGTAACTAAATCAAGTGCATAGTCTGAATACTGAGTCTTTGGGTATTTGGTCTCTGAAGTTTTATGGCTCAAATCTCTTCTTCGATACTTGGCAATCTCATTGTTATCTCCAGTTCCACTCTACTGTGATAACAAGACTGCTATGCATATTTCAGAAAATTCAGTAGTTCATGAGTGCACAAAATATATTGAAGTTGATTGTCACTTCGTTCATGATAAATGGGAGAGGATGGTGATTACATTCTCGTATGTCTGATCCGGTGAACAACTTACTGATATCCTAACTAAAGCACTACCTCTTAAGTTTTTTCAAACCTTGTTAAGAAAGCTTGACTTCGATAATAAAGTATTCTTCTACGCACCAGCTTGAAGGGGAATGTTAAAGTAGAATTAATTTAGTCACACATCGGAAATAGATTTACTTTACTCTTTATAATCTCCTATATATAGTAGGCATTGTATTCAGTTATAACTCAATAAAGTATTCTTTCTCTATACTATACTTTGACAACATGCAAAATGAAGAAGACCTTCTCATGGGTAACATAACAAAGACTCACTAACGTACAAATTGACAAAAACAAAGAGATGATGATATATTTACTTATTACCATAAAAGTTCATAATCTTTTAAGTTCATTCCTTTTTTATAATTAATGAAATCTACGTGTAAAGATTAGCTTTAACGTAACCGTAAATAAATGGTAGATTCAATGTACACAAGAAATGTTCATTGCATATTGTAGTTACTAGTTGCGAGATTAACAAATTTGAGGAAGCTGTTAGCAGAGGAACATACTGAGAGCCTGTGCAGCGGTCATTCTTTTTCTGTAGTCCTTATTCAGTAGCCTTTTCACAAAATCTTTAGCCTCAGGAGATACATCAGGCCAAGGGGAATCAATAAAATTAGGATCTGCTCTGAGAACAGCACGGAATATTCCAGATTCTGTCCGTGCCCAAAAGGGCCTGCTACCACATAATAAGATATATGTGATAACACCAATGCTCCAAATGTCCGCTTCTGTACTGTATGATCTGCACAGAACCTCAGGAGCAACATAATACGCACTACCAACAATGTCATTAAGCCTTTCCTCTGCATAAGGAGAACTATATCATTACAGCCCCAACTTGATAAGATGAAGTTCTGATCAAGTTTCAGTAGAAATGAGAGAACTTAAAGAAACAAATAATAGTTCCAAACTAGAAAAAATCAGAAATGGACATATGAGTTCATGACAAACTGATGGCATGTCTTCCTAGAATAAAATTGTAAATTGAAACACTTAGTTTTTTGTAAATCTCTCTAGAAAATCTACCATATGTTCTCCTTCATCTAGATATTATTTTGACAAAAGACGAGGATCTGGAGAATGTCAATAAATGTAGCATGGACACTTCTAACATGAAGATATATCAATTTTCAAAACTGAGTTTACAGACACTCAATGTACACCTGTCCCAGCACCGATAAAGTCTCGTTATAGAGCATATATTTATTTATTTATTTATTTTGGAGAGTTCTTGGACCCATCTTAAACACATTTTCTTCAGTAATCGAAGACCTCTTCAGCTCTTCAGATCTTTGTCACGATGGAGGTTGACGCAAAGTTCATTTTAGATTGTTCAGGGGAAAAGAATGTCAACCTAGTGACTAGAATAGTTTTATTTAAAGTTTATAAGTTTCAACAGCAAGGTTCCAAAAAATGGCAGGGTCATATTTTCGTTTAAACCCCAATTCTTCTGTTTAATCACTTTTTTTTCCATTTATTGAATGTTTTTTTTCAAAACGAGTGGTTGTATCCGTTTAACCCCCTTTCCCCCCCTTTCTTTAAAACACTGTTCAACAGTTATCAAAAAAGAACTTTTTTTTTAATGTTTCAATATAAGAACCGTTAAGATTGTTAATTATTCCTCGCACAAAATCATAAAGTGGATTTGACTGATTAATTATTAGCACATAAAACATATGCTATTATATTATTAGAAACAACTGAACCCATGATCCGTTCATCCATGGATGGATGCATGTATATACATAATCTTTAGTATTATAACCCAAACTTTTGGAAGCAAAACTCCCCATCATGTGTGTGAACCTGGTGCATAAGTCATAACCTTTCATCACAAAGGTTTCCTGTGTTCTCCTACTTGTGCCTGCTCTCTCATACGCTCTTGCTATTTCTCTCCATCTCTCTGAAGCTATGTAGTGTGTGAAAATGCTTGATTCATTCCTCAGAGAGACATTTCCTAATGCTCCTCTGATTTTTTCAAATGTCTCTTCAACAAAATCAGAGCATACTTTTTTAGTTAAGTAGATCAAGGTGAATCAGAACGTACTGTTTTTATTTTAAGTCGGTAAGGGCAGACCCTGTAGAATCAATTGTCTATTTTCAGATCTGGAAAAAATGCTTGTATCATTCCCTAGTTCTCTCTCCAGAATTCCCTGCTGGCTTTCATACGAATCTGAAATGAATGCATCATTCATTCCCCTCAGCGCATCAGATTTTAGTTCCCAACAGAGAGACATTTCCTAATGCTCCTCTGATTTTTTCAAATGTCTCTTCAACAAAATCAGAGCATACTTTTTTAGTTAAGTAGATCAAGGTGAATCAGAACGTACTCTTTTTATTTTAAGTCGGTAAGGGCAGACCCTGTAGAATCAATTGTCTATTTTCAGATCTGGAAAAAATGCTTGTATCATTCCCTAGTTCTCTCTCCAGAATTCCCTGCTGGCTTTCATAAGAATCTGAAATGAATGCATCATTCATTCCCCTCAGTGCATCAGATTTTAGTTCCCAATCAATTTCTCTCACGTAAGTTAATCATAGGTTGGAGCTGATAAACGTAATTGATTCATCATAATCTCTCTCTATCCATTCTCAATCAAAGCCCTTTTTGTCTCAATAAAGCACATTGGATATGCAGATCTGTGTCTTCTTTATTTTTACGCCACTGAATTAGATCCAATGATTAACATTGATCAGCTCATGTTTAAGTTAACGAGCTCACCATCTCAGATTGTTCTACATAAGTACTCTCATGTCATAATTCCTATAAAACTGTGGGGTTTCCAGGCTCATAACCTTCTCGCTCGTCTCCTGTGTACGTGTTGATTTTTCTTGGATGCTAATCAACCATTGTTTGGCAAAAAAAGTTGAACTATCTAGAATGTTTTAAAGTTAGTCAGAAAATCAGCAACCACTACAAAATTTCTGTCAAAACTGTTCATGGAGCCTTGGGAACCAGTTTATCCAAGAAAAACCTTGGAAAATGATGGTTTTCTAAAGCACAAGGCTTTAAAGAATATACGGCGGCAAATACACGATGGAGATAGAAACATTTTACAAGGTTATGCACCATACCGAACAGTGCATAAATAACCATTGGAAATAATATCTGTATGTATCACTGAAAGAAGTTGATTGGTTTATCCGTTTATGTTTAATTATGAAGGTTCAACTAATCAAAATAGACCAGAAGGTTATGTTAAATTGGATTTGTGAAGGAAATTCTAGAGTAATAAGCCAAGCATAAATGAAGAATATGCATAAAGCAGCTTCGTAAAAAGCTCACAAGAGACAGAGTAAAATTAAACATAAACGTCACATTCAGTAAGTAATTCAGTTACACTGGATATATTCCAGAATGAAATGTGGAGATGAGCTACTATGCTTACATACAAAAACATTAGTTGAATGAAATGGAAACTTTTCATTAGTGACATGGTTGGAGCAAAACAGAATGAATCAAGGAATATCATAATAGATGAGCGTCAAAGCAACAACTGTATGTTTTTTAAAGTGTCTGGAAATAGAGAAAGTTGATACATGATTTAAAACAATATTACAAAAGGATGCTTGGATATAATGTTAAGTTAGGAATGCAGTAACAGTATCATTCTTCAAGAGAATATAAGAAGCCTAAAGAATAACAAATACCAGGGAACAAGATTGGAATAAGTATGAGATTCATGTTTATGTGGATCAAAGGGACCCCAACAGGGCAGAAGACTGGCAGGATTTAGGTTTAATAAGAGGGAGTGTATAAACATTGTTGAGAAATGGACAACAATGTAGATCAGATGATATTTGTGAGCTGTTGTTTTTTGAGATTACGGGTGCAGCTATGCTTAACTCTATATCCCACACAGTGTGTGCTTCAGGCGTGGGCTAATCTGTGGTGGATCTCTTGTTATTCTCTAGTATTTTATTCGCTTTACTGTCTTCTTTGGTTATGTTGCTCTTCTTTCTTTGTATTTGGATTCCGTTAATGAAACCGAGTGGCACTTTGGCCACCTTTCAACCCAAAATGAACAATTAATGAAGATCAGAACGAATTTGTAAAATTAGTCAAAAGGAAAGAGGGACAGGTGTAGCGTAATTGAGTGACAGGAACACTTAAATGTGCCTCCACTTGACAAATTTACATCCTCAAATTTGAATTCCTCTCAAAATCAAGCACCTGGGAACTATCATCTATTATCTGACCTCCAAAATAGTAATTAGCGGGTACACCTACATCTGCAGTCATGCCTTTTAGTTTGGTGAAGTACAGAGACATAAGAGGTAACAATTAAAGAACTCATGATGCCTTGTTTACAATTAAAACATGCAGATAAGAGATAAGGGTAAAAGATAGAAGGCTCTTTACACTTTACTAAATTATGAAGATTTCAAGTTTCCTGGAACTAAACTCAAGAGCCAAAACATGTCAGGGACCAAGTCATATAGGATACTGTGTTGCAGGAATATGCGAACTAGAAGTTCTCCTAAATAAAAACAAAAAGAAAAATGAAATTAACAACAACATTCAATAAACAGGGTAAAAAAATGTAACAACAGTTATGTGAACTAAGGATGGTAGCTGTGAAAAGAAGTGTAACAATGATGCAGATTAAATATTTAGTCAGTACCAGGTCTGATAAAATCAGAAAGGCCAAAATCAATAAGCTTCATAGGTGCATTTTCATCTTTGGTAGTGAAGAGAAAATTCTGTAGAAAGTTAACAAAGTGATACAGAATCAGCAGCAAAAAACAGATATAAGAAACTTCCAAAATGAAGGGAGTAAGGTCAAAGAAAGCTATAGATAAATAATACTGAAACAAAAAATCATAGTCATCTATGCAGACCTCTGGCTTTAGATCACGATGAACAACACCTTGAAGATGGCAAAAGGCAACAACCCTCAGTATTTGCACAATAATTTCTTTTGCATCATCTTCTTTGTACCTTCCACCTCTTTAACAAACAACAGCATACAATAATTTTGCCAAAATGTTAGCATATGTAAGAACTAAGAAACCAATGGTAGATGATCACAAGTTAAAAGTTTGAATTACCTGGATAATATCCTGTCTAGCAATTCTCCACCTTCGCACAATCTGAAAAAGTTGTGAAGTACAATGGAGATCAAGAACATGATAAATGATGTCTAACATCTTTTAGGTCTAACAAAGAATATCAAATCACAGGTTAACAGATAATCAGAAATGCAAGTCATACAGTGTCCAATAAGTAATTTTTTTGGGAAAATATATTAAATCGTCAGAAAATAATCATACATTCCCTTATTGAAGATAACTTAACATACATCTAAAAATCAAAGTAGAAACTAAAACACTGTACTTTGGACTTTGACAGCATCCACTAAATATTAGAAACAAAATGACAAATTTCCAACAGACAGAAATACTGCAGCAAAGGTAAACAAAGGCGATATATAACAATTGATTAAACTAATGAGCTAATATAAAGAAAAACATACTCCATGACTATGTAGACATTAAGGGCATCCTCACATGCATCATAAAATTTGACTAAATTTGAATGCCCAGATAACGCTTTCAGGATTTTGACCTCCCTACGAACATCTTCAATTGCAATTGCTGTTGTCATCTGGAATCCAAAATAAAACAATTGGTTAGATAATCACACAATTCTCTAGTTCTCTTTATTCCGGAATGCTATTATTCAAAAAGCGAAGATTGAGAGACCGCAATGTGTCACTGAAAAAAGAAAATACTGAAGTAATAGAAGAACAAAATTAAGAGATAAAAACATTCATCTGAATATACAAATTTCGTTGGCGAGGGGAACCTTATAGTCTACAAAGGCAAATGCAAAAAATCAATATTCAGAACCTACATAATCATATTGTGTTTAAGAGTAATCAAATATACCAACACTAAGACTAACAGCTATAATGTTCACTTTCAAACTTGTACAGTATAAATTTTGGAATTAAAATGTAAGCTTGTAACTTCATTAGTTCATAATAACATGTAGAGCCATAGCGATGCACGAGTTCTATTCAAGACAATATTTTTGGTTGAGAAGACAGAACCAAGCTTTGTAAAATAGTTAGGCTAGGAGTTTAGGAGGAATCATGGGCTTCACCTAATCTTTCCAAAAATAGTACATCTGTCACAAATATTTGGAGTCGGCTTATGATCATTACAATTGAGGGCAAATTTTTGTTTTTTCCTGAATAATTTTAGAGAGAAAGGTATACTGAACTAAACGGTGTTGCTCTATACAAATCTCTAACATGATATTTATATTTCCTTATACACTTACCAAGAATTTGAAACGATTACTTTATCACTAAATAAGGTAATTGCAAACTGGACCAAATTCTAACAAAAATAATTACTACACTACCTAGCATAAAAAAATTCATATTTAACCACGAATAAGGTGTTCATAAGATGAAGGGATAGGACCAGTAAGTAAACCCATATTGCAAAGTACAAGATATATAATCAGTTATCCCTTAACAAACAATAAGTGACAGTTAATTGTCATACTACCATAAAAAATAATACACGCTCTGTCATTGTAGACTGTGCAGATTATATAAATTGCTCACTGATCATACTATCAGGCCAATTTAAGGAAAATATGTTGGGTTGTTGGCTATCTAACCCAATAACACTAAAAGTAACTTTAAAAAAATATTTTTTTTCTTAAACCCAAACTGCACTCAATTCGGACCCTCACCGCACCCAAACGTGCCCAAGTTTTTAAAATTTTTAAATGAATAAAATAATTGGGTGCAAACCGAACTCGCACCCGGACGCATCTGCACCCGATACGGATACGAAGCCCAAAAACAAGTACCCATAGGTTTGGAGGGAACCCAATGGAAGGATTTTCGATGGGGAACGCAAAGATAAGGCCAACCTATTTATACGCATGGCTGACCAAATCAAATGAGAGTTCTTTTATTTCGGTAATTATGATGTGGGCCAGACTTCTTGAAGGGTGGAGACGGTCAACAACATTGTATATGCAATGTTAACTGTTAAGTAACAGCCACGGACCTTCCTTAACTAGAACAACTACACCTACGATCTAAACCTTGTAATCCCTCATTGTAACATCTTTACTATGTAATAAAATCCCAGAAAACTCCTGGTCAGGTAAAGAATGCCAATATTTATATACAACTTAATCATTACATACTTAGAGTGGATAACGATGTCATAAAATATCTTGGTGTATGCATTTGACTAGGTTTTATGAATGTCTTTTAACTAGTTCAGCGGCTTCGGCCTATGATATTGTAGTTGCAACATGCACCAGTTATGCAAACAACCATACTTTCCCTATCACTCTTGCTTCAGGGAACCAAATAGCTATTGTAGTTGCAACATGCACCAGTTATGCAAACAACCATACTTTCCCTATCACTCTTGCTTCAGGGAACCAAATAGCATTTTACAAGTCAAGCTATATTACAGTAAAACCTAGTAACCTACAGAGTATATGTGAAAGACCGGATCTGCCACAGTGCCACTATGCCAAATGTTGCAAGTTATGGTAAGGGTGAGGATTCTACACCAATATCCTGACACTCATCTTCAAGTTGACGACCCATTTTGCAAGCCAAGACCTAACGTGCAAAACAGTATCTTTTTAAATGCATGTTATCATGTACCCTCCATGGGAATTGAAGCTGTGATGCGCTGCTATCGTGTGGGAATTAAACCTGGGTTGCATTGATACCATGTGAAAGATAATGCTACTACATCAGAAGTAATCGTGATTGGGTTGAGGATTTTACACTTGTATTCCAACATGCCCCCATACATCAAACGCACTTTTCGTAGGCCGAAACCTCTCTGCACAATGCTTTTTTTTTGGGAACGCGATATAATATGTTCGCTTGGTGGGAATTGAAGCTGGGTTGCTCAGCTAGCTACCATTTGAAAGACCTTTTATTCTAACATGTCTCCAGGGTCACAATTCCAGCACTTTTAGCAGGCCAAAAAAAAAGGTTGTGCACGGCGCCATTTTTTTTAATTAAAAAAAAACACAATTTGATGAGTATGCTCGGTGGGAACTAATTAGGCTGCCTGAGAGCATCCACAGTCGTATAAGGTAAAAAATAGCAAAATGCATATTTTAGATATAGCAAAGCGGTGTTTCCTGCAGTCATGAAATGCTATAATATGCATAGCTGAACATAACCCCCATCGGACGGAACTTGGAGTTCCGTCTCGTGAAAAAAAAAATTTTAATTTATCCCGACCAAGAGTAAAAATAAAAATAATAAAAAAAATTCTCTCCCCCATCGGACGGAACTTGAAGATCCGTCCGTGGGGGAGCTGTCACTTTCAGCCACCATTAGCCCACTTAATTACCCCCCTAATTACCCACTAATTAATATAACCCCCTAATTATCCCTAATTAATTAGTTAAGTATATTTATCTAAGCCTAATTAGTATACTAAGTATAATTAGTTAATTAGTTAAGTATATTTCATGGGACAGAACTTGAAGTTCCGTCCGATATAAAAATAATAAAAAAAATGGACGGAACTTGAAGATCCGTCCGATATAATAAAAAATTAATTTTTTATTTGAGACGGATCTTCCCTCTATAATATGCATATTCTTATATCGCCTCTCAAATATAGCCATCTACTGTAGCGATTTTACCAAAATATGAATAAATAGCAAACGACTGCAGATGTGCAATTGCTAAAATATGGATAATATGGAAATTTAGCAAACGACTGCGGATGCTCTGATTCCATCTGAAATACCCTGCTGCTACACCAAAAGTTATGGGTACATTTGAGGATTTTACCTTAATATTCTAAGATGCCCTTGCTCATCAAGCGCCCTCTTCAAAGGCTGATATGGGTAAAATAGAACTAAATTGGGTCCATTCAAAGCACGAATCTTAAAGCTCTCAGGGGTAAAACGGTAATTTCATCTATAAACGGGTCTATGAATAAAAATTGAGCCTCTTTCAAGCCCAATAATCTAAAACGGATCTGTCTCACTGGGTTGTCATAACAGCCCCATGCAAATAAGTCCAGATCATTTAAAAATAATTTAAAATCATGATTATCTATAAGAGACGATTCAAAAACCATATCTTTTATCTACGGGAAAGTTTAAAACTCAAATTACCTCAACTACTCTTATCTCTTCATGAAGAAGAGATAACTGATTCAATCCAAAAATACCGGAAAGTAGAGATAAATCATTATCTTGAAACTGACCCCCAAGACGACTATAAATACCCCTCTACCCCAACCATAAAAAAATGTAATCAGTATTTTGTCTCTAAAAACTCTTTCTATTCTTAGATTCTGACTTGAACGTCGAAGGGTCTGTCACCGGGGTTAACCACGGTGTTTCATACTTTTGCAGGTCAATCGGAACGATCGTCACCATCAAGATCAGATCCAACGGTGTAAATGAATCAGAATCAACAGTCAACAACAATTGGAAATAGTCAATATCAGCGAGAGTCAAAAAGGTCAGTTTTTTATTGTTTAAAATAACTCATATCATATGTTTGCTCCAACACAGAAATTAGCAGCAACAGATTGGCACCGTCTGTGGAAACTTTAAAAAGCAATTCGACCAAACTTCGCTGGTAAAAACAGTTTTCAGTCATGCCTCCAAAGGAAAAAGGGAAAGCGGCGGCCTCAAGCCGACGAGCCAACCCTCTTCCTCCACCTCCTCATGAGGACGTCCTTCCTACCCTTCAAGTGGATCAACATCTTCATCCAGAACAGCTTACTCAACCCCCCTCCAAAAAACTTCCACCGGGGGGCTCCCGAAGAAATCACCCCCCTCCACAACACATTTGAGAGAACAGAGGGTCGTCTACAACTCTACACCCTCCATCGTGCCTCCCGAGGCACCTAAACCTCAACAAGATCTCCGTCATCTCATAAACTCCAGACAGCAGGAATCCGAATGTATGGATCGTTCAAGCAGGCCACATTCGCCACATTAGGTAAGCATGAGGGGTCCCTCTCCTCGGAGGCCGCATTCCATAAGAGCTCCCTCTCTAAGAGGGCACGGAAGAACTCCCTCTCCCAGAAAGCGAAGATGATCTCTCTCCTAGGGGACGAAGAAGCCACCGCTCCCCAAGGGACCACAGAAAAACTCCTCCCCACGAGAGGAGGCATCCAACTCCAACTAGTAGAACAGCCCCTAGAAGAGGGAGGAAGGAAGAAGTACCCGTCACTAGAGCAGAACTCCGAGAGTTCAAAGATGAAATTCTTCAAGACCTTGACATACCCGACGAACCAGTCCTCACCGCTCTACTCCTCCGCAACACGAAGAATCTCATGGATCCACCAGATCCGATCAGCAAGAGGACGTCGTCCTTCGATGCCTCTAAAAGATGAAAAATTGTCTAGCACTGTTGAAGCAGGAAGAATAAAAACATGAAAGAAGATATCGTCCTGTCAGACCCCCCTCCTCCAAGAAAATTATTGAGGCTCATGTCCATGTTAACTTCAAGATCTCAACCTTCGAGTCATACAACAGGAAAACCGATCTAGTAGACCACATTGAGAGTTTTAAAACCCTCATGATGATCCACCAAGCATCTGACTCCCTCCTCTGCAAGACTTTTCCAGCAACCTTGAAGGGATCCACACGGGAGTAGTTCTCTCAACTCTCTCCAGGGTCCATCTTCTCATTCGATCAACTTGAGGAGCTCTTCCTCACGTACTTCATCACCAGCTGCAAGACAGAGAAGACAAGTGCCTCCTTACTCGACTTGAAATAAAGGGATGGAGTCCCTTAGGAGTTATGTTCGGCGCTTCATAGCCGAGTTCCGGTTCATCCCCTCACTCAACTTAGCCATAGTCGTGGCTGCCTTCAGGCACAATGTAAATCATGACTATTTCAAAGCCTCTCTTGTCAAAAGACCTCCCCGGGACTTCTTCGGCCTCCTTCAACGAATCGAGAAGTACATCCGAGTGGAGGATGTCATTCGACCTTAAGAATAGAAGGTGATCTCATTCGAGAACAAACGGAGGAGCACTAACGAAGACAAACCCAGTAAGTCCCGGAAGGATGCCACAAGTCAGCGTCGTCCACCCCCAACACCTCGTTTGGAGAAGTACACTCTGCTTAATCCTAACATCTCTACAATCCTCATGGAGGTTGACAAGAAGGGACTCCTTCGACCTCCCCCCAAGATGAA
This sequence comes from Hemerocallis citrina, assembly GCA_017893485.1. Taxonomy (NCBI): domain Eukaryota; kingdom Viridiplantae; phylum Streptophyta; class Magnoliopsida; order Asparagales; family Asphodelaceae; genus Hemerocallis; species Hemerocallis citrina. The sequence goes on along the minus strand of CM030362.1, from coordinate 258,023,596 downwards.
CGCCCCAAGTTGAAGAAGATATAGGAACAAGTGGTGCGAGTTTCACAAAGATCATGGGCATCTCACTGATGTGTGGAGCCCTCAAAGATGAGCTAGAAGCTCTGCTCCGACGGGGGTATCTCACCAAGTTCGCCCAAAGAAACGACATCGAACCTCCTCCAGGAGGAGCCAATAAGCGACCAAAGAAACCAGCTAAGTCCTAAGGCTCAAGGCGCATAGAGATATTCCACGCCATCCATAGGGGGCCAGTAAGGGGATCATCTAACTCCTCCAAGAAAGCGTTTCTCCGAGAAGTTAACTCGGTGTATAATATCCCCCTTCCAAGAACTCGGGGGTCCCAATCACATTTTCAGGCCAAGACCTTGAAGGTGTTCGAACACCTCACTGCGACGCTCTAGTAATCAACATATGTATGGTCAATCATGAGGTGCGATGCGTCCTGGTAGATAACAGCAGCTCGGTAAACATCATCTTCCTGAATGTATTCGATGGCCCCAAGCTCAAGCGAGACCGCTTCAAGCTCGCCAGGTACACTCTCCATGGATTCTCCAGAGCCCCAGTTCTAATCGAGGGAATAGTCACCCTTGACGCAACCGTGGGAAAAACTCCAACTACCCACATGGAAGCACTCGATTTCATGATTGTCGACATGGAGTCCGCCTACAATGCCATTTTTGGTCGCCCGGGGCTAGCAGCCTTTCACGCGGTTGCCTCAGCCTACCACATGAAGATGAAGGACCTACAGCAGCAGGGGTAGGAAAAGCCAAAGGAGCCAAGAAGCTGCTCGCGCATGTTATACGCCACAATGGGGGGCTCGGTCCTCCCCCTTGATGCTATGGAGCTCCCCCAAGGGCGGGGACAAGCAAGCTCTGAACTCTTAGAAGAACTAGCAAAAATCTCCTTCTTCCAAGAGGATCAAGCCAAGTGTCTTCGGGTGAACCTAGGCAGTTAAAATTCGTTTTTGGAACTAATCGGTTTAGGAGCGATTAGTGATTAATCGGTTAATCGGAAAATAATCGGAGATTAAATCGAAAAAATCATTATATATATATAATTAAAAAAAAGATATATCCTCACCCTAAACTCTAACATAAAACTATTATGAGATTATTAAATATGAACATATAATTATAGAGAAAAAGAAGAGGTACTTGGTTTGAGCTGAGTTTGGATTCTGGATGTGGGTCGGGTCGGGTTTGCTGATCGGTTCTAGCAAACAAAAATAATTGGGAAGGAGCAGCAACACGAGCAGTAAGAGAAGAAGGTGCAGTAGATGCAGGTCGGGTCAAGTATGCGACGGCACAAGGGGAGCGCGACAGCGGGTCAGGTTTAGGTTTGCTTCGACGAAGAAAAAGTGAATCAGGTTGAGTTTGGGTTTGTGCGAGGAAGAAGACGAGTGCGGGGTTTGCGCGAGGACCAGAAGGAATTTGGATTTTGAATTTGGATTTGAATTTAGGCCAGATTGAGCCCAAATAATGTAAACAAGTATGAAAATTAGAAGAAGATATTTAATCGGTTAATCGGTTAATCGGCCACTTAAAATCGGCCGATTAACCACTAATCGGCCGATTATACCCGATTAAATCGCTAACTATTGAAATATTGTAAATCGCTAAAAAAATAATCGCGTAGCCTCCGATTAGCGATTAATCGAGGATTAATCGGGCGTAATCGGAAATTTTAACTGCTTAGGGGTGAACAAGACACTCCCACATCAAGTTAAGGAACAACTCGTCACTTGCATTAGGGAGAACCAAAATCTCTTCGTTCGGAACACCGAGCACCCGATGAAGTACAACGATGGCGCTTAACACCCTCCCCAAGCATTTAGTTTCAAACATGTAATTAAGGCCGACAATTATAACGGTCACAGCATGTAAGAAAGGCTAGCAACAAAGCAGCCACTTAGTTTTATTTTTCAAAAAAAATAGTATTTTCCTTCGAATATTCTTATACAAGTCCATCGGATGGAAACAATGAGTTAGACACATAGTTCACCCCCGAGCCACACCATCCCTTCACTAAGTGCTCCAACAGACAAGTGCGGAGTCCACTCATGGTTCATAGAGCCGCTGTAGCAACATGCTTCCGAGCAAGTGCGCAGGGTTCAGCACGCCATTCGAGTGCTCCAAAAACTCATCGTCACCTTGTTCGGAGTTCATTCACGGTTTATAGAGCCACTTTAGCTACTTTCTCCCGAGCAAATATGCGGGGTTCGACTCTCCGTTCGAGTACTTCTGAAACAACCCCGGACATGTGCGGAGTCCATTCATGGTTCATAAAGTCGCTCTAGCAATATGCTCCCGAGCAAGTGCACAGGGTTCGACTCACCATTCGAGTGCTCCCAAAACTCGTCGTCAACCTGTTTGGAATCCATTCACAGTTCATAGTCACTTTAGCTACTTTCTCCCGCGCAAGTATGCGGGGTTCGGCTCGCTGTTCGAGTGCTCCTGAAATAATTCCGAACAAGTGTGGAGTTCACCATGGTTCATAGAGTCGCTCTACCCACATGCTCTCGAGCAAGTGCGCGGGGTTTGGCTCGCCATTCGAGTGCTCCCAAAATTCGTCATCAACCTGTTCAGAGTTCATTCACGATTCATAGGGTCACTTTAGCTACTTGCTCCCGAGCAAGTAAACGGGGTTCGGTTCGCCATTCGAGTGCTCCTGAAACAACCCCGGACATGTGCAGAGTCCACTCATAGTTCATAGAGCCGCTCTAGCCACATGCTCCCGAGCAAGTACGCAGGGTTCGGCTCACCATTCGACTGCTACCAAAACTTGTTGTCATCTTGTTCAGAGTCCATTCATGGTTCATAAAGTCACTCTGGCCACTTGTTCCCGAGCAAGTGTACGGGGCACGGCTCGTCATTCGAATGCTCCTGAAACAATTATGGACAAGTGCGGAGTCCACTCATGGTTCATAGAGCCACTATGGCCACTTGCTCCTGGGCAAGTGTGCGAGGCACGACTCGCCATTCAAGTGCTCTCAAAACTCGTTGTCAACCTGTTCGGAGTCCATACTCATAGTCCTTAGGGTCACCTTATCAACATGCCTCACCCTTCGAACGATCCCACAGCTGGTCACAACAAGAATACAAGAAATACAATTCTCTACTAAACTCGCCTTTTGAGTGACCTTTCAAACGAGTGCGGAGCCCAACTCACCCCTAGAGTTGCTCTTCAAACTCGCCTCCCGAACGGCTCTCTCCTAAAGCCAGGTGATACCCTTCCGCTCGCCTTCCGACCAGTCTTCTTCCAAACGAGTTCGGAGCTCAACTCACCACTAAAGTTGCTCCCCAAACTCGCCTCCCGAACGTTCTCTCCTAAAGCCCGGTGATACTCTTCATCGTGCTCACTCCCCAAGCGACCCCCTTTCTTACCAACAACAAGTTCGAAGCCTAACTCGTCTAAAGACGCTCCCCAAACTCGCCTCCAAGAACGGATCTTCCCGAGAGTCATACAAAGCTCTTCTCAACCTAATGGAGGCAAAGATATTGCAGGCCTATTTTGACCCTGAAAATGGACGATTCTTCAACTGACTTCTGAAGAGAAAGTGTAGATCTTCAAGTCAGCTTCGAAACGAGGGGTTACACTCTCCAATCGGATCTCTATAGCACCGGAAAAGCTAATTACAATGCAGCTCACCGAAGCAACTCCAATGTTCGGAAGCCAGATCCGAGCAAACAAGAAACCGAATGAAAAGAGGCCAAAATGGGGTTGACAAGTCAACAGTCAACGTTGACAAGTCAACAGTCAACGTTGACAAGTCAACAGTCAATGTTGACAAGGTTGAACGCCACACGTCGCCTCGTCATCGTTTGCCAGTGCTCGCCCTATCGTTCGTCGTCATCGTTCGACAGCAGCATTCACTAGCGCTCATCATTCGCCAGCATCGTTCGCTAGCATCATTCGCCATCATCGTTCGCAAGCAGTGCTCGCTCCATCGTTCGCCAGCATCGTTCGCCAATGAACGCCGTCATCGATCGCCAGCGCACGCCGAGCAAACAGGAAACCGATCGCAAAATGAAAGAAATGGCTCTCCTCCCGATTCGCTCCCAACCTTGATCGACGGCTAAGATGCCAAAAAGTCAACGGTCAATGTTGACTGAGTTAACGGTCAACTGTTGACCGCCATGTGTCGACAGGCCGAACAATTGCATCGATCGTTCGGTGCGTGACGAGCAACAACGGAACCAAACAAAAAGGGAGAGACCGTGCTCGATCATGATCAACGGTCATGATTAAATCAAAGTAATTTCTTTTATTTAATTGTTAAATTGAATTAATTATTTAAAAATTCCGAAAAATATCTAAAACTTGGAAAAAATTATTTAAAATTCTAAAAATAATTACTAATTCGGAAAAATATTTTTAAATTCTAAAAAAGTAATTATTAATTTAGAATAATAAACTAAAAATTTCAAAAATTAATTATTAAAATTTGGAAAATGAATAAAAAAATTCGAAAAATGATTAAAAATTGGGGGGGATTCAAAAAATCTGGAAAAATCACTCAAAATTCAGAAAATCCTAAAATTTTTTTGGGTATTTTAAAAAGCTCAGAATAACACTATTACACCTCGAGCAAGATTCAAACTTCCCCGAGAACTCCGATAAGTTCTGTAAAGCATTAAAAACGGGCGAACTACTACTCAAATGTTGTGAAACTCAATCTTCGGGAGTGGAGGACTTGTGATATGGGTAAAAATAGAACTAAATCGGACCGTTCAAACCGGACACGAATTTTAAAGCTCAGGGGTAAAATAGTAATTTCACCTATTAACGGGTCCATGAATGAAAATTGAGCATCTTTCAAGCCCAATAATCCAAAAACGGATCTGTCTCACTGGGTTGTCATAACAGCCCCATGCAAATGAGTCCAGATCATTTAAACTCATGATTATCTATACGAGACGGTTCAAAAACCATATCTTTTATCTAGGGGAGAGTTTAAAACTTAAATCCTCTCAACTACTCTTATCTCTTCATGAAGAAGAGATAACCGATTCAATCTAAAAACACCGGAAAGTAGAAATACATCATTATCTTGAAACTGACCCCCAAGGCGATTATAAATACCTCTCTACCCCCACCATAAAAAAGGTACTCAGTATTTTGCCTCTAAAAACTCTTTCTGTTCTTGGGTTCTGACTTGAGCATCAGAGGACTTGTCGCCAGGGTCAACCCCGTGGTTTCAGATTTTTGCAGGTCAATCGGCGCGATCGTCACCATCAAGATCAGATCCAACGGTGTAAACGGGTCAGATTCAACAATCAACAACAATTGGAAACAGTCAATACCGGATAAAGTCAAAAAGGTCAGTTTTTTTTTTGTTTTTAAAAAAACTCGTATTATCTATTTGTTCCCACACATAAATTAGTTGCAACACAGGCCAAGACCTGGACTGCATCCAGCAATTTTCTTCTTTTTTTTTATCTTTTTTTTCTGCACCGCAATTCATTATGTGAGCTCAGTCAGAACTAAACCTGGGTTGCTCTATGAAAGACATGCTACTACACCAAAACTCCGACTTTACATTTTATATTCCAACCTTATCATTTGATAATTCGCTAACTAAAAAAAGTCACAATTGAGAGCATACCACAACGCACCTTAGCTTTCAAAATAATCTTGACCGCCACAACCTGCCCTTTCATCACCCCCTTCCTCGCCCTCGCCGAGCACGTGTGCCCGAAATGCCCCCTCCCCACCTCCTTAATCACCTCGTACTTAGCCTCGAAATTCTTCCCATACCCAAACCTCTTATCCAACTTCCTGCCCTCAACTCCTCCTCCACCTTCACTTTCCTCCGGTATCGCCCCCTCCTTCGGCTCCGCCTGCCGCCTCGCCAACGCCGCCCGTATGTGTTTCGCCGGCGACGGCGGCGGGAACGGCCGTTTGAAGAATCGGCGCGGCGTTGACTTTGCTGACCGGGAAGGGGAGGGTGAGACTCCGGCGATTGCGGCGTGGGGATATGGACTCGGCCATGCTGACGTGGCGGAGGATGTGGGGGTGTGGTGACCAGTAAAGGGGGATGGCGACGCGGCGGGATCAGGGCCGTTGGATGGGGGAAGGGAGGAGGGGTGGTGGGTTTTGCCGTAGCACTGGCCCATCGATCAAGATTGATCCGAAATTTGAGGAGGAATTTTTGTGGGAATTTGGAGTGGGATTACCGATTGTAAGTGGGTGTTTAAAAAAGTGGCGAATTTTATAGAGATTTGGGGAGATTTTTGGAGGTGGATAGAGAGAGGTTCTTGTCTGTGAAAGTTGGTGGAAATTTGATTTCAGGTAATGTGGTTGAGCTCCAACTTTTAAAAACCAATTTGACCAATTTATACCAATCTTGCTCGGGCATACTATATGTCGTTACTCGAACGATTAATTTATAACTAGTAATTTTCATGTACGATACACACGTTTTAATAATTTTAAAAAATAAAAATAAAAATTCTTAAGTAGGGAGAATTTAAATTGGAAATATCTTTTATATTAGTTATGTATATACGTTACACATGTTGGTAGAATGACAAAATGATAAATGAGAAATGACACTAAGACCTTCTCCCATTATAATATTAGAGATAGATCATTTCAACTTGGAGAGAAACATGTTTGATTGTAGTTTCTTGTTACAATAAAGGTACGCCTAAAAAAAAATTTATAACATTTTTTCTTTACAACCTTAGGTAGCACAATACTATAATTTATAACAAATAATTTTAACTAGGCGAGAAACAAGTTTAATTGTAGTTTCTTGTTACAATAATGTTACATCCACAATATTTTCTACAACATTTTTCTTTACAACCATAGGTGTCACAATACTATAATTTATAACAGATAACTTCAACTAGGCGAGAAACAAGTTTGATTGTAGTTTCTTATTACAATATGTTACGTACACCCACAATCGTTTCTACAATTTTTTTTCTTTACAACCTTAGGTGGCACAATACTAAAAACCTCAAATAGTATTTTGTTACCTAAGGTTGTAAAGAAAAAATATTGTAGAAAAGATTGTGTGTGCAGCATTATGTTCTTGTTATCGTAATTATATTTTTGAAGTTTCCGTTTCTAATAATATTTTTAAAATAATTTGTTTCGTTATCTCTAATATTATAATGGAAGAAAGTCTTAGTGTCATTTGTCATTTGGTCATTCCACCAACATGTGCAATGCACGTACATAACTAATATAAAAGAGGTTTCCGATTCAAATCCTCCCTACGTCAGAGTTTTTCTTTTTTTTTGAAATTATTAAAACGGACATCGCACGTGTAAATTACTAGTATCTTATTAATAAAATATTGTGGGATGATTTTTAAATTTTTTACTTAAAAGAAGTTCAAAGGTTTATTTTTTTTTTAGAAACCACTTAGACAATATTTATTAACTAAACACAAAACTACTATTATGAGCATTATTATCATTATCCAAATGTAAGGTAAGTGATAAAACGGTAAAGTTCTAAATTCAAGAAGAGATACGAACATTACTTTTTCATTGAGTAATGCTAGAGCCACTACCAATTTCACTACATTTCTCTTCACTACCTTAGGTGGCACACTCCAATAGGTTGGAGATGATAGAGTAGGTGGGAGAACTCTCCAATTGGAGTATGCCACCTAAGATAGTGAAGGAAATGGTAGTGAAATTGATAGTGGCTAAAGCATTACTCTTTTTCATTAGCATGTAGTATTAATTTGTAGCTCTTGTCAAATAAAATTATTATTGCATGTTATGGTTATAGAGTGCAAATACTATAATGCTTAAGAGCATCCACAGTCGTTTGCTATAATTTCCATTTTTCCAAATTTTAGCAAACTTATAGCAAAACAGCGCTGCAGTCGTTTCTCATATTCCCATATTTTGGCAAACGTTCTATTTCCATTTCTCAAATATGAGAAACGAACTCAGCTTTCTCAAATTATAAAGGACGGGGTATGATACCCCGTCTCATGGAAAGAAATATTATTTAATCGTATGAGACGGACTAACATATACCGTCCCACTAATTCTCCAAATTTTTTTTTTTATTAAGTGTTCGAACGGGGAATGATACCCCGTCCGGGGTATCAAACCCCGTCCCACACATTGACCCAGTCCACTTTTTTTTAAAAATTCCATCAGACGGGGATAGATACCCCGTCCGGGGTATCATTCCCCGTCCGGGAATTAATTTTTTTTTTTTTTTCTTTCTGTTTTTTTTTTCCTACTTTGCCCTCAAAATTTATAAAAGTCTTCTCACACAGCCGAAGGTATAAAAGTCTTCTCACACAGCCAGCTCATTTTTTAATTTTTTTTTGAGAGAGACGGGGAATGATTCCCCGTCCAACACAATTTTAAAATTAAAAAACTTGGGACGGGATATCATATACCGTCTCTAACGAATATGAGAAAAATTTAGCAAACAACGACTGCACGCACTTCGTCCATTTGCTATTACTGTAGCTGCCATTTTATGAGAATTTAGAAAAACGACTGTGGATGCTCTAACGAGGGGGATTCCTTCCATTGTTGAATGATTAGTAGGAACCCTAGTTCCATTTTACTCACAAAGTTTAAATATAAAAGGGATTCAAATATTGGGTTGACAATGAAACATGTATATTGCCATTTCCTTTCCATGATGTTGTCCTACTCATTCTTTATGTTATATGATGGTTTTGGATTGCTACCGGCTAACCTACTTGCCTTTAACTTATTAGAGGAACTAATTGTATATGTTCTTCTTTCTTGTTTTTATCAAAATAAATAGGATTTTTTATATATATGTCCCTAACAAATATGTGAATATCACATATATCCCTCACAAATATATATTTTTACATTTATCCCTAACATTGTGTATCCAACCTCTTAGTTATCCCTAAAGTTAAAACTACTTTAAAAACATAAAAATTTATGAATTATACAGCTATGTTTAATAGATTTTATGTAAAATAACTGAAATACCCTTCATCTACTAGTTAAGCTTATTCTTCTTACTCTTTATAAACTGAATCGTCTATAAAACCAATTGAAACACATCAATCTTTCTTAATTTTTCTTCAGTTTTTCTTCAATTTTCTTAATAAATTGACAAATTTACAGTACATCTTTATTATTTCATTTTTTTCTTCATGTTTTCTAGCCAAATTCGTTACTAATCTTATAAGTTTCAAATACATTTAGTTCGATACAACTTTTAGGGGTAAATAAGAAATAAGCTCATATTATTAGGGACATATATGAAAATACACATTTTTGAAGGACATATATGATATTAGTATATTTGTTAGGGACATACATGTTAAAAACCCAAATAAATATGCTATATATTTGCCACTTGTAAGCTAACATTTTATATACATATATAAATAAAATGTGAGTTGCTAATTGGTTTGGTAGTTCAAACATAATCTCAGTCTCTTAGAAAAGGTTCTAAATTTATTATATTGAGCTAATATTCAAGCTTCTAACCTACTATTCAATTGCACATGGTTCATTCACTTTATCGTGCACGTGGACGTGGCCCCAGTGGCTGCTTCATACACGCCACATTAAAAAAATTCATAAATTTGACTTAAATAATCCACTCCTTTGTTACGTCTAATGACTAGATTCTTACAATAGTAAAAACATATGTACGATAATGAAATTCATTTCATTAATTCTAATAATATATATATTAGATTTGTCCGTGGGCACGTGTATACGATACGTCTTCGAAACGATACAAAAAACGAAAATCCATGTAAACAGTAAAATAATAATTATATAGTTCAAGTTTGAATAGTATGACAATAATTAGTTATAAATAAAAGTCTATGTTTCCATTAGTATATGTTGAAAAATAATTATAAATGTGTGTATAAAATCTAACTTCTTAGAACTTTAAGTGTGGAAAATAATGATATTTAATTGTTGCAGAGATATTTGCTATTAAAAATTCTGAAATTTTACAAAACCGAATTCTTAAAATCAAAATTTCTAAGTAAATCTCTACTACTATAATGGGAGAAGGTCTTAGTGTATTTTGTCCTCAACCCAAATAATTATCAAACTGATCCACTTTTGAAATTATTTACCAAACTGGTCCACTTTCGAAAATATTTACCGAACTGTCCTTAACAATTTTTACTTTTTACCTTTTCATTATCCCTTCAATTTTTTTCACGTGCACAGCACGTGAATAGAGTATAAAAAAAAATTGTTCGAACGTGCATTGCACGTGTATTTACTAGTAAAGAAAGAATGGGAGAGAGATAGAGAGAGAGAGAGAAATATGAAAAAGTAAAGAGAGGAGAGAGATAGTAATAAAATAATGAGTTTTTTAGGGGGAAAAAATTGGTTTTGGGGTTTGAAATTTTGGAGGAAAAATGTGTTTTGTGAGGTTTGAAATGGGCCTTTGATTTTTGGGGGGGATTGATTGTGAGCCACTTGATAGCTTTTTTTGTAATTTATTATATATATATATATATATATATATATATATATATATATATATATATATATATATATCTTTATTCACATGATTCTAGATCACTCCATTCTTATCCATGTTCCTTCTCATTCTGGTGTTGCCACCATTTTGCCTTTTCTTTTGGTTTTCCTGTTTTGTTAATTCATCAGTTTGCTTTTGCCTTGTTATTTTAATGGGAGAGTTGGAGTTTGTCACAAAAAAACTCTAACTTTATAACTATATAAAGTTAGAGTGATTGAGTGTGAAAGATAGGAGGGTGATTGAGTGTAACTATATAAACTCTAACTTTGTAACTATATAGGAGGGTGATTGAGTGTGAAAGATAAAGCCAAGACTGTAACTTGCTTGCTAAGCCTAACATAAGACCTGGGTCTCCCCACCGTCTCTCTTCTTCCACCAGATCCGTCGTCCCTCCGCCCTATCTCACTTTCGTCCATTAATTAAAGTGGTAGTCCTCGTCAGCCTCTCCATACCCATATCCTGATCAGCCCTTCTCTCTTTAGGCGCTCCCTTCGCTCCCTCTCCGTCCAGCCGATCTCTCCCGTTCTCCTCTGGATCTGAGCTTTCTTGCTCAAGATCAGAGCCTGTTCGTCTTGATCTGCCTCCAGTTGCTGGTGTTACGGTGATCCAAAATTGGTTCCATCCTTCATTTGGCCATTGGATCTGGGTTTTCTCGAGCTAGTCCCGTGCGCTTTTGATCAGTTTGGTCGCCAGTTCTCAATTTCATTGTGACTTCGGTGTGCTAGCAGGTCTGAGAGCATTGGCCGATTCCCATTCCATTTAATCTTGATCGTGTCCCCCCCCAACCCCTATAAGTATCTCTCCCTTCAGCTTATTTCAGTTTTGCTCGTTTTTTTAGAGACTATTAGCTGGTACTCTTCTTCTCAGATTCTATTCTATCTCCCACCTATCTTCTTTCTATTTTGAGGGTATTGTTGCTCCTCCGTGTGCTGTGTTGTCTTGTTCTTTTATGGTGGTGTTTTGGTGAATTAGAACCAGTAGTGCCTTTGGTACTATTGTCCTGTGCCATTCTTTGTTGGTGTATTGCTGTGAGGCTTTCTAGGGCTGGTTTTAGCCATGGATCTCACCTTGTCTGAAGCTAGACCTTATAGTCTAGTGACGGTTCAGGAATTGAGGAGTAACCCGTCTTCTCCTCTTTTTGCTAACACCTATCGTTCTCGGAGCTCTCCCATCTTCCCTATTTCCCCCTCCTCTTGTAGGTCCGACCCTCATCTGGTTTGTTTCAGGTGCCTCCTTCCTGGGCACTTTAAACGTGAGTGTGTGAATAAAATGAAGTGCATTTTCTGTGACAAGCTTGGTCACTCGCGCAGTCGATGCTTTTCCCTTAAAAAACTTCTTGGTTTTTCCAGGGGCATTCCCTTATCGGCCAAACTACTCTTCTTTCTAAACTTTCCTCTACTAAAGCGCAAGCTTCATGCTTGCTCGGCAAGGAAGTCCAGCTTGGTATCTGAAAAGGATTTTGACTCCTATACTGTTGTTCCTTTTCCAGTTATGAATTCCATTATTTCTTCCACTGTTTATTGCGATGCACTTGCTACTCTTCAGCCTCCTAATATTGCTAATCTTTTTAAGGATCACAAGATTTATACGAAACTTGTCTACTTTCCTCGTTTGGATTCTTATAAGGCTCGTCCCCATTCGAAATCGGTGGCACCTTCATTGAGAAAGAGTCTAGATAAAAATTCTGGTTTGTTGAAAGCCTTAGTCTCTTGTCATTCTTGGTTTCGAGGTGCGATGGGGTTCGCTCAGCATCGCCGCGTTTATGACCCTCAGAGGCCTACTGCCATCGCTAATGGTTATATTAAGGCTCCTTCTTTATTTTTTAATTTTCCTTGTTCTATGACATTTTTTTCTCCCAACCATTCTACATTCTCTTTTCATTTTCCTGGCTGCATCTTCTCGTTTTATCAAGATTTAGGGGTTCAATCTTGTCTCAATCATCTCCTGATGGAGGTTATGCATATCCTTCACTCTTTTCCCCACAAGTTTTCTCCAATTCTCGATTACTCTTCCATCTCCCCTTATTCCTTTCATCCTAACTCCATTCCAATATCATCGTTAGTTTCTTCCAGATTTCTCTTACCGTCTTCTGGCCTCATCAAAGACAAAGCTAGCATGTCAGACCTTATTGTAATTTTGTGCCCTTTGGTGAAGGTCGACCCTCCCCCCGTTAAGCGGAAATACAATAAGAAGTTCTATAATAATTTGCAGATTCGTGTGAGTGCTCGTATTCTAGCTAGGAAAGCTGCTCCTGTCTTGGCTCATCATCTTCTGCACAGTTGATTTTTGGCTTCTCTCTGTCTTCCTCGAAGTAGGCTGTCTGGCTAGTCCTTTTTGTGCTGCTAATACTCTCTTGGGATGTTGGTTCTGTTTTTACGCAGTTAGCCATGACTTTAGCTTATTAGTGGCGCGCCTGGTCCCCGCCTAGCTTCTCTGTGTTTCTTCTTATTCTGTGGTTTTTTCTTCTTCTTCGTCGAGTTTCCCTGAGAGAGTGTGCCTTCTCTCCTTCCATCTACTTATTATTTGTATCGTTCCTGTAGACGTTTGGTTGTTATCTTATCAGCTTTTGTCATGGTTGTTGCCCTTGTTTTGCACACTCTTTATTTGCTACTTTTATTTCGTTTTTTCTTGCGTTTTTCTCTCTTTTCTTTTCTGTGCAGGTTGTGATTGGTGTCTTCGTGTGGGGGTGTTTTGCCTACTGTATCATGGCTTTGGATCATGGTTCTGATCCACATTTTTCGCCCTTGTCTTCGAGTCGTCGGTGCTCTTGGAGCTCACTTCATGCTTGTTGCAGTTCCTTTTGCATCGCGGAAGTGAGCCTTAGTGGGAGTATGCACTCCTCTTTAGTGCGGCAGGGTGGGTTGATCCTTTAGACTCATTGTTATCCTGTCTGATGGCTCCGTCACCCTTTTCGATGTTGTTCTCCTTTTGTAACGCAGATCTCTTATTTGCGTGCTATTCACCTGTTTGTTGTATACTTTTTTGTGTTCTTCTTTCTGTTTTACAGCTTGTAAACTCCTTGTATTTTTGTCTGTAAATACTCTATTTTTATTGATTTATATATTTTTTGATGACTGGAGCCATTTGGCTCTAAACGATATATCAAAAAAAAAACTTTGTAACTATATAAACACATATAATACACGTCCAAACTATATCCAACAAATATAAATGTGCACCGTACGTGTAGCCCAAATCAAAACATTCAAATATAAACTATTTTATTCTTATTCGTTATATATTCATTTAATTTGATGACTGTAGTTTTTGTAGACGTGCATTGCACGTACATTAAACTAGTTCTAATAATGTCACAGTAGTAATTAAAACAGTTACATCAAAATTTATTCATTTGGAAGTGTAAAAAGAATTGTATGCAATATTACCATTAATCAAGTATATTTAATTAAGTAGGAGAATAAAAGTTGTACAAAACATTTAGACGAGTCGAGAACCATAAGAACTGATAGGCACTCGCAAGCAATACTGCTTCCCGAGCCACAAGCATATAGATATCAAATCATTACCAATATTGTGAAACGATAAATCAAGAAGCAACTGACACTCACAAATACAGAGAGAATACATATCTCTAATATTATAATGGAAGAAGGCCTTAGTGTTATTTGTCAATTTACCAACCCGTGCATTGCACGTGCACAACTAATATGAAGGAGATCTCAGGTTCGAGTCCTCACTACATCATATTTTTTACTTTAATTTTTTTAATATATTAAATGTGCATCACACATGTAAATTACAATCTATCTATCCATCTTCCTATCTATACTATAATATATAATAACTATTATAATGGAAGAGTTGGAGTTGTAAATTGATGTGGTTTGTTTTTGGGGGGTGGCTGCACCAGGTGTGAGTTCTCTCAATTTGTATTTTTGCAGAAGCTTCGGTAGTGACAGTACTCCCGACCCTCAACTAAGGGAACAACTCGAGAGTAGGCCAGAGTGAAGTGGAGGTCGGATGCTCGGCTCGGATCCGGAAGTCTCGTGTACCTGCACTCGGCCTAGGAACACCGGGGTTGATCCCGGTGGCAGGCCCGCCGACGGTCTAGTCAGTCACTGAAGAGTAACAGTAACTAGGATTTTTAGAGGGGAGAGATTGATTACCTTTTGAAGGGGTAGAGGGCCTGGTATTTATAGGCAGTGCCAACTGGGTCTGGACCCGTTTGGGGCCGGGTCTGGACCCGGTTGCCCGTGGGCCTGACGTGGCGGAAGCCCAGGAGGCTTAGGGCTAATCTGGTAGATCTGATGATCGGGGATGAACAGCTTTTGAGGGGATCTTGTGGCCCAAGAGGGGCCATGTCATCTAACCCATATCAGGAGCCCCCCACTCCTGAAGGGCTGGGTAATCCAGCCGTGTAGGAGTGGTTTTTTACCTCTGTAAGAAGAGCGGGGTGGTGTGTACGATGAAGATCGGGGTTCGTATCTTCTCGAAGAGGTCAGTGGGGTAGGATGAAGGGGATCCCCTCTTGGAATCACGAGGGGTGCCGGGTGCAGAAGAGTCGGAGCACGGATTGCCGAGCATCGAGGGTCGGGGGACGAGTCCTCTCACTTGTTGGAAAAGCAAGGGGACGTAGGAGTCCGTGGAGTAGGGGTTCTTCTTGCCGAGCGTCTAGGGTCGGCAGGCGAGCCCCTCACTTGTTGGGGGATAATTTGGGGCTCACGGTGACATCCGAGCGTCGACCCCGAGTTTGCTTGGCCGGGCGTAGGGGGGTCAGTAGACGAGTCCTCTCACTTGTTGGAAAAGCAAGGGGACGTCGAGATCCATGGAGTAGGGGTTCTTCTTGCTGAGCGTCTAGTGTCGGCAGGCGAGCCCCTCACTTGTTGGGGGATAATTTGGGGCTCGCGGTGACATCTGAGCATCGACCCCGAGGTTGCTTGGCCGAGCATAGGGGGTCGGTAGACGAGCCCTCTCACTTGTTGGAAAAAGCAAGGGAACGTAGGAGTATGTGGAGTATGGGTTCTTCTTACCGAGCGTCTAGGGTTGGCAGGCGGCCCCTCACTTGTTGGGGGATAATTTGGGGTTCACTGTGACATCCGAGCATCGAGCCCCAAGTCGTTGAGAGAAATTTTTTATGGCTCGCGGTGACATCCGAGCGTCGAGGCCCAAGCAGTTTAGGAGAAACTTTTTGGGGCTCGCGGTGACATCTGAGCGTCGACCTCGAGGTTGCATGGCCGGGCGTAGGGGGGTCGGTAGACGAGTCCTCTCACTTGTTGGAAAAGCAAGGGGACGTCGAGATCCGTGGAGTAGGAGGTCTTCTTGCCGAGCATCTAGGGTCGGCAGGCGAGTCCCTTCACTGGTTAGGGGATAATTTGGGGCGGTGACATCCGAGTGTCGACCCTAAAGCCATTGAGAGAAACTTTTTCTGGCTCGCGGTGACATCCGAGCGTCGAGGCCCAAGCAGTTTAGGAAAAACTTTTTGGAGCTCGCGGTGATATCCGAGCGTCGACCCTGAAGCCGTTGAGAGAAACTTTTTCTGGCTCGCGGTGACATCCGAGCGTCGAGGCCGAAGCATTTTAGGTAAAACTTTTTGGGGCTCGCGGTGACATCCGAGCGTCGAGGCCCAAGCAGTTTAGGAGAAACTTTTTGGGGCTCGCGGTGACATCCGAGCGTCGAGGCCCAAGCAGTTTAGGAGAAACTTTTTGGGGCTCGCAGTGACATCCGAGCATTGAGGCCCAAGCAGTTTAGGGACTTTTTGTAGGAGGAACTTGGGTGAATAAAGTGAAGTACCCGAGAAGTTGACCCTGCTCACCGAGCTGCCACGTTGGTCGACAGAGCCGAGGGTAAGAAGGTATTTTTGCGCTCTAGGCTGACGTCATCAAGATCTACGTGGCTGTTAGATCTCGATGATGAAGATCAGACGGCCAGATCTCTTTGCGGAATTCGAGGAGTCCCGTCTGCGCTTATAAATCCCCCTCCCCCCACCCTACTTCTTCACTTTGCTTTCATCCTCTTCACAACAGAAATTTCCTTGCATACCGCCGACGACCACTTTTCGTTGACCTTTGCGTTCTCCGGTGAAACAGGTTAGTATTTTTGCTTTAAAATATCACGTTATCAGTTCGGCTCCGAGGCAGGCACTTCAGGTCGTGCCGAAGAGGAGGTTCATTCGTCTTCGATATCTTTTTCGTCGGGTGACTTGCGCCCGGTAATGGAGGAGGTTCTATCAGTTGGAGGGTCGGATAGTGAGGGCGACGTAGCTTTCATCGTAGAGCCCTTGCAATCTCGTAGGCCGGGTAAGGAGCCTGCAGAGGAGGAGCACGAAGAGAGAGACCCCGAGGGAGAGGGGTTTGTGGAGGAGGAGAATGAGTTCGGGGAAGGAGCCCCGAAAGAAGAGGAATAGGTTGAGGAGGGCGATGGTCAGGAGGGGTCTGAGCGAGGAACTGAAGGTGGTAATGATCATGGCGAGGTCAGAGGGACTGCGAAAGAGGTAGAGGAAGAAGAGACAGATCTCCCGCCGTTGCCTCCCCTAGCGACCCCTTCCCCTGATAGGAGGGATCACCCCCGAAGGAGGAAGAGAAAGTGGATACGGCCCGACAGTCCGGCCGAGAAGGACAAGTATGAGTATGGCTCCGGGTTTAAGTACCTCCATCTCTCCAGCAAAAATTCAGGGTTGATCAGGATTTACCCTGACGACGTGGAGGATCTTCTAGCGTACACCTCGCTGCTGAGGGACGAGGGCCAGTCCATGATCAAGATGGACAGCGTGAAGTGCGCCTTGCATAGGGACTACTTGCCCATCTTGAGGGCGGCTTACTTTATTCTGCGGGAGTTCGAGCTTCTTGTGCCGAACCCAGGAATCCGCTCGACCACCACGCTTAAGTCGAGCTTCTGCATGTTCCTTGAGGACGCTTTCACCTCGGGTTGAGACTTCCGCTGCATCCGTTCATCAAGAGGGTGCTAAACTAGGGGAGTTGAGCCCCATGCAGTACGGTCCCAACTCTTAGAAACACTTGGTGTGTTTCATTTTGAAGTGTCAGGAGAAGGGGATTATGTAGCGCCCCGAATTTCTAATAAGATATCTTAGAAAATACGTGACACAATCCCAGCAATCCACTTCAATATAATATTAAACGCAACCAACACCACTAAAATTTTCAACCTTTATTACAACAAACTTTTACAAATCACAGCGGAATTCAAAACAACTCAAACAATATTTTTGTCATTTACAACTCAAATTATCTTAAAACTACTTTTACAAATTTACACAAAACTCTTATGAATCAATTTATCTCAAAAACCAACTCAAGCATCCAACCTCCAACTCTAAGCAACAACCTGCAACATATGAGGCTAGAGATGATCCCTAACCCCCAAAACTAAAGGGGTCAGCCATAACTGGTGTGAGTGACATAAAAACAAACAAGCAACATAAATGAACATACCTCATAAATTCTTAAACAACATGTACTAAATAGGAATATGGGAAGTAAGAAATGACACGGAAACATGAAAACATCAAGTGGAACTAAACTAAGTGTCAGGTGTAGAAAACAGGAAAACCACATGCATAAAGCCAAGTCAAGAAAACACCAATTCTATATGCGTACTCTCTAATGCGTACTTGTCGAAGTCTATGCATCCCACTCTACATAGGTTCGGTGCAAGCCCTTAACGTCTTCTCTTCATAGGGTTCAATCCCCCGCTATGCAACTAATCTTATCACGATGACTACTACGAGATAAAGATAAACTGTGAGAATTAGCCCATGCCCGATAATTCCGAAGATAGATCCCACATCTCAGGTAATTTACCTGGATAATTTCGGAGATCATCCCACACCGAAACATTGACACATCATCACATGAATACCACATGTGCGTCGCCTCGACTCCGATAATTCCGGAGATCAATCCCACGCCGCAAGTAATTACCTGGATAATTCCAGAGATATATCTCACATCGCAGGTAATTTACCTGGATAATTCCCGGAGATAGATCCCACACCGCAAGTAAGTTACTTGGATAATTCCGGAGATTAAATCCCACATCTAAAGCCATACTGAGGTGCATAACTCATGTTCCCGTTCGTCATATCACCACTAGTGCCTGTCCTTATTATTTTTGGGTTACTTAATTACTCAACGAATCTCCTAAAGTGGTGTACCCCACCGGCCTAAACTCAAAACTGAATAACTGAAATGCCTCAACGGGCCTCAACAAAATAACTCAACACCGGTATACTAGGGTCACGCACCTCTAGAGACTCAAACTCAAATGTCTAAATCAAATTTCCACTAAACAAGTGGCTCAACTGAATATCTTAAATCAAATGGCTTAACTGAATATCTTAATATCAAATACTGAACTGAAGATCAAGTATAGACTGAATTATCTGAAAACCAATCATTCGAAATAATCCTCAAGTTTACAAACACTCATCAGCACCAGTCGACTTATACTGTAGTAAGTCGACTGTCCAGAGGACAAATATCCAAAATTTTACGAAAATAAATTAAGTCATGACAGTCGACTTGAACGCCATCAATCGACTTACCCGAGGTAAATTCCAAAGATTCTCAAGGAAACATTCTAAGTACATAAGTCGACTTAAAGAGGTCATGGTCGACTGTAATAATTTTACAAAATAATTTCTCAGTGAACCAGTCGACTGCCTAAGAGCTAAGTCGACTGTCCAGAACGACTTTTCAAGGAAACTAAAATACAGTAGTAAGTTCGTACCAGTCGACTGTACAGTAGGCCAGTCGACTGTCGGCCTACAGTTATTTTTTATAATTTAGATCTGAATACAAAATCAAACTGGAGTTTTCTAAAGATTCTTTGTTCATAAAATAATTCGTATTCAGGAAAAATAACAAATCTCAACAATTCCTCATTATGGATACATTACTCAAAACATCAAATATGTCAAAACTCAAGTTCTCATGTTCTAAATTACTAATTTTCACATTAGGGTTTCTCAATACTAAATTTCTTTCACAACTCTTAATAAAAATCTGATTTACAAATATAAGATCCAGTTGCTCATCATCCGATCATAACCATACTCAAATCTTAACATGCATTTTAGCAATACAATTTCGTAAGTCAAGATCTACTCAATATTCTTAGATTCCACAAACATGATACAAACAATGATCTTTGCATTGTTCCCATGCAAAATACAAAATAAAATTCATGTCAAACAAACAATCATAACAATCGATCACATCAATCAAACCACCACACAAAGTTCATATCATTCATACAACAAGACAAAACAAAACAATTTCATATCACTCACCTTTGGATTGAGAAAATCTACGAAAAAGCCTTCCTTCTTGTTAGATCAAAACTTCCTCTTGCTCCACCAAAACAAATTACCAAAATTCTGTATTTTCAGTATTGATGGCTGGGGAAAAATCCTTTAAATATCCGGGAATAGGTTTAGGGTTTTACCCATTTTGCAAAATAATCCCTTCCAAAATACAACTTCACATATATAGGTCTAGTCTTGGAAATTCAATCAAAATTCATTTAAATTAGGATTTAAAAGGAAAATATAATTCTAAATCTCAACCAATACTGTTCAAAACGTCTAGGATTACATTTTTCATTTTAATCCCTAAAAATGTCAAATTTGCTAAAAGGTCCTTCTTTTCTCAAAATTTGCAAATAGTTCCAATTAATTTCAGAAAAATCTGAAAAAATACTAAATAAATCCCAAATATTAAATAATGATTTTTCATGAAGAAAACTTAACTTTTCAAACTTCTCAAAAGGTATTTGCACGTGTTTTGCACGTGTAAAAAGATAATTTTTTCTGAAAATATTTATTAATTCCTCAAAAATTCATTTAAATTCATTTTCAAATATTTAAAATAATATTTGAAAATACGGGGTTCTACAGATTAAGCCGAGGTTGATTTACTTCCGAGCCATCTTGGGAATGAGCTCGCTCAAGGACCAGGAGGGGTTTTTCTATCTTTCGCCCCGCCCTCATAAGAAGGTAATGCATGGACATCCGGACTCCATCAAGGGGTGGAAAGCAAAGTACTTCATAGTCCGAAGCGAGAAGCCTTGGGACATCTCCACAGTTTGGAATTTTGGAAAGCTGAACCACAAGCTGCCGAAGCAAAGAGATTTGACCGAGAAGGAGTGGGCGAAGGTCGATAAGATCGTGGAGGGGCACAGCATCGGGTGGCCTCGCGTCACGGAGCTACACCTCGCCCGAGCCAGACTGAGCCCGACCAACCCTAGTATATTTTTGTTTCCATTCCGTCTTTCTTTCTGCCTTCACGTTAACATGTTTACTTTTTTTTTTTAGAAATGTCTGCCAGGAGCTCGACAACCGAAATGCCATAATAGAACTGGCGGCCAAGAGAAGGGCCGAATTAAAGAAGAAGGCCGCGCAGGAGAAGAGCGGGGCACCGACCGTGGGGTCCAGTAAGGTACCGACGCCGGCTCTCGAGAAGCCGCCTCGAAGAGGGTGAAGAGGCCTCACCACTCGTCAAGGTCGGAGAAGGAACTGGGGGCGAGCTCCGGAAGTAAGAAGTTGGCCGAGGTTCAGGAGCAGAGGCCCCTGCCCCCTCTCCCCGATGCCGTGAAGATGGTGGGCAGGGTGGGCTTGCAGCTACACGTTTCGGGCTGGGGGGTCAAGGTAGGGGACACCCTGCTCGAGGGCTCGGTGGCGATGGAGGCGGTCGGAGCATATCGCCACGGAGCAGGACCGGATGAATTTGGTGACGCAGACGTCCGGTGCTGCCTACACGAGGTGGGCTCAGGCGCAATTCTAGGTAAGTGTTTGGTGTTTTCCACATGCGCAGAATTTTAAGGTTCAGGATTTTTCTAACTTGTTCTTCCTCGGCCAGGCGTTACTCTATGGGCAGCACTACTACCGGTGCATTAAGAAGGAGGTTCTTGTCGAGAGGAAGAACGCGGAGAAGTACTTCTGTGAGGTCTCCAAGCTTACGACCGAACTAAAGGAGGCCCGGAATAACGAGGCGGTCCACGAGTCTCAGATGGCCTCGCTTGTCAAGCACCATAAGAACGAACTGGCATACTTCAAGGAGAAGGCCCGGGTGGAGGCCGAGAAGGTGAAGAAGGCCATGGAAGAGGCGTAGATCTCTATGGCGAATACTCTGATCCTGGCCCAGGACGAGGCCTATGCCAAAGCGAAGGAGCACTTCTTGCTGATCTACCCGGACAAATGGGTCGACCATCTGCACTACAACTGGTAGCCAGAGCATCCGCCCATGCCCAGTGGTGATGAGGAACTGGGGGACCCTCACCAAGAGGGGGTCGGGGGCGACCCTACTGATGAAGAGGTGCCATCCCCCCCTCAAGCATAGTTTAGGTTTTCCCTTTTGATTTTGTAAACGTCTCATGCAGACTGGACACCGCATTTTGTAATACCAAATTTTGACTTTATAAAAGAGGATTTTCAGCCGATGCTCTATGACTTGTGTTTTTTGTCCCTTTTGTGACCTGTTGTTTTTCCCGTCTTTTTGATAGACGCATGAGGTCCTTGGTGCCGACCTTGGTTCTGCCGAGGTCTCCTAGGTCCGAGCTGGACTGGGGGCCATGGGGAGCATTCTGGCTCACCAACGTAAGCAGGCTCGGGATTGAGCGGCCACAGTGAATTACTTTATGAACAAGTCTAGAGAGCTCAGCTTGGAGGTCGCTTGTCTAAAGAAAGCCATAGCCGACAGGGACTGGTGGATCGTTGAGACGAACTGGTCGATCTCGGATGCCTCGAGTGGGCGGTCGGCTTCAGAGTCTTTTTTTCGTAAGGCTGTTGTAGAGAAGGAGTTGGAGATCCGTAGGTTAAAGCTAATGCTAGGCGCCGGTCTGGTCGATGAGGCGAGCAATTCCATATTGGGACCTTCTCCGACCTTTTTCTTGGAGGCGGCCCAGCCTGCCGATGTGGAAAGCTCCGTTGCCGGGGTACACTCTCTGGTCGGACCGGCCGAGTGCGCGAAGGAACCCGTGGGAAGCGCCGAGTTTGAGTTTTAAGCCGAGCGATGAGTGATTTATAAACTTTTCATTGTATTGGGCGGCCGTTTCTGGCGCTCTATGAGTAATAAAAACTTCGACTTCTTTAACCTTTGACGATTTGTTGGGTGAGGAGGGCAGGAGTGTAGCTCGAGGTCATTGTTGAGCCTAGCCTGGCTCGAGGTCTCCGCCGAGGCAAAAGGGGCGGTCGGTCTGTGGCTTGCTCGAGAGCCAAACCGTAGTTTCTTGCAAGCAACGCCCAATGAGTGACGTTTTGCCTTCCGATAAACATTAATGGCGACGTTTCGCCTTCCACCATTTGGACTTCCTGATGTAATAAATGCACTGCTCAGGGGCTATATAATTCCCATCTCCTCATTATTTTTCATCAGGAATTGAGATTGACCCCTCTGTTTCCCTCTGACAATTCAGGTGCCTGCCGAGGGCGAACGCCCACAAGTGGAATCTTTGGCCGAGTTCTGGATCGGCGGTTCCCCTGCCACCCTCTGACAATTGGGGGTAAACGGCTCCGAGGGTTGTTTACTCCATCTTGCCAGTGGGTGAGAGGTGGGTCGACCCAAGGTTCAGGACTTGGGGCGAGAGTTTGGGGTCGGTGGCTCCCCTGTCGCCCTCGAACAATTCGGAGTTTTTGGCTTTGAAGGCCGTTAAATCCCAAGTTGTTCGCGGGTGAGAGGTGGGTCAACAAACGGTCTGGGGCTCAGAACAAGAGTACGGGATCGGTGGCTCCCCTTCCGCCCTCGAACAATTCGGGGTTTTTAGCTTCGAAGGCCATTAAACCCCGAGTTGTTCGCGGGTGAAAGGTGGGTCCACCAACGGTCCGGGACTCGGGGCGTTTGCCGAAGGCGAGCACCCTAACTCTAATGAATTTTTTTTGGGATGGGCGTAGTTGAAGGTCGTCACCGAGCGTAAAGGTCGCATGGCTTAAAAAAGCCAAGGCCTTGCTCGAGGTCGACGCCGAGCCTTTAGGTGTGCTCCATGGTAGATAGTATGGGTGTAGCTGGAGGTCATCGCCGAGCGCATAGGCTACGGGGCTTGAAAAAGCCCAGGCCATGCTCGAGGTCGATGCCGAGCCCCCATACCTTAGAGAAGCCACTGATGAGCGTAGCTGCAGGTCGTCGCCGAGCGCAAAGGTCACATGGCTTTGAAAAAAGCCCAGGCCTTGCTCGAGGTCAATGCCGAGTCCTCAAACCTATTCTCGGGTAGATAGCATGGGTGTAGCTAGCGGTCCTCGCCGAGCGCATAGGCTGATGGTTTTGAACAAGCCCAAGCCATGCTCGAGGTCGATGCCGAGCCCCCATACCTTAGAGAAGCCAGTGATGAGCGTAGTTGTTGGTTGTCGCCGAGCGCAAAGGTCGCAAGGCTTTGAAAAAAGCCAAGGCCTTCCATGAGGTCGACGCCGAGCCCCCACACATGTTCTCGGAAAGATAGCACGGGTGTAGCTGGCAGTCATCGCCGAGCGTATAGGCTGATGGATTTGAACAAGCCCAAGCCATACTCGAGGTCGATGCCGAGCCCCCATACCTAGAGAAGCTGGTTATGGGCGTAGCTGAAGGTTGTCGCCGAGCGTAAAGGTCGCGTGGCTTTGAAAAAAGCCAAGGTCTTGCTTGAGGTCGATGCCGAGCCCCCACACCTGTTCTCGGAAAGATAGCACGGGTGTAGCTGGCGGTCATCGCCGAGCGTATAGGCTGATAGACTTGAACAAGCCCAAGCTATGCTCGAGGTCGATGCCGAACCCCCATACCTAGAGAAGCTGGTTATGGGTGTAGCTGAAGGCCGTCGCCGAGCGTAAAGGCCGCATAGTTTTGAAAAAAGCCAAGGCCTTGCTCGAGGTCGACGCGAGCATCCACACCTGTTCTCGGAAAGATAGCACGGGTGAACGGCTTTTAAGGGGATCCTGTGGCCCAAGAGGGGCCACGTCATCTGACCCATATCATAAATCTACCTATTTACGTGCAACTCCAACTCTCCCATTATAGTCTTCACATTTTTTATAAAAAAAATATAATCATATTTATTAAGATATACATCGCACGTGTAAATCAAAGTTTCACTTTAATTTGTTAAAAAAATTAATACGTGCATTGTACGTGTATATTACCACTATAGATAGTTACAACAACTTAGCGATATATATTTTATTATACAAAAATTACGATCGAGATGACTTCAACTCAAGTAGGAAACCGAATCTCACGACTCTTCGACAAGAAACCTCTTTCGCATCTTTCCCAACATGAGCCTCATGCATGGCTTCATCTACACTCTCACAAACGCCCACAGGGAACCCTCCTTCGGTGCTCTCAACAATTATTTGTCCCAAAACCCTATAAAACTACAAAGGATATTCCACAATCTCTTTCACATATTACTTTCCTGCGAAGTTTCTACCGTCGAGGGATTCTTTTTCTCAATTAGGTACCCCTCAGAATCAGATCTACATGTTGATTGCTTGTAAACTACTTAAGGTCACTCACCCATTTTATAGGGGCAATTGGGAAGTGACAGTTATAACACAAAATTGTGAAATACCCAAGCTAGCTAGACCTGGCAATCTTGACCCGTGACCCGTGGGTACCCGCGGGTGTACCCGTACGGGCCGGATACGGGTAAGGAAAATTTTGAAAAAAAATAAGCGGTTACTTTTTTACCCGACCTGTGAACCCGCGGGTCGGGTCGGTTATACCCACGGGTACCCGTGGGTACCCATGTATTTAAATAAATTAAATTAAATTAAATACTTATCAACTTGAGTTGTAATTTATTTGAGTGTGTTGAGTTTGAATTTTATTTGGTTTCATTGTTTTTAATGTAATTAATTTCAAGACTTTAGAAACTTGTCATATGGTTTCATTGTTTTGATTTTGCAATTGTAATTTTGATTATGTTTAAATTTTGTTTAGACTCAATTATGTCTGTATACTTTGAAAAATAATTGCTCTGTCTTTTTATGATTGGACAAATTATTGCTCTTTTGTCTTTGTTGATGAAATGATAAATTGAAATGCTAGTTGGATTTTGAATGTTGATACATATATTTATTTGAACAAGAAGCATAAAAAAACAACAAACAACAAGCTTATTAAATTATCGTTCTTGATTCCTGATTACATTTATTGTTGTTTTAGTTATTCAATTTTATATTTTCAATTTTTAAAAAAAATGATAGCATGTTGCTAATGTTTTTAATCAATTATTCAATTAAAATAAATTTTTAAATTTTTTTAAAAAACCCCAAAACAAACTCAAAATAAACAATAAAATATTGACGGGTACCCATGGGTACTTGTGGGTACCCGCGGGCCGGGTCCGGGTTGGAAAAAAACTTTTAAAAAAGTTGTGGTTACTTTTCGACCCGGCCCGTTGGACCCGTGGGTCAAACAACCCGTACCCATGGGGACCCGACCCGGCCCGTTTGCCAGGTCTAAAGCTAGCTACGAGTAAACCATAACTCTGAAATTGTGGTAAAATAATAATATAAATTTAGTATTTATATGCTAACTAAAGTTACCTATTAAGTTATCTCACTACTTGAAGGTTGATATATCAAAGTAAACTTGCTATTGATTTATCTTGTGCATGCATAATATTGGCACATCTGAAATTGCTAATAATTTTTTTTTAGCCAACTTATAGAAATTTGTCCTTAAATTTGATGTCTTGTAGGCTTGCAGCCCTTAAAGCATCCATTACACTCGTTTTTTATTTTGCTATTTTTTTTAAAAATTTGTACAAAACGAGTGCTACAGTCGTTTCTTATTTTACCAAATTTTAAAAATGTGGGAACAATGCCATCTCAAATATGAGAAAGTATTCGAAAATTCTCAAATAGGGGACAATTATAGGGAACAAAACAACATTTTCCGTCCCTTTTTTTTAAAAATATATTTTGTAATCAAATTGAACGAGTCAAGTTGTATCGTCCTAGCTTGAATTTTTTAAGAACTTTTTTTTTAAAACGATCGGACGGAACATGTTCCGTCCTACAAATTTATTATTATTATAAAAAAAATATCGGACGGAAAATGATGTCCCGTTCGATACCAAAATTCTCTTGGACGGGGCAACATGTCCCGTCCCACCAAAAACCAATCTTAAAATAGAATAATCACTACTTTAATCAGTTAATCATGGTTTAATTATTAATTTAATAGAATAATCACTAATTTAATAACTAATGATCATTTAATCACTAATGACAATTTTTAAAACCATAAAAATTACGAAAAAATCTCTCGGACTGTACATGATGTGTCGTCTCTCCTTAAACATTAAAAACAAAAAAAGTTAGCTCAGACGGAACAGGTCCCGTTCGCCATTTTTGTTCTTCTTTCTGTGCCATATTATACCAAATAAGGACTGCAAACGAAATCCAATTTTGTCATTTCTCATTTGGTCAAATTGTCAAATTTGACAAAAACGAGTGTGGATGTTTACAAAGTATATATTTTTTTTTGCTAGAAAACATCATTATAGTTTTTATTTATTTTTATTTTAAAAAAGTCATTATACATATTTTACAATGCACAATTCTTTCCATAACTTATTTGCAAAATTTTGAAATGTTGCCATCTGCATTGGTTAAATTTAAACCCAACATGTATGAGAAAAGTGAATCTCATTCTTCTACAGGGTCAGTCCTTAGTTTCCAGAGCCCGAGTCGAAGGCCCAAATAAATATTTTTGGGGAACCCCTAATAATAGTATATTTTTTTACGCATAAAATGTGTACATATATTTATAAGGAGAATACAAATTTAAAGGTCCCTTAAATTACAAAAAAATCGGAGGCCTGAGGCGGCCACCTGACCTGCCTCAAGGTGGGAGCTGGCTCTGTTCGTCTAGAAGGTTATTTTCTTATACAGAGTGTTTCTACTACTTGACAATATCCTTCATGAATGATCCATCTCGTTCACTTTTATTTTATGTCATAATATGTGTACTTATAAATATCGAGTGAGTTGGGGACTGTTCATCTATGATTTAAGTGATCACAAAAAAATGGTTATTTATTAATATAACAAATTGGCAGCGCAAGATGCATGAGCCGTCTTTTCATGTATTTTGCATAGTCATAATCTTAACTAATTTAAAAATATTTACCCCTGTCTAAGAACAATCTTTAACATTTGAAAATACTAGCATCCAAATTTGCCAATCACTCGATTTAGCCTGAATTAAACTGACGACCTAACTCGCTAGCCAACTCAAAGTTGAAGCGGCACATCCATTGACAGGTTAGGAATAAAAACTCACGAGGGCCTACATGTTAACCACAAAAGGTATTAAACTCCTACGTACTAGTGTTATCCTGTACAAATTGCACACCCTAAAATAATTTTGAGAAACTCATAAAATTATATAGAACTCCAAAACAGTGTGAGAGAATTCTTATAAATATCATTCCTATTATAATTACTGAAATCTTCATTATCATCCTCACATAAGCAGATGGTTTAGAGAATCACTATCAAACCATAATATTATCCAATTTAGTATTACTAAAACTGCTAGGAGGTGGGAGCGGTGTGGGAATGGGGAGTCGGGGGGTGCAAGCAGGAGTAGGGGATGGAGGTGCGTTTGGAAAGAGCTGTGAGTTTTTGTGAGATTGAGAAAGTGGTACGAAAAAAGACTGTGTTTGAGGGATTAAAGTTTTTATTTTGTTTTTGATTTTTTAATAAAATCGTACGTAGTGCACATGTTGGTTAAATAGGAATCCCTACTTTTCATCTATTTCTCTAATTTGAAATAGAGAAATGAATCTATTAGTACAAGATATTGACTAGAATTACCCTGTACAAATTGCACAACCTAAAATAGTTTTGAGAAACTCATAAATTTATATTGAACTCTAAAAAAATGTGAGATAATTGAAAGAAATTTATGAATATCATTCATACCGTAATTACTGAAATCTTCGTTATCATCCTCACATAATGTTATACAATTGAATCACCACCAAACCATAATGTTATACAATAGAATATTATTAAAGCTGTTGGGGGGGAGTGGAGATGGGGGTAGGTTTGGGAAGAGACGTGAGATTTTGAGGTTGGGAAAATGAGATATATCTCCTAGATCTATACAGTGTTTATGTGACGGATATAATAATGGATTGTTTGGGGAATTCTTTTTGTCTATAGGGTTGATAGAAGTCAAACGATGAATAGAATCAAGATCATCAAGGAGTAAGAACATGAAAAACAAGTTATAGTGAGATCTACTTGCAATATTTATGTTTGTACGAGGAACAAAAAGATTCATACAAGTACTTGCCTTGATTAGATGATGAACTTAATGATGATCGGGATCGGATGGATCAGATCTGGCACGGATCTTGATGACGATCAAGCTCAAGAGATTAGACGGCTTAGATCGCGAGCGATGATGGTGATGATGATGATCATGATCGGGCGGTCTAGATCTAAGAGCTTGATGATGATGATGATGATGATCAAGGGATCGGACGGTCCAGATTGAAATGGTCAAACTCCCCTAATCAACGGCAACCGGCAAAGAGCTTCGGCTCTGGCTTGATTGGTGGACGACGGCTGACGGCGAGGGGATGTAGCTCCGACGACGGTGGCGACTCGGGAGTGATCGACTCGGCAGTCAATCGATGAAGACGGCGATGATGGGGTCTGCTGTTGATGGGGTTGGGCGAGGAAAGGCAAGGTGAGATGGCAGAGGGCGGTGGTTGACGACAGATGGGGGGTGCGGTAGGCTGGCAATTGGGGGATGGGTTCAGGAGGGTTCGACGAGTTGAAGGGGGTGATCAGAAGGTGCAGGGTGCTGGTGGCTTGGTGTTCGGGAAGCTCTGAAGGTGGAGGATGAAGATGGGAGGTCGACCGAGGTAGGGGATGACCAGGAGTGGCTGCTGACGAGAATGGTCGTAAGTGAGGGAGACAAGGAAGAGACGAGTGGGAGAAGATGAACAGAAAGTGATTCGGCGTCTGGGGATTAGGAAGAGAGATTAGGGGTTAATATTAGGGTTAGAGTTAAACAGGGTATTTATTCGGTAGCTAATGGATAATGGGTAGTGGATGTGGGTACGGTTAATGGGTTTATGAGTTTAAGATCCAATAAGAGGCTATGGGGTTTGGGTCTAGATCCAGTAGGGCACAAGATAACCAAATAAAATAGGATTTATAACAAAATGTAATTTGTATTGCAATATAGAATTTATTTGAAATAACTACAAATATAATTAATAAATAGAACTGGATTTTTAATAATCAATCAAAAGTGATAATGATAATAACAATAGCAATAATAATGATATGTATCACATTAGGATTTGAGATTAAAAATATATTAAAATTCAAGTAGTAATAAAATAAAAATTAAATAGTCGATCACTTAGAATAGAAAATAAAGTTAGAATATACTATTATTCGAAGTAAATGTAATTTTCGGTTCGAAAAGCTTCTAACAGAAGTTCCAAAACAAATTTAAAACGAAATGAATTTATAAATAATGAAAATACCGAAATACACAGAAAATACGTATTGGCAGAAACGGAGATTACAATCCCACCCACCTTACAAAAAGAATTTCGTTATCGAAATTCAATTCAGCCGGAACGTAGGACAAGGCAAAAGCAAACTTGTGAGGTAACAAAACAGAGAATTAGAGGAAGAGAAACAAAATGGTGGAAGCACCAGAATAAGAAATAACATGGATATGAATTGGGGTCAAATAATAAATTAGTGCATGATGGCGGATGGAATGTAAGAAAGAAGTAAACGGTATCACCGGAGGAAAGAAACAACACGAGACTTGTGAGACAACGATGCAAGAAGATGAAGGAGTAGGTAGAACTGGAATAGAAAAGAGAATGAATAGGGAAGAATTGAATCAAATAATGAGTCAACGGATGATGATGAATACAAGGAATGAAAGTGAGCAAACAATGCAAGGAAGGAGAAGAAACAAGAAAATTCTGGGACCTGTGGGTTATGGGCCCACACGCTTCCGCTGCACCACTCTGATCGGGAAGACTTTGTCAACAGCGTCCATTAGCTCTATCGATCTGTCTCGTGGCTCACCATATCCTTGACACATCCCAACGACATCCCTCTAGCATGAAGTTCAAACTCCTGACAACTTTAGATTCTGAACACTTCCTGGATTCCTGGGACTCTGCATGCACATCTCGGAGCAAAACACAAAACTTCCTCTCCTGATGATGATCCAAGCTGCTGACATGTCGTAACAGATCATGTGATGCTGATCGACGAAGCGGGCAGAATAACAGAATTGATAGAACTGGAATCAACAGAATATGAGTACGAAAGGAATGGAATTATACCCAAGAAGAAATCAATTAAAGAGGGCAATTGTAAGAGACAGAAGGAAACAAGGAATCAAGGAATTGAATAAGAAGGGATCAAAATGAATGGAATAAGACTAGTATCTAGATCAAGTTAATTATCAATTGTTCATGTGATTCGCGTGGCATGTTTTTTGTTGAGTTAACCCTGGCTAAGCCAAACTAGACTAACATATTAGCCAAACATGACTAACACAGTAGCTGTCACATCCCGCTTCCCAAAAAGAATACGGAATACGGATACGCAACTCAACTCAGCGAATGATTTGCATAATCCATAAGCTGTTAAGGAATCTTTACAACATCTCACAATATAATCAGAGTCGGAAGCCAAAGAGAATCAACCACACATGCAAAATTGAATTAATGAACAAACAGGAATTACTTGAAACAAAATGTATTAATCTCAAATAAATCAGAATCTGGATAAGACAAAATCTTGGGTCACATCGCCCAAAAAAATACAAAAGAATTATCCAAGTACTCAAAATACATTATTCAAAGCAACAATAATAGCAATACTAATAAGCAAGAAATCCAGCACTGATATCTCATTTCGCCAATGTCGTCGGGCAGCTGACCATCCTGATCTGCAATTAATAATTGTAGGAGAAGAAAAGAGAAAACTACCCGTCAATTTCAAGTTACGGACCACTTATAATGTAGGATACAAGTACATGGAAAAGATAAACAAATAGCATGGAATAATACATCAATAGTAATAACTAGCATGAATCAGTAAAATAAAGTCAACTAGCATGGTATACTAACAGTACAAATGAATGTGTCAAGTATAGTGTCATATGGCAACTAATAGTGTCCAGTAACAGTAAGCTCAGTATATCAGTATAACAGTATAACAGTATCAGTCCAACAGTATCAGTCTAACAATATCAGTCTTATGTTCATATAGTCTTGTGTGTATTACTAGCTAGGTAGCACTTCATGCACCCCATATTATAACACATGGTTGCTATAACAAACAGTTTCGCTTTTAGATTTTGTGGACCATAATGGGGCAGTGTACTCAGGTATCAGTAATAGTAGAAGTAGCAGTAAAAGTAACAGTAATAGTAGCAGTAAAAGTAACAGTAGCAGTAACAGTAACAGTATGGAACGCTAGTTCCCTTCTAAGTACACGTTTCCATATTTTCCACTACTAGATCTTCCCTTAAGAAACCCCGGCTTGATTACTTTTATTATGGTAATCAACAGACATGGTAGTGCATGAAATAGTTTCAAACTAATATGATACAATCATTATTAGGTTCAGGGAAACAAATAGACATGCATAGGTGATATACGGTCACATAAATGAGCAAAATAGTGTATGTTCATATTCAGGACAGCATGACAGTACAGTACTGAAACAGTGATTTCCGTTACTACAGAAATCTAAATATGAATCCGTTAAAAAATATAGAAAATAGATTTCCACACGAATCCAGTGATTATATATAAGACATATAGTACTTCACAAAATCATAACTCAAAACTGATTTGAATCCAGAAAACACGTTCAGACAGAAATCAGTAAACCGAATTCTCAGCCAAAAAAACAACATTAAAACTCCTCAAATAAATCCAGAAAAATTTGGGGTAATCCCCTATATGTCTAGTATCATATTATAGAGTTTCATAATATTCCAGTAAAATTAGTTCAGTCAACAAAAATCAGATAACATCAAGAAACGATAGTTTGGCAAATCTGGAATTTCCAACATTGCTGTACGAAAACTGTAATATCTCGCAAACCGTGAAACAAAATCCAAATCCGCCAAAGGAAGATGAAAATAGTAAAAGTAAGATAACTTTCATATTTCATAAATATTTTTCATACAGTAAAAGGAAATAGGGTGAAAATACGATTCTTTACAGAACAGCGAGCAAAATACAGCAAGTATAACTTTCATAAACAAGCATGAAACGATGTATAAAACTCATCAATAAAATCTACCAAAATTCTGGGTAACCCTAAATAGGTATGGAAATACTGTCCAAAGTTTCAGATCAAAATAATATAGTTAGGACTAGTATCAAAATAGTTTAATCATCAAAATCATCAAGAAACCAAATCTGGAAATAGAATACACCTCTGTAGTAAAACAGTCATAACTCACTCATATAAAAACAAAATAGATCAAAGTTAGAGAGATTGGAAAGAAGACAGATTTCTCTACAATTCATGTCCAATACAAAAATTAAGAATTCTGACCTTAATATGGTCTAAAATACAAATCAAAACTGATCATCGACAATTACAGATCTTTCTCTAACAACGAAACCACCATAATTCATACGAAACTTGTTCCAATCACAATCAAACATGGTATAGAGTCTACTAAGTATCCAAACATCATGAAATAGATTATATAACATATTCACAATCATCATATCACATGGATCTCATCAACACAAAATTTCACCTAATTATCTCATACATATGAATAGATCAAGAACGGTCAAACCTAGTTGTTTTCATGTCGATTTTGTGTCGTGAGGCAACTATGGTCAATAGCAAAATAGAGACAAAACTCATCAAAGATAACATACACACAAGTTGTCTCTAGAACCAAACTACACTATAAGCGGTATTTTTGACTTGTATCATACAAAGGAATTGGAGTACAAGTTACTTGCCTTAACCAAAGACGAAAACGAAGAACACCAAGAATACCGGGAACAACAGTTTTCAGACTAGTATTGGGATAGCACCGTACGAAGATCTATATGGCAGGAAATGCAGAACACCTGTTTGTTGGTTTGAAGTGGGGGAACGACAGATATTTGGGCCTGAGATTGTGCAGCAGACCTCTGAAAAGATTGATCTAATCAGGAAAAGGTTGGTGCATGCTCAGTGTAGGCAGAAGAGCTATGCAGACAATCGGAGGAGGGACCTTGAGTTTGAGGTTGGTGACTTTGTCTTTCTGAAGGTATCGCCCAACAAAGGTGTGATTCGCTTTGGCAAGAGTGAAAAATTAGTCCCGAGATTCATAGGCCCGTACAAGATATTGAAGCGGATTGGGAAAACTGCTTACCGATTAAAGTTGCCAGAAGAGTTTTCTCAGGTGCACAATGTTTTCCACATCTCTATGCTGAGAGGTTACATTCCAGATCCGAGTCATCATTTGTCCGAAGTGCCAGAGGGTTTGCAATTGGATCTGAGTTACATTGAGCTTCCGGTTGAGGTTGTGGATCGTCGGGAGAAAGTCTTGAGGAACAAGACGATATCGATGGTCAAAGTAGTCTGAAGAAACCTGTTGGTTGAAGATGCTACTTGGGAATCCGAGGAGAGGATGATAAAGGATCATCCTGAGCTCTTTGTTTGATTTGTATCTTCTTTCTTTTTCTTTCGTATCTTCTGGTTGTATTTCTGTTTTCTCACCCTTTTAGTGTAGTTTCAAGGACGGAACTATTCTAAGGAGGGAGTGCTGTAACACCCTGGATTTTCAAATCCTATTTATATTTGGAATTGTTTGATTTTTTTTTACGTGTTGTGCACGTAAAAATTTATGCATGCACTTCACTAAAATATTTCATGAATTAATAATCCCCATTTACTTTCTTAGAAGCCTAATTTAGTCCTAAACTTAATTTGTCTTTTGTAGCCCATATTAGTTAATTAATTAATTAAATTAGTAGAGCCCATAGTCTCTTAGCCCATTAGAGAGCCCATAGTCTCTTAGCCCATTAGAGAGCCCATGTAATTTAATTAATCTTTATTTTAGTCTAACTTGTAGTGTAGACTCAAACAATAGACAATTAATTAAACTATCATGTACAACTTGTAAGTGGAGGGCACTAGGGTAGCACGTGCATGCACAAGAGTGTGCAAAGCACACCCCTTGGAGTTGGCCGGATGGAATCAAGAGAGAGGGAGAGATGGGAATAGTGGTGAAGTGGTTATCTCATTCATGGGTGGTTATGACAACTTTCAAACTCATCCTAACATTTAATCCCTGACTATTTGATTTAACCCTAGCCCTTTATTTCCACTAAAATCTTGTATAAATACCCCCTTTTCATAAGTCATTCTTGCATCTATTTTTCATTATAAAAGAGAGACATATACTAGAGAGTAAAAGATTGAGAGACAATAGTGAGAAAAAGATTAGAGTGAGATTGTGTGTGTTCCATTCAAAAGGAGGCTGGCTAGCACCCAAGGAGCATTGGTGGTTTCGGGTTCCAATCAAGCACCAAGGAGGAGAAGGCAATTGTAATACATTCTAGGAGGAGAAGGCCACTTTCTTGCATTCTAGGAGCGTTCATTTCATTTTTCTCCAAAATAGGTGGGTGTTTCTCATGACTTCTAATTGATATGCCATGGTAGGAATGATTTGATAAGTGGTTATAAAGAAATCAAGAAATTTTAGTCTCATGTTTGATAGATTAGAGATGGAATGATAATTTAGAGAATGATTGTGAAGATGATTGCTAATTGATAAATGTGGATAATTTTTCTCTACTTCTAAGTAGTACCATGATAGGTTTTGTGCTAATCACATTAAACTAAATAGATAGAAATATTGTTCCTTGATAATACCATGATTTAGGTGAAAGTGAAATTTTAGAAATTATGTGAGAACCTCCATATGGGGTAGTAAATTATGCTTGTTGTGATTGATGCTAAATAAATCCTAAAGCTGTATGTTAGTTATCGAAAAAATGAACTTTTTGCAATTTTAGACAAAGTTCTAGAAATGAACAATTTGTGTGTTAATTAAAAAGAAAGAAGAAATGATTCCAAATTTTGGATTTTGTTGCGGAACAGTCGACCGAATAGGCGTAGATAGTCAACTGTGCTGGATATCTAGTTCTTCGAGTTGTAATTCTAGCAGAACAGTCGACCGTATATGTTTAATAGTCGACTGCCCCGTCCATTTTATTTTCGAGTTTTAAAGCATCGCAGAACAGCCGACTGGTCTTGTTTAACAGTCGACTGCCCTGATCCTTTTCATTTCGAGTTTTTAAATCTTTACAGAACATCCGACTAGCCAAGTTTAACAGTCGACTGTCCTGCCTATTTTGATTTCTCAGGTTTTAAATTATCTCTTGATAAAAATAAATGTACTATTTAAAAGGGTTTGAAAAGAGGTTTGATAATGGAAAGAATGAAGATTGAATGTGACCAATTAGAGAAAAGTGAATTTATTTGTCTTATGCATGAAAATTGTACATGAAAGTGAGGTTAAATATCCGGATGAATTATGAAAGGTTTTATGAATATGAATACACAAATGCTATGGACATGAAATGAGATTTTGAACTAGAGGGTAGCTAAGCCTTATTACCGGCAAGTGAATAAATTATATTTATTGAGATGAATAATTGAGATGAAAGACCAAGTTGGTCATGTTGTTGATTGAGACCGGTATAGAGGAAAGAGCTAACTCTAGGGGCTGATTTTATTCATGATTCAAATAAACTAAGGATTTAGACACATAGTGGTGATGTGACGAAAGTGAGAGAAAAACACGAGTATGAGGGCCATCAGATTGGCGGTATGAGAGTGATTCACAGACTGCCTGCTTGATGCGTCATGACATGGCGTGAGCACTACTCCGGAATTATCGTCCCGGTGGCGATGCTTGTGGGGTGTTTGGTGATTACGGGTGGTGCCATCGTTCCATGGCGGAGGTCGAATTGTCCATAGTCTGCCTGCATGATGCGTCATGTCAGTGCGTGGGATTTCCCTCCAGACTGCCTGAATATGGGCTCGTAGATCATAGAACGTCTAGGATACTTACCGTAGTTACCGTAGTAGTTTAAGTCATGGCGAGAGATTGAACCCTATGACATGGAGTACGATTAAGGGCTTGCCCTCGGACCTATGTAATATGGGATGCATAGAATCCGAACAAGTTCGCATTAGTGTCATATAACATAACAACTGCATTAAAGACTAAGTGCACATCACAACACGACATCAATAGGATAGTTCCTTTTAGTTTTGTTTGTGAACAAGTTTGTGGTTTGCTAAGTATTGAGAATCGTTATACTGTTTCCGGCATAGAGAGGATGGCCGTGTGTAATATTTCGTCAGTAAATGAACTGACGCGCCCACAATTTTACATGCGGGGTAAAAGATGCTTGACAAACTGAAGTATATATGCTGCTCAAAGATTGATTCAATTGTTGTTTCATGCAATTACTGTAAATTTGCTTCCGCTGCATGAATATTAATGTATAATGTATCTCTGATGTAAAATAATGTTTCAATTTCCTTGTAAAATTATACGAAAGAAGTGTAAAGATCCTGTGGAACTTCAAATTCAGTTGCATTTTGGAATTCGGGGTGTTACAGGATGGGCTTAGTCGGGTGTTGGGTGCACAGGCCGAAGGTGGAGGGCATCGGGTGTGGGGCTGGGGTTTCGGCGGCTGACGCAACAAGGAAGAGAGGGAGGTCGGGTGTATAGGAGTTAGGGTTGGGTTTAGGGAGAGAGTATATATAGGGTGTATTTAGGGTTTAGAAATATGAGGTGGGTAATTGGGTATTGGGTTGTGGATAGTTTAGGAGTAGTAATAGGATTGATTAGCATAAATTGTATAGCATTCAAAATAGGATTGTGGTTTAATTTGGCTTTGGTAATCAATTAGGGATAAAACAATAGGATTGGAAATAGGATGGGCAACCAAATCACCATGAGCACCCAAGAACAAAAATAAAGAGAATGAGACCCAAATAAGAGAAAAGAACAACAATCGATGAAGAACGAAGCAAAAGAAAACAAATCAAACACAAAAGAGATCAAATTGAAACAATGAATATATATTGAAAACAACTCTAATATACGGTCCAAGAAAAATACAAGAGAGTACAAATACTCAAGAAAGAGAAAAATACACCCAAAAAATACGAAAAACGAAAAACAGGAGTTACAATCCTACCCACTTAACAAAAAGAATTACGTCCTCGAAATTCAAAAAGAAGATGCATAGGGTAACCCCAAAAGAAAAGACAACAAGGCAAAATAAAACAAAACAACCACTACTCAAACAAATGAGGAAACTTCTACTGAATCTCCTCCTCCAGCTCCCAAGTCGACTCACTAGGTGAGTGAGGATTTCAAGCTACCCGAACCAACTTGATGACCTTATTCTTAAGCACTTTCTCCTGCCGATCCACAATAGCAACTGGCAGAATCTCACAAGTCATATTCGGCCGCACGATCAACTCAGAGTAGTCGATCACGTGACTCTCATCGCGGATATATCTCCTGAGTTATGAGACATGGAAACATCATGCACTCCTGATAACACTGGCGGCAAAGCAAGACGATAGGTCACCTTGCCTACTCGCTCCAAAATCTCAAACGATCCAATAAACCTAGGACTAAGCTTGCCCCCACCACCGAACCGAATGACAATGCACCACGGCAACACCTTAAGGAAAACATGGTCACCAACAACAAACCCCAAAGCCCTCCGATGGACATCAGCCCATCGCCTCTGCCTATCCTGAGCTGCCTGAAGATGCTTTCTGATCCGTGTCACAGCATCAACTGTCCTGGTGATCAACTCCGGACCCAACAAATGCCTCTCACTAATGTCATCCCAGCACACTGGTGATCTGCATTTACGTCCATAAAGTGTCTCGAACGGTGCAGCTTTAAGACTGGCCTGAAAGCTGTTATTGTACGAGAACTCCACGAGATATAAATGGTCCTCCTAAGATCCACCAAACTGCAACATACAAGATCGCAACATGTCCTCAAGAATCTAAATAGTCTGCTCGAATGTCCATTAGTCTGGGGATGAAAAGCTGTACTGTACTTTAACTTACTCCCCAAACTAGCCAGAAGACTCACCCAAAATTGAGATCTGAATCTCGTATCTCTGTCGGATACAATACTGACTGGAAGCCCATGAAGTCTAACAATCTCTTGCATGTACTTCTCTGCTAGGCTCTCAGTAGAATGACCGACATGAAAAGGAATGAAGTGAGCACTCTTTGTCAAACGGTCGACAATCACCCAAATAGCATTGTGACCCTTAGGACTCCTCGGCAAAGCGGTCACAAAATCCATGGTGATATGTTCCCACTTTCACTCCGGAATAGGAAGCGGTTGAAGAAGTCCAGCGGTTCTCTGATGCTCTGTCTTAACCTGCTGATAGATCAAACAATGAGCAACAAACCGAGCTACATCTTTTTTCATACCATGCCACCAGAAATGAAGCTTCAAATCTCGATACATCTTAGTACCACCAGGATGGATAGAATACGAGGACTGATGAGGTTCCTTAAGCAACCTCTAACGAACTTCACCCTTAGGGACACACAACCGGGAACCAAAACGAAGCGAACCATCGGCATGAATAACCATGTCCGTCCTGGACCCAGACTCAACCTCAGCTCGAAAACCCTACAACTGCGCATCACCAGCCTGAGCCTCCTTGATCTGATCAACAAGAGAAGACTGAAGCTGGAGCATAAGACAACTCCGACCAGAACTTGGCAACAAAACCTCGAAATCCAACCTCCTCATCTGCTCAATGATATCACTCTGCTGAGTAAGAAACATAACTGCCGATCTCCTGCTCAAAGCATCTGGCACCAAGTTTACTTTACCAGGATGGTATTGCAAACTGATGTCATAATCGGCCATAAGCTCCAACCATTGCCTTTGCCTCATGTTTAATTCCTTCTGGGTGAAAACGTACTTAAGACTTTTGTGGTCTGTAAAGATCTCCACGCGGTTTCCAAGTAAATAACGTCTCCATAGCTTCAAAGCATAGATCACTGCCGCTAACTCCAAGTCATGAGTAGGATAGTTCTTTTCATGCGGCCTCAACTGCCTCGATACATACACAACGAAACGGCCCTTCTGCATAAGAACTGCTCCAAGATCCTTACCGGAAGCATCACAGTGGATTACAAATCTGTCTGAACCATCTGGAATAGTCAATACAGGCGCTAACATCAATCTGTTCTTCAACTCAACAAAAGCCTCATAGCACTCACCAGAACAAAAAAACTTATGATCCTTCCCTATCAGTTTAGTCAACGGCCCTGCAATCTTCAAAAAATCTTGAATGAATTTCTGATAATAGCCCGCAAGACCAAGAAAACTCCAAACTTTGGAAACTGACTTAGAAATAGGCCAATCCTTCAGCTTCAACCATGGTTGGATCCACCGAAACACCATTGTCAGAAATAATGTGCCCCAAGAAAGAAACCTTGTCGAGCCAAAACTCGCACTTACTGAGTTTCCCATAGAGCTGATTCTCTCTTAAAGTCTGCAGAACCACTCTAAGATGATCGACATGATCTTCCTGATTTTGAGAATATACCAGAATATCAATAATGAATACCACCACAAATCTATCCAAGAACTGAGAGAAAATCCAGTTCATAAGACTCATGAATACAGCTAGTGCATTAGTGACCCCGAACGGCATCACAAGATACTCATAGCGCCTGTATCTTGTTCTGAATGCAGTCTTCTGTATATCAGCAGCCTTCACCTTGACTTGGTAATACCCAGAACGAAGATCCAACTTCGAGAAAATAACAGCCCCACTCAACTGGTCAAACAAATCATCGATCCTAGGCAAAGGATACCAGTTCTTCACAGTAACACTGTTTAGTTCCCGATAATCCACACACAGGCGACGACTACCATCCTTCTTGCTGACAAAAAGGACCGGAGCATCCCAAGGTGAAACACTTGGTCTGATGAAATCCAATTCAAGCAACTCCTAAATCTGTACCTTAAGCTCTGCTAGCTCAACATGTTCCATCTTGTAGGGACTCTTCGATATCGGTGCCGTTCCAAGATGAACATCAATACCGAGCTCTACTTCCCTCTCAGGGGGTAAGCCAGGAAACTCATCTGGAAAAACATCCAAGAAATCTCGAACTACTAGACGTGCAGCCTCACAGCCTGAGTGTAATTCCATCGCATAATCCACCTGTACAACTGCAGTCTTTGCTCGGCCAAGGAAAGACTCCCCGACATGGAACTCAAATTCTGCTCGATCTGG
The DNA here is from genome assembly GCA_017893485.1 of Hemerocallis citrina. NCBI lineage: Eukaryota > Viridiplantae > Streptophyta > Magnoliopsida > Asparagales > Asphodelaceae > Hemerocallis > Hemerocallis citrina. The sequence goes on along the minus strand of CM030362.1, from coordinate 257,982,820 downwards.
AATTCTGAAAATAACTTTCTTGGCATGGCAATCAATAATGGCATGGGCTTCACCCAACCAATCCATACCTAGAATAACGTCGAATTCTGAATTTCCAATTATAATCAGGTTGGCTTTGAAATCTGCGTCCCCAATAACAACCAAACATTGCCTGCACTCACAGGAACAAATGACAACACCACCACCAGTCAAAATGTTCCAAGCCTCAGACATGTTGCTGTAATCCAAATGATGGCGAGCGACAAATCGTGAGGAGACAAAAGAATGGGTTACCACAGAATCAAAAAGAACACGAGTGGGAAAAGAGAAAAAAAGGATGACACCTAAGGAAACAAAAGACAAGGAGAAAGAAAAAGTAGACAATCAAGGGTAAGGAAAATAACAATGCAGAAAGATAACGGAAAGAAAGCAAAACAAGACCAAAAGGAAGAAACATGAGAAAGCAAAACAAAAAGCAAAAAGATACCTGGCACAACTCCTTCAGCTGTTTCAGCATCTGCAGCAGTCAAGTTGAAAGCCTGACCTTTCTTCGGAACAGCAGTCCTCTGACCAACAATCTGACGCTAAGGAGGAAGAAGACGCCTAACTGGACCACGTGCTGGGCCTGCTTGCTGAATAGGAATCCTGGCTGGAAGAGCCACCAGCTGCTGCTGCAGACAATCGCATACCGAATGATCAATGGCACCACACCTAAAGCATCGTCGGTTGACGCACCAATAATTCTTACGCTCATGCCTAGACATCTGACAGAAGTCACAAAAACCACCATTCTAGAAACCAGCAGAAAGATACGGAGCTGCCCTGACCGGATGGGTTGGGACAGGCCTCCGAACAGGACCACCATAAGGCCTAACAGCAGAATATGGAACAGTCCGCGGAGAAGAAACCAAACCACCACGAGCCCGCTCCTGAGCTCGAGCTGCCTCAAGAGCTTCAGCATAAGTACGCAAATGGAGAGAGACAAGATGCCACTTTATATTTTGCTCAATCCCGTTGAATCTACGAGCCCTATCCTCTTCGGTAGCCACAAGAACGGCAGTAAAGTGGCTAAGTCTAGTAAACTCAACTGCATACTCATTCACTGACCTGGATCCCTGTTGCAAGAAAGTCCATGTTACAATATTGCATGAACAATTATGTAACAAAATTCAAATAGAATAATGACTTAACCTGTTTTAGGGACAGGAATTGCTGTTCCATCTCAACTCGAGTACTACTGGGGAAGAACTTCTCCAAGAATCCCCGAGTGAAAGTAGTCCAAACAATAAGCCTCTCAAGTCACTCGGACTCGGCCATCCACCAAATATGAGCCAAATCCACCAGCTGGATGGAAACCACGTCCACCCTAACAGACTCGGCAACACGTGCAGCCAAGAGCAAGTGCTCGTTTCGGATCAACCATTGTTCAGCCTCCAAAAGCGTCTCATTGCTGGAAAAGAGGTCGGGATGCAATCTCATAAAATTCGTAACTGTTCCTGGATGAGGCAGAACCCGGGCAGCTTCAAGAGCAGCCATCACAAGATTGCTGTGATTTTGCTGCTGATTAATCAGCCGCTTAAGCACAGCAGTGATAGCCTCAACCGGATCAGGCTGAGAAGAATTCCTACGAGCCATAGCTGCACCAAAAATCAAAACAATTAGCATCCAGAATCAAAGTTGATAATAATTTATTTATGCATGCTTGGTTGGTGAAATATTGAGCCAATCCCAGTTCGAGCCAAGCTTGTCCAATATATTAGGCAACTAATACATTAGCCAAACCTGGGCTCTGATAGCACTAAAAGCCTTGTCACGCCCCGCTTTCCAAAAAGAATACGGAATACGGATTCACGACTCAATACAGCGAATGATTTGCATCATCCATAAGCTGTTCAGGAATCTTTACAACATCTCACACTATAATCAGAGTCGGAAGCAAAAGAGAATCAACCACACACATGCAAAATTGAATTAATGAACCAACAGAATTTACTTGAAACAAAATGTATTAATCTCAAAAAAATCAGAATCTGGATAAGACAAAATCCTGGGTCACATCTCCCAAAAAATACAAAGGAATCATCCAAGTACTCAAAATACATTATTCAAAGCAACAATAATAACAATACTAATAAGTAAGAAATCCAGCACTAATATCTCATTTCACCAATGTCGTCGGGTAGCTGACCATCCTGATATGCAATTAATAATTGCAGAAGAAAGAAAGAGAAAACAAGTACCCGTCAATTGCAAGTTACGGGCCACTTATAATGTAGGATACAAGTACATGGAAAAGATAAACAAATAGCATGAAATAATGAATCAACAGTAATAACTAGCATGAATCAGTAAAACAAAGTCAACTAGCATGGTATACTAACAGTACAAATGAATGTGTCAAGTATAATGTCATATAGCAACTAACAGTGTCCAGTAACAGTAAGCTCAGTATATCAGTGTAACAATATAACAGTATCAGTCCAACAGTATGAGTCTAACAGCATCAGTCTTATGTTCTTACAGTCTTGTGTATATTACTAGCTAGGTAGCACTTCATGATCCGCATATTGTGACACATGGTTGCTACAACAAATAGTTTCACTTTTTGATTTCATAGTGAACCATAATGGGGCAATGTACTCAGGTATCAGTAACAAGAAGTAACAGTAGCAGTAAAAGTAATAGTATGCAATACTAGTTCCCTTCCAAGTACACGTTTCCATATTTTTCACTACAAGATCTTCCCTTAAGAAACCCCGGCTTGATTACTTTTATTATGGTTATCAACAGACATGGTAGTGCATGAAATAGTGTCAAACTAACATGATACAATTAGTATTAGGTTCAGGGAAACAAATAGACATGCATAAGTGATATACGGTCACATAAACGAGCGAAACAGTGTATGTTCATATTCAGGACAGCATGACAGTATAGTACTAAAATAGTAATTCCCGTTACTAAAGAAATCCAAATCTTAATCCATCAAAGAATCTGGAAAATAGACTTTCGTACGAATCCAGCGATTATATATAAGTCATATAGTACTTCACAAATCATAACTGAAAACTGATTTGAATCTAGAAAACACGTTCAGCCAGAAATCAGTAAATCGAATTCTCAGTCAGAAAAACAGCATTAAAACTCCTTAAATAAATCCAGAAAAAATCTGGGGTAATCCCATATATGTCTATTATAGTATAGAGTTTCATAATATTCCAGTAAAATTAGTTTAGTCAACAAAAATTAGAAAACATCACGAAACGATAGTTTGGCAAATCTGGAATTCCCAATACTGCTGTACGAAAACTATAATATCTCGCAAACCGAGAAATAAAATCCAAATCGGCCAAAGGAAGATAAAAATAGACAAAATAAGATAACTTTCATATTTTATAAATATTTTCCATACAGTAAAAGAAAATATGGTGAAACTACGATTCTTTACAGAACAACAAGCAAAATACAGCAAGTATAACTTTCATAAACAAGCATGAAATGGCGTATCAAACTCATCAATAAAATTCACCAAAATTCTGGGTAATCCCTAAATAGGTATAGAAATACTGTCCAAAGTTTCATATCAAAATAATATAGTTAGGACTAGTATCGAAATAGTTTAATCATCAAAATTATCAAGAAACGAAATCTGGAAATAAAATACACCTTTGTAGTAAAATGGCCATAACTCACTCATACGAAAACGAAATCAATCAAAGTTAGAGTGATTGGAAAGAAGACAGATTTCTCTACAATTCATGTCAAATACAAAAATTAAGAATTCTGACCTTAATATGGTCTAAAATATAAACCAAAACTGATCATCGACAATTACAGATTTTTCTCTAACAACGAAACCACCATAATTCATACGAAACTTGTTCCAATCACAATCAAACATGGTATAGAGTCTATTAAGTGTCCAAATATCATGAAATAGAGTATATAACATATTCACAATCATCATATCACATGGATCTCATCAACACATAGTTTCACCTAATTATCTCATACATATGAATAGATCAAGAACGGTCAAACCTAGTTATTTTTATGTCGATTTTGTATCGTGAGGCAACTATGGTCAATAGCAAAATAGAGACAAAACCCATCAAAGATAACACACACACAAGTTGTCTCTAGAACCTAACTACACTATAAGCGGTATTTTTGACTTGTATCATACAAAGGAATTGGAGTACAAGTTACTTGCCTTAACCGAAAACGAAAATGAAGAACACCAAGAATAATGGGAACGGATTTTCGGGCAACGAACAAATCTACGAACGACAATCCACTAACTAATGATCACACGTGCAACTCTGTGCACATGCAAAAACCAAGAGCAAGAGAGAGAGCGTCGAGCTCCTTGCGGCTGTTGCTGCTGGTACTGCCGGTGCTGCTGCTGGTCGACGGCGATGGACGGCCAAGGGAACAGCAAGGGGAAGAGAGGGTGGTGCTCGGTGTAGGAGGTTGCGGCTTGGGTGGTCGGCATTGGTAGGGGTGACCGGGATGGGCTTGGTCGGGTGTTGGGTGCACAGGCCGAAGGTGGAGGGCATCGGGTGTGGGGTTGGGATGTTGGCGGCTGACGCAACAAGGAAGAGAGGGAGGCCGGGTGTATAGGAGTTAGGGTTAGGGTTTAGGGAGAGAGTATGTATAGGGTGTATTTAGGGTTTAGAAATATGATGGGTAATTGGTTGGGTTGTGGATAGTTAGGATTAGTAATAGGATTAGTTTAATAGGATTGATTAGGATAAATTGTATAGGATTCAAAATAGGGTTGTGGTTTAATTTGGCTTTGGTAATCAATTAGGGATAAAACAATAGGATTGGAAATAGAATGAGCAACCAAATCACTATGAGCACCCAAGAACAAAAATAAAGAGAACAAGACCCAAATAAGTGAAAAGAAGAACAATCGATGAAGAACGAAGCAAAAGACAACAAATCAAACACAAAAGAGCTCAAAATGAAATAAAATGAATATCTATTGAAAGCAACTCCAATATATGGTCCAAAAAAATATAAGACAATACAAATACTCAAGAAAGAAAAAATACACCAATAAAATACGAAAAATGAAAAACAGGAGTTACATTAGCCAAACCTGAGCTCCGATACCACTATGTTTAAGGGATTAGAGTTTTTATTTTGTTTTTTAATTTTTTTTTAATAAAATCATGTGTAGTGCACTGTTAGTTAAATATGGTTTCCTACTTTTACTCTCATTTCTCTATTTCAAAAAGAGAGGAGTAGACTCTCTCTCTCTCTTCTATTAATATAAGACTAGTACTACTACTAGTAATATACACGTGTGATGCACTTATTAATTTATTTAAAAATTTAAAATAAGAACTCTGATTTATACGTGTGATGCATATCTTAATAAATATGATCATATATTTTTAAAAGTAAATGTGAAGACTATAATGGGAGAGTTAGAGTTGCATGTGTGTTGCACGTAAGTAGGTTGATTTACAACTCCAACTCTTCCCTTATAATAGTTATTATATATTATATTAGAGATAGATAGATAAATAAATAGATAGTAATTTATACGTGCGATGCACATTTAATATATTTAGAAAAATTTCAGTAAAAAATCTGACGTAGTGAGGACTTGAACCTGAGACCTCCTTCATATTAGTTATGTACGTACAATGCACGCGTTGGTAGATTTACAAATGACACTAAGGCTTTCTCCCATTATAATATTAGAGATTAGAGATTACAAATAGAGATATAGATATAATATAATATAATTTGGTTTCTTAATAATTAATTAATAGGAGATTATCTCTAATATTATAATGGGAGAAAACCTCAGTGTCATTTGTCAATCTATCAACACGTGCATCAAATGTGCATAACTAATATGAAGGAGGTCTTAAGTTCGAGTCGAGTCCTCACTATGTTATTTTTTTACTTTAATTTTTTTTTTATTGAACATGCATCACATGTGTAAATTACTATAGTAAGTAAATATATTATATTATAGATAGATAGATGGATGGATGATAATTTACACATGCGATGCATGTTCAATAAAAAAAAATTAAAGTAAAAAAAACTGACATAGTGAGGACTTGAACTTGAGACCTCCTTCATATTAGTTATGCACATTTGATGCACGTGTTGGTAGATTGACAAATGACACTAAGGTCTTCTCCCATTATAATATTAGAAATTTATTGGAAGAGTTTGTCACAAATAAACAATTTTAAATATTTTTTTGTCACAAAATAAACATTACTTTTGTCACCAAACAAACAGGTAAATCGCACGTGCAACTCAAAATCTATTTTCAACACGTGCATTGCACGTACACATCAATATTTTTCCTTCTTAATTTAAAAAAAATTATGTGTATCGTCTGTTCAACTCCATTTTTTATAATGACTTACTTATATCGCACATTTAGCTTCAACTCTTTATCAAAACGTACATCACAAATGAAAAATATATTGATTAATAAATGATCAAGCCCTAAGGCCTTTATCGCATTTTTTTAGCTAATTTGAAGGGTGTTAGCATGTGATAATAATTATGACAAGAGCCTACAAATTGGTGAGAATAGTTATAGTTTTGACCCTTTCATATGTTAATCTCTTTAGCTTTGTGTCATCATTTTATCAAAACGAATTGAGTATATTAATAATTTGGTCATTATGTATTAATAATTTTAGAGTTGAAAGAATCTTTGCTTTGACCAGCAAAAGTATTGCATGCAGTTCTCATAGTGGGTTTTGACAATTGAAAACTAACGACGTCAAACCCTGTATTTCCTCTAAAAAAAAAAAAAAAAACGTCAAACCCTGTAGACGAGAACTGTAGTTTTGATTTTAGCTACGTATTTACCTCATTATCTGTTTGTACTCACCAAGTGGACTTTGTACTTTCATTGAGATTAGTAATTTATATATGTGATGCAAGTTTTAATAAATATATATATATTTTTAAAATAAAAATTCTGACATGGCCGACATAGTAAGAACCCAAACTTGAAACTTCTTTTATATTAATTATACACAGACAATACATGTAAGTGGATAGATTTACAAACGATAACTCTAATTCTTTCATTATAATAAAAATGTTCACCATAGAAACTTTTGAACTCGAAATGAGGGGATGTGGGCCCGATGAGGGGGTCCATCATAACCCCTATCGATCATCATCTCCTTGGAAGGGCAACAAAGAGCTCAGACATTCGCCGGATGGAGCTCATCACGGAACTCATCACATGCACTCGGAGAACCTCCGAGTTCATCATCAATGCTTTTCCTCACCTCAGCGAGGTGGACGGGCCCTGCAAAGGGGTCCACCTACTAGCCACTATGGACGTAAAAAGAGCCCACTTCGAGGTCAGGACCACAAATGGGGCCATCAGAAGCTGCATGAAATCAAAAGCAAGAAGCATGGGAGAAGGAAGGGAGCTTACATACCACCTCACCAACATCAATACCAAATTCGGACTAAAATCCCTCATACTGCCAAATCTACAGTCCAACACTGCAACTCATCCCTTGCCTCACCACCCTCCCATCTTCCACCATAATCAGGTAGCTCCACAACCACCCTCATTTGCTTTTGAGAACAATAAACAACCCTCAACCCATCCCCCCTTGCCCAACATTCCCTTTCCAGGTACATCCTCAACCAACTCCCTCCTCCAATCAATCACCATGCCAACGCTCATGCCTCCAATCCACCAACACCCAATCTCCAGCATGTCCCCCTGCCTAGGTGTTCGGTTGCAGAACAGGGCTTATCCAGGGCCCCAAAGGGGGGGGGGTCCAGTTGCCCTATTTTGTCCCCAAGACCAAGGAGGAAAGGTGGTAGGAAGCGCCATGGACAGAGATGATGAGCAAAGCTACGAAGAGGAGGCTCACTACAGTCAATAGTAAGGGAAAAAAGCTCCGTAAAGGCAAAGAGAAACCAGTCACCTATTTCAATTGTCGAGACACGGGGCATTGTTGCGTCGATTGCACCAAAGAGGTACGGTGTCTCAGTGTTGATAATTTCAGTTATCTAAATGAATAAATAATCTGAACACAAATTTAAAACCTCGCAAGTGTACGAATCGTTTAAAGAAGCTTAGTGAAAAGCAAGGTTCGAATCCCACAGAGATTGTAGTAAATAACTTACTAATCAATATAACAGAGTGCTTGGTATAAAGTCTCTTTTTGTTTTTTTTTTTTTAACTATATATCTGAAGGGAAGAAGAGATTAAAATATAGACCAAGAAATTCTCAAATTGGTTAATTTGAATCAAGAAATATCTATTGAATTAGTTGGGCTCGATTTCTACCACTAGTCATGTATGCTAGATCAACTTCTACACTACTCTGATCACTCATGCTTGTTCATTTAAGAGTATGGTATCTACTCTTTAAATTAAAGATTTTCCTAAGCTAAGAATTAGGCATGGTATCTACTCTAATTCCTTTCTCTCCTTAAGTGTTTAGCATGATATCTACTAAGTTGCACTCGAAGAAAGCATAAAAATGGTGGGAATTGACAAACATTCAAAGATTTAGAAGTTGTCATCAATTCTAGACCTCCAAGTTGATTAAACCAAAGAACCTAGTTGATTCTTGTGTTACTAGTTATGAGCATAAGACTCGGTCATCTCAATTTACTCATATAACATATTCAATTCTATAATAAGCAAAACTTGATAACTCAACTTTGGTTTGTGTTAACCATGGCATATCAGAAGAGCATATTGATATATGAGTATATATCAGTGTGCTCAAATAGAGTGAGATAGAGTATTCATCAATAAATAAGTTGAGTTAACAAACACTTGAATAGTAAGGATATTAAGCATCAATTACTACATATCATAAATTTTGATTAAGAGCTACCAGGTTTAATCAATAAGTGATATGAGTAGTGCTTTAGCAGATTTGAAAACATTACATGACTAAGGTTTCAATCTGCCCAAATGAGTTTAGTTACACATAATCCAACTTTTATTGACTAACAAATTTGGATACATGACTCTAATAATTTAAACAACTCAAGAACAAAATTTGAGAGAAGAAGTAACACTGATTTGTGTGATGATCAGCAGTGAAGCCAATTGCCCTCCTCCTCTTCAAGTTGTATTCGATCTCCTCTGGTTCTCAAGTTCCCAATCCCTCCTTTTTCCCCTCCTACAGTCTGTGTTTTTCCCTTTTTTTAATAGCTTCCTTTTCCCCTATCTGCAGATCTCTAGCTTAAGATTGCCATCTCCTCAATATCGGGTATGGATTGAGTCAAAATTCCCTTCATTAACTGCCAGAATCTGAGTTTGTAACAACATTCTTTAGCCAACTAACTAGCTTGATTTTTGGGAAGTTGTTAATTGCAGTTATACATTATTTGCAATCTTTCCAAGATCTTGACAGCTCAGTTGTGTTGCAGATTTGGGTGTAGTGAGGGTGTATCTCAACTGGGCAGATCTCTAGCTCCCCAAAGATTCTTTCTTTTTGCTCTCCTTCTTGGCTTGTAGTTTTGATGTGCCTGCATATACTAGTTCTTCTCAAGAGCACTTTTTTTTTGTGTTTGTGACTTGCATCTAACTGATTCAAAACTAGAGGGTGAAAGAGTGAAACTCAGCTATGAAGAAGGACTCTTTTGTGCAGCTGTATTTGATTATGCACAAGTCATGTATCTGTGTGGAACTGATATTGTAGCACTCTTAAAAAATATGCACAGCTGATACACAGCTGAGTTGAGTTGCACAGCTGTGTGTATCCGCTGAGTTGCACAGCTGAGTTGCTCAGCTGAACTTGCTCTCACTCTTCAATTCAATTATACTCTGCTAGTTGAAACCCTTTTGCAACTTCTTCCACAGTCCTGGAGATTTTTCATGATTTGGGCTTTATCAATTTAGAGCTTCAATCACCAATGGAGTCATAATTTATAGGGAGTAAAAGAAGGACTTTAGAAAGTGAAGAATGGGGACTGTGAGCTTTGAAGTGGAGAGTTCAAGTTGCACAGCTGAGATGCACATAATTTTTCCTCATGAATTGCAGCTTAATTGTGAAGAAAAACTTTGCATCTAACTTTACATACTCATGTATCTGTGGTACATATAGCTGATATATGCACAGCTCTTGAAGGAAGTCATTTTCCACTTCACTTGCAATCTGATATTTGAAGTGGAGGTCAATATGAGGCTTGGTCAATATGGAGCTTCAACCCCCAGTAGAGTAACACATGCACAGCTGATACTTGAGTTGTTTTGCCCTTCAACTACACTTCTTGTAGAATTTAGCTCTTCATGTTTGAATCAAAAACCCCACACTTTCAACCTTGTTGACACAACTCTCCATCATGCTTCTAGAAATGTTTTGATGCAAAACTTAAGGTTCTTCATTCCAGTGCTTCATCCTCACAGTGGTAGATTAATCCTTAGTAAATCTTGAATCCACTCAATTTAGTTGCTTCTAGGCTCTTTCCTGTAGAAAAGAGAAAAAAAGTGTAAATTACCAAAGATAGAGAATTTAATTGTTAATTGTATTCAAATTATTGATCCAAAATGTGGACATTAACAGTTTATCACTCAGTTGTTTGAAATGGAGCCATATGTCGTACAATTGCACAAATTTGATCATCAAGGTAAAGGAGGAACTGAAAGTAGTAAGGTGAGGTTTGTCACCGGAAAATCCTATAAACATCTTTCTAGCTTGCAACCTAGACGCCATCAAACAAGAAGAATCTTGGCTCAGGAAATGGTCCGCGATTGCAATGATCAATACGGGACGACCATCGGAGAATCACCTCCTAAAGGATCTTAGTAAGCGGTGGCCAATAAGGGGTCACCGCGAATGGGTGGTAAAGAAGATCTGCCATATGCAGTTCATCGTCCCCTTCTCCTCGCCGGAGAAAATGATCGACGTCACCAATTTGGACTCTGTGGATTTTGGGCATTTCACTGCAAAATTCACCCAATGGACTCCATTATTTGGAGCGGAACTATCACGAGGTGATTCCTATTGAATTTCGGTCCACAACGTCCAGTTTCATTGCTGGAGGACTACAAGAAATCATCTCTGACTTCGGGATAGTGCTAGAGCTTGACCCAAAAACTTTGAGGAAATAGACCTGGTATCGGCAGGGGTACTGATTAGAAGTCCAGACATCACTGCGATGCCTAGATTCTCCAAATGCTTCACTTTTGATGAAACCTATCTTATCTGCTTTGACCTCGACACCAAGGTGGCACCGGAGACGACTGCGGAGGCCCATAGAGAAGGGGTACCTCTCGAATCGTCTCCCCTCAGGGATGGATGGTCATACAAGCAGGTGGTGTCTCAGATCTGGGATTCCACCTTAGATGGAGAATACAAAGTTGAAAGGGCTCATCGTGAGTTACTCAGTGCAATGAAACCAACGGAGGAGCAACAACTAGCACTGCCACCGAGCAAACCACAACAGAAAGCCCATGGAACTTTGAACGATCGTGATTTGACCACTACAACCCCATCGGACGGTCAGGATAGGTCAACGAATAGATCCAAACAAGTGAAATCAGGGCTGGCAAAAAGCATATGCTCATACCTTGTACATGGCTAAAAATGGAAAATAAAGACCTCGAAAGGCAGCCGGTTGGAGAAGGTACAGCTACCTATTGCTTGCGCAGTCGGAGAGTTGGTACTTGTTCATGAAAATGAAGCTAAAAGTGGCAAATTTGAAAGAGGAAAGAAGCTCAGATCTCTTCTCCGGTTGTCAGCGTAACTCTTCTGCCTGCTCTGTGCATCAACCAGCCTCTTTCTGATCAGCTCAATCTTCTCTGAAGTCTGCTGCACTATTTCGGGCCCATACATCTGCCTTTTCCCCACTTCATACCAGCACACCGGTGTCCTGCACTTCCTCTTATAAAAGCTTCGTATGGTGCCATACCGATGCTAGTCTGAAAGCTATTGTTGTAGGCAAATTACACCAAAGCTAAGTGTCTCTCCTAGCTGACACCGAAGTCAAACACACAACACCTCAACATATCCTCCAGCACCCGATTGACTCTCTCAGTCCGCCCATCGGTTTGAGGATGAAAAGCAGTACTAAAATCAGTCCTGGTCCCCAATTCTGCTTGAAGACTCTTCCTTAAATGTGACATGAATCTCGCATCTCGATCTGACACAATTGATACGGGAATTCCATGTAGTCTCGCAATCTCCCCGACATACAGTTCTACCAACTTCTCCATAGAACAAGTGACCTTCATTGCCAAAAAGTGAGTAGATTTGGTGAGTCGATCGACTATCATCTAAATCCCATAATTCCCCTTGGAACTCTTGGGTAGCCCTGTAATGAAATCCATGCTGATATTATCTCACTTCCACTCAAGAATGGGTAACTGCTGCAACAATCCTCCGGGTCTCTGAGTTTCTACCTTGATTTGCTGACAAGTTGCACACCTTGCGAAAAAATCTGCTACATCCCTCTTCATTCCTGACCACCAGAAATGTTATTTGATATCCTTGTACATCTTGGTACTCCCTAGATGCATTGATAAAAGAGTAGTGTGTGCTTCCTGTACAAGGCTTTCTTTCGGTTCTGCTTGATCCGGTGACACAACCTCTCTCCAAACCACAACACTTCATCCTTTACTTGAAATTCTGCCAATTTACCTTCACCGATTTGTTTTATCATCTTCTGAATCTCTGGATCAGACTTCTGACTGTAGATAATCTTCTCCCTCGGTGTGGGCTGAAGTCTCAACTGTGCCAAAGACGTTCCCAATCCTTTCAACACCACCTCTATCCCTCCTCGATCGAGCTCCGCTGCTAATCTTTCTTGAGTCGTGATCAAACGGGATAAACTACTTTTCCGATTGAGCGCATCAGCCACCACATTTGCCTTGCCTGGGTGATACTTTATTTCAAGATAGATGGCTTCCAGTACTTCCAACCACCTTCTCTGTCTCAAATTCAGATCTCTTTGCTGGTGGATGTACTTCAGGCTCTTGTGATCTGCGTACATATTGACATTCTCCCCGTACACATAGTGCCTCCTCTGCTTCAAAGCAAAGATAATTGCTGCCAATTCCAGATCATGAGTTGGGTAATTCTTCTCATGCAGTCTTAGTTTCCTAGACCCGTAAGCTATTACCCTCCCCTCTTACATCAGTACACATCCCAAACAACGATAGGAAGCATCGCTGTAGATATCATAGTCGATCCATGCTCTCGACAAAACCAGTATTGGAGTGGTAGTCAATCTTTCCTTTAACTCCTGGAAACTTGCCTCACACTGCTCCGTCCACTTAAAGCTCAAATTTTTCCTTGTAAGTCCAGTGAGTGGCACAGCTATCTGAGCATAGCTTTGAATAAATCTCCGCTAGTAGCCAGTCAGACCCAAAAAGCTCATGATTTCCTTCACTGTTGTCGGCCTTGGCCACTCCTTCATTACCTCTATCTTTTTGCGGATCCGTGGCCACTCCATCCTTAGAAATGATATGACCCATGAACACTACTTCGAACTTCCAGAAGTCACACTTAGATAGTTTGGCATACATCTTCTGTTCCTGTAGCTTCTTCAGTACCTCTGCTAGATGACCAGCATGCTCTTCCTCCGACTTAGGCTAGACCATAATATTGCCGATGAACACGATGACGAAAGAATCGATGAACGGTCACAAAACTCTGTTCATCAAGTCCATGAATATGGCCGGTGCATTTGTTACTCCAAACGACATAACCAAAAACTCATAATGACCATGCCGAGTTCTGAATGTAGTCTTGTGCACATCTCTTCCTTTACACGAGCTTGGTGATAACCCGACCGAAGATCAATCTTAGAGAAAACTGTTGCTCCTTGTAGTCGGTCGAACAAACCGTCAATTCACGAAATTGGATACTTATTCTGGACGGTCACCTTGTTCAGCTCTCTGTAATCGATACAGATTATCATCGATTCATCCTTTTTCTTCACCAATAGGACTGGCGCTCCCCAAGGTGATGCACTTGGTCTGATAAATCTTTGCCCAACAGCTCTTCAATTTGCTTCTTGATTTCATCTTGTTCTACAGGAGCCATTCTGTATAGTGCTTTTGAAATTGGTGCACTCCCTAGCTGAATGGAAATGCTGAACTCTACATCCCAATCTGGTGGTAGTCCCGGTAAGTCTTCCAAGAATACAGTCAGAAAGTCCTGGACTACAGGAATCTGCTTAACTTTCTCAGGAATGTTCTTCTTAATTATAACTGCCATCAGCTGCTTGAACTTTCTCTTCCCTTGAAATGTAACAGCTGGTCCTCTTGGTGCCTTTATCAACACTTCCTTGCTCTTACATTCGATACTAGCACTGTAAATTGATATCCAATCTGTGCCAATAATCACATCAACTCCGAACACTGCCAATTCTATGAGATCGATACCAAACATTCTCCCTCTGAACTCGACGACACAACCATCATAATACCGATCGGTAGTCAACGTTTCTTCTGATGGAGTAGCTACTGCTAGAACCTTGCCAGGAAAAATTTTCAGCTCAACTTCCAGTCGTTTAGTAAATGTAGGTGACACAAAAGTGTGGGATGATCCAGTATCAAACAAAACAGTTGCTTTCATTCCATTAATTAGAATTTCTCATGTTACATAATGAAATACTCACAGTACATAACACTCTCTAATAAAACATGAAATACCAACAGTAAAACTCTGTTCGAGTGGCCCCATACCGGTGATGACATTTCCAGAATCATCCGCATCAGCTTTAGTCAGGGTAAACACTCGTCCCTGTCGGTATGGCTTCTTCCCTTTCTCCGCCTACTTCTACCTCTGTCCTCCCTGCTAGAAATGGGGGCAAAAGAGCTTAGTATGGCCTTCCTTCCCACAGTTGAAGCAAGTTACGGGGTTCCGAGGCTTGGTGCAGTTGGTCATGAAATGACCAGCTTTTCCACAATTGTAGCAAATCACATCTGGGCCCCTGATGCCACCGTTGCCTGGCCTCGCCGTCACAAAAATGACATTTGCCCCAGTTGGTCGGAACCTCTGTGCTGTGGGCTATCCCCTGAAGTTACTTGCTGTTGTGGGCCTCTTGCCGGTGTTCCAATTGTTCTTCTTGGTCTGAGCCAACTGGAACTGTTCCATGTCGGCTTTTGTGGCTGCAGTCTTCCTGACCAACTTATCAAACCTCCGGATACCTAAGGGTATCATCCGAGACCTCAGACTTGGCCTCAATCCCTATTCAAACTTCCGGGCCTTCTTTGCCTTGTCCATAACCAATTCCAGCGCATACCTCAAGAGCTAAGTAAACTTGGTCTCACACTAACAGTCAAACTTCTCTGCTGTAAACCCAGGAATTCCATAGCCTTCTTCTCCTGCACGTCCATTGGAAAATAATGGTTGTGGAACTCCTCCAAGAATTCCTCCCAAGTGGTCGGTTCATTCCCCAAGGCTCGCTTCATGGACTGCCACTAGACCCCGACGTCCTTCTCTAGCTGCATGGTGGCCACCTTCACTTTGCTCGCCTCGGGTGTCTCTAAGACCTCAAATACATTTTCTATCTATCGAATCCATTCATCTGCCGCATCTGGATCTGCCTTACCCTCAAACATTGGTGGTTTCATTCGCTTGAACGATTTCACCAATTTGATTGCTTCTAGGACTTGTACTGCCTATCCCGCCCTGGTACTTCGGGTTACATTTCGACAAAGGTATTGATAGTCTAGTACACCCTAGCCAACTCCGTTTCTAGATCGAATCTGTTACCCTCACCACTGGGTCCTTCACCATTGCGGGTTCTTCGTCCGGCCATTTCTGAGTCATAAAACCTCATTAATCATCAAAAATAGCAACAACATATACTTTCTTCAACATAATTCATTTTATTTCCAAAATAAACTCTTTACATTTAGAAATAAAAAACTTGTCCAGTAAACCTATTACATGAAAACATCAGAAAAGAAAACTCCAACATAATCAGTCTAGATCCTTTGGTTCCTTTTAGCTTCCCTGAGCTCTTCCAGTAGTTCAACTATTTCCCTTCGCATCTCTACGCATTTTTGATTGCATTCCTGCTTTCCCCAACGAGTTTTGTTATCTAGTTGGGTAACGTGTCAGGCATTACTGTGTCGAAGTTTCTCTAGCTCCCACACTCACTGGCTCAAATCTGCAGTATTCCGCTTGTCCTCAGCGTGATGAGCTTCCATGGGGGTTACTCTCCACTTATGGATGATCAGTAGCTTCTAGAGGGAAGCGATAATGTGGTCCTTCCTGTCGTGAGTCGGTTCTTCATCTGAGGACTCATCAGGAAACTCGGGTGGAGGTGGAGTAATCTCTCGGGATTCGGGCAGCTCCCCTTCTTCCTCCTTCGAGTCTTCCTCCTCCTCGGGTTCCTCCTCTTCTTCAGGGTCTTCCTCTTCTTCAGGGTCTTCCTCTTCTTCATGGTCTTCCTCAAAGAACCATTCCATTTCATCAACGGGGTCATGGTTATCAGCCATCCTATAAGGAAATAGAGGAGAAAACGTAATTGTATACAGCAACACAAATGTAAATCACTTACATTTAAATCTCTATAAACTGAACTCACATTTCTAATATCCACCCTAATGTGTTGTCCTTGTAATTTTGTACTACTTATTGAACCTAGCTATGATACCACGCTGTAACGCCCCGAATTCCAAAATATGGTAATTTGTAGCATAACAGGATCTTTTACTTCAAATTCGTAAATTTTTACAAGGAATTCAAAACTTTTTAATACAACACTGTTATTTTACATTAATGCAATGGAAAATAAATAATTACAACACGATAAAATATAACTCGAATGACAGCAACTAAATCTGAAAGCAATCTTTAGCACCAAATCATCTTTGTGTTCTTTATGCAAATCCCAGCCTTGCACTGAAAACTGTGGGCACGTCAGTTGCTTACAACCGACATTATACTATAAAATAGCCATCCTCACTATGCCGTAATATAACGATTCTTTATGCTATAGCAAACACAAACCCAATTTGAATGTAAACAAAGTGTAAAGAGTGACTAGCCTAAACATGACAGTGTATGATATGTCTTAGATGCCTAATGCAGATTTATACTACGATGCACTAATGCATACTTATTCGGATTCTATGTATCCCATTCTACATAGGTCCGAGGGCAAGCCCTTATCGTCCTCCTCAATATAGGGTTTAGTCCCTCGTCATGAATTACTAGTATGATGATTAATGTATGTTTTAGATATTCTGTGAGTATCTAGTACCACCCTGATAATTCTTGGGTATCGTACTCCCACTTTAAGTGATTTTGGACACACTGCCTCACACCCAGTAATTCTGGAGAGGAATACCCACACCGCGAGCTATGACTCCGATAATTCTTGAGTATCGCACTCCCACTTCATGTGATTTTGGACAAACGGCCTCACACCCAGTAATTCTAGAGGCGAATACTCACACCGTGCTGTCATCAGTACCTCATCACACAAATACCCCATGAGCGTCGCCTTGATCCCAGTAATTTTGAAGTAATATGCCCCACCGCGAGCCTCAACTCCGGTAATTCTAGAGATACTTCTCACCGAACTATCCCGGCCCTCATACTCATGTTTGCCCATACTTCATCACATCTCCCCTTAGTGCCTAACCCAAAGATTTAGCTTTGAAAATTATCACAACCTAGAGCTAGCTTACCCTACCGGACTTAAACCAACACAAGAAAAAGTCAGCCCACACCGACTACTTCTCAAAGAGAGAGTCAACCCACACTGGTCACTCCTCAGATTCTCATAATAAAACTTCTGGTTACTGGGGTCTCGTCTAGCCTCTAGATTTCAACAACTCTCTCATTCTAGAGATCAACAATAGGTTATATTCAACCTCACATTATTATTTCAATTTTCAAAACAACAATTTTCTTCAACCCTGAAGTATTCAACTATCATAATTCATTCATTAATAATTTCCAACTCGAATTTCCTCACAAATAACTTTTAATTAGCCAATCGAGACAATCACTTCCAAAGCCTTCTCAAAACTCATTTTTCTTCACATTAATTCCTTTTCTAACATTTATACTTTTTCACATTAATCTATATTTCAAACCAAACTCATTCTCAATTTTCGATCTTCCTTAAAAATCATCCCCAAAATTATATATTTCTATTTCCACTTTATCTCACTCCTTAAAAAATCAAACCTTATAATCTTCAATTATATGCATTTTCAATTTGAAACCCAACTCAACACATAAACAAAACAAAGCCTTTTAGATTCTACAATTTTCTTTGAGAATAGTATATAAAAATCTCCAAATTATTTTAATAATATTCTACCAATTTTTCTCATAATTTCCCCCAAAAATATAACTCAAATCCAAAGAGAAATAGATAAAATAAAAAAAATGTTTAAATCTGAGCGCCCAGCATAGCTCGAACCAGCGCCAGCCTAAACGCCAACCAGTAGGCCACATGCACACCCAGTACAAAAGGGTACTGCAGGTATTAAATACCTGAAACCCCTTCACTTAATCTTTCAAAAAAAAAAAATTGGAACAACAACAGAGTACACCCCCGCTTGAGCCCGCGCCAACAGAGAGGCGACGCAGTGCCTACCCATTGAGCCGTAGCTCAGATCACACCTTATAAGGGGTCTAAATCAATAAGTATTTGATCTCGGTCTATTTCCCTCTTTTCAACAAAAATACAACATACAACTTCTATCGTTCATCACAATAATTTAATTTGATCACACTACACATTCTAAAATATTCAGAGGCTAATTTATACTGAGTTGTATTGCCATAACAATGATTCTACACAATTTAAAATTTCTAAAACATTAAGAATGTCCCAAATACCACATGAATTTGTGAAATATTAATCTACATCACATATAAATATATTCCCTTTTCTCTTTTCCATGATAATGAATATTATGAGAAATTTTTCTTCAAAAATCATTTAAATTCATACTCAATCAATTCTTCTAATGAATTATTTATAAAAATCTACTCACTCTAAAAATAATCATACTATGATATTTCATATGTCAACTTGCACAACTTCTAAATTTTTATTTCGTAAATCTACTACAAATAACATGCACTTTACTCAAAATTAATGAATTTCTCCTACCACATGCATCACAATCAATGAGAATAAACTAAACAATTCTACATCTACAATTGAACATTAGAACACTTACACATGCAATTATTCTACAATTTAGGGAGTATAAAGTAACACCCACCTCTAAAAAGCAATTTCCCTTCTCCAAAGCAAAAGCAACCACACAAACAACCCATCGAAATCCCCAAAAGCCAAGCACAAATCAAGCTCCGAAATCAACAGTAAGCTCCTCACGAAATCACCCGAACTCTCTGCCTCTCACTCTTGTTTAATAAATTTTCTTTTGATTAGGGTTAGAGTAAATGACTTTAGGCTTAGGAGTTTATTTATAAAATTATTAAGTAGTTATAAAACTACCCCCCACTATCTCTCTCCACTAACCCATATTTCGTGACTTGGTCAAAAAGTTTCCAACGTACCAACATCAGCCTTCCCTTGTGTGCACAATGCACGTGTGCACGTGCACGTGCTTGTGCACACCACCTCCTCTTTTTTTTAAAATATAGTTTTACAAATGAGCTCAATTTTAAAAAATGGATTTCTTTTGAAAAATTATATTCTTAGGCTCATGAGCTTCAAAAAATAGAAATTAATAATAATGTAAAGTGTATTAATTTAAAATGAGAAAAACACGAATATAAAAAAAATTCACGTGCATTACACGTGCAAAATGTGAAAATTATATATATATATATATATATATATATATATATATATATATATATATATATATAATAAATTACAAAGAAAGCTATCAAGTGGCTCTCATTCAATCTGCCCTAAAACCAATGGCCTAGATTGATTCTCAAAAAACATATTTTTCCGCCTAAAATTTCAAACCCCAAAATTAAATTCCCCCCCCCCCCCCTCCAAAACTAAAAAACTCATTACTTTATTACTATCTCTCTCTTCTCTCATCACTTTTTCATATTTCTCTCTTTCTCTCTCTCATATTCTTTCTTTACTTACTTAGAAATTTAGATTTTAAGAGTTCAGGTTTGTAAATTTTTCAGAATTTTTATGTTTTTTTTATTGCACATGTTATATTGAAAAGGGTAAAAGGGATATGAGCAACTTGCTCATTTAGTAAATGAGCAATTGATTATGTGGCATGCATGTGATACATTGAACAACTAACCCTTTTAATGATTATCCAATCACATGTATGCCACATCATCAATTTCTTATTTACTAAATGAGTAAGTTGCTCATACCCCTTTTTCCCTGTTGAAAATAGCAAATATCTCTTCAACAGTTAAATTTCATCATTTTCCACACTTAAAGTTCTAAGAAGTTGGATTTTACACCCTCATTTATAATTATTTTTCAACATATACTAATGGAAACATGGACTTTTATTTACAACTAATTATTATCATACTATTCAAACTTGAACTACATAATTGTTGTTTTACTGTTTACAGGGCTTTTCGTGTGTTGTATCGTTCCAAAGACGTGCCGTAGGCACGTGCCCACGTGTAAATCTAGTATATACATATATATATATATATATATATATATATATATATATATATATATATATATATATATATATATATATATATATATATATATATATAGGATGTTACATAATTTCTCAGATGGGGCGGGAGAAAGCTCCTAGTCTGGACGGTTTCCCGATCTTGTCTTACCAAACCTTCTGGGAAGAAATCAAAGATGATTTGCTTTCCGTGGTGGCAGGGTTTTATGACCATAGACTTAAATTGGGCAGACTTAATTATGCAGAAGTCATTCTTATCCCTACAAAAGATGAGGCGATATGGATAGGGGACTTTCGTCTGATCAGTGTGCTTAACTGTTCGGTTAAGATAATTACCAAGATCCTCCCCAATCGGATAAGGCAGACTATGGATAAGTTGATTTGCAAGGAACAAACTGGCTTCATCAAAGGCCGTTGTATCTTGGACCGTGTCGCAACAGCAGAGGTAACTATTCACTAGTGTCATATCTCTAACGATAAGAGTTTCCTTTTCAAACTAGACTTTGAGAAAGCTTATGACTCGGTATGGAATTGCCTTTTAGAAGCTCTTAAAGGTCGCGGTTTTTAGGACGGATGGTTCATGTGGATCTAACATTAAAACTTCCATTGTCATTAACTACTCAAAGGGGCAACCGTTTTCATGCAAAAGAGGGTTACGTTAAGGGGACCCTTTGTCCCCTCTCCTTTTCACCATTGTAGCGGATGCACTTACTGTCATGTTGGATAACTGTAGGTGGGCAGGGTGGATCAATCCGGCGGCCAATGGAAGAAATTGCCTTAGCTGTACCATCCTACACTACGCGGATGATACACTTTTATTCGATAATGGAGATATGGGGGATTCCGTCATCTTCAAAGGAGTATTATACTATTTTGAGGCTGGGTCTGGCTTGAAGGTGAACTTCCATAAGAGTGTGCTTGTACCCATTGCCTTGTCCGCAGAGGAGGCCGGGGTACACGTAGGGCTGCAAATGAATCGAGATATTCGCGAGCTATTCGGCTCGAGCTCGGTCAAAGCTCGGCTCAAACCGAGCTCGAGCTCAAAACTGAGCTTGTTTCATAAACGAGCCGAGCTCGAGCTTGGGGTTTTTTTAATTTTTTTTATTTTTAGGCTAAGCTCGCAAGCTATTCGGCTTGAATACGGTCAAAGCTTGGTCAAAGCTCAGCTCGAACTGAGCTTGAGCCGAGCTCCAGCTCAAAACTGAGCTTGTTTCGTAAACGAGCAGTGCTCGAGCCTGAAGGTATTCGGCTCGGCTCGATTGCAGCCCTAGGTACATGCTAACATCCTAAATTGCCAGGTTGATAGTTTCCCTATCAAGCTTACCTGTGCGTCTTGGTAAGTTAAAGAAATTTCATTGGTTCCCAATCATCGATCGGGTTGAGAATATGTTAACCGGCTGGAAAGGTTTATCCCTATCCCTGGGTGGGAGAGTAACCCTCATCAATTCGGTACTCTCTAATATGCCTACTTACAACATGTCTTTCTTTGAAATACTGTGATGGGTTATTCATAGGATCGATCAGATTCGGAAGCGATTTTTATGAAAATGTGCCGAAGCCACGGGGCTCCCACCTGATCAGATGGGAAAAAGCCTGTATGTAGAAAATCCATAGGGGTCTGACATGAATTAGGCCCTCCTCGGGAAATGGTGGTGGAAAGTTTACCACCCCAATGGAAAAGGTTGGCAGGAGTTTGTTCAGTCCTACTTACAAGGGAAAGGAACTCGTCATTTGGGCTTCTCGGTGGGACCAAGAGCTTTTTGGTTTTGGAGAGGGATTTCTAAGGCCTTTGACCCGTTTGCTAGTTGTGTTTCGTCTTTCATCGGTAACGATCATCTTTAAAATTTTTGATAGGACAAATGATGTAGAGACCACCGGTTAAAAGATTTGTTCCCAGATTTCTATGACCTTACCTCACTCCTGCACATCAAGGTGGCTAAAGCATGGAAAAGGGGTGCTTGGAAGCCTGGGTTTAATCAGCGTCTCAACCAAGCCTCCCAAGTGAGATTAGAGGAGGAACTACATAATCTCATTGCACTAACAGGGGTCAAATGCTCAACTGGTCCTGATCGAAAATCGTGGGGACTGGAACAAAATGACAACTTCTCGGTCAGATCCGTGTACACCCAGTTACACTTTCGTGGCTGTAAGCCGAAGTGGTCTTCCATAATCTGGAAAGCCAAAGTGCCCCTTAAGGTTAAAATCTTTATTTAGCTTGTGCTTAATGATGCTATTTTGACTAGGGTAAATCTGGCTAAACGACCCAAATGTTGGGACATCTTGCAGATTTTGTAACACTTATATGGAATCTAAAGAAGACCTTTTTCCTGGAATGTAATAGAAGCAAAGCGGTTTTTGTCGAGTGTTGAGAGCACTTTGCACTATTGTGTATCCATTAGTTTACGAGGATCTTTGGATTGATCCGAAGTTCTGTTCCGAGAGAAGAGAGATGAGAGACGCCTGGTATATTGTTATTTCCGCTACGACATGGGTTCTTTGGTTCAATAGGAATAATGTTTAATTTCGTTGGACTAGTTATAGTATTTCTAGCAATTTAACTCATATTAATCATCTTATTTTCTTTTGGGCTACTACAGTTGCTTGGGGGCCGAGAGGAAGGATTTTCATGGTCTTTCAGGTCGAGGAGTACAATGATGAGGAGGTTGTGATTGGTCCGACCCTAGAGTGAGCACAGTGTTCGAAGATCTCACTCTCCAGGGACTTGTTAGAGGGACCTCATATGTATCGATTGTACTCATTTTACTCTATTTTGTTGTTTCTTTTGTTCCTACCCTCCTATGTTAGTTGGAGGTAATATGTGTTATTTTTTGTACTGTTTTCTGTGCTTTGTACTTTGCTCAGTCCTTGGGTTATTTTTTTAACTTCTTATTAATGAAATATGATGACGATATTCCACCTTTTTCCTTAAAAAAATTTTGAAAAAAAATCACTCCCGTTATAATAATTATAGATATAGATATAGATATAGAGTCCCAATTTTTCTCTGGACCCAAAAAGTAATATTTTGAGGTCATACGTGTTAAATCTTGATTTAGTAATATTGTGCAAGTGATGTAAAAATAGTGAAATTAACAACTGCTAACAATTTCTCTTATTTTAATTTGTTATCGGTGATACAGTGACGTGTCGAGAGTGGGATGACCGGGAAAGAAAATTTCATCATGGGAAACTAGCTGGGAAATTTTCATTATACAATATTTACGATATCACATGCCAGCTAGCCTTTTTAAAGGTTGCACTCTACAGCAGCAATGCTAAAGAACAATTAAAACACTCGACAACATGGATGCGTCTAAATAATTAAATAATTAATTTTGCAGAGTATGTCAAGCAATAAACAACTCCAAAAAGAAGAATCTAAGCTAGAAATCCCTCCCCCCGAGGTTTGCGGTGGACTCTTATGGTTCGAAGTTGTCATCCCTTGGCTCTGTCTACCAAGTTCAATTCGACTCTTTGTCAAATCCTGACATGATTGATCTTGCGACTAGTATGGGGTTTGCGGTGGACTCTAGCTACATTGTGGATTTAGAGACCATACGCAGACGTGAAATTTCAAGAGCTTTTGAGTTCAATCGTGCTCAGGATTAGTCTCTCTTGGAACATTCGGGGCCTTCGTTACCCGACCAAGCAACAAGCTCTTCTTCACCTTATCTCTTCTTCCCATTGTGATATGATTTCCATTCAGGAATCTAAGCTGGAATCCACTTCCCCCGCTCTCCTTCGAGCCATTGGTGGATCTCTGATCACCAATTGGATTCCTCTTAATGCAACTGATACGCGTGGGGGTATCCCTTTTGGTTTCAAGGAATCCCGATTTTTCGTGATATCGGTCCATCGTCTTACATTTTTTCTTATAGTTTGTCTCCATTGGCATGAATTCAACTGTGGTCTCACAGTTGGGTCCGTGTACGGTCCATCTTCTGCCGACATGCGCAACCTTTTCTGGAACGAGTTTAATTCCTTCCATAACAGCATTCACGGGTTTTGGCTCTTTTGTAGAGATTTTATTGTTACAAGATTCTCCTATGAAAGATCTGGGAGTGCCATGTATAGCTTGGACTCCTCCTGTTTTAACGAGTGCATTCTTTCTCTTAACTTGTCTGACATCCCTCTTAATGGTAGATCCTTCACTTGGTCTAATATGCACCTATCTCCGATATTGGCCAAACTCGATCGCTTCCTTGTCTCTATTGAGTGGATATCCTTTTTCGACAACACCTTCTCTTGTGCTATGCCTAATCCGTCTTTAGACCACGTTCCCATTGCTCTTCACACTAACTATAACTTCTCCAAGCCATTCAAATTCCGCTTTGAAAAATTCTGGTTGCAAGATCAGGTCTTTGTGAATCTTATTTCTGAATGTCTCTCCTCTGTTACGGGGTCTCACGGATTAGGTCGTATACTGCTTAAGTTGCACGCTATTAAATATGGTTGCAAGATCTGGCACAAAGAAAGATTTGCCTACGCCAATGATCTTAAACTCTTTTTCCTCTCCACTATTGAAGCCATCGATAAGCTTGAAGAGCTTGGTCCAATTTCTGATTCGTTTCGTAATGAAAGGAGCTCCTGCAAAAGGGAATTCGCTTCTATTCTTCATAATGATCATATCAAATGGGCACAGCGGGCCAAAGTCCGCTGGCTCAAAGAGGGTGACGGGAACACTGCCTTCTTCCATAATTTTGCTTCGCACCGCCAATGGTGCAATCGTATCTCTGCCATCATTAACGACGGTGTTGAGCTGCACTCTGATTCTGACTTACACGCGACCTTTCTTCAGTTCTATAAAAACCTTCTTGGCTCTTCTCAATCCCGTTCCATTCATCTTGTTTGGATGCAGCTTTACGGTTAGGAATCTCATGATTTGACTAGCTTGAAGGCTCCCTTTTCTCTGGAGGAGATTAAATCTGCTGTTTTCTCATTAAAAAGTGATTCTGCTCCAGGCCCTGATGGCTTTCCTTCCTTCTTTTTCCAAAACTCTAGGATTATCTTAAAGATGATCTCTTAGATATGTTCGCTGATCTCCACCAGGGATCCTTTTTCTTTGATCGTATTAATTACGCTCACATTGTCCTCATTCCCAAAATTATCGGTGCGAATTCTGTTTCTAATTTTCGACCGATTAGTCTCCTACATACTACGTTCAAGATCATTATGAAAGTTCTTTCTAATCGCCTGAGCCTAGTCATTTCTCCTCTTATTGATCCCGCCCAGTCGGGTTCTATTAAAGATCGTTTTATTCTTGATTCTGTGGCTTCAGCCCAAGAAATTATCTCTCAATGCCATAAATCCAACTCTCAGGGGATAATGTTAAAATTAGATTTTGAAAAGGCTTATGATAAAGTGAGTTGGGACTTTCTTTTTGATATTCTTCTCCATAGGGGTTTTGGTCCTAAGTGGATAGCTTGGATTAAGTCCAGCCTCTTTGCTGGCACTTCGTCCATTCTTATGAACGGATCGGAAGGCAACAAATTCAAGTGTAAGTGTGGCCTTCGTCAGGGCGACCCTATCTCCTCTCTTCTGTTCACTCTTGTGGTGGATGTCTTCAGTAAATTGCTGAAGAACGCCTGGGACGCTAATCTCATTGAAGGACTTGGCGGTTCCCACAGCTTTCGAGGAGTCCTCAACTTACAATATGTTGATGACACTATTATCTTTGCCAAACCCAACGGGTGCACCCTTCGTAACCTTAAACTATTTCTTTATATCTTTGAAAGTGCGTCAGGTTTATCGATTAATTTCCACAAATCTTCGGTTCTTTGGCTTGGAGGTTCTAACAATCGTCAATTAGAGATTGCCCAATTCTTCAATTGTAATGCCTCTTCGTTCCCGATTAAGTATCTTGGGATTCCTTTGAGATGGGGCAAGCTAAACACATCGGACTGGCTTCTGATGATTGATAAAGTTGAGTCCAGACTTAACTTGTGGACGGGAAAAAACCTTTCTAGAGGAGGCAGATTGATTATGGTAAATGTGGTCCTCACTTCTATTCCCTTATATATGATGTCCTTTTTCTACGTTCCTTCTTGGGTTATCAACAGGATTGACCAAATCAGAAGAAATTTCTTCTGGTCTGGCTCTGACATATATAGAGCTTGAACTCATCTCTGTAACTGGAAGTTGGTCTGCTCTTCTAAGGCATCTGGAGGTTTGGGTGTCCTCAATCTTAGAAATCAAAACATAGCGTTATTGGTTAAATGTTTATGGAGAATGCTTAAGGAAAAGTAACTTCCCTGGGCCCGTCTGATTTCTAAAATATGCTTCCGACGTTAGAGGGTTTGGGAGTTTTGCCCCTCTCTTTCGTCTAGAGCATCGTCATTTTGGCAAGGGGTGTGGAATGTTATTGACCCCTTTCATTGTAGTATTTTTCATGTTTGTGCTGATGGTTCTAAGACCAAGTTCTGGACTGACCTTTGGATAGGCAATCTGAAGCTGGCTTCCACTTATCCGGCTCTCTTCTGTGTCGCTCTCAACCCTGCTGCAAAAGTGTCAGACTATCTTTCAGTCCATAACAACAACAGAGAGTGGTTTATTTCGTTCTCAAGTGATCTACCCCCCCCCCCCCCCCCCCCCCCCCCCCCCCCCTCTTTAGCCGGTCTTCCTTCACCTCATTTCGCTCTTAAACAGCTACGCTTGGCAACCCAAAGAAGATTTTATTTGGCGTTGGACCAATTCTGGTTCCTTTTCGGTTAAATCATTTTATAACTTTTTCAACCACGGAGGTGTATACTCCCCTTTCACTAAAAGCATTTGGAGTTGCTGTGCTCCGCTTAAGGCAAAAATCCTATCTTGGCTCGCTATTAACAATAGACTCCTTACTGTTGATGTCCTCAATAAGAGAAATATAGCTACAGGTCAGTTATGTTCTTTGTGTGTAACCCCTGTTTTCCCAAAAACGTATTTTTGTGTATTTTCTGTATTTAACATTTTCTCAAATTATTTTTTCGGTTTTCAAATTCTTTTGTCAAAATGTATTATTGAATCTTCTATTAAAATCTAATTTTTCAATCAATAATTTTATAGTAACTATTTTCTATGAATTTTATATTGTAATACACATCTTATTTTTGTGATTATTACTTTGATCTCTGTTATTATTACTACTACTGTTATTATTAGTACTATTATTGTTTTTATCACTTTTCTTATTATTATTATTGTCAGTATAATTATTTTTTACTGTTATTTTTAATACTGTTGTTGTTATTATTGTTATTGTTATTGTTTTTATTATTATTATTAGTATTTCTATAAAGTTCTATTATTATTTTTATTGGATATTTACCCTAACCTGCTTTTAAACCCCTTCATATTTATCCATTAACCCTATATTCAAACCCATTTATCTCTCCTACCCAAACCCATTACCCCAAACCCACCTAACTACCTATACCTCTAACCTATACCCGAAACCCGTTTTTGTTGGATCCTGTAGGCAAGGCAAGAAACACTAGAGAGGGGGGGGGGGGGGGTGAATAGTGTTGTATAAAAAATAATAACAAAATCGAACTTTTCTTACTGTCCAGTCGACTTGAAAAAGGAATACAGTCGACTAGGGCATCAGAATAGAAGAGTATTTTATACAAGTCTGACCAGTCGACTTATAGCGGAACTCAGTTGACTTGTCAGAAAAGTTTTCGAAGATTATGTTATACCAGTCTGATTAGTCGACTTATAGAAGAGGGACAGTCGACTTGTCAGACAAGTTTCACAAAGATATTAAAATGCAAGTAAAGAAAATACAACCACATAGAGAATCAACCACAGAGTACACAGCGATGTATCCTGGTTCGGTCCTCCCGACCTACATCCATAGTGATTTCTAGGCTCTATTTATAGAGAGGAATCACTAGGACGTTGTAAAACAATTAATAAAACTGATTTAAAATGGATATAAAACTTTTAAATTCGAAAAACAAGTTTTAAATTCTGAAATCTTTTGAAACGACTTGAACAGTCGACTGGGTTGCCATGATGACTCGACTGGCCAGAGTTTAAAAAGGTTCAGACAGTTTCGTACTAGTACAGTCGACTGGTACTCAACAGATGATCTTAATCAAGCTTGTTTCGACCTTTAAACTTGTGAGAAAATACTCAATTATAAAGATATGTGTGAGTGTGTGTGTATGACGAGGCTATTACATCAATCTAAGACTCAAAGAAATAAAATTACAATTGTTTACAAGACATTTAATAAAACACATTGAATCACTGAATCTTGTCTTGATCTTGAGTCTTAAATTTGAGCTTGAGCCAGTCTTTAGTTGTTGAAGATTGCTTGACTTGATCAAATTTTCTTTTAGAGCTTTATTGGATCAACTTTGCCTTTGTGTAATTGTTATTGATACATCCTGCAATATATAAGAAGTAGCACAACTTTGCATTGTGTTGTAGTCATCAAATCCAAGAATCAACATTCTCCCCTTTTTTGATGATGACAACACAATAGCTTACAATAATAATAAAAAATACAAATGCTCCCCCTAACTAATGTACAATATGCATAAGTTAAAAACATGCACAAAAACATGCACCAAATGCAAACAACATATACACATACAACATATACACATATAACATACACAAGCCTTTTCTCCCCCTTTGGCATCAACAAAAAATAGAAGGAGAAAAAATAAAGAGGAACAGATTGCAAGAGAACAAACACAAGCCAAAACCAAAGCAAAGTTATACATATGAAATTCAAAGTACATTGTTCAAAAGACAACATAAAATAGAAAATAAATAAAAAGTAGAAAATATAGAAAAGATATAGCTAATCCTACTTGGTCTTCATCATCGTTTGCGGCACCTTGAGAGGGAGGAGGTGGAGGTGGAAACTGGGAAGTGAACAAGTGAGTAAGATGGGAAATACTGGCTTCAAGGGTGTCCTGACGATTCATGAGATAATTTACAGAAGTGTAAAGACTCCTAGAATCATCAAAATCAGTATGAGGACGAGATGAACTAGAAGCAGAAGACTGACGAGCTGAAGTGGTTACGGGGATAGGAGGGGTATTTCTTCGAGGAGGAGAGTGAAGAATTTTCATACGAGCTAAACTCTCACGATCAAAAAACTCATAATGAGTGACTACACTAGACTCAGAAGCAAGATCAACTTCATAGAAATTGAAAATATGAGTAAGTATTGCACCAAAAGGAAGAAAAGAAGTATGAGCCTTATGAAGACGATTGAAAATGACTTGACTCCAATTTACTTGAATGTTGCCAAAAATCGCATAGACAGCTTGTTGCAACTCGTGAGAAAATTGATCGTAACTCCCCATTTTAGGGATAATGTTATACGACAAAATTCTTGCAACTAGCTTAGCAAGTGGTGTAATTGTTTGGTTGGACATTTGGGGACCGCGATTTGGCAAAAAGATTTTTGAATGGATAGAGTCGTCATCCATATCAATCTCCCCTAAATCTAATCCTTCATATGGAATACCCAAAATAATTCCCAATTTTGCAAGAGTCAACCTGATACGAATATTTTTTACCGTAGTAGTAATAATTATTTCGTTACCATCCTCGAAATTTACAGCTCTCATATTTGTATAAAACAAATATATAAGTTGTGGATAGTAATACGGTTGATTAATAAGGGAAAGCAAGTTAAATAACCCACATTGTTCAAATAATGGGGCTAAAGGGAATCTTTCTAAATCAGGAAAATTTACAAATCTTCTTGGAAAGATAGCAATTTGACAAATGAGAAAAAGTTTCTCAACAAGGTTTGGGTTCCTAAGATATTGAAGGTAATTGCTAGAAGATTGTCCTTCCTCAATATTAGAACTACGTGATCTTTTAGGAGGCATGATTCAAACCCAAAACACTAAACAAGAAAAGAAATGAAGGAGTTATACCAACAATGAGAGGCAAAGAGAATCACATGACTTCAAGAGATCTTGGAAAGAACTTCAACAAGAGATTGACTCGAAATTTGAACGAAGTCTTCAATTTGTGAGCTTCAAAAATCTGAAATCGTCAGGATGAGGAGCAGCCGACTATCTATGTCTTCAAAGAGATAGAGATAATGAAAAGAAGGGAACTAGGGTTTTTCCTTTAGAATCAAAGGCTGAGATTGAGTCTATGAGTAATCAAGGGATCAGATCGGTCAAAGGGTAAAAAAGAGTAAAAGAAATCGCCTCAAAAGGTGTGCTATTTTCGAATAAAAAAAAACAGACTGAAGCGCGTCAGTCGATTGGTTTTTAGGAATAGTCGACTTAGTCGAGAGCAAATAAAACAAACGAAAAAACTCAAGTAATACTTCTGGTAGCTGACTGAGTACTGTTCACAGTCGACTGTCCAGAGCACTAAAAAACAAAAAACAAAAAATCTCGAAAAATACTTGGGAAGTCGACCGAAAATTATTTCTAAGTCGACTAACCATATAAAAAAATCAAGAAATATCATAAAAACTGCAAATTCCTAGTTCTCTTCTTAAGGTGATAAATGTGTCTTCCTAAAGTGGTTTAGTAAAGATATCTGTTACTTGTTTATCAGTAAAAATAAAGTCTAAAGATATATCTCCCTTTAAACATGATCACGTAGAAAATGATGTCTAATATCAATGTCTTTTGTACGTGAATGTTGAACCGGATTTTTAGATAAATTAATGGTACTGGTATTATCACACATTATTGCAGATTTTGAAAATAAAATACCATAATCTAATAGAGTTTGTTTCATCCACAAAATTTGGGCACAAGCCAAACTTCCAGCAATATATTCAGTTTCTGTAGTAGATAGAGATACTGAATTTTGCTTCTTACTGCACCTAGAGACTAGGGAGTGTCCCAAAAAGTGAAATGTTCCACTAGTACTTTTGCGGTCAGTTTTACTGCCAGCAAAATCAGCGTCACTATACGACAAAAGTTGAAAATTATCGGTGCGTAGATAAAATAGACCATACTCAGACGTGCCTTTAATGTATATTAAAATATGTTTCACAGCTTTTAAGTGAGACTCTTTAGGACTTGACTGATATCTAGCACACAAACATACACTAAACATAATGTCTGGTCTACTAGCAGTTATATATAAGAGTGAGCCAATCATACCTCG
The DNA here is from genome assembly GCA_017893485.1 of Hemerocallis citrina. Classification (NCBI taxonomy): domain Eukaryota; kingdom Viridiplantae; phylum Streptophyta; class Magnoliopsida; order Asparagales; family Asphodelaceae; genus Hemerocallis; species Hemerocallis citrina. The sequence goes on along the minus strand of CM030362.1, from coordinate 257,951,184 downwards.
ATAGAGTTTTTGATCGATACTCTTACCTAATTCTTCTTTGTCAAGGGTAGTGGTAGTAGCCATAGGTGTGGTCTTACTACTCGTGTTATCCATGCCAAACCGTTTGAGTAATTCCTTAGCATATTTTCCTTGATTGATAAATATGCCATTTGGTGACTGCTTAATTTGTAGTCCAAGGAAATAATTGAGTTCACCCATGTGACTCATCTCAAACTCATTTTTCATGGTATTAGCAAACTCTTGACATAGATTACTATTAGTAGAACCAAAGATTATGTCATCTACATATATTTGTATGATCAAAATATCGGTTTCTTTTCTCCTAATAAACAATGTAGTATCTACTTTACCTATTTCAAAACCAGTTTCTAAAAGAAAAGTCTTCAATTGATCATACCAAGCACGAGGTGCTTATTTAAGACCATATAAAGCCTTTTTCAATTTAAAAACTTGATTTGGGAATTGTTCATGTTTGAAACCAGGTGGTTGCTTAATATAAATATCCTCCTTTATAAAACTGTAACACCCCGAATTTCAAATAAGGATAAATTCGAGATTTCACAGGATCTTTACTTCACTTTGTACAATTTTACAAGGAATTTAAAACTTTTTATTCACAATACATCAGAGTTCCTTTACACTTGGTTTTTACACAGCAGAAGACTAAAAGATTACAACAATGAAATACAACTTGTATAACTTTAACATCATTTGCAACATCTTTAACTTCTAAACAGCAACAGCATATCCACTTTATAACTCCATGAATAGTCCATTACCTGCATGTCAATCTGTGGGCATGTCAGTTATTTACAACTGACGAAGTGTTATACACGGCTATCCTCTCTATGCCGGGAATAGTATAACGATCTCATACTTTAACAATCACAAAAAGATTGAATGAACAAGTAAAGTGTCAAAAGTGATTATTCTAAATATAAGTGTATGTCATGCCTTAATGCCTAATGCACACATTTCTATACTAGGATGACACTAATGCACACTTGTTCGGATTCTATGCATCCCATACTACATAGGTCCGAGGGCAAGCGCCTACGTTCTTCACAATACAAGGCTCGATCCCTCGCCATGAAAACTACCCGGTAGCAAAACAAAGTTCAGACTATTCCACGAATGTGAATCCCAGCCTTGGAGTCCACCGCCGGCTGTTATAACAGATTCCACATCGTGCGAACCGTCCCGTATGTGACCCTCTAGCCCAGTATATATATATATACATTGGAGACGGTAAACACAAAAATCCATCCGTCCGACTACTCAAGATCTTGGAGTCCACCGCCGACCCGTCCTCATAGTTCCGGATTAAAATATAATAATCCGTCTCCCACAGGGCAACCTCAGTCCACCAACTGGGTCTATAGTCTTGGAGTCCACCGCCGACTATATAGAGCACCCCACTTACGTTTCCCTAAGTTTACTACATCTTCACTTATGTGCCTAAATTTTTCTTAAGTTCAAGACATGAATAATTTCCATTCAAGAATTAGTTTTACCTCCTACCGGACTTAATCAACAAAATGAGATAGCTCCATGGCCATATCTCCAAAATCATATCTCAATTCTTTTCTTTCAATAACGTCGGTATCGAGGTCTTACCAACTCTAAGTCATAAACTTTCATGTACAAGAAAACATGGGTACACATACCCTTTAGTAATCATGTCTTAAATCTAGATATTTTCATCTTTCAAATTATTCACAAATGTGATTCAATGTCTCATTTTAATACTACTCATGAGTCTTTTATTCACAATCTTTCAACAGCCATATTCTTCTTCATGAACAATATTTTCATCCATTTTTAAGTCACTTTAGCAATACATTTCAACCACATCAACATTTCTACACAAAATAAAAGTGTGATTCACAACACAATATTTTTCTCTTTTTAAGAAAATAAGTGTCATACTCTTTACTAAATAGATTCTAATCATAACCCAAATTTCTTTCTCAATTTCCCTTCTATTTTCTTAATTGTACATGAAAATCTCAAAAAAAACTATTTTTAATAATTTCTTCATTATGTTTTATGAACCCTAGAATTTTTCAAAATGAAACACTTTTGAAAGTCAAACTGACCCACTTTCGAAACTATTTACCAAATTGACCTACTCACTATCAAAATTGCAAGTCTAGTTTCAACGGAACTTTTGAAAGTTTTTACCAAACTGACCCACTTTCGAAACTATTTACCAAATTGACCTACTCACTATCAGCTCTTAAGTTCATTTAAACGAAAAAAAAATGTTTTGGGCTTCGTAAGAATCGAACCCAGGCCGAACACAGAAGCAGTGCACGGCCGAGCCAACAGGCCAGTTGCGCCCAACGTCCTAAACTCGTTTCTTGGGTTTTTGTCCCAACTTTATGTTATTCTATTATCTTCAACACTCGATTTTTCTCTTGATCTAATCTTTCATATAATTATGATTTGTTCGTCTATACTGAGTCTACTTTCTCACAGTAACTCATAATTTTATAATGCATAAAAATAAAACTAACTTTCAAATTATTACATGAACTTGCATTTATTCAATTCAATCAAAGTAGCACACTACATCTTTTGCAATCAATGAGTTGAATAGCATCAAATTTACTTTACAAAAATATAGTTGCTTATCAAAAGAAAATGTCAACAATTATTCACATAATCAAAAAAATCTCTACATTCATGTATACTAGTTTATGACAAACTAATTAATTATTCTTTTCTTATTATCAACTAACATAATGTTAATTAATTTTCTAAACATCGCATCTTTCATTACACCCTATGCATAGATTTGTTCTACTCTTTTTCAAAATCAAATTCTACACTACACATTTATTTTATTATTAGCATGCACATTATCTATAATTAGAAAGTAGAGAACACCCACCTCAATGAAGTTTGAACAATGAAAGGAAAGATAGAACATCACTCCTAGCTTCACAAGCACCTCTAGTCCTCTTCTCCTCCTAGCAAAAGCTCCAAGCAAGAGTACACTTCTTTTCTTACTCTCTTTCTTTTTCCTTTCCCTCTTTTCTTTCCCTCTTTCTCTTATTTATTTTATCTTTGGTGTGAAAAAGAATGAGAAATGAGTTGCTATTTATAGGACAATGCTAGGGTTCAATTTGTAAAATTTTACACCTAATAAATTACTAAATTAATTCTCATCTCTTCACTTTCTCAACTCCTAAAAACCCCCAACTCTTCACATCCCCACTCTTCACAACTCTAACTCCAAAACCCTTCTCCTCCCCACTCTCTCACACTAACTCTCATCTCTCTCTCTCTCCCAAAAACCAACCGGCCACACACAAAGTGTGTGCATGCACACATGCACTCATATGTACAATACAATTTAACATTTGTAAGGTGGGCCTTCATCCAATTACCATACTCACTTCATTATTTCCACATATACACCATATCCTTAATCAGAGCATCCTGCTCTTTTCCATACCGTGGGCCCCCACCTTACACCACTCCTTACACATTTATATTTATAAACTATTAGCCCATTTACATACATAACTATATATATATATATATATATATATATATATGTGTGTGTGTGTGTGTGTGTGTGTGTGTGTGTGTGTGTGTGTGTGTGTGTGTGTGTGTGGACACTATTCACTATTAAGTAAAAATTTGTTAAATTAAAATTTATAATGCAAAAATAAATGTGCACACATTTTATTAAATTTATTTCGAGGAAGGATGCGCGCACCGAAACAAACACGTGTGTCGCACGTGAAAACATGAAAATGCGAAAATCGACTTTATTGATGAAAAGTTATTAAATATAATCGAAAATAATATAAGAAAAATATATTTACTAATTTTATGTATTTCATGATGAAATCATTACACGTAGAAAGTACGTGCATTATACGTGCAGAAAATCTTAAAATGCATTTTAATCAAAATAGGGGAAAAATAAATTTTCGTTTTATAAAATAGATTTAAATACATAAAAATAAATAATTTAAACCTATAGATAATATTATACGTAGTGGTGGAAACACGTGCATCAAAACACGTAAGAAGCACGTAAATCCTAGGGATTGAAATATTATATTTTAGTTGACTAAAATCAATACGGAAAATGTATAAATAGTACGAATCCAAAATATGTAGTGAAACACATTACAAAATATGCGTGCGTAACACCCAGGGGCAAAATTGTAATTTCCAATTTTGCGGGGTGTTACAAAAACCATTAGGAAAAGCACTTTTAACATCAATTTGGAAAAGTGTAAAGTTCATAAAACAAGCAAAAGATAACAACATCATAATTGATTCTAGTCTAGCAACATGAGCATATGTTTCATCAAAATCTATGCCTTCTTCTTGATTATACCCTTGAGCAACTAATCTAGCTTTGTTCCTAACGATTTGTCCTGATTCATCTAATTTATTCTTGAATACCCGTTTGGTACCAATTATAGTATGGTCAGGAGGTCGTAGATTTAAATCCCATACATCATTTCTTATAAATTGGTTAAATTCATCTTGCATGGCATTCATCCAAAACTCATTCTCACAGGCTTCTTGTATATTTTTAGGTTCAAAATCTGACAAGAAAGCCATATGAGAAATCATGTTAACATGAGATCTGGTTTGAATACCACGTGAGATGTCACCAATTATTAAGTCATGAGGATGATCTCTAACTTCAACAAAAGATTTTGGTAAAGTTTGAGTCATCACAACAGGATCGGTCGACTTGACTTGTCCATCATTCGACTGATTTCCTTATCGGTCGACTTATCCGCTAGGGTAGTCTGCTCTAAAGATTTAATGACGTTATTTAAAGGTGATGAATCAGTTTCATCATCTTTAATAACAGTAGATGAAGTCAGAGATTCATCAAATGAAACATGCATGGATTCTTCAATAATCAAAGTTAACTTATTGAAGATCCTATATGTCTTACTTCTATTTGAGTATCCAATGAAGGTACCTTCATTACATCTAGGATCAAACTTATCTAAATTATCTTTAGTGTTTAAAATGAAACACTTACATCCAAATATTTTCCTTCAAGAATTTTATCAAAAAATAGTTCATAACATGTTTTCTTAAGCTTAGGCCTAATCAAAATTCTATTTAAAACATAACAAGCTGTAGCAACAGCTTTAGCCCAAAAGTACTTAGGTAAATTTCTTTCAACAAGCATGGTACGTGCACATTCTTGCAAAGTCCTATTCTTTCTTTCGACCACTCCATTTTGTGGTGAAGCTCTAGGAAATGCAAATGAATGTGTTATACCATTCTTGTTGCAATATTTTTAAAATATTTCATTTTCAAATTCTCCACCATGATCACTTCTAATAGTGACTATGGTTAGAGACTTTTGATTTTAAATCTGTTTACAAAAATTTGCAAATTCATCAAAAGCATCATTCTTATGTTTTAAAAAGAAAACCCAAGTGAATCGTGAAAAACAACTACTAAAACAAATATATACCTACTTTTATTTAAAGAAGCAACTCTAGTAAGGCCAAATAAATCCATGTGGATTAATTCGAGAGGCCTACTAGTAGAAATTAGTTATTTGTCTTAAAAGTAGATTTGATTTGTTTACCTAGTTGACATACATCACATAACTTATCCTTTTTATAGGATAGTCTTGGCAGCCCTTTAACTAGGTTGTATTTAGACAATTTAGCAATATTTTTCATGTTCACATGGCCAAATCGCTTATGCCAAAGCCAAGAATTATTATTAGAAACTACTAAGCAAAAATCATTCGAAAATTCAATTGATTTTAAACACAATTCATAAATATTATTCTTCGTAATTCCTTGAAAAATTATATTTTGCATGGTAGAGTCATAAATTAAGCATGCATCTTTTTCAAAAAAATTTTTATATTCCTTATCACACAATTGGCTAATACTTAATAAATTATGCTTAAGACCATTAACAAGTAAAACATCTTCTATTGAAGGGTTAGTGTGCTTACCGACCATGCATATTCCAATAACCTTCCCTTTGTTGTTGTCACCGAATGTGAATGTTCCTCCATCAATCTCTTGAATGGAATATAGGAGGTTGGCATGACCAGTTATGTACTTTGAGCATCTACTGTCAAGTATCCAACGTTCTCTTTTAGGTACCTATAAAATTTACAATGTGAATATGGTACCCTTTTCATTGGGTCCAAAAGAGATTAGTTTTTGGAAAACCAAACCCAAAGTGAGTTTGATTTTCCACCAAATGCAGGAATATAATCTACAAAATTACATACCGCAAGAATATATGATTTTATATAAGTAACTCTATCTTTCTGACTCAGATTGACTGGAACCCATATATTTTTGCTCTGTCCAGTCGACTTTATCGAACCTTTCAGTCGACTGTTACTGAAATCCAATCGACTGGAAGGTGTAATAGGTCAACTTATTTGAGGTTTTCATCCTGTTGAATAAGACTCTGAATTTTTGGACAGGCGACTGAAATTTGGGTTCAGTCGACTGGTCTGAACTACAGAATTGCATTTCTCATTAAAAACTACAGTTATAGGTTTTTCAAAAAATTCATATAGTTTATTCTTAACACTAGAAATAGATTCAAGCTTATTTACACTAATGTTCTTAGTAACATGAGGTTTTTCAAGAGACTTTTGAAAACCAAGTCCAAATCTCTTATTAGATTGAACTTGATTTTGGAGAATATCATTTAAATTCTCCTTCCCTTTATTAAATTTAGATACATTCTTGGATATCTCTTCATAATTTTTCTTAAGAGATACAAGATCTACATCCAAACTCGAAATTCGAGAATTTAAAGACTTGACTTCTTTATCTAAGTCAAGATTCTCTTGGAAAAGTGTTTGATTTACTTTCTCCAAGTTTTAGTTCTAATTTCTTCTTTTTTAAGCTCTTGAAAAATTTCATTGAACGCATCTAATAAATCATTCGAATCATAATCATCACTTACTTGATTTTGTGAAGCCATAAAGCATACATTAGCATCCTCGTTTGTCTCTTCACTTTCTTCTTCCGATGAAGAGTCGCTACTGTCCCAAGTTGCTTGATACGCCTTTTTGTTCTTCATGTTCTTATTCTTGGTGTACTTCTTCTTCTTGAAGTTGAAAGCCTTTCCTTTTGATTTCACATTCTCTAATGGACAATTCTTCTTCATATGTCTTGTCTTGTTACACTTGAAACAAGTTGGAAGTTCAATAGTATTCTTAGATTTTGAATTAAATTTACCTTTCCTTAGAAACTTTTTAAACTTTCTCGTGAACATGGATATCTCTTCCTCATCTTCTTCTTCATTCTCGAAGTCCGACATGGCCTTGAATGTTAGGGTCTTTTTCTTTGATTTTTGAGGTTCTAGACCCTTCTTGCGTTCTTCAAGTTGTACCTCATACGCCATAAGATTTTCCACAAGATTCTCAAGAGAGAGTTGTGTTAAATCGTTGGCCTCTTCTATGGCAGTGGTCTTCTTCTCCCATTCGGGTGTTAGTGCACGAAGTAATTTTCTCACCATTTTGGCTTGAGTGTACGTCTTTCCAAGTGCCACAAGAGAGTTTGTAATATCCGTGAACCTTGTGATCATTTCAGATACATTCTTGTTCTCCTTCATGCAAAACATTTCAAACCTGTGAACACGAACAGATATTTTAGATCTTTAACTTTATTAGTTCCTTCATGAGTTACCTCGAGTGTGTGCCAAATTTGATGCGCCGTTGTTGCATTGGACACACGATTGAACTCCTCCTTGGTAAGGGCACAAAATAGAGCGTTCATCGCCTTTGTATTGTTCATTGTTTCGCTCTTCATGTCGTCGTTCCAATGTGCATATGGAATGGTAGGAGTGGTGTACTCGGTCTCCGTCATGTTCCATATCTCATAATTGATGGACTGAAGGTAGATCTTCATTCTACACTTTCAATAGTTGTAATTGGTTCCATCGAATAAGGGTGGCCTTTGTGTGAATTGGCCTTCATGGTATTGGCTTGCATTAGAAGTAGTTGCCATGCACTCAACCAAGCTCTGATACCAAGTGTTGGATCCTGTAGGCAAGGCAAGAAACACTAGAGGGAAGGGGGTCAATAGTGTTGTATAAAAAATAATAATGAAATTGAACTTTTTCTTACTATCCAGTCGACTTGAAAAGGGAATACAGTCGATTGGGGCATCAGAATAAAAGAGTATTTTATACAAGTCTGGCCAGTCGACTTATAGCGGAACTCAGTCGACTTGTCAGAAAAATTTTCGAAGATTATGTTATACCAGCTTGATCAGTTGACTTATAGAAGAGGGACAGTCGACTTGCCAGACAAGTTTCACAGAGATATTAAAATGCAAGTAAAGAAAATACAACCACAGAGAGAATCAATTACAGAGTACATAGCGATGTATCCTGGTTCGGTCCTCCCGACCTACATCCAGTCCCCAAGCAACCCACTTGAGATTTTCCACTATTCTTGAAAAAATATAAGAATACCCTACGGCGTTTACACAACAACCTTGCCCAACTCGTAAACCTCTCTCACCACTAGAGAGAGTAAACTCACTCTTCAACCAAGAGTGAAAACCTGACTCTACAACCTGGAGCCCTACTCTGCAACCGAGAGGACCACTCCCACTCTTCAACCAAGAGTGAAAACCTGACTCTACAACCTGGAGCCCTACTCTGCAACCGAGAGGACCACTCTCACAACTCGAGAGTGAAAGAAAACAATGAAAAAGTTACAACAACCTATAACCTTGTTGTGACTATGATTTTTGTATGGAGGCTAAAAGGTCGACTTCCGAAATCAGTCTAAAACGAATTCACTATTATACTAGACTAATTTCAGAGAACCAAGACTTAGAAGATTGTGAATGCTTGTTTGAATACTTGTTCTCTTTTTCAAAAGCAAAAACTTAAACTTTTATCAAAATGCTTGGAACCTTTCCATGGTGATTCCTAGGCTTTATTTATAGTGAAGAATTACTTGGATGTTGTAAAACAGTTAATAAAACTGATTTAAAATGGATATAAAACTTTTAAATTCGAAAAAAAGTTTTAAATTCTGAAATATGTCAAAACGACTTGAACAGTCGACTGGGTTGCCATGATAAGTCGACTGGCCAGATTTGAAAAAGTTCAGACAGTTTTGTACTAGTACATTCGACTGGTGCCAAACGGCAGTCGACTGGTACTCAACAACTGATCTTAATCAAGCTTGTTTCGACCTTTAAACTTGTGAAAAAACACTGAATTATAAAGATATGTGTGAGTGTGTGTGTATGACAAGGCTATTATATCAATCTAAGACTCAAAGAAATAAAATTACAATTGTTTACAAGACATTTAATAAAACACATCGAATCACTGAATCTTATCTTGATCTTGAGTCTTGAATTTTAGCTTGAGCCATTGTCTTTAGTTGTTGAAGCTTGCTTAACTTGATCAAATTTTCTTTGAGAGCTTCATTGGATCAACTTTGCCTTTGTGTAATTGAAATTTATACATCCTGCAATATATAAGAAGTAGCACAACTTTGCATTGTATTGTAGTCATCAAAACCAAGAATCAACAGTTTTCACACACCTAAACCCTAAAGCTGGTTCATCTACCCCTATATATATCCATATATTCTGCTACTCTATTCATCCCTACTTCAGCCGCCTACTTCGTTCATCTTCTCTGCATCTTTTAAACTCCAGAGCCACTTCTAAACCCATCCGTCTCCCCCTCTCCTCCCCCTGTTGCTGCAGCAAGCAGCACGACAGGCTGTGGCGCCAGAGCATCAACCCCCCTGCAGTGCCCTTCTGCGTCGCACCACAGCGCCGCGCACCTCTGAAGTTGTCAGCCTCCTGCACCGCCCTTTCATTGCTGCTGTGCTCTCCCAATCTCTCCCTCGTCTTGGTGTCGCGACGCACCCCTCCGCAGTCCCTCTCCCACCTATGCTTCCTCCCCGATGACAGCGCCCCGCAGCAACAACCAGCCCAACCGCACCGCCGTTCACCTTCTGTCTCCCTAGCTTCGCCTGTAGCCAGCTTCGTCCAGCAGCCGTCGCTGTCCGCCAGTGTCGCCATCCCCGTCGAAACTTCGGCCAGTTCAGCCCTACACTCAACCAGCCACAGCCCCGATGCTCTCCCTCTCTTGTGTGCAAGTGTGTTCGTGGGTTGGTCTCGTTGTGTTTGTATGGTTGTGCAGTCTTTGTTCGTTGATTCATGGTTTGTGTTCGGAGTTCGTTTTTGTGTTTGTGGGTTGTCTCCGTGTTTGGTTTCGTCGTGTTCTTGTTCGTGTTTACTCGTTCGTGGTATTGTGTTCGTTGTCGGGATCCGTTTCTGTTATTCTTGTTCTTGATCTGTTCCCATCGTTGTCTCTCAGGTAAGTAACTTGTATTAAATTTCTTTATAAATACAAGTACTAAATACCACTTGTAGTGTAGTTGGGTTTTAGAGACAATTTGTGTGTAAATTTCCTTGTTGATATTGTCTCTATAGTGATGATTTGACCCTAGTTGCCTCACGACATACATGACATAATATAACATAGGATTGACCATATCTTGTTGCAAATATGCGTGTTGTTCATGTGTTATCTTGTGCTCGTTCGTGTTATTCGTGGTAGACTTGTTGTGGACTGTGAAATACCCTATAACATGTTGCTTGGACTTCTAGTATACTATATTTCATGTTTGGTTGTGTTTTGGATGAGTTTCAGATAAACTAGTAGATTTTGTGCATGTGCGATATTTTCAGTTTTGCTGACTTTTCAGTTTTGATAAGTATTTTAGACCCTATTAAGGTCAGTATTTGAGAATATTTTGTGAACATGGTTTGTAAAGAATTCTGTCTATTTTACAACCCTTTTGACGGGTCTCGGTTTCGATTTACGAGTTATGGGTTATGCCTATCTTACTACTGAGGTGTATAAAGATTTCCAGACTGTGTTTTATATGAATTCTGAAGAGTAATATATTTTTATTTTGGTGTTAAAATTAAAATTTTGATCTGAAATTTTTCTCAGTACTTTTAGACTTGATTGGGGTTTACCCAGAATTTTGGTGGATTTATTTGAGGAGTTTTACAAACATTTTCATGCTTGCAAATAAAGATTTTACATACAGAATTTTACTACTGTTCTGTAAAGAACTTGATTTTCGACCTACTTCTACTTGATGTTTCCAAAATATTTTTTAACACAAAGTTGGCTTATTGTATCTATTTTCTTACACTTTTGGCGGATTTGGATTTCGGTTTATGTTTTGTGAGATATTGCTATTTTCGTACTGCAGTGTTTACAATTCCAGATTCACAAAACTACTACATCTTTATGCTTTTTGATTTTACTTGACTACACAATTTTTTTTAGAAAATTATGAAACTTGATTTTCTGTTACTATACATATAGGGAAATAACTCAGATTTTTTGTGGATTAATTTAATGAGTTTTCATTCTGTTTTCCCGCTCTTGAATACGATCTTCTGATTTCTGGCTGAACATATTTTCTGGTTTCAATTCAGTTTTGAGTTATACTTTTGTGAATTACTATATAGCTTATATATGTTCGCTGGATTCGGTTGGGAGTCTATTTTCTAGACCTTTTGACGGATTCAGATTTTCATGTTTATAACAACGAAAATCTCAGTTTTACTGTAATATGGTCTTGCTGTCCTGAACAAGAAATTTGGGTATTTTATTCTTTTATGTGTTATCTTGCTCCATTACATGCTTATCTTGAAACTTGAACTTGTTACATGATCATGCCATGTTATTCTTAATATGATTTGCACACATACATGCTTGTTTGATAATATTAATAAATAACCAAGCCGGGGTTTAAGGGAAAGATCTAATAGTGGATAATTCAGAAACGTGTACTCGGAAGGGGGCCCGTGCTTTCCACATTTGGAATTTGGTATATGATTTGGATTATTTGGAATTTGGTATATAATTTTGTTAATTTGAAATTTGGTATATGATTTGGATTATTTGTCCCTGAGTACACGACCCTATAGAATCAACTATGAAATCTAAAACAAAACTGTATTGACTGTAGTAACCATGTAGTAAAAGTATGGATGTATAAAGTATGGATGCATGAAGTGTTACCTAGATAGTAATAATACATGACTTGAACATGACCACTTGATACTTGCTACTTGATACTTGTACGATACTTGACACTTGTTACTCGTTACTTGATTTCGTGATACTTGATTCTTGATACTTGTTACTTGTTTACATGATACTTGTTCACTTGACATTTGATACAAGCCACTTGCACTTGTTCATCTTGCCATGCTAGTATTCTATTTTGTATCATGCATATTCCATGTTATTAGTTAACTTTTTCCATGTACTTGTATTCTGCACTACAAGCGGCCCGTAACTTGAATTGACGGGAGTTTGTTTTCTTTTTCCTAATTTTGCAATTGTTAAATTGTAAATTTTGGAGATCAGTTGCCAGATGGAATAGGCGAGATGAGATAATAGCTACTGGATTTTTCTATTATTATTTCTTGTTGCTTATCTTGAACAATTGTACTTGATTACTTGGATTTATTTGTATTTGGGCAATGTGACCCATGATATTGACTTATTCAGATTTGGATTATTTGAAATTAATATATTTTGGTTTCAAGTATTCTTGTTGGTTTTGACTCATATATGCATGCTTGGTTGATTCTTATGCTTCCGACTTTGATTATTCTTTAAAAATATTGTAAAAATTCATGACAGCTTATGGATGATAAAAATTATTTGCTGGGCTTAGTCATGTATCCGTATTCTGTATACTCTTTTGGGAAGCAGGGCGTGATAAGGTTTTTAGTGGTATCAGAGCCCAAGTTTGGCTAATGTATTAGTTTGACTGATATATTAGACAAGCTTAGGTCGAACCGGGATCGGCTCAACATTTCACCAACCATGCATGCATAAATGAATCATAACCAACATTGATCTGGATACAAGTCTTATTCCTTTCATTTTGATCCCTTCTTATTTTCTTGATTCCTTGATTTTTCCGTCTTTTTTTTTCAGTCTTCCTCATTTGTTGATTTCTTCTTAGGTATGAATTCATTCCTCTCATACCCACATTCTTTCTGATTTTGGTGCCACCTATTCTTTTCTTCCTGCTTGGTTCTTCGGTCGGCATTGCTGGATGCTATTGGCAGAGTCTTCTCCGATCAGAGTGGCGCAGCGGAAGCGTTGTGGGCCCAACCCACAGGTCCCAGGATTCTTTTATTGTTTCTCCTTCCCTGCATTATTTGCTTCTTTCCATTCCTTATATTCGTCTTCATCCGTTGAGTCATTGCTTGGTTAATCTCTTCCTTGTCCATCCTTTCTTCGATTCCAGCTCCATCTATTTCTTCATCTCTTTGCTTGGCTATCTTGCAAGTCTTAAGTTGTTCCTTCTTCATTTTTGATACAGGTTACTTCCTTCTTGCATTCCATTTTGCCATCATGCACCCATTCATTATTTGATTCGATTCTTCTCTGTCTTTTCTCTCTTTGATTCCAGTTCTGCCTACTCTCTATCTCGCTTTGTTATCTTGTGCTGTTCCTTCCTTTTGATATTGGCTATTTTCTTTCTTGTACTCCATTTGACCTCATTGTTATCCACTCCTTCTTTTTCTAGTGTTGCCGCTGCTTTGTTCCTTACCCTTAGCCCTCTATTTTGTTACCCTTCCCCAAGTTGTTTGTTTTGCCCTGTCCTATGTACCGCCTAAGCAAATTTTGAAGACGAAATTTTGTTGTAAGGTGGGTAGCATTTGTAACACCTGTTTCCCCAAAAACGTATTTTTGTGTATTTTCTGTATTCTAAATTTTTGCAAATTATTTTTTCAGTTTTCAAACTCTTTTGTCAAAATGTATTATTAGATCTTCTATTAAAATCTAATTTTTCGATCAATAATTTTATTATAACTATTTCCTATGAATTTTATCATGTAATACACATCTTATTTTTGTTATTATTACTTTGATATCTGTTATTACTACTACTACTATTATTATTAGTGCTATTATTATTTTTATCACTTTTCTTATTATTATTATTGTCAGTATTATTATTTTTTACTGTTATTTTTAATACTGTTATGGTTATTATTGTTATTATTATTGTTATTATTATTATTATTATTAGTATTTCCATAAAGTTCTATTATTATTTTTATTGGATATTTACCCTAACCCGCTTTCAAACCCCTTCATATTTATCCATTAACCCTATATTCAAACCCATTTATCTCTCCTACCCAAACCCATTACTTAAACCCATTACCAATACCCAAACCCACCTAACTACACATACCTCTAACTTATAACGAAACCCGTTTTCACCCACCCTAAACCCTAAAGCCGGTTCATCTACCCCTATATATATTCATATATTCTGCTACCTTGTTCATCCCTACTTCAGCCGCCCACTTCGTTCATCTTCTATGCATCTTTTCAAACTCCAGTGCCTCTTCTAAACCCAACTGTCTCCCCCTCTCCTCTCCCCGTCGCTGCAGCAAGCAGCACAACAGCTTGCGGCGCCAGAGCATCAACCCCCCCTGTAGTGCCCTCCTGCGTCGCGCTGCAGCGCCGCACACCTCTGAAGTCGTCAGCCACCTGCACCACCCACTCCTTGCCGCTGTGCTCTCCCAATCTCTCCCTCGTCTTGGTGTTGCGACACACCACACCACAGTCCCTCTCCCACCTGTTCTTCTTCCCCAACGATAGCGCCCCGCAGCAACAGCCAGCCCAGCCACACCCCCGATCACCTCCTATCGCCCTAGCTCTTCCTGCAGCCAGCTTCGTCCAGCAGCCGTCGCCGTCCGCTAGTGTCGCCATCCCCATCGACACTTCGGCCAGTTCAGCCCCGCACTCAACCAGCCGCGACCCCGATGCTCTCCCTCTCTTGTGTGCGAGTGTGTTCATGGGTTGGTCTCGTTATGTTCGTATGGTTGTGCGGTCTTTGTTTGTTGATTAGTGGTTTGTGTTTAGAGTTTGTTTTTGTGTTCGTAGGTTGTCTCCATGTTTGGTTTCGTCGTGTTCTTGTTCATGTTCCCTCGTTCGTGGTATTGTGTTCGTTCCTTGGATCCATTCCCGTTATTCTTGTTCTTGATCCGTTCCTGTCATCGTCTCTCAGGCAAGTAACTTGTATTAAATTCTTTTGTAAATACAAGTACTAAATACCGCTTGTAGTGTAGTTGGGTTCTAGAGACAATTTGTGTGTGAATTCCCTTGTTGATATTGTCTCTATAGTGATGATTTGACCCTAGTTACCTTACGATATACATGACATGATATAACATAGGATTGACCATATCTTGTTGCATATATGCGTGTTGTTCATGTGTTATCTTGTGCTCGTTCGTTTTATTCGTGGTAGACTTGCTGTGGACTGTGAAATACCCTATAACATGTTGCTTGGACATCTAATATACTATATTTCATGTTTGGTTGTGTTTTGAATGAGTTCGGATAAACTAGTGGATTCTGTGCATGTGCAATATTTTCAATTTTGCTGACTTTTCAGTTTTGATCAGTATTTTAGACCCTATTAAGGTTAGTACTTGAGAGAATTTTGTGAACTTGATTTGTAGAGAATTCTGTCTATTTTCCAACCATTTTGACGGGTCTCAGTTTCGATTTACGAGTTATGAGTTATGCCTATCTTACTACTGAGGTGTATAAAGATTTCCAGATTGCGTTTTCTATGAATTCTAAAGAGTAATATATTTTTATTTTGGTGTTAAAATTATTATTTTGATTTAAAATTTTTCTCAGTACTTCTAGACTTGATTGGGGTTTACTCAAAAGTTTGGTGGATTTATTTGAGGAGTTTTACAAACCTTTTTATGCTTGCAAATAAAGATTTTATATCCAGAATTTTACTATTGTTCAGTAAAGAACTTGATTTTCGACCTATTTCTACTTGCTGTCTGGAAAATATTTCTGAAAATGAAAGTTAGCCTACTGTATCTATTTTCTAAACCTTTTGGCGAATTTGGATTTGGATTTATGGTTTGTGAGATATTGCTGTTTTCGTACTGCAGTGTTTACAATTCGAGATTCACAAAACTACTACATCTTTATGCTTTTTGATTTTACTTGACTACTCTATTTTTATTGAAAAATTATGAAACTGAATTTTCTGTTACTATACATATAGGAAAATACCCCAGATTATTCGTGGATTCATTTAATTAGTTTTCATGCTGTTTTCCTGCTCTTGAATACGATCTTCTGATTTTTGGCTGAACATATTTTCTGGTTTCAATTCAGTTTTGACTTATGATTTTTGTGAATTACTATATGGCTGATATATGTTCTCTGGATTCGGTTGGGAGTCTATTTTCTATATCTTTCGATAGATTCAGATTTGCATGTTTATAACAACGGGAATCTCAGTTTTACTGCAGTATGGTCTTGCTGTCCTGAACTAGAAATTTGGGTATTTTATTCTTTTATTTGTTATCTTGCTCCCGTACATGCTTATCTTGCAACTTGAACTTGTTACATGATCATGCCATGTTATTCTTGATATGATTTGCACACATACATGCTTGTTTGATAATATTAATAAATAACCAAGCTGGGGTTTAAGAGAAAGATTTAATAGTGGATAATTCAGAAACGTGTACTCGGAAGGGGGCCCGTGTTTCCCACATTTGGAATTTGGTATATGATTTGGATTATTTGGAATTTGGTATGTGATTTGGTTAATTTGAAATTTGGTATATAATTTGGTTAATTTGGAATTTGGTATCTGATTTGGATTACTTGTCCCTGAGTACACGGCCCTATAGAATCCACTATGAAATCTATAACGAAACTGTGTTGACTGTAGCAACCATATAGTAAAAGTATGGATGCATGAAGTGTTACCTAGATAGTAATAATATAAGACTTGAACATGACCGCTTGACACTTGCTACTTGATACTTGTACTTAATACTTGACACTTGTTACTCGTTACTTAATTTCGTGATACTTGATTCTTGATACTTGTTACTTGTTTACATGATACTCGTTCACTTGACACTTGATATATGTCACTTCTACTTGTTCATCTTACCATGCTAGTATTCTATTTTGTATCATTCATATTCCATGTTATTAGTTAGCTTTTCCCATGTACCTGTATCCTGCACTACAAGCGGCCCGTAACTTACATTGACGGGAGTTTGTTTTCTTTTTCCTATCCCTGCAATTGTTAAATTGCAGATTTTGGAGATCAGCTACCAGATGGAATAGGCTAGATGAGATACTAGCTGCTGGATTTTGCTATTATTATTTCTTATTGCTTATCTTGAACAATTGTACTTGATTACTTGGATTTATTTGTATTTGGGCAGTGTGACCCATGATATTGACTTATTCAGATCTGGATTATTTGAAATTAATATATTTTGGTTTCAAGTATTCTTGTTGGTTTTGACTCATATATGCATGCTTGGTTGATTCTTTTGCTTCCAACTCTGATTATTCTTGTGAAATGTTGTAAAAATTCCTAATAGCTTATGGATGATGTAAATCATTCATTGAGCTTAGTCACGTATCCATATTCCGTATTCTTTTTTGGAAAGCAGGGCGTGACATTGTGTTTTCATAGTCACGAAGACATTGACCATCTGTTTTTACAATGCAATTTTACCAGACCTTTATGGCGGATTGCCTCATGGCATGGCAGATTCCCTCTCTTCCCACCTCCTTCCTAGCTATCTGGAACTGTCAGTTAGTGTGTAAAAAGTTTCGCAAGTCCTGGGTTCACTTTACTATGGCAATTATTTGGGTTATTTGGAAAGAAAGGAATAATCATATTTTTAATAATTCTGTTAAGCCTATTGATACTATTGTTGATGAGTTTATTTTTTTATCTAGGCATTAGCCTTTCGCTCTTCCCCTTCACAAAGTCCACCGGTTAAGCCTTGATAGGCTTGACGAGGCTACTAATTATTTACGTTCTGTCTTCACTACTACTACTCTTTTGAATATTGATATTCCCTAATTTCATCGCCTTTTGCTTATCTTGCAGGGGTGAGGCGTTCGGCTTTAGTCTCGATGTTCAGTTTCGTTATTTTGGCCATTTTTGGGTGGCTTTCAGGCTTGCTGCTTGAAGCCTGGGCATGGGAAGGCCTGCTCTGATGGCTCTCTGTTTTTGTGTCGATATTTTTTGCACTTGGGCTTTGTTTGTCTACTGCTCATCTTTTTCGTTTGTCTCTTTTCTGTACTTTTGGTAGTTGTCCACTGCTTGGGTTGTGTGTTTACTGCTCCTCTTTTATCTTAGTTTATACCTTTATGTTACAGGATTTCGGCCTTGTTTTGGTTTTTTTATTGTTGTGACCGGTGTGGTTATTTCTCCCTGTCGTTCGTTACTTGTGGTCCTGAGCTTATCAGCTGTCCTCTATTTAGCGGTCTGTTTTGTGACTGCGATGCAGTGAGGTGGCTGCAGATGTTTTATTTCTACTCTGGTTATTTCTTTTCGTTTTCTGAGTTCGGGGTTAGGCCCTTTGCCGCTCTGGCTATTTTGTTGCTTGTTGGTTTCGTTATTTTGTGTTTGTTTACAGTGAACGTCGCTTGTCTTCTTGTGGGTGATGTTGACTTCGGTTGCGATTTTGTTGTTGGGTTCACCTCCGTTTTTTGGTGTGTGCCTCTCGGTGATGGAGTTGGGCCTCCTGCGGCTGCCTTCCTACTTCAGGTCGGTTGTGATCGGAGGGTGTTCTCATCGTTCGGTTTGTCGCTTGGCTGGTTGTTTCAGCTGTGTTCTTATTGTGCTTGCATTTATTCTCTGTTGTATAGCTGCTGCTTTTTGTTGTTCCTTAGTTTTACACCTTGTAAAACTGGTCATTGTATGATACTCTTTTTCATTGCAATTAATTTTTGGCTGTAGCCGTAAAGCTCTATCCGTGTTACAAAAAAAACTCCAAAAAGAAGAAAAACAAAACAAAGTAAATAAAAAAAAATCATAACTAATTATAGCATAACTTTACAGGAAAACTCAAAAGCACAAACGAAGACTCCATGTGGCATTTCTTTCTGTAACGCCCTGAATTTCATTTTCAAGTAATTCGTAGCACAATAGGATCTTTTGCTTCAAATTCGTTCAATTTTACAAGGATTTTAAAACTTTTTATTATACAACGTTGTCTTTTACATCAACATAGCGGAATTTAAATGAATACAATATGATATACAATAATAAAAATGCTTCAATCATGTAATAACTCATCTTAGTGACTTTAGGTCCATGCCAAGTCCAGTCCTGCAAGTAGAAAACTGTGGGCACGTCAGTTGTATACAACCGACGCAATGCAATAAAACAACGATTCTCTTATTTTAGCAATCACATACTTGAATGGACAATAAAGTGTAAAAAGTGCCTATCTTAAACATGTCAATGTATGATATGACCTAAATGCCTAATGTAGATTTACACCACGATGCACTAATGCATACTTGTTCGGATTCTATGCATCCCATTCTACATAGGCCCGAGGGCAAGCACCTACGTCTCCACATTATAGGGTTAAATCCCTCCCTATGAATTATTACTACGGTGACTAATGTAAGGTTTAGATATCTTGTGAGTATCTAGTACCACCCCGATAATTCTTGAGTATCGCTTTCCCACCGTAAATCGTAACCCCGATAATTCTGGAGGCAAATACCCACACCGTGAGCAATGACCCCGATAATTCTTGAGAGTCTTCCTCCCACCACGAGTGATTTTCGGCCATCATGCCTCACACCTCGATGATTCTGGAGACGAAACCCACACCACGCTGTCATCGGTATCTCATCACACAAATACCCCATGAGCGTCGCCTCGATCCCGGTAATTCTGAAGGAATATCTCCCACCGCCAGCCGAAACCCTGATAATTCTGGAGATAACCTCCCACCGCGCTATCAAAGCCCTCAAACTCATGTTTGCCTATACTTCATCACATCTCCCCTTAGTGTCTGTCCTTAAGTTTTAATTTTAAAATCATCACAACCTAGAGCTAGCTTCCTCTACCGGACATATATCAACACTAGAGAAAGTTGGCCCACACAGTCAACTTCTCAATTGGAGAGTTAACCCACACTGGTTACTCCTCAAATTTCCATTATTCACAAAATGCCGGTTACTAGGGTCTCGCCTAGCCTCTAGATTCCAACAACCATCTCTCAAGAGATCAAATAGGTTATATCCAACCTCAACATAAATGTCTCATTCATTAATCATCATTTCTTTTTCTTTTTTTTATCACTTTCTTTATCATTACTGATCTTGAAGTATTCAATTTCTCATCACATCACTTGATAACAACTTCTTAGTTAGCCAACCAAAACTAATCACTTTCAAAGTTCTCTGATCAATACAACCTTTCCCATATTTATCTATACTTCAGGCATATTAATACAAAACTCATTTCTTTGATTCCTCCATTCCTTTAATACAAATCTTCATTAAAAATAAATCACTAGAAAAATTTTATTCCGAACTAATAGCTTTAATTTTATTATAATCAAACTCTTAAAATCTTTAACCATATAAATCTTCTTTATTTTAAACATGAACTCAAACTCAACTAAAATATGAAATATGACATTTAAATTCTCAAAATATCTTTAGAACAATATGAAGTAACTCCCAAATGTTATAATAATATTATATAAATTTTCTATGATGTTTTCCCCATTTTAAAAACTTGAAATCATATATAAAAAAAATAAAATTAAAACCCAAAAGTGTGTCTTCGGACTCGAACCAGAGCCAACAGTAACCAAGCCCCCCACTCAAACCAGTGAGCTAACTCACATTTTTGTATGAAAGTTAAATGAGTTATTTAAATACCCATTTTCGCCATTGATTTGAATTTTAAAAAAAAATTCAAAAAGAACAGAGCCAACCCAGGCTCGAACCCGCGACCATAGAAACCCCCAAAACACCACGTGGCAGCACGTGCTGTGTTGACGCCTGCGCTAGCCACCAAGGCCAAAGCCATTACCTGATAGTATATGAGTTTAAATTCATTTAACTCCACTTTCTGTTTATTATCGTATTTTACTCTTTCAATTATTTTTTATTTCTAATCTTTTCTCCAAATAAATATTACCAAATTATATTCCTAAACCTCCAAAAATACTTCTTTACTGATTTTACCCACATTAGCATAAAGTTGTTCACGAATTAACTCAAATATATATTTTTTGAAATCTAGCATTCATATATTGCAATTAGAAGAGTTTAACTACTATCATGACTGTATATACTTTCTTTTAGCAATTCTCATCCCCATTGATTTTATAATTCTCCTCTAACAATTACACAATTTCTTGTGCCTAATTAACAACTTTTTATATATATATATATAAATCCGCAATTCCTATAATCCAACCATGGCATACTATTTTTGCATAACCACTTCAACATACTATTAAAATAGAATTTTAATTCAACAATCTAATTATATCGTGATGAAACATTCATTTAGCATGCAACAATTCACATGTTTCATTTCTACCAAACATTCTAAATAACAACTCCACATGCATCACAAAAATTAACTAAAAACTCATACGAAGTATCAATTTAAAGCATCAAATTACCTACACATGCATTCTATTTTAATTTAGAAAGCAAAAGAGACACCCACCTTTTAGATGCAAATGAAATTAGGACTCCTAGAAAAATTGCTCCAATACAAACTAGCCTCTTCTCCTCCTTAGCAAGCAAAACCGAAAAGCTCTCCCTTGCACAAAAACCGAACTCCTCACTATTTCTTTCTTCTCCTTTTTGATTTTCTTTTGATTCAGTGCATTGTTCATACAATAGGAGGGGTATTTATAGTAGTATTGTGTGGATGAGAAGACTTCCACTACTCAAATAACTACCCACTCTCACACACACACCTTCTCCACACTCTCCAGTTCTCTTTGAATGGCCGGCCAAAGCTTCTTGTGCACACCACGTGCACGTTCACCCAATATGCACGCACTTCTTATTCCATTAATTAATTGTTATTTATTTAGTTGTAGGTGTTCATTACATGACAAATGTGTAGGATTAAAAAGTGTTCATTTAAAAATTAATTAATCATGGGCTTCTCTTTTTAATTAAATTTTTGTAGGCTTTACAAGAGATTTTAGGCCTATGAATTTAATTAAAAATAAATAACACAATGTGACAAATAAAACGAGAAGGAAAATTGTGCATAACTCTTAGAAAATTTTGGGGACAAAAGTGTATAAAATTTTACGTGCAATGCAAGTGCAAAAAAAATATTAATTTATTTTTCTGGAATGTTACAACACTCCGTACTTAGAATAGTTCCGTCCTCGGAACTACGCTTAAAGAGTGAGAAGAACAAAAGAAATGAAACTACAAGTTTATGCAAAAAGCTTGGGATGGTCCCTCAACATCCTCTCTTCAGATTTCCTGGTGGCTTCCTCAACCAGTTGATTCCTCCACATAACCTTGACCACAGGTATAGTTTTATTTCTCACAACTTTTTCCCGCCGGTCTACAATCTCCACCGAACGCTTTTTGTAGCTCAAATCTAACTGCAGACCCTCTGGCAATTCTGGTAAGTGATGACTCGAGTCCGGTATGTTACCTCGTAACATAGACACGTGAAAGACATTGTGCATTTGGGCTAGCTCTTCTGGAAATTCCAACCGATAAGCTTCTTCCCAATTCTCTTCAATATCTTGTATGGCTCTATGTATCTTGGGGCTAACTTTCCTCCTTTCCCAAACCGAATCACACCCTTAGTTGGAGATACTTTCAGGAAAACATAGTCACCCTCTTCAAACTCTAGATCCCTTATCCGATTGTCGGCGTAACTCTTCTGTCTGCTCTGTGCGTCAACCAGCCTCTTCCTGATCAGCTCAATCTTCGCTGAAGTTTGTTGCACTATTTTCGGCCCATACATTTTCCTTTTCCCCACTTCATTCCAGTACACCGGTGTTCTACACTTCCTCCCATAAAAAGCTTCATATGGTGCCATACCGATGCTATTCTGAAAGCTGTTGTTGTAAGAAAATTCCACCAGAGCTAAGTGTTTCTCCCAGCTTCCACCGAAGTCCATCACACAACACCTTAATATATCTTCCAACACCTAATTGACTCTCTCAGTCTACCCATCAGTTTGAGAATGAAAGGTAGTACTGAAGTCAACCCTGGCCCCCAAGGCTGCCTGAAGACTTCTCCAAAAATACGATGTGAACCACACATCTCGATCTGATACAATTGATGCGGGGTCTCCATGTAGTCTTACAATCTCCCCAATGTACAATTTTGCCAGCTTCTCTATAGACCAAGTGATCTTCATTGCCAAAAGTGAGCAGATTTGGTGAGTCGATGTACAATCACCCAAATCACATCATTCCCTTTGGGACTCCTGAGTAGCCCCGTGATGAAGTCCAGGCTGATGTTATCCCATTTCCACTCCTGAATGGGTAACAACAGCAACAATCCTCCGGGTATCCGATTCTCTACCTTGATTTGTTGACAAGTAGCACACCTTGCAACAAACTCCGCTACATCCCGCTTCATCACTGACCATCTTGGTACTCCCTATATGCACTGATAAAAGAGTGGTGTGTGCCTCATGTAGAATGCTTTCCTTCAACTCTGCTTGATTAGGTACACACAATCTCTCTCCAAACCAGAACACTTCGTCCTTCACTTGGAACTCTGACAATTCGCCTACGCCAACCTGATCTTTCATCTTCTGAATCTCTGGATCAGACTTCAGACTGTCGATAATCTTCTCTCTCAGTGTAGGCTAAAGTCTCAACTGTGCTAAAGATGCTCCCATTCCTTGCAACACAACTTCAATTCTAGCTCGATCGACCTCCTCAGCTAGTTTCTTTTGAGTCGTGATCAAACAGGACAAGATGCTCTTCCGACTGAGCGCATCTGCCACCACATTTGCTTTGCCCGGATAGTACATTATCTCAGGACGGATATCCTATAGCACTTTCAACCACCTCATTTGCCTTAAATTCAGATTCCTTTGCTGGTAGATATACTTCAGGCTCTTGTGATCTGTGTACTTATCGACCTTCTCTCCGTACACATAGTGCCTCCATTGCTTCAAAGAAAAAAATAATCGCTGCCAACTCCAGATCATGGGTTGGGTAATTTTTCTCATGCGGTCTTAATTTTCTAGACCCATAAGCTATTTCCCTACCCTCTTGCATCAAAACACAACCCAGTACTCGGTGTGAAGCATCACTGTACACATCATAATCAATCCCTGCTCTCGGTAAAGCCAGTATTAGAGTGGTACTCAACCTCTCCTTCAACTCCTAAAAGCATGCTTCACACTGCTCCGTCCATGTGAAACTTACATTCTTCCTTATAAGCCTAATGAGTGGCACGGCTATCTAAGCATAGCCCTAAATGAACCTCCGGTAATAACCAGTCAAACCCAAGAATCTTTTGATCTTCTTCACTGTTGTTGGCCTTGGCCAATCCTTCACTGCCTCTATCTTTTGCAGATCAGTGACCACTCCCTCCTTAGAAAGAATATGACCCAGGAACGCGACTTCGGACTTCTAGAAGTCACACTTCGACAACTTGGCATACAGCTTCTGTTCTTGCAGCTTCTACAGTACCTCTGTTAAATGCCCAACATGCTCTTCCTCTGACTTGGAGTAGACCAAAATATCATCGATGAACACCACAACGAAGGAGTCGATGAATGGTCGCGGGACCCTGTTCATCATGTCCATGAATATATCCGGTGCATTTGTTACTCCAAACGACATAACCAAGAACTCATAGTGCCCATGCCGAGTTCGAAATGCAGTCTTGTGCACATCCTCTTCCTTCACACGAACATGGTGATAACCCGACTGAAGATCTGGAGAATACTGTTGTTCCTTGTAATCGATGCACATCCTCATCGATCCATCCTTTTTCTTCACCAATAGAACTGGCGCTCCCCAAGACGACACACTCGATCTAATAAAACCCTGCCCAACAGTTCTTCTATCTTCTTCTTGACCTCATCATGTTCCACTAGCACCATTCTGTACGGTGCCTTGGATATCGGTGCACTCCCTGGCTGAATGGAAATGCTGAACTCTACATCCTGATGAGGTGGTAGCCCGGGTAGATCTTCCAAGAACACTGTCAGAAAGTTCCGGACTACGAGGATCTGCTTAACTTCGTCAGGAATCTTCTTCTTAGTCATAGTTTCCATCAACTGCTTGCACTTTCTCTTCCCTTGAAATGTAACTGCCGGTCCTCCCGGTGCCTTCACCATAACTGCCTTGCTCTTACATTCGATACTGGCATTGTAGATCGACATCCAGTCTCTGCCGATGATTATATCGACCCCCAAGACTGCCACTCTATGAGAACAATTCCAAAGACTCTTCCTCTGATCTCGAGGTCACAACCAGCATAGTACCAATTGGTAGTCAATGTTTCTTCAAGGAGTAGCTACTGCTAGAACCTTGCCAGAAAAATTCTTCGGCTCAACTCCCAATCGTTTTGCAAAGGTAGGTGACACAAAAGTATGGGATGATCTAGTATCAAACAAAACAGTTGCCTTTATTCCATTTATTAAAATTTCTCCTGTTACATAATGAATACTCTCAGTACATAACACTTCCTCTAATACATAAACAAGAAAATAACAGCAGAAAACTCTATTCAATTGCTCCCATACCGGTGATGACATTGTCAGCATCATCCGCACCAGCTTCAGTCAGGGCAAACACTCGTCCCTGCTAGTAAGGCTTCTTATAGCACCCCGAATTTTCAATATAATATCTCAGAAATACGTTGCACAATTCCAGAATTAACTTCAATGTAATCATAAACATAGCAACCAAAATACAGAAAAATTTAAAACTTTTTTATTACATCAATTGTTTACAAAGCACAACGGAAAATAAAACACCTTGAATTACATTTTCTTTCTTTTACAACACATTCTTTTACAATTTGTCTAAGTCATAAATTAAAATTGAATATTTGCAAGTGTACAAAATCGTAACAAGTAGTATAGTTTTAGTGAAAAGAGTGTCGAACCCACAGAGACTAATTATTTTATTGAGTACCGATATTACTAGATTAACTACTATTTGGAAGATCGAAATTAATGAAGAAAGCGACTAAATTAAATTAATCTGAAGAAAAACTAACTAAATTTATTAAGAGTAGCGGGATGTGAAATTTTTGTAATTTGTTAATGGCAAAATTAATTCTAGGGCTTTTGACTTCACCTATTTATCCCACACAATTTATAACTCCATATGAATAAAAAGATTATTTTTCCAAGTTGTAGACCGAAATCCCCAAATTATTTAATGCTTTCTCTCGAACAACACAAAAAATATTTCCAACTAACAGTTTGTCATATCTCTATGCAAATTTAATTAATCAAAGACTCATTAAGTTCGGTCACATCAATCGCGGTAAATTATCTCTAATTTCGCTCAATTAATGGTGTTTAATTTTATAGTTCTAAATCACAAATTACCTTTCGGTCTCTCCATGATCCAATAAATCATACAAATGTCTATCCACCAATTGTACGCATTAAGAATAAAAATCAAACACACAACCATGAAAAAATAGAAAGATAATACGGAATTAAAATTGTGTTCTCAAAACTAGGCTACATCAAAGCCCTAGAAACATAAAATTTAGTTCATAATAAAATTGCAACTAACAAATATTGTCCTGAATTGCATTATAAAAATTAGAGAAAGAAAAGAGATACAAAAAAGACTGTTTTTGTAAAAGAAATCGCAAACCGAACCCGCGCAGCCAAAGTTCTCTATCTTTTTGTCTTGAACACCGAGCCAGACCGCGTCGCCATGTCAGCTTCTGTCGCGTCACGTGGAACGCGTCGCCAACTCAGCACGCAGGTGCTGTCTCGAGTCCCGTGCACTCTGGTCGTCTGGGAGCGTGCCACGTCAGCCTGCTGACTTCTCCTCTTTCTTCGTTTCTCTCTCTCTGTGTCTGTTCTCTCTCTCTCTTTTGTTTCTTGGACGGAGCAAAACCACAGAGAACTGGTTCTCTGGTTTTTTCTTAAAAATTTATTTATTTAGTAAGCAGCTGTCTCTATGTGTCTTCATTCCGTGCCCTCTTTTTCTCTTCATCTGCTATTTTATTTATAGGAGTAGAAGAGGTAGGAATTAGGATTTTCTTTTGTAGAAAGAACCCTTCATCTTTATTTATTTGAAACACGTCCTGCAAATACAAATAAAATAAGGATTTAGAATTTAAAAATAACAATAAAAATTTAAATTAATAGTTCAAATTAAACTAACTAATTTTCACATTAGCTCTATCAAAATCCTTTTAAATTTGTTTATTCTTTTTACACTCTATTGACAATTAAAATTGTACTTTCCTTCTCATATTGCCAAATTGTAAAAATTAAAATTCAACAAATCAATAAAAATAGTAAATCAATAGTTTTGCTTTGTTTGTTGTTTTTCACCAAAAATATTCACATTTTGCATCAAAACTCTTATTTCTTCAAAAATAATCAATTACTTGAAATCTTATGAAAATAAGACGAATTAAACACAAGATAGACGAAAACAAGCAATTTTAATGGGTAAATGTGTACAAATATTTGTATAAAATTTAGACACATTAGTTATCATTCTACCACATGCATCTAAATCCCAAGCTATAGGCACCTACCTGTAAAACATGAGGCTAGAGATAACCTTAACCCCCAAAACTACAGGGGTCAGCCATAAAGGTGTGAGTGACATAAAAATAAATATAACATAAATAAAACATGAAACATAGTATCATAAACAACATGTATCAATAGCAAGAATAAATGAAATAAAAAATAATAATAAATAAAACATGAAAACATTAAGTGAAACTAGATTAAGTGTCAAGTGTAGAAAAACAGGAAACAACATGCATAAAACCATGTCAAGAAAACACCAATGCTATATGCTGACTCTCTAATGCATACTTGTCGGATTCTATGAATCCCACTCCACATAGGTCCGGTGCAAGTCCTTATCGTTCTCTACTTTATAGGGTTAAATCTCTCGTTATGCAAATAATCCCATTACGGTGACAGAAACAAGATCCAGAATACTCCGCGAATAGGCATCACAGCTCTCGACGAGCAAGCATCATGTAAGAATAGCTCAAAAATTAGAGAATCATCTCCCTACCGTGTCGCCACGAATAGGCTTACGAGGCCCTCGACGTGCAGATACACCAGGTACAACCCGTGAAAAGGCCCGCCGACCATCGACACGTGAATGCACCCTGCATACTCCGTGAATAGACAAGCAGACCCTCGACACGCAAACATACAAATGTCCTCTTGAGAAAGAACAATACATAAGTCCTAGAACGCATCCATTGGACCAAAACCAAGAGCATATACTTACGTTTTCCAAGTTCCATTACATATCCACTAGTGCCTGTCCTTAAGTTGGTTATTATTATAACAAAAAAATTCTCATTTCTAGAGTTAGTGCATCCTGCCGGACTTAATTTCACAACAACAAGCCCAAGACCTAATTGGTCTAAATCAACAAAATCTCATTTGCCGGTTCACAGGACTCCCACTTAACTCCTAGAGATTCACAACTCAACCATGAACACAAAATAAAACTTTCACCTTAATCATTTCTTTTCATTTCATTTGTTAACCTTCTCACAATGAGAAAATTCATTCATTCCTATTGTTTGTGTATATATATATATATATATATATATATATATATATATATATATAAAGGGTACTCTTTACTGAAAAGAAGTTGCGCATATATGAGATATAGAAAAAAAAACCCTTTCACTGATTTGAAACATTTGAGTATATATATATATATATATATATATATATATATATATATATATATATATATATATATATATATATATATATTTGATAACTGATATATATAAAAAGTATCCCTTTAAACTGATTTGAAATATCTATATATGTATCTATCTTATAAAGATAAACCTTTTAGTGAAGTATATAGATGTATATATATATGATACATATAGAAATCCTTTTACTGATGTGGAGTGAAACATAAGCAGATTATATAGAAGATTCCCTTTTGTAGAAATTAGGCAAATGCAGTTTATATAAAAATGATCTTTATATGGATTGAAGTATATGCAGTATACATAGCAGTTGGTCTTTAGTTGGATTAAACATATGCAGGTATGTAGAAGATGGTCTTATGTAGATATATAGAAGATTAAACTATATACAGGATACAGAACATTGAACTATAGCAGGATATTGGAATTAAACTCTATGCAGGATATACAAGATATAGAAATCCCTTTTGTTCAAATAAAGCATATATATATATATATATATATAGCAAAAAGCACTGTAAACACATCAGTAAAAGGTCTTCCTATATATATATATATATATATATATATATATATATATATATATATATATATATATAGGAAGACCTTTTACTGATGTGTTTACAGTGCTTTTTGCAGTCCGTTTAAATTATGGGAATTCAATTGGCAAATTGTACTCAAAAATTTTCTTTCTGAAAGCAGAGGGATTTTTATTTTTGAGTGATCAGTCACATTATAGTATAGTTTCATAAAATATTACACACGACGAATAAATAAAATACTGGCTGCAAAGGAATTCTGGAATGTAGAAGGAACTCATGCTTCTGCATATGCATGTATAATGGTTACGCTCACATAATTTGACAAATTAACATTAAAACCAAGCAAATAAATACTTAACAGAATGCAGTAATCACTGCAATACCAGAAAAGGTCAGTGGGCTAGAAAAACATGAACCTCCCATTAAATACTTCCTCTGATAATTCAAGTCGTGGAATTAACATCAATTTAATGATAACAAATAATTGAAATAGTTCATGGAGGTGATGCATCAAAGTGCAAGTATAGTCAATATGATCATAAATATTATATTGGGAGTATTTCTATGCAGGGCTTGTTTCTTATTAAATGAAGAGCTCAACAAACATACTCATTGTTTTATTTTATTTTATTTTATTTATTTATTTATTTGGCTAAGAAACTAACATACACTCATGCAGATAAAGAAACCAAAAGGCCTACCCTTGGGAATCAAGGTTTCCACTTAATGATTCAAAACATGGATCAGTATAGTTTAATTCATCAATGGCATAGTTTCATGAAAAGAATCAATTTTTAACTCATGTACTCATCAAATTCACCATATCAATCATACAATTCCTAACATACTTTCTAATCAACAAATCATCACATACACATGCTTAGAACAAAAAGAAATCAAACAAATGTCACTCACCTCAATGAAGAAATCAATCGAATTAATAAAGAATGAGAAAAAACCCTTCTTTTGCAAAATCCAAGATCATTGCTTCGAAACTACAAGAATACCAATAGTAAAAATATTTTTTATTTTTGCAGAGGAGAGAGATGGCTATAGTGGCCATAACATAGGCCGAAATCTGGAGTTTTTAGGGTTTTACAAGTTTATGGAAACATCTCTTAACAAATTATTACTTTACATATATAAACATTTATTTAATAAAGT
Organism: Hemerocallis citrina; assembly: GCA_017893485.1. NCBI lineage: Eukaryota > Viridiplantae > Streptophyta > Magnoliopsida > Asparagales > Asphodelaceae > Hemerocallis > Hemerocallis citrina. The sequence goes on along the minus strand of CM030362.1, from coordinate 257,920,693 downwards.
AGTTAAATAAGTTAAATAAATTAAAATAAAACCAAATCTTGTTACTACTGAGTTATCCAACCATCAAGAATAGCCCAAAAATTAAAAAATTCAGATTTGTACTCAAAGTGGTAATTTTGCACAAAAGTTCATCTTTTTGTAATATTTGCAAGTATATCATAATTATTCGTAAAAATCCAGAAAATCCAGAAATAATATCTAAAAATAAATATTAGATTTTACAATTAAAATTTTCTGACTTTTACTTTCCAAGAAAATATTTGCACAAGATCCACTTAAATTCCATATTTGCAAAAACACCATATTTGTTTAAATCTTTACCAAATCAACTCTAAATAAAACTTAAATAGATTTTAATTTCAATGATGACCATGGAAAGCCAGAAAATAAGTAAAAACGGATTTTTATTATTTGTTTGAGACCTAAACGGCTTTTTACATAAAAGCCCCTCTCCTTTGAAGTATTTATAAAAATAGTTTCTTTACTCAGAAAAATCCCAAAATTTATTATATACTTAATTATAAATAGGAGAATGTATCCAGAAGTTTAAAGTTGGAGGTTTGCACCAAAAAATATTTGCACGTGTTTTGCACGTGTGAAATTGAGAAATTCATAGTCAAATAAATTCAAAAAATCTGAAAATTAAAATATCATAAATAAATGAGGAAAATCAATTATTAACCATAAAATTTTAAGAATTCAAAATTTCCTAACTCTGCACATGTGTTGCACGTGCAAAATTGCAATTTCAATAAAATAGTCAAAGTAATCAACTTTACCAATTTAATATTATTTAATAATGCAAAATAAATCATTTTATTTTGCGGGGGTGTTACACTTCTTTCCTGGGTCGGCTTGCTTCTGATTCGGCCCTCCCTACTAGAATTGAGGGCAGTCTGGCTTGATGTGACCCTCCTTGCCACAGTGGTAAGGAGTCCTGACCTTCTGCAGTTTGGTGCACCCAGTTGCAATGTGGCCTGCCTCTCCACATCTGTAGCAAGTTCTTAACCATCCATTTATAGCAACAACATTGGCTCCGGTAGGTTTGAACCTCTGTGCTGGGGGCTGTTCCCTGAAGTTGCTTGGTGTTGCCGGCCTCTTGCGAGCACTCCAGGTGTTCTTCCTGTTCTTCGCCATCTGGTACTATTCCATGTTGGCGTCTATGGCTGGAGCCCTTCTAACCAGCTTTTCGAACCTCCTGATACTGAAGGGTATCATCCGAGACCTTAGACCTGGCATCAGTTCCTGTTCAAACTTTCGCGCCTTCTTGGCTTCATCAATTACCAACTCTGGCGCATACCTCGAGAGCTGAGTAAACTTTGTCTCATACTCCCGAACTGACAAGCTCCCCTGTTGCAATTTTCTCCTGTACATCCATCAAAAAATAGTGGCTGCGGAACTCTTCCAAAAATTCCTCCCAAGTGATCGGTTCATTCCCCAGGGTTCTTTTCATGGACTGCCACCAGACCTCGGCATCTTTCTCTAGCTGAATAGTGTCCAGCTTCACTTTGCTAGCCTCTGGAGTCTCCAAGACCTCGAACATTGTTTCTATCTGTCGGATCCAATCGTCTACTGCATCTGGATCCGCCTTGCCCTCGAACACGGGTGGTTTCATCCGCTAGAATTATTTCACCAATTTAATTGCCTCTGGGACTTGTACTGCCGGCCCCGCCTTGGTGTTTCTGGTCACACTGGTGGCAAGTGTGTTGAGATTTTGGTACACCCGGGCTAGTTCTGTTTCCATGTCAAGCCTGTTGCCTTCACCGCTGGATCCCTCACCATTTCAAGTTCTTCGTTCGGCCATTTCTGGATCATAAAACATCATTAATCACCAAAAATAGCAACAAAAATAGACTTTCCTTTATTTATTTCCAAAATTTAAACTTTATACATTCAGAAATAAAACTTGTTCATACATCTAGTACATAAAACACCAGAAAAACTCCAACACAAAACAGTCTAGATTCTACGATTCCTCTTGGCTTCTCTGAGCTATTTCCGTTGGTCAACTATTTCCTTCTTCATTTCCCAGCATCTTTGACGGCATTCCTGCTTTCCCCAATGATTTTTGTTGTCTAGCTGAGTGAAATGCCGAGCATTCATGTGTCGAATCTTCTCTAGCTCCCACACTCGGTGACTCAGAGCTACGATGTTCTACTTGTCCTCTGCATGATGAGCTTCCAAGTGGTTTTCTCTCTATTTATGGATGGTCAATTTCTCATGGAGAGAAGTGTTAAGGTGGTCCTTCTAGTCTTGAATTGGCCCTTCATCTGAGGATTCATCTGGAGAATCAGGCGGAGGTGGAGTGATCTCCTGAGACTCGGGCAGTTCTCCTTCTTCCTCTTCTGGATCTTCCTCTTCTTCTTCTTTGGGTTCTTCTTCTTTTGCGGAGTCTTCTTCAAAGAACCATTCTACTTCATACACTGGATCTTGGTTATCAACCATCTTATAGGGAAATGGAGGAGAAGACATCAGTGTATAGAGCAACACAAATGTAAATCAATTTACATTTAAATCTCTATAAACTGAACTCACACTTGTAATGTCCACCCTAATGTGTCGTCCTTGTAATTTTGTATTACTTATTAAAGTTGGCTCTGATACCACTCTGTAACGCCTCAAATTCCATTTTCATGTAATTCGTAGCACAACATTATCTTTCACTTCAAATTCGTACAATTTTACAAGAAATTTAAAACTTTTTATTATACAACATTGTCTTTTACATCAACGTAGCAGAATTTAAATAAATACAAGATGATATACAATAATAAAAATACTTCAATCCTGTAACAGCTCATCTTAGTGATTTTAAATCCATGACAAGTCCAGTCCTACAACTAGAAAACTGTAGACACGTCAGTTGCATACAATTAACGAAATACTATAAAACAACGATTCTCTTACTTTAGCAATTACACACTTGAATGCACAATAAAGTGTAAAAAGGGCATATCCTAAACATGTCAGTGTATGAAATGACCTAAATTCCTAATGCAGATTTACACTACGTTGAACTATTGCATACTTGTTCGGATTCTATGCATTCCATTTTTACATAGGTCCGAGGGCAAGCACCTGCATACTCCACATTATAGGGTTAAATCCCTCGCCATGAATTACTACTACGTTGACTAATGTAAGGTTTAGATATCCAGTGAGTATCTAATACCACCCAGATAATTCTTGAGTATCGTTCTCCCACCGTGAGTTGTAACCCCGATAATTCTGGAGGCAAATACCCACACCGCGAGCTATGACCCCGATAATTCTTGAGATTCATTCTCCCACCGCGAGTGACTTTCGGTCATCATGTCTCACACCCCGATCATTCTGGTGACGAAACTCATACCGCGCTGTCATCGGTACCTCATCACACAAATACCCCATGAACGTCGCCTCGATCCTGATAATTCTGAAAGAATATCTCCCACCGCCAGCCGTAACCCCTATAATTCTGGAGATAACTGCCCACCTTGCTATCAAGGCCCTTATACTCATGTTTGTCCATACTTCATCACATCTCTCCTTAGTGCTTGTCCTTAAGTTTTAGTTTTAAATTCATCACAATCTAGAGCTAACTTCCTCTACCGGACTTATATCAACAGTAGAGAAAGTTAGCCCATACTGGCTACTTCTCAAAGAGAGAGTTAACCCACACCGGTTACTCCTTAAAATTTCATTATTCACAAAATGCCGGTTACTAGGGTCTCGCCTAGCCTCTAGATTCCAACAACTATCTCCCAAGAGATCAAATAGGTTATATCCAACCTCAACATAAATGTCTCATTCATTAATCATCATTTCTTTTTTTATCACTTTCTTTATCGTTACTGATCGTGAAATATTCAACTTTTCCTCACATCACTTGATAACAACTTCTTAGTTAGCCAACCAAAACTAATCACTTTCAAAGTTCTCTCGATTAATACAACCTTTCCCATATTTATCTATACTTCAAGCATATTAATACAAAACTCATTTCTTTGATTAAATCACTATTTTAATACAAATCTTCTTTAAAGATTAATCACTGGAAATTCTTTATTCCCAACTCATAGCTTTGATTTTATTATAATCCAACTCTTAAAATCTTTAACGATATACATCTTCTTTATTTTAAACTTGAAATCAAACTCAACTAATATATGAAATATGCCATTTAAATTCTCAAAATATAATTAGAACAATATGAAATAACTCCCAAATGTTATAATAATATTATATAAATTTTCTATGAAGTTTTCCCCATTTTTAAAACTTGAAATCATATATATAAAAAATAAAATTAAAACCCAAAAGTGTGTCCCTGGTGCTCGAGCAAGAGCCAACAACAACCAAGCCCACCACTCAAACTAGTGAGCTAACTCACATTTGTGTATGAAAGTTCACTGAGTTATTTAAATACACGTTTTGCCATAGATTTGAATTTTAAAACAATTTTCAAAAAGAACAGAGCCAACCTAGGCTCGAACTCGCAACCACAGAAACCTCCAAAGCGCCACATGGCAGCGCGTGCCATGCTGGCACCTGTGCTAGCCACCAAGGCCAAAGCCATTACCTAATAGTATATGAGTTTAAATTCATTTAACTCTACTTTCTATTTATTCTCATATTTTACTCTTTCAAATTTTTTTTATTTCTAATATTTTCTCCAAATTAATATTACCAAATTATATTTCTAAACTTTCAGAAATACTTCTTTACTAATTTTACCCACATTAGCATAAAGTTGTTCACTAATTAACTCAAATAATTATTTGTTTTTTGAAATCTAGTATTCATATATTGCAATTAGAAGAATTTAACTACTATCATGACTGTATATACTTTCTTTTAGCAATTCTCAATCCCATTGATTTTACAATTCTACTCTAACAATTACACAATTTCTTGTGCCTAATTAACAACTTTATATATATATATATATATATATATATATATATATATATATATATATAGGGAAAGGATCCGTTGCACACTATTTTGGTGCTCACCGCGTGAACAATACGCCTTCGGGCGTTCATATCGAAAATCCGAACCGTTCACATTGATCTACACATCTAAATTAGTCTAAATATGTAAAATCAAATCATTTGAAATTCATTCGCCTATTCATTGAAGTGTTACAAAATTGTATGGCTGAAATTCATTGATGATAAATAGGCAAATGAATTTCAAATGATTTGATTTTACATATTTAGACTAATTTAGATGTGTAGATAATGTGAACGGTTCGGATTTTCGATATGAACGCCCGAAGGCGTAGTGTTCACGCGGTGAGCACCAAAGTAGTGTGCAACGGATTCTTTCCCTATATATATATATATATATATATATGGGAAAAAGGGGTATAAGCAACTTGCTCATTTAGTAAAGAGTAATGCTTTAGCCACTACCAATTTCACTACCATTCTCTTCACTACCTTAGGTGGCATACTCCTATTGGAGAGTTCTCCCACCTACTCTATCTTTTCCTACCTATTGGAGTGTGCCACCTAAGGTTGTGAAGAGAAATGTAGTAAACTTGGTAGTGGATGTAGCATTACTCTTTAGTAAATGAGCAATTGATGAGGTGGCATGCATATGATTGGAAAATTATAAAAGTGGTTAGTTGTCCAATGTATCACATGCATGCTACTTAATCAATTGCTCATTTACTAAATGAGCAAGTTGCTCATATCCCTTTTACCTTATATATATATATATATATATATATATATATATATATATATATATATATACACACACACACAATTCCTATAACTCAACCATGGCATTCTATTTGTGCCTAACCACTTCAACATACTATTTAAATTGAATTTTAATTCAACAATCTAATTGTAACATGATGAAACTTTCACTTAGCATGCAACAATTCACATGTTTCATTTCTACTAAACATTCTAAATAACAACTCCACATGCATCACAAAAATTAACTAAAAACTCATCCGAAATATCAATTTAATGCATCAAATTACCTACACATGCATTCTATTTTAATTTAGAAAGCAAAAGAGACACCCACCTTTTTGATGCAAATGAAATTAGGACTCCTAAAAAAATTGCTCCAACACAAACTAGCCTATTCTCCTCCTTAGCAAGCAAAACCGAAAAGCTCTCCCTTGCACAAAAACCGAACTCCTCACTCTTTCTTTCTTCTCCCTTTTGATTTTCTTTTGATTCTAGTGCACTGTTCATACAATAGGAGGGGGTATTTATAGGAGTATTGTGTGGATGAGAAGACTCCAACTACTCAAATAACTACCCACTCACACACACACCTTCTCCACACTCTCCAGTTCTCTTTGAATGGCCGGCCAAAGCTTCTTGTGCACACCACGCGCACGTTCACCCAATATGCACGCACTTCTTATTCCATTAATTAATTGTTATTTATTTAGTTGTAGGTGTTCATTACATGACAAATGTGTAGGATTAAAAAGTGTTCATTTAAAAATTAATTAATCATGGGTTTCTCTTTTTAATTAAATTTTTGTAGGCTTTACAAGAGATTTTAGGCCTATGAATTTAATTAAAAATAAATAACACAATGTGACAAATAAAACGAGAAGGAAAATTGTGCATAACTCTTAGAAAAAATTAGGGACAAAAATGTACAAAACTTTACGTGCAACACACATGCAAAAAAAAAATATTAATTTATTTTTCTAGAATGTTACACTTTCTAAAGGCACTTATGTACTCGGATTATATATTTGGTAAACTTAATTAAAAAGTGTGTTAGCTTATTTTTGGCATTTTTCTCAAAACGCCTAAAGTAATGTTTTTAGCTTTTTCAAAAAATGCTTTTAGTTTTTCAAAAAGTGTTTTTACTTGTTAAAAAAATTTGTAGTTAAACACATTTTTTTTTCAAAGATAATTTATGGTAACAATACTTTTCAACAAAAGTGTTTTTCGTTCATAGCAATACCAAATAAAACAGAACCTAACATTACCGTTAGTGGCACTATTCAAATTGGTGTAAGCTCTTTCTTCCACCTCCTCTCTCTTCTTTTGCTTCTCTTCCTTCCCCTTATTTACCACCACACTCTACAATAAAGTAATTAAACAATTAAACATCAACAAACAACATCAAGAACAATGTTCTAGGGTTGAATCATATATATATATATATATATATATATATATATATATATATAGTCTTTTTTATGGAAAGATATCAAGAAACATGGAGCGCCAATACCCATCGCACCACAACCACCATAACCATCGGAGTTTCAACCAGTCGTGAACCAAGCAACATGATCTGATGAATAAGTAAGGGAGAGAGAGGAAGAAGGGGAGCGTCGACCGTTCAGGAAAGAGATTTTTGGTCGTGCCGCCGTAGAAGTAGATGCAGTTAGAGAACGCTCAAGAAGAAGAGAAACTCGAGTGGACCATAGAGGTCGTTGGAGTCACTGGGATAGAAGCTCGAGGGAGAGACGTCCACAACGGGCGTCAGGGTTGGTCAGAGAGGACGAGCAATCACCGAGGCCCTGTCGACGATCTTATGCTGAGGCGATGGTGGAGGTAAGGACTGGACCCGGGCCAGAGAGGACCCGACAGGATAGAACCCCATCTGGGTTGGAGATGTTGAAGACTGAAAGACGTCTTGTCGCTGGGTGGATTAGAAGGGGATGAATTTTAGGTCACAAATTTTAGGTGGTCGTGCAATATCAGAGCTTTGAAGATGAACCTCCTGCCATCGGTGTGGATTAGGTCATTCAATTGTTGGGTCCGCTCTGGATTTCAGAACTTGGTGACGGGATTCGACTACGTCGTGGCAATCGACCAAGGGACCAACCTGCCCCATCACGTTGGGAATTTGCGGTATTTGGATCACTGTGGAAAATTTAGCATCCATTCCATCTATAATCCAAGCTGAATTTCAAGAAGATTGCTTTGAGCTGAAGGTAATCACCGAAAGAAAGAAAGAAAGAAAGAAATTGGTTTCATTTAGAGGCTTTCCAGCGACGAAATAAGTTGAAACATAGTCGGGAAACTCAGTCTGTCCAGATGTGGAAGAAGATGGGGGACCATCGGATCTGGCAAAGAGGAATATGGAGCACCATCAAAACCCGTGGGCTCAGTGGAGGCTAAGGGTCTGTTCTTTTTTTTGCCTCTTATAAGAGGTGACCTCTTATTAGAGATTTAATGTAAGAGCCTCTTGTAAGAGCCTCTTTTTGAGGTGTTCTTTTATATAAAAATAACCTCTTATAAGAACCTCTTATAAGAGGTTTCTGTTCTTTTTTTACCTCTTATAAGAGCCTTTTGTAATATCCCGGACGGATATTACGGTATATAAATTATTAATTTATTATTAATTTATTATTATTTTGTTTTAATTCCAAAATTAGAATATTTTGGTGATTTTCACCCGGTTTATCCATAGACATATCTGTATCCAGATATCGGTCAGTATATATCCGTATTATATCAAATTGATACCGTGATCTTCCGAACTAATAATAAAATTTATTTTATTATTATTTCCAAGATTTAATTATTTTTATACGGATTATGCAAAGATTTTCCGGTATACGGACATATAGGCGCACATACGTGTAGTATGTCGATTAGTACATCATACAAATTGTGTGTTGTGTATTTTTGGACAACACTTGCTTTGTTATGACAAACCTATTAGAGGGTTAGGGTTTGATTAGGAGGTTAAACCTAGGGTTACAAAGACATAAGGGATTAGGAGAAATTCTTCTAGAACAAACCCTCCTCCATATCAACTTTCCCTCACATAACACCTCCCCCCAATCCCACCTCCCACATAAGCATGGCCGGCCCCCTTCTTTTGGGGTTATTTTGTGCCATTGGGTGCACTTACCACCTCCTAGTTCTTCTATAAATAACCCTTCATTCTCCTCCTTCTCTCATTTTTAGAAAACAAAAGAAAGAAAGAAAGAAAGAAAGAAAGAAAGGAAAAGAAAGAGAGAACAAGTTAACTTGAGAGTTTTGTTTTGTAGGTTAATAGAAGAAGTTCTAACAGGCTTAGGGGAAGGAGAAGGTAGCTAGCAAGTTCTTCCACCAAAGTTAGATAAGGTGGGGGTTTCTTCACTACTTGATTCTTTGTTTGTTTGTTTGTTTGTTTGGTTGTTGTTTTGTTGTTTGACTTCTTCTTCTCACCTTCTTGTTTTGTTTCCTTTGTTTTTGGGGTGTGTTGTTGTAAATGTTGAATGAAAAAGAAAGAAAGGAGTAGTAGTAGCTACTAAAATACATAAAGATCACACCTTTAAATTTGTAATTGTTGCTTTGTATGTTATTGGACTAAGAACTCACATACTGCATAATGTTGAACAATACAACCATTGTGGGTTGTAGGACTTAGTACATAAAGCATATGAACTCATTTTACAACCATTGTGGGTTGTAGGACTTTAATTAAACATTGGACTAATAATAAAAGCATATGTCCAATTAAAAAGATCTTTTATTTGATCACTAGTTGTAGACATTAAAAAGATCTTCTCTTTTTATTAAACACTAGTTGTAGCTTAAAAAGATCTTTTCTTTTATTTGATCACTAGTTGTAGATATTAAAAAGATCTTCTCTTTTTATTAAACACTAGTTGTAGCTTAAAAGGATCTTTTCTTTTATTTGATCACTGGTTGTAGACATTAAAAAGATCTTCTCTTTTTATTAAACACTAGTTGTAGCTTAAAAAGATCTTTTCTTTTATTTGATCACTAGTTGTAGATATTAAAAAGATCTTCTCTTTTTATTAAACACTAGTTGTAGCTTAAAAGGATCTTTTCTTTTATTTGATCACTAGTTGTAGATATTAAAAAGATCTTCTTTTTATTTTGATCACTAGTTGTAGCTATCTTTTCTTTTTACTAGATGTAAAGTAAAATAAATAAAAATGATCTTTTCTTTATCACTAGTAATAATAAAGGTTAGTAAGCAACTAAGTAGTAGTAAGCCAAAATAATAAGTAGTAGTATGTAATAAAATGAAGTAGTAGTAGCATGTATGTTAATTAATAAGGTAGTAGTAAGTTGTGTGTTGTGATCTTGATGATGATGAAGTAGTAGTAGTAGTAGTAAGTTGTATGTTATGTGTTGATCAAAATAGAAGTAGTAGTAGTAGTAGAAGGTTGTGTGTATGTGTTGATCAAAATAGAAGTGGTAGTAGTAGTAGAATGTTGTAGGATATTTTCTAAAAATATTCCTTTATGTTTTTGTGCTTAGAATATTGTAGGATCATTTCTAAAAATATTTAGAAGTCATATCCATGCTTAGTTAGTTGTAGGATTGCTTCTAAAAATATTTAGAAGCCATTCTCATGCTACTAATGTTGTAGGACCATTTCTAAAAATAATTAGAAGCCATATTCATGCTTAGTTAGTTGTAGGATTGCTTTTAAAAATATCCTACCATGTTTACCATGCTTAGTTAGTTGTAGCTTTGCTCCTAAAAATAATTAGAAACCATATTCATGCTACTTATGTTGTAGGATCATTTCTAAAAATAATTAGAAGCCATATCCATGCTTAGTTAGTTGTAGGATTGCTTTTAAAAATATCCTACCATGTTTACCATGCTTAGTTAGTTGTAGCTTTGCTTCTAAAAATAATTAGAAACCATATTCATGCTACTTATGTTGTAGGATCATTTCTAAAAATATTTAGAAGCCATTCTCATGCTACTAATGTTGTAGGACCATTTCTAAAAATAATTAGAAACCATATTCATGCTACTTATGTTGTAGGATCATTTCTAAAAATAATTAGAAGCCATATCCATGCTTTATGTTTAGGAGGTTGTAGGACTTTTGCTAAAAAAATATCCTACCATGACTCTATGATTAATTAGTTGTAGGATGTTTTATTAAAATTATCCCATCATGCTTTATGTTTAGGATGTTGTAGGACTCATTCAAAAAAATACCCATCATGTTTAGTGACCCACTCATGCTAGAATTTTGTAGGATTCATTCCTAAAGTTTCCTATCATGTTTAATAATTTATTTATGATTAGAATGTTGTAGGATTCATCCTAGGAATTTCCTACCATGTTTAGTAGTTGTTTATGCTTAATGAAGACTCATGCTAGATAAGTGGTAGAAGAGTTGTATACCATGCTAGTTAATTATAGGTAAGAGATATACCATGCTAGTTTTTAATTATAGGCAAGACCTATGCCATACTAGCATAATTATAAGTAAGTTGTAGGTCATACTAGTTAGATTGTGAGTAAGTTGTATACCATGCTAGTTTATATGAATACTCATGTTTACATGGTACCCATGCTTAGATAAGTGTTTGTTCATGCTATGTTAATAAATGATCATGATTCATGCTAAGTAAGTAGGTATCATGCAAATTATTGATCATATTAAGTTAATGATAGCCATACTATGACATTCATGCTTAGAGTAAAGAAACTACCCATGGCTAGTTGTAGTGATTTATGTTGGGTTCTATACCATGCTAGAGTAATACTTGCTTAGAATGTTGTAGGAGTAGTGTTAGAACTACCTACTATACCTTGGAGCATTGCTTGTTCATACTAGTTGGGTGGTGGTGGTTGGTTATGATAAGTAGTAGGCTTCCATGCTCAATTTGTAACCTACGACTGACTATAGTGGACTTTATGTTTAAGGTCGTTAGTGATTTTCATGCTTGAGCTCAATGTAAGCATAAGCATTAATCACATTCATACATAGGAATATCATGGTGGTTGTGTTATATAATTGATTGTCGTAGGAAGCTGCTTGTAATTGTATGCCATACTTAAGGCGCTATAGGTTGAAGTAATAAGGATTGGGAAGACCACTAGTGATAGTTGGTCCGATAAAGGCCGTTAGGTCGCCTTCGGATCCTTCCTTAGTGGAATACCGACCATAGAATATTAGTAGATTCTTCTGTTGCTTCTAACAATAGAAGATTAAGTTCGTTAGTAAGCACGTTTGGTTGCTTCTAAGATTGACTACCTGTATGGTTGTTTACACACGGTCGTGCTCGTACGTGGCTCGACTGGCCCGTACGTAGCCGTGGGTCTCATACGTAGCTTAGTCGGCTCGTATGTAGGTTGTTGTCTCGTACGCGGCCCGACCGGCCCGTACGTAGCTGTCGGTCTCATACACGGTTTATTTGGCCGGTATGTACGCGATTATCTCCTACGAGGCCCGCCTGGCCCGTAGGTAGTTATCGTTTCATACGTAGCTTATTGGCTCGTATGTGGTTGTTACTCGTGTATAGCTTGTTAGCTAGTACACAGTTCGTTGCGCTCGTCTAGGGTGATGTTACCACCCTAAGGGCTATCGACCATCAAGACATATGTCCTTACCCTAAGGAACTGTGGAGGAGTCACTCCTTGTGTACCGTCGAATCTTAACCAGGATAGGTTAGTCGAGGACCGGAGTATAGACGGAATCCAAGTCTAGGGAAGCGGCGTGCATGTATATTCGCACGGCCAAAGTCTTGGATCGATGAGCCACGAACCGGGTCCTGAGGGATTCTGGTAAATCTAGGTTGAGCGGCCTAGTAGAGTTGCCTTGCGAAGCCTAATTTAAGGCCTAGCACGTTGTGTTATAATATCGTCATCCCTAGGATTGTTCGAGTCAGGGACATCACTAGGATAGTGACTTACAAGGATCAGTTTACTTAAACCCTTTTGCCGGGAGAGAGGAGTCAGTTGTAGGGGGCCCCGACACTAACTCGTCCCTTGAGGCAGATCATAGGTGGTGTATTGGGTTGTGCCTTCCTGTCAAAGGGATACGTACGGTGCCGTCTCACAAGTTGAGGACACGGGTTGCGTATCTCGCGCTGTTAATTCCTGAAGTACCGTGGCTGGGGTGCCACAGGATGCATTGGGCAGTCCTGCGTTTGCCAGACCCCAGAGGGTGCCACAGGGTAGGCTTTGCGCTACCCTGCGCTTGCGAAACCCTTTAGTTTGATTTTGTAATGACACCCGATACATTGGGTTCGTTTATTTTGAGTGAGGTCCGGTTAGCCGGGTCGCGGTGGCAAACATAGACACCACGGGCGAAATGCAACAGTGGCACATGACCACATCTGCAGCCTCGCGAGTCACGTGTAGTTGTCAGGAACAGGTTGTGTGCAATTAGAATTCATAACGCGGGTTCAATCCCTATATATGGAGAAATAGCTTGAGATGGAGCTGCATGTAGTATGGGCTGCATGTTGCTTTCGGAGACTTGCTGACATTAGAATAAGAAGCATCCTAGTTCTACCTTCCCGTCAAAGGGATACGTACGGTGCCATCTCACAAGTTGAGGACAGGGGTTGCGTATCTCGCGCTGTTAATTCCTGAACTGCCGTGGGTGGGTGTCAGGAATGGGTTGTGTACAATTAGAACTCATAACGCGGTTTCAAATCCCTGACATTAGAATAGGGAGTGTCCTAGCTCTATTTTAAGTATCGCATTAGAGTCTAGTCATAGCACTCACAAACACTTAAACTACACCAACACTATTGCTATATTTTGTATATTGTTTGGAAGATTCGCTGCTATATGATCAGCCTTTAAGCGTCAGTGAATACTGACGTCCCCACTTCCATAGGTACTGGATCGCCGAAGTATAAAGGCGAGATTCAGGAGGACTCAAGGCAAGGAAAGCAAGGAGTCAGTGTCATGTTTAGTTCCGCTGCAGTATATGTATTGATTATGTATTAGTTGAGAAATACTCTGATGTAAGATGTGAAGGTTGTAATACTTAGAAATGTAAAGGCAATATTGTAACTCCATTGTAGAGTATTACAGTTGTACAGTATTCAGACTTGTAACACATTGTGTATTGAATAAAAAGTTTTAAATTCTCCTGTTTTTCTGTGTATTGTGACTAATTGAAGAAAAGGTCTTGGCTCATGTCACGGTTTCCCAGTATATGGAAATCGGGGCGCTACACCTTTTCTCTACTTTTAGACATTTTTGCCCTTTCTATATAATTTCTCTATTTATACCAACATTTCATATCTAAAATTAAGTAAATCGTCACATTTCTCACATAGTAGACAAATTTGGTCATAATCCATAATTATCGTCATAGTAGGCTACGTCGAGCGGTACTGCATGGTCTGTAACGAGCACGGAGTTTGGAGGGAATTCGTCTGTGATTTCGTCGCCGAAGAGTGTTGATCAGAAGAAGTGCAAGCCTATAGAGGATGTGGTGGTTGAGACTCGGGTTAAAGGGAGTTTGACTGAGAGGGTTGATCAACTTAAGACTAGACTAGTACATCAGGTGATCAGGTTCACATTTTCTGTTCGTTCGTTTCAATATCTTTGTTATACGGAATTCGAGAGAGATCAGTGCACATGATTGTTACAGCAATCTGTTATATGTTGTTATCGATCTCAATAGCTTTATCATGATAGCCGAAAGAGTATTGGAGAGGATCCAAACTCGCTTTCACCGAATATAATTTTCCTTTGTTATCACCGAATCATGATTTTCAATGCTGTGGGAAAGAAGATTCGGAAATCATCAATTTAGGGGTAATGTTGTCTTTTTAAGTGATAGAAGCCTTTTAAGATTTTGAAAGAGGCTAGTAGAAGCCGTTTATGTTTAGAAGCAATTTTGGGAGAAATCTCTTATAAGAGGTAAAAAAAGAACACTAAAAAAATTCTTGTAAGAGGTGGACCACCTCTTACAAGAGGTAAATCACTTGTAAGAGGAGAAAAAGAACACTACCTAAGCCGTTGGATCCTAAGAGCATCCACAGTCGTTTTTCTTATATGCTATAAATGGCAGCTATAGTAATAGCAATTGGGGAACGATCGTGCAGCGGTCGTTTGTTATTTTGTTCTCATTTGCCTGTTACATATTAAAAGACCAAATTACCCCCTCCTACGATCGTTCAAAGAATAAGAATTGAAGGACAATTTGGGAAAAAAAAACCAAAAAAAAAAAATTAAAAAAAACCTTGGACGGGATAACATCTCCCGGACGGGAGATGTTTCCCCGTCTGAGGTAATTTTAAAAAAATAAATAAATAAATAAAAGGGAAGGACGGGGTAACATTCCCCGTCCGACCCTTTTTAAAAAAAAAAAAAATAAATAAAATATTTAGACGGTATATGATATCCCGTCTCACTCGATTAAAAAAATATAAAATTGGAGCGACGGTATATGTTTTTCCGTCCTTTATATTTTGAGAATTGCTATACTGGTTTCTCATATATGAGAAACCAGTATAGCAAATATGCTATAAAATGGCATATAGCAAACCACTGCAGCCATCCATTTCTTATAAAATGGCAAAATGCCAATTATAAGAAACCATTGTGGATGCTCTAAGAGACATAATCTCAACTACAAAAATCCAAACATCAGGTCAAGATTAGTTCAGAAAAGAGGGGCTGAGGTCAAAGGTTGGGGACAACTGTCGAACAAGTGTTGGAGGCAGTGATGCAAGAAAAGCGGAGAAAGATGGAAAGTGATATCATTTTGTGGGAGTTAAAACATGTTAGAGTCAAAAAACCAAAACAGATGGGGCTCATTTTATTGGTGATGGGATAGGGGGTCCCACTACGGAGGTGATTTTGACATTGACAGCAGCAAAGTTTCAAGACTTTGTACAGTTAGAAATACTAGTAATTTGCACGTGCGATGCACGTCTTAATAAATATAATTTTTTAAAATAAAAATTTAGACATAATCTGGATTTGAACTTATAACCTCCTTTATAATAGTTATGCACGTGTATTACACGGGTTGGTAGATTGACAAAATATTTACAAATGACACTAAGGTCTTCTCCCATTATAATATTAGAAATAGGAGTATTTCTTAGTTTTTAAAAATAGTGGGGGTATATGCTAATTTTCACATTTTAAATGGAGGCATTTGCTAAAATATCCCTTTTTTAGGAGCTGTACGTGCATCACACGGGTATGTTTGGTGGATTTAGTTTGCCGTATATTGCACGTGTTTACTCAGTTACAAAATTAGGGTTTGTTTGTTTACAACCCCAACTCTCAAATTAAAATAGTAGAGATTAGAAATAGGAGTATTTCTTAGTTTTTAAAAATAGTGGGGGTATATGCTAATTTTCACATTTTAAATAGGGGCATTTGCGAAAAAATTCCTTTTTTAGGAGCTGCACGTGCATCACACGGGTATGTTTGGTGGATTTAGTTTGCCGTGTATTGCACGTGTTTACTCAGTTACAAAATTAGGATTTGTTTGTTTACAACCCCAACTCTCCCATTAAAATAGTAGAGATATTGGAGATTTCAAAGGGTAAGGGAAAGGGGCTCGGGCCCAGATTGGCTTGGAATGGTTGGGCCTCGAGCCCAAAGCATATTCTTGGAGCAAATTGGACAAAAGAAGCGGGCTAAGAATTTAAAAACAATGATAGGAAGGTTGATGGGCCAAAGGGGGAAAGTTATACATATGTTGAAAAATGAAAATGGAGAAGAAATGTGCCATAAATATTTATTAGCTCAAGGCTATGAACAAAGAGGAACTATACAAGGTGAGGATGCAGGGATATTAACAAGGAAAATGATGTCATGGAGGTGGAAGGATAGGAGGGCTTTGGGAAGGGGGGATTGGGACCAGAGGTGGGCTAGCTGGAGGATGAGGAAATTAGAGGGGATGCTACCGAGGAAGAGGAGGAAATAGGGGACCTCCATAAAGAACACAATGACTATGAAATTATTGGTGCTTTGGATGGGGTTAGAGAAGATGAACAAATTCCAGATAGTGACAATGACTAATGGGAGAGGCAGGTGAGGGATTTAGCGGGAGGAGGCATGAGTACGATTGAAGAAGGAGGCAACAAACGAAGCATAGTGAGTAGGACGAGGGCAGTGGTGGAAGCAAAAAGGGACAGCAACAGACAGATAGACATATGGGGATCGAACGGACCAAGAGAGGATGACCTGATTAGATCAGCAACAAAGGCAAAATAACCTATGTTGGCCAGTGGAGGTATGCCTCATGTTAAGATTTTAATTTTGAACCATATTTCTGATAATATGCTCATCTATTATGCAAGTTTGTTGGGTTTAGCCATGGGTTTCACTAGTGTAGAACAAGTGAAGAGAGCGAATCAACTTAGAAGAGAACCTTATAGGCTTTGTTTATAGATTCTCACCGCCTTAAGTAGAAGTGTATATTATAAAGGACATTCACAATTTATTCATGATATACATCTTTTGGAATGTTTGAGGGATGAAATAGAGAGTTAAGGGTAGACTTATAAATGACACTATTGCTATTAATAAACCGGTCATTTATGTCTTCCAAGAGACTACAATAGAGAACACTAAGAAAGAAGATTTTAACTGCCTTAGGTCGTTAAGTCCCTTCGAGTGGCATTTGAAGACAGCAAGGGGCCTATCGGGAGGTATCGCACTAGGGATAGATTCTAATGTCTTTGAGATTGTTGATGACCTTATAGGGAATTTCTCGGTCACCATTAAAGATGAATGTAAGAGTGATGGGTGGGAGCATATGATGTCTTTTGTTTATGGAACCTATAGTTCTAACTGTCGGGGAGACTTCTGGGGTGAATTAAAAGCGATTCGAGAGCGAAAATTGGATTTTCGGAAAAATAGGGTCTCTTGCAAGACTTGAACCCAAGACCTGAGCTCCGCCCATGAACAATAACTGACCCAAATTGCACCCGAAAACCAGTGGGTCTTGAGTGACTAACCGATACTAGGTTGGTCGATAACTTTTTGTATGTATTGTACTGTTTCTAGTTCTTTCTTTAATAAACACGATTTTTCTCATTTAATTTGTACTTATGAAGATCTAAATCTTTTCCAGAATGTATTTCTTTGGAAAAATAGTATATTATATTTTCTTAGATTTTCAAAATCTCATTTTTAAACACCTAGTAGACTATTTCTCTTAATTCTTTGAAAGAGTGGAACATTAATACAATTTCGACATTGAAGAATTTTTTTTTATCTAGACGAATCTTTTTATTAACTTATTCCCCTTTTATTCACAATGTGCTTATACAATTTTTTCATTCTTTAACACAATCAAAGTTCTTAAGTTAGTCTCATGTTTACAAAACTAATTATTTTCTTATGTTTCAA
Organism: Hemerocallis citrina; assembly: GCA_017893485.1. Taxonomy (NCBI): domain Eukaryota; kingdom Viridiplantae; phylum Streptophyta; class Magnoliopsida; order Asparagales; family Asphodelaceae; genus Hemerocallis; species Hemerocallis citrina. The sequence goes on along the minus strand of CM030362.1, from coordinate 257,902,655 downwards.
GGAGACAACATGAATAAAAATCTAGAGAATCATATTAGTCATACAATACAATTAAAATCAACACTTATTGCAACTAATCAATTTATTTCACAATCTATAGATATTATTTTGCATTCTACCATTCATTCACAAGCACCATTTTCATATAATCATGATTTATCAATTCATATGTATTCTAGCATGCAAATATATTAACAAAGCATCATAACAAATCTTAATTAACACAATCTCATTCATTATACTAACTTTTTCATGTACATAAATTAAAGTTTCTTCTCTTTCTTACTAGTTTCTTCAAGCAAGTAATAGGCAAATTTTCTACTTGTTTCTACCACATATCAAAATCCTAGCATGGCATCTATATTAGAAGTTTGAGAAATCATCCATCTTTTGAAAACAAATGAAAAAGCTCCTAAATAACTCCTTGGAAGAACGATTGGCTCCCTTCTCCGCCTAGTTTGTGCCACAAAACTCAAGCCTTCTCCTCCTTAATGAGCCACCGAGCCTCCTCCTCTTCTTGATGCTTTGGTCGGCCTCCAATGTAAGGGAACACACACAATTCTCTTTCTTTTTCTTACACAAAATCTTTTCTCACTCAATCTTTTCCTCACAAGTGCTTCTTTTCTTTTCTCTTCTCTTTGAAATATTTCTAATGGAAGAAGACAAGGAAGGGGTATTTATACATAACTCAAGCTCAAATGGAGGGTTGAGATGAGTTTAGATGAAAGGCTAGGATGCATTTGGGAGTTAGAAGAACTACCCACCATCACATAACTACCTCACCACTCTCTCTATCCTTCCCACTCATGAACAAGGCCGACCACCCCTCTTCTCATCAAATTCCACGTGCCTGTGCAATGCACGTGTCACATTATGCATACTACAAATTAGTTTGTACATTAAATTGTTGATTTATTAGCTACTTGATCAAGTCTACACTACAAGTTGTATTAATTATAAATAAAATTAACTAGTGGGCTAAATAGGTGGGCTAAAAACCATGGGCACTCTAAGTAAATTAATTAATTTATTTAAGTGGGCTAGAATTTGACTATTAAGCCTAAAGATTAAAATAGGCTTTTAAAAAGAAAATAAAATATTTGTTCATGATATAAGAATAATTTTAAAGCTAAATACACATTAAATTGCACGTGCAAAAAACATGAAAATAAAAGAAAACTTCATATTGATTATTTGAAAAAATTCAGGATGTTACAAACGGTGTCAAGCTGAGTTTGCAAAGTGCCCAAGATGATTCTCGGAATTTTCTGAATTTTTTCTAATTTTCTAATTATTTTTCTAATTTTTACTCAATTTTGTGAAGTGATGATCTATTTTCAAAAAGTATTAATTAACCATTCTAATTAATAATTATTTATCCAGGAGCTCAAAAATATTTCCCTGAATTTATAATTATTTTTTAGAATTTTTAATTATTTTTTCTGAATTTTTAATCTTTTTTAGAATTTTTTAAATAATTAATTCGAATTATAATTAAATTAAATTAAAAAATAATCATACAAATATTGACGTGGCGCGATCTGGGGCGTTGATCACATCGTTGGTGCGAATTTCGGAGTGATCTGATGGTGGATCTGTCGCTAGGTGACGTGGTGCAATCTAAATGCTCTGATCGTGAGCGCGCATCGGGAGGGGGCCATTTTCCCCTCTCTCACGTTTGGAGCCACGTTTGCTCGGGGTTTGGCTCCAATGGACGTGGCTCCATCTGAGCCGTTGGATCTAGGTCGAGCACATTTTTTGAGGTGACGTTTTCCCCATTTCCACGCTCGGAGCCACGTTTGCTCGGAGTTTGGCTCCGAAGGACGTGGCTCAATCTGAGCCGTTGGATTGTGCGCGTTTATTGAGGGAGCATTTTTTCCCACTTCCACGCTCAGAGCCACGTTTGCTCGGAGTTTGACTCCAAGGGATGTGGCTCAATCTGTGCCATCGGATTGAGCGCGTTTATTGATGGATTGTTTTTCCCGATTTTCATGCTCAGAGCCACGTTTGCTTGGAGTTTGGCTCCGAGGGACCTGGCTCAATCTGAGCCATCGGATTGAGCACGTTTATCGAAGGAGATTTTTTCCCCACTTCCACGCTCGGAGCCACGTTTGCTCGGAGTTTGGCTCCGAGGGACGTGACTCAATCTGAGCCATCGGATTGAGCGCGTTTATTGAGGGAGTGTTTTTCCCCATTTTCATGCTCGGAACCACGTTTGCTCAGAGTTTGGCTCCGAGGGACGTGGCTCAATCAGAGCCATCGGATTGAGTACGTTTATCGAAGGAGCGCTTTCCCCACTTCCACGCTCGGAGCCACATTTGCTCGGAGTTTGGCTCCGAGGGACGTGGCTCAATCTGAGCCATCGGATTGAAAGCTTATTGAGGGAGTGTTTTTCCCCACTTTCACGCTCGGAGCCACATTTGCTCGGAGTTTGGCTCCGAGGGACGTTGCTCAATGTGAGCCATCAGATTGAGCGCATTTATCGAGGGAGTGTTTTTCCCCACTTTCACGCTCGGAACCACGTTTGCTCAGAGTTTGGCTCCGAGGGACGTGGCTCAATCTGGGCCGTTAATCTTGATCAGGCGTGGATTTTGAGAAGATTTAGCTAACCAACGAATTTATGACGCCGTTTGAAATTCAGTCTCTATGCCTTTTGTTGTTTAGTGTTCAGTGCTTCTTGGGCCTTTTGGTGCTTTTAGGGGGCCCAATTATCTCAGAAGCCCAAGCGGCATAGCTCAACCCCTATAAGTTTTCACCCCCCTCACTTTTCTCATTCTTCACGTTTTCACTTTTATGAATTTTCTTTCACTCTTGGGTGGCTCTACTAGTGGGTGCAGCCAGGCGTTATGTTTTTCGGTAAAAAACTCCGACCTTAGCTGTCACATCAAGGTAAATATATATCCTTTTTTATATATTCTGCGAGATATCTAGGGTTTCTTCGGGGAGTGAAACTTCCACCTCGGACCACGAAGGGGATCAGCCGTTGGTAATGGCTCCGAGGGTAAACAAGGGAAAGGGGGTGGCAGCAACAGTGAACTCGGTAACGATTGTGGAGAAGGAGAGACGAGCAGGGGCATTGGGTAGGCTCCCAGGTCCTCTATCAAATCTTGGTAAGGTTTGAGAGTATTCTGACGACCTCTTGGCCAAGGTAGTGGCTTCATATGACGAGAGTAGGCCGAGGGAACACTCCGAAGTCGACGACATCCCCTCTATGTTGACGGAGAAGGATTTAGCATGGATTCGGAGTAGTTTCATGATACCGAAGGATTTCTACCTCCTTCTCCCGGGTCCCGGTGTTCCAGCCTGCACACCTAGCTCCCCTGACACGTGCACCTTCCCTTTCGATGCCTTCTACGCTGGTCTCCGTCTTCCTCTTTCCTCGTTCGTAGTTGAGGTGCTGCAGTGGTACGTGCTGAGCCCTGTTCAGTATATGCCGAATATGTGGAGGCACGTGAATGGCTTTGTGCTCCAATGCCGAGCGATAGGGGTCGCACCTCAGCTCACCGTTCTCTGGAGGCTCTACCGTATTCATCGGAAGAGCAAGGTGGAGTACCGGTACTATTTATTGCAGCGCCGCAGTGTGAAGCTGATAGAAAACCCCGACTCAATTAAATTCTGGAAGGAGAAGTACTTCCTAATCCGAGGCACTGAGCCGTGGAATATTTCCACAAGGTGGAGGGAGGAGGTGCGAGGTAGGCAAAGACCGAGCCGGCGTTGACACCGGAGGATGATGAGGTCGTGTCTAAACTCCTCGCTCACGAGCCCCTGGGTTGGAAGGAGTTAACCAAAGAGGTCCTCTTTGGTGGGGGTCTCAGTCCGATCGACCCTAGTACGCTTCGCATTTTTTCTTTGTTTTTTCTTAGCTTTAGTCTAACTTTTCCTCATGTCTCCCTCCCCCTTTTTTCTTTGCTTCTTGCAGAGACTCCAGACATGGACTTTAGGGCGATGCTATCTGGCCGGTCGGCGGTGGCCAACAAGGCCCCCGATGGGAAGAAGAGAAAGCGGATGACCTCAGGGCCGCCATCTGCTAAAGTCGTGAAGGCCCCTGTATTGGCGGCCCCGGTGGTCAACGTAGAATCTGAACCACATACCCCGTCTACCTCGTCATCCCGGGCTGCCGAGGGAACTTCTATCGAGCAGGTGTTGGCGCTCGAAGCCCCCCTCTAACAGTGGCTGTAGAGGCAATTATTACTGAAGAGCACAAGAAGCTCTTCATCCCAGACTGGCGTGTGATGAGGCACGACAGTTTTCTTGGGGACTCCGTGAGCTGCATGCAAGCAGTTCGGCATCTGCCGACCCCAAAGGATCGCGCCGCACTGAAGGCAGGGACGATCGGTGACGATGCCCTAGAGATCGCTAAGGCAAACATGATGGTGAGTTGAGTCTTCCTCCCTTCTTCTTTTAGGTGGCTCGTGTGTCTAGACTTCTTATTTTTTCTGTTGACGCAGATCACTTGCCACTTCAGCCATACGATGGAGCAGTTCGCCGAGCAAGAAAAGGAGCTTAAGGTGGAAAGCAATAGAGATAGGTCGGAGCGTGCCAAAGCCGTGAAGATGTACGAGGTGGAGAAGAGGTTGTCTGAGTCTCAAGCGGCTCAGATCCAGCTCCTTAAGGCTGCCTTGGAGGCGGGGAACAAACAAACCTCTTTAGAGAAAAAAAGGGTGGATAGAGAGGCGGAGAGAGCTATCAAAGAGAAGAAGACTGCCGCGAAGGCCATTGAATATGCGGCAAAGGAAAGGGAGGCCACGACTGAAGCAGCTGCGGAAGCAATTCGGGCCGAAGCAAAGCTACACATGCACACGAATATGGAGCAGTCCTATGCTCAGGCGCTGAAGCATGTGGAGGTGCGCGTCCCCGGTTTTGACAACTCGGGGTATTGCCTCTATGTTCTCCTCGAAGGCGAGACCACTCAGGCAACTGAGGGGGTCGTCAAAGTAGAGGAAGAAGAAGAAGAAAAGGACGAGGGGGAGGACACCGCTGAGGACCCCTGTGCAACCGAGGAGGACGGGCACTGGGTCGCAGCACCTGCAGAGGTGCCTACCAAGGTGGTCCCCTGATCCCTTAATGTCTTGCGCCCATTTTTTTCTTCTTTTTGTTGCTCTTCATTTTGGATGCCTAATAGCGGATTGGCCACCGCTTCTTGTACCCCTTTTCCTTGATCACATTAAATGAAGATTTTCTTTTGAACAAGTTTTGTGAAGTTTTGAAATAATTGTGGGCTTGTTTGTTTTCGGATCACTTCGTAGTAGTTCCGCTTAGCCACAACACCATCATGTGGCTTCGCATTCTTAGTAATTTAAGTGTTTTCTTTTGGTCGACTTCCCAGGGTAGCGAGGTGCCACGCCTCCGCTCTGAGCTAGGCACGGTCAAGTTGGGGCTAGCTCGGTCTCGAGAGTCGCTTTATAGAGCCGAGTGGGAAGCGGATCATTTAAGAGTGACTATGGCCCATCAAGACATTGCGATAAGGCGCCTTGAGGAGAGGTTCCGAGAGGTGCCACCCGAAGGTGAGGGGTCCTGCCCCTCAATGGCCGTCAAATAAGGTCTAAGACTTAAATTTCTTCGTCACTCCTTATTCAAGGCGAGATCTAAGAGAGACGAACAAAAGAACGTGGTGCTCAACAAGAGTCTGGAGTCGGCACATCTCCAAAGGGCTATCTTTGAGGTCTCGCGTGGGAGTGGTTCGGGACGGCTGCCTCGCTTGAAGATCTAAGACACGAATGACTCTCTGAAAGAGCTTATCGTCGAGCTAGAGGCGGAGAACCTTCGTCTGCGACGGCTTTCTGAGGGAAGCAACGTCAGAAGTACTTCCTGCCCTCGGGGTGAATATGCTCAAGGTCAGTCGTTCCACGTGTTAGCACTTCACTCGCCTCCTATTTTGCGGAATCCAGGTGACGCTTAAAGCGAAGTGGCCAGCTCGTCGAGCGGGGAGTACGTCGGGGCGACTGTTAGACCCTTGGGTCCCGACTACATGACTATAATAGTCAGATCTTACAGACCTTCGTGGAGACGAGGCGAGATCAGCACCATGCTCGCCGGCCTCGTGCATCGCTGAATAGGAGCGTCCCTCTTCCTAGAAGAAGTTAGGGCTAGAATAAGGCATGTACCTCCAATTTTGTAATCTTTTTTGCTTGTATAACCGTTAGGTCCTGAATAAGACTTGTATTTCCGATCTTGATGGAATAATATCGCATTTTTCGATCTAATAATGAGCCTTCTCGTAGAGTTTGTGTCTTGTTAACAAGAGAATTTCAACAGTTGTGGGAGCAATTCCGAATGGTGAACTACTTTGTACTCACTCGTTCGTAAGTAGTTAAAGCGGCATCGAACCAAGTGTTGGACTCCGAACTTGTCGTTTATAGGAGTTTTCAACAGTTGTAGGAGCAATTCCGAATTGTGAGCTACTTTGTACTCGCTCGTTTGCAAGTAGCTAAAGCAGAATCGAACCAAGTGTTGGACTCTGAAATTGTCGTTAGAAGAGTTTTCAACAGTTGTAGGAGTAATTCCGAATGGTGAGCTACTTTGTACTTGCTCGTTCGGAAGTAGCTAAAGCGGCATCGAACCAAGTGTTGGATTTCGAACTTGTCGTTAGAAGAGTTTTCAACAGTTGTATGAGCAATTCCGAATGGTGAGCTACTTTGTGGTCGCCCGTTCGCAAGTAGCTAAAGCGGCATCGAACCAAGTGTTGGACTCCAAACTTTTCGTTAGAAGAGTTTTCAACAGCTGTAGGAGCAATTCCGAATGGTGAGCTACTTTGTACTCGCTCGTTCACAAGTAGCTAAAGAGGCATCGAACCAAGTGTTGGACTCCGAACTTGTTGTTTAGAAAGTTTTTGTACGCTCCATGGTAAGACAACCAGAATATTTAGAATAGAGAATTTCAGGAAGTAAAATGCTTTTATTAGAAACGACTAAATGGCTGCTTCTGAGTTGCGAGCCATTATTACACTTAATAAAAGTTTGTTGCCAATAAAAAGAAACAAGTTAAAAATGCTTTAAGAAAGCTCTAGAAGTTGAAGTTGCTTGAAGCAATGTTCAGACACCCTCTTGGTACTTCAGCAAGTGCTCTGCATTTTATGTCCTCGGCACTCTGTTACCCCCCGAGTCTTCAAGTTGATAAGCGCCTGGACGGACAACTTTAGAGACCCTATATGGTCCTTCCTAATTCGGTGCCAGCTTGCCTTTCTTACTGGGAAAAGAAATTGATAGCTTTCTAAGCACCAGATCTCATTCTTTGAGATTAGTGGGGCAGACTCTCTTATTGTAGGACTACTCAATCCTACGTCAATAGATTATTTGCCAGATGGAGGATCTCTCATGGATTTCATCAATGAGGTCTATGTTGCCACGAAGTTCGTTCGCATTTTTCTCTTCGTTGTAGGCAATCAAGTAGGGGGAAGGTAGACCGACCTCTAGTGGGATAACGGCTTCAGAGCCGTAAGTGAGGTTGAAGGGAGATTCTCCCATGGGGGTCCTCTTAGTAGTGCGATAGCTCCATAACACATTGGGGAGCTGCTCTACCCATGAACCCTTAGCAAACTTGTTTAGTCTCTTTTCAGGCCGAAGAGAATTTGCCGATTGGCGTTCCCTGCCTGACCGTTGGACTGTGGGTGTGAGACCGAGGAGAATCATTGCTGAATGCCCAGGTTTGCGCAAAAACTGCGGAAGGCTGCCCCCGTGAACTGAGTTCCATTGTCCGTTACCAAGATTCGAGGCACACTGAATCTGCAGACAATATTTTTCCAAAAGAAGCGATGCACTCTATTCTCTATGATCGTTGCTAGGGGCTCTGCTTCGATCCATTTAGAGAAATAGTCGATCGCCACCATAAGGAACTTTAGCTGGCCCGGTGCTGGCGGGAAAAGCTCGAGCAGGTCCATTCCCCATATTACGAAAGGGGTTGGACTGGATAGAGAGGAGAGCTGGGCTTGAGGTAAGCGGCAAATTGTTGAGAATTTTTGGCAGGGGCCGCATTGGCGAATGTGTTGTTCAGCATTGCTAAGGAGAGTGGGCCAGAAGTATCCATAATTCAAGATTTTACGGGCTAGGGAGCTTGCTCCCAAGTGAGTGCCACACATTCTTTCATGGACTTCCCTCAAAGCATATTGGGCTTCCTCGGGGAGAGACATCTCAAGTAGGGTATGCAATCTACTTGAGTGTAGGAGCATTTGTAGATGACTCCGTCGATGAGGGTGTACCGCTCGGCTCTGGTTCGGATCTTTCGAGCCTCTTTAGGGTCTGAGGGGAGGATCCCATCTTTGAGGGACTCGAGCAGGGGCTTCATCCAATTCTCCCCGAGTTCTAAGGGTAGCATCTCCATTGGTTCTGGATCTTCTTCCTCGATGCTGGGCCTCAGGAGAACTTCTATTAAGACAGTTTGTTCGAGCCCTTGGAGGGAAGAGGAAGCTAGCTTCGAGAGGGTGTCCGCTTGCGCATTCTCTTCTCGGGGAATTTGCTGGAGTTGTGCATCCTCAAAAAAGACCATCAGTTCCTTGACTTTAGCCAAGTACTTGGCCATGCGACCATCTTGCACTTCGTTTTCCCCTGATACATGGTTCACCACCAGCTGCGATTCGCTGTATATCTTGACACGCTTGGCCCCGGCCTTTCAAGCCATACATAGGCCGGATATATGTGCTTCGTATTCAGCCTCGTTGTTGGATGCTCGGAAGTTGATACAGAGTGAGTATTGGAGGATGAAATCATCTAAACCAGCCAGGATGACTCCTGCTCCACTCCCATCGGTGCACGAGGATCCATCAACATACTCTGTCCAGAACGGGGGTTCTTCTATCGGTTCGCTGGCATCTGGAATTGTGCTCTCTACTATGAACTCTGCTAAGGCTTGGGATTTGATAGCGGTTCGGGGCTGATACCTAATATCATGCTGGCTCAGCTCGATGGACCACTTCATAAGGCGCCCTGAGGTCTTGGGCTTGTAGAGAACTTGTTTGAGCGGCTGGTCGATAAGAACGACCATCGAGTGAGACTGGAAGTAGGGGTGGAGCTTTTGGGCCTCCATGACCAATGCATAGGCCATCTTCTCTAGCTTCGGATAAGGGAGTTCAGCATCCCTAAAGACTTTACTCACATAGTAGATAGGCTTTTGCGTCTTGTCCTTTTCTCTTACTAGAACAGCGCTGAGGGTCTGCTCCGAAGTGGCAAGGTATAAGTAGAGGGCTTCCACGGGCTTCGTCTTGCTCAAGGGCAGGGGGTTGACTAAGTAGGACTTGAGCTGATCAAAGGACTCTTGTTGCTGTTGCCCCCACTCGAAACCTTTAGCCCCTTGATTACCTTGAAGAACGGGAGATATTTTTCTCCAAATTTGGAGAGAAAATGCACTATCGCTGCGAGGCATCCGGTGAACCTCTGCACATCTTTAACATTGGAGGGGGGAGCCATGTTGAGTATGGCCCGAATCTTCTCGGGGTTGGCCTCTATGCCCCTTTGGCTGACCATGAACCCTAAGAACTTTCCAGATGAAACGCCAAAAGCACATTTGTTCGGGTTTAGTGTCATATCGTGTTTCCTCAACACATTAAAAGCTTCTTGGAGATTAGAGACATGATTCGATGTGCTGACGCTCTGCACCAACATGTCATCTACATAGACTTCCATGTTCTACACGATTTGTTCCTTGAAGACCTTGTTAACACTCTGATAGGTGGCACCGGCATTCTTAAGCCCGAAGGGCATGACCTGGTAGCAATATAGACCCTGGTCGGTGACGAAAGAGGTCTTCAGAATGTCTGGAGGGAACATTCTAATTTGATTGTACCCAGAAAATGCATCCATGAAGCCTAAGATTTCATGGCCCGAGGTTGCATTGATCAGGGCGTCAATGCTCGGAGCGGGAATAGATCTTTTGGGCAGGCTTTGTTTAGATCCGTGAAGTCAATGCAGATCCTCCAGCTCCTGTTGGCTTTCTTGACCATCACGACACTGGACAGGCATTCCGAATAGTTGACCTCCTGTATGAACCGAGCCCTCAAGAGTTTCTCAACCTCTGCTTTGATGGCTTGCTGGCGCTGGGGGGTAAATTTGCGTCGCTTTTGCAGAACAGGTCAGGCCCCCAATGCGACACTAAGGTGGTGCCTGAGGAGCTCTTCGGAGATTCCTGGCATGTCAGTCGCAGCCTAAGCGAATAGATCGCGATTTCTCTTTATACAGCAGATAATGTCAGATCGGATGGGAGGGGGAAGGACTTTGCTAACCTGAAATGTCTTGGTCAGATCCTCTTCCGAGAAGGCCACCTCTTCCAGATCATCGATCGGCTCTGATATAGGTTGGCTACTCCCTTGGGGGAGTTCAAGAGCTTCAAGGGAGAGGATCGGTCCTCCCATCGAGGTCATGTAGAACTTATGAGCCACTTCCTGGCTTCCCCTGACTTCTCCCATGCCCGCTGTGGTGGGAAATTTCATCTTCATGTGATAGGCCAAGGCTATGGCCTGGAGAGCAGCTAGGCCTGGTCGGCCCAAGATGACGTTGTAAGCGGCCTTCACATCCACCACCATGAAATCCATCGACTCGGTTCGGGTGGTTGGGGTTTTGTCAGTGGTTACGTCGAGAGTTATGACACCCTCGATCGTCACTGGTACCCCTGTGAACCAATGGAGAGTGTAGCCAGTGGGCTTGAGTCGATCCTTGGATAGCTTAAGACCCTGAAAGGCCTTGAGAAAGAGAATGTTGACTGAATTGCTGTTGTCAACTAGGACCCAACGCACATCAAAGTTGGCCAAGTGGAGGTTTATTACCAACGCGTCACAATGGGGCGTTCGGACGCCCTCCAGATCTATATCTAAAAAAGTGACAGGGACCCCCAGGCCCTTGGAGGGAGGACGGTTCTGCACGGAATTCACTTCCCGGACGAAGGCTTTTCGGAAGGAGATCGAATCTCCCCCCAATGGGCCTCTGTGAATGAGATGTAGGATGGCCTCTGGTTCGGAGTCCGGGGACTCCGCGTGTTGCTCAGTTCGCTTATTAGCCCCCCCTGGGGGGCGGAGGAGGATCTGTCCTGTCCTTTCACACAAACCTAGTGAGTTGTCCTCTCTGAATAAGGACCTCGACCTCGTCTTTTAGGGCCCGACAGTTATCCATGTTGTGGCCGTGGTCTCTGTGAAAGCGGCACCACTTGTCCCTGTTCCTCTTTTTGCCCGGAGTGTTCATCTTTGGAGGTGGTGGGAGAAGACCCTCATTTCCAACCTCCATCAGAATGGCTGAGACACTCGCGTTGAGCGGAGTGAACTTCTCGAAGCGGGGAGGAGGGCGACGCTGGCCTCCGTTGTCTTTCTGGAGCTTCTTAGTTCCTTCTTCAGCGCCCTTCCATTTGTTTCCGGAGGACGATCCCTCAAGAGCGGGGCGGGTGAGAGCCTCTTCTGCTCGGATGTATTTCTCACTCCTAAGCAGGAGTTCTGAGAAATCCCGAGGAGGCTTCTTGGCAAGGGATGCTCTGAGGTTGTCATTAGTGACGTTGGATTGGAAGGCAGTAGCGGCCACGGACTGGTCAAGGGAGGCGATGGATCTGGCCTCTGCGGTGAAATGTTTAACATAGTCTCTTAGCCGCTCGCCCTACCTTTGAGGAAGCAGTAGCAAAGAGGTGCTCGTCTTTTCAGCTCGTTGGCTACTCATGAAGTGAGTCAAGAAGAGGCCTTCGAGCTGGTCAAAGGAGAAGATGGGGGCCGGAGCTAGTCGTGAGTACCATTTCCTTGCAGGCCCCTTCAGTGTGGCCGGAAAAGTTTTCTAGAGAAGCGCATCCGACGCCTGGTGTATTATCATTAGAGTTTTAAAACTTTCGATGTGGTCAGCAGGGTCGGACTCCTCGTTGTATGATTAAAAATGAGGGGGCTTGAAGTTATCTGGAACTGGTGCCTCCATTATGGTTCGGGAGAATGAAGGCATGCTGGGGTGGAAATTCCTCACCTGTTGCTCTTCTTCTCTGTCCAGTCGGCCAAGGTGCCTCCCCATCTTGTGGAGACGGCGGTAGATCGAATCTTCCCTTCGGTCGTACCATGCTGAGGCCCAGGACTCGTCCTCGTGCAGAATGGGACTGGAAGTGCGACGACGATGGCTCGGGGCAGGTTGAGGACTGGAAGTATGGCACCGATAACTTAGAGCAGGTTGAGGACTGGGAGTACGATGCCCATTGTTTGGGGCAGGTTGAGGACTGGGCATCCGCTGACCGTGGTCGGAAGCAACATTGAGGGCCCTCAGGACTGCCTCTTGAAATTGCTGGAACTCTGCCCTCGTAATAGGTGCCTCTCGCTCTTGGTGATCCCGAGGGGCGGGTCGGCCGACTGGAGAGCGACTTCTTCTTTGATGACGGTGGGGTGACTCCATTTGCCTCCTGAGAGAGTCGAACCTTCTGCGATCTGGTCTACGGGGGATCGGGCCCTAGAGGACCGGACGCTGGACCCCTTTGATGTTCTTGGTGGGGGATCCCGTCATGGGTCTGCCTCTCATCCAAGCAGGTCCGAAGGTCTATCCTGTGCTGTTGGTTGATGAGAACATTGCAGAGATCCTTCGGCATTGGGGGGCTGTGAGAGGCCATGGACTCGGAAGAGGGGTTATGTATGGAGACGTGGTCATGATGAAGAGGTTGTTTTTGGCGAATCCGGCGGGAGGGTCTTGCGGCAGGCCTTTGAGGCCCTTAAGGAGCCTGCTGGGGCTGAGGTTGCTGTGGAAGAGGCTGCCTAGGCTGCGGCTGCTGGGCAGGTTGAGGGAGAGACTGTCCAGGCTACTGAACTTATTGAGCGGGTTGAGAGAGGACCTCCTAGAGTGGAGGAGGAGAAGGAGTGGGAGTGGCTCTACGTTAGAGACCGTCGTCTTCCCCTTCTTTGGAGGCATAGCTTGAAGCTGCTTTCGCTGGTGAAATGGGGCTAGATTTTTTTCGAGTTTTCCACAGACGGCACCAATCTGTTGTTGCTAATTTCTGGTGTGGGAGCAAACAAATGAATTTGTGAATTCTTGAAGGAAACAAGTAAGCAAACCTGCTGATTTTCACCGGCGTGTTGACTGATTTCTCGCTGCTGCCGCGAACCTGCACAAAGTTCGATAGATCGGGATGGATTCCAGCGATGAACCCTCCGACGCTCTTGTCAGTAACCAGAAAGATTATGAAAGAGCTTTAGACAGAAAAAGATAGATTACCTTGTCATGGTGGGGGGGAGAGGGGTTTTGATAGTCGTCTTAGGAACCAGTTTCGAGATAAGGATAAATCTCTACATCCGGATGTTTATGGATAAGAAGAAAGTTTGACTCGTTTCGTGATAAGAGGGACAATTGAAACTGTCTCTTAGGGATAACCACAAATTTGGATCACTCCTTATCCATTTGGTTTGTAGATGGTTACTACCCATACCCAGTAGGATAGATCTGTTTTTGGGCTATTAGGCTTTGAAGAAAGACCCAGTTCCCCATTCAGACCTGTTTGTTGGTGAAATCACTGTTTTACCCCTGAGAGCTTTAAGATTCGTGCCCGATTTGAACGGTCTCGATTTAATCCCATTTTTATCCATATCAAGTACTGTAGTACTTTTTGGCCATATCGTTTCCGGCCAAAATGAGAGGAAAGAAGAGGAAAATCACTATTCATGTGATTTTAAATTAATTTCTCTCATCTCTTTTAACATTATCCTATAAAACAACTCCACCTACTCCACTGCAATAATTTTTTACTTCATTTTAAAATTTAATTCTCACTGCTCTTTATCCTATACTACAATAAAACTACATTCAAACAAACCAGTTTTTTAGAACTTATATTCAAAGAATTTTTTTTTTCAAATAGTAACCTTCTAGAGGAGATAAACTTTACAAACAACCAAACCACCAAACCACCACTAAGAACAACTGCTGTCGTTTTCTTTTTGGCCAAATTTCCCATATTTAGGAAGAAAAAAACGACGGCAGTCTTTTTTTATTTGCCAAAAATTGGCAATTACTGAATAGTGCGTTGCCATATTTGGCAATTGCCAAAATATAGGGGATGGAAAAAGATGTTCTGTTAGCAATTTTCTAATATTTTTTAATGATCGGACGAAATAACTTGTTCCGTCCGATCAAAAACAATTAAAAAAAGGGATCCGTCTGATAAAGAAAAACAAACTTGGAGGGACGGAACAATTTTTTTTAAAAAATTCATCAAATTCCAAGTTCCTCCACCAATTTTCATCAAAGTCAAAGTCCAAGTCCCTCCAAGTTCATCAAAATTTCATCAGACTCCAATTTTTTTTATTTAAAAAAAAAAAAAAATTGGTCGGACTGTCCTTTTTGTTCTTTCTCAGTTGCCAAAATTTGACAAGAACGAGTATAGCAAATTTTTCTTTTTTCTAAGGATTTTTTTAGTATGCACACCCCCAACTTACATATCTTCTTAATATTTTCTATAACTACCCTATATTCATTCCAAACCGTGGGATTTGTAATATCTCTTTTCATAAATGATAGAATTGGTTAAGCTAAAAAAGGGCAACTTTGACATTTGAAATATTCATTTCGTAATTTTTCTCTCAAATTTCTTCTCCATCAGTCTCTATTTCTAATCAAATAAAATCTAATGAATGAAAAAGTTTTTTTTCTATCAATTTTCCTTGGTCTTTCATTTATGCACGCCACCAACTATGCTTTCATATTTGGGATTACATTTGGCTCCAATATAAAGTCAATGTAGTTTTCTTTATCTATATATTTTAAAATATTTTTTCTTCTTTATTTCGCAAAAATGAGTTCGAGAGAAAACAGAAAAATATCAAGGTCAATCAACGAGAGGGGGTTAATAACAAAAAAAAAAACATATACCATATGATATTGCATAGATCGGCAATTTTTGAGATAGATCTAGTGGTTCCAACTTATTTTTTATATCAGATCATATACCTTTTTAATCATAAGATTATTTTTTCCCTAATAAATTAAACTGTAATGGAGGTGGTGTTAGTGGATGCTTGTTTTGTGGACCATTTGTTAAGTAAAAGACAAAAGTAACCTTAATATTTTTTTTTATAAAACGCCCACTTTTTAAGGGGTTGTCCAAATATTGTCATGGAAGTTACTAGTTTACATCATAGAAGATAGGGATGCTTTCGGATCAAAATCGGATATTGGCTACACCAACATCCGTATCCGCATTCCAAAGACAAATTCGGATACGGTTACGGATATGAATCGGGAAAAAATCATATCTGTATCCGCAAATTTTGGATACAGATATGAATTGGATATGGTCTACCAGATAACGGATACGAATTCGGATATCAAATATATAGTTTTTGCTATATTTTCTTTCCTTAACTAGTTCTTAGATATGTATATCACTAAATTACGAGTATCTATTTTCATATCTAATATTTCTTTAGCTACTATGATTAATCTTTTGACACAAACTAGTTTCAATATATACAATCTGATGCTATAGATTGTAAACTTATATTTCCAATCACCATAATCTAGAATTGTGCAGTCTCATCATGCTCCTTGCATTGTCAATAAAAAAAATAGTTTTCCACAACTACAAGAATAGCATCATTACTGGTTTCTCGGACTCTTCTTTTTTTTTTTAACAACTTTTATTCTTACAATTATCTCTAGGAAATGTGTATTTCAGTATTGATCAAGTCTGGAGCATTTTTCTTTTAATCAACCGCCTTGCTTTGAATCTTTTACTAGCAGTCGGACTCGACTCCTCTAATATAGAGTAATTAGGCATGAAAAAAGTAACAAAAAAGACCCAAAAAAAAACGTTACTTACTTTAGAAAGGGAGCTTACCTGTTTTGCTTAAGCCACTAACTTAACTTTATATAGACAGTCCCTCGTAAACTTCACACTAAGCTAATTAATATCTTGAAAAGCAAACCGATAGATATAAGGTCATAATAATAATAACATTCATCCTTTACATATGAGAAGGTCATAATCGTTGAGTGTGTAAGTGCAGTGCACTACCTTGTAGCTACCTTGTAGCTATCTCTAGCATTCAGACTCGACTTCTCTAATATAGAGTAATTAGGCATGAAAAAAGTAACAAAAAAGACCCCCAAAAATACATTACTTTAGAAAGGGAGCTTACCTGTTTTGCTTAAGCCACTAACTTAACTTTATATAGACAGTGCCTCATAAACTTCACACTAAGCTAATTAATATCTTGAAAGGTAAACCGATAGATATAAGGTCATAATAACAATAACATTCATCATTTACATATGAGAAGGTCATAATCGTTGAGTGTGTAAGTGTAGTGCAGTGCCTTGTAGCTATGTCTTGTTGAAGGGCTGGATTTGAAGATCTCTATGTCATGGGCAGAAATTATATCAGGACATCCAACTAAAATGTCTGCAGAGGGAAGCCATTTCTGGGTGTTCCACCAGAATTTTAACATTGGAGCATAATGAGCAACTCAGTATGCCCACTGATCTTCTAAATGCAGCTTGAGGAAGGCATCGTTAGTAACATTAGCAGCACAAAAAATTTTTGTTAACAATTCGATAAATTAGACTATCATATATAAGTTTGAGCAAGATTAACCTAACACTTCAAGAGAATTAGTGCAAACAATTCGGTACTTACGCAGGCTATCTCCTGTAAAAAGTAATTATGACAATGCATTTCAAACAACTACATCAGAACTATCATTTATATGAAAGTCTAAGTTGTTACGATTCCTGACTGATTTAGAAGGAGCATGCATGGAACAAAAACAAACAAAAAATAGTGGGGATAGCTTTTTCCTGTCATATTATTTGAGGTGGAGGGGTGGGAACTAAATAACCCTTTTCAACCTCCTGCACTTTGCAAGATAAAACTTTTGCTACGAAATATTCTAAGAAAAATGAAAAAATGCGACTTCTCTTTCATGAGAAGTGTTAGAATACAATTGTAATTCCCTCATCCCTTCCTATAACTTCGAAGTTTAGTCTAGTGTCAGGATCTTTAACAATATGCAAAACCGTAGAAAGTTAAAATATTTTCATTCTAAACATAATTGCGGGAGCAAAATGGTTATATGGTTCAGACACTTGTAATGCAAAAGTTCCAGTTTCTTTTTTCCAATCGCAGAAATTCTAGTTAGACCCTGAAAATGAACTCAAGCATGTAAAACTTCCTTGCTTTGTTGATCTACCATGATCACAATTCCTAAGTATACCATCATAATCTGCACTATGTTTCTGTTTATGAGGTTCCATATTTTAATTCAACCAATAAATGAAATTCTATAATACATAAGTTAAATATGTTTATTCTAAAAGACTCATATATATCGACTACCGAGTCAAGATAAAAATGCTCATATATAAATAACTAAAACATCCAAAAGCCTTCTCTGGATAGTTTGTAATTCTCAAAATGGGATTAGCCACCATGGAATTAGTAATACCAAGGCTTACATGTAAGGGATGTAATTCAGGCAACTCCAAGCATATTCTCCTCTCATTAAAATCCAATTACAAAAAACTTGGAATCTAGTTTTAAAGGATTAGCATGTTCCTCAATATCAAGAGCAATGCTTTTCTCGGACGCAATCGAGTTTGGATCACTTTCTCCATATCATTCGTGGTTAAAAGACACCAACGATATCCCAAATTCATTTATGACTTCCTGAAAGAAAAAAAATTATTTTGAGACTAGGGTTTTAGATTTGGGGAATTTGGGGGTGGAGGAAGAGCCCAATGTTGAAGGAGCTGGTGGAGGAAGCTAGGGTTTCAGATTTGGGGGATTTGGGGGTGGAGGAAGAGACCGATGATGGTGAGGAGGGTGGAGGAAGGTGGAGCTAGGGTGGAGGAGCTTGATTGGGGGGACTTCAGATCGGGTTTGGGGTAGGAATGAGATAGAGAGAGAGAAAGAGAGAGATGGAGGGGGGGATGAGAAATTATAGAAGATTACACAAATGCCCTTTAATATATATACTTATGAAATATAAATAATCTTAGGTTTCGAATGCAATCACAAATTAAATACACAGCAGAAAAATTACAAAATTATCGAAACCTAGTCATGGATCCATGCAAAAACCATAAATCATGTTTAGGAGTTATACCTTAAAGATAGATCTGTTGTCTCCACAGTATGTAGATCATAGCAGTATCACCCCCTCAAAATTGAGTAATGACAATTTTGCCTCCGTGTGTTATGCACGTGTATTTTGTACCATTAAGAGTAATATTCGTAACATATTTTTATTTAAATGTCATACGTATTTTACATTCTGATTATTTATATGTTTTTCATTTTCTCAACTCATTTTTCCTCTTCTTGAGCCAACTCAAACAATTAATTTTAATCTTTGCGTTTTTACGTGTATTGCACGTGTTTTCAATACACGTGTCGATTACGTATATTTTTCGTTACGTGAAATTATCAAAATAAATATTTTTTGTATGTTATATTCCGAATATTTATAAACATTTTCCCGTTAATCAAATCTATATCATATTTTGAATATTTGTTTTTATGTGCATTTAATTTCTAATTTTTTTTAAGATGTCATGCACACTTTTCTTCTCATTTTATTTATCACATATGTATTATTTTTCTAATTAAAACCCATAGGCCTAAAGTCTATTTTAAAGCCCACGAGGAAAATTAATTAAAAAGAGAGGCCCATGATTTTATTCTACACTTTAAATGTACACTTTTTAATTCCACACACTTGTCATGTAACAAATACCTACATATGGATTAATAACAAATAATTAAAAGAATGAGAAGTGTGTGCATGTTGGGTGCACGTGTACCCAAGAGTTGGCTAATTCATGAAGGAAGGAGAAGGGGTTTGTGAAGTGGTTTTGTGAGTGGGTAATTAATTTAGGAGAGTGGGTGATTAATTTGTGTGAGTGGGTATTCGTTTGGGTAGTGGGAGTCTATTTATTCACCCAAATACCCTATAAATACCACCTCTTACTTCATGAACATTGCACAAAAAATTAAAAGAAACAAAAGACAGAAAATAAAGAGAGAAAAGCGAGAAGGAGCTTTTGGTGTTGGCAAATTGCTAGAAGGTGAAGGCTTACTTTGTTGGAGCTATGAGCCACTTCTAGGAGTCTTCTTCCACTTGTTCTTCATATAAGATGAGCATTTCTTCTTTCTTTCTAAAATATAGTAGTATGCATGTGTAGAAAAAACTGATGCATAAAAATGATATTTCATGTGAGTTTTAGTTAAATTTGTGAAGCTATGTGATGATATTATTTAGAATGTTTATAGAAATGAAATATGAAAAGGAATGTATGCTAGTTGAAAGATTGTCATGTAGATAAGTGTTAGGTTTCAATGGCAAACACGGATTGAATATACAGCGGAAAAATTACAAAATATTGAAACCTAGCCATGGATCCATGCGAAAACCATAAAACGTGTTTAGGAGTAATACCTTAAGGATGGATCTGCTGTGTCCAAGATATGTCGATCACAGCAGTGCAATGTTGCGGTGCCTCTACGATATCCACACGAACGGACCAAAACCAAGCTTTCCTCACGCCACGGTACTAGCTGCGGGATGGGGCTGTTCCTCACGATCTCTTTCTCACAATTTCTGTGACAGCTAGAGTTTTCTCATATCTGACTTTTCCACATATATGTATCATATACATAGCTATAGTAAATCAACCCTGAGAGAGTAACGAGCTTGTTGGGCTCATAATCCGACCTGGGGGTCAGATTCGTGTGTGAGCTTCTAAACTTTAGTCAGCCCATTTAATCTAATTAAATGTCCAACCAATGTCAGGAGTCCGAGACTTATTTGGATCCCCAATTAAATTCATCTTATAAATTTAAATCCCAATTTCAATCCATTCTAAGTGTGTGACCCTGTAGGTTCCCATTACGTTGATAGTGATACTAAAATCATATTCTTATATTACAAACGGTAAGAGGTATCTAGCAATACAGCACTGCTACTCAAGTAGTGGGAATGTCAGTGACTTGACATAACCTATCCGTGATCAATGTTACCATGTAGTCTAGTCCCTTTGTCCAAATATCTTAATTGACCACAAGGCATAGAGCGTGTCACCCTTATATAATTCAATCTTTGGTTTCTTGATCTCCGAGTAGACTTACTAAAACAACTCATATTGACCCATTTGAGCATGGCCATGCATTTTGTAGTCTCACTCAATCAAGGGGCCCATAGATATTACTCCAGTTATGTAAGAGGGACAAATCCTATCCAAGTCACTCACATCCCTCCGCATGATTTGTAGTATATCCAATAGTTGACTTTATAATCACCGGATTACAAGAACCGTTTGACGACATTAAAACATATAACTTCTCATGTAGGGAACCGTAGTGACTTCAAGTCAAATGACTACATACATCATGGTCACTATGAGAACCGCTTATGACACTCACGTAACGATCCATGCAGCATTCTCATGGTGGGTCAGTCCAGTACATTATTACTCTAATATGTACCCATGTGAAGACTTGATATCTCATATCCATGACCAGTGAGATATGGTCATCAGTCTACGTACATACTAGTCTTTAGCATTATTGTTGTCCTAATTCCCAATAATACTTGACTAGGGACATTTAAGAATAGTGTTTTGATTACGACCAATAGGATCTCACAATCAACTCATGCACTTAATATCCCATGGTATTGAACCTACTATTCTAATGACTTTATTATGCTCATTTAATCATAATAAACAACACAATAAATGAAATGCCTCATATATGAAATAAATATCATAATGCAATGTAAACTAGTAATGTCAATACACAACTAGCCTCTAGGGTATACACCAACAATCTCCCACTTGCACTAAAGCCAATCAAACATACATCTAATGCCTATAGACCTAGTGTGACCCTCATGCTTTCGCTGTGCAAGAAGCTTTGTGAGTGGGTCAGTGATGTTATCATCTGTTGGTACTCTGCATTTCTTCACATCTCCTCTATATGATGTCTCGAATGAGATGGAAGCACCTAAGTATATGTTTGGATCGCTGGTGAGATCTAGGCTCCTTAGCTTGTGCAATGGCCACATTGTTATCACAATAGAGGTCCAGCGAGTACACAATGCTAGGAACCACACCAAGTTCAGTGATGAACTTTCTGATCCAAACGACCTCCTTTGCTGCATTGGAGGCAGCAATATACTCAGCCTCTGTGGTAGAATCATCTGCTGTCTCTTTCCTCGAACTCTTCAAGCTCATAGCCCCACCATTTAGGCAAAATACAAAACCTGATTGCGATTTGGAGTCGTCCTTAGCGGAATGGAAGCTAGCGTCAGTATAACCCTTTACAACAAGCTCTTCCTCGGCTCCATATAACAAGAAAGAATCCTTAGTCCTTCTTAAGTACTTAAGGATGTTCTTGACATTAGTCCAATGACTCACCGGGATCTGACTGGTATCTGCTCGTCATGCTCAAAGCATATCAGACATCTAGACGAGTACATAACATGACATACATGATAGATCCAATTGCAGATGCATATTGAATTTTAGTCATGCGGTCTCTCTCATCTTGAGTGGAAGGACATTGAGCCTTAGACAGGCTTACACCATGCAACATAGGGATAAATCTTTTCTTGGACTATTTTATATTGAAGCGTTTCAATACTTTGTCTATATATGTACTCTGACTCAGGCCAAGTAGTCTTTTTGATCTATCTCTATAAAATTTTATACCTATTACATAGGTAGCTTCACCTAATTCCTTCATGAAAAAGTATTTTCCTAGCCAAGTCTTTACAAACTGTAAGGTAGGGATGTCATTCCCAATGAGTAGTATGTCATCTACATACAATACCAGAAATACAGTTGTGCTCCCATTAACCTTCTTGTATACACAAGGTTTATCTTCATTCTTGATGAAACCAAACTCTTTGATTACATCATCGAAACGGAGATTCTAGCTTCTAGAAGCTTGCTTTAATCCATAAATGGATCGTTGCAGTTTATGTTGGAATTATTTTTTGTAGTTTTCCGGGCCAGATTCCGGCAGGCTCCGGCCACCGGCGGCGCCGGAAAATGAGTGGATTGCGATCCTCTCGTCGAGTTCTATTCCGTAGTATACTCACTTGCCAAAAACGAATTCCGTATGAATGAGAAATGTTGATCCAAAGTTGGGTACTTGAAAGGTACTAACTTAACAAATGGATAGTCCCATATCGGAAATTGGAAAAGATTTTTACTAGTATATATACTAGAAAACTGGACTAGAGGGCGTGGCCCGGGGGTTACCACTAACGTGTAGTGGAGAGAGGACTTAGCCAAAATGACAAACACACATGCGCGCGCGCCCGGCCCGGCCCGGCTCCGGCCCCGGCCCCGGCTTCGGCTTCGGCTTCGGCTCGGTTTGGCTTGGTCTGGTCTGGTCTGGCTTAAATTTTTATTTTATTTTTGCCCAGACAAACTCTTCCCCTACTGAACTGAAAAAGGCTTTTCAGATTCAGTAACTGGTGCCCATTACTCTGTAACAGTAGAGTAATGGCTCACCAGTTATGAATCTGAAGAGTCCCCATTACTCTGCTGTTACAGAGTAATGGCAGCTGCTGAACAGTCTCCAGTCCAACTTTCCTCTATAAAACCAGATAGAGTCTTACATACAGACACAGAATTTTGACATCTCTTTTCTTCTTCTCCTCTGTGTCAGAGTCAAGTGTTAACTGAGAGTACAACACAGACAGCAGTTCGTTGTCTCTGAAGCAAAGGTGCTGCATTCTTCAGAGAAGGTATAGTTGTATCCTGGGAAGCAATTCGCCGGTAACCGTCACACTACGGGACGAATTCTGCTTTAAGGACAGAGATTTCAAATCTCGACTCTGTGCAAATCCTTTACTTACTGTTTTCTTCAATTGTTTTTGATTCCTTCACAAATTCTGTTGGATTTTTAATTATTTTATATTCAGGTTCTAACAATCTTAAAGCAGAATTTTTTCCTCACAGATTCTAACAATTTTGTGAAGTCTGTTTACAGGTTCTGTTCGGAAAAAAGAACTAACAGTTTCTGTTTCAATCAATTTCAGAGAAGAAAATCAGAACATGGAGAACACACCAACTGACGTTGCTACTGGGCTTCTCAGTACCGAAACACCGGTGACCCAGAATGTGACTGCACAATTGGTTGCGGCACATTCGGTCGTTCTGCCCACGCACATAACCGTGGGAGAAAAACCGGAGAAGTTCAATGGAACTGGGTTCAAAAAGTGGCAAGGAAAGATGCAGTTCTACCTTACCACATTGAAGCTGGACAGATTCCTCAATGAATCTGCCCCGATGCTGGCGCCAATAGATGCACACTTTGTTGCTGCAGTTGATGCGTGGACTCAGGGCGACTACCTTTGCAGGAACTACATCCTGAATGGCCTGGTAGACTCCTTGTACAACGTCTACTGTGTCTTCAAGACGTCCAGACTCCTGTGGGGGTCCCTGGAAAAGAAGTACAAAACAGAAGACGCCGGGTCCAAGAAATTTGTTGTCGGCAAGTTTTTGGACTACAAGATGATTGACTCTAAAACTGTGGTGAGTCAAGTCCAAGAACTGCAGGTTATAATGCACGACATTGCTGCATAGAATATGACGTTGTGCGAACCATTCCAGGTTGCAGCGTTCATTGAAAAACTTCCACCTGGGTGGAAAGACTTCAAGAACTACCTCAAACACAAACGAAAGGAGATGTCTCTTGAAGATCTAATTGTTAGATTGCGGATCAAAGAAGAGAATCGCAAGGCTGACAGGTCCTATGGAAATCAGTCCATGGAAAAGGCCAATGTGGTGGAGCACGAACAGAAGGGCAAGAAGAGGAAGTTTCTGCCACAGGCCTCCAACAAAAAATCTCTTGCAAAGAGGTTTGCTGGGAAATGCCACAAGTGTGGTAAGTTGGGGCACAAAATTTCTGAGTGCCGCAGTAAGGACAGTAATTATTCAAAAACAGGACATGTAAAAGGGAATGAAAAATCCCACGCACACATAGTTGAGAACTTGTCCACTGGTATCTCTGACCTGGACCTCTGTGCTGTTGTGTCAGAGGTCAATCTTGTGGGGAGCAATCCTCGTGAATGGTGGTACGATACTGGGGCCACCAAGTATATCTGCTCGGATAAGGAAATGTTCACTTCCTACCAGAAGTGCAACAAAGATGAACAACTGTTCATGGGAAACTCTTCCACCTCCAAAATTGAAGGAACAGGGAAGATAGTGCTGAAAATGACTTCAGGCAAAGAGCTAACACTCACAAATGTGCTGCATGTTCCAGACATTAGAAAGAACTTGATATCAGGTTCTTTGTTAAGCAAGAATGGGTTTAAGGTTGTTCTTGTTTCTGATAATTTTGTACTGTCTAAGAATGGGGTATATTTGGATAAAGGATATGTAAAGGATGGACTGTTCAAGTTTAATGTAATGACAGTCATCCCTAAAACTATTGTTCCTGCAGTTCCCAAAGTTAATGAAATAACTCCTATTGCCTATGTTGTTGAGTCTTCCTCTGTTTGGCATGAAAGACTAGGCCATGTTAATGTAAATTCTATGCGTAGATTAGTTAACATGAATTTGCTACCAAAATTTAAGGTAGATAACTCAGAAAAATGTGAAGTTTGCACGGAGGCCAAACTCACTAAAACTCCATCACGTTCTGTAGAAAGAAACACAGAAACTCTAGGTCTAATTCACAAGGATCTGTGTGACTTAAAATATGTGCAGACCAGAGGTGGCAAAAAGTACTTTGTGACTTTCATAGACGATTGCACAAAATTCTGTTATGTATATTTGTTACATAGCAAAAATGAGGCTTTGGATAAATTCAAAGAATATAAACTTGAGGTTGAGAATCAACTTGGCAAAATGATTAAAATCGTTAGAAGTGATAGAGGAGGAGAATATGATGCACCATTTAACATGTTCTGCTCGGAACATGGAATAGTTCATCAGACAACTGCTCCCTACTTACCCGAATCAAACGGTACTGCCGAGCGCAAAAACCGAACTCTAAAGGAGATGATGAATGCCTTGTTGTTGAATTCTGGCTTACCCCAAAACATGTGGGGGGAAGCGTTGTTGACTACCAACTACATTCTCAACAAAATACCTCACAAGAAAACCGACAAGACACCATATGAGTTGTGGAAAGGTAACTTACCTTCATATAAATACCTCAAAGTGTGGGGGTGTCTAGCAAAAGTGGCAGTACCTAACCCGAAACAGGTCACCATTGGACCTACGACGATTGATTGCATATTCATAGGCTATGCACACAACAGTAGTGCATATCGGTTCTTGGTATACAAATCGGATATACCGGATATCCATGTTAATACAATAATGGAATCAAGGAATGCTTCCTTTTTTGAACACGTGTTTCCGTGCAAGGATACTACGTACCCCAAACGTACACGTGAAAGTTGGGATGCAAGCACTTCCGTTGATGAACCAGAACATGATACTGATGAGCCTAGACGAAGTAAACGGGCTAGAACATCAAAATCATTTGGTCCTGACTTTGTGACGGCCTTTCTGTTAGAGAATGAGCCCAGAACTTTCAAGGAAGCCATGTCTATGCCTGATGCTCCTATGTGGAAGGAAGCAATCAAAAGTGAAATAGACTCCATTATGCAAAATCATACATGGGAGTTAGTCGACTTGCCTTCTGGATGTAAAGCTCTAGGATGCAAATGGATTTTCAAACAAAAATTGAAACCAGATGGTTCAATAGAGAAGCATAAGGCTAGACTTGTGGTACAAGGATTTAGGCAAAAAGAAGGCCTAGATTTCTTCGATACATATTCCCCAGTTACAAGAATAACATCCATAAGAATGTTGATAGCTATTGCAGCTCTACGTAACCTGGAAATACATCAAATGGATGTTAAAACTACATTTCTAAATGGGGACTTAGAAGAAGAAATATATATGAAACAACCTGAGGGTTACGTAGTTCCTGGACAGGAAAATAAGGTGTGCAGGCTTGTAAAATCACTGTACGGCCTGAAACAAGCTCCAAAACAGTGGCATGCAAAATTTGACAATGTAATGATGTCCAATGGTTTCAAAATAAATGAATGTGATAAATGTATCTACATCAAAGATACTCCAAATGGATACATTCTGGTCTGTCTATACGTAAACGACATGCTCATTATTGGAAGCAATAACGACATTATCAAACAAACCAAGAGCATGCTTAGTGGCAAGTTTGACATGAAAGACTTGGGAGTTGCAGATGTCATACTAGGAATCAAAGTTTCCAGGACGTCTGAGGGGATTACTTTGTCTCAAGCTCATTATGCTGAGAAAGTACTTGAAAGATTCAAGAATTACTCCAATGGGACAGCAAAAAGTCCCGTCGATCCAAGTCTTCACCTGTTCAAAAATACAGGCAAAAGCATATCACAACTGGAATATGCACGTGTAATTGGTAGTCTGATGTACCTAACAAATTGTACAAGACCGGACCTAGCACATTCGGTAAACGTACTGAGCCGATACAGAGTAATCCAGGACGAAGTCACTGGAAAGGAATAACTAGAGTATTGAACTACTTGCGACATACTCAGAGTTATGCGCTGCATTACACCAGATATCCAGCAGTACTGGAAGGCTACAGTGATGCCAACTGGATATCGGACTCCAAGAACTCAAAATCCACAAGTGGATATGTCTTTACACTTGGTGGTGCAGCTGTGTCATGGAAATCCTCTAAACAAACTCTATTGGCCAGATCAACCATGGAATCTGAGTTTATTGCTTTAGACAAAGCGGCAGAGGAAGCAGAATGGCTTCGCAACTTTTTTGAGAATATTTCTATGTGGGAAAAACCAGTGCCTGCCTTATGTGTACACTGTGACAGCCAATCGGCTATAGCACGGGCACTGAGTTGCATGTATAATGGTAAGTCTCGTCATATCAGAAGGCGACACAAAATCATTAGACAACTGCTCTCAAATGGAGTTATCTCTATAGAATATATAAAATTGGCCGACAACCTAGCGGATCCATTTACTAAAGGTCTATCGCGAGAGCAGGTTGTGAGATCATCAAGAGGAATGAGTTTAAAGCCTATGACGAAAGAGGATACTTGATGGAAACCCTACCTAGAAATTGGAGATCCCAAAATCTAGGTTCAAAGGGACAACTAAATCTTGTTGAATCGACGAAAGCACTGAGAGATTTACATCTCATACCCATTCTTAGGATGATAAAACAAGTGCTGCCTGCAAATAGTTAGGATAAGCTTGGCTTTTAATGATTCCCATAGCTTTGAAATAAAAGTGGGGTATAGCAGGATACTCTTTATGGGCAATCACCTTGTGAGTGTGAAATGGGGCCGTTTCTAGGAGAATGAAGAGAGGCTACATTCTCCAAGTTCACTCACGATTAACCAGGGATGTTCAAGGCCAAAATGAACACAACAAGAGAACTTAGTTCTGTGAGGAGATGAAACTGTGTGATAGTTATTGTCTAGGTTCACATCAACGCCCGGGTAGTTCAAGACATCATGATCACTACCTGGTCAAGTGAATCCGATAGCTAATTACTAAGGGTGGTTCAAAGTTGAAAAATTACTAC
The DNA here is from genome assembly GCA_017893485.1 of Hemerocallis citrina. Classification (NCBI taxonomy): domain Eukaryota; kingdom Viridiplantae; phylum Streptophyta; class Magnoliopsida; order Asparagales; family Asphodelaceae; genus Hemerocallis; species Hemerocallis citrina. Next base: position 257,875,149 of record CM030362.1, on the reverse strand, counting down.
CATTCCTGATGCAGTGATTTTCTGAATGTACTCTCAGAGTCTTTCTGTCATGTTTTTTGTTTTTCTGTCGTGTCTGGATTACTCGGTCTGGTAATTTCCATTCATGTAGGGGATTGTTGGAATTAATTTTTGTAGTTTTCCGGGCCGGATTCCGGCAGGCTCCGGCCACCGGCGGCGTCGGAAAATGAGTGGATTGCGATCCTCTCGTCGAGTATTATTCCGTAGTATACTCACTTGCCAAAAACGAATTCCGTATGAATGAGAAATGTTGATCCAAAGTTGGGTACTTGAAAGGTACTAACTTAACAAATGGATAGTCCCATATCGGAAATTGGAAAAGATTTTTACTAGTATATATACTAGAAAACTGGACTAGAAGGCATGGCCCGGGGGTTACCACTAACGTGTAGTGGAGAGAGGACTTAGCCAAAATGACAAACACACACGCGCGCACGCGCGCGCGCGCCCGGCCCGGCCCGGCTCGGCTCCGACCCCGGCCTCGGCCTCGGCTTCGGCTCGGCTCGGCTCTGCTCGGTTCGGTTCGGTTCGGTTCGGTTCGGTTCGGTTCGGCTTGGCTTGGCTTGGCTTGGTCTGGCTTAAATTTTTATTTTATTTTTGCCCAGACAAACTCTTCCCCTACTGAACTGAAATAGGCTTCTGCTGTTACAGAGTAATGGCTCACCAGTTATGAATCTGAAGAGTCCCCATTACTCTGCTGTTACAGAGTAATGGCAACTGCTGAACAGTCTTCAGTCCAACTTTCCTCTATAAAACCAGACAGAGTCTTACATACAGACACCGAATTATGACATCTCTTTTCTTCTTCTCCTCTGTGTCAGAGTCAAGTGTTAACTGAGAGTACAACACAGACAGCAGTTCGTTGTCTCTGAAGCAAGGGTGCTGCATTCTTCAGAGAAGGTACAGTTGTATCCTGGGAAGCAATTCGCCGGTAACCGTCACACTACAGGGCGAATTCTGCTTTAAGGACAGAGATTTCAAATCTCGACTCTGTGCAAATCCTTTACTTACTGTTTTCTTCAATTGTTTTTGATTCCTTCACAAATTCTGTTGGATTTTTAATTATTTTATATTCAGGTTCTAACAGTTTACACACCTTCCCAGTATCCTTTGGAGTGACAAAACCCTCAAGCTGTGTCATGTACACATCCTCGAGAAGATTTCCATTTAGGAAAGCAGTTTTGACATCCATCTGCCAGATTTTATAATCATGATATGCTGCAATAGCAAGGAAGATCTGAATGGATTTATGCATGACAACTAGGGAAAAAAATCTCATCATAGTCTACACCGTAAACTTGTTTGAAACCTTTAGCCACAAACTGCCCTTTAAAGGTATGCACATTACCATCTATGTCAGTTTTCTTCTTAAAAAACCAATTTGCACCCAATAGGTTTTACCCCTTTAGGTGGGTCTACCAAGGTCCATACTTTGTTGGTATACATGGATTCCATCTCAGATCTCATAGCCTCAAGCCATTTCTCAGAATCTGGGCCTTTTAAAGCTTCCTCATAAGTCGTAGGCTCATCCTGATCCACAAGTAGTATATCACCATGTTGAGTCACAAGAAATCTATATCTCTCGGGTTGATGAGGTATCCTACTAGACTTACGTAAGCCTTGTGCTACTTGAGCAGGTGGTTGTTCCACAACAATTTGTGGAGTCTTCTCCCTTTCCATCATTGGTTCGCTGCTACTTTGCGAAGTTTGAATTTCTTCAAGTTCTATCGTTTTCCCACTGGTTCTTTCGGAGACGAATTCTCTCTCTAGGAACACAGCAGTCCGTGCGACAAACACTTTGCCTTTAATCGGATTATAGAAATAGTATCCCTTGGTTTCCTTGGGATATCCTACAAAGAAGAATTTATCATATTTGGGACCAAGTTTATCAGGGACTTGGCGCCTTACATAGGCTTTACAACCCCATATCTTTATAAAGGACACACTAGGACGCCTCCCAGTCCATATCTTATATGGGGTCTCTTGAATCATTTTAGATGGAACATGGTTAAGTGTGAAAGCAGGTGTTAATAGAGCATGTCCCCAGAAGGAGCTAGGAAGATCTGCATGACTCATCATGTATTGGACCATGTCTAACAAGGTCCAGTTTCTCCTCTCAGAGACACCATTCCATTGCGGTGTTCAAAGAGGAGTGAGTTGAGCTATTATCACACACTCTTTTAGATGGTCATCAAAATTTTGGCTTAAGTACTCACCTCCTCGATCTGATGGAAGGGCTTTAATTCTTTTACAAAGTTTGTTTTGTACTCGTTCTTCAATTATTTGAACTTTTCAACTGATTTTGATTTGTGTTTCCTGAGATACACAAACCCATATCCACTGAAATCATCAGTAAATGTAATAAAGTACTGAAAGCCTCCTCTAGCCAATGTGTTGAAAGGTCCGCAGACAGTACTATGTATGAGACCTAAAAGATCACTAGCCCTTTCACCTTTTCCAGTGAATGGATCTTTTGTCATCTTACCCAACAAACAAGATTCTCATACCTCATATGATTCAAAATCAAATGAGTCCAAGAATCCATCTTGATGGAGTTTGGATATATGGTTCACATTTATATGGAACAAACGACAATACCAGAGATAAGTTGGGTTCATATCATTTGACTTGAAGCTCTTAATATTTATCTTATAGACGGTTATTTCGAGGTCGAGAATTGAAGTCCATTACTCAATTGTGCACTGCCATAACAAATATCATTCAAATAAATAAAACAACTTTTTTCCTTTATTATAAATGAAAAACCCTTCTTGTCCAAACAAGAAATAGAAATAATATTCCTGCTGATACCAGGCAGAAAATAACAGTTATCTAACTCAATAATAAGCCCAGTGGGCAATGATAAATGACAAGTTCCTACAGCTAAAGCAGCAACTTTTGCTCCATTTCAAACTCATAGGTTAACTTCGCCCTTAGCCAATGGTCTACTCCTTTTGAGATCCTGCACATTTACACAAATGTAACACCTCGGATTTTAAAATAACGAAAATATTCGTTTTTACATCTTGTAGGGGTGAGAATTATTTTTAAGAGATATCTTAATTTAGTTATTTTCAATATTGATATATTAGGGCCATGAGTTGAGATTTTATATGAATAAATATTGTTCATCTTTATTTTATTTCCTTTGGTGAATTATTATCAGTTAATTTTGGTGTGTTTGGTATTGTTCGTATTATTATAGAAAAGAGTTGGGGTTTATTTGTAATATATTGGATTTGGAGGGCTGATAGGCAATTACACCTTACTATTTTTATTTATATATATATTATATTTTCAAATAACCCCCTCCCCCATTTCTTTCCTTCTTTCTTTCTTTCTTCTCCCTTTCCGTTCATTTCACCCGATCGAAACCAAAAACCCACCGAAACCCAATTTTCGGCCTCCCTCTCTCCCTCCTCAAATCCACCCAAATACTTTATGATTTTCGAATTAATTTGGGGAGATGACTAAGTGAAGGATGCTCTACCTAGTGGTGGAGTCAATTTGGAGAAATAACCATGGAAAGGTATATCCCTTTTTATTTTATTGTATAAAATTAAGTGTGGTTAGTTTTATTGAGTAGGATTATTATGGTAGAGAGATTTAGAGATGTTGGAAGTAGTAGATTTGAGGAATTAGTAGATTATTAGGGAAATTGTAAGTTGTTGATAAATTAGAATTTTGGGTTTGTAAAATAGAGTTATATATATGAGAATTATCTCTTGTTTGGTAGTAAAAATTGTAGTGAGCCATTAGAATAAAATGGGGAGTGGTGATTTTGGCATAAACTCGAATTATGGGGTTTATGAAATTGGGTAGGAAACTCGATCCTAATAGTTGTAGAAAATGCATATGAGGGTGTAGAATATTATGAAAGTAGTAATATGAATTTAGGATGATTTTTATAGGCTTAAGCTCAATTAAATTGAGTGAAATAGACTATAGGTGAAAAGTGCACGCCGGGTGTTCGATGAAATGCCCGAGCGAGATTTAGGTGAGGATTTGATGGGTTCGGAGGTGTAGTTGAGTCTTATTATTATTATTAACCCTAATATGTGAGAGTAGGAAAAAGAGGATTAAAGAAATTAGAAAATATGAATTTTTCTTATTAGAAAGCCTCCGATCAATAAGGAAATGTTTGTATTGGGACCCGAATTCGAAATCCTTCGATTTAGCTCGGTTACTTAGGTCATTTGTAACGAGTGGGTGAAGACGGATTCGAGTTTGGAGGTTCGTAGGTCGAGTTTTGAGTTTTAAGCTAATCGGTCCTATAATTTCCTATTTAGGTGGAAAAAGTCGAACTTCGACTGGCTACAGGACCGATGTGGGACATCGTTTGCTCGATCCGTCAAGTGAGTATGTTGTATTTATGAATATTTTATGTTGTGGCCAAATTTTGTGACTTTTTGATGTATTTCGTAGAAGTTAGGCTAAAAACTGATTTTGAAGGAAAATACGGATTTTTAAGGGCCCGAAACTGAGTTTTTGTGATATTTGAGGAAATTAACTATTTTAAGTATATAAAACCTATATTATGGATTAATGTGACGTGTTGAAGTATAAAAAATAAATATATTAAATGGTTTATGCATATTTTTACCTCGTGCATGTTTCGTGCATGTTTTTGAGTATATAGGCCGATATAGGTAATTTGGTATATGTGGAGCCTTGTGTATAGGCTAGCATACTATGGATAGATGTTATGAGACGTAATTAGATGAAATTAGTGATTGTGGTCATATTTTGGAGACTCGTGTATATATAGTACATGTTTTATGTTTATTTTGGGGCATATAGGCCCTTATAGGTAATTTTACTTACATGGAATATGGTGTATGAACTAGTATGCTATAATTGGATATTATGAGATTTAATTAGAGAAAATAAATGATTTTGGCCCCTTTTTCTTGGAAACCCGCATGTGTGGTGTATGTTTGTGATATATATATTATGATATTGACTCGTGATGTGATAATTAATGAAGTTAGTAAGTGGGTATATGTTTATATTATAATTATGTTCGAAGTGAATTAATGACCAATAGTATGATATTATAATGTGATGAATTATATGTTTTGATACTCTTACGATATGGAATAACATAATGTAGTTCTTTTATTAATGTTATAACTTGGCGTATGCCTATATATGATACAATGAGGTAATGAATAATATGATATTCTTAATGTGGGGTGTTATGAAAAAATAAATATCATGGCGCATTTATATTATGCAATAATATGATATGATGGTTTTAATTGTGGAATGACAGGTTGTAGGCATAATGTGGTATAATGATACGATGATTAATATCGTGAGCATCGGGTATGCATCAAATGGTAAGATAAAAGATAAGATGGTAAGTGCTAATACAATGTGTTACTAATTCACGTGGTTAAAAGCTAAGACATGACTCGTTGTAAATCAAAAGTGAAATGCTTGTGTTGATAAAGTAAGCTGAAAAGATGAAATGATTAATGCTAATAACAGATGGTTTTGTTGACCAGTACCTACAGCAATCCTGGGGGTTTGGGATAGACCTCCTAATACCCAAGGACCGGCTTGGGGTGCAGTGTTTTTCCCTCCTGGCTTCGGCTGGGAGGAAGTACCCAGTTTATCTGGGGTGCGGAGTTTTATCGCCCAAGCTATCGGCTTGAGGCCCGGTTTCCCTCGATGACAGCTGTCGCGAGGAAGTACCCAATTTACCTGGAGTGCGGTGTTTTGCCCTCCTGGCTATCGGCTGGGAGGAAGTACCCAGTTTACCTGGGGTGCGATGTTTTTCCCTCGATGACAGCCGTCGCGAGGAAGTACCCAGTTTACCTGGGGTGCGGTGTTTTTCCCTCGATGACAGCCGTCGCGAGGAAGTACCCAGTTTACCTGGGGTGCGGTGTTTTTCCCTCGATGACAGCTGTCGCGAGGAAGTACCCAGTTTATCTGGGGTGCGGTGTTCCCTCGCTGGCATAGGCTGGGTGGAAGACGTAGCCTCGGACAAGTAAGACTCTGTGTGATCATCGGTCCGCGTGTTTTACTGGGCTGTCGGCTTTCAGTATATTGGGATACTGTGGCTCACTGGTCGACAAACTAATAAAATAACTAAGTGTAAATAAATGTAAGAGTAAAGAAAGTGAATTGTGATAGTAAAGAAAAGGAAAATGAATTGTGAATGTGAAAGAAAGTGGTTGTGAATGAAATGAATATGAAGAGATACGAGTTATGAGTTGTGTATGAAAAGAAATGATAATTTCAGTATGTGGTTAATTTAAAATGAAAAAGTAAAAGAGACATGTATTATTATGAACAGTATGAAGTAATTATATTATGTCAATGATTATTAAAGTAAAGTACAGTATGATATGAGTTGTTACACCTTGGAATTGTGTCAAGGAACTACCCGCCCGCTATTTCTATGGAAATGGTGGGAACTACCTACCTTGGCATAATTCGCAGGGTGAGTTGGCATGATAGTGGTAATGGAAATAAAAAATTAAGTAAAGTGAAGATAAAAAGTAATTGAAGTGAATTAATAATCAAGCTATCGGCTTGAGATGTGATGTGATATTACCCAGACTATGTGTTTGGGGTGCGGTGATTATTACCCAAGCTATCGGCTTTGGGGTGTGATATATTATTGCCCAAACTATGTTTGGGATGTGGAGTATAAATTGTTGAGAATGAAAATGATGTTAATGGTGACTTGAGATATAAGTGAAAATGATGATAAGATATATTACTTATAAGAATGAGAATTACTAAAGTGGTATAATGAGAGGAGAATAAGCTATAAAACATGTTTTTGATGCAATAAGTATAAGCGTTCTAATTATTGATATGTTAATGATGTGATGAAATGTGAGAGCATTGCAATGAGCAATAAGATGTTATATTTGCGTCATAAGACATGAATGAATGTGGTATTATGAGAATGGAAGCATATATGTAAGAAGTGATACTTGATATAACATAATAAAATAAATACTCGTATTATGAGATTGGTTATGAAAATGGGTATTAAAGAGAGTATGTTGTATTATGAGTTTGTATTCATATAAATGGTTATTAATGAAAGGAGTAATAACATCATGTAGTTATATTCATCTAATGCTATTATGACAATAATTGTGGAAGAATGAATATTTGGGTTAGAGAATTTAAATTGAAAAGGAATGGATTGTTTGTGAATTCGTATTATGCGAATGTAAAATAAGGATATATATATATATATATATATATATACATGAGGTGGATGTGAAGCATATAGTGAAATGTGTGTAGTTATGGGTAATTACATCGTTGGATGCAGATTCGGAGAGTAAATTGATATAAAATCGTATCGATGATGTTTTTATGTTCAGATTTCAGGGTGTATCTTCTTAACTTGATGTTTGTAAGTTTAAATTATTTTCTTTATTCAATTTAATTCATGTATTAGATTAATGATTATACTCACATCATAAATGGCTAACCCCTATTGTTTTCTGGGGGTTAGGGGGTCCCTCCTTGAGGATGGACAACCCTAACTCTCCTGCAGGTTTGCTAGCAGCTCGGTGAGGTAGTTATAAAGATAGAAATTTTATTTTGTTGCGATGATAGATTATTTATGTATTTAGTATATAAAGAAACATGGACAGTTGATGTATTTATTTGTATTAAAGTGAACCTATATAGATATAGTACTGTGAGGAGGTGAGAAAGCCCGTACCCACCTCGTTGTGGAGTATTGGGTCCTATGTTTGGTGTTGGAAAGTTTTTCTTTAGTTTTTCTATTACTTATATAAGTTTTTAAAGGAAATTTATGGTTTTAAATTGATAATTGATATTATGTTATGAGTTTGGCCCCCAGAGCATGATATTTATATTGCCTGTGTGATTCTGCTCATTTTGGTCTGGGGAGCCCATGATTATAATGCCTGTGTTGTGAGCTACGGAATTTAGAGCAGAATTCCGTAAGCCTTTTGTGTTTCGGGGTAGAAATTTCAGGGGAGACTCTGCCAAAATTTTATTTGAAATATATATATTTTAGTTTATGTTTAAAGTGATATAGAAATTGAAAGAATTGAATTTAGAGGTTTAGTTTTCAAAAAAAAAAAATGGGGTGTTACAACAAATGTGAGACCCACATCCAGTATCTAATACCCAAGATGAAGAAGTAGATAAATTGACTTCTATTACAAAAATACCTATCATGGAAATCTCACTTCCTTTCTTCTTCTTAAGCTCCTCTAGATACTTATGGCAGTTCCTCTTCCAATGTCCGGTCTTACCACAGTGAAAGCATGTGCCTTTCTTGGCTACCCCACCCTTAGGTTTTAAGACAGAAGTGCTGGACTTGAAATTGCCCTTGCCCTTCTCCTTGCCCTTGGGTTTCTTAATCTGCTTTTTGCCCTTATCCTTACCTTTGGCTTGTTGAACCATCAAAATGGTCTTTCCCTTACTAATGTTCAGCTCAACAGTTCTCAACATGCTTAGCAATTCTGGTAGAGATTTGTCAATTTCATTCATGTCATAGTTTATGATGAATTGACTATAACTTTTCGGCAACGATTGCAGGACCAAGTCAGTGGCCAACTCTTGACCCAAAGGGAAACCAAGCATTTCAAGGTTCTTTATGTACCCAATCATTTTGAGCATATGAGTTCCAACATGGCTTCCTTCTTCCAGTTTGCACTGAAACAATGCCTTTGAGACTTCAAACCTCTCATGCCTAGACTTCTTTTGGTAGAGCCTCTTGAGGTGTACGATCATATTGTAGGCATCTATGTTCTCATGTTGCTTCTGAAGCGCAGAGTTCATGGTGGCTAGCATGAGACATCCAATGTCCAAGGCATCATCTTGATGTTTCTTGTGAGCATCCTTTTCGGTGCGAGGGGCACTTGCAGTGGGTGGTTCAGGAACAGGCTGGTCTAGAACAAATAGTTTTTTCTCATGCCTAAGGACTATCCTGAGATTCCTGTACTAGTCTAGGAAATTTGTCCCAGACAGTTTGTCCTTCTCAAGGACGGATCACAATGATAGATTATTTGATGTGTTGGATGCCATGATAATCTATCAATACATATATGCAAAATAAATATTATTTCACAAAAATATCCAAAGTTAGAAATATTTAACCATCAACAGAAATATGCAGAGTATGTATCATGACATTGAAATATTTAATAAGGTCTTTTATTAATTATACCTCCTACTATTTTATTCAAATCAACGACCCTCCTCATTGACTCGGAAAATCCCATCGTAAGATTTTCTAGTAGGCCAAGATCCATATTTCACCTAGTTCTGAGTCAGCTTTGGCTGATCACCCAAAATTCAGTTATTTAGGTAGGGAACATCTCCTAATTACATCATATGCAACTCTTGGATAGTTGGGTGAATACCACTTACTCTTATCTATTTCATAGACTAAAGCCTAACTCTATGCCTCTAAACCTTCAATCATATTGAAATAGTTCAGTTAAGTCAGACCTAATGGTTGGCAATTGAATATTACTTTAATCCTATCACGTCTCACTAGGATAGATAAAGGTACCCTGCTTTGGCAGACCTACACTTAATTGATCCTAGCCTAGACGAGTGCCATGCATTGGAAGGCATCTTATTGCAACTTAATATTTACTTTGAGGGTTTTTTTGTTATTTTATGCATTGATCTCATCATTCATCATCCATTACCATACAACAATGCATCTCATACAAAATTAAAATCATAAAATTTTTGTGTCATGGTTGTGGCCCTAACACACTGATTCTCTTAAGCCAATGAGAGTATCAAAAACTGAACAAAGGGATTATACGGTCTTCTCCAAGCAGCTTCCCAATCTTGTCCTTGCATGGTTGTCAATTCTTTGCCTCCTCAGTGAGATTATATTTACATATAAAAAAAGAATGTGCAATTGGAGTTTAGAGAGAAAGGATTACAATGAGAGTGTAGAGAGAAAGGCACGACACGTAGGCCGTATTCAAAATACCAAAATATAAACAATACATCACAGAACCTAAACCATGTATCACAGAACTAAACCATGCATCACAGAACTAAGGCCACAACCATGCACCATGTATCACAGAACATAATAATGAAAGAATATGTTGTTATGATTTTATTTAGTTTATTTTTAAAAGGATTGATTTTTGGGAATCATTATTGCCCTACGCAGAGCTGGCACGAGCGGGGGTTAAGGGGAGGCTGCCCCTTGCGGGGTCATGGGGCAGCGCCCCGGAGTGAAAATTTACCTCATCATCCCATGCCACCGCAAGAACATGAGCTCTTCATGTTTTAAGAAACCCTAACGCCACTACAAATGACGCAGGTGCATGAACTATTCATGCTTTAAGAAACCCTAACATCACTGAAAATCACATCTTTCCAGGGTTTTCAAAGGTTCCATACTGATGGCTACCCTAGTATGGCATTTATGTTAACAACCAACACATAAACGAATCCTTATACTGCAATTGTTGCCAAAATTATATCACATATGAATCTTTCTACCAAAATTGTGAACATATCACAAATAGTCACATATCTTTCATAACTGAATTATGGTTTAGCAAGTGGCTCTGATACCATAGTTAGGTTTCGATGGTAATCTCAGATCAAATACACAGCGTAAAAATTACAAAGAAATATCGAAACCTAGCCATGGATCCTTGCGAAAACCACAAATCGTGTTTAGGAGTTATACCTTGAAGATGGATATGTTGTCTCCAATTAATGTTGATCACAGCACTGAAAAGTTGCAGTGCCTCTACGGTATCTACACGAATGGATCAAATCAAGGTTTCCCTAATGCCGCGGTGCTAGCTGCAGGAAGGGATGTTCCTCACGATCTCTCTCTCTTACACAATTTCTGTGATAGCTAGGTTTTCTCATGTAACACTTTTCCATAGATACGTATCATATATATTGTTGCAGAAAATCAATCTTAAGAGGGTAATAAGTCTGTTGGACTCATAATCTGACCTGATTCGTGCGTGGGTCTTTGAACTTTAGTCAGCCCATTTAATCAAATTAAATGTCCAACCAATGTCAGGAGTACATGTCTTACTTTGATCCCCAATTAAAATCATCTTATGAATTTAAATCTCAATTTCCATTAATTGTAAGTGTGTGACCCTGTAAGTTCCCATTACGTTGACAATAATACTAAAATCATATTCTAGTATTACAAATAGAGAGCGGTATCTAGCAATACATCACTACTACTCAAGTATGGGAATGTCATTGATTAGACATAACCTATCCGTGACCAATGTTACCATGTAGTCTAGTCCTTTTCTCTAGATATCTTAATTGACCTCAAGGCATAGAGCGTGTCACTCTTGTATAGTTCAATCTTTGGTTTCTTAATGTCTTAGTAGACTTACTAAAGTAACTCATATTGACTCATTTGAGTATGGCCATACATTTGCAGTCTCACTCAATCAAGGTGCCCATAGATATCGATCCTGTTATGTAATGGAGACAAATCCTATCTAAGTCACTCACATCTCTCTACATGATTTGTAGTACATCCAATGGTCGACTTTATAATCACCTTATTACAGGCAATGTTTGACGATATTAAAACATATAACTTCTCATGTAGGGAACCGTAGTGACTTCAAGTCAAAAGACTACATACACCATGGTCACTGTGAGAACCGCTTATGACACTCATGTAATGTCCATACAACGTTCTCATGGTGGGTCAGTTAGTACATTATTACTCTAATATGTATCCATGTGAAGACGTGATATCTCATATCCATGATCCGTGAGATATGGTCATCAGTCTACGCACATACTAGTCTCTATGCATTATTGTTGTCATAATTCACAATAATACTTGACTAGGGACATTTAAGAATAGTTTTCTTATTACAACCAATAGGATCTCACAATCAAGTCACGCACTTGATATCCCATGGTATTGAACATACAATTCCAAGGACTTTATTTTGTTCATTCAATCACAATAAACAACACAATAAATGAAATGCCTCATATATGAAATAAATATCATGGTACAATGTAAACTAGTAATAATACACAACTAGTCTCTAGAGCATACACCAACTAAAATAAATGAGATCAATATCTCATATTGACTCATTTGAGCACGACCATACATTTTGCAGTCTCACTCAATCAAGGGGTCCGTAGATATTGCTCATATTATGTAAGAGGGACAAATCCTATCTAAGTCACTCGCATCCTTCCGCATAATTTATATATATCCAGTAGTCGAATCACCTTATTACAAGTAGCGTTTGATGGCATTAAAACATACAACTTCTCATGTAGAGAACCGTAGTGACTTGAAGTCAAACAATTACGTACATCATGGTTACTGTGAGAACCGCTTATGATACTCACGTAACGATCCATGCAGCGTTCTCATGGTGGGTCAGTTTAGTACATTATTACTCTAATATGTACCAATGTGAAGACTTGATATCTCATATCCATGACCGTGAGAATGGTCTTCAGTCTACGCACATACTTATCTCTATGTATTACTGTTGTCCTAATTCACAATAATACTTGATTAGGGACATTTAAGAATAGTGTTCTAATTTCAGCCAATAGGATCTCACAATCAAGTCACTAAGGACTTCATTATGTTCATTTAATTCACAATAAATAGCACATTAAATGAAATGTCTAAATATGAAATAAATATCATGATACAATGTAAACTAGTAATGTCAATACATGGCCTCTAGGGCATACACCAACAATCACCCACTTGCACTAGAGCCGATCAGACATACAGCTAATGTCAATAGAATCTCCCACTTGCACTAAAGCTAATCAGACATAATGCTAATGTCAAAAGATCTAGTGTGACCCTCATGCTTTTGCTGTGCAGGAGACTTTTTCAGTGGGTCAGTGATGTTATCATCTGTCGGTACTCTGCATATCTTCACATCTCCTCTATCGATGATCTCTCGAATGAGATGGAAGCACCTAATTATATGCTTGGATTGCTAGTGAGATCTAGGCTCCTTAGCTTGTGCAGTAGCCCCATTATTATCACAATAGAGGTCCACAGAGTCCATAATGCTAGGAACTATGTCAAGTTCGGTGATGAAATTTCTTATCCAAATGGCCTTCTTTGTTGCATTGGAGGTAGAAATATACTCAGCCTCTGTGGTAGAATCGGCTACTATCTCTTGCTTCAAACTCTTGCAGCTCACCGCTCCACCATTTAGGAAAAATACAAAACATGATTGCGATTTGGATTCATCCTTATCGGACTGGAAGCTAGTGTCAGTATAACCCTTTACAACAAGCACTTCCTTGGTTCCATATACTAAGAACGAATCCTTAGTCTTTCTTAAGTACTTAAGGATGTTCTTGATAGCAGTCCAGTGACTCTCACCGGCATCTGACTAGTACCTGCTCGTCATGCTCACGGCATATGAGATATCTGGACGAGTACATAACATGACATACATGATAAATCTAATTACAAATGTATATGGAATATTAATCTTGCAGTCCCTCTCATCTTGAGTTGTAGGATATTGAGCCTTAGACAGACTTACACCATGCGACATAGGCAGAAATTCCCTTTTGGACTCTTGAATATTGAAACATTTCCATACTTTGTCTATGTATATATTCTGACTCAGGCCAAACAATCTTCTTGATCTATCTCTGTAGATCTTAATGCCTAATACATAGGTAGCTTCACCCTAGTCCTTCATGGGAAATGCCAAGTCTTTACAGACTGTAAGGTAGGGGTGTCATTTCTGATGAGTAGTATGTCATCTACATACAACACCAGAAAGACAATTTTGCTCCCACTAACCTTCTTGTAGACACAATGTTCATCTTCATTCTTGATGAAACCAACTCTTTGATTGCATCTTCGAAGCGAAGATTCCAGCTTCTAAAAGGACTAGCTTTAGTCCATAAATGGATCGTTGCAGCTTACACACCTTTCCAGCATCCTTTAGAGTGACAAAATTTCATAGGCTGTGTCATGTACACATCCTTGAGAAGATTTCTATTTGGAAAATCAGTTTTGACATTCATCTGTCAGATTTCATAATCATGATATGTTGTAATAGCAAGCATGATCCGAATGGATTTAAGCATAACAACTGGAAAAAAAGTCTCATCATAGTCTACACCATGAACTTGCTTAAAACTTTTAGTCACCAGCCGCTCCTTAAAGGTTTGCACATTACCATCCATGTCAGTTTTCTTTTTGAAAACTCATTTGCACCCAATATGTTTTACCTCTTCAGGTGAGTCTATCAGGGTCCATACTTGGTTGGCATACATGGATTCCATCTCAGTTTTCATGGCTTCAAGACATTTCTCAGAGTTTAAGCCTTTTATAGCTTCCTCATGTCGTAGGCTTAGCTTGATCCATGAGCAATACATCACCATGTTGAGTCACGAGAAATCCATCTCTCTCGGGTTGATGAGGTATCCTACTAGACTTACGTAGGCCAAGTGCTACTTGAGCAGGTTGTTGTTCCACAACGATTTGTGGAGCCTGCTCCATTTCCACCATTGGTTCGTTGCTACTTTGTAAAGTTTGAATTTCTTCAAGTTCTATCATTCTCTCACTGGTTCTCTTGGACACGAATTATCTCTTTAGGAACATAGCAGTCCGTGCGACAAACACTTTGCCTTCAGTGGGATTATAGAAATAGTATTCCTTGATTTCCTTGGGATATCCTACAAAAAAGCAATTATCAGTTTTAGGACCAAGTTTATCAGATACTTGGTGTCTTACAGTTTTGGATACACTAGGATGCCTCCCAGTCCATATCTCATATGTTGTCTCTTGAACTGTTTTAGATGGAACACGGTTAAGTGTGACAGCAGCTGTTAATACAGCACATCCATAGAAGGAGCTTGGAAGATCTGCATGACTCATCATAGATCGGATCATGTCTAACAAGGTCCGGTTCATCCTCTCAGAGACATCATTTCATTGCGGTGTTCCAGGGGAGTGAGTTGAGATATTATCCTGCACTCCTTTAGATGGTCATCAAAATCTTGGCTTAAGTACTCACCACCTCGATATGATCAAAGTGCTTTAATAGTTTTACCAAGTTGGTCTTGTACCTCATTCTTGAATTCTTTTGAACTTTTCAAATGACTCTGATTTGTGATTCACCAGATACACAAACCCATATGTACTGAAATTATCAGTAAATGCAATGAAGTACTGAAATCCTCCTCTAGACAATGTTTTGAAAGGTCCGCAGACATCACTATGTATGAGACCTAAAAGATCACTAGCCCTTTCACCTTTTCTAGTGAATGGAACTTTTATCATCTTGCCCAACAAACAAGGTTCACATATTTCATATGATTCAAAATAAAAAATGAGTCCAAGAGTCTGTTCTTATGGAGATTGGATATGGGGCTCTCATTTATGTGACCCAAACGACAATGTTATTGGTCAGTTAGGCTTGTATCATTTTATTTGGACCACTTAGTATTTATATTATAAACGAGCATTTCGAGGCCGAGAATATAAAGTCCATTACTCAATTGTGCACTATCAAAACAGATATAATTCAAATAAATAAAACAACTTTTGTCCTTTATTATAAATGAAAAATCCTTTTAGTCCAAATAAGAAATAGAAATAATATTCCTACTAATAGCAGGCACAAAATTACAGTTCTCTAACTCAATGATAAGCCCAATTGACAATGATAAATGACAAGTTCCTACAGCTAAAGCAGCAACTTTTGCTCCATTTTTAACTCGTGCATCAACTTTGCCCTTAGCCAGTGGCCTACTCCTTTTGAGATCCTACACATTTACACAAATGTGAGATCCACATCCAGTATCTAATACCCAAGATGCAGAAGTAGTTAAATTGACTTCTATAACAAAAATACTTGTTGCGGAAGTCTCACTTCCTTTTTTCTTCTTAAGCTCCTCTACTTACTTATGGTAATTCCTCTTCCAATGTCCGGTCTCATCACAGTGGAAGTATGTGCCCTCCTTGGCAACCCCACCCTTGGGTTTCAAGGTAGAAGTGTTGGGCTTGAAATTGCCCATGTCCTTTCCCTTGCCCTTGGGTTTCTTAACCTGCTTTTTATCCTTGCACTTACCTTTGGCCTGTTAGACCATCATAATGGTCTTTCCCATATTAATATTCTACTAAGCAATTCTCAACATACTTAGCAGTTCTAGCAGAGATTTGTCAATTTCATTCATGTTGTAGTTCATGACGAACTGACTATAACTTTCCGGCACTGATTGCAGGACCAAGTCAGTGGCCAACTCTTGACCTAATAGGAAACCAAGCCTTTCAAGGTTCTCTATGTACCCAATCATGTTGAGCACATGAGTTCTCTCACGGTTTCCTTCTGCCAATTTGTACTAAAACAATGCCTCTGAGACTTCAAATCTCTCATGCCTAGCCTGCTCTTGATAGAGCCTCTTGAGGTGTACGATCATATCGTAGGCAGCTATGTTCTCATGTTGGTTCTGAAGCTTAGAATTCATGGTGGCTATCATGAGACAACCAACATCCAAGGCGTCATCTTGATGCTTCTTATGAGCATCTTTTTCGGTGCGAGGGGCACTTGTAGCAGGTGGCTCAGGAATAGACTGCTTTAGAACATACAACTTTTTCTCATGCCTAAGGACTATCCTCAGATTTTTGTACAATTCTAGAAAATGTATCGCAGACAGTTTATCTTTATTAAGGACAGATCGCAATGATAGGTTATTTGATGTTGTTGATGCCATGGTAATCTATCAATAGAAATATGTGAAGTAAATATCATTTCATTTAATTATTAAATAGAAATATGCAAAGTATGTATCATGGCATTGAAATATTTAATAAATTCTATTATTAAATACACATCCTACTATTATTATTCAAATCAATGACCGTCATCATTGACTCGGAAAATCCCAACGTAAGATTTTCTAGTAGCCCAAGATCCATATTTCACCTAATTCTGAGTCAGCTTTGACTGATCACCCAAAATTCAGTTATTTGGGGAGGAAACATTTCCCAATTACATCGTATGCAACTCTTGGATAGTTGAGTGAATAACACTTATTCTAATCTATCTCATAGACTAAAGCCCAACTCTATGCCTCTAAACTTTCAATCCTATTTAAATAGCCTCAATAAGTCAGACCCAATGCTTGACAATAGAATATTACTTTTATCCCATCACGTCTCACTAGGATAGATAAAGCCACACTGCTTTGGTAGACCTACAGTTAATCGGTCATAACCTAAATGAGTGCCAAGCATTGGCACATCTTATTGCGACTTAATATTTACTTTGAGGGATTTTGTTATTTTAATAATTGATCTCACCATTTATCATCCATTAGCATACAACTAAAACACTATATCTCATACAAAATTAAAAACATAAAGTATATGTGATATGGTTGTGGTCCTAACACACTGATTCTCCCAAGCCAATGAGAGTATCAAAAACTGAACGAAGGGATTAAACAATCTTCTCCAAGCAGCTTCCCAATCTTGTCATTGTAAGGTTGCCAATTCCTTGTCTCCTCAATGAGATTACATTTACATATAAAGAAAGAATGTACAATCGGAGTGTAGAGAGAAAGGATTACATTGAGAATGTAGAGAGAAATGCACGACACGCAGACCGTCAAAATACCAAAATATAAATAATACATCAGAGAACATATACCATGCATCACAGAACTAAACCATGCACCACAGAACTAAGGCCACAACCACGCACCACACATCACATAATTACATAATAAAAAAAGAATATGTTTCTATGATTTCATTTAATTTATTTAAAAAGGATTGATTTTCGGGGAATCAATATTGCCCTATGCAGAGTTGGCATGGGGGTCCCACTGCCCGGTCTGCGGGCGGAGGTTAAGGGCAGGCCGCCCCTTGTGGGGTGCGGGGCAGCACCCCAGAGAAAAAAATTTCCTCATCACTCCTTGCCACCCCAGAGCATGAACTCTTCATATTTTAAGAAACCCTAATGCCACTACAAACGACACAGGTGCATGAACTCCTTATGCTTTAAGAAACACTAACGTCACTGCAAATCATATCTTACAGCTCCAGGGTTCTTAATGGTTCCGAACCGAGGGCTACCCTGGTATGATATCTATGTTAACAACCAACACATAAACGAATCTTTATATTTCAACTGTTGCAAAAATTATATCACATATGAATCTTTCTTCCAAAAATGTGAACTTATCATGAATAATCACAAATCATACATAACTGAATTATGGTTTCGCAAGTGGTTCTGATACCACTGTTAGGTATCGAATGCAATCACAGATTAAATACACAGCAGAAAAATTACAAAAATATCGAAACCTAGCAATGAATTCATGTGAAAACCATAAATCATGTTCAGGAGTTATACCTTAAAGATGGATCTGTTGTCTCCACAGTATGCTGATCATAACACTGCAATATTGTGGTGCCTCTATGGTATCCACACGAATGGAACAAAAAATGGCTCTCCCTCACAACGCGGTGCTATCTGCAGGAAGATGATGTTCTTCCTCACGATCTCTCTCTCTCTCTCACTTTCTGTGACGGCTAGGAATTTTTTCACATGTGTATTTTTCACATATACATATAATATATGTAGGTGCTGAAAACCAACTATAAGAGAGTAATCAGGTTGTTGAGCTCACAATCTGACCTGGGTCAGATTTGTGTGTGGACCTTTGAACTTTAGTCAACTTATTTAATCTAATTAAATGTCCAACCAATGTTAGGAGTCCAAGTCTTACTTGGGTCCCTAATTAAATTCATCTTATGAATTTAAATCTCAATTTCGATTGATTCTAAGTGTGTGACCCTGTAGGTTCCTATTACGTTGACAGCAATACTAAAATTATATTCGAGTATTACAAACAGTGAATGGTATCTAGCAATACATCACTGGTACTCAAGTAACAAGAATGTCAGTAATTTGATATAACATATCCATGACCAATGTTACCATGTAGTCTAGTCCCTTTAGCCAGATATCTTAATTGACCACAAGACATAGAACCTGTCACCCTTGTATAGTTCAATCTTTGATTTCTTGATTTCCGAGTAGACTTACTAAAACAAATGAGATCAATATCTCATATTGACTCATTTAAGCATGACCATACATTTTACAGTCTCACTCAATCAAGGGACCCATAGATATTGCTCATGTTATGTAAGAGAGACAAATTAAGTCATTCACAACCCTCCACAAGATTTGTAGTATATCAAATAGTCGACTTTATAATCACCTTATTACAACCAACGTTAGATGATATTAAAATATATAACTTCTCATGTGGAAAACCGTAATGACTTCAAGTCAAAGGACTACGTACACCATGGTCACTGTGAGAATTGCTAATGACACTCACGTAACAATCCATGTAGCGTTCTCATGGTGGGTCAATCTAGTACATTATTACTTTAATATGTACCCATGTGAAGACTTGATATATCATATCCATACCCGTGAGAATGGTCATCAGTCTACACACACACTATTCTCTATGTATTATTGTTATTCTAATTCACAATAATTGGGACATTTAAGAACAGTGTTCTGATTTCAGCCAATAGGATCTCACAATCAAGTCATGCACTTGATATCCCATGACATTGAACTTACTATTCTAAGGACTTCATTATGTTAATTTTAATTCACTATAAATAACACAATAAATGAAACGCCTAAACATGAAATAAATGTCATGATACAATGTAAACTAGTAATGTCAATACACAACTGGTCTCTAGGGCATACACCAACAAATAAAAATCTATATATCTATTGCGGATATTCGTATCAGAATCCATTTTTTTAAGGGATATCCGTATCCGTATACGCATCCGATTTTTTTGAATTTGGATATCCGAACTGTGTCCATATCCGTCCAAATACGAATTATTCATATCCGTATCCGCAAAAATTTCGGATTCGGATATGGATCGGATCGAATATACCCTAAAGAAAGAAAACTGATATTGCTAGGAATAGAATTAAATCGGGACCGTTCAAGTCGAGCACAGATTTTAAAGCCCTCAAGGGTAAAACGGTAATTTTACCTACAAACGGATCCAAAATGGGAACTGAGTCTTTCTGCAAAGTCTAGTAACCCAAAAACGGATCTGTCTAATTGGGTATGGGCAGCAACCCATTTCAGACCAGCCCAGATATTTAAAGAGTAATTCAAATTCGTGATTATCTTTAAGAGGCGGTTTAAACCGCCTCTCTTATCATGAAACGAGTTTAAACTCTACATCTTATCCAAAAATACAGGGACATAGAGATAAATGATTATCTCTAAACTGTCTCTAAAGGTGACTATGAATACCTCTCTCCCCCCATCATAACGTGGTAATCAATATTTTTCCACAAAATGCGCTCTTTCATAATCTTCCTGATTACTGACTTTAGCATCGGAGGGTTCGTCACCAGGATCCATCCCGATATATCGAACCTTTTGTAGGTTAACGGCAATAGTGAGAAACAGTCAAACGCTGGCCAAAAGTCAACAGGTTTGCCTTATTTGTTTCCAAAAGAATCCACAAATTCATTTGTTTGCCCCCACACCAAAATCAGCAGCAACAGATTTGTAATGCCCCGAGCCCGGCTCAGCTGTGCACACGGCTACGTGAGCACGCATACGAAAGAACGGACACAAAACTCTAGCTATGCCTACCATAGGCACCATCAAAAGGGTGGTTAACCATTGGGTACCCTTTATCATTTGGCTTTTACTATATATACTCACACTCTCCAAACTCCCCAACGATGTGGGACTAAGTCCCAAACACCACACCCACGCCACGTCACCTTTTTCCCCAAGCATGCAGCCACCTTTTTTCATTCCCATTTAATGCTACATATTTGCCTATGCCCCATAGTTCTCATCCTATAGGCTCCAATAGAAATCCATTTAATCTCAAGCCCATAGGAACTCTATAGGCCAACAACCAACCACTCATCTTATATATTATTTATTATATATATATATTTATAGGGAAAGCTTCGGTTGTGCACTCCTCTAGTGCACACGGCATGTGCACTAGGCCTTCGGGCGTTCATATCGACGATCCGAACCGTTCACATTGATTTACACATCTAAATTAGTCTAAATATGTAAAATCAAATCATTTGAAATTCATTTGCCCATCCATCATGTGACTATAAAAAACAATGATTTTCAACCATACAATTTTGTAACACTTCAATGGATGGGTAAATGAATTTCAAATGATTTGATTTTACATATTTTGACTAATTTAGATGTGTAGATCAATGTGAACCGTTCAGATCGTCTATATGAATGCCCGAAGGCCTAGTGCACACGCCGTGTGCACTAGAGGTAGTGCACACGCCGTGTGCACTAGAGGTAGTGCACAACCGAAGCTTTCCCTATATATATATATATATATATATATATATATATATATATATATATATATATATATATATATATATATATGGGTTAAAGGGATATGAGTAACTTGCTCATTTAGTAAATGAGCAATTGATTATGTGGCATGTATGTGATACATTGGACAACTAACCCTTTAAGGATTTTCCAATCACATGTTTGCCACATCATCAATTGCTAATTTACTAAATGAGCAAGTTGCTCATACCCCTTTTTCCCTATATATACACCCACTTAAGTATGGGGTGTTACAAGATTGGCGCCGTTTATGGAAAACGATAAAGCAATCCCGTCACATATCACCAGTAAAGGCAGTTTCCGAGTCATGCCTCTTAAAGGAAAAGGGAAGGCAGCGGCATCCAGCCGCAGAGCCACTACTCTTCCTCTTCCTCCACAACCCAAGATCTTCCTCTTCAACTCGACCAGCAAGTTCAGCAACCGCAGCCTGAACAACCTCCTCCCAGGTCCAGGGGCTGCACCGGGGGGCTCCCGTCGGAGCTGTCAGGGACAACACTCCTACCATGACCGCATCTCAGTCCACAACCCTTCAACCGACTCTATGCATTCTCAAAGCCCTCTTGGACAGGATCTCCGTCAAGTGACCGTCAATCGACAGTACGGGGTCGACCTCCGAACCCGCTTGAACGAAAGACATGCCCTTGAAGAAGTCCCTCAACCCGAGCTCCAAAGGGCTCCAGAGGCCGATCGCCCCACAGACCAAGGCCTAGAAGAACCCCTTCCCCAAGGAGGCGAAGAAAGTCCCCTCCACGTCGCCGGTGGAGAAGCTAGACTCCAATAAGCCGAGCAGCACCCAGGGACCGTCGGGCTGAAGGAGCACCAGTCACTCAAGTCGAGTTCCAGAACTTCAAGTACGATATCTTGCGAGCTCTTAATGTCGCCACAAGTTAGGAATGACGTGCTCCTAGCCATCCCCATGCCCCGAGTCATGACCAATGCATGCCTAGCCCCCATCGTACTGCCACTCATGAAGGAGAATCCTGAGGGTCGACAGGATCCAACCATAGGGATGACTCTGTCCACTGCCGTCTCAATGAGAAGGAAAGGCGCCTCAACAGGCTCAACCAAGAAAAAAAGTAGCGGGCGAGGAATTTCTACCCAAGCAGGCCTCCATTCTCCAGAACCATCATGGAAGCCCCGATCCCAGAAAACTTCAAGCCTCCTCACTTTGAGTCTTACAATGGGGAGTCAGACCCCGCTGACCACATCGAGAGTTTCAAAACTCTCATGATGATTCACCAAGCTTTAGATGTGCTTCTTTGCAAAACCTTCCCAGCCACGTTGAAAGGACCCACAAGAGAATGGCACTCTCGACAGACCCTTGCCTCCATCTTCTCCTTCGAACAGTTCGAGGAGCTCTTCCTTACCCATTTTGTGAATAGCCACCGGACCGAGAAGACAAGCACATCTTTATGGGCACCCAGTCAAAGAAAAGGCGAGGGCTTAAGAGACTATGTCAAGCGCTTTACCACCGAGGCTCGGTCTATCGCCTCCATTGATCAGTCGGTGGCCTATGCTGCATTCCGTGTAACACCCCAATTTTTTTTTTTGAAAACTAAGCCTCCAAATTCAATTCTTTCAATTTCTATATCACTTTAAACATAAAATAAAATAGTTATATTCCAAATAAAATTTTGGCAGAGTCTCCCCTGAAATTTCTGCCCCAAAATACAAAATGCTTACGGAATTCTGCTCTAAATTCCGTAGCTCACAACACAGGCAATATAATCATGGGCTCCCTAGGCCAAAATGAGTAGAATCACACAGGCAATATAAATATCATGCTCTGGGGGCCAAATTCATAACAAAATATCAAATATTAAATAAAAACCATAAATTCCTTTGAAAACGTGTAAGATTTTTGTAAAGATTTAGGAAAACCATTTTAAAAGTCAACCACAGAACCCAATACTCCACAACGAGGTGGGTACGGGCTTTCTTACCTCATCACAACACTATACACCTATACTATTACCATAATACAAAATAATACATCAATTATTCACCTTTGTACATATATTAAATATATAAATAATCTATCCTCTCAACGAAATATAATTCCTAATTCTAGAACTACCTCGCCATGCTGCTAGCAACCTGCAGGAGAGTTAGGGTTGTCCACTCTCAGTGAGGCACCCCCCTAACCCCCAGAAAACATCAGGGGTTAGCCATTTCTGGTGTGAGTATAATCATTAATCTAATAAATGAATTAAATTGTATAAAGAAAATAATTTAAACTTACAAACATCAAGTTAAGAAGATACACCCTGAAATCTGAACATAAAAACATCATCGATACGATTTTATATCAATTTACTCTTCGAATCTGCATCCAACGATGTAATTACCCATAACTCCACACATTTCACTATATGCTTCACCTCAACCTCATGTATATATATATATATATATATATATATATATATATATATATATATATATATCCTTATTTTACATTCGCATAATACGAATTCACATACGATCCATTCCTTTTCAATTTAAATTCTCTAACCCGAATATTCATTCTTCCACAATTATCGTCATAATAGCATTTTACTATTTATATGAATATAACTACATGATGATATTACTCCTTTCATTAATAACCATTTATGAATACAGACTCACAACACAACATACTCTCTTTAATAACCATTTTCATAACCAATCTCATAATACGGGTATTTATTTTATTATGTTATAACAAGAATCACCTCTTACATTTATGCTTCTATTCTCATAATACCACATTCATTCATGTGTTATGACGCAATTAAAACATCTCATTGCCCATTGCAAAGAACTCACATTTCATCACATCACTAATTAGAATGCTTTATACTCATTGCATCAAAACCATGTTTTATAGTTCATTCTCATCTCATTATTTCATTTAGTTACTACTCAATCGAATTGAGAATTAAACTTATTTTCATTTTCACTTATTTCTCAATTTATCCTTAATTTCACTTACATTCTCATCAATTTATACTCCATATCCCAAACATAGTTTGGGCAATAATATATCATACCCCAAAGCCGATAGCTTGGGTAATAATCACCGCACCCCAAACACAGTCTAGGTAATATCACATCACATCTCAAGCCGATAGCTTAGTTATCAATTCACTTCATTTACTATTCATCTTCACTTTATTTAATTCTTCATTTCCATTAATCATTACCACTATCATGCCCACTCACCCTGCGAATTATGCCAAGGCAGGTAGTTCCCACCATTTCCACAGAAATAGCGGGCAGGTAGTTCCTTGACACAATTCCAAGGTGTAACAACTCATACCATACTGTATTTTACTTTAATAATCATTTACATAATATAGTTACTTCATACTATTCATATTAACACATGTCTCTTTTACTATTTCATTTTAAATTAACCACATACTGCAATTACCATTTCTTTTCATACACAACTCATAACTCATATCTCTTCATATTCATTTATTCACAACCACTTTCTCTCACATTCACATTTCACTTTCCACTTTCTTTACTCTCACACTTTTATTTACACTTAGTTATTTTATTAGTTTGTCGACCAGTGAGCCACAATATCCCAATATACTGAAAGCCGACAGCCCAGTAAAACACGCGGACCGATGCTCACACAGAGTCTTACTCGTCCGAGGCTACGTCTTCCTTCCAGCCTATGCCAGCGAGGGAACACCGCACCCCAGATAAACTGGGTACTTCCTCGCGACGTCTGTCATCGAGGGAAAATACCGCACCCCAGGTAAACTGGGTACTTCCTCGCGACATCTGTCATCGAGGGAAAAACACCGCACCCCAGGTAAACTGGGTACTTCCTCCCAGCCGATAGCCAGAAGGAAAAAACACTGCACCCCAGGTAAACTGGGTACTTCCTCGCGACAGCTGTCAACGAGAGAAACCGGGCCTCAAGCCGATAGCTTGGGCGATAAAACTCCGCACCCCAGATAAACTGGGTACTTCCTCCCAGCTGAAGCCAGGAGGGAAAACACCGCACCCCAAGCCGGTCCTTAGGTATTAGGAGGTCTATCCCAAACCCCCAGGATTGCTGTAGGTACTGATCAACAAAGTCATCTGTTATTAGCATTAATCATTACATCTTTTCAGCTTACTTTATCGACACAAGCATTTCATTTTTAAATTCAATAATTGCCACGACCTTGACTTTAATCACGTGAATAAATAACACATTTTATAAGCACATACCATCTTATCTTTTATCTTACCATTTAACGCATATCCGGTGTCCACGATATTAATTATCATCTCAGTATATCACATATATACATACACCAAGTCATTTAACATATAAACCATCATGTCATATTATTGCATATCATGAATGCACCATGTTATTTATTTTGCCACAACATCACACTTTATGAATACCATGCTATTTACTACTTCATTGAATCACATATAGACATACACCAAGTTGTATCATTAATAAAAGAATTACATGATGTTATTCCATATCATAAAAGTATCAAAATGTATGCTTCATCACCTTATAATATCATACTATTACCCATTAATTTATTTTGAACATAATTAGGATATAAACATATACTTTATCACATCACCGGTCATTATCGTCTATATATATATCACCACATACATCACATTTGTAGGTTTCCAAGAGAAATGACCACAATCACTAATTTCGTCTAATTACATCTTATAATAGCCATCCATATCATGCTAGCCTATACACAAGGCTCCACATATACCAGATCATCTATATCGGCTTATTCACCCCAAAAACATGCACAAAACATGTACGGGATAAATATATGCATAAACTGTTTAATATATTTAGCTTTTATACTTCAACACATCACATTAACCCATAACATAGATTTTATATACTTAATATCGTTAATTTCATCAAATATCTCAAAAACTCAATTTCGGACCCTTAAAAATCCGTATTTTCTTTCAAATTCAGTTTTTAGCATAACTTCTACAAAATACATCAAAAAGCCACGAAATTTGGCCACGACATAAAATATATATAAATGCAACATACTCACCTGACGGATCGAGCGAACAATGTCCCGCGTCCGCCCTGTAGCCAGTCGAAGTTCGACTTTTTCCACCTAAATAGGAAATTATAGGACCGATTAGCTTAAAACTCAAAACTCGACCTACGAACCTCCAAACTCGAATCCGTCTTCACCCACTCGTTACAAATGACCTAAGTAACCAAGCTACATCGACGGATTTCGAATTCGGGTCCCAATACAAATATTCCCTTATTGATCGGAGGCTTTCTAATAAGAAAAAAATTCATATTCTCTAATTTCTTTAATCCTCTTTTTCCTAATCTCACATATTAGGGTTAATAATAATAATGAGACTCAACTACACCTTCGAACCCATCAAATCCTCACCTAAATCTCGCTCGGGCATTTCATCGAACACCCGGCGTGCATTTTTCACCTGTAGTCTATTTCACTCAATTTAATTGAGCTTAAGACTATAAAAATCATCCTAAATTCATATTAATACTTTCATAATATTCTACACCCTCATATGCATTTTATACAATTATTAGGATCGAGTTTCCTACCCGATTTCATAAACCCTATAATCCGAGTTTATGCCAAAATCACCACTCCCCATTTTATTCTAATGGCTCACTACAATTTTTACTACCATACAAGAGATAATTCTCATATATATAACTCTATTTTTCAAATCCAAAATCCTAATTTATTAACAACCTATAAAATCTCTAGGAACTTACTAATTTCTTGCCTCTACTATTCCCTACCTCTTCTAATCTCCCCACCATAATATTCTTACTCAATAGAAATTAAACACACTTAATTTTATACAAATAAATAAAATAGGGTATACCTTTCTAGAGTTATTTCTCCAAATCAATGCTACCACGGTGTAGAGGACCCTTCAATTAGTCATCCCCCCAAAATAATTGAAAAGTTTTGGAGTATTTGGGTGGAATGGGGCGGAGAGAGAAAGAGCCGAAGGTGGGGGGCTTTGATCGGGAGAATGGATCGGGAAGGAAGAAGAAAGAAGGAAAGAAGGAAATGGGAAGGAAAAGAAAAAAAAGGAAATAATGGGGAAAGGGTTATTTTTGTAATAATAATAATAATAATAATAATAATAATAATAATATGGTATAATTACATATAAGCCCCCCCACCCAAATCCAAAATATTATAATTAAACCCCAACTCTTTTCTATAATCATACAAACAATACAAAACACATTAAAATTATCTTATAATAATCCCCCATAATGATAAAATAAAATAAACTATATCATCTCACACAAAATCTCAACTCTTAACTCTAATATAACAATAATACCAATCTACCACAAATATTCAATACCAGTATCGATATTAAAAATAAATAAAATAAGATATCACTTAAAGTAATTCTCACCCCTACAAAATATAAAAGCGAATATTTTCGGTATTTTAAAATCTGAGGTGTTACATTCTGGCACAACATTAACCACGCCGACTTGAAGGCATCTGTCGCTAAAAAGCCACCCCGGGACTTCTCGAAACTTCTGCTGAGGAGTGAGAAGTATATTCGGGCAGAAGAGGCCCTCCTCCCGCTTGATAGAAAAAGCCCCATGTCTGGGAACAAACGAAAGGGCACAGACGAAGAAGGTGCTAAGAAGATCCAAAAGGATAATGGTGGCCAGTTCCGCCATCCTCCTCGTTTTGAGAAGTTCACCCCTCTTAATACCAGTGTCTCAGCCATCCTAATAGAGGTCGAGAAAGAAGGGTTGCTCCAACCACCTCCGAAGATTAATACACCCGTTAAGAAGAGGAACAAGGGAAAATGGTGTCATTTTCATAGGGACCATGGCCACGACATAAATGATTGTCGGACCCTCAAAGATGAGAGCGAGGCCCTCATCCAGAGGGGGTAACTGGCCAAGTTCGTAAGGAAGGGCAGAGCAGACCCTCCGCCTCCCTGAGGGGCTAATAAGCAAACTGAGAGACCTGTTGAGACCCCTGACTCCGAAGCTGAGCTGTCTTACACCTCATTCATGGAGGCCCAATGGGGGAGAGTCGAACTCCTCCCGAAAAGCCTTCGTCCGTAAGGTAAAATCAGTGCAGAATCATCCTCCCCCCAAGGGCCATGGGGTTCCTGTCACCTTTTCATACAAGGATTTAGAAGGCATCTGAACGCCTCATTGTGATGCTCTTGTGATAAACCTCCATATGGCCAACTTCGAAGTGCGCCTAGTCCTGGTCGACAATGGCAGTTCTGTCAATATCCTTTTCCTAGAAGCCTTCCAGGGCCTCAAGTTGTCTAGAGACTACATCAAACCTACCGGCTATACTCTCCCAAGGATTCTTTGGGGTGCCAGTGACGATTGAGGGAGTTATAAATCTCAACGTAAATGCTGGAAAAACCCCGACCACCCGAACCAAACCAATGGACTTTATGGTTGTTGACGTAAAGGCCACTTACAATGTCATCCTGGGCCGACCCGGCATAGCCGCTCTTCAAGCCGTACCATCAGCCTACCATATGAAGATGAAATTCCCCACCATAGCCGCGGTGGGAGAGGTCAGAGGAAGCTAGGAGACTGCCCGAAAATGTTACATAACCTCGGTAGGAAGGTGAGTCCTCTCTCTTGAAGCCCTTGAGCTCCCCAAAGGGAGTAGCCAAGCAATCTTAGATCTGGTCGATGAATTGGAAAAAGTAGTCTTCTCAGAAGAAGATCCCACCAAGACACTCCAAATTAGTAATGTCCTTCCCCTTCCTGTCAAAGCTGACATTATCCGATGCATAAGGGAAAATTGCGACCTGTTCGCTTGGACTGCGACAGACATGCCTGGAATCTCAGAAGAACTTCACATGCATCACCTCAGTGTTGCTCCCAAAGCTAAACTTGTCCAGCAAAAATGTCGCAAGTTTGCACCAGAACGCCAGTAGGAAATCAAAGAAGAAGTAGAGAAACTCTTGAATGCTCGGTTCATACAGGAAGTTAACTATCCCGAGTGGCTATCCAACGTCGTGATGGTCAAAAAGGCCAAAAGGAGCTGGAAAATATGTATTGATTTCACTAATCTGAACAAAGCTTGTCCGAAAGATTCATTCCCGCTTCCTAGCAATGATACTTTGATTAATGCAACCTCCGATCGCGAGCTCTTGAGTTTCATGGGACGCCTTCTCTGGATATAACCAGATCAGGATGTTCCCCTCTGATGTTCCGAAGACTTCGTTCATAACAGACCGAGGCCTATATTGCTACCAGGACATGCCCTTCGGGCTAAAGAACATCGGTGCGACTTATCAGCGCATTGTCAACAAAGTCTTTAGATAACAGATCGAACGGAACATGGAGGTCTATGTAGAAGACATGTTGGTTAAAAGCATCAACAAGCTAAACCATGTGACTCACCTTCAGGAGGCCTTTGACGTATTGTAGAGTCACAACATAAGACTTAACCCAACTAAATGTGCCTTCGGTGTCTCATCTGGCAAATTCCTATGGTTCATGGTTAGCCAAAGAGGCATAGAAGCCAACCCGGAGAAGATCCAGGCCATTCTGAACGTGGCACCCCCTTCCAATGTCAAAAACGTACAAAGACTCACAGGACTCCTCGCGGTTATAGGGCGCTTCCTCTCCAAGTCAGGAGAAAAGTGTCTCCCATTTTTTAAGGCCCTTAGAGGAACGAAAGGCTTCGAATGGGGCAACAGCAGCATGAGTCCTTCGACCAACTCAAAGCCTATCTGGTCAATCTCCCACTCTTAAGCAAGCCAAAGCCTGGGGAAATCCTCTACATTTACCCGCCACCTCAGAATATACCCTCAGCGTCGTCCTAGTAAGAGAAGAAGATAATACGTAAAGGCCAATCTACTATGTGAGTAAGGTTCTCAGAGATGCCTAACTCCGTTACGCAAAGATAGAAAAGATGGCTTTTGCATTAGTCATGACTGCTCGAAAGCTCTGCCCTTACTTCCAATCTCACTCGGTGGTCATTCTTACCGACCAGCCACTTAAGCAAGTGCAACACAAGCCCGAATGTTCGGGGTGCCTTATGAAGTGGTCCATAGAGTTGAGCCAATATGATATCAGCTATCAGCCAAGAACCGCTATCAAGGCACAAGTCCTAGCAGAATTTATAGTAGAGAGCACTATCCCCGACCCCAACAAAGAGAGAGAGGAACCCACGTTCTGGATCATGTATGTTAATGGGTCTTTGTGCATTGACAGGAGCAGAGTGGGGGTTATCCTGACTAGCCCCAATGACTTCGTTCTTCAGTACTCGCTCACATCAATTTTCGAGCATCAAACAATGAGGTGGAATATGAGGCTCTCATAGCTGGTCTATGCCTGGCATGCAAGGCCAGTTCTTAGCGCATCAAAGTATTCACTGACTCACAACTTGTGGTAAACCATGTGTCGGGGGAGTATAAGGCAAGAGATGATCGCATGATCAAATATTTGGCCAAAGTCAAAGAGCTGCTAGCTACTTTCCAAGAAGCAGAATTCCAACAAATCCCCCAAGAGGAGAACGGGCAGGCAGATGCCCTCTCAAAGTTGGCTTCCGCTTCTCTCTAGGGGCTTGAACACACCGTTTTGATAGAAGTCCTTTTGAGACTTAGCATCGAGGAAGAAAGCCCCGAACTAATGGAGATACTACCCCTTGTACTCGGGGAGAATTGGATGAAGCCCCTGCTCAAGTTTCTCAAAGATGAAATCCTCCCACCAGACCCTAAAGAGGCTCGAAAAGTTAGAACTAGAGCCAAGCGATATACGCTCATCGAAGGGGTCTTGTACAGAGGCTCTTATACTCAAGTAGACGGCAGACCCTACTTGAGATGCCTCTCCCCCGAAGAGGCCCAATACGCTCTAAAGGAGGTCCATGAAGGAATAGGTGGTGCTCAATTGGGAGCAAGGCCCCTCGCCCACAAAATCCTAAATCATGGCTATTTCTGCCCACACTCCTCAGCGACGCCGAACAGCACGTTTGCCAATGCGCCCCCTGTCAAAAGTTCTCAACAATTCAGTGTTTATCACAAGCTCAGCTGTCTTCCTTATCCAGTTCGGTCCCTTTCATAATGTGGGGGATGGACTTGCTCGGGCCCTTCCATCCAGCGCCTGACTAGCTGAAGTTCCTTGTCGTTGCGATTGACTACTTCTCCAAATGGATTGAAGCTGAGCCTTTAGCAACATTCACTGAAAACAGAATCCAGCAGTTCTTTTGGAAGAACATCGTCCTCGGCCTAAAGAGGAGACTCGACAAGTCTACTAAGGGATTATGGGTCGAGCAACTCCCCAATGTGCTCTGGAGCTACCGCACTACTAAGATGACCCCAATAGGAGAATCTCCCTTCAACCTTACTTATGGCTCAGAAGCTGTCATCCCACTTGAAATTGGCCTACCCTCTCCCCGCTTGATTTCCTTCAGGGAAGAGCAAGATTCGAACCAACTTCGGGGCAACCTGGACCTCATCGATGAGATTCGAGAAAGATCCTCCATCCGTCAAAAGATCTATTGGCGCAGGATCGAGCAGTCCTATAACAAGAGAGGCCGCCCCACAAATCTCAAAGAAGGAGATATGGTTTTGAGACAACTATCAATTTCTTTCCCGAGCAAGAAAGGGAAACTATCTCCTTATTTGAAAGGGCCGTACAGGATCTCCAAAGTTGTTCGCCCTGGCGCTTATCAACTTGAAGACCCGGATGGCAAGAGAGTACCAAGAATATGGAATGCAGAACACTTGTTGAAGTAATAAGAGGGTGTTCAAACACTGCTCTAAGCAACTTCTACCTAAAGCATTTCTAAGTTTGTTTTGAATCTTATTTCTTAGTTGATTTTCTCAAATGTAATAAAGGCTTGCAACTCAGAAGCAACCACTTAGTTCTCTTTAATAAAAGCAATTTACTTCTCAGAAAACCTATTATCTAAATGTTCTGGTTGTCTTACCCCAAAGCGTAGACTCTAAGTATGAAAACTCTCTTAAACGACAAGTTCGGAGTCCAACACTTGATTCGACGCCACTTTAGCTGCTTGCGAACAAGCAGGTGCGAGTAGCTCACAAAATTTCTCCCACAACTGTTGAAACTCTCTCAAACAAAAAATTTGGAGTCCAACACTTGGTTCGATGCCACTTTAGCTGCTTGCGAACAAGTAAGTGCGAAGTAGCTCACCATTCGAAATTGCTCCCACAACTGTTGAAACTCTCTCAAATGACAAGTTCGGAGTCCAACACTTTGTTCGATGCCACTTTATCCGCTTGCGAACGAGCAAGTGCGAAGAAGCTCACCATTCGAAATTGCTCCCACAACTGTTGAAACTCTCCCGAACACAAGTGTTAGCAAACACTTAGACAAACGACAAACTCTTAAGCCAAAAAACACTGTTTGTTCCATAAAAAAGGAATAATTACAAGTGTTATTAGGCGAAAGAGGCTCGTTACAAAGACCAAAGGATGCAATTAACAAAAATATTGCTCGAATACTACAAATATCTTATTCTGCTAAAATTGGGGGTAGAAGTCTTATTCAAGATCAAAACCTCTACAAAACTAAAAAGTGCGATTCTAACTCTTCCTAGGAAGTGGGACACTCCTATTGAGCGATACCCGAGGACGACAAGCACTATGTTGCTCCCTCGTTGTCTCCGAAGAAATCTCTAAGCCAGCAAGATGAGTCACACCGTCAGGACCCGCGGGCTAGTGGCCCCTCCAACCGATGCCCCGCTAGATGAACCGGCCATGCCACTTTGAGCATCTCCAGGGTTCCGCAGAGGCATGCGTAGAGCCAACTCATGGAACGATCTCCCCTGGGCGTACTCCCCACAGGGGCAATAGGTGCTCCTGACATTGCTACCTTCGGAGAGTCGTCTTAAACGAAGATTCTCCACCTCTAACTTTACGAGCCTCTCTCTGAGGGAGTCGTCTGTCACTTTAAGCTTCAAACGAGGTACCTCGCTCGTGCTCCCCACTTTTGAGAACTCAGAGATGGTCCTCTACAGATGAGCCGCTTCTAAACTCTTCTCCAGCACCACGTTCTTTAGCTCGTTCCTCTTCGACCTCGCTTCAAACAAAAAGTTCTTTAGCTTGCCCCTCTCGGTTGTCACCGCGAATAAAGAGTGTCAGAGGAATTTTAGTCTCGAAGCTTTGTCGGCAGCCATAAAGGGGCCGACCTCCCCACCCTCCGGGGGTACTTCTTGGAGAGTATTCTCAAGGCACTTCACTTCGATGTTTCGGCGAGCAAAGACCAACCTCAAATGACAAAGCTCCAACTCCGTTTTGGAGAGCCTCTCCCGAGATTGAGCAAACCCCAGCTTAGCAATGCGAAGCTGGGTGCGAAGATGCGACATCTCACTACCTTGGGCAAGTTAACCAAAGAGAGAAGCGTAAATCACTCTAAAGTCTAAGCAGAGCTACAAAATGGTTCTAAGTTCAATAAGAGCTACAAGATAGTTGTAAATTTGAATAAGAACTACAAGATAGTTCTATATTTGAATAAAAGCCACAAGAAAGTTTTAAGTCGTATTGCCACACAAGAGCACTTTATCACTAAAGTAAAGATACAAAAGCGGTGGCTAGTCTACTATAAGGTATCAATACAAGAGCATTCAAAAGAAAAGAAGAAGACAAAACTAAAAAACGTGGCGTAGATACAAAAGTGGTCAAGGGACCACCTCGGTAGACGTCTCTAGGGGAAGTGCAACCTTGCAATTGTCTCCCTTAATCGCCTCCGGTACCTCCACCATAGCCAACTGAGGGTCCGCGACGATGTCCTCCACCTCTTCCTCCTTTTCTTCTTCTTCTTCACACACCTCTTCGGCTACTGGAGCAGTTTTGCCTTCAAGGAGGACGTACAGGCTATACCTCGAACCGTCAAAGCCTAAAACGTGCACCTCTACGTGCTTGAGCGCCCTAGCATAGGACTGCTCCATGTTCGAGCGGAAGTGCAACTTCGCTTCCACCTTTACCGCCTCCGCAGCTGCTTCCACTGTCACCTCCTTCTCCTTCGCTGCATCTTCAGTGGCCTTCGCAGCCATCTTTCTCTCCTTATCGACCCCCTCCCTCTCCTTGTCCGCCCTCTCTTTCTCCAGGGTGATCTATTCGTTCACCTTCGCCAGGGAGACCTCGAGGAGAGTGACCTAAGCCGCCTGAGACTCAGACAAGCGCTTCTCCGCCTCAAACATCTTCACAGCTTTATCTCGCTCCGACTGATCTCTATCGCTCGCCGCCTTGAGCTCCTTCTCCTGCTCGGGGAACTGCCCCATCACATGACTGAAGTGGCAGGTGATCTACGAAGACAAAAATAAGAAAAATTTTCTAAAGTATGAAAATCATGAGGAAAATTTCTCATTCATAAAGAACGAGGCTTCACTTACCGACATGGTCGCCCTGGCTATCTCGAGGGCATCGTCACCGGCCGTTCCTGCCATCATCGCAACATGATCCTTGGGGTCGGGAAGTGCCGTATCGCTTGCATGCAGCTGGCGGAGTCCCTGAGGAAACGTCGTGCTTCATCACAAGCCAGTCTGGGACGAAGAGCTTCTTATGCTTCTCGGTGAGAATCGCCTCTGCTGCAGCTATAAGAGGCGGGGCTTCGAGCGCCAGTGTGGACCCGAGGGTGAATCCTCCGACGGACGGAGAAGGAGAGACAAACGGAGCAGGAGGGGCAACTTCTAAGCTAATTATCGGAGCCGTAACCATTGAAGCCTTCGCGGCTTTGGCAGACGACGGCCCCGAGGTCGTCCTCTTCCTCTTTCTCCCATCAGGGGCCTTGTTGCCTACTCCCACTTGGTCGAACAACATCGCTCTGAAGTCCATGTCCGAGGCCTCTGCAAAGAGAAAAAATGAAGAGATGGGCATGTGAAGAAAGTAAACTTAGACTAAAGACAGAGAAAAATATATGGAGCATACTGGGGACCTCCTCGGTTAAATCCTTCCAACCCTGGGGATCATGAGCAAGGAGCTTTGACACGGCCCCTTCTTCCTCCGGAGTCAAAACTGGCTCGACCTTCGCCCACTTCGGCACCTCCTCCCTCCACCTCGTGGGAATATTCCACGGAGCACTACTCCGAATCAAGAAATACTTCTCCTTCCAAAACTTGATAGAATCGGGGTTCTCGATCAGCTTTACACCCCGGCACGGAGATAAATAATACCGGTACTCCACCTTACTCTTTCGATGGATACATTAGAGCTTTTGGAGAATGGTGAGCTGAGGTGCAACCCCTATCGCTTGGCACTGAAGAACGAAGCCGTTGACGTGCCTCCACATGTCGGGAGAGGTCGGCGAACAGGCTTGGATACCCGAACCTGGGTGAAGGAGGCCGAGGTCCTTCGGTATCATGAAACTCTTGCGAATCCGTATCAAGTCCCTCTCCATTAGCATGGAGGGGATGTCGTCAACTTCAAAATGTTCCCTCGGCCTGCTTTCCACTTACGAGGTCGACACCCCGTACACTACCTTGGCCAGAAGGTCATCGGAGTATTCTCGTACTCCGTTGAGATTTGTCAAAGGACCTGGAAGCCTGCCCAATGCCCCTGCTCGCCTCTCTTTCTCCACTTTCATCTCGAATGTCACCTACCCTACTACCCTCTTCCCCTTGTCCACTATTGGAGCCACTACCAACTGCTGATCCCCTTCATGGACTGAGGTGGAGGTCTCATTCCCCGAAGAAATCCTAGACATCTCATAAAATATATAAAGGAAAATATATATTTACCTTGATGTGACAGCTACGGTCAGAATAGATAGCTTGAAAACCAAATACCTGGTCGCGACTGCTAGTAGAACCACCGAGCAGTGAAAGAAAAATTTCCAAGAGTAAGAAACAAGAATGAGGGAGTGAAGGGGGGGTGTGAAAACTTAAAGAGAATGAGGGGCATCGTTTGGGCTTCTAAGATCTATGGGCCCCCGAAAGCACTAGAAAAGCCCATGAGAGTCATGAATACTAAGCGACAGAATGCGTAAAGGCGGAATATCAAGCGGCGCCAAAGACCAATTGATCAGTCAACAGTCAACATCCAGATCTTATCTTAAGATGCGCGCCTGATCCAGATCGACGGCCCAGATCATGCCACGTCACTCGAAACCAAAATATGAGCAAATGTGTCGCTGAGCGTGAAAATAGGGCAAAATTCTGTCTTAAGAAGCGTGCCTAATCCAGATCGACGGCCCAGATCACGCCATATCGCTCGAAACAAAAATCCGAGCAAACGTGTCACCAAGCGTGAAAATGAGGCAAAACTCCGTCTCAAGATGCGCGCCTGATTCAGATCAACGGCCCAGATCATGCCACATCGCTCACAACCAAAATCTGAGCAAACGTGTCACTGATCGTGAAAATTGGAAAAAACTTCGTTTCAAGAAGCGCACCTAATCCAGATCGATGGTCCAGATCACGCCACGTTGCTCGGAACCAAAATCCGAGCAAAATGTGTC
The DNA here is from genome assembly GCA_017893485.1 of Hemerocallis citrina. Classification (NCBI taxonomy): domain Eukaryota; kingdom Viridiplantae; phylum Streptophyta; class Magnoliopsida; order Asparagales; family Asphodelaceae; genus Hemerocallis; species Hemerocallis citrina. Next base: position 257,838,275 of record CM030362.1, on the reverse strand, counting down.
ACCGTGCGTGAAAATGGGGCAAAACTCTGTCTCAAGAAGCACACCTGATCCAGATAGATGGCCCAGATCACGTCACGTCGCTTGGAACCAAAATGTGAGCAAACGTATCACCGAGCTTGAAAATGGGCAAAACTCTATCTCAAGAAGCGCGTCTGATCTAGATCGACGGCCCAGATCATGCCACGTCGCTCAGAACCAAAATCCGAGCAAACGTATTTCCGAGCGTGGAAAGGGGGAAAACGTTCGCCTCGAGATGCACGCCCAATCGTGATCAACCGCTCAGATTGCGCCACATCACTTGGAACCAAAATCTGAGCAAACATGGCTACGAGAGTAGAAATGGAGAAAACATTCGCCTCGAGATGTGCGACCAATCGTGATCAACTGCTCAGATTGCACCACGTCGCTCGGAACCAAAATTCGAGCAAACGTGGCTCTGACCGTGACAATGAGGAAAACATTCACCTCAAGATGCACGCCCAGTCGTGATCAACTGCTCCAGGTTGCGCCACGTCGATAAATATTTGATTAATTCTTTTATTTTAATTATTAAATCAAATTAATTATTTAAAAATTGCGAAAATTAATTAATAATTCTAAAATAAATAAATAAATATTCTAAAAAATAATTGTAAATTTGGAAAAAATATTTTTGAACTTCTGGAAAAATAATTATTAATTCGAATGATTAATCGATACTTTTTGAAAATAGATTGTTATTTCGCAAAATTGAATAAATGATTCGAAAAATGATTTAAAAATTGGAAAAAAATACTAGAAGATCCCACAAACACATCTGAGTACAAGGCAAGCTCAATTAAGCTCTATTAAGCCCCGTGTACGATTCTAAATCTCCCAAAGAACTCCGATAAAATCTCATACGCCATTAAAACAAGAAAACGACTCCCCGAAGGCTGTTAAACTCAATCTTCGGGAGTGGGGGGCTCGTGATATGGCTAAGAATAGGATTAAATTGGGACCGTTCAAGTCGAGCACGAATCTTAAAGCCCTTAGGGATAAAATGGTAATTTTACGTACAAACTGGTCTGAAATGGAAACTGGGTCTTTGTACAAAGCCTGTTACCCAGAAACGGATCTGTCATATTGGGTATGGGCAGCAACCCATTTCAGACCAGCCCAAATATCTAAAGAGTAATTCAAATACTTGATTATCTTTAAGAGGCGGTTTAAACCGCCTTTCTTATCATAAAACGAGTTTAAACTCAACATCTTTTCCAAAAATACCGGGATATTGAGATAAATGATTATCTCTAAACTGTCTCTAAAGGTGACTATAAATACCCCTCTCCCCCCATCATAATGAGGTAATCAATATTTTTTCATAAAAAGCACTCTTTCATAATCTTGCTGATTACTGACCTGAGCGTCGGAGGGTTCGTCACCGGGATCCATCTCGGTGTATCGAACATTTTGCAGGTTAACGGCAGCAGCGATATACAGCCAAACGCCGGACAAAAATCAACAGGTTTGCCTTATTTGTTTCCAAAAGAATTCACAAATTCATCTGTTTGCTCCCACACCAAAATCAGTAGCAACAAAAACCATATACCATATGATATTGCATAGATCGGCAACTTTTGAGATACATCTAGTGGTTCCTTCTTATTTCTATATTATATCGTCTACTTTTTTAATCAAGAGTTCTTCTATGATACAAACTCTTAACTATTTTATAACTTTTCGATGGCCCCACAAAATGTGGAGTTAATTTTTAACTTCTTTTAAATTAAAGATTAGTTCCGTATTTCTTTTTTTTGATGAATTCCGTATTTCTTTTTAAAACTAACCAAAAAAACAAGAAACACCACTTTTTAATTTTTCTGATCTTTTATTTTATTAAAAAATCTCTGAATTATCTCTTTCTCTCATTCTCTCATTCTACAGTCATCCATGCCCCACTTCTTTCTTCTCATCCTCCTCCGCCTCCACCAAACTCACGCCCCCTTCTTCTTCTCTTCCACCGCGCTGAACGCCCCACGCCCAGTTCTTCTTCTCCTCCGCCTTGTTGGGAGTAGGTAAAGAGAAAGACGAAGAGAATGGTAGAGATGATCTACGGGACCTTTGTATGTATGATTATTAATTTTGTACTAAACATAGAGTTTGCGGAGTTGGTAAGATGATCTTTATGTGATTTTTGAATGTTATACTGTCAAATTGGTATTTGGGTATTGTTTCAATAGTCAATACTTGACCATTTTGAGTTTAAATATTGTGCTCTCTTGATCTTAAGTCTGTTTTGTTTGTAATGTTGATAGATATCGAGTTCATTTGTTATGTTAAAGCTGTAGTATTTGAAATGGTAGTTGTTGTTAGAACCCGATTTTATAAATATGAAAAAAAACTCAACAGCAATTGCGAAGAACTGAAATATAGGAAATAAAAATAGGAAATGAAAGACTTTGCACAGAGTCGAGATTGAGAATCTCTCTCCTTAAAGCAGAATTCGCCCCGCAGTGTGACGGTGGCTGGCAAATTGCTTTCTAGGAAATAACTGTACCTTCTTTGAAGAGCAGCACCCTTGCTTCAGAGATTCAGCGAACTGCTGTCTGTGATGTACTCTCAGTTGACTCAGAGGAGAAGAAAAGGAAGAAGAAGAATAAAACTCTGACTGTGTAAAAGACTCTGTCTGGATTCAGTAGTCTTTTATAAAAGAAAATGGAAACTGGAGACTCTTCAGAGGCCCAGCAGAGTAATGGAGACTCTTCAGATTCATAACTGGTGAGTCATTACTCTGCTGTTACAGAGTAATGGTACCAGTTACTGAATCTGAAAAACTTTATCAGTTCAGTAAGGGAAAAATTTTTGTCTGGGCAAAAAAAAAAATTTAAGCCAGAGCTAGAGCAAGAACAAGCCGAGCCGAGCCGAGCCGAGCCGAAGCCGAAGCCGAGGCCGAGGCCGAGGTCGAGGTCGAGGCTGAGGCCGGTGCCAGTGCCGGGGCCGGGCTCGCGCGCGCGCGTGTGTGTTTGTCATTTTGGCTAAGTCCTCTCTCCACTACACGTTAGTGGTAACCCCGGGCCATGCCCTTTAGTCCAGTTTTCTAGTATATATACTAGAAAAAATCTTTCCCAATTTTCGATATGGGACTATCCATTTTCTCCAAGTTGCCAAGTTAGTACATTTCAAGTACCCAACTTTGGACCAACATTTCTCATTCATACGGAATTCGTTTTTGGCAAGTGAGTACACCACGGAATAGTACTCGTTGAGAGGATCGCAATCCACTCATTTTCCGGCACTGCCGGTGGTCAGAGCCTGCCGGAATCCGGCCCAGAAAATTACAAAAATTAATTCCAACAATCCCCCACATAAATGGAAATTACCAAACTATGTAATCCAGACACGACAGAAATGTTGATTCTTGATTTTGATGATCACAACACAGTGCAACATGTGTCTATGTTATACAGCTAACATTGCAGTGTACATACCAAAGACAATTCTAGCTGAACAAATGAACAAGCTCAAAAAGGATACAGATGAAGACTTCACTCAAGACAAGACTCAAGACTCAAGACTTCAAGCTCAAATGTGTCAAATTGTTGTGTCTTGTAAACATTGTATTTTTACGTTTGTTGAGTCTTAGTCTGATGTAAAGCCTTGTCACACACACACACTCAAAATTTCATAATGTGTATCTCTTTAAAATCCCCAAAAAGAGTCAAAACAGTTTGAAGAAGTTTAACTTTTGAGTACCAGTCGACTGATAGTACAAAACTGTTTAAATTTATTCAAACTCTGATCAGTCGACTCATATGGCAACCCAGTCGACTGTTCGAGAGCTTTTGACCATTTTCTGTTTTTCAAAATCGAATTTTTTCAAACTCAAAAGCTTAGATCCGTTGGTTGACAGTTGAGTAACTGTTTCCCAACGTTCAGGAGATCAAACTCTTTAAGTAGAGTTCAGATCTCACTGAAAAGATCAACAGATTTTACTTTTGCAATCCGAGCACTCTTGAGAAAAAATTCAGTGACATTTTTGAGAAACAAAGCTTTCAAGTTCATACTCTTTGGTTCTCTACATTCAGTCCAGTATAGCATTGAATTCGCTCTGGACTGAGTATAGAAATCGACCTGTTCTTTTAGCCACGTGCATCAACACATACAACAACAAGGCTATAGGTTGACTGTAAAGTATTCTTGTTCTCTTGCTCTCGGTTGGAGAGTGTTTTTGACTCTTGGTTGTAGAGTCGGTGTCTTTTCACTCTTGGTAGTAGAGTGGGTCTGCTTTCTCTGATTGAGAGAAAGGACTACGGGTTAGACAAGGTTGTTGTCGTAACGCCGTAGGGTATTCTTGTAAATTTTTCAAGAATAGTGGAAATCTCAAGTGGGTTGCTTGGGGACTGGATGTAGGTAGGGAGGACCGAACTAGGATATATCTTGTGTGCTCTGTGATTGATTGTCTTGTGTTTGCATTCTCTCTTGTTTATTTAAGTTCTACAAAAAGCTTCTGGACAGTCGACTCCTTGCACTAACAGTCGACTGGTCAGTATCGTTTGTAGTTATAGTTTCATTGTGCCTTCAGTCGTCTGTCTCATTCATCAGTCGACTGCACAGAGTTATTATTTTCAATTATTTTGGACATATCAGTCGACTGGTCCATAACTCAGTCGACTGCACCGAGAAAAATTTCCGCAGTTTTTAATAAACACTATTCACCCCCCCTCTAGTGTTTGTTGTCTTGCCTACAGGATCCAACACTTGGTAGCAGAGCAAGGTTACAGGCTATGGCAACTACTTCAAATACAAATCAGTACCATGAAGGCCAATCTACACAACGGCCACCACTATTTGATGGAACGAACTACAATTATTGGAAGTGCCGAATGCGAATCTATCTCCAATCAATCAACTACGAGATATGGCAAATGACAGAGACGGAATACACTGCTCCTACCATTCCATATGCACAATGGAATGATGATCAAAAGAATCAGACTATGAACAATGCCAAAACAATGAATGCCTTATTTTGTGCACTTACAAAGGAAGAATTCAACCGTGTATCCAATGCTACAACCGCACATCAAATTTGGCATACACTTGAGGTAACACATGAAGGAACGAATGAAGTAAAAGAGTCTAAAATTTCTGTTCTTGTCCACAGGTTTGAGATGTTCAGAATGAAGGACAATGAGACTGTGTCCGAGATGATTACCAGATTCACAGACATCACAAACTCTCTTGTGGCGCTTGGAAAGACTTACACTCAAGCAGAGATGGTTAGAAAAGTCCTACGTGCACTCACTCCAGAATGGGAGAAGAAAACCACAGCAATAGAGGAAGCAAATGACTTGTCAACACTTTCTCTCAAGAATCTTGTTGGCAATCTCATGGCATATGAGGTCCAACTTGAAGATCGAAAGAAAGATACAGGATCACACCAAGCAAAGAAGAAATCATTGGCTTTTAAAGCCATGACAGACTCAGAAGATGAGGAAGAAGATGAAGAAGAAATAGCAATGTTCACTCGGAGATTCAAGAAGTTCTTAAAGAAGGGTAAGTTTCATTCTAAAGTTAGAGATTCTAATGACCCTCCTATATGTTTCAGGTGCAATAAAATAGGTCACATGAAGAAGGATTGTCCCTTAGAAAATGCAAAGAACAAGGGAAAATCATCCAACTTCAAGAAGGACAAATATCCAAAGAACAAATTTTCCAAGAACAAGAAGGCTTATCAAGCTACATGGGATGATAGTGATTCATCTTCCGAAGAAGAAACGGATGAAAATAACGAAGTGGCAAATGTTTGTTTCATGGCTGCACAAGAGCATGTAAGTAATGATTATGATTCCGAAGATCTTCTTGATGCTTTTAATGAAATATTTCATGAGTTAAAGAAAAAAAATAGAGTTAAGAATCTTAAGAAAGTGAATCAAACACTTAATCAAGAAAATCTTAACCTTGATAAGGAAGTAAAATCCTTAAATTCTCGCATTGCAAGTTTAGATACTGATCTTGAAACTCTCAAAAAGAATTATGAAGAGATTTCAAAGAACGTATCTAAGTTTAACAAAGGCAAAGAGAATTTAAATGATATGCTTCATCATCAAGTTACATCTAGTCAAAAATATGGACTTGGTTTTAAAAAATCCTCTGTTAAAGAATCTCCTGTTATAAACACTAGTAAGACTAAATCAGCATCTATTTCTAGTGTTACACACAAGTTGTATGATTTCTTTGCAAAGCCTAAGGTTGTTAATTTTAGTGATAAAAGCAAAACTACCGTTCGGTTAAGTCGACTGAACCATACAACCAGTCGTCTGTCCAGAGAAATTGGATCTTATTCGATGAGATCAAAACCTCTTATAAGTCGACCTAGTGTATCTACCAGTCGACTGATGTACACCAACAGTCGACTGAAGGACACTGGTAAGTCGACTGGACAGAACAAGTTAGTATGGGTTCCAGTCAGTCTAAATCAGAATGATAGAATTGCTTATATTAACTCATATATGTTAAATGTGTGTAATTCTACTTATTATATTCCTGCTTATGGAGGAAGGTCAAACTCTTCATGGGTTTGGTTTCCCCCAAACTAATGTGTTTTGGACCCAATAAAAAGGGTACCATATTTACCTTAAACTTTTTATAGGTACCCAAGAAAGAACGCTGGATATTAGACAGCGGATGTTCAAAACACATGACAGGATATGCCAACCTACTATCCACCATTCAAAGCATAGATAGAGGAACCGTCACCTTTGGAGATAACAACAAAGGCAAAGTCATAGGCATTGGCATGGTCGGTAAAACTTCTAACCCAACTATAGAAAATGTGTTATTGGTTAGTGGTTTAAAGCATAATCTTTTAAGCATTAGTCAATTATGTGATAAAGGATATAAAATAGTTTTTGAGAAAGATGCATGCTTGATTTATGATTCTACTATGCAAAATGTTATTTTTCAAGGTTTTCGTAAAAATAATATTTATGAATTGTGTTTGAATGCAATTGATCTTTCAAATGATTTTTGTTTAATAGCCTCTAACAATGAATCTTGGCTATGGCATAGAAGATTTGGACATGTGAATATGAAAAATCTCTCAAAATTATCTAAATATAACCTAGTTAAAGGACTGCCAAAACTATCCTTTAAAAAGGATAAGTTATGTGATGCATGTCAACTAGGAAAACAAATCAAATCCACTTTTAAAACAAAAGAAGTAATCTCTACTAGTAGGCCACTTGAATTAATTCATATGGATTTATTTGGCCCTACTAGAGTTGCTTCTTAAATAAAAGTAGATATGTGTTTGTTTTAGTAGATGATTTTTCAAGATTCACTTGGACATTCTTTTTAAAACATAAAAATGATGCTTTTGAAGAATTTGCACATTTTTGTAAACGTGTTCAAAATCAAAAATCTCTAACCATAGTCACTATTAGAAGTGATCATGGTGGAGAATTTGAAAATGAAACATTTACAGAATATTGCAACAAGAATGGTATAACACATTCATTTGCATTTCCTAGAGCTTCACCACAAAATGGAGTGGTTGAAAGGAAAAATAGGACTTTGTAAGAATGCGCACGTACTATGCTTGTTGAAAGCAATCTACCAAAGCATTTTTGGGCTGAAGCTGTTGTTACAGCTTGTTATGTTTTAAATAGAATTCTTCTAAGACTTAAACTAAAGAAGACTAGTTATGAGTTATTTTTTAATAAAATTCCTAAAGTCTCTTACTTTAAGACATTTGGTTGTAAGTGTTTTATTCTAAACACAAAAGATAATTTAGACAAATTTGATCCTAGATCTAATGAAGGTATCTTTTTAGGATACTCAAATAGGAGTAAAGCATATAGAATTTTCAATAAGTCTACAATGACTATTGAAGAATCAATGCATGTTACATTCGATGAATCCTTACCTTCATCAACCTTAAATAAAGATGATGAAACTGATTTATCACCTTTAGATAATGTGATTAAATCCTTAGAGCAAACTAATCTGTCTGATAAGTCGACTGATAAGGTCTCCCAGTCGACTGACGTAAAGCAGTCGACTGAAGAACAAGTCAAGTCGACTGATCCGATTGTGATATCTTCAACTTTACCAAAGTCATTTGTTGAAGTTAAAGATCATCCTCATGACTTAATAATTGGTGACATCTCCCATGGTATTCAGACACGTTCACATATTAATATGATCTCTCATACAGCATTCTTGTCGGATTTTGAACCGAAAAATATACAAGAAGCTTGTGAGAATGAATATTGGATGAATGCCATGCAAGATGAACTAAACCAATTTATAAGGAATGATGTATGGGATTTAGTTCCTAGACCTCCTGATCAGACTATCATTGGTACCAAATGGGTATTCAAAAATAAGTTAGATGAATCAGGACAAGTTGTAAGGAACAAGGCTAGATTAGTTGCTCAAGGATATAATCAAGAAGAAGGTATAGATTTTGATGAAACATATGCTCCTGTTGCTAGACTAGAATCTATTCGTATTTTATTATCTTTTGCTTGTTTTATGAATTTTATACTCTATCAAATGGATGTGAAAAGTGCTTTTCTTAATGGGTTTATTAAGGAAAATGTTTATGTTAAACAACCACCAGGTTTTGAACATGAACAATTTCCAGATCATGTTTATAAATTGAAAAAGGCTTTATACGGTCTTAAACAAGCACCTCGTGCTTGGTATGATCGTCTGAAAACTTTTCTTTTAGAAACAGGATTTGAAATAGGTAAAGTAGACACTACTTTGTTTATCAAAAGAGTTAAGAATGATATCTTAATCATACAAATATATGTTGATGATATAATTTTTGGTTCTACTAATAATAATCTATGTCAAGAATTTGCTAATACCATGAAAAATGAATTTGAGATGAGTCACATGGGTGAACTCAATTATTTCCTTGGACTTCAAATTAAACAGTCCTTAAATGGCATATTTATCAATCAAGGCAAATATGCAAAGGAACTACTCAAACGTTTTTACATGGATAGTACTAGTAGTAAATCCACACCTATGGCTACTACTACTACTCTTGACAAAGACTTATTAGGTAAGAGTGTTGATCAAAAACTCTATCGAGGTATGATTGGTTCACTCTTATATATTACTGCAAGTAGACCAGATATTATGTTCAGCGTATGTTTATGTGCTAGATATCAATCTAGTCCTAAAGAGTCTCATTTAAAAGCAGTGAAACGAATTTTAAGATATATTAAAGGCACATCTGAATATGGTTTATTTTATCCACGCACCGATAATTTTCAACTTTTGTCATATAGCGATGCCGATTTTGCTGGAAGCAAAACTGATCGCAAGAGTACTAGTGGTACATGTCACTTTTTGGGACATTCCCTAGTATCTTGGTGCAGTAAAAAGCAAAACTCCGTATCCCTATCAACTACAGAAGCTGAGTATATCGCTGCAAGTTTGGCATGTGCACAAATTTTATGGATAAAACAAACCTTATTAGATTATGGTATTTCATTTGAGAAACCCTCAATTATGTGTGATAATACCAGTGCAATTAATTTATCTAAAAATCCGATTCAACATTCACGTACGAAACATATTGATATTCGACATCATTTTCTACGTGATCATGTTTTAAAAGGAGATATATCTTTAGACTTTATCTCTACTGATAAACAAGTAGCAGATATATTTACCAAGCCCCTTAAAGAGGATACTTTCATTAATTTAAGAAGAGAACTTGGAATTTGTGATTTTGTTGATATTTGCTGAAAATTGTTACTGTTAAGTCGACTATATTCTTGAGTAAGTCGACTGTACTGGCTTTTTAAAACATACCAATTTTTTTATCTGACCAGTCACCTGGTACCTATACCAGTCGACTGATTAGTAGACATAAAACTTTTATTTTCTTCTCGACTCAGTCGACTGATATACCCTACCAGTCGACTGTCGCGAGCTAAATCGTCTTCAGCGACTATTCATCGCGTCTTTTGAGATGGAAATCACCTATCTTTTCACCCGTGATCTCTATTCTCTACCGTCGATTTCACCTCTCTTTGATCTCAGCCGTTTATTCACTGTTAAAACCCCCTTTACCAGCCGTTTTTACCCCTTACCGATCTCAAGTTTTTACCCCCAATTTCAAAACCCTAGCTTTTGGAGAAGAAGGTGATCTACTCTCTCAGTGCTGCTTGTGCTTGCCCCTGATCGAATCTCTCTTTTTCTTAGGTAAAATTCTTTCCACTTTCTTTTCATGGCACCCAAACGATCTAAACGATCTCATGAGGGTAGTTCCTCTTCCCAAGACTACACTCAATATCTCTTGAGTCCCGATCTTATTGATCGATGGTATCTCTTTTGTACCATTACAATCTTCCCTGGAAGATTTGTAAATTTTGATGACCTAGACCATTTCAATCTCATCCCTTTATTCCAAAACTGCAGTCTTTATGATTTTTTATCTTTATCAAACCAACCTGATTATTATCCACAATTAATCTATCTCTTTTATACAAATATGAGAGTTGTCCAATTAAGAGATGGAAATATTGTGATTCGTTCTTCCGTTAAAAATACCCAGATATGTCTCACACCCGAGAGAATCAATCAAGTAATGGGTATTGATAACGAAGGACTTGACTTAGGTGACATAGTCCTGGATGACTTTTCTATCTTATCTAAAATGTTTTTACCTAATCAAGGACCCCCAATGACAAGCAAAAATATAACACCTATTGCAAAACTAGTTGCACGAATATTAGCCTATAACATTCTTCCCAAAAGAGGAGTTATGATCAATATTCACTAGAATTGCAACAAGCTGTTTATGCCATCTTTGGTAAAATAGCTATAAATTGGGGTCGTGTCATTTTTTCTAAGCTCCAACAACATCATGTTCATTTTCTACCTTTTGGAGGTCTTCTCACTAGAGTCTTTACTGCTTATGGTATTGATCTCGACTCCGAGACCAATGTCGTTAAGCATTATGACTGCTTCGATCGTGCTAGTTTAGCACGTATGAAGCTTCTTGATCCTCCTCCTAGCACAACCCCTAGGTCTCCTCCTATTTCTCAAGTTCCTTTGGGTTCTACTGCTAGACCCTCTGCCTCTTCTAGTTCCTCCCTTCCTCAAGCTAACTATGAGGATCCAGCTACTCTCTATGAATGTGTAAATTATCTTATGAAACATTCAGAGACTGTTGATTCTCAGATTCACACCCTTGATTCCAAAATTGATCATCTCACCGATCTTTTCACTTCTCAATTTCCTCTTCCTTCTCATGCTGCTGATGAAGACTCAGACGAGGACAATTGAAGACTTTTTATTTTTCGCTATTATGTACTTTTCTATTTTGTCTTTATGAACTTATTTATGTATGAGACATTTCTTAGTTTATTTCTATGATCTTTAATGTAAAAGACTGTTTATTCTGTGCTTTTTGTTGATGACAAAGGGGGAGAGATATCCTCTTTTGTGTATGTATTTTCTGTGAAAGATTTCTAAAAGTCTGTGTACTGAAAAATTTCTCTGGTCAGTCGACTGGCTACAAGCATATCAGTCGACTGCTGCATCTGTGATACTTATGTTAACTGCATCTGTTATGTTTTCGTCTGTTCAGTCGCCTGATCTATTGTTAAGTCGACTGATACATTCTTTATGATAACATCTATTTTATGTATGCATATTGTGTTTTTAATAGGGGAGCTTTTAAAACCTATGCCTGTATGTTTCTATATAAATTGTTATCAGCTATTGTGTTGTCATCATCAAAAAGGGGGAGAATGTTGATTCTTGATTTTGATGATCACAACACAGTGCAACATGTGTCTATGTTATACCGCTAACATTGCAGTGTACATACCAAAGACAATTCTAGCTGAACAAATGAACAAGCTCAAAAAGGATACAGATGAAGACTTCACTCAAGACAAGACTCAAGACAAGACTCAAGACTCAAGACTTCAAGCTCAAATGTGTCAAATTGTTGTGTCTTGTAAACATTGTATTTTTACGTTTGTTGAGTCTTAGTCTGATGTAAAGCCTTGTCACACACACACACACTCAAAATTTCATAATGTGTATCTCTTTAAAATCCCCAAAAAGAGTCAAAACAGTTTGAAGAAGTTTAACTTTTGAGTACCAGTCGACTTAAGCTTCTGTCAGTCGACTGATAGTACAAAACTGTTTAAATTTATTCAAACTCTGATCAGTCGACTCATATGGCAACCCAGTCGACTGTTCGAGAGCTTTTGACCGTTTTCTGTTTTTCAAAATCGAATTTTTTCAAACTTAAAAGCTTAGATCCGTTGGTTGACAGTTGAGTAACTGTTTCCCAACGTTCAGGAGATCAAACTCTTTAAGTAGAGTTCAGATCTCACTGAAAAGATCAACAGATTTTACTTTTGCAATCCGAGCACTCTTGAGAAAAAATTCAATGACATTTTTGAGAAACAAAGCTTTCAAGTTCATACTCTTTGGTTCTCTACATTCAGTCCAGTATAGCATTGAATTCGCTCTGGACTGAGTATAGAAGTCGACATGTTCTTTTAGCCACGTGCATCAACACATACAACAACAAGGCTATAGGTTGACTGTAAAGTATTCTTGTTATCTTGCTCTCGGTTGGAGAGTGTTTTTGACTCTTGGTTGTAGAGTCGGTGTCTTTTCACTCTTGGTAGTAGAGTGGGTCTGCTTTCTCTGGTTGAGAGAAAGGACTACGGGTTAGACAAGGTTGTTGTCGTAACGCCGTAGGGTATTCTTGTAAATTTTTCAAGAATAGTGGAAATCTCAAGTGGGTTGCTTGGGGACTGGATGTAGGTCGGGAGGACCGAACCAGGATATATCTTGTGTACTCTGTGATTGATTGTCTTGTGTTTGCATTCTCTCTTGTTTATTTAAGTTCTACAAAAAGCTTCTGGACAGTCGACTCCTTGCACTAACAGTCGACTGGTCAGTGCCGTTTGTAGTTATAGTTTCATTGTGCCTTCAGTCGTCTGTCTCATTCATCAGTCGACTGCACAAAGTTATTATTTTCAATTATTTTGGACATATCAGTCGACTGGTCCATAACTCAGTCGACTGCACCGAGAAAAATTTCCGCAGTTTTTAATAAACACTATTCACCCCCCCTCTAGTGTTTGTTGTCTTGCCTACAGGATCCAACAAGAAAAACAAAAAACATGACAGAAAAACTCTGAGAGTACAATCAGAAAATCACTGCATCAGGAATGGTAGTAATTTTTCAACTTTGAACCACCCTTAGTAAGTAGCTATCGGATTCACTTGACCAGGTAGTGATCATGATGTCTTGAACTACCCTGGCTTTGATGGAAATCTAGACAATATCTATCACACAGTTTCATCTCTTCACTGTACTAAGTTCTCTTGTTGTGTTCATTTTGGCCTTGAACATCCCTGGTTAATCGTGAGTGAACTTGGAGAATGTAGCCTCTCTTCATTCTCCTAGAAAAGGCCCCATTTCACACTCACAAGGTGATTGCCCATAAAGAGTATCCTGCTATATCCCACTTTTATTTCAAAGCTATGGGAATCATTAAAAGCCAAGCTTATCCCAACTCTTTGCAGGCAGCACTGTTTTATCATCGTAAGAGTGGGTATGAGATTTTAATCTCTCAGTGCTCCCGTCGATTCAATAATATTTAGTTGTCCCTTTGAACCTAGATATTGGGATCTCCAATTTTTAGGTAGGGTTTCCATCAAGTATCCTCTTTCGTCATAGGCTTTAAACTTATTCCTCTTGATGATCTCACAACCTGCTCTCACGACAGACCTTTAGTAAATAGATCCACTAGGTTGTCGGCCGATTTTATATATTTTATAGAGATTACTCCATTTGATAGCAGTTGTCTAATGGTTTTGTGTTGCCTTCTGATATGACGAGACTTACCATTATACATACAACTCAGTGCCCGTGCTATAGCCGATTGGCTGTCACAGTATACACATAAAGTAGGTACTGGTTTTTCCCACATAGGAATATCCTCTAAAAAGTTTCGAAGCCATTCTGCTTCCTCTGCCGCTTTGTCTAAAGCAATAAACTCAGATTGCATTGTGGATCTGGCTAATAGCGTTTGTTTAGAGGATTTCCATGACACAGCTGCACCACCAAGTGTGAAGACATATCCACTTATGGATTTTGAGTTCTTGGAGTCCGATATCCAGTTGGCATCACTGTAGCCTTCTAGTGCTGCTGGATATCTGGTGTAATGCAGCGCATAACTCTGAGTATGTCGCAAGTAGTTCAATACTCTAGTTATTCCTTTCCAGTGACTTCGTCCTGGATTACTTGTGTATCGGCTCAGTATATTTACCGAATGTGATAGGTCCGGTCTTGTAAAATTTGTTAGGTACATCAGACTACCGATTACACGTGCATATTCCAGTTGTGATATGCTTTCGCCTGTGTTTTTGAACAAGTGAAGACTTGGATCGACGGGACTTTTTGCTGTCCCATTGGAGTAATTCTTGAATCTTTCAAGTACATTCTCAGCATAATGGGCTTGAGACAAAGTAATTCCCTCAGGTGTCCTGGAAACTTTGATTCCTGGTATGACATCTGCAACTCCCAAATCTTTTATGTCAAACTTGCCACTAAGCATGCTCTTAGTTTGTTTGATAATGTCGTTATTGTTTCCAATAATGAGCATGTCGTCTACATACAGACAGACCAGAATGTATCTATTTGGAGTATCTTTGATGTAGATACACTTATCACATTCATTTATTTTGAAACCATCTGACATCATAACATTGTTAAATTTTGCATGCCACTGCTTTGGTGCTTGTTTCAGTCCGTAGAGAGATTTTACAAGCCTGCACACCTTGTTTTCCTGTCCAGGAACTACGTAACCCTCAGGTTGTTTCATGTATATTTCTTCTTCTAAGTCCCTATTTAGAAATACAGTTTTAACATCCATTTAATATATTTCCAGGTTACGTAGAGCTGCAATAGCTATCAACATTCTTATGGATGTTATTCTTATAACTGGGGAATATGTATCAAAGAAATCTAGGCCTTCCTTTTGCCTAAATCTTTGTACCACAAGTCTTGCCTTATGCTTCTATATTGAACCATTTGGTTTCAATTTTTGTTTGAAAATTCATTTGCATCCTAGAGCTTTACATCCAGAAGGCAAGTCGACTAACTCCCATGTATGATTTTGCATAATGGAGTCTATTTCACTTTTGATTGCTTCCTTCCACATAGGAGCATCAGGCATAGACATGACTTTCTTGAAAGTTCTGGGCTCATTCTCTAACAGAAAGACCGTCACAAAGTCAGAACCAAATGATTTTGATGTTCTAGCCCGTTTACTTCATCTAGGCTCATCAGTATTATGTTCTGGTTCATCAGCTGAAGTGCTTGCATTTCCTTGTTCACGTGTACGTTTGGGGTACGTAGTATCCTTGCATGGAAACACATGTTCAAAGAAGGAAGCATTCCTTGATTTCATTATTGTATTCACATGGATATCCGGTATATCTAATTTGTATACCAAGAACCGATATGCAGTACTGTTGTGTGCATAGCCTATGAATATGCAATCAATCATCTTAGGTCCGATGGTGACCTGTTTCGGGTTAGGTATTGCTACTTTTGCTAGACACCCCCACACTTTGAGGTATTTATACGAAGGTAAGTTACCTTTCCACAGTTCATATGGTGTCTTGCCGGATTTCTTGTGAGGTATTTTATTGAGAATGTAGTTGGCAGTCAGCAACGCTTCCCTCCACATGTTTTGGGATAAGCCAGAATTCAACAACAAGGCATTCATCATCTCCTTCAGAGTTCGGTTCTTGCGCTCGGCAGTACTGTTTGATTCGGGTGAGTAAGGAGCAGTTGTCTGATGAACTATTCCATGTTCTGAGCAGAACATGTTAAATGGTGCGTCATATTCTCCTCCTCTATCACTTCTAACGATTTTAATCGTTTTGCCAAGTTGATTCTCAACCTCAAGTTTATATTATTTGAATTTATCCAAAGCCTCATTTTTGCTATGTAACAAATATACATAACAGAATTTTTTGTACAATCGTCTATAAATGTCACAAAGTACTTTTTGCCACCTCTAGTCTGCACATATTTTAAATCACACAGATCCGTGTGAATTAAACCTAGAGTTTCTGTGTTTCTTTCTACAGAACATGATGGCGTTTTAGTGAGTTTGACCTCCGTGCAAACTTCAAATTTTTCGGAGTTATCTACCTTGAATTTTGGTAGCAAATTCATGCTAATTAATCTACGCATAGAATTGACATTAACATGGCCTAGTCTTTCATGCCAAACAGAGGAAGACTCAACAACATAGGCAATAGGAGTTACTTCATTAACATTGGGAACAGCAGGAATAATAGTTTTAGGGATAACTGTCATTACATTAAACTTGAACAATCCATCCTTTACATATTCTTTACCCAAGTATATCCCATTCTTAGAAAATACAAAATTATCGGAAACAAGAACAACCTTAAACCCATTCTTGCTTAGCAAAGAACCCGATATCAAGTTCTTTCTAATATCTAGAACATGCAGCACATTTGTGAGTGTTAGTTCTTTGCCTGAAGTCATTTTCAGCACTATCTTCCCTGTTCCTTCAATTTTGGAGGTGGAAGAGTTTCCCATGAACAGTTGTTCATCTTTGTTGCACTTCTGGTATGAAGTGAACATTTCCTTGTCCGAGCAGATATGCTTGGTAGCCCCAGTATCGTACCACCATTCGCGAGGATTGCTCCCCACAAGATTTACCTCTGATACTACAACATAGAGGTCCAGGTCAGAGAGACCAGTGAACAAGTTCTCAACTATGTGTGCATGGGATTTTTCATTCCCTTTTACATGTCCTGTTCTTGAACGATTACTGTCCTTGCTGCGGCACTCAGAAATTTTGTGCCCCAGCTTACCACACTTGGGGCATTTCCCAGCAAACCTCTTTGCAAGAGGGTTTTTGTTTGAGGCCTGTGGCAGAAATTTTCTCTTCTTGCCCTTCTGTTCGTGGTCCACCATGTTGGCCTTGTCTATGAACTGATTTCCATAGGACCTGTCAGTCTTGCGATTCTCTTCTTCGATCCGCAACCTGACAATTAGGTCTTCAAGAGACATCTCCTTTCGCTTGTGTTTGAGGTAGTTCTTGAAGTCTTTCCATCCAGGTGGAAGTTTTTCGATGAATGCTGCAACCTGGAATGGTTCGCACAGCGTCATGTTCTCTGCAGCAATGTCATGCATTATTACCTGCAGTTCTTGTACTTGACTCACAACAGTTTTGGAGTCAATCATCTTGTAGTCCAGAAATTTGCCGACTACAAACTTCTTGGACCCGGCGTCTTTTGTTTTGTACTTCTTTTCCAAGGACCCCCACAGGAGTTTGGAAGTCTTGAAGACACAGTAGACATTGTACAGGGGGTCTACCAAGCCATTCAGGATGTAGTTCCTGCAGAGGTAGTCGCCCTGAGTCCATGTATTAACTGCAGCAACGGAGTGTGCATCCATTGGCACCAGCATCGAGGCAGATTCAGTGAGGAATCTGTCCAGCTTCAATGTGGTCAGGTAGAACTGCATCTTCCCTTGCCACTTCTTGAATCCAGTTCCATTGGACTTCTCCGGTTTTTCTCCCACGGTTATGTGCGTGGGTAGAACGACCGAATGTGCCGCAACCGATTGTGCAGTCACATTTTGGGTCACGGGTGTTTCAGTACTGATAAGCCTATCGGAAATATCACTTTGTGTGTTCTCCATGTTCTTATCTTCTCTGAAATAGTTTGAAAGAGAACTTGTTAGTTGTTTTTTCCGAATCGATAACAGCACCTGTAAATAAACTCCACAAAACTGTTACAATCAGTGAGGAAAATATTCTGCTTTAAGATTGTTAGAACCCGATTTTATAAATATGAAAAAAACCCAACAACAATTGCTAAAAACTGAAATACAGGAAATAAAAACAGGAAACGAAAGACATTGCACAGAGTCGAGATTGAGAATCTCTCTCCTTAAAGCAGAATTCGCCCCGTAGTGTGACGGTGGCTGGCGAATTGCTTTCCAGGATACAACTGTACCTTCTCTGAAGAGCAGCACCCTTGCTTCAGAGATTCAGCGAACTGCTGTCTGTGATATACTCTCAGTTGACTCAGAGGAGAAGAAGAGGAAGAAGAAGAATAAAACTCTGACTGTGTAAAAGACTCTGTCTGGATTCAGTAGTCTTTTATAAAAGAAAATGGAAACTGGAGACTCTTCAGAGGCCCATTACTCTATAACAGCAGAGTAATGGAGACTCTTCAGATTCATAACTGGTGAGTCATTACTCTGTTGTTACAGAGTAATGGTACCAGTTACTGAATCTGAAAAGCCTTATCAGTTCAGTAGGGGAAAAGTTTTTGTTTGGACAAAAAAAAAATTTAAGCCAGAACCAGAGCCAAAGCCGGAGCCGGTGCCGGGCGCGCCCGTGCGCGTGTGTGTTTGTCATTTTGGCTAAGTCCTCTCTCCACTACACGTTAGTGGTAACTCCCGGACCACGCCCTTTAGTCCTGTTTTCTAGTATATATACTAGAAAAAATCTTTCCCAATTTCCGATATGGGACTATCCATTTTCTCCAAGTTGCCAAGTTAGTACATTTCAAGTACCCAACATTTCTCATTCATACGGAATTCATTTTTGGCAAGTGAGTACACCACGGAATAGTACTCGTCGAGAGGATCGCAAACCACTCATTTTTCGGCGCTGCCGGTGGCCGGAGCCTGCCGGAATCCGGCCTAGAAAACTGCAAAAATTAATTCCAACAGTTGTTTCATATTTGATTCTGTTTCAGAGGACTTTTAGATCCGAGAAGAGAGACTGCAGTTTTCTGTATGTTCTTCTCAGTTACCTTATTGTATAAAATTTTATACTGAAATTCTGATTAGTTATAATTACTAGTAATTTTCACGGGCGATGTACGTTTTGATAAAAAGTTGGAGTTAAACGTGCGATACGTGTAAGTCGCTAGTAATCAGCACTTGTGATAAATGCCTTAAAATTTAAAAAATTGGAGTTGAACGGGCACTGGAGAAACCTTGAATTGTACGTACGATGATGTGTTACGAAATATATATGGAGTTGTACGTGCACGTACGTATATGCTTTGTGACAAAAAAATTAAAATTATTTGTTTGGTGAAGGAAAAAACTTTGATTTACACGCGTGATGCACGTGTTAATAAATAGAGTTAGAGTTAGAGTTACACGTGCAACGTATGTGTTTCTTTGTGACAAAAAAATATTAAAAAATTGTTTGTTCGGTTACAAACTCAAAGTGACAAAGTGACAAACTTTTCCATTAATAGTAGTAGATTTGCAAACTTTAGAAAGACTGAAACGTTTGGCGTTAAATTCCAATTTTGCGTGCCAAGTTTCAGCTTTATTATTGTTTTTTTTGGCTGATAAACTAATTAAGTTTTGGAAAAGCACTTTTCTTCATCTGGTGATGAGATATAGGATGTCCTCAAGAGCATCTGTAGTCGTTGGCCAATTTGCCAAATTTTGCAAATTTTGGCAAAGAAGGCGCTGTAGTCGTTGACCAAATACCCAAAATTTGGGTTGCAACGCTACAATAGCCGGCTATATTTTGCACCAGAAATGGCAATTGCCAAAATATAGCTAACGGAAGATGATTTTTTGCCGGAGAGATCGGACGGAAGATAATTTTCCGTCGGAGAGTTTTTTTTCACTCGCACTCATCGGATGAGGGATTATTCTCCGTCTGATGAATTAAATTATTAATTTTTTTTTTTTGAAGGACGGTAGACAATCTACCGCCCAACAAAAATTTTGCTAAAGACAAAAGCCTTGGATGGGACTTCATCCCAGGCAAGTGAGCATTCTTTGAATTTTTTTTAAAGGTTTTTTTTTGTCCTTTTCTCACTTCCTTCACTGCCATTTCTTTTTAAAAAAAAAAATTTGTCCTTTTCCCTCACTTCAATGCATTTATATATATATATATATATATATATATATATATATATATATAGATTTAAATTTCTGAGACGAAAGATGATCTTCTGTCTGAGCCAAATTTTGTCTTTTGACGACTACAACGCAAACTCATTTTTTCCATTTCTATTTGCCAAATACCCAAAATCTGAGTCAAGATGACTACAGATGCTCTAAGCCCATGGCTGATACCTCAGTTGATCGGGTATCAAGAAAAGAATTGCAATAGTTCAATGATGATGTGCAATATTGCTAATTTCAGACACTCTGTTTTCTCTACTCCGCTCTAATGTTTTACCGAAGAATTGCAATAGTTCAGAAAGAGTGATGTAAAATTATTAAAATATTATTTTCAGACATTATGGAACATTAAATTTTACTTCATTTACATGGTGAATCAATCAGTTTGATAAACAAATAACTGCAGATCTTATGGCTTAGTGTAATTGTAGGATGGTTCTAAAATTTGTGAGAAGTTATGTTAGTTACTATGCTAGTTACTAGTTTGTATGCTAAAATTTACCTTTAATCATATGATAATTTTTTCCCCAATAAATTAAACTGGTATTTTTTAATAATAAATAAATTAAGCTGTTATAGATGTTGTGTTAGTGAATGCTTGTTTTGTAGACTATTTGTTAGAGTAAAAGATAAAAGTAACCTTCAAAAAAAAACAAGCTCACTTTTTAACAAAATAAACAAGCTCACAAAATAAACAAAAAAAAACCAAAAAAACAAAAAAATATTGTTCACGGGTTTAGTTGGCTTGAATTTGTTTGGATTTGGATTCACAGCACTACTGTAGTGCTACAGTAGTGCTACTATAACATCAAAAGAAATCCGAAAAATTCTTGAACTTAGTGGAAACTGTTCTATGTTTTTTAATTGTTTCTCTCTCCTCTTTTTTCTCTATCCAATAAAACAGTTCCGCATAATCTTCTACATTACATTTATTTCTTTCTTCTCTCTATCATATCTATATAATAAATCACAAGGTAATTTGAAAAAAAAAACTATCAAGTGGCACTCCTTCAATTGAAACAAAATCAATGGTTCAGATTCACCATACCAAAAGATATTTCCCCCAATACAAAAATCATCATCACTTTATTACTATCTCTTGCTCATCTGTTCAATTTTTTTCAGATCTTTCTCTCTTTCTATGATATCTCTTCACTTTTCAGTATCTCCATCTCTTTCTCCAAATCCAAACCCAAAATCCAAATACAAACCGCCTCAAATACACCGGCTCTCCCGTCCCCTTTGACATCCCCATCACCTCCGTTACCACGTCAGCATTCCCCCCTCTCGACCCCCTCCCAGTCGCTCAACCCCTCCCCTTCGACCTTAACCTCAACTGCACCTCCGAGCTCAACAACTCCTCCTCCCTCCTCTCTGATGACGATGCCTCCGACAACTCCGAGGATGTCAAGCCATTGACTGAACATCAAACCAAGATCAAAGTAACCCATTGGTGATTCGATTCTCTTTGATTGATCAACCTATTATCCTTAATTTTTTTAATTTTAAAACTTCTTTTTTTGGAAACCTTATTGAAGTTATTTTTTGGGGTTGAATTAAGCAGGGTTTGCTGAAGGAGTTGGTTGCGAAGGATTGGAACAAAGTGTGTGAAGGATTGAACAATGTGCGACGCCTTGCAGTTCACCATTCCGCTCTTCTCCTTCCAATATGTAAGATTTACTTTTGCCGATACTTTATTTTTTTCCCTTAACAATTTAGTTGAGGGAGAGTGTTATATTTTAGGGGAAGTTTGTTTGTAGGTCATTATTTGATTGCCTTCTAAAAGACACATCTTAAACTCATAATTTGGAATATAATGAAACTTTTAAGATTACATATTTGAACTTGATCTGATACAATATGCTTTCCCAAATTACAATACATTATTTTAAAATGAAAACAATATTACAATTTTAATGGGCAAAAAAGACTCATGTATCGGTAAAAAGTTGAACATTTTGATTGGATTCATCCAAAATATTTCAAATTTTCTGGATTAATCTATATATAACCCCAGAGTTCGTGCCAAAACAACTAAAATAAAATAAAAGGAAAGATGAATATATTTGATTGGTATGCCATAAGAACGGAAATATAATTTTAGACAACGGGGAGTACAATCAGAAAAGGTGGAGCTTAATGATCAGACCTTCTTCAATAGTTTTCATATGCTGCATCATACACGAAGACGTGTCGTAGGTATGTGTCCACAGGCAAACCTAGTACTACAATAAAATTACACCTAAACAATCCACTTTTTTAGAACTCATTTTCACAGATTTCTTTTCTCTACAATAATCTTCAAAGTTTGGAAATATTTTATAACCAACCGAACATCCCTTTAGTGGGAAACAAAAAAGAAATGATGAAATAAAGAAAGAGGACGGAAACTTGTAGGAGTTGTCCACCGAAGCGGAAGTGCTGAGCAGGTGGGGGAACTTAGATAAATGATGAAATAAAGTTGGTATTAAGGGTTAAGTAGGCGAGATTTGTAGGTAAAATGGATACTACTATGTGGAATGAGTGATGTCGGTAATGTAACGCCCCGAGCCCGGCTCAGCTGCGCACGTAGCTACGTGTGCACGCACGCGAAAAAACGGACACAAAACTCTAGCTGCGCCCACCACAGGTACCATCAAAATGTGGGTTAACCCTATAGGTGACCTTTATCATTTGGCAATTTCTATATAACCTCACACTCTCTTTTTTATCCGATATGGGATATAACCCACGCCCAAGTCACCACACACACATGCAGCCACCTTTCTCTCTTTCTATCATTTCATTTAATGCCATTATTTTCCTAAGCCCCATAGTTCAATTCTATAGGCTCCACATTAATCCAAATATTCCATGGCCCTATAGAATTCCCTATAGGCCAACAACCAATAATTCTTCTCATCCTATATATATATACCCAATATAATATTATACATATACACTCTTAAGTACGGGGTGTTACATACACCCCCCCTTAAGAACTCAGCATCCTTGCTGAGCCCGGGACTTGCAACATGATCAAGGATCCCTTTCTAGCTGATGTGGAGAGGATTACCCTGATTCTACTAGTTGTACAGTCCCCGTATTCGGGTGACCAGTACCAACCTCGCTCCATATCAGGCATACATCTTGCATACATTTGGTGTCGAAAGTCGGCTCTGATACCATTTGTAACGGCTCGAGCTAGGCTCAGCTGCGCACGCGGCTACGTGTGCGTGCACGCGAAAGAACGGAAACAAAACTCTAGCCACACCCACCACAGGCACCATCAAAAGGTGGGTTAACCCTATAGGTGACCTTTATCATTTGGCAATTTCTATATAACCTCTCTCTCTCTCTCTCTCTTTTCTATCCGATATGGGATATAACCCACGCCCAAGTCACCACACACACATGCAGCCACCTTTCTCTCTTTCTATCATTTCGTTTAATGTCATTATTTCCCTAAGCCACATAGTTCAATTCTATAGGCTCCACATTAATCCAAATATTCCATGGCCCTATAGAAGTCCCTATAGGCCAACAACCAATAATTCTTCTCATCATATATATATATATATATATATATATATATATATATATATATATAGAGTCCCCTTCGGTTGCACACTACTTTGGTGAGCACTCCGTGAGCACTCACGAAATAGAGCACCTATGACAAATCCGAACCGCTCATATTGTTCTATATACCTTAGATAGCCTAACAATAAAAAATCAAGTAATTTGAAGTTCATTTGCCCATGATTTACATCATTACAAAATTGTATGGCTGAAATTTCTAACGACATGATGGATGGGTAAATGAATTTCAAATTACGTGATTTTTTATTGTTAGGCTATCTAAGGTATATAAAACAATATGAGCGGTTTGGATTTGTCATAGGTGCTCTATTTCGTGAGTGCTCACGGAGTGCTCACCAAAAGTAGTGTGCAACCGAAGATTTGTCTATATATATATATATATGTATATATATATATTATATTATATTATATATATATTATATTATATTTACCCAATATAATATTATATATATACACTCTTAAGTATGGGGTGTTACAGGTAACCTCTATATGACTTTCTTTAATGACTGAAATTGGTGTTCTGGAAATGTGTCAAGTATGTTATGATTCTTATTGTCTTCTATTTTGTGATATTGATTTGTTGGCTGGTGATGTGATTGTACTTGACACTTCTATTCCAACTGGGGCATCTCTATTGTCATGACTTATGGCCATGCATTCGTGCTCATTTGCTTATGAGGGGTGGAAATAGCCTTGTTCAGATTGTTAGGCTGCAACCAGAAAATCTTGCAAGTTGGGTTGCAACCAGGGTCAGCCCTATAGTAGAGGCGAGAGAGGCGACCACCTCGAATATCCAATTTTTTCTTATTTTAGAGGTGCCAAAAATTATTTTGGGTCTTAAAAAATCACACACATTAATGGGCAGACCCATACACAAAAACATTGAAGGGGAAGTAGATCACTGAATCCTTAATGTTTCTGAGTCATCTGACCCGATCACCCGAACCCGCTCCCAAACCCAATCATCTGATTCCCAAATCAAGTGGCCTACTTCCCGTCTCCTCTAAATCTCTAAATCTCTAAATTTTCTAAACTCCATTCCCTACCTCCTCAGTCCTCCCGACCTCCATGTGAAACTCATCTCCAACTCCACCAACCCGACCTCCATTTAAAACCCATTTCCAACCTCCATACAAACCCGAAGCCGACTCCAAACTCGAACCCGGCTCCAAACTCCAAACCGGAGCCTCTATTTTGGAGCCCTTGTCACTGTTGTTGTCATATGTCGTTGTTGCTATTGTTGTCATTGTTACTGTCTTATAGTTGTTGGTGCCGATCACCGAGATGAACCCCCCGCGACATACTGGTTGCTCTTTCGTTGCCAAAATATTTTTTACCAATTTTTTTCTTTTACCAAATTTTTCCCTCATACTATGTTTGGGGGTCCCATTTCAGCAGTTTGCTTAGGGCCCCCATGATCTCCGGACCGGCCCTGGTTGCAACTGATAAAGATATGTATATAATAGCCTCTTGACCTTTCCTATTTTAAACTCTTGATCTCTCATTGATTCGCCCTTGATTACCTTTTGACATTTCCTATTCTAAACTCTTGATTTCTTATTGATTCTTGACTCTTGAACTTGTAATGTATATATATTCAATTAGATTCAATAGAATGATATGCCATAATTTTATCAAATTCTTTATGGTATCAGAGATACCTTCCTGAACCTCTCTTCTTCTTCCTCACAAAAACCCTAAGCTTTCCTAATTTCCCCCAATGAAAACAATCAAGTTCTCATACCCAACACTCTAGAACCCACCAAACCCCTTACTTTAATCAATACACACAACTCCGTGAAATTCACATCTACCAATTATCTCTCTTAGAAACTACAAATTGAAGTCATTCTTATTGGCGACGATCTAAAAAAATTTATTGACGGATCCCTCTCGGTACCACCTGCCACGATCACCGTCAATGAAGTTGTCATTCCCAATCCAGAATATCTAACATGACTTCGTGAAGACAAATTAACTTTTGGAGCACTAGTGGGTTCTATCTTGCAAAATATCATTCCTCACCTCACTCAATTCAAAACATGTCATGAGGCATTGACGATTCTCGCCAACACCTAGGCAAGGCCCTATCATGGTCACATCAAGCAGATTAAGTAATAAATTAAGCATGCAACCAAAGGGTTACAAACAATCTCAAAATACATGCAATTCATTAAGACCCGAGCCGAAGAACTTCTCCTCCTTGGCAAGCCTAGGTACGATGAAAAAATCATTTGAGAAAATTCTTGATGGACTTGATGATGACTACAAACCTATTATTGATGTTATCAATGCACGAGATAGCACAATATAATTTGATGAACTCCATGAGAAGTTGATTAACAAAGAGTTTTCTCTCCGATCTCATCTCTCCAATACAACTCCTCTTTCAGCCTCGGCAAATCCTACTTCAACTTGGGTCAACTTTCAATTGAATGGAGAAATCTACGGTCGTGGGGATACACACCACCCGACTCCAATATGCAAACTAATCGTTCCCCTCCTTCAACATACCTTGGAAAGTGTCAAGGGTGTCGTGCTCAAGGACACACATTTCAACGGTGTCCTCTATTTCGCTTGACACCAATGAAGCCGCAGTCCAATCCACAGCCACGAGCATCTCATCCATGGCAACCTCGACCTCCGGCTCCACGGAAACCACGTGCTAATATTGCAATAACTGACAACTCTGAAGTCTCCAATTGGATCCTTGATAGGGGTGCATCGCACCATGTTACCACCGACCTGAGTAACTTTTTCATTCATGTGTTGGTGTATGCCCAAGAAGCCAGTTGTGTATTGACATTACTAGTTTATATTGTATCATGACAGTTATTTTCTATTGGGGCATTTTATTTATTGTGAATTAAATAAACATAATAAAGTCTCTCGAATAGTAAGTTCAATGCTATGGGATATCAAGTGCCTGACTTGATTGTGAGATCTTATTGGCTGAAATTACAACACTATTCTTAAATGTCCTAAGTCAAGTATTATTGTGAATTATGACAACTATAATACGTAGAGAATAGTGTGTGCATAGACTGATGATCATTCTCACGGGTCATGGATATGAGATTCAAGTCTTCACATGGGTACATATTAGAGTAATAATATACTGGACTGATCCACCATGAGAACGTTGCATGGATCGTTATGTGAGTGTCATATACGGTTCTCACAGTGACCATGGTGTACGTAGTCCTTTGACTTGAAGTCACTACGGTTCCCTACATGAGAAGTTATATATTTTAATGTCGTCAAACGTTGCATGTAATAAGGTGATTATAAAGTCGACTATTGGATAGACTACAAATTATGTGGAGGGATGTGAGTGACTTAGATAGAATTTGTCCCTCCTACATAACAGAAGCGATATCTACGAACTTCTTAGTTGAGTGAGACTGCAAAATGCATGGCCGTGCTCAAATGAGTCAATATGAGATATTGAGCTCATTTATTATAGTAAGTCTACTCGGACATCAAGAAACCAAATATTGAACTATACAAGGGTGACACGCTCTATGCCTTGTGGTCAATTAAAATATCTTGACAAAAGAACTGGACTACATGGTAACATTGGTCACAGATAGGTTATGTCAAATCACTGTTACTTGAGTAGCAGTGATATATTGCTAGATATCGCTCACTATTTGTAACACTAGAATATGATTTTAGTATTACTGTCAACGTAATGGGAACCTACAGGGTCACACACTTAGAATAAATTGAAATTGGGATTAAATTCATGAGATAAATTTAATTGGGAATCCTAGTAAGACTTGGACTCTGGACATGGTTGTGTAATTAATTAGATTAAATGGGCCAACTAAAGTTAGAAGGTCCATACACGATTTGACCCAGGTCAGATTGTAAGTACAACTGCCTCACCACTTTCTTAGGGTTGATCTTCTGCACCTATCTATACGATACATTTCTATGGAAAAGATAGATGAGAAAACCCTAGTCGTCACAGAAACCGTGAGAGAGAAAATTTGTGAAGAACATCGCCTTCTCGTAGCTAGCACCAGGCATGAGGGAGAGCTTGATTTGATCCCTTCGTGTGGATGCAGTAGAGGCACTGCAACCTTTGCAGTGCTGTGATTTGTATATTTTGGAGACACCAGATCCATCTTTAAGAAATAATTCCTAAACACTATTTATAGTTTCGCATGGATCCATGGCTAGGTTTCGATATTCTGTGATTGCCCTCGAAACCTAACATCATGCTCCTTATTCAGGGGATAACAACGTTGTGATTGGCGATGACACGGGTCTCCCTATTTCGTATACTGGTTCTACATCTTTACACATTCCCTCACTTACTTTCTTACTTCATAACGTGCTTTGTGTTCCTACTATGCATAAAAACCTTATTTCTATTTCTCAAATTTGTAAATCTAACAATACATCCATCGAATTCTTACCCTCTTCATATCTTGTGAAGGATCTTCGCACGAGGGCTACACTTTTACAAGGTCAGACTAAGGATGGTGTGTATGATTGGCCGGTCCGTTCTATCAAATCATCTTCAATGGTTGTTTTTTCCAGTGTCAAGACCACTTCGCCCAAGTAGCATCATCGCTTAGTTCATCCATCATTGTCAATTCTTAGGTATATAGTCTTTGCTTTTCAATTAGAAGTCACAAGTCTGTCATCTTTGAATTTCAACTATACGTGTCAATGTAATAAAAGTCACAAGTTACCTTTCTCCATTTTCACTCTTATTTCAATTTCTCCACTTGAAATAATATTTTCTAATGTGTGGACCACTCCCTTGCATTCCATTGATGATTTCAAATATTATGTTTGTTTTTGTTATTATTTTACAAAATACATTTGGCTTTATCCACTTAAAAGAAAATCCGATGTCTATAGCATTTTTGTTCACTTTAAATTACTGGTGGAAAACTACTTCAATCGAAAAATCATCACGTTTTATTATGACAATGGGGGGTGGGGGGGGGGGGATATCAAGCACTTTCATCATACATAAGTTTTAGTGGGATATCTCATAACCTCCCCTCCGCACAGTCCTGAACACAATGAGTATTCTGAATGTCGTCATTGTCAAATTGTTGAAATAGGCTTATCACTCCTCTCACATGCTTCAATGTCTTTGTCATACTGATCATATGAATTCTCCACTGCTATTTATCTCATTAATCGTCTACTTACTCACACTCCAACTTCTATCAGCATATGCAAAGCACATTGACACACCTCCCAACTACTCCAAAATTTGGAGTTTTGGTTGTCTATGTTATTCTTGGTTGCATCCATATTCGTCTAACAACCTATCTCCCCATTCCACCCCTTGTGACTTTCTTGGTTATTCCTCCACCCAGAGTGCCTATC
Source organism: Hemerocallis citrina (assembly GCA_017893485.1). Classification (NCBI taxonomy): domain Eukaryota; kingdom Viridiplantae; phylum Streptophyta; class Magnoliopsida; order Asparagales; family Asphodelaceae; genus Hemerocallis; species Hemerocallis citrina. The sequence continues at coordinate 257,809,372 of CM030362.1, read as the reverse complement.
TTTGTCTTGATCCCGTAACCTTACATCTCTATACATCTTGTCATGTTAATTTTGTCAAGTCGATTATGCACTTCGAAACCATTCAACCCAATCTTCCTCATCCTTCCTATTCCCGTCTTATGTCTGGTTCCCATTCGAGTCATCATCTCCGGCCACGATCACACTATCTGTCACTCTCGAAAATGTCCCTCAAGAGGATTCCACTCACGATTCCACAACCATACCCATCGCAATCATTCTCCTATCTAAAAACACAGCTCTCCCACCAAACCCTAGACTCAGCACTGCAGGAGCAACTTCACCACACCGCTGCACCCAGCAGCCAGCCCAAAACCCACCTTCTAATCCAACTCACCCATAACCAAATCACCACACCCCCCAGACCCGAAACTTATTCCTCATCCACATCAAGGTATAGTTACTCAATCCAAAAATAATATCCAAAAACAAATCCAAAAGCTCAATCTCACTGTCAAACTTTGCCCCAGTCCTGACCTTGTGTAGCACCCCGGATCCCCATTACCGGACATCCGTGACACTCACCAGAATCTTTGCCTTCAAATGCATCTCAACACAGTACTAACACAGAAATTTTTTAAAAAAATTTATTGCCAATGAGTTATTACATCGTTAAGTACAACCGATATCTTGTTCTTGGACAAGGAGTATTAATTACATCCACTCATTACAACTTATTACAAATATTTATAGACTCCACTTGTAAAGCTATCAGCTGTCTTCCAGAATGGTAATCGACTGATTACTGCCGAACTTCGCTGAGTGGCCCATCGGCTCCCCTGGGACTTGCTCCTCGGCTTGAGGCTTCTGCTGCGTGACTCTGATATTTCTGCACAAGTTTTAAAGGTAGGAATCGATACCTAAAAGATGGAGAACGTCAGTACTTCGACTGACGCAAAGCTGATAATAACAGCAATCCTCTAAACTACAATCACAACCATAATTTTATGCAAAAGAAAAGTGATGTGCCAAACAAGGGTTTAATGGATTCGGGTTCTAGTGCAGTGGTATGCCATGACCCTATGACTAGATGCAGCAAATTACATGCCTGGCTCTAATGCAAGCAAGTCTTTGGAAACGAATGTATCCCATACTACATACGCCCCCAAATCTAGCCGTCTTTCTCCACAGTTTAGGGATTCAAACCCTCTCCATGCATCCTACTCTTGTACTCAACCTATTCCCAATAGATTGTCCGTAGCCCAATTTTCTGTAGCCCAAGGAGGTTGCAGTTGGTCGGTCTAGTTCCGCCACTGCAGTGCCCAAGTGGTGGTCATGTTTGCTACTCAGTACCAGCGTATGGAACTCTTCAGAAAGCCACGTTGAATTCGGTTACAAGACCGTGTAATTCATGTGTCCACCCCTAACCCGGACAATGGACCGACGCATGCGTGTTCACCCCTAACCCGGGCAATGAACTGATATATATAAAAACCCACGTGCATAGGAACATGATGGCCTCGAGGGTCAAATCCCCCTAGCCTCCCGTTCCTTACTCCGGCAAACTTTGGGAATTAACAGATCGAGAAACGAGCTGAGGACTCAATCATGAGTGCCGAAAATGTATCCCTACGACAGGAAGGTACAACACCGACTATGTTCTGCCAGTACTAATACAATTACCAAACCCCTAATGCATCACTCTAATCCCCGTCTCATTCTAATCACTTGGGTAAAAGATAAGATTGCCTCCAAAACTTGCATATCGATCTCTGGCCCTGGCGATACCAGTTTGGTTCGCCACTTTCCCGAGCTTGGAATTGTCCAGTGCCATGTCCTACATTCACCCCTAACCCGGCAATGAATGTATGTGTGTTCCCCCCTAACCCGGGCAATGACCATGTGTGTTTAGCCCTAATGAGCTTAATTTGACGGCATGGCTTGGACGTCCTACGCTTTAGTGAAATTTCACAACTTAGGGTCGACAGATGCAGGGTATCACCTTACCCTAGTGACTAACTCGAGTCACACACCCACTATGGGAGTCAACAAAACAAACAAAAAATACCAAACGTCCCTAGACAAGAGTTATTAACTCTAATAGTACAGAGGGGAAAAGGTCCACACAAGACCTACTCAAAAACCCAAGACTAAGCAATCTACGGGGTTTCTGTCCGAAACTTAAAAAGATCATAACTCTCTCGATACAACTCTGATTGGGGTGTACAAGCCCAATTTGGAAAGGTAAGAACCTAGGATACAACTTCCTAGTTGATCATAACTTCAAATTCCATCATTTAAGTCCTCAAAATGGCCTCTCAAGCCTTAGCTTGTGTATTTCCTGTATACGGGCTACACCTTGCCGGTAGCATAAAACACTGCTCACTCATTAGAATGCTACAAACCCAAGTTCTATGGAAAGGTGTGGATGTCCTCTACAATCCTCTAGTTGGTTACAAGTCCAAATATGCCATTAGATCTCTCTAAAACACACATTACTCTCAAGTGTACCAAGTCACACTAAGATTTCCTCAACCAGAGCACTCAGCTCAAATCCTGGTCTCTTTCCAGTATTGCAAAAATCATAATAAATCAACCACTTACTGGAAATACCTCAAATAGGTCTTGTTAGAAATTTCTTGATGTCTACTACAATCCTCTAAAGAATTACATCCTCAAAATTTCCTCTTAAGGAGCCTTAATTGTGTCATCTCTACAGGGTGTAAAATCTGACTGAATCCAGCACAAGACATTCTATAAAATCCATCATAAATCTTATGCTCACCCAATAGACACAAAATTTACATTAAATAAACTAGACTTCATAAATAACAACATGCAAAAGGTTTCATGTCCAATGTCCAAGTCTACACTGAGTTCTTCATGTTTCAATTAAGTACTAAAATCATCCAGTTCTTCAGTTACAGCTCTAGCTACTGTTGATAGATCAATTTTTAACATGCCTATAATTTCATACAAATATTTTCTTGATTTTTATGTAGATTCTAGTTACAAGTCGAAAAACAAGGTAAAAATTTCAGATTAATATATTGCACCAATTAATTATCAAATATCCAACAATCTCTGGCATCATAGTAACCAATTTCTGCTACTGGCTTACGGCACTGTTCCACAAATGAATTTTATTTAAATACCATAAAATCTCAGAAAAATCCGAAATAATTTATGAATCATCTAGACATATAAAGAAACAATATATAAAAATTTCATGATCAGATTCCATGTGGTTTGCTCTCGGGAAAATCTAGAAAATAGCATACAGATCAAAATTCCAGTTCTAGTTTCTGATTTAAACTTCCAATCTTCTAAAACATTCATTCTAACTCTTACTACTACACATGCATGCAAGAAATCAATCAAGAAACAAAAAGAAAGGTTTAGAGAAACTCCTCACCCTGAGTTGATTGTGAAGTAGATGGTAGCTTTGAGCTTCACTTCCTCAAGAATCACTCCAAGAGCTCCTTTTCAATCTTCCTTCCTTTCTCTCATTCTCTTTCTTTCTTGGGTTTGAGTTCTGAAATTTTCAGAACATGGGAGAAGAATGAAGGGTTTTTAAGTAGAAAAGAGTAGGGAAAGAGAGGGGAAAGCCGGGGGGGGGGGATTCTAGGGGTAGTAAGGATAGGGTTTAGGGTGGTTTTCGCACAAACCATGGTCTCTAGCCATTGGTTTTGGGTACAATGGATTGGCTGCCCTATTTAGTTCTTAAACGGGTTCTTAGATGCGAGATTTATCGAGTGTACGCAAGATATATCCATCGTAGTATTATACAATGTTATATTTGCATAGGTGTCGTACCAAAACTAGTGTTTATACCAGTATCGGTCCTCCTCATTCTCGTGCTTCTTCTAGAACGCAACCATCCTCATGAACTGCCCCGCAAACCTAACCGCTCACCAATGATAGTAAAATCAAACAAAACACTGCAATCATGTGCACGCATACACACACACACACACACACACACACACATATATATATATAAGTATCGTACAATCCGGGGTGTTACATCACTCCCTTCTTAGAGTCGTTCTGTCCCCAGAACATCTCTAGTTGGAGAAAAGAACAACAACAACAAAAAAATAGAAAACACCTGAAATAAATCCGGATACAAAGCCTTCATGCGGCTCTCCGGCTCCCATGTGGCATCTTTCACGAACTAGTTCTTCCAGAGAACTTTGACCGTCGAGATGACCTTATTTCTCAGTACCTTGTCCTGATGGTCAAGTATCCTTACTGGTTGCTCTCTGTAGGAAAGATTTATCTGCAAATCTTTCGGAACCTCTGGCAACTGATGACTTGAATCTGGCACATACCTTCGTAGCATAGAGATGTGGAACACGTCATGCACTTGAGATAACTCGGGCAGTAGCTCCAACTTATAAGCCATCCTGCCAATCCTCCTCAGAATCTTGTATGGTCCAATGTATCTTGGAACTAACATCCCGCCCTTTCCGAATCTGATAACTCCTTTTATCAGCGACACCTTGAGAAATATGGAGTCACCTTCCTCAAATTCCAACTCTCTTCGGCGGTTGTCCGCATAGCTCTTCTGCCTGTTTTGTGCTCCTTGAAGCCTTTTCTGAATAAGCTCGATCTGTTTCGACGTTTACTATACAATTTCTGGCCCATACATCTGCCACTCTCCTACCTCGAACCAACAAACTAGTGTTCTACATCTTCGGCCATACAAAGCTTCATACGGGGCCATGCCAATGCTTGTCTGATAGCTGTTATTATAAGAAAACTCTACCAAGGCTAGGTATTTCTCCCAACTTCCTCCGAAGTCCAAAATGCATGCCCGCAACATATCTTCAAGAATCCTATTGACTCTCTCCGTCTGTCCATCCGTCTGAGGGTGAAAAGCTGTGCTGAAGTCTGTTCTAGTCCCCAATGCTGACTTTAGACTTCGCCAGAATTGAGACGTAAATCTTACATATCAGTCGGATACTATCGACACTGGCACTCCATGTAGCTTTACTATGTTCTCGATGTAGATCTCGGCCAGCCTCTCGACTTTCCAGGTCATCTTTACTGAAAGAAAATGTGCTGACTTTGTCAATCTATCCACAACCACCCATATTGAGTCATTTCCTTTAGGGCTCTTGGGTAATCCAGTAATAAAATCTATACTGATGTTCTCCATTTCCACTCTGGAATGGGTAAAGGCTGTAGCAGTCCTCTTGGTTTCTGATTCTCGGCCTTAACCTGTTGGAACATCAGACATTTGGCCACGAACTCTGCTATATCTTGCTTCATCCCTGACCACCAATAGTTCTGATTTATATCATGATACATCTTGGTACTTCCGGGGTGAATCGTAAGTAATATGGAGTGAGATTCCTTCGTGATGTCTTCCTTTAACTCATCGTCCTTCGGTACACACAGTCTGCTACCAAACCATAGTGAATCTTCTCTTACACTGAATTCGGGCAACTTTCCTTCACGCACTTGCTTCTTCATGTCTTCCATCTGTGGATCTTCGGTCTGAGCCTTTTTCACCTGCTCATTCAAGCTTGGTCGTAACACCAACTGTGCCAAAACTACACTCAGGTGCTGAGTAACCACTTTAATGCCCGCCTGCCTGATCTCCTCATCTAGTTCCCTCCGGGTTGCTACCAATGTAGCCACACTTCTCTTCCTGCTGAGCGCATCTGCTACCATGTTGGCTTTTCCTGGATGATATATAATTTCAGGCCTGATGTCTTCGAGTACTTCCAACCATCTCCTCTACCTTAAATTGAGATCCTCTACTGGTAGATATACTTCAAGCTCTTATGGTCAGTGTATATTTCCACCCTTGCTTCGTAGATATAATGTTTCCATGATTTCAAAGCAAAGACTATGGCTGCAAGTTCCAAATCATGGGTCAGGTAATTCTTCTCATGTGGTCGTAGTTGTCTCGAACCATAAGCTATAACCTTGCCCTCCTGCATCAGCACACACCTGAACCCCAAATACGACACATCACTGTAGATGACGTAGTTCTTATCCTCCTGAGGTAAAACCAATATAGGTGCATAGATCAAACGGTTCTTCAGTTCCTGAAAACTCTCTTCACACTTCTCCATCCACTCGAAACTTTGGTTCTTCTTGGTCAAGGCTGTAAGGGGTACAGCTATCCTTGCATAATTCTAGATAAACTTTCGGTAATATCCAGTCATACCCAGAAAACTCCTTACTTCCTTCACCATCTTTGGTTGTGGCCATTCCTTGACTACTTCTATCTTCTGAGGATCCGTTGTCATTCCCTCCTTAGAAAGGATATGGCCTAGGAATGCAACTTCCGATTTCCAAAACTCACACTTACATAATTTGGCATACAACTGATGCTCTTGTAACTTGCTCAAGACTGCTGTCAGATGCTCAGCATTATCCGCTTCTATCCTTGAAATTTACCAAAATGTCGTCGATGAAGACCACGACAAATGAGTCAATAAACGGACGTAGAATTCTGTTCATCAAGTCCATGAAGATTGCTGGAGCGTTAGTCACTCCAAACGGCATTACCAAGAATTCATAGTGTCCATATCGAGTTCAAAAAGCTGTCTTAGGAACATCCTCTTCCCTGACTCGCACTTGATGATATCCGGACCGTAGATCAATCTTGGAAAATACTACTGCTCCCTAAAGCTAATCGAACAAATCATCGATCCTGGGAATTTGGGCACTTGTTCTGAATAGTGACTTTATTCAATTCCCGATAATCAATACACATCCTGGATGACCCGTCCTTCTTCTTAACAAGCAATACTGGTGCTCCCCAAGGTGATGCACTTGTCTGATAAATCCCTTCTGCAGGAATTCTTCAATCTGCTTCTTGACCTCATTCTAATCTACTGGCACCATTCGATAGGGTGATTTAGATACTGGAGCGTTACTTGGCTGAACTGTGATGCTAAACTCGACATCACGGTGTGGGAGAATTTCAGGTAAATCCTCTAAGAATACGAGTGGAAAATTCCTCACCACTGGTATCTTGTTCACCTCTTCAGGTACCCGTACTTCACTAGTAGCTGCAAAAGTCATTGCCTTCGATCTCTTCTGCCAGTGGAATACAAGTTCCACTCATTTAGCTGAAATGACTACCTCCTTCTCCTTGCAGTCAATGCTTGACTTGTTCCTCGACATCCAATCCATACCAATAATGACAACTGTTCCGGCAAAACCCATTTCTAACAAATCGATACTTAGGGTTTCTCCGCTAATCTGGAGTTTACATTCCCTATAGTACAGATCTGTAGTAAGGGTTGCCCCTGACGGCGTAGCCACTGTCAAAGCTAAATATGGGATTGCCTTTTGTGTGCATCTTAATTTTCTCGAAAAAGATTTTAACACAAAAGAATGAGTCAATCCACTATCGAACAAGACCGTAGCCAAAATTCCATATATATATATATATATATATATATATATATATATATATATATATATGTTGTTACAAAAGTTCATCCTCCATCAACTTCCTACAAAAACTCAAAATACAGCTTAACCTTGATTACATTACTTCTTCAGCTTCCAAAATATCTCAAAATTTAGTAGGTCCACATAATATTTTCACCCTATTATTTATCCTGTTACTTGCTTGATGAGCATCCCTTTTGTAATTCTGGTCAATTTGACTTGATATGCCCAAATTCCTTACAGTTAAAACAAACCTTGATCGCTGTTGGGCAACGCGACTTGTAGTGTCCGACTTCCCCGTATTTGTAGCAACTCTTAGTCGCAATTGCACCCTTGGGGCATTCTCCTTTAGAAGGTTTGGTGATTCTCCTTTAGAAGGTTTGCTGATAGCTTCACTGACACATATTGTCCTATCTGCCTCTAATTGGCATTTTAAGTTTTTAAAATTTCCTATTGTAGACTGCTATTTGAAGTCAACTCTGATACAACCTTTGTAGCGCCCCGGATCCCCGTTACCGGACATCCTTGACACTCACCAGAATCTTTGCCTTCAAATACATCTCAACACAGTAATAACATAGAAATTTTAAAAAAACTTTTTATTGCGAATGAGTCATTACATCGTTAATTACAACCGATATCTTGTTCTTGGATAAGGAGTACAAATTACATCCACTCATTACAACTTATTACAAATATTTACAAACTCCACTTGTAAAGCTATCTGCTGCCTCCCGGAATGGTAATCGACTAATTACTACCGAACTTCGCTGAGTGGCCCATCGGCTCCCCTGGGACTTGCTCCTCGGCTTGAGGCTTCTGCTGCGTGACTATGATATTTCTGCACCAGTTTGAAAGGTAGGAGTCGATACCTAAAAGGTGGGGAATGTCAGTACTTCGACTGATGCAAAGCTGATAATAATAGCGATCCTCTAAACTACAATCACAACCATAATTTTATGCAAAAGAACAGTGATGTGCCAAATAAGGGTTTAATGGATTCGGATTCTAGTGCAGTGGTATGCCAAGATCCTATGACTAGATACAGCAAATCACATGCCTGACTCTAATGCAAGCAAGACTTTGGAAACCAATGCATCCCATACTACATATGCCCCCAAATCTAGCTGTCTTTCTCCACAGTTTAGAGATTCAACCCTTCCCATGCATCCTACTCTCGTACTCAACCTGTTCCCAATAGATTGTTCGTAACCCAAGGAGGTTGCAGTTGGTTGGTCTAGTTCTGCCATTGCAGTGCCTAAGTGGTGGTCGTGTTTGCCACTCAGTACCCGCTTACGGACCTCTTTAGAAAGCCGCGTTGAATTCGATCGCAAGACGGTGTAATTTGTGTGTCCACCCCTAACCCGGGCAATGGACTAACGCATGCATGTTCACCCCTAACCCGGGCAATGAACTGATATATATATAAACCCACGTGCATAGGAATGTGATGGCCTCAAGGGTTAAATTGCCTAGCCTCCCGTTCCTTACTCCGACAAAATTTGGGAATTAACAGATCGAGATACGAGCCGAGGACTTAATCATGAGTGCCGAAAATGTATCCCTACGACAGAAAGGTACAACACCGACTATGGTCTGCCAGTACTAATGCAATTACCAAACTCCTAATGTGTAACGCCCCGAATCCCAAATCACTGAATTCGAGATGTTCTACAGGATCTTTTCACTTTCTTTGAGTACAATTTTACAAGGAAATTCAAACTTTTCATCATACATCAGAGTTTACATCATATTACATTTACATTTACACAGCGGAAGCAAAATAAACAATATTTACATGAATGTACAACATGGTAAAAATCTTTATGCATCCATTTCTCTTTAACATGCAATTTACCTGCATACAAACTGTGGGTACGTCAGTTTATTCAACCGACGATAATTATACATGGCCATCCTCTCTATGCCAGAAACAGTATAATGAATCTCATTTCTTACGAATCACAAACTTGTTCAATATAAGCATGTAAATAAAAGGGAACTCTTAAAGATGTCATGTCGTGATTGTGCACTTAATCCTTAATGCAATTTATTTAATTTTACATGACACTAATGCGCACTTGTTCGAATTCTATGCATCCCATACTACATAGGTTCGAGGGCAAGCCTCTTAATCGTTCTTCATTTTTGTAGGGTTCAATCCCTCGCCATGACTTACTCTACTTCTGTAATTTCAGTGAGTATCCTAGATGATTCTATGAGTACAAGCATGTATCCTGGCCCCTGGAGTAGAATTTCGCGCCATGTCTTGACTCATCAAGCATGCATTCTGCGACAATTCAGCCTCCTCCCTGAACACAATCCTCTTGCAGTCACCAAAACATCCCACAAGCGTGACTAAAGTCCGATCATTACTGAGTTGTGCCCGCGCCATGTCTTGACGCATCAAGCATGCATTCTGCGGCTCACACACCCGCACCGTAAATCCTAGTTCTCATACTCATGTTTTTCTCTCACCTTCATCACCTCTTCACTATGCACTAAATATTAGAATCATGAATATAAATCAAGCTCTAGAGTTAGCCTCTCCACCAAACCGGACTTATCATTTCATTTCAATACATGACCAACCTTGGTCTTTCAATTCTCATTTCATTTCAATCATTTCACTGCCGGGGGAGACTTAGCTACTCTCGGTTTTAATTTACAATTCACAACTTCCAATTGAGCGCTTCAGCTCATAATTCAATTTGAGTCTCACAGACTTTCTTATCATGATCTTAGCCTTTCATATTCATTTAATTCTCAATTCTCATTTATGATTCATTTTACATAATCTACACAGTCATAAAAAGAGTCCACAGACTTCAATCATAGGGTTCACAACTTCCAACAGCAAATAAAATGAAATTCATACATATCAGGGTTCACTCTGTACAGTCGACTTGGAAGAACACCAGTCGACTCATACAGTCAAATACAGAGTCATCATAAATACTCGGGATAGTCGACTGCTGCACACAGTCAGTCGGCTGTCCCGCAACTTTTCATGTTCACAGTGTCATCCGCATGACAGTCGACTGTTCATCCATCAGTCGTCTGTTCTGGGATTCCCAACAGCACAATTCTAAGTCCAGCTCAGTCGACTGGCTACACGCACTAAGTCGACTGATCAATTCCATAATTCAAATTAAGGGATTATCTAATGGCTTTTATATGTTCTTGCATCATGATATCAATTTACAATACACATATATTCATGTTCCATAAACGCGGAGTCTCTGATTGTTCAGGAACATCATAAACATAGAATTTCAAGTTACTAAAATACTCCTTTCTTTGAAGAAAATACTTTAAACATGCATTCATACTGCTCATAACTTTCTTACGAAATTGAAGATATAAATCTCAAGTCATCATACTGGGTCAACATAATAGAACATCTCATTACATGGAATTTCCAAATAATCATAATTAAATTGAAGCACCAGTCGGCTGAACACAGTGTCAGTCGACTGCTCCGACAGTTCTTAATTTGTTTAATCATCGCTAGATCTTTTCATCCATTTACCTTCCCTCCATCATGTGTCATAGGGAAATCACAACTCAGTAATCACACTATTTTGTCTATTTGCATACAGTTTATCACCACATCACAATTTAATGGTCTCGTACCAGTCGACTTATCTACACGACAGTCGACTGTACCGACACAACTCGTCTTATTAACAGCAGCATGTTCATGGCAATTCTACTACATTGAATTCACATTTCACAATATGGTAGCAATCATAACCATCATAGTATATTTCCTACATTAGAAGTCCTGAGAAACACCCACCTTATATGAAGAAATAATCGAAATCCAGCAAAGTCCTCAATGCGGCGCAGCACTTCTTGCTCCTTGCTCCTTACCGAAACCTTCAGATGCTACTCGGCCTCCACAGAAAAGCTCCCACACAACTCTCACAAATACCTCTCTTAATAAGAACAATCTTAGTGTAAGAGAGATAGGGAAATGGGGGGGGGGGGGGTATTTATACACAAATTAGAGTGAGATGGAGGGTTAGGATGTATTAGGGAGTTGGAGATCAAGAGCTAGGATTCATTCGGGAGTTGAGAAACTATCCACACCTCAAGAGTAACCACCCATGATCTAAGTCCATTACTCCACAATCCGGCCAAGCTTTGTGCCTTGTGCACGTGTACATGGAGTGCACGTGAACACACAAACCCCACTACATAAATTGTACACCAAGTACCCGAAAAAATAAAAAGAAAAATGCTACACATACAAGTGGTAGGAAAATAATAAGAAGTTAGATTTATGGGCTTAAATCCATTTGGGCCAAAATATTTTAAAAAGAAAATAAGCAAATTAATATTGGGCTTTAAGAAAATATTTTATAGAAAACAATACACTTAATTCATCATGTTGAGAAATAATAGTCAACATGCTACACAATCAAAAAAATAAATAATCTTTCATATATTGAAAAATCAGGGTATTACATAATGCATCACTCTAATCCCCGCCTCATTCTAATCACTTGGGTAAAAGATAAGATTGCTTCCAAAACTTGCCTATCAATCTCTGGCCCTGGCGATACCAGTTTGGGTCGCCACTTTCTCGGGCTTGGATACAAAATTAACATTAAAGAAACTAGACTTCGTAAATAACAACATGCAAAAGGTTTCATGTCCAATGTCCAAGTCTACACTGAGTTCTTCATGTTTCAATTAAGTATAAAAATCATCCTGTTCTTTAGTTACAGCTCTAGCTCCTGTTGATAGATCAATTTTTAACATGCCTGTAACTTGATCCAAATATTTTCTTTATTTTTCTGTTGAGTCAAGATACAAGTGGAAAAGCAAGGTAAAAGTTTCAGATTAATATCTTGCTCCAATTAATTATGAAAAATCCAATAATCTCAGGCATCATAGTAACCAATTTTTGCTACTTTCTTACGACACTATTCTACAAGTGGATTTTATTAAAATACCAAACGATATCAGAAAAATCCGAAATAATTCATGAATCATCTAGAAATATAAAGAAACAATTTGTAAAAATTTCATAATCATATTCCATGTGGTTTGCTCTCGGGAAAATCTAAAAAATAGCATACAGATCAAGATTTCAGTTCTAGTTTCTGATTTCAACTTCCAATCTTCTAAAACATTCATTATAACTCTTACTACTGCACACGCATGCAAGAAATCAATCAAGAAACAAAAATAAATGTTTAGAGAAACTCCCTACCCTGAGTTGGTTGTGGAGTAGATGGTAGCTTTGAGCTTCACTTCCTCAAGAATCACTCCAAGAGCTCCTTATTCAATCATCCTTCCTTTCTCTCCTTCTCTTTCTTTCTTGGGTTTGAGTTTTGAAATTTTCAGAACATGGGAGAAGAATGAAGGGGTTTTTAGTGGAAAAGAGTAGGGAAAGAGAAGGGAAAGAAGGGGGGGGGGGGATTCTAGGGGTAGTAGGGATAGGGTTTAGGGTGGTTTTGGCACAAACCATGGTCTCTAGCCATTGGTTTTGGGTACAATGGATTGACTTCATTAAATGGGTTCTTAGATGCGAGACGAGAGATTTATCGAGTGTACGCATGATATACCCATCATAGTATCATACAATATTATATTTGCATAAGTGTCATACCAAAATTAGTGTTTATACCAGTATCGGTCCTCCTCATTCTCGTGCATCTTCTAGAACGCAACCATCCTCATGAACCGCCCCACAAACTTAACTGCACACCAACGATAGAAAAATCAAACAAAACACTGCAATCATGTGCACGCATACAGACAAAACACACACACACACACACACAGATATATATATATATATATATATATATATATATATATATATATATATATATATATATAAGTATCGTACAATCCGGGGTGTTACACCTTGAACCTTCTACAGTGACCCAGACCATCAAAGATCCCCAATGGCCTCAGGCCATGTCTGAGGAGTATGATGCTCTTGTTCAGAACATGACATGAGACCTTGTTTCATCTCATCCATCCCGAAATGTCGTTGGTTGCAAGTGGGTTTTTCGAACTAAACATTTATATAATGGCTCTGTTGACAGGTACAAAGCTTGTTTAGTTGCTAAGGGGTTCCACCAATGTCTGGGTGTTGACTATGATGACGCCTTCAATCATGTTGTCAAACCAATAACAGTACGACGTGTTCTGTCTCTTACCGTCATTCGTGGTTGGTCACTACAACAACTTGATGTCAATAATGCCTTTTTCCAAGGCTTTCTATCTGAGGACGTCTTTTTGGCGCAACCACAAGGATTCACTAACAAAAACCATCCTCATCATGTCTGTGAACTGCACAAAGCAATATACGGTCTCAAACAAGCCCCTCGTGCATGGTACCATGAGCTACGTCAGTTTTCCATCACCTCCGACTTCACTAACTCTCATGTTGACACATTACTATTTGTCTGCAATGCTTCCGACATCATTTTATATTTCTTGGTCTACATTAATGACATCATTATCATCAGAAACAACGATGCAGCAGTACATAAATTCATTCATCTTCTCTCCAACAGATTCTCCCTCAAGGATCTTGTCACACTTTCATATTTCCTTGGAGTTGAAATCATTCCACATCTATAGGGCATCTTTTTTTCTCAACGTGATGTATCCATGATCTCTTTACTCGCACTCACATGTCTGCTGCCAAGCTCGTGTCTACGCCACTTGCCACTACCCTAACTCTTACTCGTCACTCTAGCTCATCCCTATCTGATCCAACTAAATACTGAGCTATTATTGGCAGTCTCCAATACTTATCACTCACATGCCCAAACATTTCTTACACGGTCAACAAGTTATCACAATTCATACACTGCCCCACGAAAGATAATTGGAGCACAACATAGCATCTACTATGGTATCTTTGTGGTACTATTACTCTTGGTGTTGTTATCTACCGTAACTCCCCACTATCACTTCATGCTTTTTCAGATGCAGACAGAGCTGGCAAAGAAGGTGAATTTACCTCCACAAGTGCTTATCTCATCTACATTGGTTGCAATCCAATCTCATGGAGTTCAAAGAAATAAAGGACGGTGACCCGCTTTTCTATCGAGGCTGAGTACCTAGTTATTGCTACTATATCTGCTAAAATTTGCTGGATTTGTACTCTACTCACCGAGTTTCATGCTTCCCTACCTCAACAACCGGTTACGTAACGCCCTGAATTCCAAATAAGACAGAATTCGAGATTTTACAGGATCTTTACTTCACTTCGTACAATTTTATAAGGAAATTTAAAACTTTTCAATAGTACATCATAGTTCATTACACTTTGTTTACACAGCGGAAGAATAAAAGATTACAACATTTAAAACAAATATAACTTATACAACTCTATCAAAGTAAGTCTTCAATTGCATCATAATACTTTTATTCCTTCATGAATAGTCCATTACCTGCACATTAAGTTGTGGGCACGTCTTTTACTTACAACTGATGAAAATATTATACTCGGCTATCCTCTCTATGTCGTACATATAGCGATCTCATTACTTTAACAAATCACAAAAGTTGAATGAACAATAAATTGTTAATCCGTGACTATGCTAAACATGTAAGTGTATGTCATGCCTTAATGCCTAATGCACACAATTTATACTAGGATGACACTAATGCACATTTGTTCGGATTCTATGCATCCCATACTACATAGGTCCGAGGGCAAGTGCCTACGTATTCCTCAATAAAGGGCTCGATCCCTCTCCATGAAACTACCCAGTAGTAAGAACAAGGTTTAGGCATTCCACGAGTACGGATCCCAATCCCAGATTACACTGCCCAACTGTTATACAGACTCCTCGTCGTGCAAATCCCCCGCAAGTGCCACTCTAGCCCCGGTATACGTATATACACTGGAGTACGAAAACTATCTGCACGACTACGCATAGTCCCGGATTTAAAAGTAAACTCGTCTCCATCGAAGCAACCACAGTCCCAGAGTACACTGCCCAACTGGGTCTATAGTCTCGAAGTACATCGCCCGACTATATAGAGTGCCCCACTTACATTTGCCCAGGTTTACTACACTTCTCTTAAGTGCCTAATTCTTAAGTTCAAGACATGAATGAGTTATCATTCCTAGAATTAGCTTTACCCCCTACCGGACTTACTCTCTAAATACGAGATAGCTCCATGGAAATATCTCAAAATTATATCTCAAATCTTTTCTTTCAATAGTGCCGGTAACCGAGGTCTTACTAACTCTTAAATCATAATTTTTCATGTACAAGAATCAGGGGTATTCACACCCTTCAATAACCATGTCTTAACTCAAAGTATTCTTTATCTTCAACCTATCCACAACTTGGTATATATCTTGTTTTAGCATCATTCGTTCAATTCATTCACTATCTTTCTAAGGCAACAATTCTTTTCATGAGTTTATAGCATAGAACCAAAATCTCTTTTAGAAAATTATTCACACAAAATTCTTAATCACAAACAAGCATATTCATACATTCTCATCAAGGCAAACAAGTGATATAGTAATTATTTCCAAAACTCTATATGAATTCTCACTAGATTTTTAATCTCATCTAACATTTCTTATTCAACAAAAAGGGTTCGTTTTTAAACAAGAGAATCTCATAACTCATCACACATTTTTCTCAAAAAATGAGAGTCATTTACTCAAATAATACTTTTAGAAACAAAGCGCGTTTACAATTTCAATTCTCTTTTCGCTTTCAAAAATATAAGATTAAACTTAAGAACTACTCTTAATAAATCTTTATGTGAGTTTAGAAATAAAAAAAATTGAATTTTCCCACACTTTTATCCAAGTCAGTAAGTGCCCAAAATAGAACTAACAAAAAAAAAAAAAAGGGAGTGGCCAGTTTCAAACCCGGGTCTGCCGACCACACACAGCAGCGTCCAAAGCTCCATGGGCTAGCCACTAAGTCCATTGTGGACTTGTGTCATAAATTGGGTTAAAAACATTTTTATACAATCAGTGCAGAATCAGATCTTTATTGAGTAAAACAAAATAAAAGGTGACTATCAAGATTTGAACCCAAGACCTCTCATAAAGAGTGCTCTATATTGCACTAGCTAACCAGTAAGTCCAAGTGTATTTTCTGTTTAGGAATTGTACTAATGTACTTTTGTTTATACTATTCTGAATTTGGTTTCTTTTAATAAAACTTGTTTACCCAATAATTCAATCCTTTAGGATATTGGAATAAACCTCACTTTTGGACTGAGATTAAATCTTAAAAATAATAATCAACAAGTTTAAACTTAATTTTAGAATATGTCTTCATTTTCTAATAGAGTTTCCTTTCTTTATAAAATTTGCATTTCTTCTCAAAACTCGAAAATGTAGAAATCATGTTTATAAAAATCTAGTTTAAGTCCATCATCATACTAATTAAAATTTGCGCTAAAACCCAAATGTGTCTCTAAATCAGCCATGGATATCTCAAGGGTTTCTTTCGTGCGAAAATTTGTATTTCTAACATATGTCGACACGTCAATAACAACATTTATTTTTCTCTTTTCTTTTTCTTCTTAAGCATCATGTTTCTAAAGCATATGTCAAAATATAATATTCTCTAACAATTACTCATACCTATCACACATTTGACAAACATAAATTTGCAAACATTCTAACATGGTCCATATGATTAATTCTTTAGTTGAACTATTCTTTTTTAAATTAGCATGGTAACAATTTGTTCACTAAGTCTCAACAAAATCATTGCATATTATGCTAGCATGGATTTCTACATACATCTCATTTAACTCATACCACTCATTTAAACTATTTAGCATGCAGATCCTACTTTAGAAAGGAAGAGATTACCCACCTTAATTGAAGATGAACAATGAAAAGAAATATGGAACACTACTTCTAGCTCCAAAGCAACTCCTTCTCCTCCTAGAAAGACCTTCTCCATGCAAGAACTCCTCCAACAACGAGAACACTCTACTCTCTTTCTTTTTCTTTCTATTCTTTTGATTTTGTTTTTGGTGCAAAAGAGAAGTGGGAAATGAGGTTCTATTTATAGGGTATTGTTAGGGTCTAATATGCATAAATTTCCACCTAATAACTCTCTCTTTAAAAGCCCGCTCAACTCTTCATTTCCTAACTCCCCAAACTCCCACCTTTTCAAGCTCCCAACCCTTCAACATCTCAACCCCCAACCCTTCTTCTCCCCTCTCAAAAACCTGTCACAACCTAGGGTAAAAACTGGCCAAATACAAGTGTGCATATGCACACATGCACAAACAAAACTAAATACATTTATATAGTTCTAAATGTGTACAAAATGGTGTAACTTGTCATGTATTAGTCCAAGTTTAACTTAATTTAGGATTTTACTAGTGGGCTTGATTCATGGGCTCTTATTTTAATTAACTAATTTAATTATCCTAGTGGGTTTTCCCTTAAATTAATCTATTGGGCTACGATTTATTCTTTATATCCATGGGTCAAAGGAAGGCTAATTAAAAACTTATGCATGCTAAAAATTAGTAATGAGAGTAACAAAATGAGAATAAAAATTTGCACGTGCATCATATGTGTAAAAATCAAAAAATTTATTTTTAATTAAAATAAAAATGTAGGGTGTTACAACACTCCTTCCTTAGAAATGTTCCGTCCCCGGAACTACACTTAGGAGCGAGAAAAACACAATGAAAGAAAAAGGTTTACAAAGATTTTAGTGAAAGAGTTCAGGGTGATTTTTCATCATCTTTTCCTCTGATTCCCAAGTGGTCGCCTCGACAAATTGGTCCTCCAAATGACTTGACCATTGGTATCATCTTGTTTCTCAAGACCTTTCTCGACGATCCACGATCTCAATAGGACGCTCAGCATAACTCAAATCCAGTTGTAAACCTTCTGGCACTTCTGGTAAATAATGACTCGGATCTGGGACATAACCTCATAGCATGGACACATGAAAGACATTGTGTACTTGGGCCAACTCTTCTGAGTTCTAACCGATAAGCTGTCTTTCCAATTCTCTTCAATATCTTGTAGGGTCCAATGTATCTCGGGGCTAATTTTCCTCCCCTTCCGAACCGAATCACCCATTTAGTCGGAGACACCTTCGCAAAAACATAGTCACCTTCATCAAACTCCAGGTCTCTCCTTTGGTTGTCAACATAACTCTTCTGCCTGCTTTGTGCGTCGATCAACCTCTTCCTGATCAGCTCGATCTTTTCTGAGGTCTGCTGCACATTCTCTGGTCCATACAGCTTTCGCTCTCCCACTTCACACCAACAAATCGGTGTCCTGCATTTCCTTCCATAAAGAGCTTCATACGGCGCCATCCCAATACTTTCCTGAAAACTGTTGTTGTAGGCAAATTCCACAAGAGCTAAATGCCTCTCCCAGCTGCCACCGAAAGCCAACACACAGTATCTCAACATATCCTCTAGTACCCTATTGACTCTCTCTGTCTGCCCATCAGTTTGGGGATGAAAGGCGGTACTAAAATCAGTCTTCGTCCCCAAAGCTGCTTGAAGACTTTTCCAGAAATGCAAAGTGAAATGCGCATTTTGGTCGGATACTATGGACAACGAAACTCCATGAAGCTTCACAATCTCACCAACATACATCTCTGCCAGCTTCTCCATTGACCAAGTAAGCTTCATTGCCAAAAAGTGAGCTGATTTGGTGAGTCGGTCCACTATCACCCAAATTGTATCATTGCCCTTAGAACTCTTGGGTAAACTCGTGATGAAATCCATGCTGGTACAGTTCCATTTCCACTCCGGGATGGGTAATGGCTGCAACAAACTGCCGGGCTTCTGATTCTCTGCCTTGACATGCTGACAAACTGCACACTTGGTAACAAACTCGGCCACATCATGCTTCATCCCTGGCCACCAGACATATAGCTTTATATCCGTGTACATCTTGGTACTCCCTAGATGTACTGATAACAAAGTAGCATGCGCTTCCTGAAGAATGCTCTCCTACAGTTCTGCTAGATCTGGCACACACAACCGCTCTCCATACCACATCACTACATCCTTCACTTGGAATTCTGCCAACTTGCCAATACCAACCTGCTCAATCATCTTCTGGATCTCTGGATCTGCCTTCTGACTTTCGATAATTCTGTCTTTCAAAGTGGGTTGAATCATCAACTGGGCTAAGAAAGCTCCCAAACCTTGCAAAATCACTTCAATTCCAGCTCGATCAAGCTCCTCTGCCAATTTCTTCCGAGTTATGATCAACTGAGACATACTGCACTTTCTACTGAGCGCTGTGCCACAACATTTGCTTTGTCTGGATGGTATTTGATCTCAGGTGGATATCTTCCAACACTTCTAACCATATCCTTTGCCTCAGATTCAGGTCTTTTTGCTGATAGATATATTTCAGACTTTTGTGATCCGTGTACATGTTGACCTTTTCTCCGTAGACGTAATGCCTATATTGCTTCAAAGCAAAGATGATTGCTGCCAGGTCCAAATCATGGGTTGGATAATTCTTTGCATGTGGTCTCAGCTGCCTAGACCCATAAGCTATTACCTTCCCTTTCTGCATCAGCACACAGCCCAATCCGCGATGGGAAGCATCGTTGTAAATATCATAGTCGACTCTTGCTCTTGGCAATGCCAAAATGGGAGCGGTAGTCAATCTTTCCTTTAACTCTTGGAAACTAGCTTCACACTGCTCTGACCATTTGAAATTCACATTCTTCCTTGTGAGCCCTGTGAGTGGTACAGCTAGCTGGGCGTAGCCCTGTATGAACCTTCTGTAATATCCGGTTAAGCCCAGAAAGCTCCTAATCTCTTTCACTGTGGTCGGTCTTGGCCAATCTTTCACAGCTTCAACTTTCTGCGGGTTAGTAGCCACTCCCTCCTTAGAAAGGATGTGACCCAGAAAGGCGACTTCGGTTTTCCAGAAGTCACACTTGGATAACTTTGCATACAGCTGATGTTCCTGTAGCTTCTTCAGAACCTCTGCTAAGTGCTCGGTATGCTCCTTCTCTGTCTTGGAATAGACTAATATGTCGCCAATGAATACAATGACAAAAGAATTGATGAAAGACTGCAAAACTCTGTTTATCATGTCCATGAAAATAGTCGGTGCATTTGTGACTCCAAATGGCATGACTAGAAACTCATAGTGACCATGCCTGGTTTAGAAAGCCATCTTGTGCACATCTTCTTCTTTTACTTGGACTTGGTGATATCCTGATCGCAAGTCTGTCTTGGAGAATACCTGCTCCTTGTAGACGGTCGAATAAATCACCGATTCGGGGAATTGGGTACTTGTTCTGCACAATATCCTTGTTCAACTCTCTGTAGTCAATACACATCCTAATCCATCCTTCTTCTTCACTAAAAGAACTAGGGCTCTCCATGGTGATGCACTTGGCCTGATGAATCCGTTGCTCAACAATTCTCGATCTGCTTCTTGATCTCATCTTGTTCAACTGCTGCCATTCTGTATGGTGCCTTGGAAATAGGTACACTTTTTGGCTGAACAGTGATGCTGAACTCTACATCTCGATGAGGGAGAAGCCCTGGTAGATCATCAAGAAATACAGTTGGGAAATCTCAGACAACTGGGATCTGCTTTACTTCATCTGATACCTTCTGCTCTGATAAAGCTGCTACCAACTGTTTACACTTCCTCTTACCTTGGAATGTAACAGCTGGTCCCCCTGGAGCCTTCACCACGACTTCTTTGCTCTTGCATTCAATGGTGGCACTGTAAACTGACATCCAGTCTATGACAATAATGATATCGACTCCCAGAACTGCCAATTCAATGAGGTCGATGCCAAAGATCCTGCCTCTGATTTCAAGATCACACCCTTCATAGTATCGATCGGTAGTCAAGTTTTCTCCTGAAGGAGTATCCACAGATAGAATCTTGCTAGGAAAAATTTTAGCTTCGATTCCCAATCTTTTTGCAAATGAGGGTGACACAAAAGTGTGCGATGATCCTGTATCAAATAACACCTATGCTTTTATTCCATTTATTAGAACGTCTCTTGTTACATATGAGTACTCTCATTACATAACATTTTATTACACAAATGGAAAAAGTAACAAATCAACTAGGCCTCATCCTCCATACCAGTGATCACATTGTCTACATCATCTGCATCTGCATCTGCCTCTATGAAGGCGAACACTCGCCCCTGCCTGAACTGCTTTTTCCCAGGGTTGGACTGCTGCTGACTTGGTCCTCCCCACTGAAGTTGAGGGCAAAAAGGCTTGATGTGGCCTTCCTTACCACAAAGAAAACAAGTCCTGATCGGCTGCGGCTTGGTACACCCTGGAGCTAAATGGCCTAATTCTGAAGCACGTGGGTACCTTTCCGGATACTGCAACAGCATTAGCGCCTGTTAGCCTGAAGTGCTGTGCTGGGGGCTGACTTCCGTAGTTGCTTGGTGCCTTAGGCCTCTTGCCCAAGTTCTAATTGTTCTGCTTGACTTGCATAGCCTGGAACTGGTTCATGTCAGACTCGATTGCAGCGGCCCTTCTGACTAGCTTCTCAAACCTCCGAATGCCCAAAGGTATCATCTGGGACCTCAGACTTGGTCTCAACCCCTGCTCAAATTTGAGCGCCTTCTTGGCTTCATCTTGTATCATTTCAGGTGCGTACCTGGAGAGCTGGTTGAACTTAGTCTCATATTCTATTACCGGCATTTTGCCCTGCTGCAAGCTCAGGAATTTCATGGCCTTCTTTTTCTGAACGTCCAATGGGAAGTAGTGACTCCGAAATTCATCAAGGAATTCTTCCCATGTGAGTTGTACGTTGCCCAAGTTCCTCTTCAATGATTGCCACCAAACACTTGCATCCTTCTCTAGTTGAATGGTAGCCAATTTCACCTTGCTTGCCTCTGGGGTTTCCAGTACCTCGAAGACTGTCTCAATTTGTCTAATCCATTCATCAGCAACTAGGGGTGGGCATCGGTCGGAATCCGACCTAATATGGACCATCCACTACCGATCCAAAGAAGATCGGTTTTTTAATTTTCTCATCCGCAACCAATCCGAACCTTAATTGGATCGGTTTCCATTCAAGCCGATTAAGCTTGGTTTGGATTGGATTGGATGGTCGGTTTGGCATGTTACTTTTCACCTTCAACATCATTCATAATTTTGTTGAAATTTAAAAGATCAGCTTCAATCAAACTTAAGAAACAATCTGCTATTTGTTATTCAGAAATGAATTTAAAATGAAAATTCATAAAACTACAAGTTGTTAATGAATTTTGCATTAATTGTTTGAGATGATAATGTTTAAATGGGTGAGATAAACTGCTTTTTCACTTGAATACTTCTGTAATCTTAGTTTATTATCATAAAAGAAATATTAATAACCATAGCTAATTGAATTTCAGGTACAATAAAAAAAGATTTAGAAAACAGTTTCTGCTTGACTTGATTAAAGTAACTACTAAATGTTATATCAACTTCATGATTCTATTAAACTGGGTCACACTATAAATCAAGCATTTCTCAACAAAATAACACTACTCGGTTTGTATTAAAGAAATTAAAGAAGGCTGTTTGTATCTCCAAGAAAATGAGAAATGACTATTTGTATATTCAAGATTTTAAAGGAATATATAATAAGGTCTGTTTGGTTAAGTTTTTTTTTTCTTCTCCCAAAACCCAAAAACGTGTTTGGTTAGGGTGTTTTGTGAAAAGAGTTTTCACAAAACTCCAACTTCAATCATTCTCTCTCTACACGAGCGCAACCTTACATTTTTAGAAAACTGTTTTTGAAAACTCCAACTTGTTTGGTTAGGGTGTTTTTAGAAAACTGTTTTCAGAAAATTGTTTTCAAAACAACAAACCAAACGCAAGATTTTTTATGGACTTATGCATAGAAGTACAGTCGGTTCGGTTTCATCGGTTATTTGAAAGCTCCATCCAACAACCGAACCGATCCAGTTGGTTATTGAAGATCAACAACCGGACCAATCCAAACCCCCAATTGATTCGGTTAAAAACTGGTCGGTTCGGGTTGGATTGGTTCGGATTGGTCGGTTTGGATAATAGTTGTCCACCCCTATCAGCAACATCTAGATTAGTCTGACCTTCAAATACTGATGGCTTCATTCTTTTGAACGACTCAGCCAGCTTGATTGCTTCGGGTATGTGCATAACTGGCCCTGGTCCTCTGTTCTCGGGAATATTGGCAGCGAGAGCATTTAGGGTCTGGTATACATGAGCTAGTTCTGTTTCCAAGTCTAGCCAAATCTCACCGCTATACCCTTCGCAATTTCCGATTCTTCGTGTCATTTCTGAGTCATAAAATTAATCATCATAAATAACACAAATAACAAAATTTATTCATTACAGAATTTAAACTCTTTATTCAGAAAGAAAACTTTTGTTCCAATACATCTATTACATCCTTTTAATAAAAGAAATCCTAGATTCTACGGTTTCTCTTGGCTTCTCTGAGCTCTTCCCGTAGTTCTTAGATTTTCTTTTGCATATCTTCAAATTTCTACTGTCGCTCTTCCTTGTCCCAGCGAGTGATGTGGTCCAACTTGGCAAAATGTCGATAATTCACGAGTCGGACCTTCTCAAGCTCGCACACTTGAAAGTTCAGTTCTCGGATGCGCTCCTTGTCCTGTGCCCATTGTAACTCCAAGTGGTTAACTCTCCCATTTTGTGCGTCCAATTCCCGTCGAAGAGAAGTAACAATGTCATTTGGGTTGTTTGGAACGAGTTCTTCTTCTGGGGAGTCTTCGGGAGGATTAGGCGGAGGTGGAGTAATCTCCCTAGACTCGGGAAATTCTTCTTCTATCCCAAATGGTTCTTCTTCTTCCTCCTCCTCTGGGTCCTCTTCTTCTTCTGCCATTGGTTCTTCCTCTTCATTCTCGAAGTGGACAAACCAAGGTGCCTCATTTTGGGGATCATGCTAATTGGCCATCTTAAAGGGAAAAGGAGGAAAAAATTGTCATCTTATAAAGCAACACAAACATAAGTTTAAATCTCTATAAGTTGAAACTCACACGCTAGATACCACTCTAAGGTGTCATTCCTTATAAATTTGTACTACTTGTGAAGCTTGCTCTGATACCATCTGTAATGCCCCGAATTCTAAGTAAGACTGAATTTGAGATTTCACAGGATCTTTACTTCACTTCATACAATTTTACAAAGAAATTTAAAACTGTTCAATAGTACATCATAGTTCATTACACTTTGTTTACACAGCGGAAGAATAAAAGATTACAACATTTAAAACAAATATAACTTATACAACTCTATCAAAGTAAGTCTTCGATTGCATCATAATATCTTTATTCCTTCATGAATAGTCCATTACCTGCACATTAAGTTGTGGGCACGTCAGTTACTTACAACTGACGAAAATATTATACTCGGCTATCCTCACTATACCGTACATATAACAATCTCATTACTTTAACAAATCACAAAAGTTGAATGAACAATAAAGTGTTAATCCATGACTACGCTAAACATGTAAGTGTATGCCATGCCTTAATGCCTAATGCACACAATTTATACTAGAGTGGCACTAATGCACACTTGTTCGGATTCTATGCATCCCATACTACATAGGTCCGAGGACAAGTGCCTACGTACTCCTCAATAAAGGGCTCAATCCCTCGCCATGAAACTACCCAGTAGTAAGAACAAGGTTTATGCATTCCACAAGTACGGATCCCAGTCCCATAGTACACTGCCTGATTGTTATACAGACTCCTCGTCGTGCGAATCCCCCGCAAGTGCCACTCTAGCCCCGGTATACGTATATACACCGAAGTACGAAAACTATCTTCCCGACTACGCATAACTCGGATTTAAAAGTAAACTCGTCTCCATCGGAGCAACCACAGTCCCAGAGTACACTGCCCAACTGGGTCTATAGTCCCGAAGTACATCGCCCGACTATATGGAGTGCCCCACTTACGTTTGCCCAGGTTTATTACACTTCTCTTAAGTGCCTAATTCTTAAGTTCAAGACATGAATGAGTTATCATTCTTAGAATTAGTTTTACCTCCTACCGGACTTACTCACAAAATACGAGATAGCTCCATGGCAATATCTCAAAATTATATCTCAAATCTTTTCTTTCAATAGTGTCAGTAACTGAGGTCTTACTAACTCTTAAATCATAATTTTTCATGTACAAGAATCATGGGTATTCACACCCTTCAATAACCATGTCTTAACTCAAAGTATTCTTTATCTTCAACCTATCCACAACTTGGTATATGTCTTGTTTTCGCATCATTCGTTCAATTCATTCACTATCTTTCTAAGGCAGCAATTCTTTTCATGAGTTTATAGCATAGATCCAAAATCTCTTTTAGGAAATTAATCTCACAAAATTCTTAATCACAAACAAGCATGTTCATACATTCTCATCAAGGCAAACAAGCGATATAATAATTATTTCCAAAACTTAATATGAATTCTCACTAGATTTTTAATCTCATCTAATATTTCATATTCAACAAAAAGGGTTCGTTTTTAAACAAGAGAATCTCATAACTTATCACACATTTTTCTCAAAAAATGAGAGTCATTTAGTCAAATAATACTTTAGAAACAAAGCGCATTTACTATTTCGATTCTCTTTTCACTTTCAAAAATATAAGATTAAACTTAAGAACTACTCTTAATAAATCTTTATGTGAGTTTAGAAATAAAAAAAATTGAATTTTTCCACACTTTTATCCAAGTCAGTAAGTGCCCAAAATAGAACTAACAAAAAAATCAAAAGGGAGTGGCTAGTTTCAAACCCGAGTCTGCCGACCACACACAGCAGCGTCCAAAGCTCCATGGGCTATCCACTAAGTCCATTGTGGACTTGTGTCATAAATTGGGTTAAAAACATTTTTATACAATCAGTGCAGAATCGGATCTTTATTGAGTAAAACAAAATAAAAGGTGGCTATCAAGATTTAAACCCAAGACCTCTTATAAAGAGTGCTCTATATTGCACTAGCTAACCAGTAAGTCCAAGTGTATTTTCTGTTTAGTAATTGTACTAATGTACTTTTGTTTATACTATTCTGAATTTGGTTTCTTTTAATAAAACTTGTTTACCCAATAATCCAATCCTTTAGGATATTGGAATAAACCTCACTTTTGGACTGAGATGAAATCTTAAAAATAATAATCAACAAGTTCAAACTTAATTTTAGACTATGTCTTCATTTTCTAATAGAGTTTCTTTTCTTTATAAAATTTGCATTTCTTCTCAAAACTTGAAAATGTAGAAATGATGTTTATAAAAAACTAGTTTAAGCCCATCATCATACTAATTAAAATTTGCGCTAAAACCCAAATGTGTCTCTAAATCAACCATGGATATCTCAAGGGTTTCTTTCATGCAAAAACTTGGATTTTTAACATATGTCGACATGTCAATAACAACATTTATTTTTCTCTTTTCTTTTTCTTCTTAAGCATCATGTTTCTAAAGCATATGTCAAAATATAATATTCTCTAACAATTACTCATACCTATCACACATTTGATAAACATAAATTTACAAACATTCTAACATGGTCCATATGATTAATTCTTTAGTTGAACTATCCTTTTTTAATTTAGCATGGTTACAATTTGTTCACTAAGTCTCAACAAAATCATTGCATATTATGCTAGCATGGATTTCTACATATATCTCATTTAACTCATACCACTCATTTAAACTATTTAGCATGCAAATCCTACTTTAGAAAGAAAGAGATCACCCACCTTAATTGAAGATGAACAATGAAAAGAAATATGGAACACTACATCTAGCTCCAAAGCAGATCCTTCTCCTCTTAGCAAGACCTTCTCCAAGCAAGAACTCCTCCAACAATGAGAACACTCTACTCTCTTTCTTTTTCTTTCTATTCTTTTGATTTTTTTTTTGGTACAAAAGAGAAGTGGAAAATGGGGTTCTATTTATAGGGTATTGTTTGGGTCTAATATGCATAAATTTTCACCTAATAACTCTCTCTTTAAAAGCCCACTCAACTCTTCATTTCCTAACTCCCAAAACTCCCACCTTTTCAAGCTCCCAACCCTTCAACATCTCAACCCCCAACCCTTCTTCTCCCCTTTCAAAAACCGGCCACAACCTAGGGTAAAAACCGGCCAAATACAAGTGTGCATATGCACACATGCACAAACAAAAATAAATACATTTCTATAGTTCTAAATGTGTACAAAAAGTTGCAACTTGTCATGTATTAGTCCAAGTTCAACTTAATTTAGGATTTTACTAGTGGGCTTGATTCACTCTTATTTTAATTAACTAATTTAATTATCCCAGTGGGCTTTTCCTTAAATTAATCTATTGGGCTAGGATTTATTCTTTAGGTTCATGGGTCAAAGGAAGGCTAATTAAAAACTTATGCATACTAAAAATTAGTAATGAGAGTAACAAAATGAGAAAAAAAATTTGCACGTGCATCATATGTGCAAAAATCAAAAAATGCATTTTTAATTAAAATAAAAATGTGGGGTGTTACAGGTTATCTACTGTGACAACCTTGGTGCAACAAATCTATGCTCAAATCCTATTTTTCATTCTTGCTTGAAACATGTGGCTCTTGACTACCACTTCATTCCCGAACAAGAAATATGGGGTTCTCTTCGAGTTGCCCATATTTCCTCTGCTGATTAACTTGCTGATGCGCTTACCAAATCTCTTTCCCGCTCTTTCTTCTAACTATTGGCAAATAAGATTGGAATCACCTCACGATGCTCCATCTTGCGGGGGCATGATAAAGATATGTGTATAACAAATGTCTATTCTTGTTCTCTCATTGATTCTTCCTTGATTACCTCTTGACCTTTCCTATTCTAAACTCTTGATCTTTGATTGATTCTTCACTCTTGGCCATTCCTTTTCAGGTGCGGTCCTGAGATTTATAGGGCCTTGTGCGGAAAAAAGAAAAAAAAATGGACCTTCTTTAAATATTCTAATACTAATTTTACTTGATTTTGATATCATTTATATATTATACGAATTTTGTTGAAAAATATGAGTATGGTACATTCTGTATCTTAATTTTTTTATATGAATTCATTTGAAAAATAAATTTCAAATTTAATATCATTAGAGGCTCCAACATCTGAGACGACTTAATCGATATGTTGAATTACTCGTCTCATCAATTAAGACGAAATAATATAAATGTGGTTAAGGATCTTCAAATTTTTGCAATGCAGGAAAGACACGATTAAAAAAAGTTTTACATATTATGTCAATCTCAACAATTAATGAAAGCAACAACATAGAAATCATTAAAAAACTTTCTTTAAAAGTGAATATACATATAATCTCAACAATTAAAGAAAGAAACAATGAAATCATTAAAAACTTTATATAATATATATAATGAAAAAAAATCATCGACAACAAGGTTCGAAACCTACACCCATTAGATTTGAAGTCTATTCCACTAACCACTCATACAAATTGACTTTTGTGCTAAAATTGGAACAAAATATGTATTAATTATATATGATGTCCAACGGGCCTCTTCATTAATTGGTCCTGTGTGACCGTGGGCCTTGTGCGACTGCACAGGTAGCACATGCCCAGGCCGGCCCTGTTCCTTTTCTAAATTAACTCTTGAACTTGTGTTGTATATATATTCAATTTGATTTAATAGAATGATATGTCATAATTTTATCAAACTCTTTAGCGACTACGTGCAACCGAACCAAACATCCCGTTGCTTTGCGTGTGGTACCTGTCATTTTCAGCAACCAATGTTTTTTTCTATGGTAAATATATGGCCATTTATACATAACTTGCTTCATTGGAGTTAGTTGATGCATTGCCGTTGATTAATATCCCACAGGAAGACAGTAGTGAAGTTGTTGTTTTATTTTGGAGTATTATAATAATATAATCTTATTCTGATATCTCCTAATTTTCTTGTCTTGTTTTATTATTCTCATTATATTTTGTTCAGGATACATTAAATGCAAAAGCCAATATTTCCAAAGTAGAAAATCCTTGGTTTGTTTTTGGTGTCTCATACTCTGGAGCAAGTACTCAGTGCTTGATTCCGATTGAAGTTCCAACATTTACCATGTGGGAGTCTTGCAAGCTCTGCAGTCGTTCTTGCTGTTTGTATTCACTGATTTTGACAATTAAGCATGCATGTGGTAAGTATACACCAGTTATAATCATTAAATTTGCATGCATATATACATTTGGATTTTGATATATTTTAATGGAAGAACTCCAGAAGGACAACATAACCCTATTTATATTCTCATCTACATTTTCTGTTACATCTTCTAACTGAAGGTTGGGGAATTTGCTGGTGCAGAATGTAAATTTAACTCGCGCTTCATGAGGTAAATGCACTCGTTGACGAACAACTACACTCTGATGGAAGAGCAGAGAAGGATTTGTTTGGTGCAGCTAAGGTATCTTTCATTTCTATTATAAATGAAGTTGAGTTGCCTTAAAGTTTGGTTCAAAGCTATAAACTGGTTGGATGTTCCATTTCAGGCAACTTATTTACTTGAATGTCAAAATGTTGAAAATTTAGCAGTTTTGTATGTTTACTAGGTTTGCCCGTGGACACGTGCCTATGGCACGTCTTCAAAACGATGCAGCATATAAAAGTAAGTATTATAATTTCAAGAATATAAAATAAAGAATTAATTGATCTAATATGAAAGAGTTGTAGATGTCATACAAAAAAAAAAAACTTACATGGCCATATATACTTATGTTATCCATTGTAGGTTGTAGTGAGAAGTCGGACAGATGCTGTTATTTAAATCTGATGAAGAAATTGCTCTATATATCAAGAAGGAAAAATATTTGACGATTAACTTTTTGGTGTTCTCAGTGTATTCTACAATCAGATGTTAATATACTTTCTGAGATGTACACTGTAATAATGTTTATGTATACTACTGGATACATTTACTTTCCAGTATTTCGGATGCTTCAATCTGAAACTTCTATCATGGAGTTTATGTAGCTTAAGTTTGAATAGTACGACAACAGTTAGTTGTAAATAAAAGTTCATGTTTAAATAATTATAATGGGGGTGTAAAATCAAACTTCTTAGAACTTTGATGGTGCAAAATGATGAATTTTAACTTTTGGGGAGATATTTGTTACTTTCAGCGTAACTTTAGAGGTTGAAATCTACTCAAGTGAATATCCATTTAAATCTTCCATTGCATTTGAAATCAATCAGAAAACTCCGTGAAATTTTCTACATGAGCAATAATAATAAACATAAAAAATATGAAAAATTTCCATATTTACAAAGCTGAAATCTAAAAATCTAAATTTCTGGGTAGAGAGAGAAGAGAGAGAGAGAGAGAGAAAGTAATAAAATGAGGATAACTTTTATTTTGGGGAAAAAAATTTGGAGGAAAAATATTTTTTGGAAGAATCAATGTGAGCCATTAATTTTGTTTCAATTGAGGAAGAGTCACTTGAGATATATATATATATATATATATATATATAGAGAGAGAGAGAGAGAGAGAGAGAGAGAGAGAGAGAGAGAGAGTTAGTCTATTATGAGATGGTGAGATGGGCTCCTTATCGTGAGCGGGAGTTCTCAGCCGTTGGATTGCGATTCGATGGCTGGGATCGTCTCCGCCCAAATGGCGAGATCTGTTATGAGATGGAGGGCACTTTGGGGATTTCACAATACACTCATTCAGTCATTCTGTTCTTCCCCCCTTCTTCTCTTCCCCTACCTCCTTCGATTAATCAGCCGCTTTATCTTCAGGTTCTCTCCTCATCTTCTCACAAAATCGATCCATAAAGTTGATCCCGAAACCCTAACTTCGGCGCTCGCCCAATCGAATCCCCCGACGCCCAATCCACTCTGCTACTCGGTGCTTAATCTCCCAAATCGATGCTACTCGATTCTCCTCCACAAAATCGAACCTCCTCGGCGCTCCTCAAATTTCGTGACACATTGGTGAAGCTCCGCCATCGGCCCCTAAATCGCAGCTCCGCCGTCGATTCCTCTTCGAAATCCCACCTTCCTCCATCCTACATGAAGCGTCGACGCAACCCCTCTCCACCCCTCTCCGTCTCTTCCATTCCCCTCTCCATCTGCAATGCACGATATGGACGCGTTGGTGGGAAGCTGTGGGTGAGAGTGATACCTGATAAGAGTGGGACTGAGAGCTCATTTTTGCTTGGTTGAAGGTGTGACTGAGAGCTCAAATTTTGTTATTTTTTGGGTGGGAAAATGACCATGTTTGATTCTCTGTGTTGAGGTAATGGTGTTATCGAAATTGGAAAGATCGTGATGAGAACTTTGTTTTGAATGTAGGTCTGTTATTCAGTACATGATTTAAGCGTCAGAATCTTGTTTAGAACCTAAAAAGCTCGATATTGGTGTCTGAGATTGAAAATTGTTTGTGATGAACTCAGTAAGCTTCTCATTGCTAATAGAAGATCAATTTGCAATGCGAATGGCTTGAATTGTATCAAGCATCTTACTGCAGCCCATTCGTATCTGATATGCACGAGCTAATAGGTTAGGAGTATGTTGGTTCTGTAATGTTTTTTGTTTCTTTCGTCAATCTGTAAAGGTACAAAATGGTATGGTAGTAGATACAGTTCCTCTTTATTAGTGTTTGCAGCTGATAAATGGTACTTGCTGTAAGCGAATCCCACTGAACTTTCTTTTCCAACAAATGAACATTCTCGTCCTTTCATAGTAACTATCTTATTAACAGTTTTTTGCTCAATAGAACACAATAAGCATTACAACAGGGCAAATCACCAGTGAAAAGCGCGCAACAATTGAAAACAAGGCAGGTTACAGGATTTATGCTCAATTTTTTTAAAATCAGGTGAATCCGATTACAAATTACTGTGGAGGGAGTTGTGAATCAGATTACAAATTACTGTGGGGGTTGTGATATGCAGATTGAACTTTTTTATGCTTTGATAACAAAGCCATAAAAAGTAGACAACCAAACAAATCTGAGATATAAAGCCTTAGGACAATATGCTAATATCATATTTAGTTCCATAAAAGCCCGCAAGCTGAAACTCCACTCGTTCAAATATCAAGCATACAAACAAAAACAAACTACAACATGAACTTCAATCGTTTCATCCATTGCAAAATTCCACAAAAATTAAATATAAAAAACAATAATACATAACCAGCTTGAGACAAAACTCATAATATGAAGAAAAGAGCATCTCAATGGATCCCATGGCAGCCGAGACCAGTAGCAGCTTCAACGAAGTCTCATGTCTTCCCTTTCAGACTCAAGAAGAGTGAGAACATCACCTTCTCTCACTGGGCCCTTTGCATTCCCCATGATGAGTTGGTTCTGATCGTCCAAAAACTTGATTCGTACTTGGGTTACTTGACCTCTTAAGGATGTGCAGAGATAATCCAATTTCCAAATTTTAATCTCGTTATTTTCTGAAATGTGATTACAACTTTCTCTTCAAAGCTTCAGAATATAAAGCATCGCACCAATGCTCCATATGTCGACATATGATTCCTGAAGAAGAAAATTAGGAAGATATAAAGGTACGATAACTGGAGACTACGTCGACATTTGATTCCTGAAGAAGAAAATTAGGAAGATATAAAGGTACGATAACTGGAGACATGTACAGGTAATTCAGATACCAAGGGCTGTTGAAACTTTGGTTTATGTAGAACTAAATTTGAGTTGATACTAACTTCAATTATCTCATTTCTTACCTTTATCAAAACAGATTCGACATGATCATAACAGAGTCCACCAAAAAAACTGATCGTACTGCCTGTAAAATCAAGATGGAGTTAGTATTGTTAGAATTAATTTTATTAATTTGAGGCATCAAGAAAGTAGTAAGATCAAGGAAAATATGAATTGAATTAGTCATAGGCTCAAAACACACTTATATATAATGATTTTTCAAATCAAACATTAAGCTTAGTCTAGTGCTGTATTAGTATGTCATGCCAACTAGTTCTAACCATGTCCCCCCCCCCCCCCCCCCCCCAAAAAAAAAGAAAAAAAGAAAAAAATATTAACTGATATCAAGCAGTAAGGACCACAGAGACCACCAAAAAACTATTTGAACCATCTTTACATCAACAACAGATATACCACAAACCATATAGAGTGACGAACAAGGGAAAACTTGCGTCCATTCATTGTAGCAGACTTACGAACAAAAAAACCAGCTAACTTAGCATACTTTTTATAAAAATCAAACCCTTCTTCTAAACTTTCGAACGATAGTCCAATTTTTAGATATGTGAGTCATCAGTTAACACTGACTGCATGCACAATGCACTTGCCAAATAATCTAATGCAAGTAAAGGGAAACCAAGGAGAGTAATTAGCCAGGAATGCGGTTCGTTTCTAAATTAAGAGGTAGAATGAATCCACTTACAAGCACACAGAGTACAAGTCCAAATATATAGCCAGAATTATATAGAAAAAAGGTATAAAGAAACTTACTGCAAATTTAGGAAAACTGATAATAAGTATTTTTTGATTGATGAAGCAGTGTATAAGATTGTCTGGGTCTACCTTAGGATTTTCCTTAGCTTGTTGCAGTCTTTTCGACTCCTGTACTTTGGTATCCATAACGACTTCCTGTTCTTTTAAAGCCTTCTGAGCTGATTCTTCCTTCTGAAGCTTTTCCTGCTCAGCTGTTGCTATTTCAACCTCGGAGGCAGCAATTCGTGCTTCAAGAGTTAAGCGCATCTAGCACAAGGCAAACATTTTAAATCAAGACATCATCGGGTCAAAGTAATACAACTGGTTTATGATGAAAACACACAAGAGTACCATATATTTCACATTATTTATTAAAGTAGGCAAAAATGAAATGAATGCATAACAATAAAATGAGGGATCATCCTCAGAACAAGATCCAGTGTCCAGATCTCAAAACAACAAGAACCAGAAGTCTAGAACCAATACCCATGACACCTAAAATTAGAATCTACATATAAAATCCTCCAACATATAATAGGCTATATTGTGGCGTTTTTCGACACGAGTGCCCAACTCGTGTCCAACATTGCACAGCTTACACATAGAAGCACCCATGCTTCAAATTGTATAACTCATGATACTTTTCATAGGGACACTTAACAAACGAATAGAAATCAATCTATACAAAATGATTTATGATTTTTTGTTAATAAGCCCATAGTTACATGTGGGAGAGAGATTTTGCAACTCACATGAGCTAAAGTTTGACTATAGTTTCCAGTGTAGCTCATGTTAGAAAATTAAGATTAAAAATGAGTCCAAGGTTCTGAGCCTGGTGTTGCATGGCAAGCTTTCTAATCGCTCGTGTGCCCATGCTAGGTTATAGAGCTTTTTATGTTTCTTTTTAAGTTTATACTTGACTGAAGTATAGTAATACAAATCATTTTGATACAAAGGAATGGTGACATAGTCGGTGTCAAAGAATGGCAGGTACTTCTTTCACCATTCCCTTGTATTACTTTGACCAGCTACTTGAAGTCCCAACTCCAAACAATATCTTGTCAAAGTAAAACAAAGGAGTAGTGATATAGTGGGTGTGAAGGAAAATATTTTAAAGAAACAACATTAATGGATGGTGTTAAGTTGCAAGCAATTTGAAGTGGATAGGCTTCACTCTTACCTTAGAGCAAGTAAGCTTCACCAACTCCACTTTAGGAATTAAAATTGTAAACATTGTTTTTGTGTGTGTGCGCGTATAGTTGACTAATTAAAGGGTTTCCAAATGTTAATGATAAAGTAATGTTTATCCTAAATACATTTTCTTCAATTAGTTGACTAGTTGTGTGAGTGCCTGTAAACGTCAAGAAAGAACTAATTAGCATTGCATAAAGAAGGAAGAATTGAAGTAGAGGGCAACATCAGAGACCACTATAATTCTATAATCACAAAATCATCAACACCAAATCATCTTCGCATATTATTCAATATTACATATAACTCAACATTACAAACTACATCTATAAATTCAAACCAACCAATACTCAAAAATAAAATAAAAACAGATACATCCTTTAGGTACAGTCAGCTTCAAATAAAGATCCCCTAACGAAATAAGATAACTAATAACATACTTGAAATATCATGAATTCCTCTCAGGCATTTCACCAAACACCTTCCATGTATAACATATTCTCAAAATCAACTCCAACAGAAAAAATTCAATTCATTTCAATTAAATTATAACCTAATTTTTAGTATATAAATTAATTGAAGAAAACTCGTATTTTTCGAGTAGGGATTTTTACATACATCAATCATTTTTGAGGTCGTCTAGTTGATGCGTCGGGGGCGTTGAGCGGCGTCGACGGCGTCAAGGGTGTCTGGTGGCGGTGATTTCGAGGGCGTCCATTGGCGGGGAGGAGCGTCAGGGTGGATTTGAGCGTCGGGGTGCTTCATTCTCCTTCTACTACTTCTCTTCTACAACTTTGTCGAGTGGGAGCGGGAGGGGGAGCAAGGGTTTCAGAGGGGAGGTGAAAAAAGAGAATAGCATCGGGGGCGTCGGAGAGGATTTCGAGCGTCGGGGGTTGCGGCGTCGGGGAGGAGGTCAGGGGGAGGAAGTTGGGGAGGAATGGAGGATTTTGAGCTAGAGTTTCGGTGATTTTGCACAAACCTTGAGTGTATTGTGAAATCCCCAAAATGTAATAATTGAAGTGCCCTCCATCTCATAACAGATCTCACCATTTCGGCGGAGACGATCTCAGCCATCGGATCGCGATCCAACGGCTGAGAACTCTCGCTCACGATAAGGAGCCCATCTCACCATCTCATAACAGACTAACTCTCTCTCTCTCTCTCTCTCTCTCTCTCTCTCTCTCTCTCTCTCTCTCTCTCTATATATATATATATATATATATATATATAATAAATTACAAAGAAAGCTATCAAGTGGTTTTCATTCAATCTCCCCTAAAATCAATGGGCTAGATTGATTATTACAAAACATATTTTTCCGTCCAAAATTTCAAACCCCAAAATTAAAATTTTCTCCCCAAAACTAAAAAACTCATTACTTTATTACTATCTCTCTTCTCTTTCAACTTTTTCATATTTCTCTCTTTCTCTCTCTCATTCTTTCTTAACTTAGAAATTTAGATTTTAAGATTTCAGGTTTGTAAAATTTTCAGAATTTTTATGCTTTTTTTATTGTACATGTTATATTGAAAGTAGCAAATATCTTTTCAAAAGTTAAATTTCATCATTTTCCACTATTAAAGTTCTAAGAAGTTGGATTTTACACCCTCATTTATAATTATTTTTCAACATATACTAATAGAAACATGGATTTTTATTTATAACTAATTATTATCATACTATTCAAACTTGAACTACATAATTGTTGTTTTACTGTTTACATGGCTTTTCGTATGTTGTATCGTTCCGAAGACGTGCCGTAGGCACGTGTCCACGGGCAAATCTAGTATATATATATATATATATATATATATATATATATATATATATATACATATATGTATGGGGAAAAGAGGTATGAGCAACTTGCTTATTTAGTAAATAAGCAATTGATGATGTGGCATGCATGTGATTGGACAATCTTTAAAAGGGTTAGTTGTCCAATGTATCACATGCATGCCACATAATCACTTGCTCATTTACTAAATGAGCAAGTTGCTCATACCCCTTTTCCCCATATATATATATATATATATAATAAATTATAAAGAAAGCTATCAAGTGGCTCTCATTCAATCTCCCCTAAAACCAATAGCCTAGATTGATTCTCACAAAACATATTTTCCCGCCCAAAATTTCAAACCCCAAAATTAAAATTTTCCTCCCAAAACTAAATAATTCATTACTTTATTACTCTCTCTCTCTCTTCTCTCTGCACTTTTTCATATTTCTCTCTTTCTCTCTTTCCCTCTCTCTCCCATTCTTTCTTTATTTACTTAGAAATTTAGATTTTAAGATTTCAGGTTTGTAAAATTTTTAGAATTTTTATACTTTTTTTATTGTACATGTTATATTGAAAATAGCAAATATCTCTTGAACAGTTAAATTTCACCACTTTCCACACTTAAAGTTCTAAGAAGTTGGATTTTACAACCTCATTCATAATTATTTTTCAACATATACTAATAGAAACATGGACTTTTACTTACAACTAATTATTATCATACTATTCAAACTTGAACTACATAATTGTTGTTTTACTATTTATAAGGCTTTTCGTGTATTGTATCGTTCCGAAGACGTACCGTAGGCACGTGCCCACGGACAAATCTAGTATATATTCAAATTTGCTTGTGATTAATTATATAAATTTTCGACCCAAATAAGCAGAGGCAGAGGATTAATTATATAGATTTTTGATCCAAATAAGCAGAGGCATGTATGCCAACAATTTGGTAGATCACGCATATCTTTTAGGAGAACGTATTGATTTGACCTGTTAATAAAATTATAGAACCTTTTACCAGAATGACCCACTTTTTAGAAGTATTTACCAAACTGACCCACTTCAAAAACTATATACCAAAATAATCCACTCGCTATCTCAGGTAGCGAGTTTGGTAAAAATAACCTCGTTGTCTTAGATAGACAGTGTATGTTGAGGTATTAAAACGTGAAAAAAAAATTCATGTTTAGACTCGCTATCTCAGATAGTGAGTTTGGTGAAAACAATATCGCTATCTGAGATAGCGAGTGTATGATGAGGGATTTCTTCATCACTTAGAGAAAAAATTGAAGAAAAATATCTAGTGTAAACTTTATATCAGATAGCGTGTGTATTTATACCACACTCGCTAACTGAAATAACGAGTGTCGATTGGGGAGTTTTTAAAGATTAGCCCGTTGTTTCTCTATTACACTATTGCATGTAATATTGTCATTCAATTGTTATGACATGCAATAATAATAACTATAGCTGTTGTTTAGTAGTAGCTGCAAAGCTTTACACTCTTCAGTTGACTACATGTAACACCCCGAATTCCAAAACACAACTGAATTCGAAGTTGCACAGGATCTTTACACTTCTTTCGTACAATTTTACAAGGAAATTGAAACTTTTCTTACATCAGAGTTACATTATACCTTTACATTATTGCAGCAGAAGCAATTTTTACAGTAATTATATGAAACAACATTTAAATCAATTTTTGACCAGCATGTATACTTCAATTTGTCAAACATCTTTATCCTGCATGTAAAACTGTGGGCGCGTCAGTTTATTCACTGACGAAATACTATACACGGCCATCCTCTCTATGCCGAAAACAGTATAACGATTCTCAACACTTAACAAAATACAAACTTGTTCACAAACAAAGCTAAAGGGACTATCCTAT
The DNA here is from genome assembly GCA_017893485.1 of Hemerocallis citrina. Taxonomy (NCBI): domain Eukaryota; kingdom Viridiplantae; phylum Streptophyta; class Magnoliopsida; order Asparagales; family Asphodelaceae; genus Hemerocallis; species Hemerocallis citrina. Next base: position 257,770,714 of record CM030362.1, on the reverse strand, counting down.
AGATGTCGTGTTGTGCGGTGCGCTTAGTCCTTAATGCAGTTATTATGTTATATAACACTAATGCGCACTTGTTCAGATTCTATGCATCCCATTCTACATAGATCTGAGGGCAAGCCTTTAACCGTTCTTCATCTTGTAGGGTTCAATCCCTCGTCATGACTTAAACTACTACTGTAACTACGATAAACATCCTAGATGTTCTATGAGTTACGAGCTCATGTCCAGACAGCTTGGAGAGAAATTCCACGTCATGTCACGACGCATCGTGAAGACAGCCTGTGGACAATTCAGCCTCCGTCATGGGACATGACACCACCCGCAGTCACCGAACACCCCACGAGCGTCGCTTGCGGTACGGACTCCTGGAGACATATCCATGTCATGTCACGACACATCGTGAAGACAACCTGTAAATACTCTCACACCGTAGCTCCGATGCCTTCATACTCGTATTTTTCTCTTATTTTCGTCACGTCTTCACTATGTATCTAATCCTCAGTTACTTGAATCATGAACAAAATCAATTCTCTAGAGTTAGCCTTTTCACTATACCGGTCTTAATAATCTATTCATCATGACCCAAACTTGGTCTTTTCATCTCAAATTTTCATTTCAGCATATCTCTTTTCAATGCCGGTATGAGGCTTAACTACACTCTAGTTCTCAATTTCAATTCACAATCACAAAATCGAACAAGTCTTTTTCATGATTGACATTAATTTTCCTTTCATGTTCATAGCATTTGCATATTCATGCTCATAGAATCTTTCATAATTCATCATAACATTCAATTTCACTTTCATGCACAACTCATGCATAAGCAAAAGAATTCGTTTTTCTAACTTGTCACATTCATAGCTCATTCAACTACCATGAAATTACCATATTGTCATTTTATCAAAAATTCACACTTTTATTGCCAAAACTCATTTCAAAACTCTATTAAACAAGGTATGTATTTTTTTCCTTTATTCAGAGACAATTTAAACCAATAAAATAATAAGTTCTTTCTTGCCAAAAATAGTCTCAATCTTATTTATACTATACCACAGGTTATAGAAAATTATCTCACAAAAATCCAGACATTAGTTGAAACTTCAGGGCAGTCGACTGTTAAAACATGGCCAATCGGCTGTCCCGCGATGATTTAAAATCCCGAAAATAAGATGATCAGGGCAGTCGACTGTTATACTATGATCGGTCGACTGTTCCGCAAAGATTAAAAACTCGAAAATAAATACTCAGAGCAGTTGACTGTTACACTATGATCGGTCAACTATTCTGCAAAGATTAAAAACTCGAAAATAAATACTCAGAGCAGTCGACTGTTTCAATATAACCGGTCGACTGATGCTGCTAGGTTTTTCAAATTCCCAAAATATTTTTAGTTCTTTTTCTTCTCTTTTTGAGTCAAAACTCTCCGGTCTTTAATGTATATACAAACACAGTAAACTAGTATTTTTAAATTCATTACTTACCAATAACACATGCATTTTTGATCTTATTTTAAGTTCCATGTCCATACTTTCGACATTGAGAACAAATCGTAGTTGCACACAATTTGAATATAAATTTCTACAAAAATACTTCATTCCTTCATTCTTTCATTTACTAGCAATCTACAACCTTTTTAAAACACAAATTCTCATCTTACTACAATAGAGCCATCTTAATTTAAACAATCACTTTCACAAAATACCTTCAACTTTGTCTCAAATGTATAGATTTTCTTCACACAATATGGTTCTTAAACATCTAGCATGGCAAAACATGATATCTTCTAGCATTTTAATTTATAATTTATCAACTAGCAATCATTCAACAAACATCTTCTAAATTATCAATTCATCACTACATAAGCAACCATGGAGTCAATTTCACTTAAGTTTCCATTAATAATTCTATCAAGCATTCCTAGTATGGTAACTAGAATTAGAAGTATGAGAAACACCCACCTATTTGGAGAAAACGAATAGATTGCTCCTAGAAATCTCTTAGAATGCACGAATGGATCCTTCTCCTCCTGGGTTGTGCCTCAAAGTTGCCTCCTCCTCCTTGGTGTAGCAAACCCGAGCCTCTCCTAGTGCATTTCCGGCTTCCTCTTGGATGAGCACACACACACAAAAATCTCCTCAATCTTTTACTCACCAAAAACTCTCAATCTTTTCTCACTCTAATTCTTTTCTTTCTTTAATCAATTTTCTAGGGTACTAGATGAGAAGAACTAGGGGGTATTTATACATTTTTTGGGGTGAGGATAGATGGCTAGGATTAAATCAAATGGTTAGAGATCAAAGGCTATGATGAGTTAGCAAGTTGTAGCAACTATCCATGATGAGATAACTACCTCTCCACTAGCTCCATCTCTCCCTCTCTTTGATTCCATCCGGCCTAGTGTAAGGTGTGTAATGCACACCCCTAGTGCTTGCACGTGCCAACTAGTACCCCCTCCTTACATGTGTACATGTGCATAAAAATTTATTTGTTCATGAAAGAGTCTACAATACAAGTTAAATTATTTTAAAAGGGAAATAAGTTAAATGGGCTCACTAATAGGTCAATTTAACCATAGGTTTAAATAATTAAAATAATTAATTAATAAAGTGGGCTAAAAAGACCATTTGGGCTTTAGATTTTAATTAGGCTTTAAAAGAAAATAATTTTTTGGAAAAATAAGGGAGAACAAATACTATAAAAATATTTTATACGAAAAATTATGCAAATGAAATCATACGTGCAAAACACGTAAAATCACAAAAATCTCATAAATGAAAACTAGGGTGTTATACTACATATTTGTTTCTTGTAACAGTGGTACAAGATTAATTAGTTGTATAATCAGCATTACTAGTTGTAGTTGAAAATGGTTGGATGAGGTAAGTAAGAACTAACAAAAAATACACTCAACTAAAACACACTATAAATCTATTTTATATTAACTCTACCTAAAATGCATACAACAACACTAGCTATCTGAGATAGCTAGTTCATTTGAACTAGACTCGCTATGTCAGATGCGGGTGTCGTTGTACTCAATTTTCAGATTTTTTTTTAACATGAAATATATACAATTACACTCGCTATATGAGATAGTCAGTCTAGTTCAAATGAACTTGCTATCACAGATAGGGAGTGTTTTGTACTCATTTTTCAGAGAAATTTTGAACATAAAATATATACAACTACACTCGCTATCTGACTAGTTCAACTGAACTCACTATCTCGGATAGCGAGTGTAGGTCTATACATGTGAATGTTTAATTTTTTTCTAAAAAATAAGTAAAACTACACTCGCTATCTGCGATAGCGAGGTCAGTTGAGATAGCGAGTCTAGTTATATACATTTTAGGTAGAAACTGTATGTTTAAATTTTTTCTAAAAAATGTGTACAACTACACTTGCTATCGAAGATATCAATGTGAGTTAAACTAGACTCGCTATCTGCAATATCGAGTGTAGTTATATACATTTCAGATAAAAATTGCATGTTCAAAATTTATCTGAAAATTGAGTACAACTGCACTCTCTATCTGAGATAGTGAGTTTATTTGAACTAGACTCGCTATCTCAGATAGTAAGTAGGTCAATTTGGCAAACAGTTTCAAAAGTAGGTCATTGTAGTCAATACTTTCAAAAAGTGGATCATTTTGGTTAAAAATTCAAAATTATAACAGGCTCTGTTCCGTGTAATTTCTGGCAAAATCCACCTTGTAATGATCTCATAAATTTACCATTTTTTTTATACGGTCATATTACATAGCTAAAAGTTGAAAGTGGGTGATTCAACTGTTTGTCCTTGGCTTAGTTGTTTGTATCCTATTGAACTTAGGTTTGGTGTTTACAAAATATGCACATGTATCTAATATTTACTTTCAAGATATGTACATGAATATTCAAAATACAATACAAATAAAATTTTAAGATCTTCGGAATCAAAGCAAAATAAACGAATCCTGCAAAAATAAAAGATTGCGAAGAATTTGGAAAGTTTCATAAAAAAGAAACATGTGCTTAAATCCTCCAAAAGCAAGTACATTTTACTGCTTTAATTGTAAGGATCAATATGTAAAAGTATCGCTGACAAATAATCAAGTTTTGGCAAGAATATAAAGTGAATCTACTGAATTATCCAATATGGGAATGTGACAGTTGACTGCAATAAGTACATTCGACAACAATAAGTACAATCGGCTGCACTTGATAGTCGACTATTATTGCAAGTGTAAAATAGAACATTCGACTGTCAATTCCTCTCGACCACTGGTTTGGAGAAATTGACAGTCGGCTGCCTAAACAAGTAGTCGACCGACACCTGCACTAATCCATTTTTAGTATTTCTTTTCACATTTGTGAAAATGAATAAATTCTAAACTTTATAAATATAGGTGGATTCACTGAGTATTCTTCATATCTTTTGACTCTAAAACTTTAAAACTTGTTGATTTGCCAAAGATAAAAAAAGAGTGTACTTTTATTATTTTCTTAGTCAAGACATCGATCTTGTTTTTTTTTTTTTTTTTTCATTTTCTTTTTGCTTAGACATGAGGCGAGCTTCTAGGATTATAGAGTAATAGAAGTCTCGTTGGGTGTAATAGGAATTTCGGTCTGAATAGCGAGAACTCACTATACAGGGTTGGGGTATAGTGGAACGCTTGCAACGAAAATTGCTGTAAGGAACAGTTAGTGGAGTAGACCTGGAGGCCGAATCACTTATATATCTGTGTCTTGCCTCATTGCTCTCTTTGTTTTTTCTAACTCTACTTTTTTACTTTACACATTCATTATATGCATTTACATTAAGTTTTTTATTTCTGAACAATCACCCCATTCATCTCCCCCCTCCCCTCCCCCAGGGTGATTTACAATGATATCAGAGTGATGTGCTCATTATTGGCTTAAAAGCTTGAAAATAAGGTTCAATGGCCAAAATCCCTCCTCCCCAAAACTTGTACACATCGAAGCCCTCCGTCTCCAATGAGCCAAGTATTATACGTCCACCTTATTTTGATGGGAAATGCTATAATGTGTGTAAGGTTTGTATGTCTCATTTTTTTGCAGATGCTTGGAGAAGAAGTCTGGAATTTACATCGACAAAGTCGACATACCCATCTGTGATGGAAAGAAGTCATTCACAAAAGCGGAACTTTGATTGAAGAATGCGAATTCTCAAAGCCGTGGTCACACTGTATGCAGGCTTAAATAATGGAGAACTCATGCGATGCAGACGAAACTGTAAAACTGCATATGAAATATGGAACAACATGCTAAAACGTCATGAGGGAACCACCTTAAAGATAATAGCTAACGTTACATTATGCTATAATAAGTTTAATGTGTTTCACATGATACCAGGTGAAAACATAAATCAGATGTTCGCTCGCTTTGACATAATCACTCATGAACTTGAAAGCTTTTGGTAAGGGCAAAGATGATGACCAAAAAGTTAGAAAATTCATAAGCTGTCTTACATCAGAATGGGATATCAAAGCTGCTGCAATGAGGGAAACACTCGAAGAGAAGGGGTTCGACTACTACACCTTTTAGGGCAAACTCAAAACTTATGAGATGGAAATGGCAGAGACAAAAAGATATAGACAGAACATTGTTATCATACCCAAAACCACAAAGAAGACCATCACCGTAAAAGCTGCCGCATCACGTTATGCACATGCAAAATCAGATAACGAAGGATCTGACGAAGACATTGCACTATTAACCAAACAATTCAGTAAATATCTTAAAGCTAAGAAATACATGTACCAAGGAGGAAGAGAAAAAGGTAAAGAAGATGCTTGTTATAAATGTAAGAAGTCTGGACATATCTGTGCAAATTGTCTTCTCACTCAAGATAAGAACAAAGCATATAGTCCAAACCCAAATTACAAAAAGAATGCATTAATGCAACCTGGCTTGATTCTGACTCAAGTGACAACAAAGACAATCAATATGAACAAGCACATATGGACTTCAGATTCATGGTCCTTGCAGATGATGAGGGGCAATCATCAATCCAAGAAGAGATAATTGAAAAACCTACTTATGATGAGTTAGTTGATATTTGTAATGATGTAAAAGATTATGCTAACAAGATCTGTCGTGAGCTTAAACAATATAAACAATTATCAAATGGATCACATGACTCATGTATTGCCAAAAATGAAAACTGAAGAATACAAATTGTTTAATCAATGAAAATTTTGAGTTATTTAAAAAAGATCATGATTTATTGATTGAAGATAATGATCGTTGAAAAGAACGGATTAAAATTCTCTATCAATGAATAATAATCTAAAACTAATCAATGAGAAATCGACTCATATTGCTAAGCCCACTATTGACCTTGATGAATTGAAAAAGAAATTGGATGAAGTATTGGAAGGTTATAAAGAGACTCTTGAATAGAATAGAAAGCTTGATGCAATACTTGATAATCTTGGTTGGGATGCCAAAGACGATGAATGCATAAGAAAGAGATTTTTTCATAAAAAAATAAAGCTCGAAGCAACCATTGAAAAATATGAAAAATGACCAACTTATTGTATGACAAAGCACTCAAGAACAATCTATGATAAAAGAGGACTTGGTTACAACCATCCACCTAAACATTAATTTTCCAAACAACTTTCACATACTCACACGTACAGTAATTCAAATGCATGTGAATCAAGACATAATCATATTATAGGCAATTGTTTTTGTAGAGCAGAGCATATTTCTTATAATTGTACTTTAAAAAGAAATACTAACCTTATTTGGGTGAAAGAATGTAATTGCAGGAACTACGCAAACCTGAGAACCAAATGTAAGACATACTAATTTTAATTTAGGTGCATTAACGCACCAAACTTAAAGACCAATGGTAGTGGATGCTCCCATCATATGACCGACGATTGCAAATATTTTGCATCACTATCAAGGAAAAATGGGAAGACATCATCTTCGGATATAATAGTATTGGTAAAACAGTTGGTAAACGTAAAATTAGTTTTGGTTCATCTTGTTCTGTTGATAATATTCTTTTAGTAAGTAAATTAACGCATAATCTACTTAGTATTAGACAATTATGCAATAAAGAAAATATTGTTGCATTTGATAAGCATGCATGTGTAGTATTAGACAATAGCAACTCTCGTTTACTTCTATCCGCTTCAATAATGTTTATGTCATTAATACTAATAAGTTATCACAAGAAAATATGATGCATTTTGTAGCTAGAAATGAGGACAGTGGGCTATGGCATTGGCTGCTTGGACACAATGCAATGGAAAATCTGAATAAACTCATAAATAAAGAACTTGTAAGAGGAATACCAAAGATAAAATTCGAGAAAAGGCAAACCATGTGATACATGCCAATTTGGTAATCAAACTAAGAGTTCTCACAAACCAAAGAAAATGGTATTAACTTTTTGACCTCTTGAACTTTTGAACATTGATCTATTTGGTCAATCATGTATACGTAGTAGAGGTGCACATTATACTTTTGTAATTGTTGATGATTTTACTTTTTTACTTGGGCTACCTTTCTGTCACGAAAGGATAAAACTCCTCTTGTATTTCTAAAAATTTTCCGTAGAGTTGAAAATGCGAAAAGCCTTACCATCATAACTATATGTAGTGATCATGGTGGGGAATTTCTAAATGAATTCCTTACAGTTTTTTGTGATGAAAATGGAATAAAACATGAGTTAACTTGTTCTCGCACTCCTCAACAAAATGGGGTTGTTGAGAGGAAAAGTCACTCTTTTCAAGAAATGGCTCGTACTATGATTAGTGAACACGATATTCCCAAATTCTTTTGGACTGAAGATATCAATATAGTATGTTACACTATAAACCAAGTAATCATTAGAAAACATCTTGAGAAAACACCTTTTGAGCTATATTACTAAAAATAACCGAATCTAAGTTATTTCTAAGTCTTTGGTTGCAAAGACTGTACTTTAAATACTCTAGATAACTTGGGAAAGTTTGATTGTAAAGGTGATGAATGTGTATTCTTAGAATAATCTCTAAGCAACAAAAAATATCGTGTCTTCAACAAAAGAAGACACACAATTCAGGTATCTATTGATATTATTTTTTATGAGACTAATCCTCTTGAGAAAGACATATTACATATTGGTGATGATGATGAGGTTGATGTTCATATACAGAAAACACACGTTGAATATGAACAAGAGTTGCAAGAAGATACTCACAACAACAAAAACAACTCAACTCGTCATGATGAATCATCTCCACAACAAGAAGAGGCTAATAAATTCAATGAGCAACCCATGGTAGAAATGGAACCTGTAGCACCCTGAATTTTTGTAATAGAAATAAGAGACACAAATCCAGAATTTTTACTTCAATGTAATCCAAACACAAAATAAAATACAAGGGAAATTAAAACTTCCTTTACAACAGTTTTTTTTTACAATGCACACCGGAATTTAATAACTTATATTACAACACATTTGAAACATTCAAACTCTAATCTTCACCAAAATCTGAGCTTGAACCCTTGTTCAAGCCACTCACTTTGCAATCCTGCAAAACTGATAAAACTGTGGGTACGTCAGTTGAATACAACTGGCGTAATGCTGATAAAAGCAACAACTCTCTAAAGTCTCACAACCACACACTTGATGCAAAAATATAAAAAATAATAAAAGAATCATAAATCAACAATTAATACTGAAATCGATAGAATAAATGTGTGTCGGGAAAAACAAGCAAAGATACATAAAACAATATTCGAGAAAACACAATGCACACGATGCACACTAATGCATACTTGTTCGGATTCTATGCATCTCATACTACATAAGTCCGAGGGCATGACCTTAACATTACCTCATTTAGGGTTCAATCCATCGCTATGCAACCCTATATAAATGATAGAAGCAAGATTAGACACTCCACGAATAGACCCCAACCCCAGAATACATCTCGCCAGACTGTACAAGTGTAAACATGCAAGCATCCCGTAAGCATCACTCTAACTCTGGAGAATCACCTCTCTACCATACATTCTGCAAATAGACCCCAGTCCCGGAACTCATCCGGGTCGACTATACAAGTGTACTGCGCGAACTTACCGAACATCCCGCAAATAGACCCCAGTCAAATCCATCTCACTTCTAGACATTTTGCAAGTAGACCGAAGTCCTAGAACTTATCCCACCAAACTGTATTACTGCACTGTGCGAACATACTAGAGAGGCACAAAATTACACAGTCCCGGAATACATCTGCCCGATTGAACTGAGCCTATACTTACTGTAGTAGGGTGAAAATGGCCTGGGGGGCCCAGCCAGGGCCCAATACAACTCTCACTCAAGAAAGGTAAATATAGCAATTTAGTCCGGCTTCGAACCATTACAGGGTCGGCGCCGAACCTCAAGTTCACCCCCACAGAACTGGCCTCCTCGTATCCGACGAGCCTCAGTGGTCCTCGGCATCCGATCCATGACAGCCCCACGGGCCGTCCCCCCTTTCTGACGGAGCAGGGGGATGACCTGACACAGCCTGGGCCCTCCGATTCTCCCAGAAGCACAGGAGACCTACGATCAGCCATGACAGCTCCAAATACCACCAAGGGTTCTGCCACGTCAGCCCTATACCGCTCCTGGTATTGCCACGTCTGCCCTAAACCCCCTGGGCCTTCTGCCAAGTCAGGCCCATGGGCTTTCGGGTCCAGACCCGGCCCCCAAGCGGAACCAAACCCGGTTGGGATTCTCTATAAATACTAGACCCTCACCCTCCTTTTGAGGTGATCAATCTTTTACCACTTAAATTCACCTAGTTATTGCTACTCTCTCACAGAGACTGACTAGATCGTCGGAGGGTCCGCCACCGGGACAAACCCCGGTGTTTCAGGACCGTCTGCAGGTACACAAGACCTCGGATCCGAACCCTCTGATCCGAGCCCAGATCTCCGCCTCATTCAGAGGTCGCCGTAGGTTCCGCCCGGTCAGCCAAGGGTCGTCAGACGAGCAGCTTTCTCCTTCAAATACAAATTGAGTCCGAACTCACACCTGGTGCATCCACACGTCTCCCAGAAATAAACCGCATCAGGTTGGCGCCGTCTGTGGGAACACTGCTTCAGAAACTGACCCGAGCCCGACCATCGAGCGACCTCGACAGCCGAACTCTCATGGCCTCCAAGGGCAAGGGGGCCGCGTCCTCCGTCAACCGACGGGACACACCCCCACCAAACACCAATGCCGGGCCACGCGCATCAAGGCACGGAGATTCCCATCAAGGATCCCGGCGAAGCGCCACCCGTAAAGTCCAACCCGACCTACGCGGAATAATCGTCAACCGTCAGATCACCCACAGCAGGGGAAGGGCCGCTTCCAACCCGGCCCCGAACCATCCAAGACCGCCACCCGAGGGACGGAGGCTAGCGCTCAGCCACGTCGGAAGGCAACCTTCAGACCGACCGAACATGGTCGGGGGAGCCCCCGTCACTCACAAGGGATTCCAGGACTTTCAAGAAGAGATTCTTGAAGCTCTCCAACGGGCCCCCAGGGAGGAAGGCCCACAGGATCGGCGAGGTACTAGGAACCGGAGACTCTCACCTCCTAACCATACTCCGAACCGCATCCAGGGTCGGGATCCCGAGTCCGGGGGAGCGGCGGGTACGCCATTCACCCTGCACTATATCCACGGGGGGCCAATGGGAGGAGAATCTGATACTTCCCGAAAAGCCTTCATCCAAGAGGTGAATACTGTCCAAAACAGCCCCTCACCCAAGCAACAACCTCTGCCAATCTCCTTCTCAGGAGAGGACCTCGAAGGAGTTCACCTACCCCACTGCGATGCCCTCGTCATTAGCCTCCACATAGCTAATTGTGAGGTTTGCCGAATCCTCGTCGACAACGGCAGCTCGGTTAATATTCTTTTTCTCAAAGCCTTCGAAAGTCTCAAATTATCCAAAAGGAAGCTCAAACCAGCCGGATACACGTTCCTTGAATTCTCCGGCATCCCGATCGTAATAGAGGGGATTATTACCCTCAACGTCACCGCAGGATCGGCTCCTGTCAAGAGGACCGAATCCATGGATTTCATGATCATCAACGTCAAGGCGGCTTACAACGCCATTCTTGGCCGACCCGGACTAAACTCCCTCCAAGCGATACCTTCGGCCTACCATCTGAAACTTAAATTTCCCACCCCCCCAAGGGGTCGGCATCGTCCGAGGTAGCCACGAAGCAGCACGATCGTGCTACATAACCGCCGTCGGAGGGGGTGTATTCCCCCTCGACGCCGTTGAACTCGAACCCGAGAGGGACGGCCCAGCTCCCGAGCCGGTTGACAAATTAGAAGAGGTCCTGTTCGATGCCAAGGATGAGTCGAAATGGTTCCGGGTGAGCCGCTCACTCTCCGAAGACTTGAAGTCAGGCATCATCGCCTGCATCCGTCGCAACGTCGATCTCTTCGCTTGGAAGCCCTCCGACATGCCCGGGATCTCCGAAGACTTGATTATGCATCGACTAAGCGTCATCCCTGACTCTAAGCCGATCGTCCAAAAGAGGCACAAAGTCACCCTGGAGAGGCAACAAATTGTAAAGACAGAAGTGGACAAACTCTTGTCCGCTCGATTCATCCAGGAAGTCAGCTACCCCGAGTGGTTGGCTAATGTCGTCATGGTGAAGAAGGCAACAGGGGGTTGGCGGATCTGCATCGACTTCACGGACCTTAACAAAGCATGTCCGAAAGATCCTTTCCCCCTCCCCCGCATCGACGCTTTGATCGACGCAACCTCGGGGCATGAGCTACTGTCCTTCATGGACGCATTCTCGGGGTACAATCAGATCCGGATGTTTCCACCAGACATCTCCAAAACCTCGTTCGTCACCGACCAGGGTCTTTATTGTTACCGCGTTATGCCCTTCGGACTGAAAAACGTTGGAGCCACGTACCAGAGACTCGTCAACAGAGTCTTCAAAGACCTGATCGGCCGCAACGTGGAAGTGTACGTCGACGACATGCTTGTCAAAAGCCGGGCTGGGCCGGACCACGTCGCCGACCTCGAGGAAGCCTTCGGTGTCCTCCGACGCCACAACATGAGACTCAACCCGGCTAAATGCGCCTTCGGCGTCTCCATGGGGAAGTTCTTGGGGTTCATCATCAGCCAACGCGGCATTGAAGCAAACCCTGAGAAAATCCAAGCCATTATTGACATGTCCCCGCCCCGGAATGTCAAGGAGGTTCAGAGGCTCACAGGTCGGTTGGCGGCAATCAGCCGTTTTCTCTCCAAGTCAGGGGAGAAGTCTCTCCCCTTCTTCAAGGCCTTGCGCGGAAAAGGGGGCTTCGAGTGGGGTACCCATCAACAAGAAGTCTTCGAACAGCTAAAGCAATACCTCGCCAACCCGCCCCTCCTCAGCAAGCCCGAACCGGGCGAGCCGCTTTGGCTCTACCTGTCCGCCTCGGACAACCCTCTCAGCGTCGTCCTCGTCCGAGAGGAGAAAGGGGTTCAAAAGCCTCTGTATTATGTGAGCAAAGTGCTCCTCCCAGCCGAGACGAGATACGCAAAGATAGAGAAGGTGGCCTATGCGCTGGTCATGGCAGCCCGGAAGCTTCGCCCTTACTTCCAAGCCCACTCCGTCCAAGTACTGACCGACCAACCACTGAAGACTGTCCTTCACAAGCCCGAAAACTCCGGCCGCTTAGTCAAGTGGTCAATCGAGCTGAGCCAGTTCGACATCAGCTATCAGCCAAGGACGGCCATTAAAGGACAGGCCCTCGCCGAATTCATAACCGAGTGCACCGTCTCCGAGCAGCCTAGCCTCGAAGGGTCGGATCCGACCTGGGAGGTCTTCGTCGACGGCTCGTCATGCGAAACAGGGAGCGGAGCGGGCATCATCCTTCGTGGCCCCAACCAATTCCTACTTCAATACTCCCTCCGCCTCAACTTTTCGGCCTCCAGCAACGAGGCAGAATACGGGGCCATGATCGCCGGATTGACCCTCGCCAACCGAGCCGGAGCCAAGCAAATCCGGGCCTTTAGTGATTCTCAACTCGTGGTCAATCAGATCACCGGAGAATACGAAGCCCACGATGAACGCATGATGAGGTATTTGGCGGCAGTCAAGCGACTCCTGGCGTCCTTCAGCTGCGCCGCGGTTATCAGAGTCCCCAGGGAACAGAACGCTCAAGCAGACGCGTTATCCAAACTTGCCTCTTCGTCCTTCGAGGGCCTCGATCAGACGGTGCTCATAGAAGTCCTCCTGAAACCGAGTATCAGTGACCCAGAGCCGGAAGCGATGTGTGTGCAAGATGGGACCAGCCCGGACGACTGGACCACTCCCATCCGAAGATTCTTAATCAGTGCCGAGCTTCCTGAAGACAGAGCCGAGGCCAGACGAGTCAGAGTCCGAGCTGAAAGATTTGTCATGATCGATGACATCCTCTTCAAACGCTCGTACACCTTGGCCGACGGCAAACCATACCTCCACTGCCTCACCAGCGACGAGGCCAGCTACGCCCTCAAAGACTTGTACGAGGGGATCGGCGGATGCCACATGGGGAGCAGGACGCTTGCTCGGAAGGCCCTGAATCAGGGGTACTATTGGCCAACCATGCTCCAAGACTCACAAGACTTAGTCAAGAGGTACGGCCCCTGCCAAAGATTCTCCCCTATCAAAAGGCTTCCTCAAGCCAATCTCCGGTCCCTGTCAAGCCCTACGCCCTTCGCCATGTGGGGTATGGACCTTGTGGGGCCCTTCCCCCCAGCGGTGGGGCAAAAGAAATTCCTGATCGTCGCCATCGACTACTTCACCAAGTGGATCGAAGCAGAACCACTGTCCAGCATCACCGAGCGCCAAGCGCAACAGTTCTTTTGGAAGAACATCATTTGCCGGTTCGGAATCCCTCGAGTCCTCGTCACAGACAACGGAACCCAGTTCCAAGGTCAAAACTTCCAAACCTTCTGCGCGGACATCGGCATCCAGCAGCGTTTCTCCGCCATTTGCCACCCTCAGTCCAACGGCCAAGCGGAGAACGCGAACAGGCAAATCCTCGACGGCCTCAAAAAGCGCCTCGACAGTTCCCCCAAAGGGTTGTGGGTCGAGGAACTGCCTAGCGTACTATGGGCGCACCGAACCACCCAGAGGATCCCCACGGGGGAGACACCATTCAGTCTGACCTATGGGACTGAGGCAGTCATCCCCGTCGAGGTCGGATTACCTTCTCCCCGGATCATAGCCTTCGATGAAGCTGACAATGCGTCCGGCCTGAGGGCCAACCTGGACCTCGTCGCCGAGGTACGAGAGAAGTCTTCAATCCGGAGAAGCATCTACCAGCAGCAGATCGAGAGGTTTTACAACAAGAAGGTCTGCCCCACAAACATCAAGGCAGGGGACCTGGTATTACGAAAGCTATCTGTCTCCGATCCAACCAAGAAGAGGAAATTGGCTCCCAACTAGGAAGGCCCATACCGTGTAGTCGAGGCTGTCCGCCCTGGTACATACCGACTGGCGGATATGGACGACCGACCCATCAGCCGACCCTGGAACGCCGAGCACCTAATGAAATTCCTGGAAGAGCGAGCCTAGGTGCTAGCCTGACTAAAGTAAATTAAAACTGATGTAAGCTTTCGTGTGTAAAGGGCCACTTCAACGACCCTCCCTATCTGGTATAAAAGAAGTCCCTTTTTGTCAAAATCCAAATACCTCGACAACTCCGACCTGGTACCGGACAATGGGATCGGCACCCAGGTTCACGCTCCGGTATCGTCCCCAAGAGTCTCGGTAGGGACGACCCAGCTCCGGACCAGGGAGTCTTCCTATTGCCCCACGTCGATCCATCACGAATCTGCGGAGCCAAACCTCGCCTCCACCGCCCTTCACCACACCGCTGACCAGAGCAAAGAAGGAAAAGATTTCTTTATTTCATACTCTTTTATTTTATTCGGGGAAAACAAACAAAGACCGTTACAGGACCACTCCACTCATCTCAAACTAAAGGAAATCACCGCCTTAGGGCTCCTCGGATCCAGCGAGGGGCGGGATCACTCCGACCGAACGACTTGGAGCTCTCTCTTCGCCATGACGGTCCTTCGGTTCTGCCACAGTCGACACACCGGCCACGGAGCTCTGGGCGTCAACGGATCGCATACGCTCCATCAGAAGCATCGCAGAGGGAACCCCCTCCGCTCGCTGACCCCCCGATGAAGATATCGAGACACCCAACATCGTCCTATAACGGTGTATCTCCATCTCCTTCTCCACTATCACATCACGAAGTAGCTTTTCGGAGGAGGGCCGCTGCACCGAGGAACTAGACGTGGTATATCCAAGACCGGCGCCCCCGAGCTCCCGATCCGCCATCGCCCTCCTCAACCGGCTTGCCTCCTCACTAAGGGCTTCGGACTTGTTCCTGTAGTAATTGAAAGCCGCGTCAGTATCACGGGCCCCCTTTCGGTACCGAACCAAAGTGGTCTCCAGGGCCTCAACCTTGCTCCGAAGCCACGCCACGTCGGAACGACGGGGGTCCGCCTCAGGAGGGGGAGCCATAACCTACAAGAGAACCAGCCCACTCAAAACATATAAGAAAGGAGGTTCGGAAGTATTCAAGGTCAAAACACTTGGCCAGCCAAAAACCCTCTTTTTATAAGTTTAGTTTCTCCATACAAAAAATGCGGTGGCCAGTCCGCGGAAGGCAAATACAATCGAGAGAAGGAAAAAGAAAGACAAAAACTATACAGCTAGTTTTCCCACCTCAGTGTCGGTCGGGTTCACAGGGGGGTCGGCAGCCTGGTCACCGTCGGGCCCTTGTTCGCCAGGGGTCTTCGGTGTCCCCTCAATCTCCATATCAAACTCGAAGTTGGACAGGTCGATAGTGGGATAGAAGTGCCTCACATGACTGAGGGCCTTCGCATAACAGTTGTCCTGGGCCTTGATCACCAGGAGCTGACACGACTCCGTCAACTCATCCTTCTCCTTCGCCGACATCTTCTCCTGAGCCACCATCGTCTTCGCCCATTCCTCCTTCTCCTTGTCGAAGGCCACCTTCATTTCCGTCTCCCTCCTATGAGAGCCTTCGAGCTCTACCTTCAACTCCTTCACCTCCTGCTCGGTCTTGTCAGCCCGGTCTCGCTCTCGCTGCAAAGCCGCCTCATAAAGGCCTCTCACGTGGGCCCCCTGCACGGTCGCCTGCAGTAGCCCGACAATACTAAGAAACCTTTTTTAGCGACATAATCTGAAAGTAAGTGGGTTCGGTTGACTTACCAGCACATTGTCCTGCGCAAGACGCACATATGCCTCGTCCAGGGTCTGGGCCTTCATATCCGAACGGTCCCGAGGGGTCGCCAGCTTATCTGCAACCTCCACGGCCTGGCGCCCTCGGACCAGGCAATCACCCTCACGGTTCGACCAATTCGGCACCCACGGTCGCCGAAGCTTCTCCTCTATCCCGGTATCCACCAGGGGACCCTTCCCCTTATCAAGGTCAGTAGCCCTGCCCTGATCCAAGCCCCCCTGAACCACTGCGTCCCCGCCTGTCTCCGAGCGAGTCCTTTTTGCCCTCGGCTGAATTGGGGCCTCGGAGACCACCTGGGACAACTCGGTCGTCTTCACCGCATCCCCCTTCTTCTCGGCCTTCTTCTTCTTCATAGCGAACCTCAGCGCCCTAATCGATTCTTCATCCATATCTGTAAAAAAATCCATTAAGAACAATGAGCAAGAAAGTACAAGAAGATCGAGAGAAAAGAAACAACCACATACTAGAAAGTACGGTCGGGCTCAGTCCAACACTCGCCAGGTGGGCTTCTGTCACCTTCGCCCAATTAATGCTGTACGACAGACGGAGGCGCTCAACAAACCTCCACTCCTCAGCCGTCAGGTCCCCCGGTCTCGGCGTTTCATAGCTCGGCTTAGAATGGTTCCACCGAGTGGGAATATCCCAAGGATCCTCACTCCGGATCACCAGATATTTCTTCTTCCAAAACTTGATAGAATCCGGGTGACCGTGGACTACCTTCCCCTTACCACGAGGCGAGATATAGTATACTCCCTCTGACGATGAGCCGATCATCAACATCGCGCGGAACACATTCAGCCGCAGAGGTACCTTCTGGTCTTCGCACATCAGCACGAAGCAGACGATCTGCTTCTAGGAGTTCGGCCCAAACTGCATCGGCGCCAAAGACGCCCAATTCAGCACCTCCCGAACGAATGGGTGGATCGGCAGCCTCAGTCCGGAGATAAAGGCATCCACAGGGAAGATGCAATACCTATCCGGCAGGGGATCGGTCGGCCGAAGAGTAGAGTTCGGCAGCATGAGCTCATAGCTGGACCCAATGTAGTATGCCAACTGCAGAGCCCCTAAGTCGCCTGCCTCCAGAACTATCGGGTGTGCGTCCACCTTCACCCTCTTTCGGCTCGACGACGACGGCTGGACCCCAGAGAACTCTTTATCGGAGAGATCGTCGGGATAGCAACGGAAAGGCTTGGGTTGTACAGACGATCCTATCGTCAGGTCACTGTAAACAGGCACCTGACTCGAGCCGCCGATCCCCGACCCCTTCTTCCTCTTTGGAGCCCTCTTCTTCTTGGCTCGCTCCGGCGAGGGTGTAGACAACCGAGCCAGACCGGTCGGATTCCGAGGCCCTTCGGCGCCATCCCCTTCGGGACCACCCTCCTCTCCGGAAACCAACCCTGGAGTCCGGACTTCGTCTGAACTACCACCCCCCTCTTCAGAGTCGCTACTATCCACCACGAAATGCCTCCGAGATCGCAACGGCTTCACGTTATGTACCACCTCCTCCTCGCTTACCGTCTCCTCCCACGAAGTCGATTTGAAGACAGGCTTCACTCCCCCCCCAGACGTCGACGCCGACGAGCCAGACTGAGCCCTATCCATCTATGCCTAAGCTAAACAGACTTACCAGCTAAACTGAGATCACTTCGGAAGAACGAGCCTACTGCAGAAAACTGAAGGGACGAACACTGAAGAGTTGGAAGATTTTTTGAAAAGAAAGGAGCGAGAAAAAAGTGGGCGATGAGAGGGGGGGAGAACATTTATAGAGGATAGAAACGACTCCTCGATTTCCGCAGTTACTATTCACCGATTGACGTGCAACTGCCACCTGGAGAATCGCACCACGACCTCGAAACGTGCGCTGCTGATGTCACCCAGTGCCAGGTTGGCAGCCCTGCACAGGGGTCGGTTCGGATGGAGGGCTCGGCGGAGGCAACGTTTTACTTAAGATTTAAGGCTCCAGGGTTCGGTTGACTCACCTCTCACCCGCGAACAACTCGGGGCTTACGACTTCGGCAGCCGAATCGCCGAATTAATCCCTCGCCAGCTCGAGGTCCGGTCTCTCACCAGGGTACTCTTCTTCGGAAGATCCACCGGCTCGCCATCACCCTTACCGACCCATAATCCCTCCTCATCTCGAGGTTCGGTCCGGCAATAGGGTACTCTTCTCAGGAAGAAACAACGGCTTGCCCTCACCCTTACCAACCCATAATCCCTCGCCAGCTCGAGGTCCGGTCTGGCACCAGGGTACTCTTCTTCGGAAGATCCACCGGCTCGCCATCACCCTTACCGACCCATAATCCCTCCTCATCTCGAGGTTCGGTCTGGCACCAGGGTACTCTTCTCAGGAAGAAACAACGGCTCGCCATCACCCTTACCAACCCATAATCCCTCGCCAGCTCGAGGTACGGTCTGGCACCTGGGTACTCTTCTTCGGAAGATCCACCGGCTCGCCATCACCCTTACCAACCCATAATCCCTCCTCATCTCGAGGTTCGGTCTGGCACCAGGGTACTCTTCTCAGGAAGAAACAACGTCTCGCCATCACCCTTACCGACCCATAATCCCTCGCCAGCTCGAGGTCCGGTCTGGCACCTGGGTACTCTTCTTCGGAAGATCTACCGACTCGCCATCACCCTTACCGACCCATAATCCCTCCTCATCTCGAGGTTCGGTCTGGCACCAGGGTACTCTTCTCAGGAAGAAATAACGGCTCGCCATCACCCTTGTCGACACATAATCCCTCGTCATCTCGAGGTTGGGTCGAACACCAGGGTACTCTTCTCCGGAAGATTCAACGGTTCACCATCCCATTTCCACGACCATGAACACTCCTCCCCGGCTAATCTCCCGCACCCCCGCAGGAGTGGGGGGCTTGTGTAGTAGGGTGAAAATGGCCTGGGGGGCCCAGCCAGGGCCCAATACAACTCTCACTCAAGAAAGGTAAATATAGCAATTTAGTCCGGCTTCGAACCATTACAGGGTCGGCGCCGAACCTCAAGTTCACCCCCACAGAACTGGCCTCCTCGTATCCGACGAGCCTCAGTGGTCCTCAGCATCCGATCCATGACAGCCCCACGGGCCGTCCCCCCTTTCTGACGGAGCAGGGGGATGACCTGACACAGCCTGGGCCCTCCGATTCTCCCAGAAGCACAGGAGACCTACGATCAGCCATGACAGCTCCAAATACCACCAATGGTTCTGCCACGTCAGCCCTATACTGCTCCTGGTATTGCCACGTCTGCCCTAAACCCCCTGGGCCTTCTGCCAAGTCAGGCCCATGGGCTTTCGGGTCCAGACCCGGCCCCCAAGCGGAACCAAACCCGGTTGGGATTCTCTATAAATACTAGACCCTCACCCTCCTTTTGAGGTGATCAATCTTTTACCACTTAAATTCACCTAGTTATTGCTACTCTCTCACAGAGACTGACTAGATCGTCGGAGGGTCCGCCACCGGGACAAACCCCGGTGTTTCAGGACCGTCTGCAGGTACACAAGACCTCGGATCCGAACCCTCTGATCCGAGCCCAGATCTCCGCCTCATTCAGAGGTCACCGTAGGTTCCGCCCGGTCAGCCAAGGGTCGTCAGACGAGCAGCTTTCTCCTTCAAATACAAATTGAGTCCGAACTCACACCTGGTGCATCCACACGTCTCCCAGAAATAAACCGCATCACTTACGTTGCCCAAGTTCCGCCACAAGTCCCAATCTAATGCATGTCCTTAGGTTCAACCATAGGTAACCATAGCCACCTAGAGTTAGCTCACCATACCCGACTTAAATCATCAAAATTAGGAACATTAGCCCTTCTAGCTAATTCCTACAACTAAATAACCACTATCGGTACGCTAGGGTTTCACTCAGCCTCTAGTTATCACAACTTAATGCTTCAAGCATCCATCTAGGTTTCTTACAATAACCCTAACTTTCAATCAAGAACCTCCATTTGGTTCAATCATAAAAAATATACTCTTTATTTGTTCTTTTCTGAAAACACCACTTTTTCCACAGCACCACGATTGTAAACCAAAATTCAAACGAATACTTCATTCCAAATAAAATATTCGTTCATCCACAAAACTCTTTCTTTTATGGAAATAAATATCCAATCCACTACAATCCTTTAAATTCAACTTTTAAATTCCACTTTCCATATATCTAGAACAAACATCAATTTTCTGGAATTCACATCAACCAAATTGAAAACAAGCCTCTTTATTTTCTGCGATTTCATCCCTAAAATTCGCAATTCTTTAGTTTCCAAAATCTGAAACTTTACCTCCTTAAAAACTGAAAATAAACCCTTTAGAATTCTAAGTTTTCATTTTTCAAAACTGAAACATATATCCCCTCAAAACTGAGAATTATATCCATTAAAATATAGATTTGCATACTCAAAATTACAACTCGAACATATAAAAATCTGAAACTATATTTCCACACAAATCTGAAATTTAGCGACTTCGAAACTTGATTTAACAATCAATAATACTTCATACTATTGCAAATATATATACACATACATACACCCCCACACATATACTAGGGTCCTCAACCCTAGTACACAAACCCTACACCAAAAGAACTCCAAAACCGAGCCCCTCAAAACTGGTCGAAACCTTGTTGAATTCTAACTGCAGAATAACTCGACAACGACGACGAGATGAAAGAACTATAGAATCAAAGCAAGAGAACAAAAAACAACCAAAAGCAACACATAAGAAAACACAAGATTTTTTTGAGGTTCACCCAAAACAATGGCTACTTTCCCCGCGCAGAAGCACTCCTACAATTTCCACTAGAAATATGAAGAATAGGTTTACAAATCTCTCAAGATCTCACCCCCAATGTGTCGGGTTTCTCTCTATCACCTTTTCTCCCAATGACTGCTAGTAGATCTCTATTTTCTTTTCTCACTTAACCATAAAATCGTACACAATACAATATATATAGGATTCCACAATTTTAATCTCAGCCGCTCATCAAAACAGCGTCGGGACGGTCGACCGCAACACCAAGTCGGTTGACCGGTTCTTTCCTTCGACTGCACGAGGTCCAACACAGAGCAGGTCGGTCGACTGCACGGTTGACCGGTCGTCTCTTCAAGATTCAAAATCCATCCAGATAGAGTGACAGTCGAGTGAATGGTCGACTGCTCTTTTGCCTGTATGAATGCGGTTGACTGTCCACCTACGGTCGACCGCAACTCGCCTGCAGATCACAACTCACCAGCAGCAGCTTGCTGCTTCTTTGACTCTTCTTCTCATCTGACTTCTCCAACCCCATTATCGTGTATTGGATCCACAAACCCCAACAATCTCCCACTTGGAGACATATACACGAAGTTTCTAACCTGTTCTGCATTCTTCCATTAGCCAAGTCTAGGCCTGTGCCTCTGCGAGTCTCCTCAACAATTAACCTGGAGACAATCCGATAGCGGTATAGAAAAACTGATGTTTCATGCTATCCACCACCTTAGTGAGCATGTCCGCCTGATTGTTGGTGCCAAGAATCTTAGTTAGCTTCAACCATTTCTTCTCAACCGCCATTCTGATAAAATGATACCTCATTTGAATGTGCCAAGTTCTAGAGTGATATGCCGAGTTTTTTGCCAAGAAAACTATACTTTGACTATCACACCATAGTTCACCTATGGGTTGCTTCCTACCCAACTGTTTCATAAGCTCCGAAATCCACAACATGTATTTCGTCGCTTCTGTAAGTGTCATATACTCTGACTCCGTGGTTGACTGTTCTACAACCTTTTCTAACTACGAAGCCCAACTGATAGTTGTTCCTCTAACTGTAAATACATACCCTGTAGTACTTTTGCAACCATCACGATTGCCCAAAAATTCGCATCCACATAACCATGTATATGTAAAGAATATCCCCCAAAATAAAGAGAATGATCTAAAGTACATACTAGATATCTAAGAATCCTCCTTACTGCATCCCAATGCTGTTTACCTGGATTTTTTATGTAATGAATGACAACTCCCACTGCTTGTGCGATGTCTGGTCTTGTAGACACCATCACATACACCAAACTCCCAATGGCTGAGGCATAAGGAATAGCAGCAATTTCCTCCATCTTCGCCTCCATTTTAGGACACAAGTCCATTGATAACTTGAAGTGAGCAGCCAAGGGACAAGTGACTGACCTCGCACCATCCATGTTGAATCTCTTCGACACCTTCTTCACGTAGTCCACTTGAGATAACCAAAGCTTCTTGCTTCTCCTATCTCTACTAATCTTCATGCCGAGGATTTGCTTTGCTTCACCCAAGTCCTTCATTGAAAACTCCGAAGCCAGCGCCTTTTTCACTTTCTTGATCTTCTCCATATATGAACCTGCTAACAGCATGTCGTCCACATACAACGCCAAGGTAACTATACCATTATCCTCATATCTACGAACATACACACAATGATCCGTTTCGCACCTATTGAAACCTTTCCCTCTCATGAAGTAATCAAACTTCAAGTACCATTGTCGCGGTGCTTATTTGAGCCCATAAAGACTCTTCTTCAATCGACACACCATGTCTTCCTTTTCTTTAACTTCAAAACCTGTGGGTTGTCTCATGTACAGCTCTTCTTCGACATCACCATGGAGAAATATTGTCTTCACATCCAACTGCTCTAAGTGCAAGTCTTCAACTGCTACAATACTAAGCAGAATCCTAATAGAAGCCATCTTCACAACCGGTGCAAAGATCTCACTATAATCAACACCTTCTCTTTGAGAGAATCTTTTCACAACAAGCCTTGCCTTGTACCTCTTATTGCCATCTGCCTCATCTTTGACTAAAAACTCATTTGTTCATAAGAGCGCGCTTCCCTGCAGGTAACTTGGTCAACTCCCAAGTTTGGTTCTGTTCCAAGGAGCTCATCTCGTCCTTCATGGCTAACTCCCACTGAATTCGAGCCTCATCCCTCAAAGCCTCCTTATGAGTCTCTGGCTCTCCTGAATCTGTGTATAGAACATGCTCGTGAACAATACTAGCTGATGGATCAAATATCTTGGTTGGCCTCCTCTTTCGTATCGATCTCCTCAATGTGGGTACCAGTTCACCGCCAGTTCAGGTTTCCCGAACTGTTCTGGCTGTACCTGTTAGTCCTGGATAACCTTCTTATTCTCAATAGGCTCACCATGAGCCTCCTATGCTGCTTATGATACTTGTACCTGCTGCTGTACTGTAGGGCCCCCACCACTAGGGCCACCTTCAGAATCAAAATCTGAGTCTGAGTCTGAACCCCAATCTGACTCTGAACTGGTTGTACTGTCTTGACCTGTGTGCTTGGCCTTGTATAGAACCTCTTCATTGAACACTACATTCCTGCTGTGAATGACTTTTTTATCCACAAAATCTCAAATCCTGTAACCATACTCATCGCCTCTGTAGCCAATGAACACAGACCTCCTCGACTTAGAGTCCAACTTCTTTCTTTTTTCCCTGTCAATCAGTGCATATGCCAAACAACCAAAAACTTTCAAATGCGAATAATTGACAGTTTTACCTGACCATAGTTCTTCGGGAATGGCCCCATCAAGGGTATTAAACGGACAACGGTTAATCTAGTACACCGCTGTATCAACTTTAGTGGCCCAAAGATGGACTGGAAGACCCGCATGAAGTCTCATACATCTCTCCCTTTCGAGTATCGTGCAGTTCATCCTTTCTGCTACACCGTTCTCCTGTAGAGTCTTAGGAACTATTTTTATTCCTCTGATACCTTCCTTTTTGTCAGATAGTTAAAAAACTCTTTGCTTGTGTACTCACCTCCTTTGTCTGATTTTGTTGCTTTCACTTTGCAACCCGTCTCATTCTCAACCCTAACCTTCCAAGCTCTGAATGCCTTAAAAACTTCTGATTTCTCGCGAATTGCATAGACCCAAATATTTCTTGTAGCATCATCGATGAATGTGAGGAAGTATCTCTTACCACCATAAGAGAATTCCTGAGCTGGAACCCACACATCCGCATGTACCAACTCTAGCTTCCCTAGCTTCTTCTCACACCCACCCAACTGAAAGCTAATTGTCTTCTATTTTCCCATCACACAATTCTCACAAAAATCTATCTCAACCTTCTTCAGCCCCGGTAAAAGATCTCTAGAACAAAGCTGCTTGACACTCCTTTCACCAAGGTGCCCCAACCTAACATGCCCTAGAATTGAAGGGGAACTACCTGCTGATATTGTAGCAATGATATCACTTGAATCACCTCCTCTGAGTAAGTACAGTGTGTCATCACGTTTTTCTTTTGCCACCAACCTGGCACCCGTAGTCACCTTCCATTCTCCATACCCAAAAATTTTTGTGAACCCTTCTTTGTTAAGTTTGCTAATTGAGATTAAGTTTTTCTTCAAGTTCGGAATATGTCTTGTGTCATACAAGACCAATTTCCCACCATTGCGAGCCTTCACTCTCACAGTACCTCTACCTGCAACTGGACATATCCGCTCATTACCAACTGAAACTGCACCAAAATCACATGTCCTGTAATCCTCAAAAACATCCCTTATGGGGGTACATTGATAAGAAGCACCTGAGTCTATACACCAATCATCTTGAAAAATATTAAATCCAGCAGATAAACACAATTCATCTAGATGGGGTTCAATACTTACCACATTGGCTACCTATGACCCTGCTTGTGCTTCCTTATACTCCTCGCATTGGTTTCTTCTGTGTCCTGCCTTCTTGCAGTACCAACACTCACCTTTGCAGTGTCCTGTTCTTGACTTGGACCTGTGATTCCTGCTCTGTGACTTCCCTCTGTTGTTACTTCTACCATGGTTATCAACTGACAGTACGGCATTACTAGGATATGACACCGAAGTCTCTCTATGTCTTTTCCTCCTTACATCCTCATTCATAATGCTGCTTATAACATCCTTTAGGGTTGTCGTATCAGTCATGGTGCTTGTAATAGTCTACTTTACTGCGTCGTAACTATCAGGAAGACTGGATAGCAACAACAACGATTGTGCCCTTCCTCAAACTTTAAACCTGACGATTCCATCTGATTGTAAACCTTACAGAAATTGTTGATGTGCTCAGCAACCGAACCCCTTTCTAAAAACTTCAAGTTAACCAACTTCGTTAGGTGTAAGATCTGGTTTGCTGTATTTGGCTTCTCAAACATATCTGTCAATATCTCCATTGCCTCCTTTGCGATCCTTGCCTTCTCAATGTGAAACAGCACCTTCCTGCTCAGCGATAACTGAATCTGCCAAAGTTCTTTCTGATCCAATCTATTCAGGCTGCCAACGCAACCGGATCGACCTCTGCCCCCTCTAGCTTCACACCAAACAATGGATCATCTAGATCCTTCTGTCGGAGATACGCAATCATTTGAATCTTCCACATTGTGAAATTCATTCCATCGAACTCCTTGACTCTACTCTTAACCCCATCTCAATCAATACTACCAAACTGTAGCTCTGATACCATTTTGTTGAATTCTAACTGCGGAATAACTCAACAACGACGACGAGATGCAAAACTATAGAATCAAAGCAACACACAAGAACACACAAGAATTTTTCGAGGTTCACCCAAAATAATGGCTACTTTCCCGTGCAGAGGAACTCCTGCGATTTCCACTAGAAATATGAAGAATTGGTTTACAAATCTCTCAAAATCTCACCCCTATGTGTATGGTTTCTCTCTATCTCCCTCTTTCTCATTGACGGCTGGTAGATCTCTATTTTCTTTTCTCACTTAACCCTAAAATCGTAGACAATATAATATATATAGGATTCCACAACTTTAATCGCAGCCACTCATCAAAACAGTGTCGGGACGGTCGACCGCAACACCAAGTCGGTCGACCGATTCTTTCCTTCGACTGCACGAGGTCCAACAGAGAGCAGGTCGGTCAACTGCACGGTCGACCAGTCGTCTCTTCAAGATACAGGATCCATTCAGAGAGAGTGACGGTCGATTGCACTGTCGACCGTTCTTTTGCCTGTACGAATGCGGTCGACCGCAACTCGCCTACAGCAGCTTGCTGCTTCTTCGACTCTTCTTTTCATCTGACTTCTCCAACGTCATTATCGTGTATTAGATCCACAAACCCCAACAAACTTGGCACTGTGCAAACCTAAGGATTGCACGGTGAAGGTCGATCCCCAAACTCCAACCCTAGGTCTAGGGTTTAACCACCGAAACCCTAACCCTAGTTGCTTTATATTTCAAACATCAATTAAAAAAATACTCACTATTCATGTACAAGTCTTTCGACATTTCATTCATAAAATTTTCTCAACTAAAAATAGTGAATATTCAATAAAGATCTCACTTTTAATCTCTTAAACTGGATCTGAACATATACAACAAGATTTACACTTCTACATCAATATATGGTTTCTTTTAATCAATTTCCAAAGATAAAAATTCGATCTTTTATGCATAATATCATCCAATCATTCAAGAATAAGTCATCGTACATTTTAAGTTAGATGTTCATGCATATAATCCACAAATGTACATTTATTATTCATATATACAAATTTTCTCATAAACAACATCACAACATGCTAATATGATCATATTCACAAAGATGGTTTCTTGAGGAAAAATTTGCAAATAAGTCCTTAAAGATCCTATGTTTTTTAAATTTGTTTATTAGCCAATCAATTAGATATTTTCCATATATAACCAAATCAAACTTTCTCCTCGATCTCATCCTCTAATCCCTCAAACCTGGCCGGCCCCAAATCAGAAAATTCAAAATTTTAAATTTTTCATGGCCCAAAATGATTTTTTTTAAAAGGTTTCGTTTTGTCAAAACAGTTTCAAAGTAGTTCTCCTCATTCAAAATAAATTCAGAAATAAAAAATATTGTAATTCAATTTTGACATGAAAAAAATTTTGACATGAAAATTTTAAATTTTGCTTTCCACAATATTTGCACGTGTTTTGCACGTGCAAAACGATATTTTCAAAAAGTTGTCGAAATAGTCCAGTAAATTAAACTAAAATTATTTAATAATTCAAAATAATAAATTTAAATTCTTAGGGGTGTTACAGAGCCACCGAAGAATGACCATGCTAACGAAGATGGCGAACAAGAAACTGTTTTAAACCCAACTCACATCATTGATAAACGTTCTACATGGAAAATCATATCATGTCTCCCCTTCGAATTGATATGAAGTGATATGTTAAAAGGGATAACTACTCGAACTCAAGTTAAGAATTTTATGTCTTTTTCTGCATTCATTTCCATACTAGAACCTAAAAATCTTAAGGAGGCCTTGTATGACAATCACTGGATCATTGCCATGCAAGAACAACATAATCGATTTGAAATGAATCAAGTATGAAGGCTTGTTCTTGGACCACGTAGTAGAACCGTTCTAGGAACAAAATGAGTGTTTAGAAACAAGTTAGATGAATCTGGTACTATTGTTAGAAATAAGGCCCGACTTGTTGTACAAGGTTATAACCAACAAGAAAGTGTAGATTTTGATGAAATGTGTGCTCATATTGCACGGCTTGAAGCCATTCGTATTTTACTATCTTTTTCATCATACATGGATTTTACTTTCTTTCAAATGGATGTTAAAAGTGCTTTTCTAAATGGTTTATCTCCGAAAAAGTTTATGTTGAATAACCACAAGGGCTCACAAACCGGACGAAACCAATCATGTATTTAGTCTTGATAAAGCGTTATATGATTTGAAGCAGGCACCACGAGCTTAGTATGAACGATTAAGCTATTTTCTCTGTCACATAGGATTCTCAAAAGGAAAAGTAGACACTACACTTTTTGTCAAGCATCACTCCAAAGATATTTTAATTGTTAAAATTTATGTTGATAATATTATTTTTGGGTCTACTAATAAAAATCTATGCAAGAAGTTTTCAAAAGAAATACATGATGAGTTCAAAATGAGCATGATGAGTGAGTTAAATAACTTTCTTGGTCTTCAAGTACAACAACAGAAAGATTGCATTTTTATAAATAATCGAAGTATGTGAAATAGTTAGTTAAGAAGTTTGGACTCGACAGTGCAAATCCATATAAAATGCCCATGACAACCACTAGAAAACTTTCGAAAGACGAGAATGGTAATATGATTGGTAGCTTACTTAATATTATTGCTTCTCATTCTGGTTTCACGTTTAGTGTCTATTTATGTGCATGTTTTCTATCGTGTCCAAAATAATCACATTTGGTTGTCATTAAGTATATCATTCGAAATGTGGTCTTTGGTACCCGAAAATTGAAATTCTTCATTTTTAGGATTTTTCTGATGCGGACTATGCAGGAAGTCTAACCGATAGAAAAAGCAAGAGTTGTACATGTCACTTTTTGAGAAATTGTCTAGTTTTAAGGGCTTCAGAGAATCAAAATTTAGTTACTTTGTCCACCGACGAAGCCAAATACATAGCTGCAGGATCTCGCTGTACACATGTATTATGGATATGAAAAACACTAGAAGACTATAAGGGTCTGTTTGGTTAGAGGGGAATGGAGGGAAGGGGAGGGGAGGGGAGGGGTTTTTTATTACTTTTCTTGTTTGGTTCAATTTTTAGGAGGGGAGGGGAGGGAAATGGGGGGGTGCAACACCCCTCCTGAGCCAATTTTGGCTCCCCTCCAAAAGTGGGGGGATTTGGAGGGGAGAGAAAATAGGACTAATTTTTTAAAGTGGCATGACTAAATTGCCCTTTAAAATCTAAATCCTAATCTAATTAAAAACCTCTCTCTTTCTCATTCTTCGTACACCTGTGATGGCATCAAACTTTTCAAGTAGTAGCTCCCTTCTCAACCCATTTTAGAACAATCAATTTTCAAATACACCTAAAATTTCTCGGATTTCAAGCAAAAGCAAGAATAAAATATGAGGGTCCCCTGTTTGATATTTAAAATATTCTAATCTGTTTTAACTAAATTCTGGGGGCTTATATATTAACTTATACAGATAGAGGTACCCATTAATAAACACCATGATTCGAGGAGCCTAATAACAAATACATATACTTTAACAAACTAATAGCACAAAAACCATGTCTGTCTTTAATTACATCACAGATTCAGAGTCCCAGTACAATGTAGTAAACTAGTGTGATGGGCAATGCGATCAACATCCCGAATATGACCCTACACAATCAAACAAAAATTTCTTATTATATGCAAAAGGGTATAAAAGTAATTTTATTATAAAATCCATTCCCTCCCCTTGTGAACCAAACAAGAAAATTATTATTTTTCCTCCCCTCCCCTCCTTTGAACCAAACAGAGTTTTCATTAAATCCCTCCCCTCCCCTTCCCTCCCCTCCATTAAAATCCCTCCCCTCCCCTCCCCTCCTTTGAACCAAACAGACCTTAAGGTATTTCTTGATTATATTACAATTAGAAGTGATAATACTGGTATTGTTCACATCACAAAAAACTCTGATCAACATAGTTGCACAAAACATATAGAAATTCATTATCATTTCATAAAAGACAATTTTCTTAAAGATGAAATCAAACTTGATTAAGTTCCAATTGATTTGCAATTAGCTGATATTTTTACAAAACCTCTAAATAAAAAATGATTTCACTACGTACGAAGAGAATTGAATGTCACTGATATTTCTGCCTAATTTTTTGTTGGTTTTTCTAAATTTTATATGATTATTTTGTCACAAATAAACATTACTACAGTTGAGTGCTAACATAACAGTCAAACATCAAATTCACAACCCAGTTGGGAAATTGACAGTCAACTGCGAAAAGAAGTAGTCGACTGCAAAACATATTCTCAAGTCAGAGACCTTGAGTGGTTGATTGCCCCAAAAATATAGTGGACTGTCAAATACTTCAGTTGACAGTCGACAATTTTTTTTTGATAGTTGATTGAATTAACCCCTCTCAAGTCAGAGAGTTTGAATGTTTGACTGTCATTTACCACTGTGGACCGCATACATCTTCTGTTTTTGTTTATTTCATTCCTTCTATGACATGTGGACCCCCATCTCTAATTGTATATACCCTCTCCTCCTTCACTGCCAAAACCCTAGCCCCCTTTCTTTTGAAACCCATCTCAAGCTCGCAAATTTCTCACTTCAAATCTCTGAAATATTGTTGGGTTTACGCAATAGAAATTTTAGATTCTTCTTACAATGCGTTCCAACCTTAGACGACCCATTCAAAACCCCTATTCAGTTTCTACCGCACCACAATCCTCCTGGCAATGGGTAAGTAACCCGCTACATTCGATTTTGTCTATGAAGAAGACAGCCTTTAGAAACCAATTTGGTACAGATCTATATTTCAAAAATCTAGTTGACAAAGCTATCGTTCCTAGTAGGGTTATCGATCTCGATAAACTTGGGGGCCAATTTGAAGAGATAGTGATGATCCTTAAGAGGCTTGGGTGGGAAGAGTGTCTTGTTACACCTAGTGTTCATTTCGATTTGATCACTCGTCAATTCTGTGCAAACCTTGCATTTGACGATAAAGAACCTACTTTCTCTTCTTTCATCCTTGGCGAACCCGTAAAGATTATGGCAGAATATTTAAGAATCGCTATTCAACTCCTACCCCGCTATTCTCTTCCTATCGGTTCTTTTGATGCCTACTCACCTGATTTCAAATCCCTCCGATATAAGCCCGACCATGACTAAAATACCGTTCTTAATATGATTCTATAGACAAATGCAAGATCTCTTAAGAAGCCCAAACCAATAGATTTCACTGATGTATCTCATTTATTGAACAAAATTATCAATGCTAATATTTGGCCTAAGGGTTATTTACATATCAGTCTACTAGAACCACAATTTAGTTGCTCCAATCAAGAATATATAGTGATAACTTCAAGTTTCATAAAGTAATACCATTAGAATTAGCAAAATAATAGTATCATCAGCATATTGAAGGTTTAAAACCATTAAAACCTCATAAACCTTCAATAATATTAGAATTCCAAGCTTTTGATAACATTTTAATAAAAACATCAGCAACAAGAGCAAACGATAGAGAAGAGATTAGATCACCTTGTCTAAGACCTCGTTTGCATTTAAACATATGGTCTGTTGTTGTAGCTGTCAGTTGCAACCATCAGTTGCAACCCTATGATCATATATTGTCACCCAAACAGTAATACTGGTCAAAACCTAACTTTATTCATAAAATATGGTCAAAAATTGTAGTCTTACCATCGGAAAGAAGGGAGAGCATTCACGTGAGAGAGTGTGAGGGGTGGAGGTAAGACAGAGGGCACGAAAATGGAAACATAATGAAGTTTCTCTTCTTCTTCTTCTTCTTCATCTTCTTCTTCTTCCTTCTTGTGTTTTTTCTTCCCTTTTGCTTTTACAGAGGCGAGAAAAATAGAAAAAGCAGAAGATGAGGAAGATGGAGAATGCTCACTGAGTAATCCCAGCAGCCATATTTGTGATTATACAATTAAAGGGCACATTTTTGAAACATGTGATTAAATGATGAGATTATATTTTTAAATTTTGGCTAAAAAAAGAACAGGATAATAATTACAAATAAATGTAGGAACAACCATGAAATAAAACCATAGTTGTTACAAAAAGTTACTCACCATCCATCTCCTCCAATTTTCAAAGAGTACTATAGTAAGTGTTCAATTAAAATTCCTTAGTCTCCCTCAATAAAATTGCATATATCTTTCCGTGCAAAATTGGACATGTTCATCTTTACTATGTAAGGTATACTAGAGTTTCAATATAATGTACGATGAATAATACGTAAACAATAATTTAATTTGTACACCCTCAATATTTATTTGTTATGACTAAAATATAATGTGTGGATGAAGATTCTTGTGTACGAGAGAGGGTGTTGAAGGTCCACATCACATCACAAAAGTGCTTTCTTGTTCTTCCATCCTCTGAAATTGGAATTTTTTTCCCAGCTGTCTCACTTTTTAAAAGTTTTTCTCAAACTAACCTATTTTTTTTTAAATTTCCAAATTGCCTCACTCGCTTTTTGAAAAAACGGGTTTGGTTAAAACTTCATTGCTTTTTCAGAAAGCGAGTGTGAGGCTTTTAATTTTCGAAAGTCTAGACTCTTTTTTGAAAAAGCGACCGTTTTTTAACCAAACCCGCGGTTTTTCAAAAAATGAGTAGGTTATTTTGGTAAATATTTTCGAAAGTGGGACAATTTGGTAAATACTTTCAAAAAGTGGGTCATTTTGGTAACAAGTTTTAAGCAAAAAGTATAGCCGAGAAAAGTATATTGAATTTTCTCCATGATAAATGAAAAATACATGCTGAGCCAGTTAACTAACTAATTCACATAGATTTTTTCGATTCCTAGATTAAGGCCGGTCAATTCATTTACTTATTTTCTCCAGATCTTTTTTTTTTTTAAAAATTGCTAAGTAAATTTTTTTTGATAGTTGTGAATAAATCAAATGATACACTCCATAGATGGTTTGTTTATCCTCTTCTTGACTCCTATACAAGTCTGTCATAATCTTACTAGTCTAAGATGTTTAACTTTTTTCCTTCTTTGCTATATTTGCACTCTTCTATTGCATGATTGAGGTTTCAAAGACATGGAATCGGTTTCATTTTACTCTTCTATACCATGTCAATTTGGTATCCTAACCTGCAATTTTACAAACAAGAACCTCACTTTGAGAAATTCCAAGGTCTTTATCCATCAAAAACCAGCTTCGAATTTAAGAACATCCCATCGGAAGGAGTTGGAGTACTCTGTAATTTAGTAGAGTGAACTAGAAACTCAGATGGTATATATTTTTCGTTCATCAGATGGTAGAAGATAAGCGACCCGAGTAGCATAGCAGAAGTACTTAGACAAGTTTATGCCGACCACTCAATAAATGTGGCCAAAGTCTTCTCCCGTATTATAGAAACAACACAACATCCAGCAGCAGCTGCATCTTTTGCCTCAATTATGCTCGCTCCTCAAGGAGAGTTGTCCTTTCAGGATGCTCTGAATAGGTATATACAGATACCAGATTTTCATATTAAGAAAAATTGCTTCCACGATTTGAATTCAAATCCCATTTTCTTACATAGTAGAGGAAAGGTATAAAACCATATGAATTTGGAAAGTGGGTATTCAGAACATTTGAAAGTAAGCCAGTGTAGAAGAAAGTTAGTTTGAAACTAAAGTTCCTGCTGACATTTATCATATATCTATAAATTAACTACAGATGTCAAATGCAAAACATTCAAATCTGCCTAATGTATGGCAAAGAGGATCCCTGTCAACCTATGAACTTATTACCAAAATGACCCACTTTTTGAAAGCATTTACCAAACTGTCCTACTTTCAAAAGTATTTACCAAAACAACCCACTCGCTTTTTGAAAAGGGAGTTTGGTTAAAAATCAGTCGCTTTTTCAGAAAGCAAGTCTAGACTTTCGAAAATTTCTCACACTCGTTTTCTGAAAAAGCGATGAGGTTTTAACCACACTCGCTTTTTCAGAAAGCGAGCGAAGCAATTTGAAAATTTTTAACAAAAATAGGACAGTTTGGAAAAAACTTTCAAAAAGTGGGACAGTTTGGAAAAAAATTCCTGAAATTGAGGCCAAAGATTTTAGAAATTATTAGCCCTTCCACTATCAACATATAGAAAAAATCGTGGGCTTGAAGCAATCAATATATTACCATTAAGAACAAAGCACTGGATGGACGATGACACTCCAATCAATATATTACTTTTGTTTGGTTATTATGTAAAGTAGAAGTTCCATTTATGTATAAAATAAAATTTCAACCTAAAGTTGCTCCTGTCATACTTTAGAGTTGGAATATTATTTCTCAATGCAGTTGGGAAATCAAACCCAAGTCTTCTATTTCGACTGGATAATAAACTGATTTATGCTTATGATTTCTTGGCAATATATGCCTGGGTTGGAGTTGTGATTTTTTTATTGAAGCATATCATTTTTTATTTTTTTTGAGGGAAATATTGAAGCATATCATTGTTATATTGTATCTATGTTTTTGTTGTTTTTTTTTGTTGCTAGAACGGAAAGTATACAACTAAAAGAATTGTTCATTATCAAAGAACATTACTGCAGTGAGGTTATTTGCAATGTCATATGGATATTGCTAAGTTCATTATACTCGTAATCTTTTAGTACATGTGAATGAGATTTCAAATATTTAATGGAATTGGAAATTGAGCGCATGGATAGGCCTTCAGTCAATCAATCAAAATATATAGCACGTGTTTATAAAAAAAATTTTAAAACAAACATTCTTTGGGCATTTCTTAAATACATGGACATAACATATTATTATTAATCGTGATAACATGCTCTAAATTATTTGCATACTTGAGAAAAATGTATCACAGAAATATTCTCAATTTATCATTCTCCCCTTTTTTTTTTTGCAAAGTCCATGTAATAGTGCACCGGATCTAATTGCAATATCTATATTTGAAAAATGAGCATGTTAGTATATCTGCACACTTAAATAAGTTTTCTCATTCGCCTCCCATACATCATGCCCTCGCCTCTCATCATATATGAGGTCAAAAGCGCCATTGTAAACCCTATAAGCAAATTTGACATGAAGGAATCAAGCTGATTGTGATTGATTGTGATTTATCGGTCAAAGAATAAAAGTAAAATTAAGCAAAAACTTTTTCCTAGCCTTTGGACTCGTCGTTCGAGTTCTTTATAAACATATGGTAATATGGTCTTTTCTCATACTGTATGAAATTAAGGTCATTGGTAAGTAAAATTATATAAGAATTAGGCTCATTAGTTATAGTGATATTTCTTTCTTAATTAATCTTGTTGAGGATAAATCATCTCTTATTGCCGTCAACTTTGCTACGCCCAAAAAAAAAAATTTGAAAACTATGAAATTATTCATACGTTAATTTTGTTTAAGAATTCAATTGACATTACCAAGTATTTTATTCCCATCAAGGACATATCCATAATCCAGTTGTGGGTTTCCACTTGAATTTGAAGGAATAGATTGCAGGTCTACTCAAGATTTAATGGTGTTGTAACTGTGGGTTGCAACCCTATGATCCTATATTGTGACCCAAACAATAATACTTGTCAACACATAACTTTATCCATAAATCTTAAAAAGATCAGATAAATATAGTGATATGGGTAAGAATATAACAAAATCGGGACTATTCAGATCGGACACGAATTTTAAAACTCTTAGGGTCTGTTTGGAAACATTTAAGTTGGAAAATGGGAAGGAATGGAATGAAAATGAATGGAGAGGAATGGAAAGAAAGGGAAAGGGATGAATTAACTTTATAAGTTGTGTGTGTTTGGCAACTGGTGGAATGAAATTAACTTTTTTTTGTTTCCATTCCCTAGTCTTGTTTGGCAAACAATGGAATATTATGGATTACGGTATTTTGAAAAACTTTTTTATAACATTTGTACATGGACATACTTATGACATTTTGCATTTTAGGTTGAGTAATAAATAAAATTGTTTTCCTGGAGAGAAAAAACATACTTCTAACACTCCCAAAAAATGAAGATTTATTAATTCTAAAATCACCCACTCTAACCAAAATTAATTAGTTTACCTTATTTTTTATTTTTTTTATTTTTTTGTAATTTAATTCTTTTCACTTTTGATATTTGAATTTAAAAAAGAATCGGGTAAAAAATATATTATCAACGGGATCAAGAACATTGGGTAATTTACACCAAAAGAGGGATCTTAGTTCGGTACTAAAAGTTGGCGAGGTGATTTGCCGAAACTGAAAGCGGAAAAAAAAAAACAACTATTCTCTGATTAAAAAGTTCGGTGGTTTCTGAAATTTAACGTTTATTTTATGTGAAGTTCTTTTAACATATTTGCACTGCATTCGAGAGGTGATGGTGACGAAGAGCCCTCTCAAAATTTGGAGAAGAGGGTTGATTTCTTGATGAATAGAGAAGAAAAATTAGTTGTTTCCATTCCTTTACCCAGCTTTCCGAGGGGGTGGAGCTGGAATAGAATTTGGCTCAAATCTTTCCCTAGGGAATGACATTTAATTGTTTCCTTTATTTTATTTTTCAAAACAAACAGGCCGTGGAATGGGATAAGATGGGTCTATCCGCAGTATTCCATTCCTTTCCCTAGTTTTTTGGGTTTCCAAACACGCCCTTAGAGATAAAATGGTAATTTCAGCAGATACATATCTGATGAGATGAGCTGGGCCGTTTTCAGACCTATCGACCCAATAATATGGATTGTTACAACAACCCTAATGCAAAGGATTCCAAATCCATCGACCCCAATTTAAACCCCCTATTTCTAGGGGGTAACTGATTCTATCCCTCCACCCACAAGAGAGAGTTTGAAAGCTCTATCTCTTCGTCAAGAGAGAGCCCAAAGTAGATCTCTTCATGTGAAAAGGATAACTGACTCTATCCAAACACCGGAAAGTAGAGATAGATGAATATCTTGAAATTGGCCCCCCTCGGCGACTATATATATCTCGAGACCTCACTAGAAACCAGGTAACTGAAAACTTCACTCACAAAACCCACCACATCTTCGAGTTTCTGACTTGGGGTTTGGAGGGTCTGTCGTCGGGGCCACTCTCGGTGTTTCAGACTTGTTTGCAGGTCTACGAGAGCGATATCAGCCATTCTTGATGATCAGATCTCGGAGTCAAGTGCAAGTTTTGGTGGTCAACATTGACGAATAGCGAAGGTTCGAGCTTTACTATTTTATTTAAAAGAGTTCACATATCTGTTTGCTCCCACACCGAAATAAGCATCAACAGATTGGCGCCGTTCTGTTGAAAAACAGAAAAGGTCACCAATCTAATTTTGTCGATCCAAAACCACCCTCTCAACCATGCCTCAAGAAGGAAGGCGAGGACGATGACTACCAGCCGACAAGCCAGCCATCTTTCTTCACCTCCTCCCCTCGAAGAGGACCTACCTCAACAACTTCAACAGGTTCATCAGTTTCAACCAGACCAACAACCTCGATCCAAACATTTGCCCTTTCAGCAGATTTAGCCTCCGTCCAGAGGAGCAGCGCCGGGGGGCTCCCGCCGAAGCCGTCCTGAACAGCCACCTGCACGGCCATTCATCAAAAATAGAGTCTCAGTTTGTACCACGACCCCTTCTACAGTGCCTCAACTACAACCTGATCTTCGTCAAGTAATCGTCAATAGGGAAGTAAGAGGAGCCTCTCTCCTTGAAACGGAGTTCTGGAAGATCTCCGTCTCCTAGGGGACGAAGAAGGTCCCCTCCCTCTCGGCAATGAAGAAGCCAAACAGCAGCCACCCGACTAGTTCAAATGGCCAACAGAGATGAAGAGGCACTCGTCACCAAAGCAGAGTTTAAGTATTTCAAAGATGAAATCCTCCAAACCCTCAACGTCGCCCCAAACAGGGACTGACAAACAAACTTTTGCCGTCTTGCAACCGTGCATGAGGAAGA
The DNA here is from genome assembly GCA_017893485.1 of Hemerocallis citrina. Taxonomy (NCBI): domain Eukaryota; kingdom Viridiplantae; phylum Streptophyta; class Magnoliopsida; order Asparagales; family Asphodelaceae; genus Hemerocallis; species Hemerocallis citrina. The sequence continues at coordinate 257,733,078 of CM030362.1, read as the reverse complement.
GTCCTGCGGATCGACCAGATCTGACCAAACGGACAACTCAGTCCTTCGATGTCTCCGAGTGATGGAGGACCATCTCAACAAGATCAACCGAGTGGAAGACCGAAAGGCCAAGAGTTTTCGTCCAAGTAAACCTCCTTTCTCTAAGTCAATCATGGAAGGCCCTGTCCCCGAGACCTTCAAGCCGCCTCACTTCGAGTCCTACAACGGAGTCCGATTTGGCCGATCATATCGAGAGTTTTAAAACTCTCATGATGATCCATCAAGCCTCAGACATGCTTCTCTGCAAAACTTTTCCTGCCACATTGAAGGGGCTAGCAAGAGAGTGGTACTCCAACCTATCTCCAGCATCCATCTTCTCATTGGATCAATTTGAAGAACTTTTCCTCACCCATTTCGTCAGTAGCCGCCGAACTGAGAAGACAAGTGCATCTCTGCTGGACCTGAATCAAAGAAAAGGGGAACGATTCAGAGACTTTGTTCCGCATTTTGCATCCAAGTCCCGGTCTATCGCTTCCCTCAATCAAGCAGTGGCAGCGGCCGCTTTCAGACACAATGTCAATAATGCCGAACTCAAGGCATCCCTTGCTAAGAAGCCTCCTCGGGACATCTCAAAACTCCTGCTTAGGAGTGAGAAGTATCCGAGACGAAAAGGCTTTCAAATCCCCTGATCAAGAAGAGCCCTCTTTCGGGAATGAACGGAAGAGTGCAAATGAAGAAGGATCTCAAAAATTTCAGAAAGATGACAATGGTCTGCGCTGCCCGCCTCCTCATTTTAAAGAGTTCACCCCCCTCAATGCCAGTATATCAACAGTTCTCGTGGAGGTGGACAAGAAAGGGCTACTTCGTGCTCTCTTTAGAATGAATACCCTAACGAAGAGGAGAAACAGACATAAGTGGTACCGCTTCCACAGGGACCAGGGCCACGATACAGATGATTGATGTGCTCTTAAGGAAGAGATCGAAGAGCTCATGCAGCGGATGCACCTATCCAAATTCGTACGAAGAGACAAAGCTGATCTTCCACCACCCCGAAGATCTAACAAGCAGGCCGAGATGCCCTCTGAATCCTAAGACTCAGAGCCAGGAGTAGTCCTCCGCTCGATCCACGAAGGGCCTATGCGGGGGGGGGGGGGGGAATCAAACCCCTCCTGGATGGCCTTCATCTGAGAAGTTAATTCAGTACAGAACCTCCCACCACCCAAGAGCTTCAGAGTCCCAGTGACATTCTCAGACAGAGACCTAGAAGGCATCTGAATGCCTCACTGTGATGCCCTTGTAATTAGTCTTCACATGGCCAACCACGAATTGTGCCAAATTCTGGTCAACAACGGTAACTCCATCAATATCCTCTTCCTAGAAGTCTTCCAAGGCCTCAAGCTTTCTCGAGATCTCCTCAAGCCTGCCAGATACACACTCCACGAGTTCTCTGGGGTTCCAATCTCAATTGAAGGAATAGTCACTCTTGATGTGAATGCAAGAAAAGCCTCGACAACCCGGACAGAGGCAACTGACTTCATGGTCATTGATGTGAGGGTCGCTTACAGTGTCATCCTGGACCGACTAGGCCTAGCAGTACTTCTTGCCGTGCCCTGAGCATTTTACATGAAAATAAAGTTCTCGGCCTCTACAGAAGTCTGAGAAGTCAAAGGAGGCCAAGAGACTGCTTGGAGATGTTACACCACTACAATGGGGAGCTCGGTCCTCCCACTTGAAGCATTAGAGCTCCCCCAACAAAATAGTTAAGTCCTTTCCGAACAAATTAATGAACTCAAGGAGATCCCCCTCCTCCGAGAAGGCAGACTTGGAATACAGAGCATCGAATGAGGAACCATGAGGGTGCCTACATCTTCTCATAGAAGTAGGTTTTCAGTTTTCAATACGGCCGACACTTGCGATACGACCAAAGCATGTAATAAAGGCTTGCACCATTGAAGCAGCCACATAGTTTTTCTTCCAATAAAACTTAGTTTATTTTTCTTGCAAAAATCATTGTATTGTCCTCATACCTGTGCACCCGAATCGTGACTGACTCAACTAAACAGCTAGTTCGGAGTCCAGCTTCTCTGCAAGGGCTGCTCCCACAACTGGCAATCATCTAAACAACAAGTTCAGAGTCCAACACTTGGTTCGACGCTGCTTTAGTCACTTGCAAACATGGAAGTGCGGAGCAGCTCACCATTTGGAATTGCTCCTGCAACTAGTTCAAACATCCCAACAACAAGTTCAAAGTCCAACACTTGGTTTAACACCGCTTTAGTCACTTACAAATAAGCAAGTGCGAAGCAGCTGACCATTCGGAATTTCTCCTGCAACTAGTTGAAACATCCCAACAAAAAGTTTGGAGTCCAACACTTGGTTCGACGTCTCTTTAGTCACTTGCGAACACGCAAGTACGGAGTAGCTCATCATTCGGAATTGCTCCAACAACTTGTTGAAATTCTCAAACAATAAGTATAGAGTCTAACACATGGTTCGACACCGCTTTAGTCGCTTGTGAACAACCAAGCACGGACTAGCTCACCATTCAAAATTGCTCCCACAACTTGTTGAATAGCTCAATAACTCCACAATGATGTACCTCATCTTCTCAAGCCCCCGAGGAGATATTGTGGACCAGTTTTGGCACCTAAGATGGTCGAATCCTCAATCTATTTCTAAATAGAACTCGTGGGCTTTCGAGTCATCGTCGAAATGATAGTTCGTACGCCCCGATCGGAGCTCTACAGCTCCGAGAATATGCATTACACTGTAGCAATGCAGAAAGCACGCAAACATATGGGATTGGAGTTCGAAGTAACCATTTGAATCCTCACTAAAACACGTCAAATTGCCCACAAACAACTCAAAAGAAGACATACAAAGCTCAACGTCCGATACAAGAGAAAAACAAGGCCTAGCAGGCCATTAGAGCTGCTCCTGATGCTCGACAACCCTCAGTAACAAGTTCGGTGCTCTGGTCCTTGCTCGAACTCCCCCAACAACTCCATGCAATGGTGCTGGAGTCCAACTCATCCATAGAGCTTCTTCTACAACTAGTTTACCTTCAAGCATTGGGTACGACATCCAACTCCTCTAGTCGCCTATACAAACTTATTGGGCTCAAACGGCAAGTTCGGCATCCATCTCCCACCTCAGGTCGGCTCTACAAACTTGACGGGCTCAAACGAAAAGATCGATGCCAACTCCCTTATTTGGTTACTTCAACAAGATTGCCGGGTCCAAACAGCAAGGTCGGCGCCACTCCCTCCTCGGGTTGCCTCAACAAGCCTACTCAGCCCAAACGGCAAGGTAGGTGCCAACTCCCTCCTCAAGTTGCCTCAACAAGTATGCCGGGTCCAAATAGCAGGATCGGCACCAACTCCTTCCTTGAGTCGCCTCTACAAACTTTTCAGACTCAAACGAAAAGTTCAGCATCCATCTCCCTGATCGAGTTACCTCTACAAACTTGTCGGGCTTAAACAACAAGTTCGACATCCATCTCCCTCCTCAGATCGTCTCTCCAAACTTGTCGGGCTCAAACGGCAAGATCAGTTCCAACTACCTCCTCGAGTTGCCTCAACAAGTCTGTCGGGTCCAAATGGTAAGATCGGCTCCAACTGCCTCCTCGAGTGGCTTCTACAAGCCTGCCGGGCTCAAACGGCAAGTTGGGCATCCATCTCTCTCCTCGGGTCACCTTTACAAACTTGTTGGGCTCAAACGGCATGTTCGACATCCATCTCCCTCCTCGGGTCGCCTTTACAAACTTGTCGGGCTCAAATGGCAAGTTTGGCATCCATCTTTCTCCTAGAGCTACTTCCTAAACTCACAAGACCAAATCCAGGAGGGGACAACACGAAGAGAGTACGAGTAGAGACTAGAACACTTGAAAAATCCTTATCAACCATCTAGTACGGGAACAAGCTCCATGGTGACGAAGTTCATCTTCTTAGTATCTTGGGAACAAATCTCCTCTTCATAGCGTTCCACAGAAGCGAAGCTCCGCTTTGAATTTTCCCGGTGGCGAAGCTCCTCTTCATAGCTTCCAAGGAGCAAAACCCTTATTTGTGGCTCATCCAGGGCGAAAACACCTCTTCATAGCTCCTCAGGATCAAAGCTCCTCTTCATAGCTCCCCAGGGACTAAGCTCCTCTTCATAGCTTCTCCATGGCAAAGTTATGTTCGTAGCTCATCCGTTCAACTCTCCGGAGGCAGAGACATTGTGGGCCAGTTTTGACCCATATGGGGGATGACTCTTCTACTGACTTTTGAACAAAACTTGTAGATATTCAAGTCCCTTGGAAACAAGGGGTCATATGACTTGTAGATATTCAAGTCCCTTCGAAACAAGGGGTCATATGTCTCAATCAGATCATAGTAGCTCCGGGAATATCCTTTATACGACAGCAGTGCATGAGGGCAACAAAAAATAGGAGAGTGATAGAGGATGTAGGTCCTATGCGCGGCAGCGATCCATGGTGCGCCACATGCGCCTATAGCTGGGCGCGGGCCCCACGGAACACCTACCTATGCCACGTGCGCCTGTAGCAGTGCAGAGCCACGTGGCACGTGGGCCCCACCCTGCTCCCCAGTGCCAAATCAGGGAGGGTGCGAACCTAGGAGAGGCTTTCCTTATTGCGTCTACGTTGTCTGATCACCTCATGATTTGTGCTGCACATGATAAACAAACACGATCACTCTGAAAATCGTGTTCCCTGATTACATGTGCGAGCATGTGCCAGAAATAAAAAGAAAAAGAAAAGAGATGAAAAATTGTTGACTGGTCACACCACGTCAGCACGTTGACCAGACAATGTTGACCATTGATGTGGCTGACCAGTCGCTAACATGTTGTCCCCTCCACGCTACCCGGTGCAAAACCGGGGAGGGTGCGAACCGGGTAGGTTGCTTTCTTTGGTGAATTCTAACCGCTGGATCTCGCCTGAAAATTTTTGCTCTCTTCGATCGACGATCCAGATTAATTAAGATATTATTTATTATCTAAATTTCTACTTCTGAATTACAAGTTTCAGAAAAATGATTAAAAAATTAGAAAATTATTTTTAAAATATGGAAAATTATTTTTAAAATTCTAAAAAATGATTAAAAATTCTGAATATTATTTTAAATTCCGAAAAATAGTTATTATTTTAGAAAAAATATTTTTATATTTCGAAAATTATTTTGAAATTCGGATTAATTAATTAAAATTCTAAAAAATGATTTAAAAATTGGGAAAAATCCTAAAAATTCCCAAAAATTCAGAAAAATTACAAAAAATACAGAAAATTCTTAAAAGAGTTCTGGATAGTCTATGGAGTCAAAAAACTCCGTTACACCCCGAACAAGATACAAACGTCCTTGACGACTCCAATAAGTTCTATAAACTATTAAACATGGGCGAAATACTTCTTAAAGGCTGTAAAACATAGTCTTCGGGAGTGGGGGACTTGTGATATGGGTAAAAATAGAAAAAATTTGGGAACGTTCAGATCAGGAATGAATCTTAAAGCTCTTAGGAATAAAATGGTAATTTCAGCAGATACAGTCCCGATGATATGAGCTTGGCCGTTTTTAGGCCTATAGAATCTATCCAGCTTGTAATAGGAACTACTACAACAGCCCTAACGCAAAGGATTCCATCAAACCTAGTTTATACCGTTTATTTCTAGGGGGTAACTGATTCTATCCCTCCACCCACAAGTGAGAGTTTGAAAGCTTTATCTCTTTGTCAAGAGAGAGTCAGACTAGATCTCTTCATGTGAAAGGGATAACCGACTCTATCTAAACGCTAAGAAGTAGAGATAGATGAATTTCTTGAAACTAGCCCCCTCGGCGACTATATATACCTCGAGACCTCCCCAAAAACCAGGTAACTGAAAACTCTTCTTTCAAAACCCACAATATCTTCAAGTTTCCGACTTGGGCATTGGAGGGTCTGTCGCCGGGGCCACCCCCGGTGTTTCAGACTTGTTTGCATGTCCACTAGAGCGATATCAGCCGTTCCTGACAGTCATATCTAGGAGTCAAGTACAATTTTTGGCGGTTAATATTGATGAATAGCGTAGGTTCGATCTTCACTATTTTTATTTAAAAGAATTCACATATCTGTTTGCTCCCGGATAGAAATAAGCAGCAACATTTGGGGACAAAAAATTGTAGCCTTACTGCCATACCATTGGATAGAAGGAAGTGCATGGTGAGAGAGCATGAAGATGGAAACATAATGAAGTTTCTCATCTTCTTCTTCTTCTTCTTCATTTTGTTCGTCTTTTTTTTTCTTATTTCTTTTTTTTCTTCCCCTTTTTTAGAGACAAGCAAAATAGAGAAAGCAGATAATGGGGGAGATGGAGAATGCTCATTGGAGAATTCCACTAACTACATTTGTGATTAGTTACACAATTAAATGGCACGTTTTGGAGCATAAGATTAGATAGGGTTGTTTATTTTGAGCATAGATTTATGCTTTGATCAACGAACAAGTTTGAAGTGGGAGTCGTTTCCTACTTGTTCTCTTCTTTTGCATTTGAAAAAGAAAAAAAAGAGAAAAATCCTAAGTAAAAATGGTCTTGACATAATATATTGTATAGTTGAGAAATAAACAATAGTTATAAAAAATTGAAATGCAAGAGTAAGATTTAAGAGATAATTTCACCACACACAGAACACAGTGATATTTAGGTGGTTTGGCAAGCCCCTACCTACTCCATCCCTACGGACCTTCCCGCCTTAGGTTTTCTACTAAAATCACTCTTGCTTAAATGAGCCAAGAGCCATAGTTACAATATAACATTTCTCACGTGGAATTTGCACCTCTTAAGAAGAACTTTCACCTCTGATACGGCAGAGGACTTTCCACCATATTCACTAGAGGAATTTTCTTCTAAGTAACGACAATGACTAACAACCGAGAAAGAGTAGAAAAGAAAACTGATGTTGCTCTCTGTAACCCCTGTTTTTTGTTTTTCGTATTTTTTGTGTATTTTTCTTCTTTCTTGAGTATTTATACTCTTCTTTTATTTTGGACCGTATATTGGAGTTGTTTTCAATATATATATTCATTTTGTTCATTTTTTATCTTCTTGTGATTGATTTTTCTGTCCCTTGATTTGTTCTTGATCGTTATTATTATTTCACTCTTTATTTGGTTCTTATTCTCTTATTTTGTTCTTGGGTGCCGTGGTGTTTTGGTTGCTATTCATATTGCTTTTGATCCCTAATTATCTACCAAAGCCAAATTAGCCTACAATCCTATTTTAAATCCTATGCAAATCCTATTAAACCCAAATCTCCTATTACTATTCCTATTATACCCAAATACACCCATTAACCCAAATATCCACAAACCAATAACTCAACCCTGTATAACCCCTCTCCCTCTCTCTACCAAAACCCTTACCCTAACCCTGTGCAACCCTAACCCACGATCTCTCCCTCTCTCTCTGTTTGCACCGTCAACACCCCGACCAACACCCCAAACCCATCCGCCTACACTCTACCTCATCCAGATCGCCAGCCCAACCCGATCCCCTTGAACCCATTGCACCCGAGAGATCCACCCCATCATCTCTCCATCTTCGTCCATCTCTCCCGCTCTCTCCGGCATTGCGCACGCCCAGGACAGCAGCTACAGGAGCAGCAGCGATGCCAGTCGAAGCTAGCGCCGCCCCCGCCGTACCCACTTCTGACCGCTCTTGCTCTCTCTCTCTCTTGGTTTGGTCGTACACGGAGTTTGCATGTGTGATTGCTTGGTTTGTGGTTTTTGTTTGTGGGTTTTGTTCATTGCCGGGATCCGTTCTCGTTATTCTTGGTGTTCGTTTCGTCTTCAGTTAAGGCACGTAACTTGTACTCAATTCCTTTATATGATACAAGTCAAAAATTTCGCTTGTAGTGTAGTTGGGTTCTAGAGACAACTCGTGTGTGATGTATTTTAGATAAGTATTGTCTCTATAGTGCTATTTGACCATAGTTGCCTCACGACACAAATTTGACATGAAATAACTTAGATTTTGACCGTTCTTGATATGATTATATTTGTGAGATAATTATGAGAATTTGTGTGTTTGTTTGAATCCATGTGATGTACTTGTTGTGGACATGCTATATACCCTATTTCATGATGTTTGGACACTTAGTAGACTCTATAACATATTTGGTTCTGCTTGGAACGAGTTTCGTATGTTGTATGTTAATTTGTTGTTAAGAGGAAAATCTGTACTTCGTCAGTGATCAGTTTTGATTGGTATTTTAGACCATATTAAGGTCAGTATTTGAAAATATTTTGTAAACATAAACTGTAGAGAATTTCGTCTAGTTTCAAACCCTTTTGATGGATCTCAGTTTCGTTTTACGAATTGTGAATTATGTCTATGTTACTACATAGGTGTATTATATTTTCAGATTTCGTTTCTTGATGATTTTGATGATTAAACTATTTTGGTACTAGTGCTAAGCATATTATTTTGATCTGAAATTTTGCACAACACTTCTATATCTATTTAGGGATTACCCAGAATTTTGGTGGATTTTATTGATGAGTTTTATATACCGTTTCATGCTTGTTTATAAAAACTATACTTGCTGGATTTTGCTCGCTATTCTGAAAAGATTTGTATTTTCACCCTAATTCTTTTTCCTGTATGAAAAATATTCCTGAATATGAAAGTTAGCTTATTTTGTCTATTTTCATCTCCTTTTGATGGATCTGGATTTTGTTTCACGGTTTGCGAGATATTACAGTTTTCGTACAGCAGTGTTGGGAATTCCAGATTTGCCAAACTATCATTTCTTGATATTTTCTAAATTTTTTTGGCTAACCTAATCTTACTGGAAAATTATGAAACTTTAGATTCTGGTACTAGATATATAGGGAAATACCCTAGATTTTTGTTGGATTTATTTGAGATATTTTAATGCTGTTTTCCTAACTGTGAATTTGATTTACTGATTTCTTGCTGAACGTATTTTCTGGTTTCAAATCAGTTTTGAGTTATATTTTTCTAAAACACTATATGACTTATATGTATCCGCTCGATTCGGTTGGAAGTCTATTTTCCAGATTCTCTGACGGATCTAGATTTTGATATTTGTGGTAACAGGAATCGCTGTTTTAGTACTGTACTGTCGTAATGTCATGAATTAGGAAGTACCATATTTTGTTCTGTTATGTGACTATCTTACCATCTGTACATGCGTATCTGTTATTCTGAACTTGTGGATCGTTATATCATGCTAGTTTTACTTTGTTCTGTGCACATAAACATTTGTCTGATAATAATTATAAAATGGTCAAGCCGGGGTTTATGGGAAAGATTTAGTAGTGGGAAAGCATAGAAATGTGTACTTAGAAGGGGGCCCGTGTTTCCCATATAATTATCTATTATCTGTTATTTTGTACCCTGTCTACATTACTTCCTACAGGAAGGTGTAGGAAAGAAGAGAACCACTAGGTTCTATCTGTCTGTCTGGATCTGTTATTTGATATCTGTCTGAACCCTGAGTCTACGCAACAACTTGGCTATTCAAATTCAGTCCCTGGAAACTCTTTTACAACAGAAATATAACAACTAGTATATATGTGTAAATTGGTAAACCGAAAATCAACCTTTTAGCATAGTCTGTAGTAAAACAGTCATATAGATTGGAACCATTTTCATTTGTAAGATTGTTTCTAGCACTTACAAATCAATATCTTATTTGACTAATTTAGTGAAGAAATGAGAGAGATATTAGTCCCACAAATTCAACCTATCCATAAAAAAAAACTGAAGATTTCAACCAAATTAAAAAAATATTTTTCTTGATTTGTACTCAAGTAAATTTTGAAAAATAGTTTTCAAATATAGGTCAATTAGAGAAACATATTTAGAGTAACATAGCATACAAATATGATTGAACTCCTCTTATTATTTGAATACAAATCAGTTTCAATATATTTGGAAATTCATAATGGATTCAAACTAATTCCAAATAATACAAAACTTAAATATATGATGTGTAATAATATTTTTTATGATATGCATAAATCTTTTAATGTAGAAAAAAGGTGCAAATATTTTTAAGACAATATATTATACTTTGGTCCTATGACTCAATAAAATGCAAAAACAAACCACCTCCAATGTTGGAGCAACGTTTCCCTTGCCACTTTTGTACACATAAGCTTCTACCAGATGACTTCACACATGGTTATTAAATAATAGCTTTGTGAAGCATGTTGCATTCTTTCCTGCCTCTTCTTTTTTTGATATATCGGATAGAGCCAAAAGGTTCCAGCCATCAAAAAATATATATATAACAAAACAGTTGAGATACAGAAATAATTACAAGAGTTTACAAGCTGTAAAACAGAAATAAAATTACAAAAAAATTACAAAAATCGGGTGTGTAGCACGCAAATAAGATATCTGCGAACACCGAGAAGGGCAACTGGACAACCCGCCAGAATAACAACGCAACTAAAGGAGGTAAACGCCCTGACGCAGCAAAGCGGAGGGAAGACGCCCACAAAGGCAACCAACCGCAAGGCAAAGGAATTGCAACGATCAGGAAGCCAGATCCAGGAACACCCAAACGTTGATGACATGAGCAAAAATTGTGGAAGAAAACCAAAATACAGACCCAAGACTGAGGAGTCAAAACGGCCCCACACGAAGGCACAAAACAAAACCTGCACAGAAAAGGAAAGAGAGAAAATGCAGGAAACCAAGCGCACCATAAAAAACCTCAGGAAAAAGTGTATGCAAACATACACAAGTATGCGTACACAATGAGTGAAGATAGAAGGAGAGAAGGCACACCACAAAATATTTAAGGACGTGACTAAAAGAGAAGAAACCGACCCCGCCTCTCATGAAAGTACAAACAGCACCGAAAAGGTAAAAAGCCTGACTGCCAACTCCTAGGACAGACAAATGCAAAAGCTCAGCTGGGCACAAGAAGATGAGCCGACATTGAAGCAACTTTCTTAGCTAAAACACGAGCACTCAAGTGAATTTGCACGTTATTGCGTTATTGCATTAATGCATGGTTTTGCGTTAATGCATGGTCCATCTAGTTTCCTCTCAATCTTATAATAAACTTGCTTCCATCACTCTTATTAAGCTTGTTTTTAGACAAAGGCAACCCCAACTATTTAATAGGTAGGTGTTCCTCAGCACAACCTAACACGTCTGAAAATGCTGCATGATTAGCAGTAATGGAACCAAAATAACCAAGAAAGGATTTTGCAAATTTGATACATAACACAAATCTTGCAGCACATAAATTGAAAATAAATTTCAAGTGAATGATGTCCTGCTCAACTTCCTTAGAGCATCCACTATCGTAGCACATAAAATATAAGAATTTGGCAATTGTAAATAGAAATGGAAAAGTTTTGCTGCTATCGTTTGGAGCTAAATGTGACTTTGAAAAATAATAAAATAATCAGACGGAAGAACATCCTCAGTCTCACAACAATTTAATTTTTTTTATTATTATAAATATGTGGGACGGAAGATCATCTTCCGTTTGGATAACATTTTTTTAATTAATAAATTTGCAGACGGAAGATGATATACCGTCTACCACAAATATTTTATTATAAAAATAAATTTGAGTCCAGACGGAATATGTTTCTCCGTCTGGTAATTTTTTTTAAAATTTTTTTTTTTTAGCTCAGACGGAAGATGATCCTCCATTGGAGAAATTTTTTTTAAAAAAAATTGGCCTCTCAGCCGGAAGAAGATCTTCCATCCAGGCCAAAAAAAAAAAAATTAAAAAAAAATTGAGCCCCAGACGAAGAACTTCTTCAGTCCAAGGGCCAAATATATATATTATTGTGAATCTTAAACTTAGGATTGTAATAAATGACAATAAAAAAATTAATGAATTAATGAATAGATGAGAACTTGGACTACTCAAAACTTGGAAGAGAGTCAGAACATGAAAAACATTAAAAAATAAAAGTTAATGAATAGATGAGCCATCTTTTATTAATTTCCAAAGTAATAAAAGAAGAGGACGGAAGAAGATCTTCCGTCTCTCAACTTTTAATTTTTTTTAAATAATAAAAGTTGAGAGACGGAAGAAGATCTTCCGTCCTCTTCTTTTATTAATTAATTATATAATTAAAGTAGAAGGCGGAAGATCTTCTTCCGTCCCTCTACATTTCTGTGATAAAAGTGTTCGGACGGAAGAAGAATAGACGAGAACTTGGACAACTTAGAACTTGGAAGAGTCAGAACTTTCAAAACATTAAAAAAAAAGTTAATGAATAGATGAGTCATCTTTTATTAATTTCCAAAGTAATAAAAGAAGAGGACGGAAGAAGATCTTCCGTCTCTCAACTTTTAAAATTTTTTTAAATAATAAAAGATGAGAGATGGAAGATCTTCTTCCGTCTTTCTTATTTTATTAATTAATTATATAATTAAAGTATAGCATGAAAGATCTTCTTCTGTCCCTCTACATTTCTGCGAAAAAAGTGTTCGGACGGAAGAAGATCTTCCGTCCGATCTATTTTAATATTCGAAAAAATTGATAGACAGAACTCGATCTTCAATCTCCTATATATGGAGATCACTATATTTGGCTGCTATATTTAGACGTGTACTGTTCACTCCTATTCTAAAAAGTAGGTTTTTAGCAAATGATAGTGGCTGAAAAAAGTCAAAATTTCCATTTAATAGGTATATAGCAAACGATAGTGGATGCTCTGTATTATCAACAAATTGAAGAACTCAAAGATATGAAAGGGATTCTCCATTTGGGAGATCAGAGAAAGTACCATATCTTCGGCCAAGACATGAACAGGTAATAATCACGAGCACAAGGAATTCCTTTGTGGCTCTGAGACCATGTGGAGAAAGACGATCTTCGAAAATTTTGGTTGAATCGCTTCTAAAAAATGCAAACAAACAAATTACACTAGCTCAATACTCACAACCAAAAGATAGAAGAAGCAGAAGACAACACTTCTATTAATATTAAAAAATGTTTAAATGAGCTTGAACATAATATAAAGAGGACACTAATAGTCCAAACTTGCACAATGATGAATATGAGAAAGATTATTTGTGGCTTTGGTGTAGATACTGGTTTATGTGCAGGGCCGGCCCAACACTTCTTGAGGCCTAAAGCGAACTCCGAAACGAGGCCTTTTAAAAGCTTATAATAATATTTTGTTAAAATTAATATATTTTTATTTAAATGTTTTCTTTTGGGCTTTTTGAGAAGCAAAATCATTTATTATATTATTGTAATCAATTTTGGACTTTTTGGTATGTGAGGAGGCCTATTTCGGACTTTTTGGTATGCGGGGAAGCTTATTTCGGACTTTTTGGTATGTGAGGAGGCCTTTATTATTATATTATTGTAATCAATTTTGGATTTTTTGGTATGTGAGGAGACCTTTATTCTTTAGATAATTTTGTTTTTTTTTAGGCCTAAAGCCATAGCTTTTGGTTGCTTTACCCTTGGGCCAGCCCTGTTTATGTGTTGGTATTTTGGTTAGTTCTTGGTAGATATTGGATGGGAGAAAATGAGTGGGTATATATGTGCAAGGTGATGCATGGATGTAAATATAGGTGGTTGCATAGAAAATAGGAAGAGTGTAAGTTTCCAATGGTGCATGCATAGATTTTTTCCAAAATGATCCACTTTTTAAAAGTATTTACCAAACTAACCCACTTTTGAAACTATTTACGAAGTTGACCAAACAGTGAGTGCAGTTCTATAATTCTCTCCGACACTTGAAGAAATTTTGAACAACAATTTCAACCTAAAATGTATACAACTACACTTGCTATTTGAGATAGCGAGTTCATCTGAAATAGACTAGCTATCTCAGAAAGGGCGTGTAGTTGTATACATTTCATGTTCAAAATTGTTCTGAAAAATGAATACAGTTACACTCGCTATCTGGGATAGCGAGTCTAATTCAAATGAACTCGCTATCTTAGATAACGAGTGTAGTTGTATACATTTCAGGTATAAATTGCATGTACAAAATTTTTCTGGAAAAATGAGTACAACTATATATACTTGTTATCTGAGATTGTGAGTGTAGTTGTATACATTTCAAGTAGAATTTGCATGTTCAAAATTTCTCTGAAAAATGAGTACATTTACACTCGCTATCTGGGATAGCGAGTTTTTTTGATCTAGTCAGATAGCGAGTCGATCAATTTGATAAATAGTTTTAAAAGTGGATCAGTTTGGTACATTCTTTGAGAAAGTGGATCATTTTGGAAAAAAATTGCATGCATAAAGGTAATAGAAATGTACGGTTTCAAGAGGTTTAATGAGGGTAGGAATTTAACTAATTACTTACACAAAATTATAATAAAGATAATTATAAAAAACACTTTAACAATTTGAACAATTTGCTCAAATTCATGTTTAATACTAGCTGAGCCAGTAATAATGGAGCATCAAACTTGGGTGAATAAATAAAATTCCTCCTCCCACCATCAGATAAACAGAAAATTGTGTTTTCATCCTTACTCTTAATGCAAGCCACTCAAGCTCTTTGTATCCAATAAACAATCTCAAAGGAAGCATCGTCAGCATAACGACCAACTAACAGACCAGTCTCTTCTAACTCTGCAGGGGATACGACTCTAAAATCAACAATAATGTCTAGAGCATGAATTTTTTCAGGCACACTTGTCTTCTAAAACTTAATGCTGCCAAAAACCTCATGCTTCCATACCTTCAATCTTCTTCGAAGAAAATTTAACTTGGTAGGAAAAATATTAACAGGGAAGCCAGAACATTGAAAAGGATTTCACCAGTAAGTTACTAAAGGAAAACTTGAGGATTGGATTGCTAGGCTTTCTGGAATCTGAGGTTGGACGTTTTTGTAGATAAGGCCGTGGTATCTAGAACAATAGGACAATGATCTAAAGCAATTTTGAGAAGGTATACTTGAGCACATCCTTGAAACAACGTTCCATTCATGAAAAAAATATATATATATCCAATCTAGCCAAACAGGGAGAGACTGAAAGGATAGACCAAGTGAATTTTTCCAGAGAGAGGAATGTCAATCAAATTCAAGGTCTCAATAAGGTCTCTAAGGATTTGCATCTCTTTGGAAACCATTGAAAAGCCCATTGGTGGTGTCCGTTTTCAGATGAAGAAGTCGTGGTATTTCGTTTCGTGATTTTATAAACAAATCCAAGTTTTCAGATAGAGGTGAAGGCTCATTCCTAGCTATTTACATATAAAAAAAATCACTGACAAAGAAAGCCAAAAATACACTTTCAAGCATCAAGATTGTCCCAAAAGTCCCGACAAATTTTTTGGTGAAAGTTTGAAATCAATCGAAGTCCTCTAGCTAAAAAACTCATTAAAGGACCAAAAAACAATTTTTGATCAACCGAGGGTTTGGCCAATTTTTTTTAGAAATTGTAGAAAAAGCCAGCCCCAGTGTTTATGGGGGGAGGTTTAATTATGCAAACACTAAGGCTCTGTTTGTTGTTACTGTGAATAAAAAGTGCTTTGACTGTGTTATGTTATGACCCAAATTATTTTGGGCTTATTGGGTTTTGTATCTTCACATATGTAAGTTTTGAATCAAAGGAAATAATCAATCAACAATTTTGGCTAATCTTCTCTTCCAAAACAGCCGGCTGCTTCTTCTTCTCTTCTCTTCCTCTTATCAAACCCTAACATCTCAACTCATCCAAAACCCTAACAAATTGGTATCCGAGCCAACACCAACAAAAAAAAAAAAAACCTCCACACCTTCTTCTTCTTCCTCAAATCTCGCATCTAGGGTTTCGAATCTCCACTTCGATTCCATCAAAATCCATCAACAACGGCAACCTCTTAACCGATTGCGGCTCCTTCTTAGCTTTAAGC